>OY482667.1:37167787-38591505 GCA_960531205.1 Andrena bicolor | reverse complement strand
CGTAATCGAGGTCAAAAAACCCACCCGCTCTCACCTCACCCAGGTCAAAAAACCATCATTCACGCACAAAAATGTGAAAAAACCCAGCACCCACATAACGGAAGTGAAAAAACCGGACACCCACGTAATCGAGGTCAAAAAACCCACCCGCTCTCACCTCACCCAGGTCAAAAAACCATCATTCACGCACAAAAATGTGAAAAAACCCAGCACCCACATAACGGAAGTGAAAAAACCGGACACCCACGTAATCGAGGTCAAAAAACCCACCCGCTCTCACCTCACCCAGGTCAAAAAACCATCATTCACGCACAAAAATGTGAAAAAACCCAGCACCCACATAACGGAAGTGAAAAAACCGGACACCCACGTAATCGAGGTCAAAAAACCCACCCGCTCTCACCTCACCCAGGTCAAAAAACCATCATTCACGCACAAAAATGTGAAAAAACCCAGCACCCACATAACGGAAGTGAAAAAACCGGACACCCACGTAATCGAGGTCAAAAAACCCACCCGCTCTCACCTCACCCAGGTCAAAAAACCATCATTCACGCACAAAAATGTGAAAAAACCCAGCACCCACATAACGGAAGTGAAAAAACCGGACACCCACGTAATCGAGGTCAAAAAACCCACCCGCTCTCACCTCACCCAGGTCAAAAAACCATCATTCACGCACAAAAATGTGAAAAAACCCAGCACCCACATAACGGAAGTGAAAAAACCGGACACCCACGTAATCGAGGTCAAAAAACCCACCCGCTCTCACCTCACCCAGGTCAAAAAACCATCATTCACGCACAAAAATGTGAAAAAACCCAGCACCCACATAACGGAAGTGAAAAAACCGGACACCCACGTAATCGAGGTCAAAAAACCCACCCGCTCTCACCTCACCCAGGTCAAAAAACCATCATTCACGCACAAAAATGTGAAAAAACCCAGCACCCACATAACGGAAGTGAAAAAACCGGACACCCACGTAATCGAGGTCAAAAAACCCACCCGCTCTCACCTCACCCAGGTCAAAAAACCATCATTCACGCACAAAAATGTGAAAAAACCCAGCACCCACATAACGGAAGTGAAAAAACCGGACACCCACGTAATCGAGGTCAAAAAACCCACCCGCTCTCACCTCACCCAGGTCAAAAAACCATCATTCACGCACAAAAATGTGAAAAAACCCAGCACCCACATAACGGAAGTGAAAAAACCGGACACCCACGTAATCGAGGTCAAAAAACCCACCCGCTCTCACCTCACCCAGGTCAAAAAACCATCATTCACGCACAAAAATGTGAAAAAACCCAGCACCCACATAACGGAAGTGAAAAAACCGGACACCCACGTAATCGAGGTCAAAAAACCCACCCGCTCTCACCTCACCCAGGTCAAAAAACCATCATTCACGCACAAAAATGTGAAAAAACCCAGCACCCACATAACGGAAGTGAAAAAACCGGACACCCACGTAATCGAGGTCAAAAAACCCACCCGCTCTCACCTCACCCAGGTCAAAAAACCATCATTCACGCACAAAAATGTGAAAAAACCCAGCACCCACATAACGGAAGTGAAAAAACCGGACACCCACGTAATCGAGGTCAAAAAACCCACCCGCTCTCACCTCACCCAGGTCAAAAAACCATCATTCACGCACAAAAATGTGAAAAAACCCAGCACCCACATAACGGAAGTGAAAAAACCGGACACCCACGTAATCGAGGTCAAAAAACCCACCCGCTCTCACCTCACCCAGGTCAAAAAACCATCATTCACGCACAAAAATGTGAAAAAACCCAGCACCCACATAACGGAAGTGAAAAAACCGGACACCCACGTAATCGAGGTCAAAAAACCCACCCGCTCTCACCTCACCCAGGTCAAAAAACCATCATTCACGCACAAAAATGTGAAAAAACCCAGCACCCACATAACGGAAGTGAAAAAACCGGACACCCACGTAATCGAGGTCAAAAAACCCACCCGCTCTCACCTCACCCAGGTCAAAAAACCATCATTCACGCACAAAAATGTGAAAAAACCCAGCACCCACATAACGGAAGTGAAAAAACCGGACACCCACGTAATCGAGGTCAAAAAACCCACCCGCTCTCACCTCACCCAGGTCAAAAAACCATCATTCACGCACAAAAATGTGAAAAAACCCAGCACCCACATAACGGAAGTGAAAAAACCGGACACCCACGTAATCGAGGTCAAAAAACCCACCCGCTCTCACCTCACCCAGGTCAAAAAACCATCATTCACGCACAAAAATGTGAAAAAACCCAGCACCCACATAACGGAAGTGAAAAAACCGGACACCCACGTAATCGAGGTCAAAAAACCCACCCGCTCTCACCTCACCCAGGTCAAAAAACCATCATTCACGCACAAAAATGTGAAAAAACCCAGCACCCACATAACGGAAGTGAAAAAACCGGACACCCACGTAATCGAGGTCAAAAAACCCACCCGCTCTCACCTCACCCAGGTCAAAAAACCATCATTCACGCACAAAAATGTGAAAAAACCCAGCACCCACATAACGGAAGTGAAAAAACCGGACACCCACGTAATCGAGGTCAAAAAACCCACCCGCTCTCACCTCACCCAGGTCAAAAAACCATCATTCACGCACAAAAATGTGAAAAAACCCAGCACCCACATAACGGAAGTGAAAAAACCGGACACCCACGTAATCGAGGTCAAAAAACCCACCCGCTCTCACCTCACCCAGGTCAAAAAACCATCATTCACGCACAAAAATGTGAAAAAACCCAGCACCCACATAACGGAAGTGAAAAAACCGGACACCCACGTAATCGAGGTCAAAAAACCCACCCGCTCTCACCTCACCCAGGTCAAAAAACCATCATTCACGCACAAAAATGTGAAAAAACCCAGCACCCACATAACGGAAGTGAAAAAACCGGACACCCACGTAATCGAGGTCAAAAAACCCACCCGCTCTCACCTCACCCAGGTCAAAAAACCATCATTCACGCACAAAAATGTGAAAAAACCCAGCACCCACATAACGGAAGTGAAAAAACCGGACACCCACGTAATCGAGGTCAAAAAACCCACCCGCTCTCACCTCACCCAGGTCAAAAAACCATCATTCACGCACAAAAATGTGAAAAAACCCAGCACCCACATAACGGAAGTGAAAAAACCGGACACCCACGTAATCGAGGTCAAAAAACCCACCCGCTCTCACCTCACCCAGGTCAAAAAACCATCATTCACGCACAAAAATGTGAAAAAACCCAGCACCCACATAACGGAAGTGAAAAAACCGGACACCCACGTAATCGAGGTCAAAAAACCCACCCGCTCTCACCTCACCCAGGTCAAAAAACCATCATTCACGCACAAAAATGTGAAAAAACCCAGCACCCACATAACGGAAGTGAAAAAACCGGACACCCACGTAATCGAGGTCAAAAAACCCACCCGCTCTCACCTCACCCAGGTCAAAAAACCATCATTCACGCACAAAAATGTGAAAAAACCCAGCACCCACATAACGGAAGTGAAAAAACCGGACACCCACGTAATCGAGGTCAAAAAACCCACCCGCTCTCACCTCACCCAGGTCAAAAAACCATCATTCACGCACAAAAATGTGAAAAAACCCAGCACCCACATAACGGAAGTGAAAAAACCGGACACCCACGTAATCGAGGTCAAAAAACCCACCCGCTCTCACCTCACCCAGGTCAAAAAACCATCATTCACGCACAAAAATGTGAAAAAACCCAGCACCCACATAACGGAAGTGAAAAAACCGGACACCCACGTAATCGAGGTCAAAAAACCCACCCGCTCTCACCTCACCCAGGTCAAAAAACCATCATTCACGCACAAAAATGTGAAAAAACCCAGCACCCACATAACGGAAGTGAAAAAACCGGACACCCACGTAATCGAGGTCAAAAAACCCACCCGCTCTCACCTCACCCAGGTCAAAAAACCATCATTCACGCACAAAAATGTGAAAAAACCCAGCACCCACATAACGGAAGTGAAAAAACCGGACACCCACGTAATCGAGGTCAAAAAACCCACCCGCTCTCACCTCACCCAGGTCAAAAAACCATCATTCACGCACAAAAATGTGAAAAAACCCAGCACCCACATAACGGAAGTGAAAAAACCGGACACCCACGTAATCGAGGTCAAAAAACCCACCCGCTCTCACCTCACCCAGGTCAAAAAACCATCATTCACGCACAAAAATGTGAAAAAACCCAGCACCCACATAACGGAAGTGAAAAAACCGGACACCCACGTAATCGAGGTCAAAAAACCCACCCGCTCTCACCTCACCCAGGTCAAAAAACCATCATTCACCTAACAGAACGGTAACAGGCCGACATACAGCAAAGTGCCGACGGCCGGCGATGTACCGGCAACCGATAAGTGCCCCACGGCCACTTGAGATGGCAGCAACTGGTATCGTACCGACGGAGGATAACTCGATCTTCGGTCGGTAGGCTTCCAGCGGTTCGTAAGTGGCCAACGCATTCGCGTGTATCGACGGCCGGCGATGTACCGGCGGTCGGGAAGTGACCGAATGTCCGACCTTTTGCCTGCTGTCTAACATCTAGACCAGGCCTTCCCAAGTATAGAGCTGTACGAGTACTTGAATATTCGGGTAGCTTGAAATCCGAACCAATCCGGGACTCGGTTTCCAAGCCGAGCCAGGTACCCGAAAGAACCGAGCGGCTCGGATAGAACCAAGTACTTGAATTTTTCCAAACGGCCCGAAAGAAATCGGGCAGCTAGAAAAGCAAGCGAGCGGGCCGTAAGAAGCCGGGTGGCTTAGGTTTAGGTTTAGGTTTAGGTTTAGGTTTAGGTTTAGGTTCAGGTTCAGGTTCAGGTTCAGGTTCCGGTTCCGGTTCAGGTTCCGGTTCAGGTTCCGGTTCAGGTTCCGGTTCAGGTTCAGGTTCCGGTTCAGGTTCCGGTTCAGGTTCCGGTTCAGGTTCCGGTTCAGGTTCAGGTTTAGGTTTAGGTTTAATTTTTAATATTAATCCTATCTCACTTCATTTACAAAGTTAAAGTGTCGTATCTCAGGCATTTAATTGCTACGATAATCCGTACACCTGTTTCAGAAAATTAACTAGCCTGATACGAGATAATGACTAAATGTTATATACAGTAATTCGTCGTTAGTGTCACGTTTTTACCATGCGTTATAATCACGCTCACTATCCCCACCATTTCATGGCATCCTTCAGTCGAGAGTGAGAGAATCCGATATATGCGAGACGACGCGAAGTTGTCGTCGGCACGAAATAGTATCCGCATCGCGTTAGTATCACGCTGCCAGCCCCGATCGTCGTGATTCTAACGAGGCATTACTGTAATCGTTCAATTGGTTTATTACACACGCCTCACATAGCATGTTTATATTTTCAAGAGTAAAAAAACGCTCTTTCACGTTCGTATTTATTGTTTTACTGTATTATTTCCGCATTCAACGGCTGGCTATCCGAAATGAACTGAGCATAGCTTCGAATATGTTTCATAATCAAAGTAATAGGATGGACAATGTTGAATATCTCAGAAACAATAAGTTTTAGGATTAATGCACTTTAGTACTTTCATACTCAGAATTCGCTATTCTATTGAATTTGACGATAAAAAATTTGACAGTCCATTTGAAAAAATAAAATTGGCCTCACATCCAATCTATCCCTGTAAATAAACTAGTTTCACCGTGTTTTGTGTTTCTTACAACGAGACAACTTCTATAAATAATATTTTCGCTTATTACTTGATATAATAGATATTTAAGGGAAACCGAGTTAGTGGGACACCCAGTATAACACAGCTTCTATACTTTTCTCGGTGATACCGGCAGCTTTACCTGTGTCAATGCTAGAAATACATTATGTTTGCCGCACCCACCGCTCAAAAATCCGAGAGGGCGCTCGAAAACCAGTGGTTGTTTCAGAATATCGGTACTTCAGAACGGTGACACCGAAGACAAAAGAGTGAAAGGTCTATTCTATACCTGGTCTGTGATTGTATATCCACTTTTTGTTAAATTTGAGTTTTTATATGCAACAAATAGTTCTTGACATGTTTAAACCTATTTTTCTCAAAATCACTAAAAGTGCATGTATAATACTTGTGCACTAAGCCATCAAGCGCAAAATTGAAACCAATAAATTATGCTCACTAATATTTTACGAAATGTCACTATCTAATACCATATGTAGATTACGACGAATCTAGACTATAATAAAGACTGAAAATCAAAATGAAAATTGCACTTCTGTCATTTATTTCCTATTTGTAATAAAATTGCCTAACAAGGGGACATATGGAACCCACACACGCCGATTTTAATTGGGCTTTTGTATGAAGTAGTTCTCAGAAAAATATTTTGAGAACAACATCTTACAAAAGCTCCATTAAAATCGGCGTGTACGGGTCCCATATGTTCTCTTGTAACCAATACCATTATTCCAGAATTCAATTTTGCCACAAAATAATATCAACAGCGCCATCTGTTGCCAAATTCTTTTAACTTTATTGATCCTAGCGCCACGAGTGAAAAGTGCCCCTAACTAAATATTGCCAACAGTTATTATATAGGAAGTGCCCACCCCTGCACTCACCGCTCGGTGAGTGGGTCGGTGCTGCTCTCAGAAACAAACACTACACGCTTGTGCAGGTATGTGGCGCGTAGGCGCCAGGGGTGTGCACTTCCTATATAATATCTGTTGGCAAAATTTAGTTAGGGCCACTTTTCACTCGTGGCGCTAGGATCAATAAAGTTAAAGAATTTGGCAACAGATGGCGCTGTTGAGATTATTTTGTGGCGGGAATAGAACATAATCCACCCAGTGGCAGTGTCACTATAGCGGTCAGTACATAACCCTGCATAGGAAAGCGTAGGAAAGGTCTGGAAAGTGCAGGAAACCATCGTATTGAAAGGTACGAAATAAACGATTAAGAAAGAAAGTAATTGAATGGGGTAGTTATTGAGGACGCGTTACATTATTAGTTACAGGTACAAGATGGGACGGAACTATGGATCATGTGCTATGCCCGGATGTTTGAATACGCACTCTACGCGACATCACTTTCCAAACCTATAGAAAGACGTTACGACAGAAAGGTATATGCAAATTATCATGTGCGTCATCAACACTTTAGTGTAAATTAGGCCTGCCCTTTAAAGTGCAAATACCTCCTCAAGTTCTGGGACCCAGGCAACAGCAGAGCGTGGAACTGTTACCTTGCTAACCATTGCGTGGGGTTTGGGACAACTGCAAGAGTGTATGTGCGCCTATACGCGCGAGGCCCAGCTATATGGACTTGTGGTACTTACGAACCAGGATGGACGCACACACAGTCTTGCAGTTCACCCACAGCCCGTGCTGTGATTAGCAACGTAAAAGTTCCACGCTCTGCTGTTGCCCAGGCCCGAGAACTTGAGGTATATGCACCCTATATAGGGCAGGCCTGGTGTAAATCATAATTCCTCGAACATGTACTTGGTACGAACAGCAGTATCAAACCATATTCGCTTTGATTTTAAGTGTCGTTAAGAATTAATTATGCAGCATATAATTAAAATAATGGTAACAATGTATGTGCGAAAGTATTGTAAAGCAGTAAATTCGTGTAACACCAATAATAACAATCCTTTTTTAATTGAATAAAAACTAAAGATAAATATGAAAATTGTATTTCAGTAATTTATTTCCTATTTGTAATAAAATTGCCTAACAAGGGGACATATGGAACCCACACACGCCGATTTTAATTGGGCTTTTGTATGAAGTAGTTCTCAGAAAAATATTTTGAGAACAACATCTTACAAAAGCTCCATTAAAATCGGCGTGTACGGGTCCCATATGTTCTCTTGTAACCAATACCATTATTCCAGAATTCAATTTTGCCACAAAATAATCTCAACAGCGCCATCTGTTGCCAAATTCTTTTAACTTTATTGATCCTAGCGCCACGAGTGAAAAGTGCCCCTAACTAAATATTGCCAACAGTTATTATATAGGAAGTGCCCACCCCTGCACTCACCGCTCGGTGAGTGGGTCGGTGCTGCTCTCAGAAACAAACACTCATGGACATAGGAATATAGGGACGTAGGAATAGTTGCGACTTTAGGCGAGGGGAGTGATATGCATTTCAGGGGGGGGAAAGCACCTACATCTGCCTGGATTTGATTGGTTGTATTCTACGCATGCTCCGTACCGCTCATTATGAACAAGTGTTTGCTACAGATTAGTACATACAGACGTCTAATTATAAGTATGTACTAACGGAGTGATTATCCACGAATATAAATTGTAAAAATAATGATAATTGAAGAGAAATATGCATCTATAATTATTAAAATATATGAGGTGAATTGGAGCAGAGACACTGACGTAACATTTATTTATTGTTCGAAATAACAGAAACCAAATTACGATAAAATTAATGATAATTAATATTACATTAATAGCACTGAACCATTGTTCTTAATGATTTTTTCTTTAACACACTACTACTTTTCTTTAACACGCTACTGCATACACTGCGAGGAACGCTTCAAATATGGCTGCCACTATCCAAGCTTGCGATGCCGGCGACGCGACAAACGTTCATCATTACACATCACTGCGCTTGTGCGAAGCAGCAGCCAATAGAAAGAAGGCGTATGTTACCTCGTCGCCCCTCCCGGAAAGAGATCACCCCCCGCAAGTATTCCTACGTCCCTATATTCCTATGTCCATGCAAAATAATCTCAACAGCGCCATCTGTTGCCAAATTCTTTAACTTTATTGATCCTAGCGCCACGAGTGAAAAGTGCCCCTAACTAAATTTTGCCAACAGTTATTATATAGGAAGTGTCCACCAGGGATGGGCGGACTCGGGCTGTCCCTAGACACCTACAGGAGCGCTGGTAATGTGTGCGTGAATCAGCGTGGACTCGCTGCTAGCGTAGCTTCGGCAGACTCGAGCTACGCGTAGCCCGAGTCCATCGCAGCGTCCGCAGCTATTGGTCAGAGGCTTGGCTTGGCGCTGGCATCGGTACATTCGAGACGTCACATTCGCCTCGCGTTGTCGCCACTTGGCTGGTTCGCGCTGGCGTCAATTCACGCACATATACCACCGCTCCTGTAGGTGTCTAGGGACAGCCCGAGTCCGCCGATCCCTGGTGCCCACCCCTGGTTTCGGCAGGGGCTCCAAAAGTTTAGGAATACCCACAGGTGGGGTCTGAAATGTACGTTTCTCTGAATAACTTACAGGTTTTGTCGATTAATACGAATTAATTTAAAATATGTTTGACGCTGCGGCCGATATTCTAGAATAGTCTAGAACCTTGTATTGTCACCAACATAATTGTTCTAGACTATTATCGGCGGGAAAATATAAAAAGTATTTTAAATCAACATTTGACAATATCTCGTCATTTAAGCACAAGTTTTTTAATTTTAAAACCATTGTGGATAAAGTAATACTTCCCGAGCTTAGTGAAACGTAATGTTTAGTGACGGAATAATTATGTTTTATAGCAAATCTTGAGGATAAGGTAGTTGATGCCTTACCTGATGATTTTAATACTGGAATCTACTACGGCTGGGCATCTATAGACGGAAAAGTACATAAAATGGTAGCAAGTATTGGCTGGAATCCATTTTACAAAAATGAGAAGAAGACAGTGGTATGACGAACTCGAACGTGGAATATAAATATTTCATTCGTCGTAATTTGCGACTTTTTATATTAGCAATACTTTGCCATTGCAGGAAGTGCATTTGCTGCATGAATTTGCCGACGACTTTTACGGCAAACAACTTAAAGTCATTTTCGCGGGTTACATACGAGCGGAACGAGATTTTACTTCCACAGGTAGCTGCTTGTTTTTCTTAAGACTGTTTGAAAATTGATTTCTCCGAAATTGTATTACACTGCTCTTGTTTCAGAGGAATTAATCAAAGCGATAAAAAATGATATTGCGGTCGCCGAAGAGCAGTTGCAGAAAGCCGATATAAATGTTTATAAGAGCAATGAATTCCTATCAGGCTAGTAGACTAACGTAACTTTTAATGCCGAACTTACAGAGGCTGCTGCAAGTTAAGCTTAATCTTGCACACCGCCATTATAAAATTCACAGCATCGGCGAAAATTGCGTCTATCCGATAAGAAACTGTGTTAATACATAACTTGCTATACTTTCATATATATTTTGCTAAGTAGGATTATAGCAGTATTACACTAAGCAAGTTCTATGACAATACATATAACATATATAGTAATCTTTGATCTACGGTTTGATATACACGAAATTAATTGTATTATTTTTTATATACATGCAAGTATTTGCTATAAAATTATTTTTATGTACGTATTCGTGTGAAATAAATGATCGGAATATAGTATTCAACCTGTACCTGATGATGGCGGTGGCGGAGGAGGGGGTGGTGGTAAGGATACTCAAGGCACATTCATTCTACCATGAGTCTGTGGCATTTGTGGCTGCCCGAACGTATTCGCGTTTCGGTATCTCATATTTTCGGATGAATTCGGACGATTCTGAAATGGTGCATGTCCTGGAGGGAGTCTTGGACATGCGTTGTAGGGGATTCTGGGGTTCAAAGGCACTGCGGCACCGTTTTCATTGTAATAGTTATCGGGGCTATAGTAATTCTGATTAATAGCATTGATGTTGGGGCTCCCATAGTGCATTGATTGCATGGCATTTGAATATGCCCCGTATGCATATTGCTCGCCTGTCTCGGGATGCAAGCCTCCTGGAATGGCTGGCCAATTATTTGGATAAGCATGCCACAAGTTGTGCAATTGATTCCCGCTCTGCGCGGGAGGATACTGCCTGTGATTTCCGCGCGAAGAATGCCCTCTTCTCTGCCTTTGCATATTTCTGTTCCACGGATGATTTGATTGCCAACCAGTAGTGGGACCTAGAAGCACGGATATTGTGTAAATCTAACATCAAGCTTTGGTATTGCGCGAGGAACTTACTCGAGGCTCGTTTTCGTTTAAATGGAATGTCCGTCTCCTTTGAGTTTGTTGCATGCTTCGCTTTTAGTTTCTCGTAGTACAGCCGTTCTTCCTCGTCGTCGGAGAATTCTGGAGGCTCGTCTGCGTTTGCATCAATGCCTTTCATTCTGTAACGATCGCGAGTCATTAAGTGCGTTATATATTGAAATCATTGCATTTGGAATGAATTGTAATAACTAGACTGAGGATGTTTATGCACATAAAATATGCCATGTTTATTTTTATCCAATTTTTTAACGGCAGACCGAGAGATTCCAGTTTCTTTATTGTGGCTGGAAGAATTTGTAGAAGTGCCTTAATAAATTTTCAGCAACTTCTGTCTGTCGGAAAACATTCTGAGCAGTTGCAATTGCGACGACATTATTTCCATTAGTAGTTTCAACTACCTATTTGCAGAAATAAAATAAACAGTGAAAATTAATCATTTTACTATTTTCCAATGTTAAAAGAAAGAAATGGTCGCACCTCTTTAACTTTATCGAAATTGTTTATGTGTATCGGGCGATTGTAATGAGCATGGATTTCCTCCTCATTATAACGCAATTTTTGTTTGTTGCCCAAATTCACTCGAAGGGGTTGAAATTAACCCCTGAAAATTCGGCTATTTTCCAATTTTGTGTTATATCTAACTCACGAACTCTAAATAAGAGATAGAAAAGTTTCAAGACAAAAGTTACTTCTCTTAATTAGATCTATCGTTTTGTAAAAATATTATTTTACAGTTCACGAGTTATAACAGAAAATCGGAAAATAACCGGATTTTCAGGGGTCAATTACACTCCCTTAGACTGAATTTGGGGGGCAAACAAAAATTGCGTTGTAATCAGGAGGAAGTTCGCTACATATTCACAAAGTTTCAGAATTTTTTTAATTTCCGGATGTTCCCTTGTTGATGACACGTAACGGCTTGATTCGTCTATGATCGCAATCAAATAATATTTGCATATCAATATGCGCATTTATTCACATAAACATCCGCAGTCTAGTGTGATAACTACTCTTCGACTTACTTTTGTAATTCATGTAAAAAGATTAGGGACGTGTACTCCGTGTTTGGACAATAAAAAACAATCATTCCCACTTTAATATCACATTCTTTTATGTGTTCGGAGCTATTAAATCGTACACAATAGTGTGGTTCATTCACTTGTCCGAAGACATCAAATATTTTACCTAACGCTCTTTGCCCTTTTTCAACAAACAAAACTGTGTCCAAATTTAATGTTGGTTTACCAGGTTTCGGTCGTACAACCACCAATGACTCGACCATCCATGCAACCTTAAAATTTTTTCAATTCCATTATATTCGTGCATAACTTACATTACTTTAAGGAGTCTGCCTACTTCAATGGCCTGAAAAGAAGCGCAATAGGTATTTGGGATTCTTTTTAAGAGAAACCCTCAAATTACATTAATTCAAAACTTTATGCCTATATTTGTACGTATTTAGTAACATTTTAAAAAATATTTCATTAGAAAATAACAGTACCTAAAACTTTAAACGCAGCTTTTTCAAATCGATGTTTTTCCAATTAGTTGGCATGATATCTCGAAAACCAATCACCCGATTTACTTTAAACTTGGAATACCTATATCTTCAGCAGATGTGCCATTCTCGTTGTTACTAAATCTAAATCGGTTTTTGCAAAATTAGACTTTTGCGACTCAATAAATACCTCGCCTAATAGATCGCACAGTACTTCAGGTACACTGAGTTTTAAATCCTCGATCGGTGGTAAGTCATCTAATTCACTTTTCATTTCATTATTCTTTCGTGCATTCGCATTATTCCCTTTATCTTTCCTGAAAGCGTAAAGGTATTATTCGAGTTTCATTAGAATTCAATTCCACGTCCACGAAAATTTCTGAAGATAAATGACTTACTTAGCTCTCCCGTCATCGCTATCTGAATCATTCGACTCAGCTACTACGGAGGACTCGCTACCACTTGTACTATCATCGTCGCTGTCGCTTTCCTCGCTCGACGATGCTTCTACGTTCGATCTATAAGGTTGCATCTGCACTTCTTTTAAAACAACAATCTCGTTATTCTCGCCTTTACCGAGATCAGTACCATCTTCCGCTTCAGAATCAGAATTTCCATATTCCATAGCAATGGTACTGAGAGAAGATGGTTTATCAGTGGCTGTAAAAAAAAAAAAAAAACAATAAAGTCTAATACTTTCTAACAAAGAATTATAGCTAGAACTTTTGTCTAAGAGTATCTCATATTCTTACGTTTGAGTGGCGAAACCGCATTCCCTTCCCGCACGATACAAATATCATCATCTCGTTTTGAATCTTTAATCGACGAGTCTTCGTTTGCATTCCGCTCGCTACAATTCTCGTTAATAACTGGTAGATTTTGATTTATATTTAAATCCTCCTGCGGTTCTTCTTGCTGTTTATTTGTAATATGCTTTCCATCGCAGGTTTCTTCAATCGCACTATCGTTGTCAATTAAAATAGCTTGGCAGTGTTCCATAATTTTAGGAACATTATCCTTTGTGTCTTCTTTGTCCGTTGTTGATAAATTCTTAATAATACATCGCCCATTGTTTTCTTCTACATTTGACATTCCCTCACTGGAATTGGCGTTTGAAATTAGATCGTCTACTTTCTCTATTATAACCTCAATAATATCCATTGCGGTGGAAAATTTCCTTTATTTACATCACTATGTGTAGTGACCATAACTTTTAACAATCATTTACATTATGAACTATGTGACTGTAATTCATAATTATACACGGAAATATAATTTTTCTGGGTAATATTAGAAATTTCAGAGACAAACGTGATCACGACAAGCAGCGTGGCGTGGAAATCTACTACCACCAGTGATGGGTCGGTATTTTACGCCGCGTCGTAAATGCATTTACGACGTGTCGCAAATGTACATACATAATGGTGCTTTCCCGCAGCGTGCAAAGGCGACACTGTGTAACACAATAAAAGACAAAAAAAAAGATGTCCGCGGCCTGGAAGTCAAATACTTGGCGACAACGAGCGGTAACAGGCCGACCTACAGCAAAGTGCCGACGGCCGGCGATGTACCGGCAACCGAAAAGTGCCCGACGGCCACTTGAGATGGCAGCAACTGGTATCGTACCGACGGAGGATAACTCGATCTTCGGTCGGTAGGCATCCAGCGGTCGGTAAATGGCCGACGCATTCGCGTGTATCGACGGCCGGCGATATACCGGCAACCGATAAGTGCCCGACGGCCACTTGAGACGGCAGCAGCTGGTATCGTACCGACGGAGGATAACTCGATCTTCGGTCGGTATGCATCCAGCGGTCGGTAAATGGCCGACGTATTCGCGTGTATCGACGCCCTGGGTAATACCGCCGGTCGGGAAGTGATCGAAGGTCGAGGGTCCAACGATGGCTTAGAGTATATGCTCTAAGAGTAATAATAGATAATAGTGCATTACCAACAGCCGATGGACACCGTGGGACATACCTGCCGACGGTTCTCTCGCGCTCGGGGTACCTATGCATAAATGCATTTTCCGCCTCCTCCATAAAAACAAAAAGATAGGCAAAAATTTGAATCCGAATTCGCGGTGAAAGACGCGTAAAAAAACGGGGGCTCTAGGATCGCGTTACGCGCAATCACGAAGGATCTTGCTGGAATGCCAGATTGCTAGGAAGACTGCTTCCACTTGGAACCATTTTAAATCTTTCGCGGTGATTCTAACCGATTCGATCGATTGGATTATTTTACGAATTTTATTACTATGCTTGATGAGGTTATTGTTAGATTTAGCATGAATTTTCGTGTTTTCAGATTCATGACCATTGTACGTGCTTTCAGATTCATGGAATTGTACATGCTTTCAGAAACCTAACCCACCGTTATCCAAATTCCATGATATTAAGACTGCATCACTATCCTTCTTCAAAACACCTAGAATTGTAAGTGTTTCAAATACTTACTCCAAAGTACTAGTAACATAAAAATAATATACTGTTTATTGTATAATTAGTTGTTTCTACCCAAATGAAAGTAGGATTAACGCAAAATCAAATGAAAAACAGTGAGGAATATGATTTCAGCCTTTTATTTTGAAATGAAAATAAGTTACAATAACTCTTTACAGTGGTGCATTTATAAAGTGCTGATATTGGTTGATCGATGAGTTAGGCAGTGTTCGTCACCGTGGTTTCTCACTTTCTTGTCGGTCACCCAATTCCACAATATCTTATTAAGAATAAAGCGTGGAATAAAGCTTATTGAAATAACAGGTGTATTCACGCCGCATCGAGACAGTGACAATGCAAATAGTATCGAATGAGTACATTATTATTCCATTGTCTCAGATTGCATCCAAAATTGTCCAAATAATTTCCTGAAATCAGAAAATATAATTCTATTTCATAATCGAAATATCTGTGAATAATAGCATTTCAAATAATGTTGTACCAAAAGTGCTTAGATCTGCGACTCACCAATCTTTTAGTTCCTCCCATGTTCATCAATCTCTGAAGGTTTTTTTACGAACATCTTGATGGACAAGAATAATCGATTCTCTATCACAATTATCCATTCGTACAACCATATTGTCTCATGCAATTGTAATTTCACAAGCTTCTCATAGTAATCTGGCAATTCGTAACCACATTAAGAACACAGATCTGTAAATCTGAAAATTGAAGCCAAAAACAATTATATAGAGTCTAATAAAACGCATGAATGTAGTAAACATAAACAAATTATGCTAAAACTTACTATTTGGATGAAATGTATACAGAAGATGACGTTACGAATGAAAATTTTGATTTCTTAACCACGAACAATTACACTTCTCGATTGCATAAATATATCGTTGCGGCATAATAATAATATTATGGAAGGATGTTGAGTTATAAAATGTTCACAAATACGGTGTAAAAGAACGAAATGTAGTTCATACTTCATGTAGTGTATATAGGTTATTTTTCCAGGCCGCGGACATCTTTTTTTTGTCTTTTATTGTGTTACACAAGTGTCGCCTTTGCACGCTGTGGGAAAGCACCATTATGTACTTGCAGCTCGTTCTGATTTCACATCTTTTTTTACTTTGTATTTATTAGTATTATTTTCTTTATTTTGTGATTTATTTGATTTCATGTACTTGGCGTAATTTTTTTACTTTTTTAAAGTTTTTTGGGGGGATCTCACTTCTTTTTACAAAGATTTTACCATTACAGCATAATAATTATCAGCTGTTGAAATTTACAATTCCATGAATCTGAAAGCACGTACAATTCCATGAACCTGAAAGCACGTACAATTCCATGAAACTGAAAGCACGCACAATTTCGTGAATTGTTTTATCAAATCGAGAAATGTTTTTCGTGGTTAGAAAATTAAAATTTCCATTCATAACGTCATTTTCTGAGTATATTTCATGGAATAGTATTTTTTAAATTAATTTGTTTATGTTTACCAAATTCATGCGTTTTATTGGACTCTAATTGATTTTAGTATAAATTTTCATTTTCATGTTTACAGATTTCTGTGCTTAAGGGAAGAGGACGTTTCCACGCCACGCCAGTCAAGAGGTCTCGGCTCTCGGGCGGGTTTTCTCGTGCATGCGCGGCGTTTGCAGTACCGTATCTATGGGCGCGTTCCGATTCACACATAATGCGCATAAAATGTATAGGATATGTCACGTACCCTATGCACTTCATGCGCATTATGCGTGAATCGGAACGCGCCCTATGTTGGGGCGCAACTAAAAGGTGTAATGCTATTGGCGGGAAAGCAGCAGGATCATCAAGGTTCCCCATTTTATCGAAACTTGTATACTATACCCAGATAGCACAACGTCTGGTAAAGTCTTAAAGACGTCCAAAAGGCGTCTTAAAGACGTCTTGAAGACGTCTTGTTACAAATCAAGACGTTCAGACCTAAAATAGACATAAACTAGACGTCTCTAAGACGAGGTGTGCTATCTGGGTACTGATGAGAAAATCGCCGCGCATGCGCGAGAAAACCCGCCCGAGATCTCTTCACTGGCGCCACGCTGATGATGGGAATAATGGGTAGTGTCTAGGGTGGTTCGTTAGCGGTAGTCGTCGGTCGGCAGCCGGTAGTCGCGGTTGACAGCAGTTGACAGTAGTCGGAAAAAGTGCGAAAAATTACGGACAGGTTGCGCGATCAGTTGCAAAAAGAGAAAAGAACGCGATGGAGTTGAACGAAGTGAATTGTGCTTTCGACACTGCGGAGGAAACTACGGAACTTTTGCCACCGTCTCATCGCGATAACATGCAAGTGGAAAGTTATTTTATCGAATACGCTGTTCAGAAAGAGATGATAAATCGCAATCGGTGTACCGCGAGTCGTCGTTTACTCGGGCAAACGACACACTCGACGGATTTTAATCTCGTCAATGCTAATCATCAAAAGGTCAAGTATCGTGCCACTCCTCCTCCTCCGTCCACCACGCTCCTCTTTCTTGCTATTGCCTGCACGCGGATGCAGCGTATAATTTTATACGCCTCGAATCGTGAACGCTTAACGCGTCTTCTTGAAACTTTACTACTCGAGTACTACCCACCCCCCCCTACCTACATACTATGTGTATGGTGTCGTCGGGGTGATCTCGATGATTCCCCTCGAATTTCCTCGTCAACTTGTTCGACTCCTAAGCTACGTACCTACTCTCGCGAAACATTATAAAATTCCGTTTTCCCTACCGACCTACGTTATCGCCCAAAAGTATCCGATCGCTTGTCAGGCGTGCGCGCGCGCGTGTGTAAGTATATATATATATACATATAGCGGAAAGTGGGGTAAAAACGGAACGGGTGGGTAAAACGGAACACCGTCATGTTTCTGGCCGTGTTCCGATTCACGCATAATGCGCATGAAGTGCATAGGGTACGTGACATATCCTATGCAGTCTATGCGCAGTATGCATGAATTGGAACACGGCCTCTGTTAGGTAAGAGCTGCGAATGAGTTGGTATCGCAGACAGCGTGGCGTGGAAATCTACTACCACGGGTGTCGGACGAGAGTGGGGCCGACTACGCACGTCTGATTGGTTCAATGCCAAGAGGAAAATTCACCGACGCCAGCGCCAAGGCAAGCCGAGTGGAGTGTAGCCAGGTGAGGGCGCAACCAATTAGCGTCGCCGGGGACTCATTGTCGACGCTGGTTGGCTGCGGCCTCACTTGGCTGCGCTCCACTTGGCTTGCCTTGGCGCTGGCGTCGGTGAATTTTCCTCTTGGCGACACCCGTGGTAGTAGATTTCCACGCCACGCTGGTCTATCTTAAAATGCTATGAGGACCCTTTGGTTACATGTGACGCGGTACCAACTCATTCACAGCTCTTGGGTGCCTTCCTTGATTATGCGCATAGACTGCAGAGAAAACCGTTCCGTTTCAGTGTATGCGTGCATTCGTGGCACATAGGATTCCCTAGAATTCTCCCACTTCTAGCGCATGAACAGAGATGCAAGATGCGAAGAATTCCGACTGCAGCGCCCCTTGCGGTGGAGTAAGGAATCTCAGCTCGTGCTATCTCCGCTCTATAGAATAATATTCTTGAGTAGTACATTACACGGGCTTTTTTGGCGGGATACCGTAACAAACATGCGCGAACGTAGAGTAACCGTATCAAAACCGTCATTACGATTGGGCGACTCTGATTGGTCGATTCCCTTAGAGCCAACGAATATTTTAGTCCTACCGCAATCAACCAATCAGAATCGCAGACACATAACCTCAACTCGCCGGCCACGGCGCTGCTATGTCACACACCACTCGGTGGATGGGTGGCACAGAGCCGAAATTTGCCACTCACCGCTCGGTGAGTGGGTCGGTGGTGCCCTCAGAAACAACACTACACGCTTGTGCAGGAAGGTGGCGCGTAGGCGCTTCCGTAGATTCGACCGTTTTATTTTAACGCTGCCACCTTTTTTGTTTCCGTTCAACGTTCGATGCGCTTTACTGTATTTTCTGTGGTTTATCCGTTTATCGATGCGGTTTCATGCGTAACGACTGGTCCGATTCTTCCAAAACGGCGGACAATGTGCATAAACACGTGCGTACCTGCGTAGCGCGTAGGTACAACTAGATCCACGAGAATTCGATGAAGAAAAAAATTAAACTTGTCGGACCAACGATTTTTGGTTTTTGTTTCCATGTTTCAGGACTCGCCATGCGTTGGCATTAGCATGATACACACTTCGAACGCAAATTGGCCTCCTTCTAGGAAGCGAGAAGAAGCGAGAGCATTGGAAAATCTTCGAAAAAGGGTGGAGCAATCCAAGTTGTATAAAGCCACTCGAACTTTGGACACCACTGCTGGATCAGCCTCCGGTTCTTTGGGCTTGAATAACGATCGACCCGAGCAGCTCGATAATCGACCGAAGCTTTTGAAAAAGGTGAGGGGCGACGAACGTCTCGTATTAAGTACTTATACGATACGTGTAAAACTCGTTCTAATTTTTCTGTGGTAGATTCTGAGTAACAGACCGATGAGTATCGCGCACGATAGTAACGATCTAGAGACTGACTGGCGAGACAGCGAATTCATTACGGAATGTTTGTGCTGGCACAATGTTTATCGACAAAGGCACAACGCACCGCCGTTAACGATGTCACCGCAGGTACCTAACGTTCCTGTGATATAGTTGCTATGGACATTATGTAAGAGAAAGAAAAAAAAAGAGTCCAATGATTGCGGATTCGATGACACTCTGAACTAATTAAACCATTGAGCTAAAATCCAGAGCCGACTGGGGACTCTTGCGTACCCCTATATACCTTGCACAAAAGTTATAGGTAGAAAAATCGTAATCGTTTGTTTAACAAATCATCGTTTGCTTTGCAGTTGTGCGAGTATGCGCAAACGTGGGCCAATCACTTGGCGCATACGAATACGTTCTACTATAGAAACGATCGGGAAGTGGGGCAAAATCTTTACTGCCGACCCGGTGGTGCCGTACCCACTGATGTGACTGGACAGGACGTTGCGTCTTATTGGTACTCTGCCGTGAAACAGTACGATTTCTTGAAAGAACCGGATATACTTCATGCCAATGTGAACGCAGGTGAAGCTATTTCCCGTGTTACACGCGGTGATCGCTGTAGATATCGCGGGATATCTATGTAAACATCTGATACCCAGGTTGCGCATTCTTGTAAAATGTATTTCCCCGTTTTCGCAGGTCATTTTACGCAAGTGATTTGGGCGAGTAGCCGTTACTTTGGAGTTGGGAAAGCTCGCAGCAGAAGCGGAAAGATTATTGTGGTAGCAAACTATCAACCGGTCGGAAATACATCCGGACATTTTCAGAATAACGTGTTACCCCCTTTACCGGAAAATCTTAACGTGGCTGTATCGCCACCGCCGCAGTCATCGTCGAAAGTATTTCGCGATCATTACGTTGCGTCCGATTCGCCGCCACCGCCGCCGGCTTCCTCCTCTGTCTTACCGCTTTCTGATACCGCGTCGACCGGTAGCGATCGTTCTTCCGTCAGTTCTACGCAATAATACAGACGACCGAATTGCCTCTTTTGCGTTTGCACGCGCGGATGACATGGCCGTTAATCACTCGACCCGATTTTATTATCGTCTTTCTCGAGTTTCGCTGATTTTCGTCGCATCGCCTCCTCTCTCCGCATCAAACCTCTTTGCGCATTTCGGTAATCGGTACCTACCTATATCGCGCGCGATTATTAACAATGACGAGCAACCGAACGAACGATAAATCTGGTTCTCGGGCGAAAATCGTAAAAATGAAACATGTACCTACTCGATGCTGGACCTAACCATTGTTAGGCTAACAAGGCTGAAGACTAGGGCCCCGTTTAGCTGGGGGCCCCTCGTTCTAAATGTTTTCTTCGTTAAAAATTTATCAAATAATCTTGCCGAGGGTTAATGTGATATTTAGTTTTGATATTCAATGTTAATTTTGAAATTAAATTCTTATTTAGATTATACGAGTGTTATGATAAAAACAAAATGAAATCAGCGTTGTTTTATTTTTTATATTTAACCGAGGGCCCCTGAAAAGGTAAATCCGGCTCTGCACCTACTCGCGCCAGTACGAGTTACGTATTAGTGCGAATCGATCGAGTATCGGAGAGTGGAGAGAAGTGGAGGCAGGAAAATAACTTGCGAACAATCGAATCTTAAGAGATCGCGTATAGATTTCATAAAACGGGCATACGAGGGACTTGATACTTTTTTATTCGTAATTTTCACACACGCGCCGTGATGCGATATTGTGAGTGATTAATGTTGCACAGCGAAAAGTAAAACAGACTACTACCACCCGCTGCCGGTAGTGGTGGTGGTGTCATTTTTGGTACTTTGATTGTCGTCGACGTATCGTTTTATGGACACGCGATACGCATTCGCATGCACAGGCAGACAGCAGCACACACGCACACCCGAGCGGGTTAACCTCTCTTATGACTGGAAGGCTATACTGTGTGTGTGTGCGTGTGTGTGTGTCGACGCGTACACGCTACATATACATGGCACTAATAGCGATGTAACAATTTTAGAGACTTTTATACGCTTTTGCGCCATCGAAGCCCAGCCCCTTGTTGCGAGTATCGTCAGCTTTGAAAAACTGCGCATTACCTCGCTCTCCCTGTGTGAGCACGGCTCTGAGATTAGGTACGAATAGAATTACTCTACCATCGGACGAAACCGTATCGACCAACGGATTCTGGGTCACGAAAACGAGGGTGGTTGTTTGGAAAATTTCCAAGTAAGTGGGTGTTGGAAAGAGTTGTTGCATATTTTCGTACGTAAAAGCACACACACACACACACACAAAAGTTCTTAATCGGTCCAACTATTTTATACATGCGCGGCGGGTCTCTTTGTGTTTGCAAAAGGCTATTGCTTTCTACTCTTTCCACTAACCGCGGAATGGAGAGATTACGAGCTTAATGCTAGGTGAAACGCCATCAAAATTGCGGACCATGTTAGGTTTTCCGCTCGAGTGCGACCACGCGTCGAAATACGCGCCAAATTGCTGCAAAATTTGGTACGGCGAATTTTTTCGTAGTTTAAAATTACAATGAATTACGACTAGCGACTAAAGCCGCCCATCTCGTACTTGTTTCGGATGGGTAAACGCGTTTCGATGAGATGACGAACAACGCTTGGCAGTCGTGCCATTTTAACAAAACAGTAGTGCGTTGAAGAAACTTTGAATGGGCGATCAAAAACCTACGAGCACGTATACCAATGATGCGAATACACGTGTATGATTAAACGGGAATCCAAGTAAGATATCGCTAGGACGGATCCAAGTAGTCGCTTCCTGGCGCCGTATGTATTTACCTCTAAGAATACTGCCAATAAACCGGGCTTTGATAAGCAAAACTGACATCTCAGCTGTCGGTCGGAAACTCTACAGACTCTCCTCGTTGTTGAGATTTATATGTACATATACATTGGTCTCTTGGTTAGGTACTCGTGTACATGTATCATCTACATACATGTGTGTAGGTATGCGACCTCGGTGATGATGCAAAGTTTCGAAAAATGTCGCAAGTGCAGTTGAGAAGCGTCGATATTTATCGTTTGTTTAACGACGACGTGTTTAGAGCAATTGTCGATAATCGTGCGCGACAAACGATGTTGTTGTTGTTGTTATTGTTATTATTGCTGCTGCTGCTGCTGTTGTTGTTGTTGTTGTTGTTGTTGTTATTGTTGGATTTTTGACACGTAGATTAGTCGTCATCGAAATTGCGAAAAAACAAACAGTTTCGCTTTAGGTTACTCTACGTACTCGTTTTTAATAGGACAACACTGTATTATATATACCAGGCCCGTCCAACACGTTTGCTGTTGCCTTCAAAGAGCAACAGCGGGTGGTTGCCCCACCATGGGGGGACCTTTCGCTCTTTGGGTGGCGCGAGAGGCCTGGATCGGTGCCTTCAAGAGCGAGAAACAACTCACTATTGCTCGTGCGAGCAAATGCCTGGACAAACCTGAAATACGCGCAAGTATAATTTGTTATCTATAGATGCGACAGTATGTATGTATGATGTATGTATTATATAGATATGTACATACACAGGTTTTTAGTACTATAAGGAAAAGGGAACGATCGACAGTTCGTTCGATGCTAAAGAGGACTATGTGTGTATACTATACCTATTCGAATTTAAACCGACCGCTTTCTTAGAGGTGATCCTACGAGAAGATCAAGTGCTATGATAATAATAGAGAATGTTTTCCATTCCATGGATGCGAGACTGGTGATCGAGACGGTAACAACGGCAAACTCCACTAATGTGCCGCGCTATTTTCGAAATCATTCGTGGAACACGCGTGACACGACGTAGTAGCGATATACTACCGCGGGTCTTGTACGATACGTATCACTATTGCCGATTAGCCGAGCGAACAATCAAAACTACTTACTCTACGTTATACGAGCCACGCGAACCGCAAGTTGAATGACTAAACATAAATCGCGAACCAGCGCTGGTTCGCTATACCCTCCTAGCGGCGGCGGCATGAGCCTTGAGAGTTACACGAGCGGTGACATAAAATTCGGTGATTTTCGATTGTATGTGCGGGCTTGTGTACGATCATTGATTAAGCCGAAGAAAATATACTTTTTATTAAAACCTATCGTCCATTAACTTTATCCGGGTCTGCAGATGTACACAGCTGACTCTAGTGCTAGCCGTGCTGAAGCCAAAATGGCAATACCGCGAGAGTCCGGTTTTGATATATATATATATATATATATATATATATATATATATATGTATACAGTATTGTGTCCGTGAAGGCTCGCTGATTCCGAAAGACGGAGCCAGATATAATATCAACGCGTCGTCTGTCTCGTACCGCTCTCGCTCGCTTCCAGTGTGTTTCGCTCGCTCTCGCCTTCGCCGAACAAGAGTGAGACAGAAGTGGTGGGGATAGCAAAAAGCCCACGGCGTGTGCACCAAACCGAGCTCATAGGGAAACAATACTGTATGTATTTTGATATGTATATCAAAACCTACGTATCAGCCACCCTGATAACCAGGTCTGCCGGCAGATCCGGTGCAGTTTATGTCCGCATTCAACTACGGTTCTGCCGGCAGGCCCTGCCTTGGCAGTGTCTGCCGTTAGGCTGCCGGCAGATGAACGGCAGATCCACGGCAGATCCTGCTGTCTGACGCCATCTAGTTGAAGGCAGGGTCTGCTGCGGATCTGCCGTCCATCTGCCGGCAGACTCTGCCGTGTCAGAGCCTGCTGTCCATCTGCTGACAGACTGCAGGCAGATTGTTATCAGGGCAGCTCTCACTATCCACCCACACAGCAAAGTCCCAAAGACGTCTAAAAGGCGTCCCTTGGGGACGTTGTGCTGTGTGGGCATCGGCCTCCCAGCTACACAGAGTCCCTCTACGGGCCTGTCAGTTTTCCGTTTACCATCTTTTAAATGTTTATATTAATGTAATACTAAAGTCCTCTAAATATCAGAAACGGAGCAATAATCCAGGTGTTTTATTTATTTATATTAACCCTACAGATCTTTATTTTTGTGTGTAGCACATTTATTTAATACAATCTGTAGCATTTTAATTCAATTATCTGACATTTTGTTTTACATGAATTTTTTTTTAAAAATTTCACGTATTCATTAAGGGAAATTAATAATAATAATAATAATAAGTTTATTCGTACTGCAGGCTCACAGCCTCCCAGATAGCACACCTCGTCTTAGAGACGTCTAGTTTATGTCTATTTTAGGTCTGAACGTTTTGATTTGTAACAAGACGGCCCAGATAGCACAACGTCTGGTAAAGTCTTAAAGACGTAGAAAAGGCGTATTAAAGACGTCTTGAAGACTGTTGAAGACGTCTTGTTACAAATCAAGACGTTCAGACCTAAAATAGACATAAACTAGACGTCTCTAAGACGAGGTGTGGTATCTGGGAAGAGGCGTCACTCCGGGCGGAACCTTTCAAGTCCTTACTTGACGTTGGCATTTAAATTGGTTGTCTATTTCGAGCGGGATATTCAAATCGACTAAAAAAAATTCTTTATTAAATAATTTTACAACATCACTAAAAGTTTAAAGAATAAATGTACCTTACCTACCACAATTGGCTGATTATTGCCCAAGTTTACCGATCATTGCCGAATGGGCATTTAAATTGGTTGTCTAGGGATTTCCCTAGTTTATTTCTGTGCTTGTCGAGTGACGCCTCTTATTATATCTCCTCTTTGCATGGACCATGATGCACGGTTTAAAAATTGCGCAAGCACACTAGTATATATGTAGTATATGCGGAAAGTATCAGAAAGTATATATCGGGGCGGAGAAGCTCGAGAGTGATACAAAGATATACAGTACGCGATACCTACGTAAAAGAAACGTTGGCACGCGCGTTTCTGTGCGCGAAGGAAGGTGTAA
This sequence comes from Andrena bicolor, assembly GCA_960531205.1. Lineage (NCBI taxonomy): Eukaryota > Metazoa > Arthropoda > Insecta > Hymenoptera > Andrenidae > Andrena > Andrena bicolor. Next base: position 38,566,064 of record OY482667.1, on the reverse strand, counting down.
GGCAAACTGCTAGACAGTGCTTGCTACGTACCATCCAGGATAACTGATTTTCGCAAACAATCTACAACGTCGAGCAGTTTCGAAAATGGCGGCCAAGAGTGGTGGCAGCGATGAGTGGGTGCCGATAATGAAACCGATATTAGCGGTATGGCAAGGCTTGTTCGACAAAAGTGAAATTATTGAATTGGCGAAGAGTATCGTTAAAAGGTAAGAGTTATTTTGCAAAACAAAACAACTTACGGTGCGGTGAAGAATTTGCTACGAATTTGAAACGGATGACTTGATTCGTATACCGCTTCTCCCTCGATTTTCTTTTCACTGTCTTGTCATCTTTATTTTACAGCGAGAACAAACTCGTCTCGCACGGAGAGCAATATGAAACCTTTTACGCGTCTGTGGCTGCTCTCGCCGCGGATTATATTAGCGGTTCTGCCAGTACCTGTAAGTTTCTCTCTCTCTCTCTCTCTCTCTCTCTCTTTCTCTCTCTCTCTCTCTCTCTCTCGCTCGCTCTCTGTGCGCTCTGTGTACACATATGTATATAAGCGTTGTGAAATGCGATACGATCGATCATCTATCCCTCTCGTTCCTGTCTTTTCTCTCTATTCAGTTACCAAAGGTCAAATATCGATAGTTTGCCAAGCGTGCAGACTTCTTCTACTCCGTCTCGTCAACAAATTGTCGCGTCACCAAAGTCAACTGGCGGATGGCACGCCTACCGCTCTGAGTACGAAGCAATTGCTGCTTCCGATTCGCGCGCTTTGTATCGGACAATCGTTGCTCTCTTCCACCGAGGAGGTAGCTTTGATAGCCACAATGAAAAATTCAGAGATTCCGCCGTACATAGAATCGCCGCCGCCGCCGCCTGGAAACGAGAAGGATGCGTCACAATCGTCGAAAGATTCTGTACGAATTCGAGGTGATTTGTCGAGTAGTATTCTGGAACAGTTGACTATGCCTCTGCAAGACTTTACGTTATCCGTGCCCCTTGTCGTTGAAAATTCCAATGATAACGCAATTAAGACGACGACGACGACGATGAACGAAGGAACTGTTAACGATGTTCATTCGGACGTCAAGGTTGGTACGCTCGAACGCTTAGAATCTTGGCCGCGCGGCCAAGACGACGACGATATGTTTGTTATCGTTGTTGGTTGCGTAACGGCTAACTGCTGTGTTGTTGTCATTTTCCAGGCATCGTTTGTCGCCAACAACATAAATATCCTTCGAAACATGGGCGCGGGTGACGTCCTCTTGGACATGTGTTTGAACCTGCCTCACTTGTCGCGTTACACTCGCAAATACCAAGCATATTTGAACAAGAAAGGTTTCAGCCTACCCGCGAATGCTTCCGAAGCGCACGCCGTACGCCACAGTCTGCACTTCGTGGCGAGTGACATTAACGTTGTTCACAGCGTAATGTCTCTACCTTTGCTTGAACCTTTGACACCGGCAAAATTGGAAAAGCTGTCGACGTTGACCATGTCTTGCCTGTATTGCTCTATCGCGTATGCCACGGCATCCAGTATCGTTGGAATAACGAATGCCGTGTCGCCGAAATGCAGTACGAATACCTCTAGCGGAACGCAAACCACCGGTGGTGGTGGTCAATGCCTGAAAAGTACCGAAGAAGAGTACGATGCTTTGGCGATTACGGTTGTCGAGAAAAGTCTGGAGATATTTGGGCTGGTCTCGAATGTAATAAAAAACAGTACGCGAGCAGGTGGCCATGTAAGAGATTTATAATTGCGCGTTGTCTCTCTACTCGTTTCCTGCCGACCGACCGAGAGAGATTACGAATAATTTTTGTGTCGTTTGTTAAAAAACAGATTCTACAGAATCATCTGCTGATCGGAGTATGGCTGCTGGTAACCGGTTTACAGACTCAATTGTCGGTGAGCAGTTTTAGCGCGGCGGACAAGGGGAAAGAGGAGAAGGGAAAATCGCCGAGTAAAGCGCGCGACGGAACAGTTCGAGTGAATCTCATGAAAGTGTAAGATATCCGTCGATACTCGAGGACAGTTTCTCTCCTGTACACGATCGCGGGACGAGAAGAAAATTGATAAATTCTAAATTGGATTTCAGTCAACAAGGTTTTGGTGTGCTCTCGGTAGCTTTAGCTTCGCACGCGCTCACTTTAATGAGCGCCCTCTTGGAAGATGTATCGATCGAAGCGATCAACGATTCTTCGGTTCCCCCTGAACCAGCACCGTTGGATATATTGGCTACCTGTAGCGCGCTTCAGAGAGCCATAACTTTCCTCCAAGCTGTACCGCTCAATCATCTGTTATTTTATTTGGCTACGATCAGTTACAGGAAGGTTAGTGTGCGTGGGTGTGGTTGTGGTGGTGGTTGATTAGCGTCTGTCTGTTACTATTCTCGTAAAAAATACATCGCAGGCCTGTACGTTGAAACGAGTGCAAAAGCATCCTTTCGAAGGTGATACTTTAAGCCAATCCGACTCCACAACGTATTACGAGGATCTGTTGAGTTGTTCGGACAATTCTACCGACGAAGGTAAGAGTAAAGTAAAATTGGCAAAAAAACGAGAGCGAGACCTTTAACTTTGGATTGAGATGATTTCCAACATGTGTCTCGATAGAGGAGGACAGCGAACCCATCTTGGGGTTATGGTTCGAGGAAACCATCGCTCCCTCGGACGGATCGCCCGCGAACGGCGTTAAAGAAGCCAGCAACGAGACCAGCGGCGAGCGTACCGTAACCACCATTGTCCCTGATAACCGCGAACCTCACGGTGTAAGGAATTGTTTCCCCTTTACGCGTTCCAACACCGGAATGGACAACGGAATAATATCGTGTGATTGCCTCTGTTTCTCTCCTCTGTTGTTGCAGTACATTTCGCTGGCCACTAAAATTTTTCAATTTATGAACCAACATTTGATCGGCAGTAGAAGCTCGTACGTGCGGGAATACGTGGTAAACGGCCTGGTGGAGCAACAGATGGTGATATTAGCGGCGATAATCAGGGATTTGGATCACGAGACGGCTAGAACGGAAACCGGTGAATAGTCTTCGGGGATTAGTTTTACTTGCTTTTGCATCACATACTACCCGTCGATACGTACTATCGTCGTGTTTATTGTCGCCAGGTACCATCTCGGTATTCTACGGTGCCACCTTGGGCACCATGTATTCCGAGTTTTCCCAAGCTTTGAGTCGATACACTCACAATTTACTTGCTCGAAATACGCTGAGCGAAAGTTTGCAAAACACTCTTCTTCAACATTTGGGCGTGAATCCTTGGTCCGGGACGGACAGTACGATTCCGTGTACTTGGCCCCTCCAAGTGTATCCGAGGACCTTGAGCGTGTTGGCGCAGGTAGGTGGTGGTTCTCGTATTGGTTTCGAGTGGTAAATCCCCCCCCCCCCACCCCACCCCTATTTTCTCCTCGTTTCACCATGATAATAGCAACGTTATTACCGATAGGTTCTTCTATTAAAACCTCCGTCGGAGAAGGAAGCGGCTTGTATAAGTATATGGCACCGTTTGGTAACGACCATCGTGGAGAACGTGTGTAATCCACCTTCCACGTTCGAAGGAGAAAACGAAGGTACGTAACCGAGCAAATTGTTGTTGATGTTCGTGATCCGTTGCAGCGAGACGAGATGGTCGTTTGTATTTGCAGATTTAAACGTGGAACACGCTCAGTTGGTACTGATTTTGTTCCACTCTTTGAACTTGATGCAAAAGAAGTCGGTGCTGCTGGTGACCGGTAGCGGTGCTGTACGTTGTAGCGAAGCGGTGAAAACTCCAATGAAGGATTCTCAGTTATTGCACTTGTCGCGATTGCTATTGTTGCTCGAGTACATGATGAAGCATCTGTATGACGCGCCTCCCGCGTTACTCGAACAAGTAAGTTGGTTGCAGGTTACAGGTTACAGGTTACAGGTTAGGTTATTCGCCTGTAACGAAGCATTTGAAATTATTCCCCGCTTGTCGTCGTATCCTCGACTTTTACAATCTCATTCATCGTTGCGCGTCATCTCGCGTTTCGTTGGACGGGAAAGTACGACGAGGAGAATTAAAGAAAATCGGGTTATTGGTACCGCGTTGAATAACGTCGTCAAACAATACTATCAAATGCAAAAGCAACGCGGAGTTCGCGCGAGAACTAGACGTAGCAAGATACCAGGGCCGCCAAATCGAAAGACACGTTTGAGTGGTAGTAAGAATCTTGTACAATTTTATTTGTTTCACCCCGACTCGTAGTAGTAGTAGTAGTAGTAGTAGTAGCGACCTTTAGCATTTCCCAGCTATCGTCTATTGTTTTCGATGATATTTACTAGGTTCAGTGGAATTTATTTTCGGCCACGAGTTTGGTTTCTGACGCCAAGGACGGTAATAAACAGACTGCCAGAATTTTTACACCGTGGGCGGAAATTGAGGACAATTATCGTAAATTCGGCACGCAAGATGAATTCTCGATGAAGCCCCGTTTCTACAACCTCTCTGCCAAGGACTTTAGTAATCAGGACATTCCGAAGTTGGATGGATTGGTTAGTATCGGTGGTGTCCGCGAATGATATGAGCCAACTTTTTACACCGGTCTATTCCTTCCTTACAGGCTTGCAATTTCATTCTGGGCGCGCCCGATAAGATGAAGTATCCGCTGCTGGTCGATGCGCTAATTGACATCTTGAATGTTCTGAATCAGGCGGACACGCCGAAGAAAGATAAGGCGCCAACGTTCACCGGATTGTGCTCGATTCGGTATTGCTTTTCGATATGTTGGCGGTACGTATCGCGAACTTTGCTGGAATTTATTGTAGCTATGCAGAAATCTCTGCCTATGTAGAAATCTCTAACATTTCTCTGTATCGCCGCTGACAGGTTGTTGTTAATGCTACCACCTTCTACACCGTACATGGACAAACTGGCTCTTGGCGAGGAAATTCCTGCCGGCCCGATGTTGCTTCATTCTTTGATTTGGGGACCTCGAGCCGCGTATAAAACATTCACCAGCTGGATAAAGGTAAGTCGTGGTGGTTGCCTTTGATCGTAGAAATTCTGGCACTCAACGTCATAACCGAGTGTTAGACGGTGTTAGACGTTGGTAAACGCGAGAGTTTCGCTGCTTCTCTGTTCTCGTAGGACTGTTTGGTCAGGCAAGGGATGTACATTCAGTATGCGGAGAACCTTTTGAAAACCGTGTCGTCCACCGTGAATTCTGTCAAGTATGACGTTACCGTTGCAAAAAACTGTATCACCGCATTGAAACCAGAAACAAGTTTCAACAACAAGATAATGCCGAAAACTGCGTTACCGAGGCTTAGTTCCTTGTGTATCTTGGCCTCGGTTATCGGCAAGTTACAAGTTCTGTTCGACGAAAGTATATCGAAGAATCAGAGCGAGAGTGTGAAAAATTCCAAGTAAGTCGAACGAAATCGACGACGACCCTCTTTGCTGTGTGAAACTCCAATATTTCTTCTTCTTCTTCTTCTTCTTCTTCTTCTTCTTCTTCTTCTTCTTCTTTATCTTCCGTATTTCCGTAGGAGTCCGCAAAACACGGAATCAGGGAGTACGAACGCGACCAAAATGATAATCAATATTCTTCCCCATGTACTCTCGTTAATCGAATCTATCTTATCCTCGTGTCGTTCGAGCATACTTCACCAAATGCTCGAATCTTTGGAACAAGAGGGTAAATATGGTCCCCGGGATTACGCGATACTGGACGATATTGTTGCTATGACAGGTGCGAATTGGGCAACCGAAGCATCTTTGATTACTTTTCTACCAAATTCCATTAAATCGGTCCTTGACAAATGGAAATCCATCGACGTCGCTCACATACCTTGGGTGAGTGGTAGTGTTGTAGGCACGATGAATTGTTACGCATCCAACTACACGCGCTGTTCCGTTATAAACGTTTCTCTCGCGTCGATTTACAGAATACTTACGCGAACGACATCATACCGGCGGAAACTTACATCCTGGCAACTGTGCACCATCACGTGAGTTCGCTCTCCGAATATCCAACGTTCTCGATTAATCCTTCTTTGAAGAGTCTACTGCACAGCTTAGTTGCCTTTATGGTGGAATACGTCACGTAAGTTTTTCGTCTCGAACGTGTAGGGTACCACCACCCCCCACCACCCCCCACCACCCCCCATATACATACAGGTGTAAAGTAGATTTTGCTCGGTAGTCCTGCTACAGCATCGGACAACTCGGACGTGCGTTCTCAAGCGCTGGATATTCTTGTCGCTTTGTCGATGGATGCTCGTACCGATTATCTGCAGGACATGGCAAGCAAAACCTTGACGAAACTTGTCGGCGGTGACAACGACAGCGAAACGCGACAGTTGCGGGAACATCTCTACGTTTTGCATCACACGTACAATTTGATAATCGAGTATACGAGTGATAACCAAGATCCCGTCAAGTGAGTAGTACCCTGTGTACGTTCACTCGCGTTGCTTTTCCCACGGCGGAAACGTTTACCACAACGCGCCCGATTCCATGTCTTTCCTCAGCATTACCGTCGACGAGAAGATTTTGAAACGGTGCATCAAGTATTGGGAGCAGCTGTTAGAGAAGCCAGTCGGATGCAAAGCCTTGGACTTGTTTTTCGCCCAAAACACGGACAGATCCCTCGTGTCCGTTCTACTATGTATAACGTCACCGCAATCGTCTCAGCAATTTGCCACTCTAGTTTTACGTTTCTTCAACTTGCTGTTCGAGATTGGTAAGATACGCCCCCCCTTTTTTTTTTGCACGATCTACGCGCGAAATCCTCCTGTTACGCACACGCCCATTTTTCCACTCAGCCGAGAAAGGAAGCGACGGGTCGTTGGAGCGCCTCTGCGGATCCGTAACGAAACTGGCGTACGTGGAAACGGCCAAGTTACAGACGTGGTTGAAACAAATTATCCCAGGTGGGACATGTATCTCGCCGAGCGCGTCTTCGACCAACGTACAAACACCCACGGCGACGATAGTGGCCGCGAACGCGTAAGTGTACGATCGTTGATTTTCTCTCTCGACTTAACCCCGGCTCGGCCCGGCCGACAAGGGCGAACGGCCTTATTAACGGAACGGTATGAAACGAACGGTAGGTTGGTAGCCGTCGCCGTTACCGGCGATACCGGCACCGGCACCGGCACCGGCTTGTCCGCCGCCGAAGACGCGCACAAACCGGACCAAGTCAATAACGCGCCGAGCAATGAGCAAGATCCGTGGCCGATATTGTTGTCGGATGGTTCTGTGAGCTATAACCAATTCGCAAGTATCATTAATCATCAGCAACAGCAACAGCTCCAACAGCAGCGTTCCGTATATGAGAATAGTCGGCTTCTGCGAGCGCTTACCAATTACATCGTCAAGGAGAAGAGGTAGGAAAAGTAGTTGTTTTGTTTGTTGCATCGAATAGTTTGGATTGTCCGTTTTACATCAGATTTACATAAGATTTACATAAGATTTACATAAGATTTACATCAGATTTACATCAGATTCCCGACACTGGTTTGTTTACATGAATTTTATTTGTATAGCGGCGTAGGTGAAGATGTGCCAGTTACTATTCTACAAGCGCTCATACCGTTGGCTTACCACATTCTCTCTCCCGCGATCGAGGGTAATGGTTTCTCAGAGTTGATGAGCGTCATGTCCACGCTAGCCGACGCCAGCTCTGAGAAAGGACACTCGTTGCTGTTTAAAGCGGCGATCGAATGGGTCGAGCTATGGTAACGTTACCGTTGAAAACTTTCACTCACTACTCCGGATCGAAGCATCGGTCCATTTATTACTCTTTACCACATTGCTCGTTCACACATAAATTTTCCTGCGCAGCAAGGAACAATTGATGAATAGAGATCTCCGGACTTTGGACAAACCGCTGTCGTTCGTGGAAGCCGGTTGCTGTATACTCAATTACATAGCGGATGTAGTGAGCGCGGTGTGTCCTCGGTCGATGAATGCGCAAGACCGAGCGACGAGTCCTCCTTGGGAAGGTGCCACGCCGATCAACGACGTTAACGATAGTGACTGGGTGGACGAGATTCCGCACGAAGACGAGGACAGCGCCGCCGAGGATTCCGACGAGGATAGCCTGTGCAATAAGCTTTGCACTTTTACCATCACTCAAAAGGAGTTTATGAATCAACATTGGTACCATTGTCACACGTGCAACATGGTAGACGGGGTCGGTGTCTGCACGGTGTGCGCTCGTGTCTGTCATCGCGGGCACGATGTGACGTACGCGAAATACGGAAACTTTTTCTGCGACTGCGGTGCCAAGGATGACGGCTCTTGTCAAGCATTGACCAAACGTAGCCTTCAGACGTCGGAACACCAAACTGGCAACGCTAGTGTTGCCGCTGCCGCTGCCACCGTCCCAGTCGCCGCATCCACCACCAACACCACCACCACCACCACCAACAACACCTCCACCTCCACCTCCACCTCCACCACCGGCGGTAGTAGCGTGGTCGGTACGAGCTACAGCAACGCGCTCGGATCGTCGTCACTTGAAAATCGAAATCTTCCAACGAGTGGTGGTGGTAGTAGTCTGCGCCGGCGAACCTCCAGCCCGTTGAATTTTTACGACAAGCAAGAGAGGCAGTGCCGCGAGAAGCGAGGGAATTCGTATTTAGCCAAACAGCTGGGTAAACTGTCTCCCCCGCCTTATATATTTAAATATGTACGCGTACACGTACGATACGAACCCTTGACTTATATCATCCCCCGTTCTCCTTTCTCGCGTTTGTCCGACACACAGAAGCATCGAAAGACTGGATACACGATCACCTCTGGAAGAGCGGTCTGGTGTCGTCGTTGGTGGATTTAACAGGCGCGCTGGTACCGGCTGTGGATGCGTCCTGTCGAAGAAATTCGGCGGTTGGTTGTCACGCGCGTGCTCAAATGGCACTTGCGCAATTACACACAGCCGATAAGAAATTCGAATACACCGATCAATTGATGGTACGTGCGCTTTTTTCTTTTTTTCTTTTTAATTCGACAATGTCGTTTGGCCTTTCAGCTTTCCACGTTGGGATCGCAAGAGGGTGCGTTTGAAAATGTTCGAATGAATTACACGGGCGATCAAGGACAAACTATTAGACAGTTATTGTCCGCGCACATGATACGTCGCGTTGCCATGTGCTGTCTCTCGTCTCCCCACGGCAAGCGGCAACATCTCGGTAAGTTTTTTTTTTTTTTTTTTTTTTTTTTTCTCGTCTACACATGTTATATTATGCTCGCTCGCCTTCTCTATCGATCACGCGTCGCACACACGTTTCTGTTCCCGGTGCAGCAGTCTCGCACGAAAAGGGAAAGATCACGGTATTGCAATTGAGCGCTCTGTTGAAGCAAGCCGATTCGTCGAAAAGGAAATTAACATTGATGAGGCTCGCCTCGGCGCCAGTACCGTTCACCGTGCTATCGATAACGGGTAATCAATGGAACGAGGACTTTTTGGCAGTGTGCGGTTTCAAGGATTGTCACGTGTTGACCTTCAATACCTCTGGAACGGTGTCCGATCATTTAGTGTTGCATCCTCAGCTGGAAACCAGCAATTTCATCATAAAAGCGATTTGGCTACCTGGATCCCAAACTCGGTTGGCGTTAGTCACCGCGGACTTTGTCAAGATCTACGATCTCGGGAAAGACGCGCTGTGCCCGCAATATTACTTTCTCGTGCCGACCGGAAAGATACGCGACTGTACGTTCATGTACGCGGAAGATGGCGTTTTTTACCTACTGATAATGTCCTCGGCCGGTTATATTTACGGTCAGGCGATGGACGAGGAGAGTTCGGCGAAACACGGGCCGTTCTACGTGACCAACACTCTCGACGTCTATCACCCGGAAATTAAGGACAACGGGCAGGTTGGCGGCGGTGGCGTATCCATTTATTATTCTCACGCTTTGCAGTTGCTCTTCTTCAGTTACGCGTGTGGCAAAAGTTTCATCGCGCCCTTCAAACAGATGAACACCGACGTAACAATATTATTTCAAATCAATCTCGCCGGGAATAAAGCTTCGAACGGAAATAAGTCCAACAACAATCAACCGCAACCGCTGTGCCAGTGGAGCGAAGTACCGAATCATCCGGGACTGATCTGCTCGGTTTTACAGACCAGCAATAATCCTGTGATATTGATGATCAAGCCAGACACGATAATGATTCAGGAGATTAAAGTGATCCCCGCCAAGGCTAAAATAATGGATACGGTCGCGATAAGGCATCCAAGCTCCAATGCCGAGCATCGTACAACCTTGATACTGTTATGCGAGGATGGCAGCCTGAGGATTTATATGGCTGGAATGGAACAAACCGGCTACTGGATGTCGCCTACGGTTCAACCCGCGGCGGGCACGATGGCCGCGGTGAAGCCGACGCGAAAGAAGAAAGCAACGAAAACGGGCAAACCGTCCAGTTCAATTTCGTTCCCTATTGATTTTTTCGAGCATTGCCAAGCGATGAACGATGTCGAATTTGGTGGCAACGACTTGCTGCAGATTTATAACGTGGCACAAATCAAGCATAGACTCAACACAACTGGAATGTACGTTGTTTCCACGAAGGCGATGGGATTCAGCGTCGAGATCACCAATAACGACGCTGTTCTGGTTATGACGGGAATTCGGGTGTTACTTGGGAATCAGGACGTTCAAAGGGCACCGATTTATCTGGAGGTGAAGATTATTTGCGCGTTCCCCGAGTAGTCGTTCGTTCTCTAGCCTTTCTTCTATTTTGTCGCGTTTCTAGGTATTCGGTAGAAGTATTCGCACGACCTTGAGTAAGAGTCGCTGGTTCGATATTCCCTTGACTCGAGAGGAAAGTCTTCAAGCGGACAAAAAATTAATCATCACTTTTGGACCGTCTCAAGATACGGAAGGTGTAATTATGGTGGATTCCATTAAAATGTACGTATCTTTCGTCTGGATCATCTGGATCATCTGGACTTTTAGCGTTTATCGTTTATCGTTTATCGTTGATGGTTCAGGTTAGAAAATTAAATTAAACACTCCTCAGATATGGTAAAACGAAAGACGCCTTTGGCTGGCCCGAAGAGATAGAAGACACCCCGACCGGTCAACAATCAACGTCTGCACCGGTAACCACGATAAACAATGATACGGAGAATGCCCTCGCCGTACCCGCTCCTTTGTCTTCGGTTAACAGGTATGTAGAGGAAAAGTTTAGCTCGGTATATCGATACATAAATACATACGTTTTGGGAACTAGCCTGGATGTGCGTAGTTAAACTCGTCGTTGTTCTTATAAGGCGAAAATGTTTTATCGTTATACGTAATGCTTTAGCTCCACAAAGGACAATTCCCATATTAATATCGAAAGGTAAGGAGAGCTGGAAACACGATTAGCGTGTTTATGATTCGCAGCAGTAGGAAACGTCGAATGATTTAGATATTCTGTGAAACGAATGAATCACGCTATTGGACGCGCATCATTTTATTGTAGAATGATCGCTGGTATCCTGGAAGTTTTAGAGTTGTCGTTCAACGCATGTCCCAACTATAAGCATAGACTCTCGTTGAAAGCAACTGCGATCGATGTAGCATCGAGATTGCTCACACTGCCGACTCCACCATCGGTACAGGTGCATACGACTGCGCTTCTAGCCGCCCTTCATGCAACCAGACGGGCATACCATCTACACAAGGTACGCTCAATCAACATACACTTGAGAGTGAGTAGGGTAGAAAATAAAAATAAAAATAAAAATAAAAATAAAAATAAAAATAAAAATAAAAAGTCTATTTTCAGGATCACGTACTACTCACGCATGTACTGGATTCGTTAAAGTCGATGAGAGAGCTTAGTGACCCGCGTGACATCGACGCGGAAAACTTTTATAGGCTCGTACTCATTGTTCGGGGTATCTCCGTTTCGCGACCACTGAACCTTGCCAAATTTACCGAGCAGTACACGAGCGAGCCATTCGATGAAATTTACGGTGAGACACGAGTGTAGATTTTTTTTCCTTTCTTAATTTGTTTGTTTGTTCTCTTTGCTTCACTAATCTCGCCGTATTTCCTTTCATCTATGCCTAGTACCAATTTTCGAAAAGGATCGAGCGAGTGCTGACCAACTCTCTACAAGCGCGAACAAAAGCACGTACCAGCAGCAGCATCTGGTGGTACAACTTATGGAGATACTGTGGTCCCTACACATGGCTTATCCAAAAAACATGGCCCTCGCACCGGTGGTAGTTCCGGGATTGACACATGCCGAAGGGACAGTTCACGCGATCGTTGAAATTATTCATGCCTTTACGACATGCGACGTGGAGAAAAACGTGCCTTTGGCCGCGAAATTATACTTGCAACTGTTACTCTCGTCGGACACGACTATTAGTTTTAGCGCGAAACAGGCGATAATTCGTGTTCTGAAACCGAGATACGTAACCAAGCGAGTAGTTTACATACCACCAAGTCCACCCAGCTGCGGCACACCAGGTAAACTGATGATGATGATGATGATAATTACTATTATTATTATTATTATTATTATTATTATTATTATTATTATTATTATTAGTATCATCATCATCATCATCATTATTAACTTTACATCATTGTGAGCGACACTCTGTAAGCATGGGTTTTTCTCCTCTCTTCTTGCTTCCTTTCTGTTTCCGAATGCGCAGGAGTGGCGGTGGACCCGGAGGAAAGGCCAGCAGCAGCAGCAGCAGCCTCTACGCGATCGCAACAGCCGGATAGTAGCGAACCGATCGGCGACGGAGGATCGGCGGTTGTCGACGATCCCTTGGCGATTATGCTCGCAGCCAACAGTGGTCAATGTTCCGCCACTTCTGCGGTAGCGGCTGTGGCAATGGCATCAGCTACAGCAGGCTCTTCTACTGGTAGCAGCGGACCAACTGCTAGAGGGACGGTAAATTCGTTGGAAACGTTGCTCGGTTCTGGAAGTTTCCCACAAATATTAGACATACCACCGCCGGACACCGATGACGAGGCAACCATGGTGGAACTAGCGATCGCGCTCAGTTTACAAGACCACGAGGGGGTAGGAAGCGCCGAATTGCAGGCACTACGACCATTCCAATTCCAACAAAGTCTGTCCAACATACAAGGACTGGAGAGCCTTCGGGGCTTGACCGGACCGGCGTTACAGAGCCTACAAGCATTAGCCGCGCAAGGATTGGTTCAAGTTCAAAGTACGAGCCAGGTATGTTTCGGAATTTCGATTAATTCGACGCGCTCGTTTTGTTAGCGTGGTACGATCAGTTGTAACGGGATTGTTCAGGGTCAAGAAGGTGGAGGACACTATTCGGACACAACCGCTTCTGCTGGAGGTTCGGACGACGAGGGGTCGACTGCCGCCACGGATGGTAGCACGCTACGAACGTCTCCGGCAGAGCAAGTGAGTTGAATCGCGCGTAAAAACACGCTCTTATCGTTTACTTGTCTACTACTCTCTGCTCTTGTTGCCGTTTCACACACCACACAACAACAACAGCAGCAACAACAACAACAACAACAACAACACTCGTATCGCATAAGTTGCGGAGAAACATTATTAGTGTGTAGTTTGGGAAAGAGGCGGGGCGGGAGGGAGAGAGACTACCAGAATCTCGTATGTATCAGGTCGTAGTAACGTTTGGGGCACATTTTATGTTAGGGTGGTAGTGGTGGTAGCAAGGGTAGCGAGAGCGGTGGAAGCGAGAGCGGAGCAAGTGCCGTAGACAGCATGACGGGGGAGCATAATGTATCGGGGAGGAGCTCCGCGTACGGAGACAATGTTCCCGATTCTGTAACTCCGATGGGAGGAGGAATTGGCGTCAATCAAGCAACGACACATTCCGAAACTAATTCCGTGGGTGGTCTTCACGCGACTTTCACTGTAAGTGCTGCGCCGTCATTACCGCCGTTGCCGTAAATGTCACTTTTTCCGAGCGCCGTTTTATTTTTTATCTCGTTTATTCGTTCTCTCTCTCTCTCTCTCTCTCTCTCTCACTCTTTTCCAAGTGTGTGTGTGTGTGTGTGTGTGTGTGTGTACCCATTTCTGACAGAGTAGACTGTAATAAATACAATGCGCCTCCTGTATATATCAAGAGAGAGAGTGAGTGGAGGGGGAGAGAGAGAGAGAGAGAGAGAGAGAGAAAGAGAGATTAACTTGTAACCAGTGCTGAGAACCCAAAGAACGACGCTCGAAGCGACGGCAGCTATCGTGCGCAATTCACCCTGCGCATTCTATCCCTCTTTGTTCTTATATGCTCTGATCTTACTGCTAATAATGTCGGTCCGCGTCGCCGTCGTTTACTTTGACGGAAAATTAAACGCGCACCGTGATCAAAAAATGAATCAACCCCATTTTCAAGGTCGTCGCCGCCGAGCAAGAGAGGATGGGCGCGGAACAGCAGGACACCACCGAACAAGAAGATGATACCGGTTGCAAAGTCACCGCGACTCTGCATACTGTTCGATTGTTACTGCTCGAGAGATTGATGCAGTTCGTGCCAAACTTGACGAATGTGGCCGGCGTCTTGGCCATTCCATTTATGCAGGTGTGTGTCGTGGCTCTTGTCTTGTTTTTTGTACTCTACACTTTTTTTTTTTTTTTTTTTTTCGGCATTATCAACAACGTGTTGTTCCCCCGTAGGTGCTGTTGATGCTAACGTCCGATTTGGATGGGCAACAGGAGAAGGACAAAACTTGTGTCCAACAGCTGCTTCGGATGTTGGTAAACGAATTGGAAATGGATAAACCTGATACGAGCGATATATGTCAACGCAGTAACAAGAGAGAAGTTCATTTAGTTATTATGCGGTTACTGAGTAAGTGTGACGGGACACAAAAGTTGTTATTAACGCCGCACACTATTCCTGGTTGTTTCAAAGTAAAACATTTAATTTCCCCCTAATGATTCTCAGGTGTGCTAATGTCTCGCTCGAAATACGCCGCCAAAACGCAGTCGGAAAATTCGAATTTTGTATCCCAAACGGCAGCCGCGATACTTGGCAAGGCGGGGGTAATCGATTATTGTCTAACGTTGTTGAAAGCATTGTTGCAATATTGGAAAACGTAAGTGTTGCTGCTGTACACGCGTGTACGACGCGCAGCTCGCGGCAATGGATTGACATCCTGGCAAGTAGAATTTACCTTCACAGTTGTATTCCCTTGTTGCCCCGTGTATAGAACGTCGACCGAAGAAAGTGGAACAACCACACTTGGCGGTCAGCTGCTCAAGCAACACCTTACAGCTTCTCCGCCGGACATGTCGCCCTTCTTTTTGCGGCAATACGTTAAAGGACACGCCGGCGATGTGTTCGAACCCTATCCACAATTATTGACGGAAATGGTGCTACGATTGCCCTATCAAGTGCACAAGTACGCCGAATGTGCAACAGCAGCGCAGCCGCCAGTTTTCGAACAACTGTGGTACTTTTATCTCTGCGAATACATGATGTTCTATCAAACCCCAGTTGTTAGGCGGCAAGTGCGAAAATTGCTTCTCTTTATCTGTGGTAACAAAGAAAAGTACAGGCAATTGCGCGATCTGCATGCTCTGATTTCGCACGCCCAGGTAAGTGGAGAGCCGTAATGTCGTTGCTCGGTACTGGTTGATTTTTAATTTCTCCGTGTGTGTAAAACAGTCGGTAGAACAATGCTGCGCCACCGGCGGATTCGACCCTCTTCAAACGCGTCCGCATTCCATAAATTTGCCATATGATTCGTTGGTGGAGTTGATCGAACACCTGAAATGCTGCGTCGAAATAGCAACCAGCCGTACTGGAAATTGGCAACGGTTTTGCTTGAAGCAGAACACCGTGTTATCCTATCTCTTTACTATATCGACGCTTTTGGACGAAGGCGTTAGCCCTACGGTGCTACAACTGTTGCAGTGTGCTATATGCTCGAGCAACAAGCAGAAAGAGTCAAAGGATAGCAAATGCAAGGTAGTAAACGCGAGATGATTTGTCTGGAGAGTGATTCGATAAGTTGTTGATTCCTTATTGTGTGATTTGTCTTGTTATATTTTCCGTCGTGCTAGGAAACAACGACGAAAACCGGAACCGTGGCAGCGAAAGAGAGAGAACGAGAACGAGAACGAGAACGCGAACGCGAACGCGAACGCGAACGCTACAGCGAACGCGAGAAATCGGAAGACTCGGATACAGAAGCGAAATTCGAGCAAGTTCAATGCTTGGCTTTAGTCGAACAGATTCAGAAGCAAGTTTCTCCGAGCTTGTTGACGAAATTCATTCAAACTTTCTTGCTGGAGACCAACAATACCAATGTCCGATGGCAAGCGCACTCTTTGATACTGGCTATTTACAAGTAAGCGAATAATAAGCGGATCGGATCGAATCGTTTGAGCTAGAGTCGTAGAGACTGTGGGTGACGACGGTGTTTCTCGTTTCGTTTTAGGAACTGCAATCCGACCGATCAGGAGACTTTGTTGGACTTGCTGTGGCGACTGTGGCCCCTATTGCCCGCGTACGGTCGAAAAGCGGCACAATTCGTAGATTTGCTCGGTTACTTTTCTCTCAAGACTCCTCACGCCAGCAAGAAGATGCACGGTTACATGGAGCAAGCGGTGGCGGTGCTGCGGGCCCAAAATCAGTTGTTGGCGCGTCATCCGAACGCCAATCTCTATGCGAATCTCGCTCAGTTCGTCGAATTGGATGGCTATTATTTAGAGAGCGAACCTTGCTTGGTCTGCAACAATCCGGAAGTGCCGATGTCGACGATCAAGCTTTCCTCGATCAAAGTCGATTCAAAGTTCACGACGACCACGCAGATCGTGAAATTGGTGGGAAGCCACACGATCGGTCGAATCACCCTTCGCATAGGTGACCTGAAACGAACGAAAATGGTCCGTACGATCAATATATATTATAACAATCGGTCGGTTCAGGCGGTGGTGGAACTGAAGAATAAACCAGCGTTATGGCATAAGGCGAAGAAGATTACGCTGGCTCAAGGACAGACAGAGATCAAGATGGAGTTCCCGTTGCCGATCATCGCATGCAACCTTATGATCGAGTATGCGGATTTCTACGAGAATATTCAGGCTTCTTCGGAGACTCTGCAATGCCCGCGGTGTTCCGCGAACGTGCCAGCGAATCCGGGCGTTTGCGCCAACTGCGGGGAAAACGTGTTTCAGTGTCACAAGTGCCGAGCTATCAATTACGACGAGAAAGATCCTTTCTTGTGTCACGCCTGCGGTTTTTGTAAATACGCAAAGTTCGATTACACGCTGACCGGGAGGCCTTGTTGCGCCGTCGATCCGATCGAGAACGACGACGATCGAAAGAAAACAGTGGCGACTATCAATGCTCTGCTGGAGAAGGCTGACAGAGTGTACAAGACTTTGATCTCGAACAAACCGACTTTGGAAATGTTACTGGTCAAAATATCGGAACATCGATTGGATCGCGGTCTGGAGGACGGTGGCGGCGGTGGCGGTGGCGGCGGCGGCGGCGGCGGCGGCACGGCTATTCAAGTGTCCAGCGCAAGTGGTGGTACACAGGTGAACAGGGCCATACAGTTGCTCGCCCAAAGATACTGCGGTGAATGTAAAGCCTCGTTCGAAGAGCTGAGCAAGATTATACAGAAGGTTTTGGCTTGCCGACGAGAACTTGTGGCGTACGATCGTCAGCAACGAGGTCAAAATGTCGTCACCGCCGCCACTTGTCCGTCGACCGATAAGACGACGACGACGTTCTCGTCGTCGTCGTCGTCGTCGTCGTCTTCGTCGTCGTCGTCGTCGTCGTCGTCGTCATCGTCGTCGTCGTCGTCTTCTTCTCATAACCACGGCGTTGCCAAAGAAGAACTCTTGATGACTATTCAAACCAGCGCGCCTGAAACAGCAGCGATCCAGCAACAGCAACAGCCGCAAGAACCCATCAGCCGAATGCCCGCCGGAAGCCCGCAACCGGTGGGCCGTTGTTACGGTTGCGCGACCGCAGCTACGGAACACTGTTTAACTCTGCTGCGCGCTTTGGCTACCAATCAAGTTGCCAAAGATGTGCTGTGCAAGCAAGGCTTAATTCCGGAGCTGGTCGAGCACAATTTACGAAAAGGTACCGTACAGATGCAGGAGGAGGTTCGGCAATTACTGTGCCTGGTCACCAGAGATAATCCACAGTCTACGAGAGAACTTTCGTCTCTATTGTCCGAGAGGATCAGTTTGACGCTTAGAGGTCGCGTGGCTACCTCGGATCTGTTCCTGGCGGTGCGGCACGAAATGGCGCTGTTGGCCGCTCTGGTCCAGAAAGAGGACGCGTGCTGGGAGCAGAAGCTGCGATGCGTGATGCAGCTGTTCTTGATGGCTTGCAAGGAATCGGCAAGTCCCGTTGTCATGGAAAGTATAATTCTGCCGTGCCTAAAGATACTGCAAGGACTGGTGAAACCGGAACAACCGATCTCGAAGAAGAACAAAGACAAGACGATCGAGTCGCTGGCAACTGTACAGCCACCGGAGGGTATCACCATCGACGTGAGCAAGTGGTTAAACGGGGATCCCAAGTACTCGTATCCGGAGTGGATCCGTCGTATGCCGATGAAAAAGATGGTGCCGCCGCCGCCGCCGTCGTCCTCGGGTACGGGCAAGCCGGTGAAGAAGGGGGAAATCCGTGCCCTCTATCTGATTGAAAAGTATGGGCATAGATGGCGTAACCGTTGCGCGAAACAACAAGGCGTTCAACCGCTGAAATTGGCTGACGGTGCCTGGTTGAAAGAGGTTCTATTCAATCCGAGTTCCCGACTGGCGCGACAAGTTGCCTGTAACATGATAGAGAGCCTATGCTGTCAGGGAACAGAGCGCAAGAAGGAGGTACTGGTCCTGCTCACCTGTTATTTAGAAGAGTTGCGCACGGCCGGCGAGAGCAGCACCGAATTCCTTACGTTGTACCAAAGTTTAATCAAGCAATCGCCTTGGAAGCAATTTCTGGCCGTGCGCGGCGTTATGACCTTGATCGCGGATCTGCTGACAAGGGAGATCGACGAGCTTCATCGACTGGAAGAGACAACATTGACCAGCGACTTGGCGCAAGGTTACTCACTGAAAATGCTCACGGAACTGATGGCCACGTTTCTCGAGCAGAAAAACATAAAACAGCAATACAAGGGTCGGCTGGTGGCCGCCGTACTTAACGGTTATCTGTCCCTAAGGAGGTTGGTGGTCCAACGAACCAGGCTGATCGACGACACGCAGGAGAAACTGCTGGAGCTTCTCGAAGAGATGACCACGGGCACGGAGGAGGAGACCAAGGCGTTTATGGCCATCTGCGTGGAGACGGTGCAAAAATATAGCGCCGAAGATGTCCGTACGCCGGTATTCATCTTCGAACGGCTCTGCTCCATCATCTATCCGGAAGAGAACGACGTCGGAGAATTCTTTTTGACGCTCGAGAAGGATTCGCAGCAAGAAGATTTCCTTCAAGGTCGAATGCTGGGAAATCCTTACAGCAGCCTGGAGCCAGGACTAGGGCCGCTTATGAGAGACGTTAAAAACAAGATTTGCCAAGATTGCGAGTTGGTAGCGTTGCTAGAGGATGACAACGGGATGGAGCTTTTGGTAAACAACAAGATTATCAGTCTGGATTTGCCTGTGAAAGAAGTGTACAAGAAGATCTGGGTGATGGAAGGCGGAGAGTGCGACGCGATGCGTGTTGTCTACCGAATGCGAGGATTGCTCGGCGACGCCACGGAGGAGTTTGTTGAAAGTTTGAACGCCAACAGCGAGCAAGAGGTGAACAACGAGGAGGTCTACAAGATGGCCAACGTTTTGGCCGACTGCGGCGGCCTTCGGGTAATGCTAAACCGATTGGCCGCGATACAAGACCTGAATCGAGCTCGGCCGTTGCTTCAGGTTCTACTCAAGCTCTTTCGACTCTCGGTGAAAGTGAAAAGGAATCAGGAGGTGCTGAGTAAGCCCGAGCTGGGGGCGATAACGGTGTTCCTGGACGTCCTGCAACGTTGCCTCGCCACCGAATCCGAGAATTCCCAAGCCAAAGTTACGGAGCAGCTGCTGGACATCATGGAAACGATTCTGACGCATGCAGCCTCCCAACCGTTGTCCAGTTTCGAGGCTTTCTCGCGTACGCTTGGTGGACCGGAGCACATAAAGGCCCTCCTTTCTTGCACCCAATCCGCGGCGGCGGTCAGGCAAAGTAGCAACGTGTTGGCGCACCTGGCGCGAGTCCTGGCCGCGCTCACCTATGGCAATCGAGAGAAAATGGCTCTTCTCTGTGACTACTTTAAACGCGTGCTAAACTTTTACAAGTTCGACTTTGAGCACGCGCCGGAGGACGAACAGAAGCTCGAACTCTTTTGCATTCTGACACAGGCCATCGAACGAAACGCCATTGGAAATACCCTGAAAGACTACATCATAAGCATGGGTATTGTAAAAGATGCCTTCGACTACATAACCGTGCACGCGCCCTGCGTCAAGCCCACCCTCTTGCGAACGGATAGCGACGAGTTGAAGGATTTTATCTCGAAACCGGCGCTCAAGTATATCCTACGATTCCTTACCGGCTTGGCAACGGACCACGAGCCTACGCAGCTAACGGTATCGCAACTTACCATCAGTATAATACACCGGCTGGAACAAGTGTCCTCGGACGAGCACGTCGGCTCCTTGGCGGAAAATCTTTTGGAGGCTCTGTGCACGAACAAACGCGTAGCGGATTTGATAGAAGAGGCTCGGCAGCATACGCGCAGCGAGAAGAAACGCTTGGCGATGGCGATGCGGGAACGACAGTTGGGCGCTCTAGGCATGCAGACGAACGACAAGGGTCAAGTAATGGCCAGTGGAACGATTCTTCAACAGATGGAGGATCTGGGTGACGAAACAGGACTGGTCTGTGTCATATGCCGCGAGGGATACAAATTCAAGCCGAACATGGTAAAGTTCAACGCTCCGACATCAATTCGATTCATTGATTAGTACCTACACACCAGCTTCGACTCATCTGTTCTCATCTGTTCTCATCTGTTCTCATCTGTTCTCAGGTTTTGGGCATCTACACTTTCACGAAACGCTGCAACGTCGAAGAATTCGAAACGAAACAAAGGAAAACCGTAGGCTACACCACCGTCACGCACTTCAATGTTGTACACGTTGACTGCCATATGTCGGCCGTAAGGTTGGCACGAGCCAGGGACGAGTGGGAAAGCGCGGCCCTACAAAATGCAAACACCAAGTGCAACGGACTTTTGCCTTTATGGGGTCCTCAAGTTCCGGAATCTGCTTTCGCTAGTTGTTTGGCAAGGCACAATGCCTATTTGCAAGAGTGTACCAGTCACCGCGACATATCTTATTCCTCGACTGTTCATGATTTCAAATTATTGTTACTACGATTTGCCCAGGAAAAGAGTTTTCACGAAGATACGGGAGGAGGAGGGCCTCAGTCCAACATGCACATGGTCCCTTATCTTATCCATATGGCTCTTTACGTGATTAACAGGTATGTAGTCGAATAAAACCTATATGCCTAATCCTTCGGTAAGACCTCTTTCTATACCGCGCGCACATTTCCGATAAATGTGAGGTGAGGCTACTGAAGAATTTTTTAGTGGAGTAGAGGTACACAACATATTATACTCGAATGTTGTGTGTGTGTGTGTGTGTGTGTTGTAGCACGCGATCGGCCGTGAGGGAAGATAAAACCTTGATCGGATATTTGGAAGCTCCTGCCGGATCTAGTTGGCTCGAGAATTGCTACGAAGCTGAGGGACCGTTTTTCCAGTGCACAATCTCCCTTCTACTGCTCACACCGACCCGTTGGAAAGCATACAGGATCGTTCATTTGAACAGATTAATCGTTCTTGCCCACCAGCGGTACATTTCGCCCTCGGCCGCTACGAAAACCATCGTCGACGTTACCGTCAAGGATTACGCGATATACAAAAGCGCCTTGATCTTTTTCGGACTAGTCGACTGTATTTATGCCAATTTCTTCAAGGTAGGCGCTCTCCTCCGTGTATGCTTTGCTGGATAGGGTGAACGATACAGTGGTTGACCGCCTAAAATCTTCAGTACAGATAAACGCTATGGAATAAGTAACTTGAATTTTACAATCCAAGTGCATAAATCGATGCAGAATCGCGCGCAGCTCCATTACACTGTGGGGACAGAAATTTGAAGTGGTCAACTTATGTACCCTGGTTTACCCTAGTCTCTCTCTCTCTCTCTCTCTCTCTCGGAAACTTGTGTGTCTCTGGTATCTCCATCTTTTTGTCCCTTTTCGCTTTCTATGTTTTAGAAGGTTAACGTATTATCAGACGATCAGTGGCCGTCAGTTTTGGCCGAATACATCAGGCACAATGACGAAGCCATGCTAAAAGCTTCGGAACGCGTGTTGGCTACTTATCGCGATGAACTATTACCTTGTACGTCGTTTGAAGAATTCTGCGACGTTGTCGGTAAGAATCCGGGGGAAGGGGTGTGTCGTCGCTCTGTGGTACGGCGGAACCAAGTGATTTTCAAATTCTAAATTCCTGTTTAATTTTTCATACAGGTTTGTTAGAGGAAATTTTAAATCCTTCCGCGTATATTGATGACATCGTACGAGGTCTCGGTTAGAAACGGGAATACCACAACAGAACGCCGCTCACATTGGAAGAAAACTTGCTCTTTTACGTAAATACTACTTACCTTTAGAATTTCTGAATTTCGTCTTCTTTTGTTTGGTTTTTGTTTCCGTTTTCGTGTCGATGAGATTTATCAAGGCTCGCTCGATATATGTGTAATCGGTTATCTCGGCGATTAATACGTGAAAGTGACTCCAATTAATTAACGACACACTCGCTCTGTAAATTACGAGTGAACCTTTGCTTTCGGCGGTAGATCGGAAAGATCCATTCATCGTATCCCGCGCGTGTTGTTACAAAATTCTGCAACTATTGTACGTTTAAAAAAAAGTCTGTGCTTTAATAAAATACGAAATATTGATTTGTGGTTGTGTTAACTTGGATCGATCAAAAGCTGTGTGTGGGAACTCGATTTCTCTCACCTACGTCTACATAGTTGAAGATTCGAAGAAGGTATGTACAAAATATGCGCAACAGCCAATGTCAGGTACGAAAATATATATGTATATATATATATATATATTTCTCGATTTCTTTACACAAGAGTTGACAGGTTACATGATTTCGGGTTTTATTCACTTTTATTCACGTACATGCGAGTAACCGACGCACGATGACAGTAACGGTATGTTTTTTACTTGCTCCGCGTTTAATATGTCCGTTTTACAAGTGGCAGAATATGACACAAGTAAAGTACATCACTGTTGTTGTTTTTTTTTTTTTGTTATCCTTTGATTTCAGTGTAGTAAATTCGCACTACGAGTAGTTGCACAGTGTAGGTATATACGTCTTTCATATACATACATGGATGTTGCTTCGGTACCGCATCGCGGAGCATAATGCGTATAGAAATGAGACAAAACTCCGATTACCACGAGGCAAGCGGAAAGACGAAGAGTCGTGTGATACGATGGAGAAACAAGATGCAAGAAATCCTACAAGACGAAAGAAGGGGAAAGAAGATTTTGTAACGAGCGTGTTCCGTGCTGCTTTACAGACGTGGTTTCGATGAAATCGTAAATACCGTGCCTCTTCTACGTATCACTTTTCCACAATTTAATAGTTTTATCGTTTTCAAGAGCGGCCGAAGCTATAATGTTATCCGTCGGATGACACGTTGTACACAGAACGACATCTACGAAATGATGAATGAAATTTGTGATTAAGTCGCGTATGCTCTGACGGATATTTCATGGTCATCGCTAGTGGAGCATATATAGATACCTGTGTGACCTTGTAGTTTTTGAACAATTTCCTTGGTCTGTAAATTCCAGATATACACCATATTATCTTCTGAACCCGAAACAATCCACTGCGAACGGTAAAGTGACACATCAATGGTGCGTGCCAACAAGTAGTAGTAGTAGTAGTAGTAGTCGTATAAACCAAAATACGCAATGCACAACACACATACCTTTCCTCCTGTTACAGAGAAATTCGCAAATATGCAATACTTTTCGTTTTTGTGACCAGTATACGTTTTCAAGCATTTTCCTTTACTATAATCCCAAAGTTTTAACGTATTATCCAAGGTTGCCGCCAATATGTATTTTCCATTTGGCGAGAACTTTACGAAAGACACCGGCGGATTGTCGTCGTCTATTAGAGTTTTTAAGCACTGGCCCGATGCTGTGTCCCAAATTCGACTATATATAATCGTATATCCCTTAGTATAATTTCTTAACTTGTATACTTGGAACGATGTATGGAAAAGAAGACACGTGCGTACCATAATCCGTCGTAACTACTAGACACAATCAACGATCCGTCCCTGTTGAAATGTACGGCGCTTACGGGATCCGAATGAGCGGGTAACGTTTTCAAACATTTTCCAGTCCTGACGTCCCATATTCGAACGCTTTCGTCGAACTAGGAATATTCGTTAGATTTGACGAACAAGTATACGTGGATTTCAAGCGCATCAGCGGGCATACTTTTCTCTTTCCTCGAGCGTGTAAGCAACATTTTGGAAACATCCGAACAAACTTTTGAATAATAGCATTCTCGACACACCACCACATTTAACAAAAAAAAAAACGGTGCGAGTGGAAAATATCTTGGTTAATTTAATTCGTAAAAATTAAAACGAAATTTTCAATTTCTAGCGCAAGATATGTATACGAGGTAAGAGGCTGTACGCACGCGAAAGTACGACCAAAGATACTTACGGAACCAGAAACTATAAGATTCGATTGTGGATTGAAATTACAACAAAACACATAATTACTGTGACCCTTTAACGTTTTCAAGCACTTTCCCTAAAAGTAAACAGAGAGAGAGAGAGAGAGAGAGAGAGAGAAGGAGAGAGAGATAAACTATTTTTAGTATTAAAGCATAATTCGACTGTCGACTATACTTTCATAAGAGGAAATACTTGACATATTGCAAAATGTATACATACGGAACTTAACTCCCAAATTTTTAAAGTCTTATCGTCTGAAGCGGATACCAATAGTCTGCTATCGCTGGACCATGCTACATCCGAAATGCCAAGCTTATGACCTGATATGGTTTTCTCAAATTTTCCATCGTAGGAACCCCATATTTTGATTAATTTATCTGCGGCTACAAATATGAAAATTCATCACTCGACGAAAGCTATTTCAAGGGTCAGTTTTAATATGGTGACGATTAAATTGAAGATGACTCTATTTACAGGAGCTTGCGAGCCATTCTCCGTTGGGACTAAATTTCACTGAAGAAACTGCTTTAGTATGACCTGCCAGAGTGTACTTTAGCGTGTAGTTCGGTTTCTGAAATACAAAAGGAAACCAACGATAAAGATCAAAGGGAAAAGAAAAACAGAAAAACGTGTATCTGCTTACCAATGTAGAGCTGCTCTTGGTTCCAGTGGCAGCAGGAGCAGTTGCAGTATTGTTGACAGATGTTTGATGCCCTGGCGATGGCCCGAGTGGTACCATTTTCGACGAGTTCCGCAATTAATATTTCAACGATTTATCGAATACAAAACTGATGTGTGTGTGCACATGAATGAAGGGAATTATTCTTTGGTTATACCAAAGAGGTACACACTAATCGTTGTTCTTACGAGCAACATCTATATCCCGCAGTGTCCGATCCCGATCCCGATTTCGATGCAACTGCGGGTTTGTAGAGCGGCCAAAAATTAAGGACACGTACTTTTCTTAAACTGTGGTAATTAGAGTCTTGGAAACTTTAATCTAAAATGCCGTCGGAGGCTTCACGAATGTGTTCCTTGCCTCGGCGCACTTGCCGTCCAAACCTCGAACAGAGTTGGAACAAGTGTACGCGCTTCCTCGTTTAAAACAACAAATATACGTTTAAGCTAATTCGTTTGAAATGAATACATGTACATATCGGATTGCATCCTAAACTCGCAATGACGCAATGACTCGCAATGTACATTCCGAAACTCCTCGCTAAAAGGATATTTTCATTTTCGTTAAACAATCGAACCACTAACGCGGACGTGTAATCGAGAAACGATCAGACAGATGACTGTGGTTGACTGTTGCGCCGTGATTGCGCCGCCGACTGTCGCAGATTCACGCGGATTGTTGCTGGCTGCTGCACACGCTAGGGATGTTCGATTCCGATTCGATTCTTCAAAAGATCGATTTTTTAACAAAAAAAATCGATCTTTTAAATCGATTCTCCGCTGTTCGATTTTTCTGAAAATCGATTCTTTAGGCGAGAATCGAGAACCGATTTTCTTTCTTCAACACGCAGAACTGCGTATGACTGCGGAGGCTACGGAAGCGCCTACGCGCCACCTTCCTGCACAAGCGTGTAGTGTTGTTTCTGAGGGCACCACCGACCCACTCACCGAGCGGTGAGTGGCAAATTTCGGCTCTGTGCCACCCATCCACCGAGTGGTGTGTGGCATAGCAGCGCCGTGGCCGGCGAGTTGAGGTTATGTGTTATGCGATTCTGATTGGTTGATTGCGGTAGGACTAAAATATTCGTTGGCTCTAAGGGAATCGACCAATCAGAGTCGCCCAATCTTTGGTCGATTCCCTTAGAGCCAACGAATATTTTAGTCCTACCGCAATCAACCAATCAGAATCGCATGACACATAACCTCAACTCGCCGGCCACGGCGCTGCTATGTCACACACCACTCGGTGGATGGGTGGCACAGAGCCGAAATTTGCCACTCACCGCTCGGTGAGTGGGTCGGTGGTGCCCTCAGAAACAACACTACACGCTTGTGCAGGAAGGTGGCGCGTAGGCGCTTCCGTAGGAGGCCGACCAGCCATGAGGGCAGTTCATGTCACGTCCAGTAATTTAGTGGAATAGTGAATAATTCAGTATTTTACTGTGTGTGGACACTAAAATGTAGTCGAATAATTTAATAAAACAATGGTAAATTACTAAATTATACGCTACTTGACCAAATTACTAAACGTGTCTCTCCCAGCATTATGGCTGGTCGGCCTACGCAGTTCTGCGTGTATGCACGTGGTTAAAAGACCAAACAATCTTTCAATGATAGCGGATTGAACACAATTTTATATTATAAGCAATCTGGGAGAGCGTTAAATGTCTATTATCATTTCAAGGTGTTATGACACTGTGTAATAGCGGGTATGCCGAATCCCCATATATGCGTGGTGCGCGCGTGCGTGTGTGTACCAAATAAACATACCAAAAATTGTATTTAGTATGTGTTTATATATATATATAATTTTTCCGATTTTTAGATCGATTCTTGCAAAATCGATTCTTTCGTTTCGATTTTTAACAGAATCGATTCTCGTGATTCGATTCAGAAACGATTCGAAAAATCGATCCTTTGAAGTGAATCGAACATCCCTAGCACACGCTGCACACGCTGCACACTGTGGCTGTGTTCCAATTCACGCATACTGCGTATGAAATTGGTGGCATCGTATTGGTGGCATCGTACGATTCCCTAGAATTTCTCTCACTTGCCACCAATACGATGCCACTTCCGGTGCAGCGAGCGGTGCAGCAATCGCAGAATTTCAAAGGAGAAGCAGTCACTGGACCGCTCGCTGCACCGGAAGTGGCATCGTATTGGTGGCAAGTGAGAGAAATTCTAGGGAATCGTACGATGCCACCAATACGATGCCACAAATTTCATGCGCAGTATGCGTGAATTGGAACACAGCCTGTGCCACAGACGAGGTATAGGCAGTAATAGGACTATACCTACATACCTCGTCTGTGGTTGGCCGTTGGTGTTGGTTGCTGTTTAGAGATGGAGTGCAAAATCACTAACGGTGATTTATCACCGTGATCGCAGAATCACGATCACCATTGTGATTTAAGTTAAATCACGACCGTGATCGTGTTTTTTTTTGCCTCGAGTGAATTTGCTCACTGTGAATACTGTGATCGTAAATCTTGCTCATGATTGAATTATTTTTTATAAAATGCTTCAATATAGCTTGCCCAACAATATCTACATATAATGTTAGTTTTATATTACGTTATGTTTTCTGTATATAACGAAAATTTTCTTTATTTAATTAATGAAATTAGAATTTCGACCGTATTTATAGAATAACCAAAAAAAACACGAAACTGATATCAGCGCATTTTTGTTTTGACGTCGTTAATATAGAATATGCAGGTTATGTGGTGCGTGCAAAGACCAGTTATACTCTCCACCAATCAGAAGCGATCACTGTTCTGCCTGCACCAATCAGAGGCGATCACGGATCACTGTTCTCCTGCACCAATCAGAAGCGATCACGAAAATCACAGATCACTCTGAAAAATCACCGTGATTGGGAACGAACGTGGTCGGATCACTCGTGATTCACAAATCATGGTTCTAGCCAACACTATGGCCGTATTCCGATTCACGCATAATGCAGCATAATGCGCATGAAGTGCATAGGGTACGTGACATATCCTATGCAGTCTATGCGTAGGTTAGGTTAGGTTTATTGTTTTCTTACAGGTTATTTTACAGACTGCAAGATGGCGTTCCAAGTTTTCACTCATTTTGCCCAACGAACTATAGTCCACTCTCTCATGCTTATCTTTAATTATTATTCTACCCCAATTGCCCCTATTTTAACCCATTCACTCGCATACTTGTTCCCTTCCATACCTAATACTCATTATTTCACAGCCCATTTTAAGTGCTATATCACAGAACGTATCAGTCTTTCCGTTTACGCTTTCAGTCTATATTTTTCTTCTTTTTCCTTCCCTTAGGTATTGTGCTCCAACTCCAATCTTCATCGTCCCCTTCTTCCCTTGCCTATCTCACGATCTCTCTCTCTCACCCCCATACTCCTTCTTCTCTCTCCTTCCAATAATTGCACTATAATTTTCATCGTCCTCGTGGTCCCTTCCTTCGCCTTCTTGTTATTTTCCATTTCCTTGGTCATTTCCTCCATCTTAGTCCTCTCCTTGTTCTCCTCTCATTTCTCTCTCCCTCTTCCCTTTTCTTCTCCTCTCCGTCTTCCCTCCCATTCTGTCTATCTCCTTCTTCCAGTTCTTCATCCATTTTATATGTCTTTTTTAATCCTTTTTAAGTATTCAGTCTATGCGTAGTATGCGTGAATTGGAATACGGCCTATATGCAACCCCTGCGCGCATGCGTATTTGCAACCCCGGGATAAGAATAAAATGGTGTGTATTTTGCAAATAAATATAATATTGAATAAGTTCGCTTTAAAGTAGTAAGAACTATCTAAGTGTATTTAGTGTTCAACTCGCAATTATATTACGAAGACTGGTTAATTAATTCGAGGCTTTCGTCTGTTATACAGGTAATCAATTCTTTGAAAGCGTCGGTGAATGTCAACTGGTGTAACGAAAACGTAATGGACGAGTGCAGCATTTAAAATATGTGATTTTTAAGTAGAAATTAAACATAAGTAATTAGAATGGAATTATTATATATCACTGTACATTATTCAGAGTATTTTAATAAACCACATGTAGAGAAAAACCGCATCTTTTAATTTAGAACAGTCCCTATAACTTCCCATTTCCCAATTAAATCCCAAAGTCTGCCTCTGCGTTGATCAGTTCTGTATCTTCGATTCACTCTCCAGAGTCGTTACTTTATGCCACCGCTTTCGACGTCATGTTCTCCTGTTACGAAGCTCAATTTTGGAGCATTCAGAAAATTTTGTCAGATTTTAGCCAATGTATCAAGAGAACATGAAGCGAAGGGAGGTACTCTGAAATTCCTCGTTGAAAACTCTGCGCCTCTACGTCGAACAGTTCTGCGCCTTAGATTCCCTTTCCGAAGACGCTAACTTTGTGCCACCTCCTTCCACATCATGTTCTCCTGTTACGAAGCTCAATTTTGCTGCGTTCAGAAATTTTTGGCTAGATTTTGGAGCGATGTATCAGGAGAACATGAAGCGAAGGGAGGTACTCTGAAATTCCTCGTTGAAAACTCTGCGCCTTGGATTCCCTTTCCGAAGACGCTAACTTTGTGCCGCCTCCTTCGACGTCATGTTCTTCTGTTACGAAGCTCAATTTTGCAGCGTTCAGAAATTTTTGGCTAGATTTTGGAGCGATGTATCAGGAGAACATGAAGCGAAGGGAGGTGCTCTGAATTTCCTAGTCGAAAACTCTGCGCCTCTACGTCGAACAGTTCTGCGCCTTGGATTCCCTTTCCGAAGACGCTAACTTTGTGCCGCCTCCTTCCACATCATGTTCTCCTGTTACGAAGCTCAATTTTGCAGCGTTCAGAAATTTTTGGCTAGATTTTGGAGCGATGTATCAGGAGAACATGAAGCGAAGGGAGGTGCTCTGAATTTCCTAGTCGAAAACTCTGCGCCTCTACGTCGAACAGTTCTGCGCCTTAGATTCCCTTTCCGAAGACGCTAACTTTGTGCCGCCTCCTTCCACATCATGTTCTCCTGTTACGAAGCTCAATTTTGCAGCGTTCAGAAATTTTTGGCTAGATTTTGGAGCGATTTATCAGGAGAACATGAAGCGAAGGGAGGTGCTCTGAATTTCCTAGTCGAAAACTCTGCGCCTCTACGTCGAACAGTTCTGCGCCTTGGATTCCCTTTCCGAAGACGCTAACTTTGTGCCGCCTCCTTCCACATCATGTTCTCCTGTTACGAAGCTCAATTTTGCAGCGTTCAGAAATTTTTGGCTAGATTTTGGAGCGATGTATCAGGAGAACATGAAGCGAAGGGAGGTGCTCTGAATTTCCTAGTCGAAAACTCTGCGCCTCTACGTCGAACAGTTCTGCGCCTTGGATTCCCTTTCCGAAGACGCTAACTTTGTGCCGCCTCCTTCCACATCATGTTCTCCTGTTACGAAGCTCAATTTTGCAGCGTTCAGAAATTTTTGGCTAGATTTTGGAGCGATTTATCAGGAGAACATTTAGCGAAGGGAGGTGCTCTGAATTTCCTAGTCGAAAACTCTGCGCCTCTACGTCGAACAGTTCTGCGCCTTGGATTCCCTTTCCGAAGACGCTAACTTTGTGCCGCCTCCTTCCACATCATGTTCTCCTGTTACGAAGCTCAATTTTGCAGCGTTCAGAAATTTTTGGCTAGATTTTGGAGCGATGTATCAGGAGAACATGAAGCGAAGGGAGGTGCTCTGAATTTCCTAGTCGAAAACTCTGCGCCTCTACGTCGAACAGTTCTGCGCCTTGGATTCCCTTTCCGAAGACGCTAACTTTGTGCCGCCTCCTTCCACATCATATTCTCCTGTTACGAAGCTCAATTTTGCAGCGTACAGAAATTTTTGGCTAGATTTTGGAGCGATGTATCAGGAGAACATGAAGCGAAGGGAGGTGCTCTGAATTTCCTAGTCGAAAACTCTGCGCCTCTACGTCGAACAGTTCTGCGCCTTGGATTCCCTTTCCGAAGACGCTAACTTTGTGCCGCCTCCTTTCACATCATGTTCTCCTGTTACGAAGCTCAATTTTGCAGCGTTCAGAAATTTTTGGCTAGATTTTGGAGCGATGTATCAGGAGAACATGAAGCGAAGGGAGGTGCTCTGAATTTCCTAGTCGAAAACTCTGCGCCTCTACGTCGAACAGTTCTGCGCCTTAGATTCCCTTTCCGAAGACGCTAACTTTGTGCCGCCTCCTTCCACATCATGTTCTCCTGTTACGAAGCTCAATTTTGCAGCGTTCAGAAATTTTTGGCTAGATTTTGGAGCGATTTATCAGGAGAACATGAAGCGAAGGGAGGTGCTCTGAATTTCCTAGTCGAAAACTCTGCGCCTCTACGTCGAACAGTTCTGCGCCTTGGATTCCCTTTCCGAAGACGCTAACTTTGTGCCGCCTCCTTCCACATCATGTTCTCCTGTTAGGAAGCTCAATTTTGCAGCGTTCAGAAATTTTTGGCTAGATTTTGGAGCGATGTATCAGGAGAACATGAAGCGAAGGGAGGTGCTCTGAATTTCCTAGTCGAAAACTCTGCGCCTCTACGTCGAACAGTTCTGCGCCTTGGATTCCCTTTCCGAAGACGCTAACTTTGTGC
The DNA here is from genome assembly GCA_960531205.1 of Andrena bicolor. Lineage (NCBI taxonomy): Eukaryota > Metazoa > Arthropoda > Insecta > Hymenoptera > Andrenidae > Andrena > Andrena bicolor. Next base: position 38,534,087 of record OY482667.1, on the reverse strand, counting down.
CGCCTCCTTCCACATCATGTTCTCCTGTTACGAAGCTCAATTTTGCAGCGTTCAGAAATTTTTGGCTAGATTTTGGAGCGATGTATCAGGAGAACATGAAGCGAAGGGAGGTGCTCTGAATTTCCTAGTTGAAAACTCTGCGCCTCTACGTCGAACAGTTCTGCGCCTTGGATTCCCTTTCCGAAGACGCTAACTTTGTGCCGCCTCCTTCCACATCATGTTCTCCTGTTACGAAGCTCAATTTTGCAGCGTTCAGAAATTTTTGGCTAGATTTTGGAGCGATGTATCAGGAGAACATGAAGCGAAGGGAGGTGCTCTGAATTTCCTAGTCGAAAACTCTGCGCCTCTACGTCGAACAGTTCTGCGCCTTGGATTCCCTTTCCGAAGACGCTAACTTTGTGCCGCCTCCTTCCACATCATGTTCTCCTGTTACGAAGCTCAATTTTGCAGCGTTCAGAAATTTTTGGCTAGATTTTGGAGCGATGTATCAGGAGAACATGAAGCGAAGGGAGGTGCTCTGAATTTCCTAGTTGAAAACTCTGCGCCTCTACGTCGAACAGTTCTGCGCCTTGGATTCCCTTTCCGAAGACGCTAACTTTGTGCCGCCTCCTTCCACATCATGTTCTCCTGTTACGAAGCTCAATTTTGCAGCGTTCAGAAATTTTTGGCTAGATTTTGGAGCGATGTATCAGGAGAACATGAAGCGAAGGGAGGTGCTCTGAATTTCCTAGTCGAAAACTCTGCGCCTCTACGTCGAACAGTTCTGCGCCTTGGATTCCCTTTCCGAAGACGCTAACTTTGTGCCGCCTCCTTCCACATCATGTTCTCCTGTTACGAAGCTCAATTTTGCAGCGTTCAGAAATTTTTGGCTAGATTTTGGAGCGATGTATCAGGAGAACATGAAGCGAAGGGAGGTGCTCTGAATTTCCTAGTCGAAAACTCTGCGCCTCTACGTCGAACAGTTCTGCGCCTTAGATTCCCTTTCCGAAGACGCTAACTTTGTGCCGCCTCCTTCCACATCATGTTCTCCTGTTACGAAGCTCAATTTTGCAGCGTTCAGAAATTTTTGGCTAGATTTTGGAGCGATTTATCAGGAGAACATGAAGCGAAGGGAGGTGCTCTGAATTTCCTAGTCGAAAACTCTGCGCCTCTACGTCGAACAGTTCTGCGCCTTGGATTCCCTTTCCGAAGACGCTAACTTTGTGCCGCCTCCTTCCACATCATGTTCTCCTGTTACGAAGCTCAATTTTGCAGCGTTCAGAAATTTTTGGCTAGATTTTGGAGCGATTTATCAGGAGAACATGAAGCGAAGGGAGGTGCTCTGAATTTCCTAGTCGAAAACTCTGCGCCTCTACGTCGAACAGTTCTGCGCCTTGGATTCCCTTTCCGAAGACGCTAACTTTGTGCCGCCTCCTTCCACATCATGTTCTCCTGTTAGGAAGCTCAATTTTGCAGCGTTCAGAAATTTTTGGCTAGATTTTGGAGCGATGTATCAGGAGAACATGAAGCGAAGGGAGGTGCTCTGAATTTCCTAGTCGAAAACTCTGCGCCTCTACGTCGAACAGTTCTGCGCCTTGGATTCCCTTTCCGAAGACGCTAACTTTGTGCCGCCTCCTTCCACATCATATTCTCCTGTTACGAAGCTCAATTTTGCAGCGTACAGAAATTTTTGGCTAGATTTTGGAGCGATGTATCAGGAGAACATGAAGCGAAGGGAGGTGCTCTGAATTTCCTAGTCGAAAACTCTGCGCCTCTACGTCGAACAGTTCTGCGCCTTGGATTCCCTTTCCGAAGACGCTAACTTTGTGCCGCCTCCTTTCACATCATGTTCTCCTGTTACGAAGCTCAATTTTGCAGCGTTCAGAAATTTTTGGCTAGATTTTGGAGCGATGTATCAGGAGAACATGAAGCGAAGGGAGGTGCTCTGAATTTCCTAGTCGAAAACTCTGCGCCTCTACGTCGAACAGTTCTGCGCCTTGGATTCCCTTTCCGAAGACGCTAACTTTGTGCCGCCTCCTTCCACATCATGTTCTCCTGTTACGAAGCTCAATTTTGCAGCGTTCAGAAATTTTTGGCTAGATTTTGGAGCGATTTATCAGGAGAACATTTAGCGAAGGGAGGTGCTCTGAATTTCCTAGTCGAAAACTCTGCGCCTCTACGTCGAACAGTTCTGCGCCTTGGATTCCCTTTCCGAAGACGCTAACTTTGTGCCGCCTCCTTCCACATCATGTTCTCCTGTTACGAAGCTCAATTTTGCAGCGTTCAGAAATTTTTGGCTTGATTTTGGAGCGATGTATCAGGAGAACATGAAGCGAAGGGAGGTGCTCTGAATTTCCTAGTCGAAAACTCTGCGCCTCTACGTCGAACAGTTCTGCGCCTTGGATTCCCTTTCCGAAGACGCTAACTTTGTGCCGCCTCCTTCCACATCATATTCTCCTGTTACGAAGCTCAATTTTGCAGCGTTCAGAAATTTTTGGCTAGATTTTGGAGCGATGTATCAGGAGAACATGAAGCGAAGGGAGGTGCTCTGAATTTCCTAGTCGAAAACTCTGCGCCTCTACGTCGAACAGTTCTGCGCCTTGGATTCCCTTTCCGAAGACGCTAACTTTGTGCCGCCTCCTTTCACATCATGTTCTCCTGTTACGAAGCTCAATTTTGCAGCGTTCAGAAATTTTTGGCTAGATTTTGGAGCGATGTATCAGGAGAACATGAAGCGAAGGGAGGTGCTCTGAATTTCCTAGTCGAAAACTCTGCGCCTCTACGTCGAACAGTTCTGCGCCTTAGATTCCCTTTCCGAAGACGCTAACTTTGTGCCGCCTCCTTCCACATCATGTTCTCCTGTTAGGAAGCTCAATTTTGCAGCGTTCAGAAATTTTTGGCTAGATTTTGGAGCGATGTATCAGGAGAACATGAAGCGAAGGGAGGTGCTCTGAATTTCCTAGTCGAAAACTCTGCGCCTCTACGTCGAACAGTTCTGCGCCTTGGATTCCCTTTCCGAAGACGCTAACTTTGTGCCGCCTCCTTCCACATCATATTCTCCTGTTACGAAGCTCAATTTTGCAGCGTACAGAAATTTTTGGCTAGATTTTGGAGCGATGTATCAGGAGAACATGAAGCGAAGGGAGGTGCTCTGAATTTCCTAGTCGAAAACTCTGCGCCTCTACGTCGAACAGTTCTGCGCCTTGGATTCCCTTTCCGAAGACGCTAACTTTGTGCCGCCTCCTTTCACATCATGTTCTCCTGTTACGAAGCTCAATTTTGCAGCGTTCAGAAATTTTTGGCTAGATTTTGGAGCGATGTATCAGGAGAACATGAAGCGAAGGGAGGTGCTCTGAATTTCCTAGTCGAAAACTCTGCGCCTCTACGTCGAACAGTTCTGCGCCTTAGATTCCCTTTCCGAAGACGCTAACTTTGTGCCGCCTCCTTCCACATCATGTTCTCCTGTTACGAAGCTCAATTTTGCAGCGTTCAGAAATTTTTGGCTAGATTTTGGAGCGATTTATCAGGAGAACATGAAGCGAAGGGAGGTGCTCTGAATTTCCTAGTCGAAAACTCTGCGCCTCTACGTCGAACAGTTCTGCGCCTTGGATTCCCTTTCCGAAGACGCTAACTTTGTGCCGCCTCCTTCCACATCATGTTCTCCTGTTAGGAAGCTCAATTTTGCAGCGTTCAGAAATTTTTGGCTAGATTTTGGAGCGATGTATCAGGAGAACATGAAGCGAAGGGAGGTGCTCTGAATTTCCTAGTCGAAAACTCTGCGCCTCTACGTCGAACAGTTCTGCGCCTTGGATTCCCTTTCCGAAGACGCTAACTTTGTGCCGCCTCCTTCCACATCATGTTCTCCTGTTACGAAGCTCAATTTTGCAGCGTTCAGAAATTTTTGGCTAGATTTTGGAGCGATTTATCAGGAGAACATTTAGCGAAGGGAGGTGCTCTGAATTTCCTAGTCGAAAACTCTGCGCCTCTACGTCGAACAGTTCTGCGCCTTGGATTCCCTTTCCGAAGACGCTAACTTTGTGCCGCCTCCTTCCACATCATGTTCTCCTGTTACGAAGCTCAATTTTGCAGCGTTCAGAAATTTTTGGCTTGATTTTGGAGCGATGTATCAGGAGAACATGAAGCGAAGGGAGGTGCTCTGAATTTCCTAGTCGAAAACTCTGCGCCTCTACGTCGAACAGTTCTGCGCCTTGGATTCCCTTTCCGAAGACGCTAACTTTGTGCCGCCTCCTTTCACATCATGTTCTCCTGTTACGAAGCTCAATTTTGCAGCGTTCAGAAATTTTTGGCTAGATTTTGGAGCGATGTATCAGGAGAACATGAAGCGAAGGGAGGTGCTCTGAATTTCCTAGTCGAAAACTCTGCGCCTCTACGTCGAACAGTTCTGCGCCTTAGATTCCCTTTCCGAAGACGCTAACTTTGTGCCGCCTCCTTCCACATCATGTTCTCCTGTTACGAAGCTCAATTTTGCAGCGTTCAGAAATTTTTGGCTAAATTTTGGAGCGATGTATCAGGAGAACATGAAGCGAAGGGAGGTGCTCTGAATTTCCTAGTCGAAAACTCTGCGCCTCTACGTCGAACAGTTCTGCGCCTTGGATTCCCTTTCCGAAGACGCTAACTTTGTGCCGCCTCCTTCCACATCATGTTCTCCTGTTACGAAGCTCAATTTTGCAGCGTTCAGAAATTTTTGGCTAGATTTTGGAGCGATGTATCAGGAGAACATGAAGCGAAGGGAGGTGCTCTGAATTTCCTAGTTGAAAACTCTGCGCCTCTACGTCGAACAGTTCTGCGCCTTGGATTCCCTTTCCGAAGACGCTAACTTTGTGCCGCCTCCTTCCACATCATGTTCTCCTGTTACGAAGCTCAATTTTGCAGCGTTCAGAAATTTTTGGCTAGATTTTGGAGCGATGTATCAGGAGAACATGAAGCGAAGGGAGGTGCTCTGAATTTCCTAGTCGAAAACTCTGCGCCTCTACGTCGAACAGTTCTGCGCCTTGGATTCCCTTTCCGAAGACGCTAACTTTGTGCCGCCTCCTTCCACATCATGTTCTCCTGTTACGAAGCTCAATTTTGCAGCGTTCAGAAATTTTTGGCTAGATTTTGGAGCGATGTATCAGGAGAACATGAAGCGAAGGGAGGTGCTCTGAATTTCCTAGTTGAAAACTCTGCGCCTCTACGTCGAACAGTTCTGCGCCTTGGATTCCCTTTCCGAAGACGCTAACTTTGTGCCGCCTCCTTCCACATCATGTTCTCCTGTTACGAAGCTCAATTTTGCAGCGTTCAGAAATTTTTGGCTAGATTTTGGAGCGATGTATCAGGAGAACATGAAGCGAAGGGAGGTGCTCTGAATTTCCTAGTCGAAAACTCTGCGCCTCTACGTCGAACAGTTCTGCGCCTTGGATTCCCTTTCCGAAGACGCTAACTTTGTGCCGCCTCCTTCCACATCATGTTCTCCTGTTACGAAGCTCAATTTTGCAGCGTTCAGAAATTTTTGGCTAGATTTTGGAGCGATGTATCAGGAGAACATGAAGCGAAGGGAGGTGCTCTGAATTTCCTAGTCGAAAACTCTGCGCCTCTACGTCGAACAGTTCTGCGCCTTGGATTCCCTTTCCGAAGACGCTAACTTTGTGCCGCCTCCTTCCACATCATGTTCTCCTGTTACGAAGCTCAATTTTGCAGCGTTCAGAAATTTTTGGCTAGATTTTGGAGCGATGTATCAGGAGAACATGAAGCGAAGGGAGGTGCTCTGAATTTCCTAGTCGAAAACTCTGCGCCTCTACGTCGAACAGTTCTGCGCCTTGGATTCCCTTTCCGAAGACGCTAACTTTGTGCCGCCTCCTTCCACATCATGTTCTCCTGTTACGAAGCTCAATTTTGCAGCGTTCAGAAATTTTTGGCTAGATTTTGGAGCGATGTATCAGGAGAACATGAAGCGAAGGGAGGTGCTCTGAATTTCCTAGTTGAAAACTCTGCGCCTCTACGTCGAACAGTTCTGCGCCTTGGATTCCCTTTCCGAAGACGCTAACTTTGTGCCGCCTCCTTCCACATCATGTTCTCCTGTTACGAAGCTCAATTTTGCAGCGTTCAGAAATTTTTGGCTAGATTTTGGAGCGATGTATCAGGAGAACATGAAGCGAAGGGAGGTGCTCTGAATTTCCTAGTCGAAAACTCTGCGCCTCTACGTCGAACAGTTCTGCGCCTTAGATTCCCTTTCCGAAGACGCTAACTTTGTGCCGCCTCCTTCCACATCATGTTCTCCTGTTACGAAGCTCAATTTTGCAGCGTTCAGAAATTTTTGGCTAGATTTTGGAGCGATTTATCAGGAGAACATGAAGCGAAGGGAGGTGCTCTGAATTTCCTAGTCGAAAACTCTGCGCCTCTACGTCGAACAGTTCTGCGCCTTGGATTCCCTTTCCGAAGACGCTAACTTTGTGCCGCCTCCTTCCACATCATGTTCTCCTGTTACGAAGCTCAATTTTGCAGCGTTCAGAAATTTTTGGCTAGATTTTGGAGCGATTTATCAGGAGAACATGAAGCGAAGGGAGGTGCTCTGAATTTCCTAGTCGAAAACTCTGCGCCTCTACGTCGAACAGTTCTGCGCCTTGGATTCCCTTTCCGAAGACGCTAACTTTGTGCCGCCTCCTTCCACATCATGTTCTCCTGTTAGGAAGCTCAATTTTGCAGCGTTCAGAAATTTTTGGCTAGATTTTGGAGCGATGTATCAGGAGAACATGAAGCGAAGGGAGGTGCTCTGAATTTCCTAGTCGAAAACTCTGCGCCTCTACGTCGAACAGTTCTGCGCCTTGGATTCCCTTTCCGAAGACGCTAACTTTGTGCCGCCTCCTTCCACATCATATTCTCCTGTTACGAAGCTCAATTTTGCAGCGTACAGAAATTTTTGGCTAGATTTTGGAGCGATGTATCAGGAGAACATGAAGCGAAGGGAGGTGCTCTGAATTTCCTAGTCGAAAACTCTGCGCCTCTACGTCGAACAGTTCTGCGCCTTGGATTCCCTTTCCGAAGACGCTAACTTTGTGCCGCCTCCTTTCACATCATGTTCTCCTGTTACGAAGCTCAATTTTGCAGCGTTCAGAAATTTTTGGCTAGATTTTGGAGCGATGTATCAGGAGAACATGAAGCGAAGGGAGGTGCTCTGAATTTCCTAGTCGAAAACTCTGCGCCTCTACGTCGAACAGTTCTGCGCCTTAGATTCCCTTTCCGAAGACGCTAACTTTGTGCCGCCTCCTTCCACATCATGTTCTCCTGTTACGAAGCTCAATTTTGCAGCGTTCAGAAATTTTTGGCTAGATTTTGGAGCGATTTATCAGGAGAACATGAAGCGAAGGGAGGTGCTCTGAATTTCCTAGTCGAAAACTCTGCGCCTCTACGTCGAACAGTTCTGCGCCTTGGATTCCCTTTCCGAAGACGCTAACTTTGTGCCGCCTCCTTCCACATCATGTTCTCCTGTTAGGAAGCTCAATTTTGCAGCGTTCAGAAATTTTTGGCTAGATTTTGGAGCGATGTATCAGGAGAACATGAAGCGAAGGGAGGTGCTCTGAATTTCCTAGTCGAAAACTCTGCGCCTCTACGTCGAACAGTTCTGCGCCTTGGATTCCCTTTCCGAAGACGCTAACTTTGTGCCGCCTCCTTCCACATCATGTTCTCCTGTTACGAAGCTCAATTTTGCAGCGTTCAGAAATTTTTGGCTAGATTTTGGAGCGATTTATCAGGAGAACATTTAGCGAAGGGAGGTGCTCTGAATTTCCTAGTCGAAAACTCTGCGCCTCTACGTCGAACAGTTCTGCGCCTTGGATTCCCTTTCCGAAGACGCTAACTTTGTGCCGCCTCCTTCCACATCATGTTCTCCTGTTACGAAGCTCAATTTTGCAGCGTTCAGAAATTTTTGGCTTGATTTTGGAGCGATGTATCAGGAGAACATGAAGCGAAGGGAGGTGCTCTGAATTTCCTAGTCGAAAACTCTGCGCCTCTACGTCGAACAGTTCTGCGCCTTGGATTCCCTTTCCGAAGACGCTAACTTTGTGCCGCCTCCTTCCACATCATATTCTCCTGTTACGAAGCTCAATTTTGCAGCGTTCAGAAATTTTTGGCTAGATTTTGGAGCGATGTATCAGGAGAACATGAAGCGAAGGGAGGTGCTCTGAATTTCCTAGTCGAAAACTCTGCGCCTCTACGTCGAACAGTTCTGCGCCTTGGATTCCCTTTCCGAAGACGCTAACTTTGTGCCGCCTCCTTTCACATCATGTTCTCCTGTTACGAAGCTCAATTTTGCAGCGTTCAGAAATTTTTGGCTAGATTTTGGAGCGATGTATCAGGAGAACATGAAGCGAAGGGAGGTGCTCTGAATTTCCTAGTCGAAAACTCTGCGCCTCTACGTCGAACAGTTCTGCGCCTTAGATTCCCTTTCCGAAGACGCTAACTTTGTGCCGCCTCCTTCCACATCATGTTCTCCTGTTACGAAGCTCAATTTTGCAGCGTTCAGAAATTTTTGGCTAAATTTTGGAGCGATGTATCAGGAGAACATGAAGCGAAGGGAGGTGCTCTGAATTTCCTAGTCGAAAACTCTGCGCCTCTACGTCGAACAGTTCTGCGCCTTGGATTCCCTTTCCGAAGACGCTAACTTTGTGCCGCCTCCTTCCACATCATGTTCTCCTGTTACGAAGCTCAATTTTGCAGCGTTCAGAAATTTTTGGCTAGATTTTGGAGCGATGTATCAGGAGAACATGAAGCGAAGGGAGGTGCTCTGAATTTCCTAGTTGAAAACTCTGCGCCTCTACGTCGAACAGTTCTGCGCCTTGGATTCCCTTTCCGAAGACGCTAACTTTGTGCCGCCTCCTTCCACATCATGTTCTCCTGTTACGAAGCTCAATTTTGCAGCGTTCAGAAATTTTTGGCTAGATTTTGGAGCGATGTATCAGGAGAACATGAAGCGAAGGGAGGTGCTCTGAATTTCCTAGTCGAAAACTCTGCGCCTCTACGTCGAACAGTTCTGCGCCTTGGATTCCCTTTCCGAAGACGCTAACTTTGTGCCGCCTCCTTCCACATCATGTTCTCCTGTTACGAAGCTCAATTTTGCAGCGTTCAGAAATTTTTGGCTAGATTTTGGAGCGATGTATCAGGAGAACATGAAGCGAAGGGAGGTGCTCTGAATTTCCTAGTTGAAAACTCTGCGCCTCTACGTCGAACAGTTCTGCGCCTTGGATTCCCTTTCCGAAGACGCTAACTTTGTGCCGCCTCCTTCCACATCATGTTCTCCTGTTACGAAGCTCAATTTTGCAGCGTTCAGAAATTTTTGGCTAGATTTTGGAGCGATGTATCAGGAGAACATGAAGCGAAGGGAGGTGCTCTGAATTTCCTAGTCGAAAACTCTGCGCCTCTACGTCGAACAGTTCTGCGCCTTGGATTCCCTTTCCGAAGACGCTAACTTTGTGCCGCCTCCTTCCACATCATGTTCTCCTGTTACGAAGCTCAATTTTGCAGCGTTCAGAAATTTTTGGCTAGATTTTGGAGCGATGTATCAGGAGAACATGAAGCGAAGGGAGGTGCTCTGAATTTCCTAGTCGAAAACTCTGCGCCTCTACGTCGAACAGTTCTGCGCCTTGGATTCCCTTTCCGAAGACGCTAACTTTGTGCCGCCTCCTTCCACATCATGTTCTCCTGTTACGAAGCTCAATTTTGCAGCGTTCAGAAATTTTTGGCTAGATTTTGGAGCGATGTATCAGGAGAACATGAAGCGAAGGGAGGTGCTCTGAATTTCCTAGTCGAAAACTCTGCGCCTCTACGTCGAACAGTTCTGCGCCTTGGATTCCCTTTCCGAAGACGCTAACTTTGTGCCGCCTCCTTCCACATCATGTTCTCCTGTTACGAAGCTCAATTTTGCAGCGTTCAGAAATTTTTGGCTAGATTTTGGAGCGATGTATCAGGAGAACATGAAGCGAAGGGAGGTGCTCTGAATTTCCTAGTTGAAAACTCTGCGCCTCTACGTCGAACAGTTCTGCGCCTTGGATTCCCTTTCCGAAGACGCTAACTTTGTGCCGCCTCCTTTCACATCATGTTCTCCTGTTACGAAGCTCAATTTTGCAGCGTTCAGAAATTTTTGGCTAGATTTTGGAGCGATGTATCAGGAGAACATGAAGCGAAGGGAGGTGCTCTGAATTTCCTAGTCGAAAACTCTGCGCCTCTACGTCGAACAGTTCTGCGCCTTGGATTCCCTTTCCGAAGACGCTAACTTTGTGCCGCCTCCTTCCACATCATGTTCTCCTGTTACGAAGCTCAATTTTGCAGCGTTCAGAAATTTTTGGCTAGATTTTGGAGCGATGTATCAGGCGAACATGAAGCGAAGGGAGGTGCTCTGAATTTCCTAGTTGAAAACTCTGCGCCTTGGATTCCCTTTCCGAAGACGCTAACTTTGTGCCGCCTCCTTCCACATCATGTTCTCCTGTTACGAAGCTCAATTTTGCAGCGTTCAGAAATTTTTGGCTAGATTTTGGAGCGATGTATCAGGAGAACATGAAGCGAAGGGAGGTGCTCTGAATTTCCTAGTCGAAAACTCTGCGCCTCTACGTCGAACAGTTCTGCGCCTTGGATTCCCTTTCCGAAGACGCTAACTTTGTGCCGCCTCCTTCCACATCATGTTCTCCTGTTACGAAGCTCAATTTTGCAGCGTTCAGAAATTTTTGGCTAGATTTTGGAGCGATGTATCAGGAGAACATGAAGCGAAGGGAGGTGCTCTGAATTTCCTAGTTGAAAACTCTGCGCCTCTACGTCGAACAGTTCTGCGCCTTGGATTCCCTTTCCGAAGACGCTAACTTTGTGCCGCCTCCTTTCACATCATGTTCTCCTGTTACGAAGCTCAATTTTGCAGCGTTCAGAAATTTTTGGCTAGATTTTGGAGCGATGTATCAGGAGAACATGAAGCGAAGGGAGGTGCTCTGAATTTCCTAGTTGAAAACTCTGCGCCTCTACGTCGAACAGTTCTGCGCCTTGGATTCCCTTTCCGAAGACGCTAACTTTGTGCCGCCTCCTTCCACATCATGTTCTCCTGTTAGGAAGCTCAATTTTGCAGCGTTCAGAAATTTTTGGCTAGATTTTGGAGCGATGTATCAGGAGAACATGAAGCGAAGGGAGGTGCTCTGAATTTCCTAGTCGAAAACTCTGCGCCTCTACGTCGAACAGTTCTGCGCCTTGGATTCCCTTTCCGAAGACGCTAACTTTGTGCCGCCTCCTTCCACATCATGTTCTCCTGTTACGAAGCTCAATTTTGCAGCGTTCAGAAATTTTTGGCTAGATTTTGGAGCGATTTATCAGGAGAACATTTAGCGAAGGGAGGTGCTCTGAATTTCCTAGTCGAAAACTCTGCGCCTCTACGTCGAACAGTTCTGCGCCTTGGATTCCCTTTCCGAAGACGCTAACTTTGTGCCGCCTCCTTCCACATCATGTTCTCCTGTTACGAAGCTCAATTTTGCAGCGTTCAGAAATTTTTGGCTTGATTTTGGAGCGATGTATCAGGAGAACATGAAGCGAAGGGAGGTGCTCTGAATTTCCTAGTCGAAAACTCTGCGCCTCTACGTCGAACAGTTCTGCGCCTTGGATTCCCTTTCCGAAGACGCTAACTTTGTGCCGCCTCCTTCCACATCATATTCTCCTGTTACGAAGCTCAATTTTGCAGCGTTCAGAAATTTTTGGCTAGATTTTGGAGCGATGTATCAGGAGAACATGAAGCGAAGGGAGGTGCTCTGAATTTCCTAGTCGAAAACTCTGCGCCTCTACGTCGAACAGTTCTGCGCCTTGGATTCCCTTTCCGAAGACGCTAACTTTGTGCCGCCTCCTTCCACATCATGTTCTCCTGTTACGAAGCTCAATTTTGCAGCGTTCAGAAATTTTTGGCTAGATTTTGGAGCGATGTATCAGGAGAACATGAAGCGAAGGGAGGTGCTCTGAATTTCCTAGTTGAAAACTCTGCGCCTCTACGTCGAACAGTTCTGCGCCTTGGATTCCCTTTCCGAAGACGCTAACTTTGTGCCGCCTCCTTTCACATCATGTTCTCCTGTTACGAAGCTCAATTTTGCAGCGTTCAGAAATTTTTGGCTAGATTTTGGAGCGATGTATCAGGAGAACATGAAGCGAAGGGAGGTGCTCTGAATTTCCTAGTTGAAAACTCTGCGCCTCTACGTCGAACAGTTCTGCGCCTTGGATTCCCTTTCCGAAGACGCTAACTTTGTGCCGCCTCCTTCCACATCATGTTCTCCTGTTAGGAAGCTCAATTTTGCAGCGTTCAGAAATTTTTGGCTAGATTTTGGAGCGATGTATCAGGAGAACATGAAGCGAAGGGAGGTGCTCTGAATTTCCTAGTCGAAAACTCTGCGCCTCTACGTCGAACAGTTCTGCGCCTTGGATTCCCTTTCCGAAGACGCTAACTTTGTGCCGCCTCCTTCCACATCATGTTCTCCTGTTACGAAGCTCAATTTTGCAGCGTTCAGAAATTTTTGGCTAGATTTTGGAGCGATTTATCAGGAGAACATTTAGCGAAGGGAGGTGCTCTGAATTTCCTAGTCGAAAACTCTGCGCCTCTACGTCGAACAGTTCTGCGCCTTGGATTCCCTTTCCGAAGACGCTAACTTTGTGCCGCCTCCTTCCACATCATGTTCTCCTGTTACGAAGCTCAATTTTGCAGCGTTCAGAAATTTTTGGCTTGATTTTGGAGCGATGTATCAGGAGAACATGAAGCGAAGGGAGGTGCTCTGAATTTCCTAGTCGAAAACTCTGCGCCTCTACGTCGAACAGTTCTGCGCCTTGGATTCCCTTTCCGAAGACGCTAACTTTGTGCCGCCTCCTTCCACATCATATTCTCCTGTTACGAAGCTCAATTTTGCAGCGTTCAGAAATTTTTGGCTAGATTTTGGAGCGATGTATCAGGAGAACATGAAGCGAAGGGAGGTGCTCTGAATTTCCTAGTCGAAAACTCTGCGCCTCTACGTCGAACAGTTCTGCGCCTTGGATTCCCTTTCCGAAGACGCTAACTTTGTGCCGCCTCCTTTCACATCATGTTCTCCTGTTACGAAGCTCAATTTTGCAGCGTTCAGAAATTTTTGGCTAGATTTTGGAGCGATGTATCAGGAGAACATGAAGCGAAGGGAGGTGCTCTGAATTTCCTAGTCGAAAACTCTGCGCCTCTACGTCGAACAGTTCTGCGCCTTGGATTCCCTTTCCGAAGACGCTAACTTTGTGCCGCCTCCTTCCACATCATGTTCTCCTGTTACGAAGCTCAATTTTGCAGCGTTCAGAAATTTTTGGCTAGATTTTGGAGCGATGTATCAGGAGAACATGAAGCGAAGGGAGGTGCTCTGAATTTCCTAGTTGAAAACTCTGCGCCTCTACGTCGAACAGTTCTGCGCCTTGGATTCCCTTTCCGAAGACGCTAACTTTGTGCCGCCTCCTTCCACATCATGTTCTCCTGTTACGAAGCTCAATTTTGCAGCGTTCAGAAATTTTTGGCTAGATTTTGGAGCGATGTATCAGGAGAACATGAAGCGAAGGGAGGTGCTCTGAATTTCCTAGTCGAAAACTCTGCGCCTCTACGTCGAACAGTTCTGCGCCTTGGATTCCCTTTCCGAAGACGCTAACTTTGTGCCGCCTCCTTCCACATCATGTTCTCCTGTTACGAAGCTCAATTTTGCAGCGTTCAGAAATTTTTGGCTAGATTTTGGAGCGATGTATCAGGAGAACATGAAGCGAAGGGAGGTGCTCTGAATTTCCTAGTCGAAAACTCTGCGCCTCTACGTCGAACAGTTCTGCGCCTTGGATTCCCTTTCCGAAGACGCTAACTTTGTGCCGCCTCCTTCCACATCATGTTCTCCTGTTACGAAGCTCAATTTTGCAGCGTTCAGAAATTTTTGGCTAGATTTTGGAGCGATGTATCAGGAGAACATGAAGCGAAGGGAGGTGCTCTGAATTTCCTAGTCGAAAACTCTGCGCCTCTACGTCGAACAGTTCTGCGCCTTGGATTCCCTTTCCGAAGACGCTAACTTTGTGCCGCCTCCTTCCACATCATGTTCTCCTGTTACGAAGCTCAATTTTGCAGCGTTCAGAAATTTTTGGCTAGATTTTGGAGCGATGTATCAGGAGAACATGAAGCGAAGGGAGGTGCTCTGAATTTCCTAGTTGAAAACTCTGCGCCTCTACGTCGAACAGTTCTGCGCCTTGGATTCCCTTTCCGAAGACGCTAACTTTGTGCCGCCTCCTTTCACATCATGTTCTCCTGTTACGAAGCTCAATTTTGCAGCGTTCAGAAATTTTTGGCTAGATTTTGGAGCGATGTATCAGGAGAACATGAAGCGAAGGGAGGTGCTCTGAATTTCCTAGTCGAAAACTCTGCGCCTCTACGTCGAACAGTTCTGCGCCTTGGATTCCCTTTCCGAAGACGCTAACTTTGTGCCGCCTCCTTCCACATCATGTTCTCCTGTTACGAAGCTCAATTTTGCAGCGTTCAGAAATTTTTGGCTAGATTTTGGAGCGATGTATCAGGCGAACATGAAGCGAAGGGAGGTGCTCTGAATTTCCTAGTTGAAAACTCTGCGCCTTGGATTCCCTTTCCGAAGACGCTAACTTTGTGCCGCCTCCTTCCACATCATGTTCTCCTGTTACGAAGCTCAATTTTGCAGCGTTCAGAAATTTTTGGCTAGATTTTGGAGCGATGTATCAGGAGAACATGAAGCGAAGGGAGGTGCTCTGAATTTCCTAGTCGAAAACTCTGCGCCTCTACGTCGAACAGTTCTGCGCCTTGGATTCCCTTTCCGAAGACGCTAACTTTGTGCCGCCTCCTTCCACATCATGTTCTCCTGTTACGAAGCTCAATTTTGCAGCGTTCAGAAATTTTTGGCTAGATTTTGGAGCGATGTATCAGGAGAACATGAAGCGAAGGGAGGTGCTCTGAATTTCCTAGTTGAAAACTCTGCGCCTCTACGTCGAACAGTTCTGCGCCTTGGATTCCCTTTCCGAAGACGCTAACTTTGTGCCGCCTCCTTTCACATCATGTTCTCCTGTTACGAAGCTCAATTTTGCAGCGTTCAGAAATTTTTGGCTAGATTTTGGAGCGATGTATCAGGAGAACATGAAGCGAAGGGAGGTGCTCTGAATTTCCTAGTTGAAAACTCTGCGCCTCTACGTCGAACAGTTCTGCGCCTTGGATTCCCTTTCCGAAGACGCTAACTTTGTGCCGCCTCCTTCCACATCATGTTCTCCTGTTACGAAGCTCAATTTTGCAGCGTTCAGAAATTTTTGGCTAGATTTTGGAGCGATGTATCAGGAGAACATGAAGCGAAGGGAGGTGCTCTGAATTTCCTAGTCGAAAACTCTGCGCCTCTACGTCGAACAGTTCTGCGCCTTGGATTCCCTTTCCGAAGACGCTAACTTTGTGCCGCCTCCTTCCACATCATGTTCTCCTGTTACGAAGCTCAATTTTGCAGCGTTCAGAAATTTTTGGCTAGATTTTGGAGCGATGTATCAGGAGAACATGAAGCGAAGGGAGGTGCTCTGAATTTCCTAGTCGAAAACTCTGCGCCTCTACGTCGAACAGTTCTGCGCCTTGGATTCCCTTTCCGAAGACGCTAACTTTGTGCCGCCTCCTTCCACATCATATTCTCCTGTTACGAAGCTCAATTTTGCAGCGTTCAGAAATTTTTGGCTAGATTTTGGAGCGATGTATCAGGAGAACATGAAGCGAAGGGAGGTGCTCTGAATTTCCTAGTCGAAAACTCTGCGCCTCTACGTCGAACAGTTCTGCGCCTTGGATTCCCTTTCCGAAGACGCTAACTTTGTGCCGCCTCCTTCCACATCATGTTCTCCTGTTACGAAGCTCAATTTTGCAGCGTTCAGAAATTTTTGGCTAGATTTTGGAGCGATGTATCAGGAGAACATGAAGCGAAGGGAGGTGCTCTGAATTTCCTAGTTGAAAACTCTGCGCCTCTACGTCGAACAGTTCTGCGCCTTGGATTCCCTTTCCGAAGACGCTAACTTTGTGCCGCCTCCTTCCACATCATGTTCTCCTGTTACGAAGCTCAATTTTGCAGCGTTCAGAAATTTTTGGCTAGATTTTGGAGCGATGTATCAGGCGAACATGAAGCGAAGGGAGGTGCTCTGAATTTCCTAGTTGAAAACTCTGCGCCTTGGATTCCCTTTCCGAAGACGCTAACTTTGTGCCGCCTCCTTCCACATCATGTTCTCCTGTTACGAAGCTCAATTTTGCAGCGTTCAGAAATTTTTGGCTAGATTTTGGAGCGATGTATCAGGAGAACATGAAGCGAAGGGAGGTGCTCTGAATTTCCTAGTCGAAAACTCTGCGCCTCTACGTCGAACAGTTCTGCGCCTTGGATTCCCTTTCCGAAGACGCTAACTTTGTGCCGCCTCCTTCCACATCATGTTCTCCTGTTACGAAGCTCAATTTTGCAGCGTTCAGAAATTTTTGGCTAGATTTTGGAGCGATTTATCAGGAGAACATGAAGCGAAGGGAGGTGCTCTGAATTTCCTAGTCGAAAACTCTGCGCCTCTACGTCGAACAGTTCTGCGCCTTGGATTCCCTTTCCGAAGACGCTAACTTTGTGCCGCCTCCTTCCACATCATGTTCTCCTGTTACGAAGCTCAATTTTGCAGCGTTCAGAAATTTTTGGCTAGATTTTGGAGCGATGTATCAGGAGAACATGAAGCGAAGGGAGGTGGTCTGAATTTCCTAGTCGAAAACTCTGCGCCTCTACGTCGAACAGTTCTGCGCCTTGGATTCCCTTTCCGAAGACGCTAACTTTGTGCCGCCTCCTTCCACATCATGTTCTCCTGTTACGAAGCTCAATTTTGCAGCGTTCAGAAATTTTTGGCTAGATTTTGGAGCGATGTATCAGGAGAACATGAAGCGAAGGGAGGTGCTCTGAATTTCCTAGTTGAAAACTCTGCGCCTCTACGTCGAACAGTTCTGCGCCTTGGATTCCCTTTCCGAAGACGCTAACTTTGTGCCGCCTCCTTCCACATCATGTTCTCCTGTTACGAAGCTCAATTTTGCAGCGTTCAGAAATTTTTGGCTAGATTTTGGAGCGATGTATCAGGAGAACATGAAGCGAAGGGAGGTGCTCTGAATTTCCTAGTCGAAAACTCTGCGCCTCTACGTCGAACAGTTCTGCGCCTTGGATTCCCTTTCCGAAGACGCTAACTTTGTGCCGCCTCCTTCCACATCATATTCTCCTGTTACGAAGCTCAATTTTGCAGCGTTCAGAAATTTTTGGCTAGATTTTGGAGCGATGTATCAGGAGAACATGAAGCGAAGGGAGGTGCTCTGAATTTCCTAGTCGAAAACTCTGCGCCTCTACGTCGAACAGTTCTGCGCCTTGGATTCCCTTTCCGAAGACGCTAACTTTGTGCCGCCTCCTTCCACATCATGTTCTCCTGTTACGAAGCTCAATTTTGCAGCGTTCAGAAATTTTTGGCTAGATTTTGGAGCGATGTATCAGGAGAACATGAAGCGAAGGGAGGTGCTCTGAATTTCCTAGTTGAAAACTCTGCGCCTCTACGTCGAACAGTTCTGCGCCTTGGATTCCCTTTCCGAAGACGCTAACTTTGTGCCGCCTCCTTCCACATCATGTTCTCCTGTTACGAAGCTCAATTTTGCAGCGTTCAGAAATTTTTGGCTAGATTTTGGAGCGATGTATCAGGCGAACATGAAGCGAAGGGAGGTGCTCTGAATTTCCTAGTTGAAAACTCTGCGCCTTGGATTCCCTTTCCGAAGACGCTAACTTTGTGCCGCCTCCTTCCACATCATGTTCTCCTGTTACGAAGCTCAATTTTGCAGCGTTCAGAAATTTTTGGCTAGATTTTGGAGCGATGTATCAGGAGAACATGAAGCGAAGGGAGGTGCTCTGAATTTCCTAGTCGAAAACTCTGCGCCTCTACGTCGAACAGTTCTGCGCCTTGGATTCCCTTTCCGAAGACGCTAACTTTGTGCCGCCTCCTTCCACATCATGTTCTCCTGTTACGAAGCTCAATTTTGCAGCGTTCAGAAATTTTTGGCTAGATTTTGGAGCGATTTATCAGGAGAACATGAAGCGAAGGGAGGTGCTCTGAATTTCCTAGTCGAAAACTCTGCGCCTCTACGTCGAACAGTTCTGCGCCTTGGATTCCCTTTCCGAAGACGCTAACTTTGTGCCGCCTCCTTCCACATCATGTTCTCCTGTTACGAAGCTCAATTTTGCAGCGTTCAGAAATTTTTGGCTAGATTTTGGAGCGATGTATCAGGAGAACATGAAGCGAAGGGAGGTGCTCTGAATTTCCTAGTCGAAAACTCTGCGCCTCTACGTCGAACAGTTCTGCGCCTTGGATTCCCTTTCCGAAGACGCTAACTTTGTGCCGCCTCCTTCCACATCATGTTCTCCTGTTACGAAGCTCAATTTTGCAGCGTTCAGAAATTTTTGGCTAGATTTTGGAGCGATGTATCAGGAGAACATGAAGCGAAGGGAGGTGCTCTGAATTTCCTAGTCGAAAACTCTGCGCCTCTACGTCGAACAGTTCTGCGCCTTGGATTCCCTTTCCGAAGACGCTAACTTTGTGCCGCCTCCTTCCACATCATGTTCTCCTGTTACGAAGCTCAATTTTGCAGCGTTCAGAAATTTTTGGCTAGATTTTGGAGCGATGTATCAGGAGAACATGAAGCGAAGGGAGGTGCTCTGAATTTCCTAGTTGAAAACTCTGCGCCTCTACGTCGAACAGTTCTGCGCCTTGGATTCCCTTTCCGAAGACGCTAACTTTGTGCCGCCTCCTTCCACATCATGTTCTCCTGTTACGAAGCTCAATTTTGCAGCGTTCAGAAATTTTTGGCTAGATTTTGGAGCGATGTATCAGGAGAACATGAAGCGAAGGGAGGTGCTCTGAATTTCCTAGTCGAAAACTCTGCGCCTCTACGTCGAACAGTTCTGCGCCTTGGATTCCCTTTCCGAAGACGCTAACTTTGTGCCGCCTCCTTCCACATCATGTTCTCCTGTTACGAAGCTCAATTTTGCAGCGTTCAGAAATTTTTGGCTAGATTTTGGAGCGATGTATCAGGAGAACATGAAGCGAAGGGAGGTGCTCTGAATTTCCTAGTTGAAAACTCTGCGCCTCTACGTCGAACAGTTCTGCGCCTTGGATTCCCTTTCCGAAGACGCTAACTTTGTGCCGCCTCCTTCCACATCATGTTCTCCTGTTACGAAGCTCAATTTTGCAGCGTTCAGAAATTTTTGGCTAGATTTTGGAGCGATGTATCAGGAGAACATGAAGCGAAGGGAGGTGCTCTGAATTTCCTAGTCGAAAACTCTGCGCCTCTACGTCGAACAGTTCTGCGCCTTGGATTCCCTTTCCGAAGACGCTAACTTTGTGCCGCCTCCTTCCACATCATGTTCTCCTGTTACGAAGCTCAATTTTGCAGCGTTCAGAAATTTTTGGCTAGATTTTGGAGCGATGTATCAGGAGAACATGAAGCGAAGGGAGGTGCTCTGAATTTCCTAGTCGAAAACTCTGCGCCTCTACGTCGAACAGTTCTGCGCCTTGGATTCCCTTTCCGAAGACGCTAACTTTGTGCCGCCTCCTTCCACATCATGTTCTCCTGTTACGAAGCTCAATTTTGCAGCGTTCAGAAATTTTTGGCTAGATTTTGGAGCGATGTATCAGGAGAACATGAAGCGAAGGGAGGTGCTCTGAATTTCCTAGTCGAAAACTCTGCGCCTCTACGTCGAACAGTTCTGCGCCTTGGATTCCCTTTCCGAAGACGCTAACTTTGTGCCGCCTCCTTCCACATCATATTCTCCTGTTACGAAGCTCAATTTTGCAGCGTTCAGAAATTTTTGGCTAGATTTTGGAGCGATGTATCAGGAGAACATGAAGCGAAGGGAGGTGCTCTGAATTTCCTAGTCGAAAACTCTGCGCCTCTACGTCGAACAGTTCTGCGCCTTGGATTCCCTTTCCGAAGACGCTAACTTTGTGCCGCCTCCTTCCACATCATATTCTCCTGTTACGAAGCTCAATTTTGCAGCGTTCAGAAATTTTTGGCTAGATTTTGGAGCGATGTATCAGGAGAACATGAAGCGAAGGGAGGTGCTCTGAATTTCCTAGTCGAAAACTCTGCGCCTCTACGTCGAACAGTTCTGCGCCTTGGATTCCCTTTCCGAAGACGCTAACTTTGTGCCGCCTCCTTCCACATCATGTTCTCCTGTTACGAAGCTCAATTTTGCAGCGTTCAGAAATTTTTGGCTAGATTTTGGAGCGATGTATCAGGAGAACATGAAGCGAAGGGAGGTGCTCTGAATTTCCTAGTTGAAAACTCTGCGCCTCTACGTCGAACAGTTCTGCGCCTTGGATTCCCTTTCCGAAGACGCTAACTTTGTGCCGCCTCCTTCCACATCATGTTCTCCTGTTACGAAGCTCAATTTTGCAGCGTTCAGAAATTTTTGGCTAGATTTTGGAGCGATGTATCAGGAGAACATGAAGCGAAGGGAGGTATCCTAAATTTCAGCTCTCTGTTCAATACTTCTCCATTAAGAGACGTTTTTGAAAGACGCAGCGTTAAAGTAGCGCATTTCAAAATCTGGTGTGTGGGCGAATAGGTTTGGAATTTGGATAGGAATGTTCTAGAGAATCTTTAGAATAATAATACGATTTTGTATAGTTTTCCCACTTTATTGTCTTTAAAATACATTCAGTACATTGCAATGGAGCGATACATGAATATTAAATAAGTAATCAGTATATTTTGACTTTATTTTATATATAAAATTTTGGGTTCAAATTTCAAGTTCTTCGATTCGGTGGAGTACTCAGGATTTTATTTTTTGTGTTGAGGGACCGGGGGAGGGGGGTTCGAGACAGACGACGCGCGACTCGTTGATACTTTCATGCGCTTGATACAACTCCGTTCCTTTTCCCTTGTTTCTCACTTTTTCCCTGCGTACGCCACTGCTTAGATCGATAGTTTTCCCGTATTTGTTAAGTAACGTTGTTGTCAACGAAGAATCATCCACAAATGCTGTAACAGACGAAGAACGAATTATAGCAACTTGTATTATTTCAAATTACAAGGTTTCGCGCCAAAAGCCTCCATACGGCAGGGAATTTACTAACCCGCACATTGGATTTAGGGACATTTCGAGTCTCTCTCATTAACTGTTGACACAAAGGCCGTGTTCCAATTCACGCATACTGCGCATAGACTGCATAGGATGTGTCACGTACCCTATGCACTTCATGCACATTATGCTGCATTATGCGTGAATCGGAACACGGCCAAAATAACTAACGGTGATTTATCACCGTGATCGCAGAATCACGATCACCATTGTGATTTAAGTTAAATCACGACCGTGACCGTGTTTTTTTTTTGCCTCGAGTGAATTTGCTCACTGTGAATACTGTGATCGTAAATCTTGCTCATGATTGAATTATTTTTTATAAAATGCTTCAATATAGCTTGCCCAACAATATCTACATATAATGTAAGTTTAATATTACGTTATGTTTTCTGTATATAACGAAAATTTTCTTTATTTAATTAATGAAATTAGAATTTCGACCGTATTTATAGAATAACCAAAAAAAACACGAAACTGATATCAGCGCATTTTTGTTTTGACGTCGTTAATATAGAATATGCAGGTTATGTGGTGCGTGCAAAGACCAGTTATACTCTCCACCAATCAGAAGCGATCACTTTTCTGCCTGCACCAATCAGAGGCGATCACGGATCACTGTTCTGCCTGCACCAATCAGAAGCGATCACGGATCACTGTTCTCCTGCACCAATCAGAAGCGATCACGAAAATCACGGATCACTGTGAAAAATCACCGTGATTGGGAACGAACGTGATCGGATCACTCGTGATTCACAAATCATGGTTCTAGCCAATACTACTATCTACCACTATCTACCACTACCCAACTAGTAAAATATCTACCGAACGTCCGATCACGAAATTATCCTTTCTAAAACTTTGGTAGAGCACGGTAGAGCACGGTAGAGCACTAAAGAACTGAGTATCACAGATAATGGTCGAAAGTTTTAGAACAAATTAGACCAAATAATTACCGAACTCACATCGGTTCGCGGCTGTATTTCCGAAAACCTCCATGCTCCGAATTGACGGAAATTTTGGAAACAGTTTCATTTTGCATAGAAATAATGTTTGCCAGAAGGATTTTTGGCGACTTGAAATTTTTTTTCGGTGCCTAGTACCGAAATGTTGGACACAGACAACGCGAACACCCTCTATAAGTAATTGGAAGTACGATACCGGTAACGCGTGCGCGCGATCGCGATCGCATTTAATGATTAATGATTTGCATCAGGTTGTGTGGTTGCATATCCATCGGCAGCCGTAGTAAGATCAGTGTCACGCGCCCAACTGCTCCTTCAGTATCGTCTTCGAAGCGAATTCGGTGTCCAGGCACGGAACGTACAAGCGAACTTTCCACGATGGCAGATATGTCAATGAATATCGTCACACCGCGGAAAATGTCTTTCGGTATCAATGGGAAACTGAACGGCTTGGAAAGTAAAACACCTTTTCTAATCGGGGTTTCAGGCGGCACGGCTAGTGGCAAAGTGAGTAACACTTCGATACACCTTCTTAATACGATTCGATCAATTTTACATGTTATTCTACGAACCAATGCAATTGGAACCAGCGTAACCGGAAAGTTGCACGGTCCTTCGATGTATTAATCGATCGCGGGATTCGTAATTATTTAGGGTTGCTATACGTCCATTATTTCACTAGTACTCGCAGAGTAAAATAAACCCATTACCTACCCACTTTCTTCGATGCTTGGCAATTGTGGCAAGCCCACAATTATTAGCATTCTCCTCGTGATTTCAGTCGACCGTATGCAAACGTATAATGGAGAAACTGGGGCAAGTAGATATGGATCACATGAAACGACAAGTAGTTTGTATCTCGCAAGATAGTTTTTATCGAGACCTTACACCAGCCGAGAAGCTGAAAGCTGAAAAGGGTCAATTCAATTTTGATCACCCCGACGCGTTCGATAATGATTTGATACTCCAGACATTACAGGACATATTGGCTGGTGTGAAATGCGAAATACCAGCTTACGATTACAGAACAAACAGCTTGTACGTACACCTTTGCCGCTACAAATTACAAGCCATGTGTTACAATGCGATGCTAATCACACCTTTGGGTTTCAGAGTAAAAGATCAGATTACGACGATCTACCCAGCTGACGTAGTTCTGTTCGAAGGGATTTTAGTGTTTTATTTCCCTAAAATACGAGATCTCTTTCATATGAAACTCTTCGTGGATACTGATTCAGACATCAGACTAGCCAGAAGAGGTAACAATACGACTCTTACTGACTCTTTAAGGGGGTAGATTACCCTCGAAATTTTCGAAAATTGATTTTTAGCATTTTTGCAAATTCCGCTAGCTACATCTTTTCCACGTATTTTAAGCGCAACCAAGCCCCGAAATTCCAAAAATTTAAGGAATTACAGTGAAAAATGTCCGAGTCGCACACGAGATCGCGTAACGACAAAACTGTACGTCCAACTGTAAACTCGATTTCCCACGAACTACGTTTTTGAAGACTGTGAACATAAAATCTCGAAAACTGCTCCAATGATTCGGATGAAAATTTAATGAGAGATGCAGAAGAACATTCCCTACGATGTGTCGAGAGTAGAATTTCAAGATAAATTAACTCTGCTCCCGACACAGAGTAGGGAATGGTTTTTTTGGTATCTCTCGTTAAATTTTCATCCAAATCGTTGGAGCGGTTTTCAAGATTTTATGTTCAGCATCAAACTGTGCACCGCGTACACGCCTTTACGTTTTTACTCACAACTTTTATGTACATAGAGATATTTAGACTTGTGTGTGGGTGTGTGTGAGCTAGAAAAAACGTTCTCTCTACTGTTATTTATCACTTTATAATTTGCGTTTGAAAAAAGGCCTGTTGTCGTAGGGCTGTCCAGGGTAACCTACCCCCCTTCCCCTCCCCCTCCCCCTCCCCCTCCCCTTAATATACCTCTATATGTTGACATTTATTCTTAATTGTTCCCGCAGTTCCGAGAGATATAAACGAAAGGGGGAGAGACTTGGATTATGTATTAAACCAGTATATGAATTTTGTGAAACCTGCCTTTGAGGAGTTCTGTCTTCCTACAAAGAAATTTGCGGATGTCATAATACCAAGGGGTGCAGATAATACAGGTATATGTGGTAGCATTGCCACGATATATATATATGTGAACTGTACGCAACACTATAATTTTACGTATAGTATTACATTTTGGACTTTTTACCACTTTTTTTTTGCATTAAACGTATAACGAGCATTAACTTTTTTTATTATAAATTTGCATTATGTCATAACCTGAATTCATTATCATCCAGCCTGCACCTAATTTATGAGACACAGAGAGAGTTGAGGCAGTGAGAGCAAAAATGGACAAACCCACATTTTTCTCGAAATTAAGTTAGTAGTAATAATGTATTCCGATTGGCTCTACCAATCGTATAAACTAGGGGAAAAGAATTTTTTTTCAAGATGGATTAGTCCGTTTTTGCTCTCACTGCCTCGGTTAACCGTGATAATAATTTCACTCGTATAGACATAAATGCTTATTACACATTCATCGCTCGTTAGAGGAGCATGTCGATTAACATAATTTAGGTGCAGACCTGAAATAGTAAGGCAGCATAAATCTTTATTCTCTATATTTGTACGTGTCTATATAGCTATTCATGGGTGCTGCCTGGTATGTAAAGGCTGCCGAAACAAGCTGTCTTTTAAGTTAGTGCGAGAATTAAGGTCATATGTGAAAACGTAAAACATGGTTTGGTTGTTGTATGCTTGCAGTGGCAATATTCCTTATAGTGCACCACATCTGGGACATTTTGCGTTTGAAAAAGGCTGAAAACTCATCCGGGCAGCATCCATGCATCTACCAACATAGGCGTACCTCGACATCATCCAACACGCTCAGCAGATGATTTAAGCATGATATGCCCACTTATAAGCACCACGTTTTGATATACACATATATATATATATATATATATATATATACATGTATATCAAACATTTGTGTGTAATGAAGTTTACAGTAACCTTGGACCTTGTTCTGTTTTTCGTTCCAAATACTTAACACGTCTTTTCTATACTTACAAAACTGTATTTATATTACATTTATACTAAGCAACGGAGAGCATTGCTTTTAAATATATGTGCATCCACTGGGGCCCTCGCGCGGGAGTTAAATTGAATTTACACTGTTCCTAAAATGTGGACGTACTGCACGATTTTACAAAGTACCTTTTCAAATATTGTAATCCCGATCTTGTATGATTACTCGAATTTACACATACGACTAATATATTAGAGAGAAACAGAGAGAGAGAGAGAGAGAGAGAGAGAGAGAGAAAGAGAGATTTAAGTATTATTTACACGTAAGAACCTTTGTAAGTATGTGTGTATGTACAATTCCGCATGTTATTGAACATTTTAGATTTTTTTATACCGTGTTATTTTATAGCAACTTCTCGATGCTTTGCGCATCCATATGAACACACACCGAAATTTTATATAAAATGATTTTGAGTGAGCATAATCCTTCAACATGTGATATATTTTAATTTAAAGCAGTGCGTTACGCAGCAGATACTGCCATGTTCAAAGACATTGAATTGCGTCATCCAATATGGTGCTAATCTCTTTATTCAGTTCTCTAGTCTCGCATGCTCAAATCAATTTAACCCGAATGAGAATTACGTTGTTATTATACGGGGCAACTATAGTTTCTATCGTGTAATTTGATATACCATTTTGTTTAGATTGTAAAATGTAATTCATAATAAAGAAATTCAATTCCCTGTCGTTGGACGAGCAATCTTCGATCGTTTATATTTATACTTTATATTTTGTTGCAGTGGCGATAGATTTGATAGTGCAACACATAAGAGACTTCTTAAGCAACAGAGGTAGGATCGCGCTGGAACCTGAAAGTTCGGTAAACAGGACAGAGAAATTGTTCAAGAGGCCACATTAATCTTGCGACGGATCTAAAGCTCGCTAGAGAATAAGTTAAACGATCGTGTTTTTTTGTTACTTTCAATACTCGCGTATTTTTTTAATGCAGTACACCTACGTTGAATTAGTGATAAATTTACAGTAATGTAACAAAGTTTCAAAGGACGTAGATTAAATGTTTTGTCGAGCAATCTGAAAACCTTGGTTACAAAGTATTAACGCGAAATCTCACATCTCACATTTTGCAGTGCAAGAAAGGCTATATTTGGTTATTTAAAAAAAAAAAAGGAAAAAAAACTTGTAGCGATGCTTAGATGTTAAGTAACAGTTGCGAGCAGGAAAGTTTGCGCGGTGTAAACATCAGCAACGGTACGGAATCGGATTATTTGTACCGTTGCTGTTCATGTTTGTTTATTGTATAGCTATTATATACATTGTACATTTAAATATTATTTTAAGATATAAAATCCTGAAACGCTTAAATATAAATGTTACTGTTATTGTGTCCGTATTTAACGTTAATTTACTCAGCGGTAATCGTTAATTAGTTATTGATAATAGAGTTCTAAATTCATGCCATCGTGAATTTCATCTAAATCGCTACGTTAAGGAAGAAGCGTTGAGAATTATCCAGAATTGTATGTGCAACATGGGAAATATATTTAATGTAAAAAGGATACAGTCTTGTAGCTTTATATGATCCTTGAATATCGTGTACCATTTCTTCAAAACGATCTTCTCCCAATGCGTTCCCGTTTGGGCGGCTATCAATTTCTTTAAATCACCTATCGTGTCGTCCGGATTGCATTTGACCCTAACTTTTTTACCGAGACGGTCATTGCAGGTAATTTCTAGCATTTTCTATCTCCCCAAAGTGAGAATAAACAAATCATCACTTAGAATAATGTTACACTTAAACATCAATAAGAAATCTACACGGTGTTCATATATTAACAGCGAACCAAATTAAAACAAGTTCGAATGAAGTTTCCAGGTTCGCTGTTACTTTTATACGATATTAAAGACGATAAACCGGGACTAAGAAAACTAATTCAAACTCGATTATGCCCTCTGCGTGTCAAAGCCAATATCCTATTTAGCGAAGCAATCTATCACGCTTAGAGGTTAGGGTGCGTCGAACAGTAAATACCGCGAACAATAACCTACAATCCTACGAATTAGGCTTGGAATTACACGTTAAATGCTAATTTATACGAAATCCTTCGCTTATGAATATAATAATATTACGCAACGTTTACTTACAGCGTGCTCTTATATTACACCCTGGAAGAATTGAAGCTTACTCGCTTCGCGCTCTCGTAGACGAGACGAAACGAAACGAAACGAAACGAAACGAAACGAAACGCGAGTGTTGGCTGTTGCTCTTTCAATCGTCTCGCAACTTGTCGCAACTCGCAAGGGAGCTTGAATTTTGCGTATGCGAATGCGACGTACGCCTGCATGCATCGACGATCAGTATTGCAGCAAACACTTGCAAAGCTCGATATGAATTGTACAGAATAATAAGAGCGACGTCGATTCAGCTCGTCGAGCTCGTCGAGCTCGTCGACTCGTTCCGCCACGAGCAACAGCAGGAGCAGATGGACGCGGTCCTCACTCCTCCCGTTCTTTTCTTTCAAGATATCCCGAACTTAGGGGGTGCACAGTTGTTTGAAGACGGAAATAAAAATACGAAGGAGAGCACGTTCGCGGTGCCTTTTGATATCTAAGCTTCTGCCATTAGCAAATTCTCCGTACAGGACGATGGCGGACGCAGCAGATCTTCCCGGCGCTTCCTCCAGCCAGAAGATGTCGTCGAAACTGTTAAGGCAGAGGGCACAAGAATTTCTAGCATCGAGGAAACATGCGAATAATTTAGTGGACATAATCGCTCAGTGGGATGTAAGTGCTTTCATCCGATTTCAGAGATGAATTTCAAAGACACGGGATACGCGAGCCTCCCGAGGTTATGTCGTTTACTAAAATTCCTGATCACCCTCTATAAGGAATCCACCTCGTCCTGCCTGCTCACGATAGAGACGATATTCGTGGAAATCTTGAGAAGAGGAGACATGTATCTGGAGCGCACGATAACGCTCACGATATCAGGTACGCCTAACTATTTATTCAAACATACCTATCCCGGTTGTTTGACAACATGTACATGTTGTTCCTGCGAGCTTCCCACCGACAATCGTGGTACGTTTATATTTTGTGAGAGCCATCTGCTTGGGCACAAAGCTTAAACGTGATTATAATGAATGTAGAGTTTTGGCTTTGTAAAGATACGGGGACATGGAACAGCTTTTCCATAAGATTTCTGAAACAGAGCCAAGTCCCGAAGCGAGATACGTCAACTGGTTGAGGAACTGTTACGAGGAGACATGGGAGAAGATACTTCTATCTATGGAAAAGTGTCGGCCCGCCGTTCAGCTACAGGCTCTGACTACCGCTTTAAAGCTGATGGCGGAGGAGGGGAAGAATCCGCTGGAACCGACCGGTAATTTGGGATACTACTTTCCGCTACACCGGTTGAAACCCATCCTGATGAGCTTGCTATCGCCGGAAAAAGACAATGCCGCTTTAATATCTAGATTTCAAGAGATCATAGAGTACCCGGATGCTCTTTATTATACCTGGAAATGTCTTCCGTCTCTGACCCCGAAGAGGCAGCCGCACCAAGTGTACATAAAAAATTTACTCGAACTTGTACATAAATTACCACTGCCAAAGGAATCCGAAGGTAAGGAATCGAGGGAGCTCGAATATTCTAAATTCCGATACCATCACCGCTGGCTTTTCGATATACAATGCTTTTATGAATTTCTCTTTCAGAGAACGATATAACTGAAAATAAAAATTTATTATGCGGTCCGCAGCAAGGTGGGCAAAGATTTTCTATTCAGTTGAGATTTCTCGAGCACGCTGTATCTTTTATTTTATTTTATTTTATTTTCTTTTCTTTTCCAGATACTAAGAGCTTTGTGTGGGACCAAGCGGGGGCCAGGCGCGCGTTGAATAAAGTCTGGGCTTGTGTCATGCACTGGGAATTGACCCCGCAGTTACATAAACAGTTATTAGTGGTGCTTCTAGAACGAGTGATGCCACATTTAGAGAAGCCTGTCCTACTAACAGATTTCCTGATGGATTCCTTGGACGCCGACGGGCCTATTGGTTTGCTCGCGTTGCAAGGCGTCTTTCTACTAGTTACTAAACACAACCTGGAATATCCGAATATCTTTGCCAAACTTTATTCCATGTTCGAGCCGGAAATCTTTCACACCAAGTACAAAGCCCGTTTGTTTTACTTGTCCGATCTTTTCCTCAGTTCGACGTAAGTGTTTGGCGATACCTTGCGGCGGCACAGGCGGCAACCCCATATCCGATACAATAACCAGATCAGCCAGTTTCTTTCTATCTCTTTTCAGACACTTACCAGAGGCGTTAGTCGCTGCCTTCGCCAAGCGATTGGCGCGTTTAACTCTGGTCGCGCCGCCCGAAGATATTCTTATCATCTTACTATTCGTCGGGAACCTTCTGCTCAGGCATCCTGGCTTGAAACGTCTGATCGATCATCCGCAAGGGGAGATTTCCTCGGAAGAGAATAACGGTGCTGGAGATCCATTCCTGATGGAGGAACGGGACCCGTTGTTGAGCAACGCTCTTCTCAGCAGTCTGTGGGAGATCAAAGCTCTGCAGTGGCACATCGTGCCAAGTATCGCCAGTGCCGCGCGTTTTATTCGCGAGCCTCTCCCCTCCGTCGAGTACGACATGGCATCCGCTTTGGAGCGCACCGGCGGCCACTTATTCGATCGGGAATTAAAGAACAAGGTGAAAGACATCATGCTGACGTTCGAGAGACCGAACTCCATGGCTTTACCAAAAGGTGAAAGACTATTTCAATATTGGCAGCTAACGACAATGCACTGACTGGCGATATTCAAGTTATGCATTACGTGTGCATATTGTGCAATATGCATCGCTACGAGAATGGAGAATGGAAAAAAAAAGAAAAAAGAAAAAAGAAAGAAAAAAAAAAGAGTACTTTTGGATGAACAAGAGAACGCGAGGGGAATGATAAACCTTCCGCGCTTCTTCTTTTTTATACGTTAAAAGAATGTGGTACGAAGGATATTGCATACTTTTATATTATTTAAAAATCTAAAAATAATAATTGTAAAGGAATTGATTCGGAATACATTGTTTCGCGAGCAACATGTAGATATGTATTTTTAGATTCTCAATCACGCTGTTATCTAGCACAATAGCCATTCGCGAGTGCGTACCAGTTCTGTTAAATCAAGTCATTTGTATGCGTGAATGTGTGATAATAAAAATGAAAGATATTTTAATTTAATAGACCGCCAGTGTTTCATTCGTAAGCGCAATGTCTGTTGAAGATATTCGCAATATCTTTATCTTTAGCGAGCATCCCGCAGGTAAGCATACATAAGTGGATTTTGTAATTAAATCGTATCACGATACAATTTTATATTTTAAAACCAATAATCAAATAATTAAATCGTTTACTATAGTACATTTGAATAAGCACCCTATGTATTATTGCCAGTTGTTATGTATAAACTACCTATGTACATAATTAGAAGTACTTAATTTCTCATAGTATTATGTATACCGTCTGTTCTCCAAAACCTGGAACATTAAAATACCATTGATCGTCATTTCTAAAGAACACGAGACAACAAACGAGTAAACTTGTAAAATTAAACAAGAAAATAAATTATTTTGCTTATAATACAAATGTATTGTGCAAAGAAGATATAAAAAAATTGAATAACTTATAATCCCGAACCTCTATTAATTGTCGCCACTCGTCCTCGTTCAATGCGTGCTTTATCTTCACCAAAATGTTTGCCGGAATTTCGGGGGTCGATGTTGATATGCGCTCTTGTTTAGCCGGCACGTATTGTATCTGCAAAAGCTCGGCCACCGTCGGCCGTACCTTTGGATTGTGCTGAAGGCATTTACGCATCACATCGATTAAAACTGGCGGCGACGGTATAGCTTTGTCGCCCTCTGCCGATGGCAACGTTGCAGGGAAATGAATGTTTGGTTTCGGATTAGTTATCGCGTGCACCTTGGCCCATTGCGAACGGACATGATGAAACGGTGTATGACCATACACTAAACTGTACAAAATACATCCTAACGACCACACGTCCGACTTAAAACTAATCTGTGGAAAAGACATATCTGTAGTATATTTTTATACAAACTTGTACAGATTTCTACAGATTTCTACAGATTTATAACGTCCACCTCTCGTACCTTATATTTAACATTCTGCGTAGGAGAATCTGAATTTCCGCCAATGTCCATCAGCGCTTCCGGACTGATATAATTTAATGTCCCGATTGGACAGTTTTTTACAACAGACGTCATGTCTGCGTTCATGCTAGAAGCAATTCCAAAATCTATGAGCTTTAATCTTCCTCGTACTAATAGAAAATTGGCTGGCTTCAAATCCGAATGAATCACACCTGTATCGATATACGGACATAAAGCAAGCGAAACTGTAAGAAATCTTTATACATATATTAAAAATCCATACCATTATCGTGTATGTGTTTAACGGCTGTTAACATCTCAGTCCAATAATAAAGAATCATCGTGAGAGGAATTTGTTTCTCTTGCGAGATCGTTTTTAGAAGGCGACTGAGATCGGTATCTCCCATTTCCATTACCACGTAGACCATGGGATACTTAATCTCGCTACGGCAGAAAACTTGAATGTAACTGTCAGTGCACGTATCGCGCGTGGAATGTATATTTACAAAATAATCCCTTACTAGTCGAACATCTTAACAACGCATGGTGCTTGCAGTTTACGTAGCATCGAAATTTCTTCCAGGCAACCTTGTGCCGAGTCCTTGTCCATACAATTAAGATTAACACATTTAATGGCACGCAACTCGGCGGAAGATACATCCTGCACTCTCAAAACCTCTCCGCTCATACCTTGACCGAGCTTGCCCAAGATCAAATACTCTTTTCCTTTTACAAAAATAGTTTTACTCTGTTTCGATTTGAGGATGTTAGAGGGCATAGAAAACTGCACGCTCGACCCACTTTCCACGCTCCTGTTCGGCGGCTCTTGCTGCTGGCTCTGACTACCAACCGCTACTACTACTTCCTTATTATCTTTACTAGAATGGGTAACGTGCGTGCTGTTTGATATTATTTTCTCTACTACCGCCTGTTGCTGCTGCTGCTGCTGCTGCTTGTCCTCCACATTTGGATATTTATTTTCTTTCAATTGCTCATTAACGTCCGACTCCAACTGCGCGGCGACATTTTCGGACCCTTTAAATGTTTGCTTGGCCATGCTCGTCTTGTTATTTAAATTTTCACCGGAGAACTTATTTTGGAGCTTAGGTGTGACTGTGTTCACGGCAGACACTTGAGAGCCCTGTAACAAACGCCTGTTCGCGATACTATTCTGTGGAAAACTTGCCGCATCCGCTAAAGGCTGCCTCGCTTTACCCTCCGTATTCAAATACCTGCGATAAAATATTCGGTTAAGAGACTAGACGTAACAGATACGACCATCCGTGATATTTGTATTACCTACCTCGGAGTTTCGTGCCTTGTCATGCCCGATGTGAAATAAACAGAACTAGGAGTTTGCATGAAATTCAAACCGGCACTCTTATTTTGAAGCGGCGTTTGCTTTACATTATTCTGAGACCAGTGGGACGAAACCGTAGACGGAGTTATTAATCCGTGATTCTTAGACATATCCGGTAATTTGCTCTGCGGCGTCTGAACGATATTTCTACGAGAGAAGCAAGGATCTGGACGCGAAGAACCGGTTGGTGCGTGTTTTAAGGGAGTCTGCAATGCCAACTGGTCTACGGAATTTAATAATGCTTCCACATCGGACGTCAATGATTTATTGGTAGAAGAGATATTTTCACTGTGCCTTTGTTCTTCATTTATTATTAATCTCTGTTCTGGCATCTCTACTCTTGTATTTGCATTCTGTAAATTAGAGCTCGCGATAGATTTAAATTGGCTGTTAATCGATTTTCTACAAGGCCTCTGTTGATCCATGGACTGAAAATCGTTTTTATACGCCTGCTGCTCCCCGTTCGATTGTCTTTGAACGTCCACACGGGTGGCACGACTATTTTTCTCCTCGCTTTCAAGAACTTGTTCTCGTGGATGAGTATTCTCGATACTTACTTCCACGTGATTTAATTCAGAGTTCAGATTTCTCTGACCTCTTCCGTTAGATTCGTCTTTGTGAAATTTCAGAGTCTGCGGCACGGTGACTTCGCACCTAGCGCCGATATCAACGTCGAAGTTGACGGACCAAGATGTTTTACGATTGTCCAGTTTGGAGTCTTTAGCATTGTTATCGTGGATATCGACGTTACACTTATTGTGTACAGAAAGATGCGGTTCGGGAACCACGCTATTCGTCTCGCGTTCATCGAAGTTGTCCACCGAAAGGGATTCTCCAGGTTTTGAATGGACATTTGTCCGTGAAGCATCGCAAGTTAAGCTCGAATCTGAATTACATTTCTCAGCCTCGATGCTATCATCCTGGGGCAACGGCTGAAGCTCGTCGGAGTCAGACTCCGTGTCGGAGTCCTGTAATTTATCCTCGCTCTCGTCGTCGTCGCTCTCATAATAGTGTAACAACTCCTTCACGCGTATTGGTTGGAATTTTGGCCTGGAGTTTGCGTGACTCTGATAACCCATGCCACTCGACGCGGACGCGGACGCGGACGCGGGCTTGGCATTCGTTGACAGATCCGACATTCCCGAATAATACACCTCGAACGATTCACGCTGATCAGTGAAGCAAAGTGTAATTCAAAACGCATATGATAGGTTGAAGCACTTTCTCCTTCGCGAAAGCTATCGAAAACTCTCGAGAACTGCTTAGCCCTTGTTGATCAGAAAGCATCGTCGAACATATAATTGTGAAAATCGCCATCAACATTTACACTAAACTGTTAACCCTGTTAACTGTAACAGGTATCGGTAGAGGCACAGTGTGCTGATCAGTGCTGATCAGTGCTGATCAGTGCTGATCATTAGATACCGCGAGAAACGTTTACATTTTACAACGAAACAGTGGTAAACAGAAGTAAACAGAAGTAAACAGAAGTAAACAGAAGTAAACAGAAATGAAGAGAAGGTTGACTTTTGCGATGCCGGACTTGTTTATCGTAGGTCGTACCGGTTTTTCTTTTTAGATTCGAATTCTACAGACGCGCGTTCATTGGCTCCCTATCGCAGTGTTACAACGCGCAAGTTCGCCGCGCTAGGGATATTTCGCGGAGCCGGTTTGGCGCGTATTTCAAACCACTTACGAATGTCCAATTCCATGTTAAACGTGTAAATAACGTAATTTATTAAAATAAATATAAAAATATTTTTATTGTTACACCACGATGTAAGAATAAAAATAGAAAATAATAGCCTTAATATTTTACATAGCACGTTACGACATCTGCTAAATAATAGAGATGACGACTGCCCTTAACGGAAAATACAACTTATTTATTCACACAAGCTTTTCCGGAGATTGTATACACCTATATAGACTTTGCAGAAATGGTAAAAATTAGATATTTGTTTTTTAAGTGTCAGATTTTTTTTGAAAAAACTCTAATGCGCGTACCTACTTAGTATACATAACCCCGTGTCAGGATATCACAAAACAAAGCACGATAATGGAAAAAAACTGGACCTGTTTAAAATTTGTTTGAGAATTGAATACACAATGCAATAGGAAATATTGTCATTCTTTAATTTCATTTATGCAAATATTACTTTTAAGTAAATTAGAGTTTAAATACAATACTTGTTAAAAAAAAAAGACCTAATAAGTTTAATGATACACAACTTATCTGGTTTAATACAAACAACAATTTTGAACATTTATAATAACCGTAATACAAAAAGAATTGTATCAATGACTTCTATTTTTCTATATTAAAATATGTACTGTTCACGTTAAATACATGTGATATTCAGAAAGTGTATGGAATTTTCTTTCTGCTCGAAAAGAAAAGAAGATTTTACAGAATAGTATGTACTTAGTCTTTGCTTTCACACTTACTTCGTATCTCGTTTATCCGAGGTTTATTAAGATAAATCATGTATAAATAAATTGCCTCTTTTTTTCCCTTTATAGCTCACGCTCGTGTCCCTTTTTCGGTTGTTAAATGAAAAGGGCATTCGAGAAATTGATGAATTTACCTATCGTTTGCTCTGTTCGAAAAATGAATTCGGGTTCCGGTGCTACCTGCCCTCCTCGTTCCCGCTATCTCACGGTCAATCCTCGCCTGTAACTTCCATCGCGTGTAGGACGTACAAGGCAGCAATCACGGAGATGCAAAATTCGTCTAACGGATATATTCTATTCATGATTCTCATCTGCTCCCTTACACCCTAATAATTATCCTAAGTATGCATTTCATCTGTTGCTTTAATGGACAAGACTTGATGTAACGATACAAATATGATTTTCAACACGAAAGGAAAAATTGTTACTAAAATTGAAATAAAAACGAGCATGGCGCTTAACGAGCATTAAAAATTTGATATATCACTCTTTAATCTTTTCGGCATACTATAAATACCGTGGAAAAGTCCGAAAAGCATAGAGTGTCGCGGCTTAGTCTCGCAATCGGTCGATGGTGAAGAAAACGATTAGCATTTTAGCGCCTTGCTAAGATGTATAAAGAGCGATATAAAAAATAATATTTTATTTAATCCTTAGGGACGAAATTAGGAATTATGATTAATGAAAAAAATGTTCTAGACTATATTATAATGCTCTTAACGTTTCCCATTATTGTAATTAAGAGACCGCAGTGGTGTCTTAAATGTTGACGCAGACTGTTGTTGAATCTGATATGCTAAAGGGTGAATTTTAAAGCCGTATAACCTGAAAAAATATTAAGCATGTCTCTTTAAGATGATTTGGAATACGGAAATCCTGCTTTTACAGTACGATTAAAAAGGAAAATTTCACGAGTATCTTGTAATGGGATCACCGACTCTTGTCGCAAGAGAGGAAAGCTTCACGATAATTGCCGCATCCTTACCTAGGTACGAATTGGTTCGCTGGACGTTTTGGTCGGTACTCTGGGTGAACCATAAAAAGCATATGCGGAAATCCTGTACCAAAATACGCTCCATCGGTATGATGATGCCGTGAGCTCTTGGGCGTGTAAACGTCCATACATTTAGGGCAGTAACTTTTCACCATTGCCTCCCCGGGAACATCGCTAAGACCTAATGGCAACATCGGCTGCGACTCGCAGTATACACGTGGACAATGACCGAAGTCGCCAGCTTGATATTTCTCGATCATTTGAGCAATGCCACGATTGGTAAGGATATAACGGGCGTGGATCAATCCGTAAAGCAACTCTGCCGCCTGCTCTATCAACTCTGACTGATTCGGGTGGCCGTCTAAATCGTCATCTGTGGTACGGAACGGGACTTTGAAAATAATTTTGATATTTACTGTCACTGAGCCAACAAATATTTACCAGGTTCGAGATCGAGAATCATGTCTAACGCTTGTCTGTAATGCGGCACTTGCTCGTTCAGTCCGGTCAAATTAAATTTATCTTGGATATAATCTTCGTCGACCTGCAAGAACGTTACATTCGCCCGTTGTAAATAACGCGAGGGTTTAGGTAGCGATTCGCTGCTCCCGGTTTCGGGTAATTGCGGGTAATTGCGGGTAATTGCGGGTAATTGCGGGTAATTGCGGGTAATGGTGGGACTACGGGGCTCCCGTGGAAATATCAACAACATAAAAATCTTTAACCTCGAAAGATTATGCGATGTGGCCATCGGCGGATACGAAACGATACGAAACGTGCAAATACTGATAGCATACTCGCCTCGCAAAAAAATTCATTGCCCCTGAGGTTGCAAAACCACGAAATCCAGGATACCTCCTCGGAGCTGCTCATTTTCCTGTGAATAAAGAATCAACCGCTAGAAATACTTCTCCTTCGTCGAGACGTTCGCCGCGTATCAGCCGCGTCCGCGTATAAAGGCGCAGGGGTGCGCGCGTGTAAAATGCGTAAAGTTGCGTGCGCGAAAAAGTTCTCGCGACACATGTATGTATCTCTAGGTATATATTATACCCACACACTTGTACACGCGTCGGTGCACGGTGCACGCCTGGCAATTGGTTAGAAAGGCGCCAACGAGAAACTAGATACACACGCCGGGGGAGAAAGATTGGTTGCGGTGTGTGTGTGTGTGTGTGTGTGTGCGTGCGCGTGTGTGTGTACGTATGTGAGGGGGGAGGGGAGAGAGCAAATGGAGTTTTCACTTTACTAGGCAAAGATGCTCAACGTTACGGCCTGTCCGGCAGATTCACCTACGTTTTCGTGGTCATTGCTGCTTCGTCAACTGATTTTCAAGCACGATGTACAGTCCGACACGGCCAGGAAGCACATTACTCGTGAAAAAGCCTCGCAGGACGAACGAAAACCCAAAAATAAACAGCCCTTACGGCTTACCTTTTGGTGCTTTGATTAGCCACGCTTGCTCGTCCCAACGATGTACATAGATAGCGCTGTCGTTGCTTCACCGTATCCGCCACCTTTCGGCTCTTTTTCACCCAAATCAACCCGAATTGCCCTGCCTTTATCCAGCCGGGCCCCCTTTTTCCACGCGCTCCCGATTAAATTTCACAATCAGCTGGATACCCGTCGACTCGACGCGATAGGCTAGGTATTTCTGCTTAATTATCGGCCGAATGTTTACAAGCGCACGCTTGTCCGCTGCCATCCGCTGCGCTGACCAATGAAAACGATCGGTGCGTGGTCCGACCACGGCGTTCCGGGCATGCACCAATTTCTCTACGTTGGACTCGCGTGTTTCGTTGGGAATTACAGGAATATGCCATGTAGCATGTAGCCTCAGTTCACCTTACCATCATTCTCATCAGTTCGACGAACACCTGGTTCGTGGTTCTTCGCGACAGGAAAGAATTTATTTAAAGCTATCTAAAACATGAATATCGCACTCGCGCACGTCACTCCGCGCCACTCCGCGCCACTCCGCGCCACTCCGCGTTTCCTAGCAACTTGAAACAACGCCGAGGCTCGAGCAGGTCTATTTGCGAGAATACGATTAAATCTATATACACCAATCTAAACTTTCTATATAAATACATACGTTCGATCGGAGTGGGGTTAAGTACCATTAAGTACCCTGTACCGCCGCGTGGTATCGCGTTAACATTTCATGAAACAGCATTACCTACCCCACATAGCACAAACGTCTGAAAGACGTAAATTCTATCTATTTACGTCCGTTTTAGGTCTGGACGGCTTTAGAACGTCATTTGGGTTTGGGTGTCCAGTGTCCAGGTCAGTCCAGGTGTCCTTTCAGTGTCGTTCAGTGTCCTTTAGACGCTCTGTGTGCAGTGTGCTATCCGGATTCCGGATCATTCCGGATAGACATGTATATGTGCCGTATGTGCGTTTCGCTCGCGTTGGCTCGCGTGTATTCTACTTGGGATCCATGGGATCGTTGGACACAGTTGGGAACGCGGCGTCAGATTTTACTTGACGTTATTGTCCCGATTAATGAGTCCGCGAAGCGTAATGATCAACCGTAGCTAGCGATCGGAGCGTCCACGAACGGTGAATGCTTGTAGTTTGTACAATTTGAAATGTGAGCTTAGCCTGCTGTCAATGGGCCATAAATAATGTACAGTTGAGTCATTAAGAAAGAAGTGGGTAAAGCTAGGTGGAGTGCAGAATGTAGAACACAGAATTGTACGCACACACACATTCCTTATCGGTCGATTTAATTATCTGAAACTTTACTGTACGTTGCGAAAGATTCACATTGATTACAGTAAGTATAACCTCGGTCACATGTTTCTCTTTTTCCAATTCTTATCGCAACTAACTGTTAAAACTGTGCCTGCCGTTAGATGCATATGTGGTTTTGGCTCGGAAACAATTTAGGTAGTTTCCTATTCCCAGGGTACAATGTTACGACAGTTTCGAGCTTTCTGTGCACCTGCTTAGGTCTGACAGCACTGGCAATACTATACGAAGGTATGAAAATCTTGCAGATTAAGATACAACGCAGTGCTACGATTCTTGTACAAAGACCGACTGCTCAAACATCGGAGAACTCCTCTTTGTTATCTAAGATATCCTCGAGGTCTATCGGAGCTCGATATTCCTTACGCTGGTACGTGACTACTTTCAAGCCGTTGAAACGAAATAAGCGACTCGTTATTGCTGTTATAAACTGATGTTATCTATACTTTCCCCAGTATTCGTTGGTCTACGTGGAGCATTCAAGCGTTTCATTGGTTTATACACACGTTTGTCGGCTACCTTCTAATGTTGGCTGTAATGACTTACAATGTCTATATCAACATTGCTCTTGTGCTGGGAGGATGTATCGGATATTGGGTATTCGGCCCTAAGCTAGTAGAACTCAAACTGGCACGATTTCACGAGAAACAGAGATTATTACAGTGCGATAAAGAATGCGCAGGTAATATTCCGAATATCGTTAAGACGGAAGCGCTATTTAGGACGATAGGAATAAGGTGATTGTTGGGAATTTTTTTCTATGGAACTGTTAAGCGGATCTTTTGCAAACTTTCAAGGTATTTTAGTTGATATTCAAAGAGTAAAAATTAATTTGTACGCTACAAAGCGTTCGGACTCGCGCGTCGGTGTTGCAAATTGGCGATCCCGGAAATAAGGAAACCAAGGATTTTCTTATTTCTACTATAATTACATTGTCGATGACCCTAAGACATTGATAAATAAATTGAATCGAACAACTCCTTTTCTATAAATAGTACGAAATATCTTGTGGCGGAATCGGAAGTTTTTCTTTCGAGTCCCAGCAATTTGCCAACTTTTAACTTTATTTCGTTTGTTAGGTTCATCGACTATGTATGTAATTATACTAGAAATAAGAAAATCCTTGGTTTTTTTATTTTAATAAAGAAATGGGGCCACCGTAAAAATGAATTTTTATTCTTTGAATGTGAACTAAAATACCCTGAAAGTTTGGAAAATCCCCAAGAATCAGGTTATTCCTAGCGTCCTTAAACAGGCTTTTGAGAATTCTCATAGTATTCGCGAGAAATTGTAGATAACATAGTGAATCACCAAAGACCGGGAACAAATGTCTCTATCATCGCGGAGCAATTAGTCACGGAAGCCACCGTAGAAGTTCACACGCCGAGAAGCGATTGAATCCAAAGCCAACACACAAATCTCAAGTATAAAGAATAGTGATTTATTGCTCATTTATATAAATGTTATATTTTATTTTCTATACACGTATTGTATATAATTAAGACAGTTGTTTGATACATAAAGATGAACCAGATAAAGAAAAATTAGTCTTTTCGTTTTTTCATCTTTTCGTATATAATATTTTTTATATTCTAGCTGTAAATTTTTTTTTTTATGTTACATTACGCGTGTCCTCGAATAAGCGTTTGTAACAACTGTTATTCAGATTCAGAAAGTGATCGTACGCGTTGTACGAAGTAATGTGCGCTCCGCACAGCCAGCAGAAGTGAGCTTTGCAATGAATGCACGTCATTTTATTGCACCCCGAAATTTTCACAGTCATGGTGCGACAACTTGGACAAGCCTTGGCATATTTCTGTAAATAAAAGATTTACGTGATTGATATTACGTAAGATGGCATGCGAATCAAAGATAAAGATGTACATTTAGATATTCCACTGTTAAATGTTTCTCCACGATTATCTGTATTTGCTTCCTTCCGTGTCTCTTTTCTAGCAATCTTTTCTGTTGCTGATTCCCATTTTGATAATCTCGAATGAGTTGGATCGCGTTGTACGCCGTCATAGCGCATGGCGAAACTCCGTGATACGCCTGATACACGACTCGTTAAGAACAATGAAAATGAAGCCTGTTCGCCGAAATAGACAGTTCCTTACCTTATAACAGTAACTGCAGAAGGCATAATCACATTTAGGGCAAACTAACAAAGTATCATCTGTATCCTTGACATGTGGACATTGGCATGAAATTCGTGGGCAATATATTACATCCTTCATAGTGCTCAACGTTATCCTTAACGATAAACTTTCGTATTTGGGGAATAATTGTGGACAGAGATCCTTGATTTGGTGGATTGCGATGGAAGAATCGCAGCTTATGGAAGGGCACATCAGATTATTTACAGTACCGTCGTTAATCTTTATAGCTATATACTCCTGCATACATTTTTTGCAATAAATATGACTACAATCGCTAAGCTTTATGCATTTCTCTCCGCAGTATACCTCAAAGCAGATAATGCATATGTAGTAATTATTTTGAAATTCAGTCTTACGCCGACCCCTGTCGTACTTAATCAGAAATTGTAACGGATCGATGTACAGGGTGTTATGCACGGCTCTAGCGTCGCTTTCAAATATGAGATTCAACTTAAAGTAATCTTCTAGATTATAATATACCATATGCAAGAATGAAATGTCTAATACATCCGTGATACGAAGGAATCTAAGAAGATCGTTCCTCAGAAACTCGAGCCACAGGAATATTATCTCCTGTCCTTTGTTATCTATCCATATTTGGTCTAATTTTTGGCAAACGCACGATATTTGCCAGGGGGATAGCCACGAAGTTGTGACATAAAAATTCGGTGGACTTTTGGAAGGGTAATCATCAGGGAGCTTTATATATACTCGAATTGGTGGTAGATACATGACAACATACTCGGAGAACAGACCAGATTCCAAGTTCTTGTCGTTTTTGTAAACGTTTTTCAACGTCAATGAACTAGCTT
Organism: Andrena bicolor; assembly: GCA_960531205.1. NCBI lineage: Eukaryota > Metazoa > Arthropoda > Insecta > Hymenoptera > Andrenidae > Andrena > Andrena bicolor. The sequence continues at coordinate 38,492,198 of OY482667.1, read as the reverse complement.
TGAGAAATATATTACAATAACACTCTAGTATATCTCCTCGGACATACGAAAACTCGTAATTACTGTTATAAATACTTGAAAGTACTAAAATTTCATCCTCCTGCCGAACTCGATCGCTCTCTATTTTTCGTAACATTCTCAACCTCAACTACCTATGGCGTATTAATCTTCTATTAATTATATTAATTTTACCGGCAACCTGTGGATATTTGCAAATTGAGTAGGTCAGTGTCATTAATATGTACTGCGTATATAGGGCGCAGTCATGGTCAACAGTGGTCAACAGTGTCACTGTCGTCACTGTGTCGCGCAGGTCGCGCTCGCGGCTCGCGAATGATAGCGAATGAGAATTCATGAATCATGAGAATGTTTCTTTCAATACTCATGTAATAATTTTGATAATTTATAAATGCTTTTTAGAATATATCGAGCTTTCGTCCGGGCATTTTTCGTAAAAAAGATATGACGCACAGATATAGAGCAATCGGGATAATATGTACTTACACAGGGGAATCAAGGGGAATAAATAAACTGGGGTGGGCGGCGAGCAGAGCATTATAATTATAATTACGTCATTTACTGCATACTAATGGCGCGTCGTTTTGAAGTAATAGGTAGGTATACCTACTTGTTAATTCACCTCATCCATAAAAATCATATTTATCACTGTAAATTTACAAACATTTAAATAGATAAGCATTGAAACGAACAAAGCAGTTCTATTTTTCGCAGATCGTTTATCGTTTATTAATGTTCCGTAATCGAGGATTCAATTTAATATTTAATAATCAACGATAAGTCACTTTGACTTATCATGCTGACGATGAATTTTGCAATTCAAAACAATTCAAGGCACGGTTTCAAGAGGATCAGAGAAGAAGATATGTTTGAATTTTTATCGAATTTTTATCGACGGGGAGCAAGGCGTACGTAACAGTACACTCAATTCTTTCATTTATCCGAAGATATTAATAAGAAAATACAGGTAATGAAATCGTATAGGTAATTTCAGATTCTTTTAATGTGTTAATATATATTTTATTATGCATTGCGTGATACCACGTGGTGATACGAAAAGGAGGTGATTCTGCTTTTAAATGAAAGAAGTATTTTTCACCGTAGATATATATATATATATATCGGGTGATCGTCTTACCGACTACCGAGCCAAGTGGTGGCCAAGTGGTGGCCAAGTGGTGGCCAAGTGGCACATTTTTGTGTGATCGAAAGCGGTATAGACGCAGGTATACTAGAAGGGAATTTATAATTCTCCTGGAAAATGACAGAAGTTCAGGCCAGGCATACTCTCCACAGCGGAATTTTTCATCCCGTTCTACGGCAATGGCAATCGCCGAATGTAGAGATTACTGTTAACAATCTTATGTATCCAATTTTCATCTCGTAAGTACGATTCATAACCTACCGCTTCTGCCATAAATATATATATATATATATATATATATCTCTACATACGTAGGCCTGGTATTGTCGCGTATGGACAACAGTATGTGTTCTAGCTTATAGCAAAATGGTAGTGAATGTAGTAATGGGAAGAATTGTAACAGTTTCATCTTGACGTAAAAATATGAGAGAATGCATCGATAGCATCGCTGGAGAATAATGTGTCGGTTCTAAGGAATTAAACTAACAATAAGCTAATTGACACACTTTCTTTCAGGGACGAGCAGGATGCTAAAGACTCGATCGATAGTATGCCAGGTGTTCACCGGTATGGCATTAATCAATTACGGAAAATGTTACAACCATTGGTTTCGAAGGGGCTGCAATCGATATTACTGTTCGGAGTATCTAAACACTTGAAGAAGGTAATCCGAATTGATTAAAAATATTTCTAGATTAATTATTTGATACTCGATGCTGTTTGCAGGATGATACAGGAAGCAACGCGGATAGCCCACAGAATCCCATTATTCAAGCAGTGCCTCTGATAAGACAGTGGTTCCCCGGTTTATTGATAGCTTGCGATGTTTGTCTCTGCCCTTATACCATTCACGGACATTGCGGAATTTTGAACCAAGACGGAAGCATAAATAATAAAGCTAGTATCGCACGGATCGCGGAGGTTGCTGGCGCTTACGCGAAAGCTGGTGAGATACACCTTTCGCTAGAAATCTGATTAAACCAAAGTTGAACACCATTCGTTTATCGTTCGTGAAATTGCACGATAAAGGAGCTCAGATCGTGGCCCCGTCCGATATGATGGACGGAAGAATAGGTGCGATAAAGCAAAAATTAGCAGCAGCTGGATTAGCTAACAAAGTTGCAGTTTTATCGTACGCCGTGAAGTTTGCGTCAGGATTCTACGGACCTTTCAGAGATGCCTCGCAATCGGCACCTCAGTTTGGAGATAGGAAATGTTACCAACTACCTCCGGGAAGTAATGGATTAGCTGCCAGAGCGGCTGTAAGAATTTTTCTATCCTAGATTTTTTTATCTCGTTACTCTGCCACAAGAAATTGAACTGTTAAATTTTCTGCTTAAAGGCTAGGGATGTTTCCGAAGGAGCTGACATGCTTATGGTGAAACCGGGTTTGCCTTATTTAGATGTCGTAAGGCACACCAAAGATGCGCATCCGGAATATCCGATGTTCGTGTATCAGGTGTCTGGAGAATATGCCATGCTTTACCATGGCGCTCACAACGGCGCGATCAATTTGGAAAATGTGTTGAACGAAGTTCTTCTGTCTATGAGAAGAGCAGGCGCTGATTGCATCATAACATATTTTACGCCCTTAATTCTAGATATGTTGCAACCGAAAAGCAAATATTGACAACGTTTATATGTACGTGACGAAGCGGCAGCGGTTCTTTCATATTTCAAATAAAGACCCCGTATCTAGGAATGTATTTTATCCATTTATCCGTAAAAATTTATTCAAGATATAGGGCGCGTACCGTAGAGCGATCGCGTGTACCTGCGTGTTCCACGTTCCACGTCATTCGAAGCGTTCGAAGCGTTCGAAGCGTTCGAAGCGAAGCGGAAAGCAAGTCCCGTTAGATTTCGTTACATTGATCGAGGATCGAGGATCGAGGATCGAGGATCGAGGTTCCTACGAATGCCTGTAGAATTTGAAAATCATTCTTTGCAGATAATAGTATAGGTACCTATTCGCTCGAAGAAGCGTTCTGCAAAGGATCTTAATAAGATACGTGTACACACTACCTACATACGTATATAACAAGATTAAGTGGCGTACGCGAGGTATATTATTATTTATTATACATCGATAAGAAAGTTTGCGAACAACAAGTGGTTGAATATATTTTCGCGGCGCTACGTGTCCCCGCGATTTGACACCGATCCCTCCAATGGGAGATGCACGGATGCCCCCGAAATTTCCAGAAGCGAGATACCGTTGTGACGTGGGCCTATCGACAGGAGACAACTGTATATACGTCGACCAATCAGCGGGCCCCTTTCCATTGGCACTGGTTCCCGGCGACCAATCGGCTCTGGCCACGACGAAATTTTCTCGTTAATATTCCAGTACTGAGATCGGCCTGTAGTCAGTCATTCCTGCTTGTTCCCGTTGCTCGTTGAGCTTGCTCCGGAGTAATCGGCTTTGGTTTCTTAACAAAAAAGAAAAAAAAAGAAAGAAGAAAAGTGTGCACGCGTAATTGTTGAACTGGTAAGTGTCGAGAATAATAACGCCTTATTCGATTGAAAATTAACAGCGATAAATCACTGACGAGTGACGATCGTACTTTCGGAATATTATCGAGCGTCCAGCGTTCGGTGTCTGCCACGTCTTGCTTAAAAAGTCTAATTCCTTCGTAGTACGCGCGATGGAAATTCAATTATCCTTTCTGTAGCTTCCACGAAAACTGACGTTCATAAATGTTTCGCCCGCTACGTGCTTCTCTTCTTAACGTTTCACAAACGTTTCCAAAGTGTTCCGTATCCGTATCCGTATGATATCTTACGCACCGAAATGTATGCTTGCCGAAACACACGTAGTTTATTGCCCTCCTCACTGGTCACGTTTCTTTGTGGCGAAACTGCTGTTTCGTATTGTTTAAGATTTTCACACAGTTTTTTGATATTTCTAACGCTTCGTATATATGTCGGGACTAGACTAGCATAGAATCTTTTATGCATCGGTGTTTCATTTCGCTCGCGATATTATTGAAACGGCATTTAACATATATTCCCCAGGCGAATGACTTGAACAATTCTGCGATTATTTCTTACTTCTTACTTCTTACTTCTTACTAATTATTTCCGTATAATTCGTAGGATCGCTTTTACACGAAGAAAAATGAAGGGAGCTAAAGCTCTGCTGTTACTGGGATTGGCAGTGACCTTCGCCGCCGCCAAGAATGAGATACAGAAGGAGGACATCGGAACTGTCATTGGAATTGACTTGGGCACGACGTATTCATGGTAATCGGGAGCGATTGAAAGTGCATCTTTCTCAGAGATAATAATGTGGATTTTTATTTAATAAATACCAATTCGAAATGTAATCGTTTCAGCGTTGGTGTTTACAAGAATGGACGAGCGGAAATCATAGCTAACGATCAAGGAAATAGAATTACACCCTCTTACGTGGCCTTCACCGCCGACGGCGAACGTTTAATAGGAGATGCCGCCAAGAATCAGTTGACCACGAATCCAGAAAATACTGTCTTCGATGCCAAACGTTTGATCGGTAGAGAATGGTCGGACCGTGCTGTACAGCACGATATCAAGTTCTTCCCGTTTAAAGTGATCGAGAAGAACAGCAAGCCGCACATAAGAGTGCTGGTTAACGGCGAAGAGAAAGTGTTCGCACCCGAAGAAATCTCTGCCATGGTTCTCGGGAAAATGAAGGAGACCGCCGAGGCATATTTGGGTAAAAAGGTTACTCACGCCGTCGTTACCGTGCCAGCCTACTTCAATGACGCGCAGAGACAGGTAAGCTCGAAACATATGGTTGGTTAGAAAACGATTTTGATTGAATCGCGGTGGGAGGGTAGTTTGTGTTAATCGATTGGTTATTTTTATTTAGGCTACCAAAGACGCAGGAACCATTTCTGGACTGATCGTGATGAGAATTATCAATGAGCCCACTGCTGCCGCCATTGCTTACGGTTTAGACAAGAAAGATGGAGAAAAGAACGTTTTGGTATTCGACTTGGGCGGTGGTACCTTCGATGTCAGCTTGCTCACCATCGATAATGGAGTGTTCGAGGTGGTGGCGACGAACGGCGACACTCACTTGGGTGGCGAAGATTTCGATCAACGCGTGATGGATCATTTCATCAAGCTGTACAAGAAGAAGAAGGGCAAGGACATCCGCAAGGACAGCAGATCGTTACAGAAACTGCGTCGCGAGGTTGAGAAAGCTAAGAGGGCGCTCAGCGTTAGCCACCAAGTATGTAAAAAGCTTTCTTCGAAGTTGCTCCAGCTGACGAAAACAGCTCTTACACTAACGATGTGTTCTCGTCTCTTCCGATAGGTGAGAATCGAAATCGAATCGTTCTTCGAGGGCGAAGACTTCTCCGAAACCTTGACTCGTGCCAAATTCGAGGAGCTGAACATGGATCTGTTCCGCAGCACTTTGAAACCCGTGCAGAAAGTTTTGGAAGACTCTGACATGCACCAAAAAGACGTAGACGAAATTGTACTTGTCGGAGGATCCACTAGGATCCCGAAAGTCCAGCAATTGGTGAAAGAATTCTTCGGCGGTAAAGAACCATCCCGGGGCATTAATCCCGACGAAGCCGTTGCGTATGGCGCCGCTGTTCAGGCAGGCGTACTCTCCGGAGAGCAAGATACGGACGCCATTGTGCTTTTGGACGTGAACCCACTAACTATGGGAATCGAGACTGTTGGAGGTGTGATGACAAAACTTATCCCTAGGTAAGAATAACCCGTTGAATCTTTTACTTCCGTCGAAATCATTCGACCCGCGCAAATGAATAAAGATTTTTCATCTTTATTCTAGGAATACCGTGATTCCGACCAAGAAGTCCCAAATCTTCTCCACTGCGTCAGACAACCAGCACACGGTCACCATTCAAGTATACGAAGGTGAACGCCCCATGACGAAGGACAACCATCTTCTCGGTAAATTCGATCTTACCGGTATCCCGCCAGCGCCCCGAGGTATCCCACAAATCGAGGTCACTTTCGAAATCGATGCAAACGGTATCCTGCAAGTGTCCGCGGAGGACAAAGGCACCGGCAATCGCGAGAAGATCATCATCACCAACGATCAGAACCGACTTACCCCCGACGATATCGAGAGGATGATCAAGGACGCCGAGAAGTTTGCCGACGATGACAAGAAGTTGAAGGAACGAGTCGAAGCGCGTAACGAACTGGAGTCGTACTCTTACTCCCTGAAGAATCAATTGGGCGACAAGGAGAAGCTCGGCTCGAAGATCTCCGATTCCGACAAGGCCAAGATGGAGGAAGCTATCGATGAGAAGATCAAGTGGCTGGAGGATAACCCCGACACTGACCCCGAGGAGTACAAGAAACAAAAGAAGGAGCTCACCGACATCGTTCAGCCCATCATAGCGAAATTGTACCAGGGTGCAGGCGGCGGTGTCCCACCCACGGGCGGAGAGGACGACGATCTAAAGGACGAGCTTTAACTGTAAAGCAACCGGTGCACGGTATTCTCGTCCCAGCTTGGACTGAATTTCTCACCGAGATCTCTAATGCGAACCGCGCTGCAGAGGTTTAATGCATCGTTGATACGTCGAGTATAAAAGACTGATCGACGAACGTTCGTTATGTTCATTACACGACCTGTGATGAGATCCACTTCTGTGTAAATCCGTCGCGTAACATAATTAACGCTCACACACCCCGATCCTCTCCATAACAAGAAGGTATATGAAAATGGAAAAAAAAAAGAAAAAAAAAGAAGCAAGTACACTTATGAACGGAAAGAATATTACTCTCGGGAGCAGCGTCGTCGCCAGTGTCCGAGATCAAGATTCCGCGCGTTAATTTATTTTACACTTAATTTCGTTTTCTATGTTTCCATTACATGTAATCGATTAAATAGATCGCGTGGCTGCAAGCAGTTACGTATTATTATATGATGCAGTGTGCGGTTGCGTGGGCGAGTGCGAATTAGAATGATTGTTAGTGCAAGTATGCGTCATTTTTGCGCCTATTACTACTGCCTGTTTTATTAGGAAGAGCTATATCGTACTATGTACAATATAGGTGTTGTCTGTGTGGCGGCGAGTGGATATGTCCATATGTCCATATGTCCATATGTATCTCAGTATCACCGAAATAAACATTTTTTCAGTAAATCATAAACGTCGCTTCATGTTCAGGCGTGGTGTACGGAATACGGGCAGTAAGTAGCGTTCCTCGCAAGTCGCAAGGGAATTAATTGAATGTGTCCACGGTGGATTTGGAACGAATTTTATTCCAAGATACAGTTCATGATTGTATATAACAAAAATAGTTGAAAATTTATAGACAGGGTTAGTTCTTTATACTTTTAATTGCCTGTTGTATCTATTTTTATCGAAATATAATATTAACAGACGTAATATAATACGTACGTAATCATAATAATGATAGAACGTACTACTCTTCAACAGCTTCCTGAAACACACATTTCGTTTATGTCGCACAGATCACAGATCTCTCGCGGTACAAAAATAACTGACAGAATCCTGTTAACAATCATTTCGTTTTCCTTTCGCAATGAAATTTTTCATTTAGCCGTCGATTTCGCGCGACCACCGACCACTTCTCGCGGCGCATACTTTCGGTGCTCTGTGATGCTCTGTGACTTCTAAAGCAGCGTCGTTCGATGCAGACTGTAAAAATTATTAATACTATTCGCGGCCAACGACGTATCTCTCTTAACTCTTTCACGCGTAAACTGATTAGCCAAAGAATAATGTTTTTTTTCTTCGCCCTCATCTATTTACTAATGCAACAATAATCGTAAACGAACGAATAAACGGCGGACACCCATGCGCACCGTGCGCACGTTACATAGAATGTAAGAACCGTTCGCTTCACGCATTTAGAGACTTTCTTACACTTTATTTTCTAATTGTTAAGTATTATAAAAAAAAGTAAGGCCGAAAAGTAGGCATCCTGTATTGAATCGTGAATTCAGACATTCAATTCTTTTGCGAGCATTATTAGTGTATCTCCCAGTCTTGTATCCGCCGATACTGAGAGCAGGACGAGGTATTTCGTTATCTTTTGTACGGTAAAAATTTAACATCCTTTTTGGTATTGCTTTGAGAGACATTACACGGGACAAACGTTGAGCGCTCTCTTTCAGGATTACCAAATGGAGGATTCACTAAAAATGCGATTACAATAGCCCTCTTCTCGTTTTAATCTCATTAATCCTAAGGAACATATTGTTATCGTACTACTCGTGCATACTCTCAGACCCCGTGGTAATAATTCATATACGTTGATCAATTACGTAAACAATTGTGAATTACGTATCCGCAGGACAATCGAGTGTCTCGGTTCCAATAAAACCTAAACGCTCGTTTTTCACAAGGGAGCCGATCTCTCGCGTCTCTCGCGTCACACCCCCCAATGTATTGCTACGCGATCCGGAATTTTTCTTCTATTTTCTTTTTTTTTCATTACCTCTTCACGGTAAATATCTTTTTGGTAACTAGTATGAACACATGCAACGTATTGTTTTCTTTCTTTCCCATTCCAGTTAGACGGAGCAGAGCAGCCTGAAATCGGTGAACTTTGTGAGAAGAGACCGCAGAAGTACACGTTTCCTTCAGCCAGCTGTCGCTGTTCTTGCATTATTACAGCTTTTCGCCTACTTTTTCTTTTTTTGTCAACTCGCCGGACGCATTGTTGTAACAGACAATGAGCGCGTCTAGTTTACGGCTCTTAAGCATTGCACGTTACAAATTACAATTACGAGAATAACAATTGCTAAAAGTTATTAGTACCGTTGCTAACGTCGATAAGAAGTTATCTGTTGTGACTTGTGACGCATAAAAAGAGTGGCAGTTGAAGAGATGACAGTGGCGATGTGTAATTTAAAATTCTGTCTTTCAAATGCACGAAAACTAAGCGGAACGCGCGACGGTTGCGCGCTTCCTCTTCGATCGTTAGATAAAAGTATGTACAGGTATGCCCCATCGATGATAAAATATAAAAATTATTCCTCCAACAATTTTCTTGTATCCTCAAAACATTTAGAAATAGGTACACGAGACGATTATGTAAAAAAAATAAAATGGGACACTCTTGTACATTAGGCTACTAAGTGTGATATCAATGAATACGATTAAGCTACGAATACAGATGTAGCATACATTCCTATTACTCCGAATGAGTAAAATAGTAACTAGCGCGCGACATTCTTTACGTTCGCTATCGCAACGTTTCTCGCGAAGAAAACCTTTTTAGTATCTTCCATTCGATAGATGACACGCAATCTAACTGCCAGTCGTGGTATAAATAATTTTTCTTTTTAAGCGCATTATCGGCCGGTGAAATTCGCTTAGAAAAAACTCGTCTAAAAAATACTATTACTTTCGATAAACTTATGATTTACAATGTTCCCTACAAGGCATCGCGCAACTAAGATTACAAGGTTACAAGGTGAACTTTTTTCGGCAAATGGAATAACTAGAATATAATCGATGGAAGAATATTTCTTTTTTTTTCATTTTCGTAGCAGTTTATATTGCTCCCATCGACTATGTTTACAATTAGTAACACGTGTGTGTAACGCTTGATATCTTCTGTGACTGAGAAGAACGTGGTTACCCTTAAAATTTCTTTCCATTCTGTTTTCATACGAGAAACTGTAAAATACAGCTATATTATAGTAAAATTAGTAATAGTCGATCAGATATCGATCCTTGAATGGCCAGGCAGGCTGCAAAGACCACGTGAATATTAAGCACTTAATTTAAATGTTCGTCGAACCTGAGAATTCATCCACGCTGTACTTTTTAGCGACATATCGTTAAGAAGAGCTTTGCTTCTCGCTTTGGAAACCAAAGGACTTTCGACGATGGTAATTCAAGGATCGAGCAATTATCAATGGTGTTCCTAAATGCCGCCTTTTTTTTTTTTTTTTTTTTTTTTTTGGAGAAACAAGAAAATCGACGCGCTAATAAGTGTAGATCACTAATCAACAAATAAAGCAGAGACGTGGTGCGCCCCTGGCAACGTTCACTTCTTAGCCTTTCGTCCTAGTATGAACAATAACAATGTACTTCGTATCACAGCATTATATATCAGTAGTTGTATTTAGTATTTGTTGCATTTACTTTGGATATGGCAAATATGAAATATAAAATAGTAAAATTATACTAATGTAAGTCTATACTTCTTTGGGGCTAAATGCATATCACAGTGGGAAATTTTTCAACTTTTTTTGCTTTTTCATTCTTCTTCAATTCTTATTCCTTTGTATCAGAGACGCACCAGTCTCGGAAACATGTCGTTTTAAAAATCACGTTAAATCTACCTATCTACGTGTATGTATATCTTATTAGAGATATTATAGAGAAGCTTAACCGCCAACCAGTGGAAATAAGCAGGCAATGATATATACTAATACTAAAGTAAATCTTTTAACCGATAGTAGTTAAAAATGCACCTTACGTTATTTTATAGCGAATTTGGTACATCGCACTGACTCTGCACTGGTGCCAGAAAATGACTTGGATTGGTTGTTTCTGGTAGAAATGAAGATAGCTCGGTAAGAAAAATTAACCAATCCAAGTGATTTTTTTGGCACCAGTGTAGAGTCAGTGCGATTTACCGAATTCGCTATTCGATAGTCGTTCGTACCCAATATGCAGTCTTATCCTAATTTCTTTTTTTTTTTAGCTGCGCAACTGATTATACATGTATAATCGAAAACGGTAAAGTGTATGTGTTCCTAAATAATATAGGGTGGTCCGTGTCACTCGAGATGCTTTCAGTTCGTACAATGAAATGAGCGCCGATCACAGATTTATCACATTCGTTTACTTTTCAATTACTGGTTTGCTCGATCATCTGTGTGCCATTCGTTTAAATAAATATTTACAAAATTCATTTGGAGACCACCCCCTATAGAAGACAAATGAAGTCGCGGTCCAAATGGTTACACAGCTCATTCTAAAATGCTAAAAACATGCAGTAAATATCGTTGAATAACGTTGATGTGTTAGTATGAATATGAGATTAATTATATATCGTTACGAGCTAGTGACGAAGAATCGTGAATGCCGAAACGTCCGTTCTCTCTTTCTCGTTACATCCCGAACTTGTATGAAAAGACGAGAGAATCCAAATAATTTCTTACGAGTATGGTTTTGTACTAAACTGGACATGTAGCGTCGATTGACAATAATACGGAAGAAAGTATCGTAGGCTAAACAATGTTTTCGGCGGAGTTTTAACAGATTTTCAAACTTTCTTCGTATTAAATTTCTTTAATTTCAATGATAAAAGCTCGAAGCTGGAATCGCGTGTATTGGTCTCTGCGATAGTTTTCGAGTACTTTATAGAACTTTGTTCAACTATTGTCCTTAACTGACAAGAATAGCGTGAAAATGATATTCCGGAGTTTAGTCCTCGATTAACAGCTAGTACTATTGTTATGCGCGAGATGATTAAAACAGAGATTTTGCGAAAGCCTGTATAACCATAGGGACACTAGCGTCGAAGCCGTTAATCGTTAAAATATTTTCGTCACGTTTTTCCTTACGGTAGGTCGACGAAGCACATACAGCACAATTTATCAACCTGCAAATGCATAGGCGTATGAAATTACAATGGCAATTAGATTTACAGTAGAGTAACATAATAGAACTCACTTTGTATTTGGATGCTTAAGTTTTGTCCTGTATGCTTGAAGGGCTTCCTCGGAAGTATCGGACTTTTCGAATATTTGATCGACGATGTTAATAAATACGTCGTATCTGTTATTCTGATAAGCGGCCCACGACATTGGTTTACCCAAATTTACAGTGCCAACAGGCATCTGCTTCAATCTCCTTATAGCTTGGCCGAAGGAAGCTGTCTTATCGATATTGACAGTATGGATTCCAACGTTCTTAAACGTCGCAACGGTCACGTTCTTCTCACTGCGAAGAAGGGCAAGTGCGATCATGCATCCCGCTTCCGCACCGTTCACGTTACCACTGCGCCAAGTACGCGTCTCCAACATTATTTTGTTCATATTGATCGTCACCATGTAACGCAAGCCAGTCGGTTGAAGGTGCTGGAAACATTCACTGGTAAATTAGTGTAACAAGAATCATGACGCGCAAGGGAGCCTGTACTTACGTGGAACGAAAGATTTAACATTTTATAGAGAGCATCGATGATCTTGGAGTTCGATTTCGACGGAGTTGGCAGAGGTCTATCAAATTGTTCTCTGAGTTTCCTTTTCTCGTACGTCAACGGCCTTGAAGAAATCAGGCATTGGCAAATCTTAGACATTGACGGTTGCTTCTTAGTAGTATCGGTATTACAAATTGCGAACACTGCTACCTACTTTCCAGAGTTTTCATAGTCTCTTATTGTAATTAACACTAAAGCCGGGTGAACCTTGTCCCTGGTAATATACTCCTCGCAGGTCACTTGATCCACTATTTTAGAAATTGTCGGCGAGTTTGGTTTCAGTAACTCGAGATTGTGGATTCTTTGCAGGTTTGTTAGAAGCAAGTTTAAATTCATTGACGGTATTAATGCATTCCAAACCTATAGATTATACCTAGAATTATGTATCGTATACACATAATGCAAGGGTATTAAGGGGTCGTGCCTAGTTGGCAGGCGAAAAATTACGTGGAAAATCTAATGCATATTTTTTACAACCATTTGCTTATTTTAAAAGTACATATATTCAGCAACTCTCAGATAATTTTCTGATAGGAAAATATTAAAAAATGAACGGATAACAGCCACTCTCCCGGGAGCTTTTTTTTTTTCAAGCGGCGAGCACGATTTCTCCGAGCCGGATCATCTGAAATCGAACAGTCGAACAAATCGATTCTGTTAGTATACGAGTTTATCTAGTTCGCGAACGTAGAATTTTTGTTTTCGACGAAAGCTCTATTTTTAATTCACGAAAAACCAACAATTCAGACATCGAAGAATCATGGTTTTGCGTTAAACGACCGGCATTTTGCCGGAGATTATTTTCTTGAAAAATCCTTCGTTCACGAACCAGATAAACTCGTATATTAAGAGAAAGTGAAGAAGATTCTGTTAATAATAAACGATACATATACGATCATTATAAAAACAGCTTCCGCGAGAGTGGCTGTTATTCCTTCGTTATTTAATATTTTCCTATAACAAAATTCCCGAGGGTGGCTGAATATATGTACTTCTAAAGTAAACTCCGGAAAATGGCGAAAATGGCGTTCTTATTCGTCTGCTAGCTAGGCATGACCCTTTAAGAAGTAATTTATGGTTTTGCCTCTTTTGACTTCAGCAGATGTCCAGGTATATGATCCAACGTCAATTTATACACTTCCAAAAGCGTTGCTGCTCGAACCTCGTCCGTACAGTGTTTGAAATCCTCGACACGTTCGATGTACTCCACTATCTCTGTAATCGTGGGGTCTTGGCTGTGTGCGTTTTTTATTTCTTCCAGACCACGTATTATGTACTTAAGGACCAATTCTCTCCCTGTTTAATAGTTCACTGTTTACTGTCGACGGCATTGATTATTTATCAGACAGTTAAGTATGAATGAAATAAGTACCAGGATTATTGGGTACAGGATGAGACAATTTGATAATATCTTTATGCTTCCAACCATATCTGCCTTTGTACCTCGTCGCACATTTTGCCAGCTCTATCGGGCTTTTCGATAAATACCAGTTATTAACAGCCTTCCTTAAACCCTGGCCCCATCCATGTTTAGAGCTACTGGTCGCATCCAATTCCTTCTGTTTACTAATCTGGGATGCGAACTTTATAAACAAAATGAAATGTTGCGGAGACACGCAGATTTTGTTCAGTGCTGTGTACGCCGAGTGTCGTAAACTTTCGCTTTTCGTTTGCCTGCAGCAAACTGCAAGAGCAAACACTAATGCTTCTGGATTCGGAACTAGGTCGCTTTCAAATGCCTATAGAAGATGCGTATCAGTCGAATTATCGATACGGTTTATCAGTGATAAAACTTTACCTTTGTGATTATCTGAACCGGCAATAACTGTTTCTCTGGATTCTCAGCCAGTTCCTCTATCGATGGAACATTTCTAGCCAAGAAGTAGTTATGGGCGAACCAGTTGCCAGGCTGATAATCCGGATACTCTTTTCCAATATATAAAAACTGCGATAGCCGTACTTCCGGATCATTTGGCTCGAAATCTACTGCCATTTCTCAATACACAATCATACACAATGCTGCAAACTATAGCGAGTAGGTATAAACCACTGAAATATATGTATATACATATTCATTTCCCATCTACGTAACAACAATTCCTTAAAGTATGTACATTGCTATGATAAATAAACTCGTGCTATCGAGCTACCTTTCCCTAAAATCATTGTTAAAAAGAGCGTGATTAGGACGGGCAGCGTAAGCAAAGTTTAAGTTTCTGTTCCCCTTTTCGTTGAAAATAGATCAGGTGTTGGAATATTTATAAATAATGAATTCCGACATCGAGGTATCGAGGTATCGAGATAGTAACGGGTAACGGGTAACGGGTAACGGGTAACGGGTATCACTCGATGACCCCATAAGGTAACACGAAAATATGGGATGTGCCATTATAACGATGTATCGTGCAAGTAGAAATTGTGCATGGTCGCGACTCGCGAGACCTCCTATTCATTCGTATAATTTCCATTACGTGCATTCTCCTATTACCTTGCGTTAATTGAAAAGGCACGACGTTTTGTGACGTAGAAAAGCACGCTGTCGGAAGAAGTTATACAGCCCGTGTGGAACGGTGTGAACCTCGGGTGACCGGTGACGGGTCGTGTTGGGTCGTACAAAAGCTCATTGACCCCTAGAAAGACGCAGATGTTCGTGCGTGTAACGTTCGCAAACGGTCGCAAACGGTCGTTTCTCGATCAAAGATAAGAATCCGTTCCGGCGAATTTCTTGTTCTCTGGTTTTATCAGGTTTTATCGCTCCTAGGTATTTCCAAAATGATTTTTCACCGCTGCGCTCTTTGCTCTTTATATTTCCGCATTGTGTGGAGGGGGGATAGTGAATATTCGTTGTGATTCGCTGCATGCGCACGCGTTGAATTGAACGTTCTGTCAGCTTCTATTAAATAGCTTCTACCAGCTTCTACGCTTGCGACTTAAATCAGCTCGGCGAAAAGTTGAAAACGAATATCGGGGATGTTCTTGCTCCCATTGCTCCTCCGAAATTGGGTGTGAACGATTTAATATTGAGCAATATTGAGGAAAGAGGTTGTGGTGGATGGGGATGTTTTGAGTTGTTTCGAGTTTTAGGCGGGGTATGCCAAGTTTGTCGACGACAAAATTCTCACCATTTACCATTGTTTTCTTAAACTGCTCGACTAGATTTTGGCAAATTTCAGTGTCCACGGATGGTAAACTGAAAGAAATAACTAAATCACTCGCTTGGCCGCGATACGCTGCCTGACCACTGCCTGACCACGCCTGACGATGCCGACAATGGGGGAGCAGTTGCAAACAAAGTTGCTTCGCCTTGGCGAACTAGATACCGACGAAGAGAAAAAAGAGATCTTGACGGAGATCGGGATCGTGGTGAAGACTTTAAGAAACAGACACGCCGAACAGATCAATTCTACCTTGGACTTTGGTGAATTGTTTGCTCAGTTAACCTCAAACGACAGGTACCATGACAACGCTAATTTTCTAGTCCTCAAGGGGTTTAAGAAAGCATTGTAGAAATTTGTTACCTCGAAAGCATCGTAAACATCACTTTATCTCTTGCAGAGGAGTCGTAGAGGAAACCTGCGATATTTTGCAGACGTTGTTCGCCCTGTTAGACCCTGGGGAAGCGTATCACAGATATCCAACGCAATTGTCTCAATTGATAACTCACCGGGACGCCTTAGTTAGGTCCCTCGTGCTCCATGAAATTTTCTGCACCGCTTCTCACCCGCCGAAGATGTGTTCGTTACTAGCGGACACGAATTTACTAGTGGCCATTGCAAATAGGATCGCGGACGACAGTTTCCAAGTAGCCAAGTGCGCGATGCGTATAATGACAGAGGTCGGCAAGAATAAGGACGGATTACAGATCGTGTACAAAGGTGAATTGTTAAGGAGTCTTGCTAGATTATTAGTAAAGAACAACGTCATCAGCTTTCGCGTGTACGAAGTCGTCGTGGACATAGCGATATCTTCGAAAGAAGGTTTAGAGGCATCCGCTGAATCGGGATTTCTGAATAGTCTGTTCGAGATTCTGGAAAGCGAAGACATGCTCTTGCAAGTGTCCGCGTTAGATACTTTAAGATATTTGTCATCGACGGAGGAAGGATTAAGTTATCTGGAACAGCAGGAAGTGTTCGGAAAACTGGTTCAGAAAATAGCGCAAGCTAATGAGAATCCACTATCGAATCTATTAATTCCCGGTCTAATAAAATTTTTTGGAAACGTCGCCCATCAGTGGCCCAACGAAATCTTCTCGAAATATCCGGTCGTGGCTTCTGCGTTATTCCAAGTGCTGGAGAGTCCGGATCACACTGTCGTTGGCGTCGCGTTAGACACATTGGGTTACGTCGCGTCGAGCGCGGAAGGTAAATATGCCCTGCAAGCTTTGGGAAAGGCGATGCCGTGCGCGTTAAAGAAAATCGGCGAAATTGTACAGGGAATGCCTACGGAATTACGAATTCGTGGTCTCTACGCTTTAGCTGTTATACTCGATGTACAGAAATCGGAGCAGGACAACAGAATCCTGTCTTTAACAAAGTCATGGTTCGACTCTCTTGACGACGATCCTTTGAGCATGATCGTAGGGATATGTAGGCAGCCGTTTCCAGATATCTGCGAAGCGGGTTTTGATGTATTGGCGGTGGTAGCGTCACAAACGTGGGGTCAAGAGTACATGTCTTCTCAGCCGGGTCTCGCGGAGTTTTTATTGGAGAGAAGCCCCGAAAGCACCAAGGCGTGCAAGGATGGTAAATACGAAGTTGTTAGTCGGCTCTCCGAAGCCAAAGCAAATATATTCGACGCGAACACGATGCAGAAGTTTAAAGAGTACGTGAGGCAGGGAGCCCACTTTGTCGACATCGGTACAGAAGTTGCGATAGAAAGTGGTATGTGAAATCTTATTTTTCCTTCGGTGAAGTGGAAAACATTGAGAGTTATTTAATGACTACTCGCCGCATTCTGTAAAAAGCGACGTAACGCGGCAAGGTGGAGCGCAATAATTTATATACAAGTATGTATTGCTGAGCTGTGAAAATATACGAACGTACAAAGAGACAAATAATTTATTTCATAAGTAACAATACATAGAAAAGCTAAGACTACGGGTTGCACGCGACTGTTACACCGTGTTTGTAACGTGTTTGTAACGTGTTTGTAACGTGTCGATCAATGTTCCTTGGCCGATCGGTGAGTTTTCTTTTTTACAATACTTAGACACAAGGCGTACAAAGGCGTACAAAGGCGTACAAAGGCGTATAAATAATTTTGCCGGACGGCCGGTTCACTGCACGCGTTTCCGTTTCTTCGGGGAAAGTATCTTCAACATACTCACTATGGGAGCTTCGAATGACAAGGATATGATGAACGACAGCAAGTACGACACGATCAGCTGCCCGAGGAAAGTGATCATCTGAAAAGAGACGGTATCGTATCGTATCGTTTCGTTAGCGCTCTTCCATTGGCAAGTAGAAGCGAAGATTTTTCTACGTTTATACCATAGTATAGTTTCCTAAGTGGAACGGCGAGTCCATATTTATGACCGTTACTCGGATCACGAGGGGATGCACCAAGTAGGCGCAGTACGTGATCCTGCTGACCGGGTAGAGAATCGGTGCTGACAAAATACTGTTCACGTACCCTATAAATATTCAACCTTGTGACTATTACCTGGCAGTTTTTAACTCGGTATTATCTTAAACCCTGACGATTTACCTCCGTAGCCGGTGCTGCAGGCAATCACGATCCACGATAAACCAAGAGCCCAGATACTGTGGCTCAGCGAGGAATAAGCGGCCGCCATTATGGGACTGAGCTCGGTTTCGTACAAGCCGTACAGCAAGCTCAGGAGACACGCCGAAGATAGGAGCCAGCCGACAGTGACAGTTGTCTGAAAAGTAGATCGGCAATTGTTTAGAGAGGCAGAGGCAGAGGCAGAGGCAGAGGCAGGTGCGTTTTCGAGAGCGGGAAAGTTAGTAAAGTTAGTAGGTAGTTAACTAACCTACCTTGGACATTTTCACTTTGCAATCAGTCTTGAAGAGAAAGTAGCCGATCGACATGCCTATGAGATAAGGGCCCAGCCTTGTCCACGGTTTATCGTAGATCTTGTCGAACAGCGCCAGCGGGTCGTCCAAGCTAGGCATGTGGTTGTTCGTGAGGGCGATGTAGCCGGTGGTCAGCCAGGAGCTGAGTAGCAGACCGATCGTCGCGAATGTCGCGGTCTTGAAGTGGCTGGTTGCCAGGATCAGAATCACAGCGCCGACGATGTAGAACTGGGTGTCGTCCGCTACGTACCAGCTCCAGATCATGCACTGAGACAAGTCGTATGTTCGAAGGAGGAAGTTATGTCATATGTGTGCTAATGACGCGGACTCACCATCTGGTCGACCGGGAACAGAGTGTTGATATAAAGCAAGTTCCTCCACCAATAATTCGGACAGTTATAATGATCAGCGCTCGGCGGCTGGAACACCGAGTTCGAGTGGAACCACTTCATGGAGATCTGAACGATGCCCAGCACGAACATGTACGGGGCTGTGAGTCTACAGAAGCGGTAGAGAAGGAGCCCGATGAACTTGAGGGTGCCGGAAGCGAAGCCCCGCGTGCCCTGGGTGAGCGTCTTCAGGTCCCCCTTCGCGTTCGTCCGGAAGAAGAGGAAGCTGACGAGCAGCCCGCCCATGAAGAAGAACGTGTCGACGCTGAACGGGCCGTTGGAGATGGTTTGGAAGAGAAACTTCCTCTCCACGACCTTGCGGTACTCCATGTTGTCGGCGTACTGGTAGGCCGTGATGCAGGTGTGGCCCAGGATCACCCACGCCATCGATATCGCCCTGAGACCGTGGATGGTGCTGATGGTGTCCCCGCCGACCTTGCCGTCGCAGATGATCCTCACGTTCGCGCGGACCGAGAAGGACATGAGCAGCTCCCCGACGAGGCCTGCGAACATGTTCGAAATATCAGCAGCGTACTACAGCGACTACCGATACGTTGCAGTCTCGCATATCGCGGCCACTTACTGAATTTCTGCTCCTCCGGGCTAGACGATCGCAGGCTGCCTTCGTGATCGTTGTTGTTATTAATCGGCAACGATTGAGGCCCGCCGCTGATCGCTTCTGCCGCTGGAACAGGAAGGTAGACCTTACCTTCAAAAGCTACGGAATATAATAATAAAAGTGTGTCACTGTCTCTGCTACAGTCATTGTCCTGCGATAGTCTGTTGCGAGTGTGTTAGTCGCCGTTCTGTTTATAGGAGGAGACTGTAGGAGGTGACCGGCAGTGATTCGGTAACCTTACCGCTTAGCGGCTTCGGCATCGGCATCGGCATCGGCATCGGCTTCGGCTTCGGTTTCGGCTTCGGCTTCCGGTTCCTGTCGGTCAGCTGCTCCAGCTTCGCGTGCCTCTCGAGATCGTACATGACGTTCCTACTCCGGGCGGACGCTCTCGTTGCGTAGAGGTCGTACCCGGTCCCTACCGCCATGCAGGCGAACACCACGACGGTCGCGCCTCTGAAAAATGTTGAATTTTCTAATCCTTTCTGCTCAAGTTAAATTTCCTACTGTTACAACTGAACGTACAGTAGAATCCAGAAGACCGGGTCCTCGTACATGTTGTACATGTCGTGCTGGTCCCGAATGCTCTCGATCAACGAGTGCCTTCCCGCGAGCTCGCTGGCGGCGAGTTTTGCTATCACGGACACGTCGGAGGAGGAGCAGGAGAACGGTAGACACACTCCCAGATAAATTGTTCTCGCCTGTAATAGCAAATAGCAAATAGAAAATAGAAAATAGAAAATAGAAAATAGAAAATAGGATTCTAATGGTTTTCATCGTTTACCACAGGCAGCACGGTGGCGGTGGCGTTGAGTGAAATCGTCATCACGTAGAAGCCCACTTTGTACGGCGGTTTGCTCGATCTCACCCCGCTCCAAATAGTTCTGCCACCGATGCCGACGTTTCTTTTCTGCGCTGCTGTGTTAACTTGATCCGCTCCCTCCGCGATCTTCCTTTCGTAGTCTTCATTGATGTAGACACACTCGGTGGACGATCCCACGTAGTACACGTTTCCCCAAAGGAAACTGTTCGTGTACCTCCCCGAGGCGTCGTCCACTGTCAAACAGATCCAGCATTAACATCTATATTTTATTACGCGTGGAAACTGTACATTTTTATTTTCTTTTCTTTCATTTTATCTGATATACCTAATTAGTAGTTACTTAGTTACTAGTTAGTACGGCATACTGGAATCGGTGGCGCACCCAGACGTGTTCCTCTTTAAAAAGAAAAACAAATGGATTTTATTTACAAATGGTTAAATAAATTTGTATAATCATCTATTGATCTATCTATGCCGTATGGTGAGGAAATTTGCTTGAATTTGCATTAAATGTATTTGTATCCTTTCGGCTTGGCTCCTCCCAAGATTAAATGCTGAGTCCGTTTTTCTTCTCAGTGCCTCGAAGGGTTAAATGCTTTATGCTGCAAGCCTTTGGAGTTTGGAGTTTGGAGTTGGACGAAGAAGAAACGACAGTCGACGAGCAGCAGTTTAAAGTTTAATATCAACTGGGCACTGGGCCTTCTTGTTCGTTTCCAGCATCAGCATCGAATGAGTTACCTAGTACCCACATAAGTAGTTGTAAGTAGTTGTAAGTAGTCACGATGACTAAGTACTTAGTTGAGCCACTTGATCGTTGAATACTTTCCCTCCGTGCCCAAGAGCCACCACTTCCGGATCGATTCGAAATTCCGAAGGCGGGTACTTCCCTTTGCGCAATCCTGGGGCTTCGTTCGCCGTAATTCGAGATGTTGCGCCGTGCATCGGTGTCGCAATCTCGATAACGGTCCCCGGCGCGGGCGTTCGCTTACACTGGCTTACACTGGCTTACACTTTCATAACAGACGTTCGTCCGATAATACATAATTTTTCGTAGCAAACACGACTTACGACAAGCACCACAAGCACCACAAGCACCACAAGCACCGAGAGAGCCGGGTATCCAGCAGTAGTTTCCTCTCATCAGACTTTCTAACTCGAGAAGAAAGTCGCATTATCTAATCGCGGACGGTGCTGAGCCTGCTATATAGTCTAATCGCAGGGGCTTGTTGCGTTAACGATAGATTGCGGTTACGGCCTTACGGGATAAATCGCCGCGTCATACTTGCACGGGAAAACAGATTCGTAATCGGGGATCTCGTAACGCGCCGGCCGTCTCATGTACCTACCAGAGAAATTTACCCTCGTTTTCGCAGTTTTCGCAGTTTTCGCAGTTTTCGCAACCCGATTGAAATCGGAAGTGGATGTTGAGTGTTGACCTTGCACGCTCGCGTGGAAATTAGAATGACAATGGATTCCACCGCGCGTCGGGGGTGTGAAAGTCAAGTTGAATCGTGGCACGTGAGCCGAGTCCCGGGTCAAATAAACCGGGCCTTTCGAGACAAACACACAAATAGGTAGCTGGTAGGTATTGGCTTTGTTGTTTTTATTGTTATTATTGTCCCTTCCACCAGTTGTACCCGCTTCCATAGTATGTATTTGGGAAAGATTTCGAAGGGAAGAATGAGAGTTAATTGCCATGAGGCGGCCTCCGCTTTCCGTGGGTTGAAAGAATTTCTTGCGCTCATGGTCGACTGTCGAGGTTTCTTGGACAAAGTTCAAGAGATATTGCTGATTGCTGAAAAACCCCGCTTCGGTTCGCTGCGACTGATGGCGGAGAAACCTACTGTCTCACGCGGTAGATTAATCGAGCGCTAGCGGTGTCCGAAATTTCTGTTTTTACTACAGCCTAAGATCGTGTGTAGGTAACTTTAGTTCTTCTTCTTCTTCTTATTTTTACGAGCGAAGCCATAAAGTATTATACAAGTATTTACAAAGTATGTAAGTTAATTTCGGCTTGCCTTTCGCGATCGATCTACGATGATTGACCGTGACAATAGGATTAGGATCCACCATCCATTTCTGATGGATCGAAACGTGGTAAATGCCACGTTCCGGCCATCGCTGGGGAAAGTAATTTCTGAAAGAGAAAGGCTCTCCAGTCTCCTTTACGTTGCCGATCATGTTACGCAATATGGATGCCCGTGCGGACGTGCTTGTCTCTCCAAGTCTCGAGCAGACTGCACACATTAGACGATTAGACGATTAGACTAAAATCATATGAGACACGAATGACGAAAGGATGAGCAGAACTTGCGATCGTCGACACTCTCGACTCGAACAGCCTGCGTGGAATCTCTCGGAAGTGCGCCAGTAAAATAGCCAACCGATTGGTACTTAGGGCCGCGTTCCACTTGCCTCGTGCAAGTTTACGCGCAAGGAAACTCGTTTGGACTGCTTGGACTGCTTGGACTGTTTGGAGGCGAAAGACGTAGAAAGTGCACGAGGGAGTATCCGCACCTATCTGCTTAGGTAATAGCTACGCACGCGGTCGAAACATTAAAAGGATCCAGTACAGTTACCTCGACGCCTACGATCTAGCAGTACCTACATAGGCAGGCCGTGAGTGCAAAGTTGACGAGAGGTGCAAACTGATATTCTTAAAACACGTTTTTCGAATTTGTTAGCACGATGCTTGAGAAAGCAATCAGCCGATTTGCTTGAAACTTGCCACCTATCTTCGGTACATTGTACATGTCCCATTCTCGCCGGTACTAAAACCAACTGGGTTTTTCTTGCAAATTTACACTTTTCCGACTTAAAAAGAAACAGCGAATTTTCTTTTCAATGTTTCATAGAGATTGCAGAAATTTTAAAATTTTCTATTTCAGACAACTGCGGCGGCACTATAACTCCCTGGATTTTTTTTAAAAATTTCGTTTTCTTTGAAAAAAGCCCCAAGTTCGTTCGTCAAAGTAGGAGAAGAGCCGTTAAATGAAACATTACAAGTTCATATATATTATAATTATTTTAAGCTACGAACGAAAATTCAGAGTCGAATAGAAATTCGAAATTCGAAATTCGAAAATCGTCGATTTTATATTGTAAAAAGCGCGCCTACGTTTTCGATTAATCGTATAATTTCTTGTCAGTTGTATGATAGCCGAGGAAAGTCGGCGCTTATGTGATTTACGAAAAAGAGAACTCGAGGGATCGTTTTACCGCTGAAAATTCCGGTTACGTGAAAGTTGCGATCGCAAGCCCGCCTTCCATGTAATCCGCGTGCAGTGACGTAATTCCGATAATTGCGGCGGTTTCTCTGCATCGGTGGCCGTGCGGCGTGCACCTTCGCGGGCCTCCTCTTCCTCAAACTTTCTATCCTCACTTTTCCTCACTTTTCCTCACTTTTCCTCACTTTTTCCACGATTCGCTGGAGATGCTCGCGGCAGTGTAATTATCAAATTATCGTGTTCGTTTTAACGTCTGTAGGTAGATATACTCATAGACCTATGTACTTGGGTGGCGGTCCAAAGGACACGTATTCGCTTAATTATTCGCTGCTGGTTGCTGGAAACTGTCGACAGAAAAAGTCCAGGGCTCGCGGGCCAGGAAGCTTAAATTTAAAAGTTCAAAACGCAATGTTCCTCGCTGCGGTGTTCCCAGCGAATGAAATATCAGAACGGCGATGCTCCTGGCGTCTCTTTCACCTTTCCCCGCGCAGCCGTACAAATTTGAAGTTGCTGCGACGATAATGGAGCACGCGGGTCTGACGGAGGAGAAAGTGAAGGCGCCTCGCCGCGCCGTGGACTTTTCCTCGAGGGAATTGGGGCGACGAAATTCTGCTTTCCAGAGGAGGTAGAAAGCAGGCAGAGACTTATAGACCCAAGTATCTAATCCTCTTTCCTCCTTTCCTCTTCATCTATCTTCGCAGAAAGCACGTTCTGGGATCGGCCTGGAGCTTCGGCAGTGGACACTGGCGGACACGCTTTCTCGCGTTACCTGTTCGTAACGGGATACATGGAAAGTACCGTGGTAGGTAGAAACCAGTTTGCTCCTTTTTGGGCACACGCGCGGCTGATCGACGACTCAACCTCCATTGTCCTGTCCGCCTCACAGTGAAGAAGCAGTTGGAAATGTAACTTGTAAGAACGGTTAGCTCGAAAAGCTCGAGACTCTTTTCCTACTTCTCCTGGCACTTGGCAGTCGACCTTTTACTCGCCGTGTTCGCGTCTGGTTTCCTTGAGCGCGGAGCCCAAGGAACGACCCTGACCCACCGGAGTCTAGACTCTCTGGACCCTCTAGACAGTCTGGACCCTTTCACCTGCTTCCGTTCTGTTAAAACTGTACCTTGACGAGTCCTTCGAGCCGATGAAAACTACTTACGGACATGGCATTGACCGTGGGGTAAAAGGTTAGGTTAAAGCGTTTCTGTCGCGAGAAGTGAAATTTCGCGATGAAAGTTGCCTTGGCGAGGCATCCACTCTCCATTTCCTCGCGAAACCGAGAACTAGAAATTTCTTCGGTGCAAGGGCTCTCGAAACCTTAACTTAAGCAAAAACTTCAAGCCTGTAAAGCCAGGGAGCCCAGCAATTATACGTTCCTTCGCGAAGCATTAACAACGCTCGGGCGGAAGAAGAAAAAAGAGGAAATTACATCGGTTGCCGCACGGCGCGGCGCACGGCGCACGTAACGCGTACACTTTCTATTTGCAGATCCGTCCGCGTCGGACTTCGGAGAAAGGTGCCGTCGCGCCGGCCGACTTTGGAAATGGACGTACCTTTTAGCGCCCATACCTCGCTCCTCTTCAGCCCCTCGATGTACCTCGTCACGTCCTTGGAACATTGCTCCTCTACGGGGTACTTGCCCTCGGTCCAATTGCTCGCGAGGTGACGGACGTCGAAGATATCCAGAGCGTCCGACAGGCTGGTCCAGTTCCTCCCTGATCCCGATCCTCTCCCACCGTCCAACACAGTCCGATGGTACTCCGACGCGTTCGAAGAGGACTTGACACCGCGGCTCGCGAGGCACGCGAGGCACGCCAACAGAATCCAGAGCCACGACTGGTTCATGCTTTGCAGGATACTTCCGCACTAAACACTGCTTTAACAAGTCTCCAGAGAGTCTCGCAGTCTCGCAGTCTCGCAGTCTCAGCTAATCATTGTCAGCCCGTTCAAGCTGGCGATAAGTCCCGTAAGTCCCGTAAGTCCCGTAAGTCCCGTAAGTCCCGTAAGTCCCTTGCAGTCGAGTATCACAGCAGAAAGGGTTACCCTTATTTTAAAGTCACGTGAATCGCTCAAGTCGCATTCTCGGGTGCTTCCAGGCTACTTGCTCGCGGAGCACTTTCGTTTCGACCATCCTGAGCTCACCGAGTCCGCGAGAGGACGAAGACGAGGACGAAGACGAGCACGAAGACGAGCACGAGTCTGGAAAAAGAGTCGCCTGTCTACCGCGTGGCACCTCCTTCTTTGATGGCCAACGAACAGCTAGCTGCTAGAGCGACGAGGCTGACAGTGGTAGAAAAATGGCTTCGCCGGATGAATATCTTGCTTGGTAGTAATGAAAGTGCGAGGGGGCATGTGGTGGGGCGGCAGAAACCTCCCCGCATCGAAAAGTGAACGCCAGAGTTGGCCGGCGATCGGTGGCGATCGGTGGCGATCGGCCACGGCTCCGGCTTTCGAACTTGCGTGACTTAGCATAGTTTCGTGTCCAATGTCCATCCAAGAAACCAGCTAAGCCTCTTCCCCGATCACCGATGGCATAATAATAATATTAATAATAATAACAATAATTGATCCAGAGGGTTCGATTAAAAAAGCATGCTGCCATTTTCAAGTACATGTATATGTAGATATGTAAACAGGGAGCCCCGTGCAGAGTCCAATGCCGTCGATAGAAGATTAATTAAAGGATAACGGAAAGGTTGAGTGGGAATTTTCTGTTTTTAACTTAATTTAACCACCTAGCTACAAGCAAATCTTTAACGTTATCTTCCAGGGGCGTTTGAACTTTATCACACCTTCATCCTATAAATAAATCGCAAAATCGCGATACATCAACATTCCGCGTTTTTCCCCTTTAGACTCGAAGCTTAGATTATAAAGGCTCTTAGGAGACTAATGGGCGTTAAATAAATTGGCTAATTTACAGGAGCCGGTTAAGAACGATGAGTGGCGATGAGTGGCGATGAGTGGCGATGAGTGGCTTTTGATAATGTTTTACATGAATTCGCCTTGAACCGACGATAAAGCCTATTCCACGAGTTTCACCGGGAAATTTCATGTTATTAGAATAGCGTTTCCTTTTCTCTGGCATGAGAGTTTCGTTGAACCCTGTCATTGGCTGCTCGGTCGTGCTGAAATTCCTTTTCTTCGTTTTCTTCGTTTTCTTCGTAGCTCGCTCGATTCATTGAGAAAATCGTTAAAGGTGTTCGAGTTCGAGTTCGAGTTCGAGTTCGTAAGTATTCGTGACACGTGCCGTTGCAACGCGAGTGCTTGTTTTTTTACAGCACATTATCGCTACTGCATCGTTGCTGTTGATCCTGGCTGGCAAACGGAGGCAAGTCTTTTTAGAGCTTCGCCGTATCTGACTTAACTTGGCTAACTGAATAGTGAAAGTTCCAAAAAGGTAACCAGTCCCCGTTTCTGAACCGCGCTGTATTAATGTGCCATGAACTTCGTCGACGTAAGACAATATACATATAGGTACCTACTTACAATTTACAATTAGTCACGACTCACGATGATTCGTCTGGCCATTATAGCTTATAGCTTATAGCTTATAGCTTATAGCTTAATTGTAGAACAAGCAGAGACCTCAACTTCAACGTATAATACTTTTCGACTCCTCCACTTTCTTTGCATTAATATAGTCGAAATTCATGGAAAAAATAATTGTATTTGTAGAAAACCCGGAATTAAAAAAAAATACAAGGACTGTTTGATTGGCTTCTTTTTTCCTGGGGCCGCCCGCCGACTAATAACACTCATGATCGTTTCCTTAAGTTTTTCGTGGCAAGGGTGGTTGAAGGACTATGATTATAAGCTAGGTATATGTGAGTGATGTTGGAAAGTCGAAACTGTTCAAAGGGGATATTTTTAATTTCGCGGGGCCCTGTTTTTTTTTTTGTCACACGATTTCCAAGGAGCTTTGGAACCTACCCAACGAGATCTCGGAACTATTCAGCTTCAAAGTTCCGAGCCCGGCCTACTGTCGGACATTTAGCCCCATTTGATTTGAAGGAAGGCTGGATTTGTAGAAATATTCGGGTCCCTCGTTTCTTTTAATTTGCCACTTACGCTACCTCTATTGTGAGATTAGCCATGAATTTTAATCGAGGAAGTTTTCCTTCCTAAGCAGTTCCGGCTTATTAAATTCTTCCCTTTCTGCGAGTAATCGCCTGGATCGTAGGTATGTGACAGAAGCAGGGGCGTCGCCTGTTCAGTAAAGGACGAATAGATCTCGTTCCTTTTTCTCGATCTCGAGCTCCTCCACGCGTCGGAGTCGTTTAGCTGCTAATTGTAAGTATCAATAAGAAATCGGAGGAAGCAAGAAAAATTGCTCGATTCGGTTGTAATAAAGAAAGTAAAATTAGGGCTCCGGCCTCCGGCCTCCGGCCTCCGGCCTCCGTTCCAGTTACTCCTTTTTCCACTGTCTTAGGGGATGAACTATTCTGAGTAGAGAGACCATTGGAGCCTCGAAGAGCAAGCTGATGAACAGTCCAGCGGCATACGACGCCACCGTGAATCCGAGGAACATAATTGTCTGCGAAATATTTTCGATTTGTTGGAAATGATGGAAAATTCAATATGTACCTATACCTAAGAATAAGTTCGGGACGAGCGCTTTTCCACTTTCCCCGAGGGGAGATTTTTTTTCTTCGTCGTACCATGAATCCCTCCGTCAGATGCACCGAGGTCTCTCCTGCTGTGAGCACAGCGCGTATGATAGCAGGGTGCAGCAGGTACACGCAGTAACTCAGCCTGGAGAGTGGGTACAAGTACTTGCAGGACAGCAGTTTATTTATCGGCCCTGAAAGCACACGGGCCATTAGCGGGAATTTCTTAAATCTCCTGAGCAACGGACAGGGGCGGATTTTCAAACGTGCCGGCCTTTCCGCGAAATCTCGAGTATTTATATTCAGTTAATTGAACCGTTCCTGGTCACACCGGGTCCGATTTGGCCTTTCAAGTGGCATTCACCTGACGTTTTACGGAAAGTTCGTGGATGAAAAAACCAAAGCGCTGTGTGTGACCACGAAGGTTTATGCTTTTGGCATATAAAAGTGAATTTTTCTCAGATAAAAGCTGCAGAAATCCGCCCCTGGGAAGGGAATAATTTTCGATACCGACCACCGTGCCCACAGACGCAAGCGATTAAAATCCACGACAGGGAGGCCGCCCATCCGGAATGCGATAGCACGGTGTACAACGTGGAGACGAATGGACCATAGCCAGTTCCGTACAGCCCGTACCCGTACACTATGCTAAACATCGTGAAACAGGAGAGCGTCCAAAGAAGCAACGCAACCTTCTGTAATTACAACGAGTCACGGTATCCCATTATACAAGCACGAGGAACTTGATCGGTAGGTAAGTAGACCGTGATCGCGGAGAAAGTGGATTACGATACTTAGCTCTATGTATTAGTAGTCGTAGTCAGACTTTGACTCCGCTCGTTATACTCACCGTATGGATCTTCAGCTTGCAGTTGGACTTGTAGAGGTACCATCCCGTAATCATCCCGAGAACATACGGTCCGATCCTCGACCAGGGCTTGTCGTAGAGGCTGTCGTAGTGCGCGAACGGATCTTGAATGCTACATGCGCATACATAAATAGCTACCTACATCCTACATCCTACATCCTACATCCTACATCCTACATCCTACGTAACGTTCGTAACGGAATGAGCTGTTACCTTGGCACGTGCTGCTCGTTCAACGCGATAATGGCCGTGGTGATCCAAGACGCGATCAGAACGGAGATCGTGATAAAGGCGGCGAGAGGAATAAATCTGCGGCAGGAATAAATACGTTCTCGGATCAGCAGGCATTCTGAGGCAGCATTGACGAATAATCATAGGTATACCTTGCGCCGATTATGAGGATGATTATTCCAATGATGTAAAAGAGCGTGTCGTTGGTTAAATACCAGCTCCACATTATGCACTGTTCAAACGCATGATTGATGAGATATACGAGATCTACGAGATCTACGAGATCTACGAGATCTACGAGATATACGAGGTTCTAGTTTAGAGCGACGCTCTCACCTGCTCGTCCAACGGGAAGTACGCGTTTATGTACAGGGCGTTTCGCCACCAGAACTTTCTGCAATTCTGGTAATCGCGCTTGTGCAAGTCGAACATCGTGTGGTCGTAGTACCAAGACATGGACACCTGAGTCAGGCCAATTAGGAGCAGATAAGGAGGAGTCAAGCGGAAGTATCGGTACAACACCGTCCCTATGAACTGGAGGAGCTGACCGCAACAGCCCTGTGTCACACTCTTTTTCCGGATAGTCTCCTTCGTGATCGTGCGGAAGTAGAGGAAGGATACCAAGCAGCCACTGAAACCAACAAAATAATTTTCCAAATAATCCCACGATAGCATAGATTATAGAATGACCTAAGTAGTTTATATATGTATATAGTACCTAATGAAAAAGAACGTGTCCACGGAGTACGTGCCGTTGCCGATAGTTTGGTAAAGGAAATCCTCCTCCGCCTTTGATCTGAACGATGAATCGTCTGCGAAGAAAACGAAATTATCCCGCGCGTGCTTTGTCGATTTTCACCTACCTAGTACCTACCAGCAATTGAGTCCATCGGGATGCAGGTGTGGATTAGGATGATCCATAGCATGGTTATAAATTTCAAGCCATGGATCGGCGCTAAAGTATCGGCTCCCACATCCAGGCTAAACATCTTCGATAGATTCAAGAGCAAGCTGAAGGACAGCAACGCCTCCGACAGTGGTTTCGCCACCGTCTCCGAATTCTTCAAGTCTGTGAAATAATTGTTCAAGACCGGTAAAATCAGAGGTTTTTCGCTTGGCTTTTTCCACAGCAAGGTACCTAGAGTGGCGTTGTGCTCTGTCACCGACCACAGCTTCGTCAGCGTGATTTCATCGTCGACCAGCCGATCGGAATTCAGCAGTTTCATTTCTCTTAGCATTTTCCCGTGTCTTTGCTTCGCCATACGTAATACTCTGTATCTCAAAGAAATGTCGTAGAAAGTGGCCAGGATCACGGAAACTATCACCACGATGAACGTAACCCTGCAAGTTATTTAACGCTCTTATTCTTAGCTACTAGAATTCTAATTCATACATACGCTAAAACGTAGAATACGGGGTCCTCCCAGAACGAGTATCCGTTCGACAGGTTTCGAACCAGTTCAACCGCTACTTCCGCCGATGAATCGTGTCCCGACATAAGTTTACCCCGAATAAAGTGGATAAGCTCCTTCACGTCTTCTGGACTGCACGATTCGGGTAGACACAATCCCATTAGGATTCTGTAAGTCTAAAAAGAAAAGAATCATGTTAAATATTATATTAAATGAAATTGCTGAAAATTTCTGATTTAAACTAGAAAATGTCCCCCACCAGAAATTTCAACTTCGTTAAACTTTCTTTATATCTACTATAGTTTTGAACTTTTAAATAATAAACAGTGTTACTATAGTCACAGACTACAATACCTTATTTAATTCCGCGGTGTGACGAATGCTGAAACAGAGGGTGGCCGAATTCATGCTGACCAAGAAGGGTGGCAAGTGCCTTTTACGTTGAGCTTTTTTATCCTTCTGCCATTGGAGGAATTGGCTTGCCATCCGTCGACATTGGCCGGGAGATCCTACCCACAGCACATTGTCGGAAAGCAAGCCCCATGAATGCTTTCCAGTTGCGTCTGCCACTAAAAAACCCGCCTACGTTAATCTCTGATAATCGTTTTCTCTATAGAAACACTTTGTTACATAAATGCCGTCTGATTCGTATTCTGCGCTCAACGCAGGCTTTCATTTGATTTTAAACAACTACGGGCAGAAAAAAATTTGTTTACGCAAGAAAAACAGCACGCGCCGGACGTGATTACGGGGGCAGTTTTCTCTCCTACCTAGGTGTAGGTACAACTCGGCTAAAAAATCTAGGTACTCCTCTCCTTTGTTCGAGGAACGGTAGCTTTGTAGAACTTTGTCTTTCGTTTCCTCCCGACTCCCGAGGAACGGGAGAATTTACATTTAGTACGAAAAAATTATAGAGGGACCATTTCAGATTGTTACCGGTTTCCCGAGGTTTATGCAATTGCATAAATTGAATGTAACGCACGACTACTTAAACGATTTACTACCGGATCGAAAGCACGAAGAAAGTCTCATCCATTACAGTAAAACCGGTCTGAACGTGCGTTAACAACTTCCTCTAGGTAGGTGCTATAGAGCAATTTCCTCATACCGCAACCTGACTCTTGCCTGACCAAATCCTATTATAATTCCTAACGAGGTGTGGGGGTTCGGGGTTCGGGGTGCTTGTAAATTTTCCCAGAAATTTCTTAATTTCAACTGGACTGCCACAAGATTAAATTCCGAGTGCGCCGCTGGATTCAAAGTGGTCAGTTTAATATCTATCCCCTTTGCGGATTTTACTTACTTTTTAATGCCCATTGCTTTCTCGTTGATAAGGCCGCCATGTAGTCTGTAACATCTTTGCGACATGCCGCAGAAATGTTGAGCGATTCGCGAGCATCGCGATGCCAGAGTTTTGCCATCAGATAGGGGCTCCAAATGTCCACGAGCTCGTTCCAGGGTAATACCGACGCATTCGATGGAAAGACTTGTTCGTCTTCTTTGTAAGCCTCTGGAGAATCGATACGATCTCTTTGCGCGGTAGCGTTGTTGCTTTTCCGCTGAATTTCATTGAATTTAAACCCATTGGCGAAGCAGACCGCGAGGAGCAACAGCAACCAGTGTCCGAGGAACATGTTCGATTTCTTCAAAACTCACACTCCGAGAATTTTCCGATTAATAATTATCATAAGAAAGCGCGAAGCACAGTGACGAATCCCGGTAATTCCTCCCAACGATTTAAGCGCACGGTTCAATTGAATTTTCAAATACATCGATGGGTAAAGGCGTTGCTCTTACACTTACTGCCGCTATCGAACCTAGTGCATGGTCAGATATACTCTGTTAGCCGTCTCCCACTTTACTGCTTTTACTGCTTTTATGATTCTCTTGTTTCATGCGCCCGCGGTCACGGATCGCTTCACTCTTCCCGAAAACCTAATTGAAAATGGGAAAAAAATCTTGTCCAATCGTTACTATTCGGGCAAAAAATTTTTTATCCTCCAAACTCAACTTTCGTAAATAGGTATTAACACTATTAACAGATTGTTATCAGACTTAAAACATAACTTCGGAAAACTCCAGCGAAATATGTTAAAAAATGTAATTTGTAGTTTATTAATTCCACGCAAGTGTTGTTTGGCTAAGAAAAATAGCGCTGGATCAAATTATCGAGGGATTTAAATTTGAAATTTCGAATCTGATCTGCATTCTGCGCTCGAGCATGCGCAATGGCTAGAGGCTAGACGAACGTTTCGAAATGCTACGTAAATCAGGCTATTGGCGCTATTGGCGCTATTGGCGTTATTGTACATCTCACTTTATCCTTCTCTGTCCTTCTCTTTCGTACGGCGACGAGAAGAATGAAGCATATATACTTAGGCCACGTATACTTATGTATATGTATATAGACACAGCCCCAAATATGTAACTGCCTTCTTAACCATCTGCGTGACGTCACGCAAAGTAACGCTCAAGGTTCAGTAATGTATAAAAATTTATAAAAATTCAAATTCTCTATATAACTTGTTTGCACCATAATTATTAATAATTGTGCAAGAATTATTCCCAGAGAAAGTATTATCCAC
This sequence comes from Andrena bicolor, assembly GCA_960531205.1. NCBI lineage: Eukaryota > Metazoa > Arthropoda > Insecta > Hymenoptera > Andrenidae > Andrena > Andrena bicolor. The sequence goes on along the minus strand of OY482667.1, from coordinate 38,459,080 downwards.
CATATTGAGTTATCTTTTGGCCACTTTTCGCTATGGCTGCATCATGTATGCTGTATGTAGAACGCTGTAGAACATAACCAAACCTGGTTATGCGTGTACATAAAGAGAAGTCTAATAGAAGATGTTAACGAAGTAATGTTAACAGTTGATAATTCGTTGGAATAATGGATATAATAATTGATACGATAGGCCAAGCGGAGTTAGCGACGAGAGATCGCTTGATAGAAAGCGACGACGATGATTTGGACTTTGAAAATACTGGTAATTCACTTGGTCCTCCATTCTGTTGTCCGTCGAGGTTGGAAAGATTTCACAGCTCTCTAATGCTCCTTGTGTTTACATCGATCGAGCAGGCATACAGGCGTTGAACGGCTTCAGCGTAGAGAACCATCTAATCGAAAATGACGGGCCAAAGAAGAAGACGAAGCGCGACGGAACCGAAGACCTCGATCTTGAAGAATTTGAGAGCGATATGGGCTGGGCAGATACGCGGAAGAAACGAAAGGGGCCCGCTCCGAACGTTGCTCGCCTGACAAAGGAATTCACGGCAGTGGACAAGGTACTTCGGAGAAGCGTTATAAAGCCTGGCTTCGAGCAGCTAGAAGCCGTGCCACCTTACGAACAGAGCAAGAGGCAGTCCAGACTCAAGAGACGCAAGGAGCGTGCCTTAACCAAGGGCAAAGATTGGTTTAACATGCGTCCTCCCGAGATGACACCCGAGATCAGACACGACCTTCGGGTCCTACAAATGAGATCCGCGTTAGACCCGAAGCACTTCTATAAGAAGAACGACCTCAAGGTTCTGCCCAAATACTTCCAGATTGGTAAAGTTGTCGATTCGCCACTCGAATATTATTCCGGACGCTTGACCAAGAAAGAGCGCAAGAAAACTATCGTGGACGAACTTATGGCTGACGCAGAGTTTTCTAAATACAATAAACGTAAATATAAGCAGATCATAGAGGAAAAGAAGAAGTTGCATCGTAAAGCTCACAAGCATTCGAAGAAGCTGAAGGGAAAGAAAAAGTGATGTACTTGGTTGGAAAATATATATTTGGAATACGTGTAATCGCAAGTAACCCTGTAAACGAGTATCAATACATCCCCCCTGTAACATCGATGGACGCTCCATTGACGTAGGAGCTCTTGCTCGATGCCAAAAATGCTATAACTTCTGCCACTTCCTCTGGCTTTCCCATTCTACGCAGCGGTATTCTTTTCATAAAGATATGTTTCACGTTATCGGGTACGACTTCTGTCATAGGAGTTTCTATAAACCCTGGTAGAACTGTATTAACACGGACCCCGAATCTGTAATGGCAGTGTACTCTATGAAGTTCTGGCATCGCGATATATATGACTAGTTATCGTTCTAATACTCACTGTCCAAATTCAATGGAAGCAGTCTTTGCGAGCGCTATTACGCCAGCTTTCGAGGCAGCATAATTAGCTTGCCCCATGTTTCCCATTTTAGCAATAATAGAGCTTATATTAACGATCGAACCGCCGTTGCTTACATCCGCAGCGATCATTTCCTGCACCGCGGTTTTCATTACAAGGAACGTTCCTTTCAAGTTCGCATCGAGCACTTGATCGAAGTCATGTTCGTTAAGTTTCAATAGAAACTGATCGCGAGTGATGCCTGCAGAATTGACTATGATAGTGGGAGGCATCGAATACTTGCTTCTCACATTTTCAAATGCCTCCTTGACGCTCTCCGAATCTGAGACTTCTATATGCACTGGCAGGTGTTCAGAGTCTACGAGAAATCGCACAGTTATACACCATCAATTAAAGTAAAGAATAACGGAAAATATGAATAATTTTTTATGTTCGAACCATTGAGAGGCTGAACCGTTTCTTGGGCAGCCTTTAAATTTCGATCAGCTGCGACAACTTTCGCCCCTTGCTTCGCCAAAATACGGCATACTTCTCTGCCGATTCCGCTTGCCGCGCCTGCAATGTAAAACAACGCTCAAGTAGGTATCACTGTAGATTGTAGTACGCGCAACGGTGGTCTCGATCTTTTCTTCTTCCGCTCGCTTCTGTTTGATGAAACAAGTACACACCTGTTACGAGAGCAACTTTACCAACTACCATTTTCTTTTCCGAGCAAAGAGCAAGTGCAAAGTCTAGCGGTCATAATGTAAAGCCGAACATTAATTATCGGTGCGATAATTCAGGCCGGAGATAAATGATCTGCGAGTAAATTAGCGTACCACGTGACGAGATAATCGGACGGTATCGAGGGAAGCAATATTACCGATCCACGAGTCATCTTTGGATGTTTCAAATGTTTTTTTTCTTTTTACGGCGTAACGACTAACGAGTAAGTACGTACGCGACTGTACGCGACTGTACGCGACGATAGACCTCTGTTGCCTAGGTAACCGGACCGTACGCCGCTGACGTCAAAGCACGTCTTCCGTGGCGTCAGAAACGCAACGCTAGGCTAATAGTAGCTGTGCTCACAAGAAAAATTCAACTTGAATTATAGACAATTATAGAGCCCTACTCTAAACGGCCGTACGTCGAGAAGAGTACCAAGAGAACTTTCGACGCACAGTTTTAACTGACAAGGGAGCAAACTGATCGAAGGTCCACAAGAGGATATATTAATAAGTATCAAAGCAAATGAAAAAGTGATATCGAAAGTGATTAAATACAGAACATGTCCAGTTTTCCCAAAACGAAGTAATAGATACATAAGAAATTACACCTGTCCCGTCAAATTTCCCTCCCCGTCTAGAAAACAACGAAATATGAATGCATCTGTACATATGCTTGAATATCGAAGACCCAAGATATTAACAGCGAGAGCAATTAGTAGGTTTTTCGGTCGCATTAAATTCGGCGGAGCAACGTTAACGAAGTTAGCGATATCTGTGTGGGTGACGAATCGGAGGTTACGAAAGTTGGCCAAGGAATTGTTGAAAAATGAGGGAAGAATGACGTTGTAGTGTAAAGTATGAAAAAAAAAAAGAAACGAGCACGGAGCGAACACGTAGAATTCAAACGAAGGAACAGGAAGAAAATAAATGAGTTGGAGGGGGCGGAATTGTTGGCAGCACCGGCGCAAGAAACACAGCTCCTCGGGTTCCGCGGGCTTAAGCCACAGTGATGGAAGGGGAAACACCCTATTGGATTGGTGGTAATGTGTGCGCGAACTGACGCCAGCGCCAAGCCAGCCAAGCCAACCAAGCCAACCAAGTGGCTCCAGACGCTCCAGACACGAAGCCAACCAGCGTCGACAGTGGTCGACAGTGGTCGACAATCTATTCCCCGGCGACGCTGGTTGTCCGTGGTTGGCTTCGCGTCTGGGGCCGCTTGGCTGGCTTGGCGCTGGCATCAGTTCACGCAACATTACCACCGCTCCAATAGGTGTTTCCCCTTCCGTCACTGTGGCTTAAGCCCGCCGAATCCAAGCGGACCGCATCGCTCGTGTCAGTTTTCTTTCGGTAGGGCTGCCGAGAAGAAGCACCGAGGGGGGGTTCAGGCAGGAAGGATAGAAAGGAAAGAGTTTCGTGCCCGATTACGGGGCAGATCGCGCTCGAACGGAAAGCGATAGGGAAGACGGTGGACGCGACGTTACGGTCACGTGCAGATTCGCTCGATTGGGCGAAAACGGTGCAGCCCAGGTAAAGACGGACGGCGTTTGCTGTGAAGTCGCGCATCGGAAAGTAGGTTCGATTCGGCTCGGCGGCTGGCGTAAGAAGAAGAAGCAAGAGAGTGAGAGAGAGAGAGCGAGAGAGAGGGAGGAGGCGCGCGCGCGCGCGCACGTGTTTGTGTGTGCGTGTGTGTGTGTGTGTGTGTGTGTGTGTGTATAAAGATAAAGGAAGGAAAAGAAAAGGAGAGAAGAGGTGTGCGAGGTGTGCGAGGTGGTGCGAGGTGGTGCGAGGACGCGTCGGCGAGTGGCGTGTGAGGCGAGGGAACGACGACTAGCGGCGACGAGCGGCGATCAGCGGCGTGGTGAAAGCCGTGGCAAGGCCGGGGAGAAAATTCGGCGTCGACCGGTAGCGGCGAGGCTACCAAGGTGTTACGGGGCGCAGCAGCAGCGGCCCAGGATGCTGCCCGACGGAGCAAGAAGATGGCCGTGATCGGCGAGCAGAGGTATTGCACGGCGATCCGTGAGAACGCGTACACGGAGTTCTCGTGTCGTAGGTTCGAGGTTGCGGCAGCCAGGTCGCCGCCCCCCTCGTCCTCGACGCTGTCATCTGGTCGTCGCCGCCGGCAAAGGAAGAAGCCGTCGCGCTCACCTGCACGGCTGGCCATGTCCTCGTCACGGGGCAGTGGCCCGGACTCCGGGGAGCTCAGCGACTCCGAGGACGGTTACCTGGACACAGATCCTCTAAGGTACGAGCTGAGAAATATCCAAAATGTGATACACGTTACTCGCCAGAACATTGACGCACTGAACAATCGCTTCGCCGGATTCCAACATCCACCCTCTATATACCTGAACGAGTACCAGGAGCTGACCAGTAAGTTGCACGATCTAGAGTCCAAGGAGCAGAAGCTCAACGAAATGTTAAACGCCGGAAGAGTGTCCAGCAGCGTCTCCATATCGGAGAGCGAATCTCGCGAAGCCAGCACCACTCCTAGAGGCCACAGAATTCCGATGAGATCTCTGCTCAGGGCATACCTGCCTAATCAACAGCGTACAAGCGTGCAGGTTCGCGAGGGACTGTCTCTAAGAGACGCGCTCGCCAAGGCGATGAAATTGAGGAACCTAACGACGCAAATGTGCGTCGTGTACATCTTGGGCGCGGACAACTCAAAGTATCTTACGTCTTGGGACACGGATATCTCTTTACTGAATTGCGATGAAATATCGGTGGAGATCTTGGACAAGTTTCCCATAACTACTTCCATATCGCACAACTTTGTGCGCAAGACTTTCTTCTCGCTGGCGTTCTGCGAGTGCTGCAGAAAGCTCCTCTTTCAGGGATTTTACTGCAGATCGTGCAATTATAGATTCCACCAAAGGTGCGCAGGTGGAGTACCCGCCCTGTGTCATCAAGTACGCATGCAGGATGCTTACTACAAAGCATTGCTTGCGCACAATCTTGAAAGTACTACCGGGATTTTGCAACTTCCTTCTGATTACAGTTTAAGCAGAAGCATGTCCCCGTCTCTGGCTCCCTCGAGGAATCAAAGGCATCCACGTTCCTTGGGGCAACAGGATCGCTCCAGCTCCGCGCCTAACGTTTGCTTTAATATGGTGAAACCGAGCGGAGAATCTGGGAATCTAGACGAGTACAGTAGATCTCAGAGCTTAGGTCGCCCCGTCGGTATAAATCAAACCGCAGTGTCGCCAGGTAGTAGTCCCACAAAGTACAGCCAGTCGACGCAGGCCAGTCCCACCAGTACGTTAAGGCCGAAGCGACCGAGAGCAAGATCAGCCGATGAGTCTTCGAAAAATCTGCTGGCGCCTAGAGAATCGATCGAAGATTGGGAAATTCCAGCGGACGAGATCTTATTCGCTGCTCGCATCGGATCAGGCTCGTTTGGAACGGTGTACAAGGCTCACTGGCACGGGCCGGTGGCCGCGAAGATGCTTAACGTCAAGATACCCACTGCTGCCCAGTTACAAGCGTTCAAAAACGAAGTCGCAGTTCTGCGGAAAACACGGCACGTAAATATTCTGTTGTTTATGGGATGCGTGAGCAAGCCGCAGCTGGCAATTGTTACTCAGTGGTGCGAGGGCTCCTCGTTGTATAAACATTTGCACGTATTCGAGACCAAGTTCGATCTGTTCACGTTAATCGAGATTGGAAGGCAAACGGCGCAGGGTATGGACTACCTGCACGCAAAGAATATCATTCATCGGGACTTGAAGAGTAACAATATATTTCTGCACGAGGACCTGACCGTAAAGATCGGGGACTTTGGTTTAGCCACAGCCAAGACTAGGTGGTCCGGCTCCCAGCAATTCCACCAGCCAACTGGATCTATACTGTGGATGGCGCCAGAAGTGATACGAATGCAAGAGGAAAATCCGTACAGCTTTCAGTCCGATGTCTACGCGTTCGGCGTTGTTTTGTTCGAATTGTTATCTGGTCAGCTACCGTACTCCCACGTGAACAACAAGGATCAAATACTGTTCATGGTCGGACGCGGTAACCTGCGCCCCGACCTGAACAAATTGCGTACGGACACGCCAAAAGCGCTGAGGAGACTGACAGAGGATTGCATCAAGTTCTCCAGGGAGGAGAGACCGATATTCCGGCAGATCTTAGCCAGTCTAGAGGGCCTGTCGCGCGGGCTACCGAAAATCACCAGATCGGCGTCCGAGCCGAACCTGAACAGGACGCAGCTGCAATCCGACGACTTTGTATACACCTGTGCATCGCCGAAAACTCCAGTGAACTTCCAGTTCGGAGCATTCTCCTTTTACCCTTCCGGTGGGAACATATAGAGAAAAAGTATCGCCCGAACCGATCAGTCTGACGCGATTTTCGTCAATCGAATATTTAACGAATTTTAGAGAACGAGATGGAAGAAGAGGGAATCATAATAAACCTAGCTACGAACAATCTATGTAACTCTTTCCGACTGCACTGCGTCGCGACTGTTTGCGCGACTGTTTGCGCGACTGTTTGCGCGATGTAGAATGTGATTGTAACACTTGACGCAAGCAGTATTCTACCTTTGCATACTTACTATCTATCGAGAGGGACAAGTTGTATTGCTCGTGTATAAATGCATATTCATAATAAATCATGCGTAATACAGTTGAATACAGGCGCGCGCGTCGCTATAGAGATCTGTTACAGTTACTTTTCCGGGATCCTTCTGAAGGATGTAAAAAAATAAAATAAGTAATAGGGCTAACGAGTAACGATATTTAATTCGCGTGGGCCGTCGTTCGTCTGTCAAGTATTTTTGCATTAAGTGATTTTTCTACCTACTTCCTTCGTTCTACTCGTATACACTATACCGTCTTCAATATGCTCGCACAACAATTGTTCCTTTTTATAACGTATAATTTATAATTTATAATTTATAATTTATAATTTATAGTCTAACGTTAGATTGTACATAAGTTTCAATTGGAATTACCGGAAATCTCTGTGCGTCGCCTTTAAAATTCAGAGGCCAGAGGTCAGAGGTCAGAGGTTTTAAGTGAGGGTAGTAGGCATTCTCTAATCTCTAGTAATAGCGTTATTTAATATTTTACCATTACTTCTCTTCCTGTTTCTGTTTGGTAAGCATTTCTCTCACTAATCGCCACGTCTGACTGATTGTTTCTTGTTTTACATACTCTGTTTCTACGAGATAGTGAATTCCGTTTCGGTGGAACGGGATCGGAAGGATTCATCGCGTTGGAGCGGCGAGGAAAAGCGGAAGCGAAGTGAAGTGAAAAGCGATAGGTGTATTTACTATTTGGCCTTTGACTCTAAGACTTTAACAAATGATACGGGGCTACAATTCAAAGAAGAGATCTTTAGCGAATGATTAGTTGAAAATTGAATCGAGGCCTAAATCTGTGTAACTCACGACTAACGACTAACTTCCGTTTCCTAATCCTAATATTGTAATTTGTAGTCGACCGTTGCGTTGTTCCTCGCATTTTACTATTTTACTTTTTCTCTTTTGTAATTCAGTTCTCTACTATTAGGGCTGTAACGAATATTCGAATGCTCCTGATTATTCGTATTCCAAGTATTAGAGCAATTGACTCGCGATGCAGGAAGGGGCACGAACTTCTACTCGTTACGTATCATCGAAGGTTCCGGTTACACGTGGCGATCATAAGCTTTTGTTATGGCTGAAACGTGCTCCAGATAACGGGCCGACGCGACGCGACGCGACGATCGGTAAAGTAAATACAGGGAAAACGTGCTTGACGGACTGCCGAGCGTAAAAAAGACCAACGATGAAACCGATTACGTAACGAATGTCTTTCGTCGCGTCATTATATGATGATAGTAGGATAATGACGAAATCGGTAGTCGACTGCGCTAACTTAACGTTTACCGAAGCGTTAAGGGGGGAAAAAAATAGGCCTAACAGCAAATCTTCGAAATTCGTCACGATCTTATTTACCTAAAGCACGCGGCATCCCGATTTATTATTTATTTATTTATGTGTAATCCGGTAAGAAGTGAATGAGAGAATGAGAGAATGAGAGAATGAGAGAATGAGAGAAGGTTTCGGGAACGACGAAAGGAGGACGTGTTGCGCAAACCTCGGCGGCGTAGTCCTTCTTAACGGTTGTCAGCGATTATTTTGTAAGAAACGCCCGGGACGGTCGTTTCGCAATTGCACCGTTTAGCAGAGAATTTGGAAAGCTGTTCCTTTTTTTGCTTCTCTTTTTCAATCCCTGCGAAGCGTTATAATCCTCGATTAACAACGCCAACTGTCTCTTTCCTCTTCGTGTGTACTGTGTTTCGTGCATCCCCTCGCGGGAGGAGCATCGAACGCAAGTAGAAACGTGTACAAGGACTTGAATCTTTAATCGAGCATGTGAAATGGACGACTGAGGGTACAGATAAAGCTCGCGGTGTCCGCGATCGATCTTCCTGTACGTCATTATCCAACTCTCTAGAATACTATTTTCTTTGACGACATTCCTTTTCTGCACTGCTTCGGTGTGTACCGTACGCGTAGAAGCGTTTCCGTGTCAGTCGTGTACCTACAGTCTGTAAAGAACACGGTCTTATCATTCTCCCTGGAAGTGTTCGAATTGAAGACGTTCGACAGCTCCGAAACTGCTCCGACAGCTGTCGAGTCAGTTTGAAAAAAGGGCAAGTCTGAACGTGACGCGAGAGGTTGGAATTCCAAAACGGGGTCTGACACGAAAACCGATCGAGCGAGCATTTTTTCATTTGATCGATGGACGGACGTCGCGTTCTCCGTTAACAGGATTTTCGGTTACGTGACGCTGTTGTCATTGTTGTCGAGCGAACCGCGAGTCTTGTGACGGGATAGCGTGGCTGAGGATTCGAGATACTTAATTCAATCAATCGCAACCACCGATTGATCATTGTATTGGACAAAAAAAAAATGGGAAAAAGAAAGAAAAAATAAAAAATTGACTCTTCGTGTAAACAAGTGTGGTTTTTTTCTTTAATGTTACGATCGACTCTCAGATTGCACTGATCGCATTAAATACCGAAGAAACCGAATGGCATGGTCATCCCAGACCTACCTAGACCTACCTAGACCTACCTAGACCTACCTAGACACAATCGGCCATGCCAACGTATAGTCGATACGTAAGGCCCCTGTAATTGCATTTGAATCGAGCACCGCGCGCGACGCGCGACGCGCGACGCGCGTCACGTTCCAGCGTCACAAAGGCATCGGTGGATTGGTCGAAAGAGCGGTAAACGAGTAAATCGAATGCAGGAATCCGAGTCGTATTAGGTACGCCCCTCCGCTATCCTCTTAAATAAAAACTACGCAAATATGAGCAGGCGGTTTCCTCTCCACATCTGCGCGCCATCGGTTTGATATTCCAGCATTTCCAGCACGGCCAAAAACAAAAGGCTCGCGTTTACTCGCGGTACTACGATGTACACGACACATGTACGCACTGTTGAAAATTATTTAACTTGCCTGGTACGACCGGCTCGTGGTGCTAAAAAAAATATCGGTTAATCCGGCGGGTACACGTGTTACGTGTACCGTTACGACAACGTCAGCTTTCGGCGCAATCATGGAAACGAGGAATCACCGTCGGAAGGTCGTGTCATCGCGGGATCCTGGTAATCCTCCCCGAGCAGTCTTTCAATTCTCTATACATAATACATATTCATATTACATAGTACCTATAGCTGCTTTTTTTTTTACATTAAAAAATTGCTTGGCACCGTGCAATTAAGTGGTCGCTCGCGAAATAGGGCGAATGTTTAATGACTCGATACAGCGAACGAAGGAAATTCGTTGCTTTTGTTGAACATAGTTTATTTATGTCTCGAATCTCGAATCAACTAGATACTCGTGTGAGTGAACGCGTCGTTCGTGACACACGCATTCTACTGCATCGTACGGAATTCCACTGTAGTAGTCAGTTATCGAGGTATATATGTATTATGTATAATTGTATAAATACGCTTGCCTGTGCGTGCGTGGCCCCCGTCCGCTTGGTCCGTCTGTGTCAGTCTGTGTGCTGCTCTGTGCCCAACACCCGTGCGCGTGGCCGTGGGATGGGATGTAACGGCGGTCGTGGTGGGGGCTGGAGGGGGGGGGGGGGGAGTGGGCGCATGCGCAAATCCAGCTGGCGCCTCGGCCGGCTGAATAGTCGATGCTGGAACCTCGTAGTGCGAGTGTCTGTGTTTCCTCGTCCTTCGCGTCTCGTCGTGAATTCGTACGTACGCGAATTAGATCGTCGTGCATGCACGTACACGCGTGCGCGCGTGTGTGTGTGTGTGTGTGTAGAATAGAGTAAAGAGCCCCCGTTCGGTTGTGATCGCCGTGAACAGGTGGACATCGCCGAGGTCGATCGCCTTCCTGCGCTAGAAACGAGGTTAGTCGACTTGGAATCGAATTTCGGTTAACACGTCCCTTTGTGATCCTTTATTTTCGAACGAGTGTGACGCGTTGTGGTCAGCGAGAGTGGCGAGAACGAAGTTCGAAGTGATTATCGAGCCCCGCGATAGATCGGACGAAAATAGTAGCGCGTGTTTCGGGGCTTAGCCGGGCCCCTCGCTGATCCCCAGTGTATTTCGCCGATTGTACAGACTACAGAGGGCACGAGTCGCCACTCGCCGCCACTCGCCGCCACTCGCCGCGCCGCTGCGAAACGCGAAAGGGAGAGATCGTAATTGTATTTAGCCGGGACACCGCGGGACACGTCGGCGGTGGAGGGGCTCCTGGAGGTGCGCTGGCAGATTGTTCCAGGCCTGGTGTTCCTATAAGCGGAGAGGCACCGACAGAGAGGAGTGGTAATCTCTTCTGTTTTGTCGCACTTGTCGCACTTGTCGCACTTGTCGCGCCGAGCGAGGGACAACTTGTCGAATTGAAAACGTCGTCGCGTAGGCCGTGGGGGATCGATAAGCATCGATTATACATTGGCGTAATTACAGTGAATGGCAACGCGAAATCCGATTAACCGCCCGTCGCTATTGTGTGGGAGGTTGTTCGCCAGTGGGAAACATCGCGGTAACGTAATGCAGGCCGCTAATTAATCGCGTACAGGTGGGGGGAATCGAAGCGGGCGACATTGACCGAGAAACATGGAAACGGATGGCGGCGTATAAATTTTACGCCGTGGCAGTTATCGACTATCGAGTGCTCCTCGAGCATCCGATACACGTCCAACGAGCTTCCCTTCTCTAATTACCGCGCTACGCGTCTATTCACTGAAATCTTATTCAGTTGCATTCTCTCAGCGTCGGAAATTCGATAATTTCGATAATTTTGATAATTTCGATATTCTGCCTCGCGTCGTTCCCGAAACAAGAGTTTTTGTGACGAAGAAACGGCGCGCTGTATTGCGACGATAAGAATTGCGATAACAACGCCGGACTATCGACGAAGGCTCACGCGTCCGTGGATTTTCACGGGTGCACCCTGATTGCTCGCGGACTGGTCGATTCTCGATCGTTATACTTGTTGCCGCGGTGTTTGAATTTTAATTCCTGCCATTTTTCATTGAAAGCAATTCCCCCGCTCCCCCGCTCCCCCGCTCCCCCGCTCCCCCCTCGAATGCTCGACACTCGTACGCGAGCGGAGCCAACGTGTCGCGTGGAAGGCAAACAGTGGCGTTTTCCTCGTAGCAAACGTAAACACGGCGCGTTCACCTTTCGATTTTCCTGGCAGCCGCAGACCACAGGGCTATTATCAGTAAATGCATGGCGTGTTTGCGTTCGCGCCGCTAATTTCCCGCACGCGTCTGATGAACGCGGCGACACCGCGCGTCGGTCGCAGCTCTTATCTTGTGTTTTCCTTTACAGCGGCCAATGTAATCAAATCGGAGAAGGGAGCTCTGCTGGGGGATCCGAAGAATCTCCAGAAGTCCAGACTGCTGCCTGTTATCGAGCCTACGATGAAGCAGCAACCCTGGTCGATTAGGTAGCTGGTAGAGTGGAGAGACTCTGGTGTTGGCGAGCGGAGAGTTGGTTGAGGGCAGCGGTCAGTGGCGGAGGAACGAATGCGTAGATCGACGGAGCGGGAGGATGCCCGGCTGGCCCGTTTGGCCCGTTTGGCCCGTTTGGCCCGTTTGGACATGGGATAGATGATAGATGATAGATGATAGATGATAGATCGCGGACGATGGGGTGGTAGAACAGGCAGGAGGGAACGCAAAATGGATTGGGTGCCTTGGCTCAGGTAGCCAGAGACGACCAAGTTGCGGCCGCCACGGCGACACGAGCCCCGTCTCCTTCTAAACACTGTTATAAGGAGAAAAGACTGAATGAATCGCCGACTGGAGAGTTTTCATTTTCATGTATCGTGTAGAGCCACGAGCTTAGGGCTCGAAGAACTGTTTCGGTGGCTAGGGCTATCTCATCTTGGGAGTGTTAACAACGCGCAAGTCAGTGGGAAGTGAAGTCTCGCGGGCTTGTAAGAGAGCAGGATGGGTTGTGGGCAGAGCAAGATCGGCAACATCTATCCGAAGAACAAGAAGAATAAAAACAACAGCGGAAAGAAAAACGGAGAAGCTGTGGGTGAGTGGCGTCATTCGAACTCTTATCTCTATAGGTACCTACCTCTAAAGTCTAAATAAATGCCCAAGAGAAGGCATAGGTCTTCTTAAATCAATCGTCTTAAAAATCAAGAAAACTTATAACGAGGGCTAATTTATTGCCGCACACCTTTTTAAGTTTTTACCGATAAAGTTTGTCGTTTATCCGAAAGAATACGCCCAGCGGTATATGGGATTTAGCTAATACTCGACCACTGGAACAACCCCAACACCGCAGTCAGCTTTAGCCAAGAAATAGTAGCACTGGATTAGTCTTACCGATCCCGTCCCGCAAACTCTATTAAAACTGTGTCGCCAGAGTAAATACGTAACCCCTCGCTGGCATTGTTCGCGTAATTGGCGTGCTTGCTCGTCAATCTGGATCCCCCGCGTAATTATTGACTCGGCCACTCTAATTAAACAGATGCGTCTGAATCTGGGGCATCGATACCCGCGGCGCGAGTTCCGACGGTGCTTTTCTTTGGCGCGAAACCGCTCGCGTCTTGGCACAGAGGCTGCCGAAGCTTTCTGGCGGTGCCGAAAATAATTAGCAAATCACGTATCTGCACATCCGCACAACTTTGCTGACCGAGTGCTACGTGACCTTAGAAATATTGTTGGTCGATATGAAACTCGTCTAGGACTCTCCGCCTTGGAACCTAGCATCTACTTGGAGAAAATGCGAAAAAATTGTTGATACATGTAGATTTTTTTTTACTAATATTAGGTACAGGTCATGAATGAAAAACTGTACGAAACGGAGCTGCAAGGTCCTCGTTTCCTCTAGCCTGAGATTCGCAAACATCAATTTAAATTTTAAACCTTGGAATCTCGTTGGAGGACAGCTAAAGCTTCCCGCCGTCTTCGCGAAACAGAAATTCGTTTAGACGCCGCGTTTAGAATTCGTCTCGGGGACAGGTTGGGTTCAGCTTAGGTAGCTATCATTGAGTCAGTAGCAATCGTTGACTCACTACCGAGATTAGAAAAGTGGTATCCAGTTGATTGAAATAGCGTCCAACACTAGGGGGATTTTCCCTACTTAATTGCGCGGAAAGTGTTCCCGCGATCTCTGAGTTCTGACTCATCCGTCCACGGTGTTTGCTAATCCCGAACACGTGACGAGTGACAGCCACGCTACGACGGACTCTTTGGCATACCGCATAATCATAAGAAAAAGTTGCGTGGAGCGACGACACGCACACGTACGCGGTACGAACTACGAGCGATCGATACTCTTGTTCGGCGCGCATCGCTCGAGGTGGATTAGTCTGTTCTGTTTGGGTTAGGTCGCGCGAAAGGGGGAGCCGGGAGCGTAACCTTCGAAACGGTAAACTGGCATTCAGGAACCTGTTGTGCTTCGTTTTATCTGCTAAAAGGCGACGGTGCCGAATAACTGCCGGATGCACTTACTCCTGGCACACTTCATCCCCCTTTATTCCTTCACCTCGCTCGACGATTAAGCGGGGTCGAATCACTCTCGTGTGTTCCCTCCCTTTTCCTCGTCCGCGTCGATGACTTTCAGTCGTGCTTCTTTCAAGCCTTGCACTCGAAATGAAAAGGGAAATGAAAAGAAATATGGACGCTGGCCGCGAGTCTCGAAATCGCTCGCCGGATCGCGGCTCGCGGTTCGCGGTTCGCCGTTCGCCGTTCGCCGTTCGTTGTTTATCACCATCGACGTCTGCGAGCTAAATATAACCGGCGCGATAACTCTGATATTTATATCGTTACAGTTGCTTTGCTTGCGGTACTTGTGCATACTGTCGCGTACTTCGCGTGCGCATCTACATTATGCATCCTTGGCTATTTTTTGCTACTTAAGCGCAATGACTTTTAATAATAGGTAACCCTGAGGGGCATTCGAGATGTTTACAGGTGAACGTTAAACCGCGCTGCGACTCGTTATGTCACATCGGCTTCCCGCTAAAAACAAACGGAGCACGTTGCGCGCGTCGGAGCTAAAAATTTTTTCCACCTTGGAAGAATATACCGCGAGTGCAGAGTAGAATTTTATCCCCCGCTTTTCTTCTCCACGAATTATTAAATTAACCTGCACCCTTGGAACACCCTGTAGCGGCAGATAAACCTTAGGCCCCAGCAGGAAATACAAAAAACAGTAGGATTATCAGAATTGCCTATCTAGAAAGTGTTTACTCTGTTTGGAAGTTGAACGCCGATAAATATACCGCGCGATGCCTTACGTAACCGCGAGCGAATTAAAATTTGAAGAGGCGCCTTGATTCGATGCCCCTTCAACAAACACCGATCCGCTCGCTCGGGATCCCGATCGTTAATTCCGGAATATCGTATTTCGCGGGATTTTCAATTTTCCGCCGAGCGCGAGGGGCTGCGCGCGCAGCTCATTGCGCCTGCCGGTTTACAGCGTCCCGCGACGTTGCCGCCTTTTAAGCGGGAGCATTTGTGTAATGCCGGCAAACTGCGGCAAACGGTCAAAGTGCTTGGACTGCTTGGTTGGTGCGCGCGTACGTTCGTGGTTCTGGTGTTGGATTCCCACAGTGCTGCGCGGCGCGTCTCATGTCATGAAAATACGCTAGAGCCAGTGCGTCGTCTTTACTCGGTAAACAAGACAAGTTCCAAGGCCCGGGGCCGATATCATCGCGCTCGGTAGTAGAGCAGCCGACGGCAGGCCTACGTGATCGTTGTCCCGCCTATAAAAGGGTCGCGCCTCTCTAGCGTCGGTGTCTGTCTGTCGTGGCAATTTCGTGTGAGAGCATCGTTCGATCTTCGATTCTCGCGAGAACGCCAGTCTCGTCGTCGCGTCGGCATAAAACAAACTGTCTTTCCTCCATCGATCGCTGGTGAATAACCAACTATTACCGATCCGCGCGCGCGCGCGCCCGTAAACGGTATCGGAAAAAAAAGAAAAAAGTGAGGTTAAGTAACCGGCGCTCGGCGAGGCAGACTGTCGTCGGTAGGTGATAGTGAGAACGATTCTGCAACGCGTCGAATCGACATTTCCCTCGGGTGGAGGCCGTTCGTCCCGCCCGCGCCAGGACGTCGGATTTCGAGAGTAAGCAGAAAGGGGTGAAGATGTGGCTGAAGGTGCTAAGGCAGAACATATCCCATTTGGCCCGCCGGGCGAAAGGTAAGGCCCCTCCGTTCGCATCTGTCGGTTAAAATCGTCGAGGGGAACCGGGGAAGAACGTGACGTGTCGATATTGCCATGAGCCGGGGAGTTATTTATAGCTTGTGCGTTACTGGAGCCTCGCTCTTTCACGTGACGATGCCTCGAAAGTCGAATCGCCATTTGTAAACACGCCGCGATCGGCGATGGGCGCATTTCTGTGCTCGGGTGTGCTCGGGAGGGCCGTGCTCGCCGAGCGTCGACGTACAGTAATTCTACCCTCGAATTAGGCTGCATCTAATTTAGGAAGCTCGTCTCGCGCCTCGCGTCTCGCGCCTCGCGTCTCGCGTCTCGCGTCTCGCGTTTCGCGGTCTTTCGGAGAAGAGAATTGTGGAATGCGCCGTGGCGACGGTGCTCCCTCTTGCAGCTGCGTGAGTCACGCGGCTGCTTCAGCGAAACACGTATCCGGCTTTTGCATTGTTTCGAGTTTCTTCACCCCACGGAAAAATCCGTGGCGAATGCTCCTCGTGCTTCGAATTTAGGCTTCGCGGCGGCTCCGTGCCGCGTGACTCAAATAATTCCGGCGAAGCATAACGTGCAACGTGCGCCACTTTGAACGACGAATAACAATGGAATGAAGGAAGTAGGAACCGATGGACGTTCGCTATGCAATTCAAAATAATCTATCGCAGGCGATTTGAATTGTGAATTTTAACTATCCCACGGAATACTTACATGGCGCTCGGTAAAACCTGATCGTAGCCATGTCAGCCTTTCCGTTTCCGACGGCCTTGAGAAATCAGATACCTACAAGCTGG
Organism: Andrena bicolor; assembly: GCA_960531205.1. Taxonomy (NCBI): domain Eukaryota; kingdom Metazoa; phylum Arthropoda; class Insecta; order Hymenoptera; family Andrenidae; genus Andrena; species Andrena bicolor. The sequence goes on along the minus strand of OY482667.1, from coordinate 38,442,546 downwards.
ATGCTGATTTCGGGCGCGTTCGAATCGTTATCGATACACTCGGATGATTTGGAAACACACTGTCGCGATCTGTCAACACAAAGATTAATCGAAAATTCGAAAGCTTCGAATGCTTCGAATTTCCTTCGTCCCCCTCTTTTTCTTCAAACTATTTCTAATTTTAGAGAAACTACCAAGTGCGATGGTTTTATTAGGCAGCGGTGACGACGAAGGCGCGAGTTTCGCGTGGCGCGGGACGCATCCTCGCCGATCGGGAACGAGTTTCGGTCGATCTAACCCGACGCCCGACTCCCGACGCCCGCGCCACGGCGGTCGACGTGACTTTCCCCTCCGCGGCACGCCCCGATCACCGTGGGGCTGAGGAAACCTGCAGAAAAATGCGTAGCTCGTGACAGCCGTGAGAGCAGCCTCTATACATAGCGCGCTATATTGTACCGTGTACGCAGTGGCGTGGGCGTTAGAGAAACACGTACGGGCGACCATGGTCTTGCGCGCTCTCTTTTACGAACGCGTCCCGAGGGGACGACTGACCTGCTGATGGGTAATTTCGAGGCTCGTCCATGTCGTTAGCATGCCGCCTCACCCTTTCTCTGTCGGTGGTGAGCTTTGGGAAGTTTGTTAGGCTTGTGTCAGTGATTAATTCCTGTTTGCACAACGACGCTCCATAGGCCATAGCTACCGCATGTGGCCGCTTTTGGCGCACGAAAAGGCGGTAGCGCTCTGTCAGCCAGATCCTGTTCCAGATAACACGTAGTACTACCATACCATGTTTCTATTGCAAAACCGCGAAACAAGAGTTAATCTTGTTAATCTTGTTAATCAACGTGTTTGCGGAATTGAAGACCGTGACGCCGGTGACGCCGGGCTGCGTTAGCAATGGCTTTTAGGAATGATAGTACGTCGGGGGAGTTGTTTTCGTTTGTCGGTGCACGCGAGAGGAGGCGCGTCTTCCGCGCGAGGTTTTCGGAATAACAGACCGCCTCGCAGGTGAAATGTGCGCCCCGCGCGCAGATAACGAGCGCGATATTCAACGGTATCTCGCTCCTTATCGGCTAATAAAAACCTTTATTACGTACGGAACCAGTGTTATCTGGCCGAGTCCACCCACCTACGCAGCTCAATGCACCGCTGGTTACGCGGCGTTTAATCGTGCGCGAATCTTTCACGAATCTTTCACGAATCTTTCACGAAATATTCAATGGTCAAAGACGGGGCGCGCGGTATTCTCGGAAATCCTTCAAAACGCGTCGGCTCAACAACGCAGTCACTCCAGGCTTGAGGCTAGCGAAATAATTATTTATTTGCTCTGGCAATTAATAGCTGGAAAATAACACGGCACGAGGGAGTTTGCTTTGTCCGTTAGTCGATGCGTTATAATAGATCCAAAGGCTGCTCGCCGAGGCCCGAGACACGTAGAATATTTAACCAGCTGTTTATCGCTCTGCCTAAAATCGTTATCAGCAGTACGATCTTTGCGATTCGCGCGATTCGCGCGATTCTTTTACGCAGCTTTGAGTGCAGGTGGACTGTTGAACTCCTCGATCCGTTTGGAAAATAACATTTCTGTCAGAGCTCTCGTTTCTCGGATAATCGACTTGGAATTTCGAAACGGCGCGGCGTGGCTCAACTGTGGAAGAAGAATCTTCTTACTTCTACGTTTTCGATTCGGTTCTCCTGGAAGAGTTGCGTACAAACAGCCCGCGGACCGTCTGCATCGCTTTGTGTTATTTCTTCGTCGAGCGGAACTAATCTTTCTTTTTTTATCGCCGCGATATAAACTTTCCGCGAGTGTGCGCGGTTCAAAGTTCGCTCTCCCCGTTCGAAGAACTCTCCTTGCAGAGTGCAGACACGCCCACGCGGCACGCTCGGCAAGGACGCGGGTTAAGGACCAAGGGGTAACAGCTGTGGTCCGACTTGGAAAAATATCTGCCGCTTTCCGCGGTTTTCACCGGCACGCTCTCGCCTGGTGGCGACGCGCATCTTTTCCGCCGCGAAAAGCTTCCTACTCCTCGCTTCCCTCGCTTCCCTCGCTTCCCTCGCTTCCCTCGCCCCAACACTCTTTCACTTTATCGAGGCTCGAGGTACCCGCAATTCCGTCCACTTCGTTTCCAGGGCGCGATTCGCGTGCATTCGTTTTACTTTACGATTCCGATTTAGAGGCATCCTACATAGATTAAGCGGGCTAGATTCTTCTCGCTACGGCGGTACTGTCAACTGTGTTTAATAGAGCGAGGAAAATCGATTAAATATCCTGCCCCACGGTTTTATTTAAATTACTCTTTAGTTTTTAGTGGAATTTTTGATCAAATTCAATAAAATCGTTTAACGTAAAAAATTGATTTTTTAATTTTGCGCTATTCCGCGGAAACAGTGGGAACAAGTATTGGCAGCTGACGGTACCTAAAAGTTTATTATTACCCGATGTTGAAAGTTTGGAGGAGAAGTTAGACGAGTTTCGTGGCGGGAAAATGCCTACCTCTTGGAGGAGGCCACTCGTTTCCGCAGACGCCGCACTCTCGTGGGGGATCCGCGTTTATCAGCGTTTATCAGCGTTTATCAGCGTTTATCAGCGTTTATCAGCGTCGCCAATTACGAGGCGAGTGTGTGTCGTTTGCTCGAATTCTAACGGTGCGAAACTGAATGTAGTAAATAATGGATGGAAATAGTTACCTATAGTATCATGAAACTTGTTTGGCGAAAAAATAATGAAAGAATTGTCTCGTGCGAGACACGATATCTTTGCCCCCGCCGCGCCGTGGATTCGCAGCTTTAGAGTAGCTCGAAAGCAAGGGGACACGTCGCGTTCCTAAATTTCAATCTGGCCGTTGATGATCGTCATCGACGAGGGCCGCCGGCGCCCTTAATAGAGGTTGCGGAGGCCGCTGAGCGTCGCGGGTTAAAAAGAGAAGAAGAGGAGAGATAGGCCTGGTGTGGCGAGCGGTGGAATCGCTATGAATCGTCGTGGATGTATCGATTTACACGGAAAGCAGTGAGTACCGCGGTGTAATTCGAGCCCTCCTCGCCGGCTCGTACCGGTGTATAATACCATTCGACGGACTCTTTTCCTACTCTGCCTGCAAATCTCGCCGCGTGTATCGCTTCCTTCCGCTTCCTTCCGCTGTTTGTCCGATTAATGATCGCCGACGAACCGTCCGGCCGACTTACTGCACAGGGCGTAAGCAGGGCGTAAGCAGGGCGTAAGCAGGGCGTAAGCAGGGCGAGTAATCGGTAATTTATGAATATATAATATATTAATTTTTTTATACAGTCAAAAATGTATTATTTGAAATTGAGAAATTGTTCGGTGACACGCTCGCGGATATTTAGCAGGTCGATCTCTAAGGCTTGGCCAGCGTTAGGCCTGGTTTCACGAAAATTCACGAAAATTCACGAAAATTCACGAAACTATTGGCCGCTTATCAGTCGCCTTAAAAAAGATCAGTACCCAGCGGATAGATAAAAAGAGGAGTGCGAGTCGGAGACAGATAGCGCGCTGTATCGAGGTCAATTTCGCTTTCGGCCGCGGACAACACCGAGGCATTGTCTCGTCCCTCGGATACCTATATCGATTCCTCCCTGTTTCTCTCGCGCCGCCAAGTAGAGCACAGCCATCCAACAGCCATCCAACAGCCATCCAACAGCCATCGCACGGTCTCTCGCGAATCGATAGATCCGCGGTTTTGCCTCGGGACTCGGGAGTCGTTCACCTTAAACTAGCCGGGCGTTCCTCCCTCCGGGCTCAGGGCTGCCCTGCCGAACCTAACATCTGCTCCGTTCGGATTCATCCCCGAGACAGTCTGCGAACTTATCTCCAACTCCGCTCCGAAAACGCCGCGGCGTAACCATACTACCATAGATACCATACGTGTATTCACAAAAGAAATCCGTATAATACGTCTTTATTATATTCCCCAAAACACAAAAATAAAATACAAAACAGAAAATCAAAGATACCGATAATATCTTGCAACATTATTTTACACAATTCAGTGTATATTACTCCTTGACCGCTTAATCCTAGCTGAAATTTTGCACAGGTGTTAGAGAGCATATTTGTTATTTAGAAGAAAAGCAACCTTGCGGAAAAGCTAGATTTTATGCTTGAAAAAATGGAGCCCGTAATAATACTATTTGGACCGAGAGTCGGGACCTGCAACGAGCCGGAGCTCGGGTTTAAATAAACTCCGGGCGTAAATAGTTAATATCTGCGATGATCTGGCAAGGATCAGCGCGCTGCGAAGCGCGAAGCGTTCCCTCTAATCCGAATCCACCCAGATGGCCAGCGTCTCCATCCGCGGTCGCAGAGTCACAATGGATAGAGAGTCCCGTCTGCTGCCAAAGTGCCAACACGCATTAACGGCAGACGTGCGCAGGATGAATCAACTAGTGGCGGGCCGCCGCGCCGCGCCGCGCCGCGCCGCGCCGCGCCGCGCTCTTCGATTTTCTATCGAGTGTCCATTACGAATCCAATTTCATTTCGTATTTTTAGCGTTACACTCTACAGTTGTTGCGCTGTAAATGTACCGCGAGGCATTTATATATTTATTATTTCTCATTCTCGCCTTTTCACCATAAATATCGTTCCCTATTTGCTCAGGGACACGTCTAATTTAATTGTACAGCTGGATTCCGCGAAGCTGGCTAAGCCTCCGAAGCAGGATTTTATTGAATGAGATTATCAAAAGATGCGGCTTCGTATCGATCATTCGCATGCCCGTCCTCGCGCCTTGTTGGCGCGTCCCACCTGCCTGGCTGGTGGTTCGTCGCTGACCTATTTAATCATAGTCGACCGCTCAGACCCGCCCTTTCAGCCACCCTTTTTTTTTTTTTTGTATCGACCGTTTGCCGCAAGCACGTGCGTCGTAGAGTGTAGGCATTTGTAGAAATGGTAACTCTTAGGTAGGTATTATTCGCGATTAGAATTAGGCGGAGATTCAGTAACGGAATACAATTTACATGCGTGCAGGCAGGAATTATAGCACGCGACACCCACACACCGCCGGCATGAATAATTCATGCGGTGCTCGGGCGGAAGCTTTTACCTCGACGGAAATACCTATATATTCCCCGTGTACTGGCTGCCCCGACGTCGAGGAATCTGCATAACGTACGAACGGAAGGGGGAATGAAATTAACTTCCGCCTCTTTTTCTCTCTAAATTCAATTATTCCGTATTGGAGACAACGGCGATATCGGCGATATCGGCGATATCGGCGATTCCACGAGCCGAGATTCCATCGGGGGGAAAGATCGATCGTACCCCATCTGTACATCGTAAATCGGGATTCTCTCTCCATTCTCTTTCGCGGACATTTTCGCCTGGTTGCATCCACGGAGGCTATTTCCCTCAGCCGCATCGGATGCCTTGAAATATTTATCGAATCGATCGCCACTCGTATTTACCGATGCCTCGTCTATACTATAGGTAAGTACTAGGTAGAGGTTGAAACTGAAAGTGATGTGAATAGACCAAAGAGATAGGTAGGGCAGACCGGGGTAAAATAAGTTTTCTTTGCACACGTCATTCCAGCGCAAGGGATAATAATTAATAATTACCTATATATCCTTCAACTTTCAATTTCCATATCCTTGAATTTTAATATAATCTAAGTGTTGCTACTCGTAATTTGGGGGAAAAATCTTAGGCTCCCTTTACCTGCTTCAAGAAATGCGAAATAACAAATCCCTTTCGCCATGTGGCCGAGATGAAGATATTTAAATTCTCACGGATTATTCGAAATACGAGGCGGTCGATCATCTATCTCCTTTATTTTTATTCTGTGTATCCAAGGCTCGCGCATCCAAGGTGAATGCGTCGCTCTCAGATTTTCCCGTCCGTGTTCCTGTATTATCCTGTAGTATCCTGTATTACGTTAGTCGCTCGTCAACAACGACCGTCTTCCGGCAATATTCCGTCACGGTTTCGTCACGGTTTCGTCACGGTTTCGTCACGGTTTCGACACGTCTGGCACGCGCGATCATTTTTCGCGGCTTCCGGGTGGAAACTCTCGCGGAATTTGGGCGGAAAGCGTGCGCTCCCATTGCGAGGCATATGAATAGGGGAAATCCAGCTCGAAGACATGCCATTCCATTCGTAATGCTTCACTGGAAAAAATTCAAAACAATTCACTGAATTTTCTGCGAAATATTCAATCGCGGCGGACGTTAATGGAGCAAAGCCCTAACTACATATCATAAGTCAATGTCCAAAAAAAACTTCCGCTCGAGATACGCGTTCCCAGGGTCTGCGATGCCGCACGATTCGCATCATCGAAGGCGATTCGTCGTCTCCCCTTTCCAACGATCTACTGTAGTCAGTGGAGGAAGTGATGTCTCTAGGTTTGAAAAATTTCGGCGAATCGATTTTAGGACCACGGGGAAATATCTCGCGCCCCCTTGAACGGTTCAATGCGCGTCGTACGGCTTTCAGTGTCTCTCGGCATTATTAACCTTGTTAATCGTTTTCCTAGCTAAGGGAGGAAGAAACTGCGCGGAACTTTGTTTTTTCTTCCACTCCCCTTATTTTAATGGGGGCCGCTGCCGAACAGCGTCTCAATGCCTCGTTTATTTTCGGCCAGACAATAGAATTCGCCCTGCTCTTCCGGAAGGCCGAGGCGAGGAACGCGTTCAAAGCGTTCAAAGTGCTCGTGCTCGTGCTCGTGCTCGTTTCGCCGAAATGAAGAGAATTTCGCTAGAATCAATCGGATAGCTTGAAAGGCACAGTGCTGCGAGTATTTATGTATCGTGCCACTCGGAAATTTGCCTAGCCCGCAGGATTGTCACGGCAACGTCCAATATTTTCCTGATTCTAACAACATGAGTGGTGTATTTCTTTTGTTTCACTTGTCGCCGTTGTGCTGTGTTTCTCTGTAAAGATCCACTGTCTATCCACTGTATATGATCGCTCGTGTGTTTCTGGTTATTTTCCTTTATACCGGAGTGTTAATGAAACAAGTTGGACCTAATACGTGATGAATGAATATGTCCATTGTCCAGTACTACTGTCTGCCTCTATCGCAGTGGAATGATTGGAGCGTTTGCCGTACCTATCCTGTTCATCGTGGAATGAAAGGGGTTGGAGATACGAAAGCTTTCTTCGTTATCGCGGGTTATCGCGCCGCGCCGTCAACCCATCAGCCATTACGCGAAAGATTGCGCTTATCTGACGCCGATGGATTAAACGTGTGATCGATTGCTTCTTTTGTAAAATGGCCCGCCGATTCCGAAAATAAGGTCTAAAGATATTTCTATGGATACGTTGTCCGGATATCGACAGGTGAACTCTTTACCTGTCTGTCAAACAGGTGGTCCCACATAATTCGGAATATCTCGTGTTGCCATTAATTTCAGCTAATTTTCGACCATATCTTTTCCACCCCTGTCGATATCTCGAAAACGTATCCAGAGATTTTGTTTTTAGACGTAAGAAAAAGATAGTTGCGACTAATACATTTACCTACTTAGGTAATAGGTATGTAGATCGAAGTCGTCGATTTCCACCGAAAATCGATTTGATCGAGCCGCCAAACAGGCAGAACTTGATCCCGTTCCGACGTAATGGATAATTTCGTGGTATTTCGAAAGGTGGTGAATCAATATCTTTGCCATCGATTCTGGCCGGGATTGCAATGTACAAGAGCCGGTGATTCAGGAGCTTTGGTGGGATTGGTGGGATTGGTGGGATTGGTGGGATTAAGAGGATCCAGCGACAATGTCGCGATAATCGAGTTGCTACGTTATGCAGCTGTAATAGAACCGTAATAGAACCGTAATGAAATCGTAATGGAATCGGACAGGGCGAATAATTGCCAATCGATCGCCAACGTCTTGGCCGCGTTTTCTCGCGATACCTATCAATCCTACCAATCCTATCATGCTCCGTCCGGAGGAAATGGAAATGGAAATCCGGAGTGGAGGATGAAACGAGACGCCAAGGTTTGCTAGGGCGGGGTTGGGAACGTTTTCGGAGAAATATTAAGAGGCTCCTCTGTTCCAGGAAGCAATCGCCAAGTTCTTGGCACTCGCTGACCGATTGCGACGACTCTACATATGATAATTCGATTACAGAACGAATAGCATTTTCGTAGCTACCCAAATTCCCGTGGCAATTCAAGGGAACGGAACTTGAGCCGTGCTAAAGCCTCGTATGAAATTGCTCCACGCCGTCAGTGGGCGTGATTCGCTAACACGGCGCAGAAAACAGACGTTTATCATCATATCACCTACGTGTATACCTACGTATATTTAGTCGAGACTCGAGAGTGCGACGCGACGCGACGCGCGTAACTTTACGTCTGCGTAGGTAAATGTATACTATATAGTACATGTACTGCTTAAATATACTTGCATAAGGTCGGGAGCGTTCTGAATGATCGGCTACCAGAGAGCGTGGCCCACTTACCGGCTATCGGGTTCGCGATGTAAATTTAGGACCACGATTGCGTCATTTCTGCGTCCAGCGGTCGCGTGAGTCGTCACCTCCAGGCTCTTAATTCTCCCCGAGTGACTCTTTAACGAACTCGTTTCACCCCCGATTGCTCTGGTAGCTTTTGTAATTCCTGTCTCGAAGCTGCGATCTTGCTCGGTCGTTGTGATCGCTTCAACGCAACGTACGATTTCTTATTGTTACCTCTTTCCGATAATTCGGCTAAAAAGCGTTTCTAACAAAAGTTAGATTTTAAAATTCAGAAAATCTCTATACTGTCTCCTTTCTCCCCATGCTTATTTTGCTTATTTTGCTTATTTTGCTTATTTTGCTTATTGCTTAATTGAGCAACTGGTGCTGAAAGGGGAAGTCGAGGAGCAGTGAAATTTTCATAAATTCCCCACGATCATTGCGTGAGCCGCGAAACTCTCTACATAACGTGACCGTCGCTGGTTGTTCGGTACCTATCGGGGATACCAACGGCGGCGTTTTAAGGAATTTCAGAAGTTCAGAATTTCACGGTTCGGCACGATGCCAGCTGGAATGCCACGGATTGATTTTTCAAAACTCGTGGCGAGTAAACGGATCAGGCGACGTTAGGTAACGGCGTTAAAGGTTTAATGGGATCGTGTGGCGCGACGATGAAGCCGCGGATGAGAAGTGAGAACCGTAAACACTGTTTGAGAACGTGCTCGCTAGGACGGGATCGGATTGGAGCAGCGGCTGCGAGCGAAATAATTGGCGGTTCGGCCGGAAATTGCCGATCGATGGCTTCCCTCGTTCCCCGAGCTTCCTGTAATTCCTGTAGTTCCTGTAGTTCCTGTACAGGAGACGCGGGAACGCGATCTTCCTCGGCGCGTCCCACGGTCCCGTGCTTCCAGCCGTTTTTCTCCCATTATCCAATAAATTCCCTTGTCGCTGGCAGCCACTTGTTGTTCGGAGGAAGTAACGCGCAACAGTATCGCGCAGTTTCACGATTAACGAAGGATTGCTCGATTAATTGCGGCCCGTTCCGTGAATAAGCCTAACGACTTTGGACCTTGACAAAATACACGGGGTGTAATATCTAATATCACCGGTACTTTGACCAGAGTCTGCCTGGAAGCGAGACTAAAGTCCGCAAGTATCTCCGGCGCAAGAATAAGACTACTTAGGGAACTCGAAGCTGGAGCGCGCTCGCCTCTGCGAGTCGTGATCGTGGTAATTGCAACGCGAAGCGCTACAGTATCTGAGCGTCAGAGAGAAACCACCTACTGACCTACACACGTGTACATACACTACATACACTACATACACTACATACCTACCCGCTACCCAGAGCCAGAGCATGCATGCGTGCATGCCTGTCGCCGAGTTTATTTGCGTTTCATTGTAATCCGAGTTCATTCTCCTTTTGCTCTCTCTCGCCTCGCGTGCCAATGAATGGACCAGATGTGCGCGAGGGTTATACCTCTAAAATCGGAGCGGCGGAGCTGAATCGCCGGACTAACCGTTCAGGGACTAAAAACTCATTGAGATGTCACTTGCCCCTGCCCACCCATTCACTCGCGAGTCGAGTCTCTTCCCCATATAATATATTCCGTGTGACTACACTCGGTTTGGACTCGAGCCCGAGTGTGTCACGCGGCCCTTAAAACTCTCAAGCGGCTGGTTGATAAGATTAAGCGTGTTTACGAAGCGCAATCTTGAACCTTGCACCCGCCGCGGCCACCTTTCGTATTGGCGGCCGCGCTCCCGAACAGAATATTGCTTTCGGCCAGCGCACAGGCGCTCTTATTTCGCGCGATAATCACATATCACGCTCGATTTCTTTCTCCCCGCTAAGTCGGTTCTTCATTTTCTCACTTTCACAGGCTTGCTAAAAGGAAAAAGAAAACTGCATTTGTAGTAATGATACTCCATTGGCGTTTGTGTTACAGGTTCGGCGTCCGTGGAGCAGAAGAATGGAAACGGCAACGCGAAGAACAACAAGACGAACAACAACGGGGTGGAGGTGAATCGAAACGAGGAGCAGAATGGCACGGGCGAGGTTAAAGGCCAGGCGAAGAAGAAGCCGAGCGCGCCTGGAAGCGGTCCTCTGTTGCAACAAGCGTAAGTTTCGGCCGTTGCCTCGCCACCGTGGCCACTCCTGCTCCCCTCCAGCGACTACATACCTGCTTCGAAATTAACGCTGATTAACGCTCTGCCGGCGACGCGGACGGTCGCGCGCGAACGATTGCCCCCTCGAGGTCCTCCTGGCGACGGGCGACGGGCGACGAGCGACGAGCCACGAGCCACGAGCCACGAGCGACGCAGCGGAATCTAACGTCGGACTGGAAAATGTGAGAATCCGTCGAGCTACGCGAGCGGCGAGACCCGCTCCTTTTCCTCCCTTGTCGTCGACTTTGCCCGCCGCAAACTGACTTCTTCTAATTATAGTCCCTTTCGGTGCTCCGTGATCCGTGCTCCGTGCTCCGTGCTCCGTGCTCCGTGCTCCGTGCTCCGTGCTCCGTGCTCCGCGTTGCGTAACGCGTTATTATAGTCCCACTTTAAAATAACCGCGAAAACAAACGCGCGCGCGCGCGCGCCGATCCTGGCGGGAAGCTCTCGCAACGCGTTTGTCATTGGGCTACGGCTACGGCTATGCCCTCTTTTCTAACATATCATACTAACTGACCAGTTGCACCTTTCCATTTTTACAGAGAGATATCCACCAGTCAGCTCGACTTCTTCAAGATGCTCGACGAGAAGATCGAGAACGTGAGTTCCTTCTGCCAGACCCTTAGCTTTATCTTCCTCCGAAATTCACGTCGCGCGTTGCCGCTTCTATTCTGGAAAACGACATACCTATATAGAAAGATATCGGGATCAGCTTGGAACGCGTTGGAATCAGGCCTGAATAATAATATTAATCGGGGATACCCGGGATCGGATCGCCCCATCGTACCGGTCGCACTTGACCCTTCTGCGCCTGTTCTCGTTCATCGTTTCGGTAGAAAAGAAACATTCCTCGGACATATCTGATATAAGCTGGCCGCCGAATTTTCCGGAGAAATACTTGACGAATTAATTTTCAAATTCTCTCGACCCTTTTAAATTCAAATATTTCATGATATTTCGCGGATCCCATATTAACCGGTATCGGAACACATTTCAGGGCCCGGATTACGACGAGAGCGTGGACACGACGGCCAGAGCTGAGCGGGTCTCGAATCTGCTGCGTCAGTGGGAGCTGGCCAGCGTCACCTGGTCGAGCATGTCCGAGCTGAACAACGCCTCCCCGACCGACACGAAGAACCGCAGCTCGGCGTCGAACACGCCCCGGCAGAGCCTGAGCGCCAAGGACCGCGAAGGGATGAGGAACATAGTAGGCGGCAGGCCGGAGAGCGCACCGATCTACATGAGGAACGCGAACCGCGTGGACGGCCTGCAGGAGGCCCATCACTGCCCGTCGCCCAACATGCCGAGGCACGTGCTCGAGTCGATCACGCAGAGCCCCACCCAGAGCCTGAAGAACGTCACGCCGCCCGGCTCGTCGTCCCCCACCGGCCTGCGCTACCAGGACAGCTACAAGGACAACTACAAGGACAGCTACAAGGAGTCCAACGCCAACCAGCCGTCCTCGAAGAGCGTCAAGCTGCACTACACCACCGCGAACAATCCCGTGAACGGGGAGTACGTGACGCAGCAGGCCCTCTACCGGGAGCAGTATCTGCAGCAGACTGGCATAATCACCGTCCCGTCGCAGTACTCGGCCGGATCGCCAGCTGGGAACGTCCTCAGGAACAACCCGTTCGTGCAGCAGTATCAGATCTCCAGCCCTCAGCACTTCTCCACTCCCAGGAAGCGGGGCTTCAACGCCGCCCAGATGACGTGACCGGGATGATGGCCGTGCACCACCAGATAAGACTGAAATCACACCCTTCAACAGAGGGAGTCGACGAGAAGGGAGCGCGTTAGAGAGAACCAGGGCGCGGCGGAGCAGCGAGGGATGATCTTTGGATCCGTCGATAAGCGACCGCGAGAGAGAGAGAGAGAGAGAGAGCCCTATGAGGCGGCTTCGGAGACTGACCAACGGACGGAGACACGGATTGCGGATGTTTCTCTCCATGTTCCTACAGATTCCGTGTACATTTCCATGGGTTGCGATCGGCAGAGCGAGGAACCGAATGTACACGAGCACGTCGATGAAGGCCTAAGTGATGCTGGAATGTTGGGGATCGCAAAGGGATACTTATACCGTTGCGACGCGATCCTACGAATTCTTCTCAACACGTCTACCAGAATTCTTCGCTAAACAAGTGCCAAACATATGTTGCGCGTGGGCAGGCTAGAAGAAGGGGTCGCGCCAGGGAGGGACATTGCTCGTTCAACCAATACTCCGTTCTTTGTAACTCGTGTAAATCAACACACCTTTTTCGATGTATACATATATATTTTTCCGTTCATTCTTGTACTTCGGTTCTCTTTTTCAAATCGGGTAGAGCGTCTCTACGTATCGCCATGTTGGTAAATGTGTTGTATATTTCTATATATAAGGGAAACAGCAGCAGAACACACACACACACACGAATACACAGACGCGTGACACACGAAGGAAGATAAAATACGTGGAAACACTAGCGTGAACGTTGCTGTCGCCATAACGTTTTTTTTTTTTTTTGTATAATTGTATTATTATAGCGAGGTACTCCGGGGTATACATATATTATACACTAAGCATATACGTGTGTATGCATTTATGTATGTATCGGAAGCGGCGAAATATAAGAAAAAGAAAACATACAGAAATCGGGAGGACACAGAGATCGAATGTGCTGGAAATCTTACTTAATACCATGTATAGACTTGCTGTATATGTACTTACTACTGTGTATGGATATACATTTAACTTAACGTGATGACTGTATATTTATATATGTTGACCATGTTCAAAGTTAACGGTATATATATAATATAGTTGATGATGAGAGTTTTATATTTCATGTTAACGAATATGCTCTATATTGTGGAATTACACGCTCGATCGAATTCGGTGCATCACTGTCGAACTGTGAATACTGTATGTTTCGTTCCATTGAAGAACCTTTTCTTTTTTTTTATAAATAAATAAATTCATAATTTCCCTCCAGCAGAAACGTGCTTTCTACCCCGATCTATTAATTTCTATTATGCGTCTTTTCGTTGGAATGATTCTATTTCCCGTAACGAGAAGTAGTCGAGTTCGAGGCTTTTGTCTCGAGACTATCCATCGGATAGAGCGGATTCTAACCGCTTCTTGTTGCGCAACTAACGCTGAGAAAAATGGGATTAACGGATAACAGTCGACGATTGATTTATGAGTTTTTATTTAGCGTCGCGGAACACGTTTTTTTATCCGCAAGAGAGTGGTCAGCAAGCTGTTTACGTGTAATCCGATTTGACACGGCTAATAAGATTTGCTTGCCCTGAAACCCGTACAATACGCACAATTCGCATTAGTTTATAGGAAGAATACCTATAATATGTGTATTCTCTTAAACCGGTCTGTGATTTATTTTACAAGAGGTTTTTAACATTTCGGGAACCTGTGCACCTCGAAGCTCGAGGAAATATTAGTAGTATTGGAAATAGAACCATCTGCGAGTTATTGATAATTTCAACGGTCCCACATATTTCAGAGTCCTTCCCAGTCGCATCATTCTCGCCAATTCTCGCTAATTCTCGCATTAACCCGTGAAGGGTTAACTTCAATGCGGCTCCACTATGGCTCCACTATGGCTCCACTGGTCCACACTGATCGATGTATAACTAGTGTTGGCTAGAACCATGATTTGTGAATCACGAGTGATCCGATCACGTTCGTTCCCAATCACGGTGATTTTTCACAGTGATCCGTGATTTTCGTGATCGCTTCTGATTGGTGCAGGAGAACAGTGATCCGTGATCGCTTCTGATTGGTGCAGGAGAACAGTGATCCGTGATCGCTTCTGATTGGTGCAGGCAGAACAGTGATCCGTGATCGGTTCTGATTGGTGGAGAGTATAACTGGTCTTTGCACGCACCACATAACCTGCATATTCTATATTAACGACGTCAAAACAAAAATGCGCTGATATCAGTTTCGTGTTTTTTTTGGTTATTCTATAAATACGGTCGAAATTCTAATTTCATTAATTAAATAAAGAAAATTTTCGTTATATACAGAAAACATAACGTAATATTAAACTAACATTATATGTAGATATTGTTGGGCAAGCTATATTGAAGCATTTTATAAAAAATAATTCAATCATGAGCAAGATTTCCGATCACAGTATTCACAGTGAGCAAATTCACTCGAGGCAACAAAAAAAACACGATCACGGTCGTGATTTAACTTAAATCACGACCGTGATCGTGATTCTGCGATCACGGTGATAAATCACCGTTAGTGATTTTGCGTCAACAGTTAATGAGAGAGACTCGAAATGTCCCTAAATCCAATGTGCGGGTTAGTAAATTCCCTGCCGTATGGAGGCTTTTGGCGCGAAACCTTGTAATTTGAAATAATACAAGTTGCTATAATTCGTTCTTCGTCTGTTACAGCATTTGTGGATGATTCTTCGTTGACAACAACGTTACTTAACAAATACGGGAAAACTATCGATCTAAGCAGTGGCGTACGCAGGGAAAATGTGAGAAACAAGGGAAAAGGAACGGAGTTGTATCAAGCGCATGAAAGTATCAACGAGTCGCGCGTCGTCTGTCTCGAACCCCCCTCCCCCCGGCCCCTCAACACAAAAAATAAAATCCTGTGTACTCCACCGAATCGAAGAACTTGAAATTTGAACCCAAAATTTTATATATAAAATAAAGTCAAAATATACTGATTACTTATTTAATATTCATGTATCGCTCCATTGCAATGTACTGAATGTATTTTAAAGACAATAAAGTGGAAAAACTATACAAAATCGTATTATTATTCTAAAGATTCTCTAGAACATTCCTATACAAATTCCAAACCTATTCGCCCACACACCAGATTTTGAAATGCGCTACTTTAACGCTGCGTCTTTCAAAAACGTCTCTTAATGGAGAAGTATTGAACAGAGAGCTGAAATTTAGGATACCTCCTTTCGCTTCATGTTCTCCTGATACATCGCTCCAAAATCTAGCCAAAAATTTCTGAACGCTGCAAAATTGAGCTTCGTAACAGGAGAACATGATGTGGAAGGAGGCGGCACAAAGTTAGCGACTTCGGAAAGGGAATCTAAGGCGCAGAACTGTTCGACGTAGAGGCGCAGAGTTTTCGACTAGGAAATTCAGAGCACCTCCCTTCGCTTCATGTTCTCCTGATACATCGCTCCAAAATCTAGCCAAAAATTTCTGAACGCTGCAAAATTGAGCTTCGTAACAGGAGAACATGATGTGGAAGGAGGCGGCACAAAGTTAGCGTCTTCGGAAAGGGAATCTAAGGCGCAGAACTGTTCGACGTAGAGGCGCAGAGTTTTCGACTAGGAAATTCAGAGCACCTCCCTTCGCTTCATGTTCTCCTGATACATCGCTCCAAAATCTAGCCAAAAATTTCTGAACGCTGCAAAATTGAGCTTCGTAACAGGAGAACATGATGTGGAAGGAGGCGGCACAAAGTTAGCGTCTTCGGAAAGGGAATCTAAGGCGCAGAACTGTTCGACGTAGAGGCGCAGAGTTTTCGACTAGGAAATTCAGAGCACCTCCCTTCGCTTCATGTTCTCCTGATACATCGCTCCAAAATCTAGCCAAAAATTTCTGAACGCTGCAAAATTGAGCTTCGTAACAGGAGAACATGATGTGGAAGGAGGCGGCACAAAGTTAGCGTCTTCGGAAAGGGAATCTAAGGCGCAGAACTGTTCGACGTAGAGGCGCAGAGTTTTCGACTAGGAAATTCAGAGCACCTCCCTTCGCTTCATGTTCTCCTGATACATCGCTCCAAAATCTAGCCAAAAATTTCTGAACGCTGCAAAATTGAGCTTCGTAACAGGAGAACATGATGTGGAAGGAGGCGGCACAAAGTTAGCGACTTCGGAAAGGGAATCTAAGGCGCAGAACTGTTCGACGTAGAGGCGCAGAGTTTTCGACTAGGAAATTCAGAGCACCTCCCTTCGCTTCATGTTCTCCTGATACATCGCTCCAAAATCTAGCCAAAAATTTCTGAACGCTGCAAAATTGAGCTTCGTAACAGGAGAACATGATGTGGAAGGAGGCGGCACAAAGTTAGCGTCTTCGGAAAGGGAATCTAAGGCGCAGAACTGTTCGACGTAGAGGCGCAGAGTTTTCAACTAGGAAATTCAGAGCACCTCCCTTCGCTTCATGTTCTCCTGATACATCGCTCCAAAATCTAGCCAAAAATTTCTGAACGCTGCAAAATTGAGCTTCGTAACAGGAGAACATGATGTGGAAGGAGGCGGCACAAAGTTAGCGTCTTCGGAAAGGGAATCTAAGGCGCAGAACTGTTCGACGTAGAGGCGCAGAGTTTTCGACTAGGAAATTCAGAGCACCTCCCTTCGCTTCATGTTCTCCTGATACATCGCTCCAAAATCTAGCCAAAAATTTCTGAACGCTGCAAAATTGAGCTTCGTAACAGGAGAACATGATGTGGAAGGAGGCGGCACAAAGTTAGCGTCTTCGGAAAGGGAATCTAAGGCGCAGAACTGTTCGACGTAGAGGCGCAGAGTTTTCGACTAGGAAATTCAGAGCACCTCCCTTCGCTTCATGTTCTCCTGATACATCGCTCCAAAATCTAGCCAAAAATTTCTGAACGCTGCAAAATTGAGCTTCGTAACAGGAGAACATGATGTGGAAGGAGGCGGCACAAAGTTAGCGTCTTCGGAAAGGGAATCTAAGGCGCAGAACTGTTCGACGTAGAGGCGCAGAGTTTTCGACTAGGAAATTCAGAGCACCTCCCTTCGCTTCATGTTCTCCTGATACATCGCTCCAAAATCTAGCCAAAAATTTCTGAACGCTGCAAAATTGAGCTTCGTAACAGGAGAACATGATGTGGAAGGAGGCGGCACAAAGTTAGCGTCTTCGGAAAGGGAATCCAAGGCGCAGAACTGTTCGACGTAGAGGCGCAGAGTTTTCAACTAGGAAATTCAGAGCACCTCCCTTCGCTTCATGTTCTCCTGATACATCGCTCCAAAATCTAGCCAAAAATTTCTGAACGCTGCAAAATTGAGCTTCGTAACAGGAGAACATGATGTGGAAGGAGGCGGCACAAAGTTAGCGACTTCGGAAAGGGAATCTAAGGCGCAGAACTGTTCGACGTAGAGGCGCAGAGTTTTCGACTAGGAAATTCAGAGCACCTCCCTTCGCTTCATGTTCTCCAGATACATCGCTCCAAAATCTAGCCAAAAATTTCTGAACGCTGCAAAATTGAGCTTCGTAACAGGAGAACATGATGTGGAAGGAGGCGGCACAAAGTTAGCGACTTCGGAAAGGGAATCTAAGGCGCAGAACTGTTCGACGTAGAGGCGCAGAGTTTTCGACTAGGAAATTCAGAGCACCTCCCTTCGCTTCATGTTCTCCTGATACATCGCTCCAAAATCTAGCCAAAAATTTCTGAACGCTGCAAAATTGAGCTTCGTAACAGGAGAACATGATGTGGAAGGAGGCGGCACAAAGTTAGCGTCTTCGGAAAGGGAATCTAAGGCGCAGAACTGTTCGACGTAGAGGCGCAGAGTTTTCGACTAGGAAATTCAGAGCACCTCCCTTCGCTTCATGTTCTCCTGATACATCGCTCCAAAATCTAGCCAAAAATTTCTGAACGCTGCAAAATTGAGCTTCGTAACAGGAGAACATGATGTGGAAGGAGGCGGCACAAAGTTAGCGTCTTCGGAAAGGGAATCTAAGGCGCAGAACTGTTCGACGTAGAGGCGCAGAGTTTTCGACTAGGAAATTCAGAGCACCTCCCTTCGCTTCATGTTCTCCTGATACATCGCTCCAAAATCTAGCCAAAAATTTCTGAACGCTGCAAAATTGAGCTTCGTAACAGGAGAACATGATGTGGAAGGAGGCGGCACAAAGTTAGCGTCTTCGGAAAGGGAATCTAAGGCGCAGAACTGTTCGACGTAGAGGCGCAGAGTTTTCGACTAGGAAATTCAGAGCACCTCCCTTCGCTTCATGTTCTCCTGATACATCGCTCCAAAATCTAGCCAAAAATTTCTGAACGCTGCAAAATTGAGCTTCGTAACAGGAGAACATGATGTGGAAGGAGGCGGCACAAAGTTAGCGTCTTCGGAAAGGGAATCTAAGGCGCAGAACTGTTCGACGTAGAGGCGCAGAGTTTTCAACTAGGAAATTCAGAGCACCTCCCTTCGCTTCATGTTCTCCTGATACATCGCTCCAAAATCTAGCCAAAAATTTCTGAACGCTGCAAAATTGAGCTTCGTAACAGGAGAACATGATGTGGAAGGAGGCGGCACAAAGTTAGCGTCTTCGGAAAGGGAATCTAAGGCGCAGAACTGTTCGACGTAGAGGCGCAGAGTTTTCGACTAGGAAATTCAGAGCACCTCCCTTCGCTTCATGTTCTCCTGATACATCGCTCCAAAATCTAGCCAAAAATTTCTGAACGCTGCAAAATTGAGCTTCGTAACAGGAGAACATGATGTGGAAGGAGGCGGCACAAAGTTAGCGTCTTCGGAAAGGGAATCCAAGGCGCAGAACTGTTCGACGTAGAGGCGCAGAGTTTTCAACTAGGAAATTCAGAGCACCTCCCTTCGCTTCATGTTCTCCTGATACATCGCTCCAAAATCTAGCCAAAAATTTCTGAACGCTGCAAAATTGAGCTTCGTAACAGGAGAACATGATGTGGAAGGAGGCGGCACAAAGTTAGCGTCTTCGGAAAGGGAATCTAAGGCGCAGAACTGTTCGACGTAGAGGCGCAGAGTTTTCAACTAGGAAATTCAGAGCACCTCCCTTCGCTTCATGTTCTCCTGATACATCGCTCCAAAATCTAGCCAAAAATTTCTGAACGCTGCAAAATTGAGCTTCGTAACAGGAGAACATGATGTGGAAGGAGGCGCCACAAAGTTAGCGACTTCGGAAAGGGAATCTAAGGCGCAGAACTGTTCGACGTAGAGGCGCAGAGTTTTCGACTAGGAAATTCAGAGCACCTCCCTTCGCTTCATGTTCTCCTGATACATCGCTCCAAAATCTAGCCAAAAATTTCTGAACGCTGCAAAATTGAGCTTCGTAACAGGAGAACATGATGTGGAAGGAGGCGGCACAAAGTTAGCGACTTCGGAAAGGGAATCTAAGGCGCAGAACTGTTCGACGTAGAGGCGCAGAGTTTTCGACTAGGAAATTCAGAGCACCTCCCTTCGCTTCATGTTCTCCTGATACATCGCTCCAAAATCTAGCCAAAAATTTCTGAACGCTGCAAAATTGAGCTTCGTAACAGGAGAACATGATGTGGAAGGAGGCGGCACAAAGTTAGCGTCTTCGGAAAGGGAATCTAAGGCGCAGAACTGTTCGACGTAGAGGCGCAGAGTTTTCGACTAGGAAATTCAGAGCACCTCCCTTCGCTTTATGTTCTCCTGATACATCGCTCCAAAATCTAGCCAAAAATTTCTGAACGCTGCAAAATTGAGCTTCGTAACAGGAGAACATGATGTGGAAGGAGGCGGCACAAAGTTAGCGTCTTCGGAAAGGGAATCTAAGGCGCAGAACTGTTCGACGTAGAGGCGCAGAGTTTTCGACTAGGAAATTCAGAGCACCTCCCTTCGCTTCATGTTCTCCTGATACATCGCTCCAAAATCTAGCCAAAAATTTCTGAACGCTGCAAAATTGAGCTTCGTAACAGGAGAACATGATGTGGAAGGAGGCGGCACAAAGTTAGCGACTTCGGAAAGGGAATCTAAGGCGCAGAACTGTTCGACGTAGAGGCGCAGAGTTTTCGACTAGGAAATTCAGAGCACCTCCCTTCGCTTCATGTTCTCCTGATACATCGCTCCAAAATCTAGCCAAAAATTTCTGAACGCTGCAAAATTGAGCTTCGTAACAGGAGAACATGATGTGGAAGGAGGCGGCACAAAGTTAGCGACTTCGGAAAGGGAATCTAAGGCGCAGAACTGTTCGACGTAGAGGCGCAGAGTTTTCGACTAGGAAATTCAGAGCACCTCCCTTCGCTTCATGTTCTCCTGATACATCGCTCCAAAATCTAGCCAAAAATTTCTGAACGCTGCAAAATTGAGCTTCGTAACAGGAGAACATGATGTGGAAGGAGGCGGCACAAAGTTAGCGACTTCGGAAAGGGAATCTAAGGCGCAGAACTGTTCGACGTAGAGGCGCAGAGTTTTCGACTAGGAAATTCAGAGCACCTCCCTTCGCTTCATGTTCTCCTGATACATCGCTCCAAAATCTAGCCAAAAATTTCTGAACGCTGCAAAATTGAGCTTCGTAACAGGAGAACATGATGTGGAAGGAGGCGGCACAAAGTTAGCGTCTTCGGAAAGGGAATCTAAGGCGCAGAACTGTTCGACGTAGAGGCGCAGAGTTTTCGACTAGGAAATTCAGAGCACCTCCCTTCGCTTCATGTTCTCCTGATACATCGCTCCAAAATCTAGCCAAAAATTTCTGAACGCTGCAAAATTGAGCTTCGTAACAGGAGAACATGATGTGGAAGGAGGCGGCACAAAGTTAGCGTCTTCGGAAAGGGAATCCAAGGCGCAGAACTGTTCGACGTAGAGGCGCAGAGTTTTCAACTAGGAAATTCAGAGCACCTCCCTTCGCTTCATGTTCTCCTGATACATCGCTCCAAAATCTAGCCAAAAATTTCTGAACGCTGCAAAATTGAGCTTCGTAACAGGAGAACATGATGTGGAAGGAGGCGGCACAAAGTTAGCGACTTCGGAAAGGGAATCTAAGGCGCAGAACTGTTCGACGTAGAGGCGCAGAGTTTTCGACTAGGAAATTCAGAGCACCTCCCTTCGCTTCATGTTCTCCTGATACATCGCTCCAAAATCTAGCCAAAAATTTCTGAACGCTGCAAAATTGAGCTTCGTAACAGGAGAACATGATGTGGAAGGAGGCGGCACAAAGTTAGCGTCTTCGGAAAGGGAATCTAAGGCGCAGAACTGTTCGACGTAGAGGCGCAGAGTTTTCGACTAGGAAATTCAGAGCACCTCCCTTCGCTTCATGTTCTCCTGATACATCGCTCCAAAATCTAGCCAAAAATTTCTGAACGCTGCAAAATTGAGCTTCGTAACAGGAGAACATGATGTGGAAGGAGGCGGCACAAAGTTAGCGACTTCGGAAAGGGAATCTAAGGCGCAGAACTGTTCGACGTAGAGGCGCAGAGTTTTCGACTAGGAAATTCAGAGCACCTCCCTTCGCTTCATGTTCTCCTGATACATCGCTCCAAAATCTAGCCAAAAATTTCTGAACGCTGCAAAATTGAGCTTCGTAACAGGAGAACATGATGTGGAAGGAGGCGGCACAAAGTTAGCGACTTCGGAAAGGGAATCTAAGGCGCAGAACTGTTCGACGTAGAGGCGCAGAGTTTTCGACTAGGAAATTCAGAGCACCTCCCTTCGCTTCATGTTCTCCTGATACATCGCTCCAAAATCTAGCCAAAAATTTCTGAACGCTGCAAAATTGAGCTTCGTAACAGGAGAACATGATGTGGAAGGAGGCGGCACAAAGTTAGCGACTTCGGAAAGGGAATCTAAGGCGCAGAACTGTTCGACGTAGAGGCGCAGAGTTTTCGACTAGGAAATTCAGAGCACCTCCCTTCGCTTCATGTTCTCCTGATACATCGCTCCAAAATCTAGCCAAAAATTTCTGAACGCTGCAAAATTGAGCTTCGTAACAGGAGAACATGATGTGGAAGGAGGCGGCACAAAGTTAGCGTCTTCGGAAAGGGAATCCAAGGCGCAGAACTGTTCGACGTAGAGGCGCAGAGTTTTCAACTAGGAAATTCAGAGCACCTCCCTTCGCTTCATGTTCTCCTGATACATCGCTCCAAAATCTAGCCAAAAATTTCTGAACGCTGCAAAATTGAGCTTCGTAACAGGAGAACATGATGTGGAAGGAGGCGCCACAAAGTTAGCGACTTCGGAAAGGGAATCTAAGGCGCAGAACTGTTCGACGTAGAGGCGCAGAGTTTTCGACTAGGAAATTCAGAGCACCTCCCTTCGCTTCATGTTCTCCTGATACATCGCTCCAAAATCTAGCCAAAAATTTCTGAACGCTGCAAAATTGAGCTTCGTAACAGGAGAACATGATGTGGAAGGAGGCGGCACAAAGTTAGCGACTTCGGAAAGGGAATCTAAGGCGCAGAACTGTTCGACGTAGAGGCGCAGAGTTTTCGACTAGGAAATTCAGAGCACCTCCCTTCGCTTCATGTTCTCCTGATACATCGCTCCAAAATCTAGCCAAAAATTTCTGAACGCTGCAAAATTGAGCTTCGTAACAGGAGAACATGATGTGGAAGGAGGCGGCACAAAGTTAGCGTCTTCGGAAAGGGAATCTAAGGCGCAGAACTGTTCGACGTAGAGGCGCAGAGTTTTCGACTAGGAAATTCAGAGCACCTCCCTTCGCTTTATGTTCTCCTGATACATCGCTCCAAAATCTAGCCAAAAATTTCTGAACGCTGCAAAATTGAGCTTCGTAACAGGAGAACATGATGTGGAAGGAGGCGGCACAAAGTTAGCGTCTTCGGAAAGGGAATCTAAGGCGCAGAACTGTTCGACGTAGAGGCGCAGAGTTTTCGACTAGGAAATTCAGAGCACCTCCCTTCGCTTCATGTTCTCCTGATACATCGCTCCAAAATCTAGCCAAAAATTTCTGAACGCTGCAAAATTGAGCTTCGTAACAGGAGAACATGATGTGGAAGGAGGCGGCACAAAGTTAGCGACTTCGGAAAGGGAATCTAAGGCGCAGAACTGTTCGACGTAGAGGCGCAGAGTTTTCGACTAGGAAATTCAGAGCACCTCCCTTCGCTTCATGTTCTCCTGATACATCGCTCCAAAATCTAGCCAAAAATTTCTGAACGCTGCAAAATTGAGCTTCGTAACAGGAGAACATGATGTGGAAGGAGGCGGCACAAAGTTAGCGACTTCGGAAAGGGAATCTAAGGCGCAGAACTGTTCGACGTAGAGGCGCAGAGTTTTCGACTAGGAAATTCAGAGCACCTCCCTTCGCTTCATGTTCTCCTGATACATCGCTCCAAAATCTAGCCAAAAATTTCTGAACGCTGCAAAATTGAGCTTCGTAACAGGAGAACATGATGTGGAAGGAGGCGGCACAAAGTTAGCGACTTCGGAAAGGGAATCTAAGGCGCAGAACTGTTCGACGTAGAGGCGCAGAGTTTTCGACTAGGAAATTCAGAGCACCTCCCTTCGCTTCATGTTCTCCTGATACATCGCTCCAAAATCTAGCCAAAAATTTCTGAACGCTGCAAAATTGAGCTTCGTAACAGGAGAACATGATGTGGAAGGAGGCGGCACAAAGTTAGCGTCTTCGGAAAGGGAATCTAAGGCGCAGAACTGTTCGACGTAGAGGCGCAGAGTTTTCGACTAGGAAATTCAGAGCACCTCCCTTCGCTTCATGTTCTCCTGATACATCGCTCCAAAATCTAGCCAAAAATTTCTGAACGCTGCAAAATTGAGCTTCGTAACAGGAGAACATGATGTGGAAGGAGGCGGCACAAAGTTAGCGACTTCGGAAAGGGAATCTAAGGCGCAGAACTGTTCGACGTAGAGGCGCAGAGTTTTCGACTAGGAAATTCAGAGCACCTCCCTTCGCTTCATGTTCTCCTGATACATCGCTCCAAAATCTAGCCAAAAATTTCTGAACGCTGCAAAATTGAGCTTCGTAACAGGAGAACATGATGTGGAAGGAGGCGGCACAAAGTTAGCGTCTTCGGAAAGGGAATCTAAGGCGCAGAACTGTTCGACGTAGAGGCGCAGAGTTTTCGACTAGGAAATTCAGAGCACCTCCCTTCGCTTCATGTTCTCCTGATACATCGCTCCAAAATCTAGCCAAAAATTTCTGAACGCTGCAAAATTGAGCTTCGTAACAGGAGAACATGATGTGGAAGGAGGCGGCACAAAGTTAGCGACTTCGGAAAGGGAATCTAAGGCGCAGAACTGTTCGACGTAGAGGCGCAGAGTTTTCGACTAGGAAATTCAGAGCACCTCCCTTCGCTTCATGTTCTCCTGATACATCGCTCCAAAATCTAGCCAAAAATTTCTGAACGCTGCAAAATTGAGCTTCGTAACAGGAGAACATGATGTGGAAGGAGGCGGCACAAAGTTAGCGACTTCGGAAAGGGAATCTAAGGCGCAGAACTGTTCGACGTAGAGGCGCAGAGTTTTCGACTAGGAAATTCAGAGCACCTCCCTTCGCTTCATGTTCTCCTGATACATCGCTCCAAAATCTAGCCAAAAATTTCTGAACGCTGCAAAATTGAGCTTCGTAACAGGAGAACATGATGTGGAAGGAGGCGGCACAAAGTTAGCGACTTCGGAAAGGGAATCTAAGGCGCAGAACTGTTCGACGTAGAGGCGCAGAGTTTTCGACTAGGAAATTCAGAGCACCTCCCTTCGCTTCATGTTCTCCTGATACATCGCTCCAAAATCTAGCCAAAAATTTCTGAACGCTGCAAAATTGAGCTTCGTAACAGGAGAACATGATGTGGAAGGAGGCGGCACAAAGTTAGCGACTTCGGAAAGGGAATCTAAGGCGCAGAACTGTTCGACGTAGAGGCGCAGAGTTTTCGACTAGGAAATTCAGAGCACCTCCCTTCGCTTCATGTTCTCCTGATACATCGCTCCAAAATCTAGCCAAAAATTTCTGAACGCTGCAAAATTGAGCTTCGTAACAGGAGAACATGATGTGGAAGGAGGCGGCACAAAGTTAGCGTCTTCGGAAAGGGAATCTAAGGCGCAGAACTGTTCGACGTAGAGGCGCAGAGTTTTCGACTAGGAAATTCAGAGCACCTCCCTTCGCTTCATGTTCTCCTGATACATCGCTCCAAAATCTAGCCAAAAATTTCTGAACGCTGCAAAATTGAGCTTCGTAACAGGAGAACATGATGTGGAAGGAGGCGGCACAAAGTTAGCGTCTTCGGAAAGGGAATCTAAGGCGCAGAACTGTTCGACGTAGAGGCGCAGAGTTTTCGACTAGGAAATTCAGAGCACCTCCCTTCGCTTCATGTTCTCCTGATACATCGCTCCAAAATCTAGCCAAAAATTTCTGAACGCTGCAAAATTGAGCTTCGTAACAGGAGAACATGATGTGGAAGGAGGCGGCACAAAGTTAGCGTCTTCGGAAAGGGAATCCAAGGCGCAGAACTGTTCGACGTAGAGGCGCAGAGTTTTCAACTAGGAAATTCAGAGCACCTCCCTTCGCTTCATGTTCTCCTGATACATCGCTCCAAAATCTAGCCAAAAATTTCTGAACGCTGCAAAATTGAGCTTCGTAACAGGAGAACATGATGTGGAAGGAGGCGGCACAAAGTTAGCGTCTTCGGAAAGGGAATCTAAGGCGCAGAACTGTTCGACGTAGAGGCGCAGAGTTTTCGACTAGGAAATTCAGAGCACCTCCCTTCGCTTCATGTTCTCCTGATACATCGCTCCAAAATCTAGCCAAAAATTTCTGAACGCTGCAAAATTGAGCTTCGTAACAGGAGAACATGATGTGGAAGGAGGCGGCACAAAGTTAGCGTCTTCGGAAAGGGAATCTAAGGCGCAGAACTGTTCGACGTAGAGGCGCAGAGTTTTCGACTAGGAAATTCAGAGCACCTCCCTTCGCTTCATGTTCTCCTGATACATCGCTCCAAAATCTAGCCAAAAATTTCTGAACGCTGCAAAATTGAGCTTCGTAACAGGAGAACATGATGTGGAAGGAGGCGGTACAAAGTTAGCGACTTCGGAAAGGGAATCTAAGGCGCAGAACTGTTCGACGTAGAGGCGCAGAGTTTTCGACTAGGAAATTCAGAGCACCTCCCTTCGCTTCATGTTCTCCTGATACATCGCTCCAAAATCTAGCCAAAAATTTCTGAACGCTGCAAAATTGAGCTTCGTAACAGGAGAACATGATGTGGAAGGAGGCGGCACAAAGTTAGCGTCTTCGGAAAGGGAATCTAAGGCGCAGAACTGTTCGACGTAGAGGCGCAGAGTTTTCGACTAGGAAATTCAGAGCACCTCCCTTCGCTTCATGTTCTCCTGATACATCGCTCCAAAATCTAGCCAAAAATTTCTGAACGCTGCAAAATTGAGCTTCGTAACAGGAGAACATGATGTGGAAGGAGGCGGCACAAAGTTAGCGACTTCGGAAAGGGAATCTAAGGCGCAGAACTGTTCGACGTAGAGGCGCAGAGTTTTCGACTAGGAAATTCAGAGCACCTCCCTTCGCTTCATGTTCTCCTGATACATCGCTCCAAAATCTAGCCAAAAATTTCTGAACGCTGCAAAATTGAGCTTCGTAACAGGAGAACATGATGTGGAAGGAGGCGGCACAAAGTTAGCGTCTTCGGAAAGGGAATCTAAGGCGCAGAACTGTTCGACGTAGAGGCGCAGAGTTTTCGACTAGGAAATTCAGAGCACCTCCCTTCGCTTCATGTTCTCCTGATACATCGCTCCAAAATCTAGCCAAAAATTTCTGAACGCTGCAAAATTGAGCTTCGTAACAGGAGAACATGATGTGGAAGGAGGCGGCACAAAGTTAGCGTCTTCGGAAAGGGAATCCAAGGCGCAGAACTGTTCGACGTAGAGGCGCAGAGTTTTCAACTAGGAAATTCAGAGCACCTCCCTTCGCTTCATGTTCTCCTGATACATCGCTCCAAAATCTAGCCAAAAATTTCTGAACGCTGCAAAATTGAGCTTCGTAACAGGAGAACATGATGTGGAAGGAGGCGGCACAAAGTTAGCGACTTCGGAAAGGGAATCTAAGGCGCAGAACTGTTCGACGTAGAGGCGCAGAGTTTTCGACTAGGAAATTCAGAGCACCTCCCTTCGCTTCATGTTCTCCTGATACATCGCTCCAAAATCTAGCCAAAAATTTCTGAACGCTGCAAAATTGAGCTTCGTAACAGGAGAACATGATGTGGAAGGAGGCGGCACAAAGTTAGCGTCTTCGGAAAGGGAATCTAAGGCGCAGAACTGTTCGACGTAGAGGCGCAGAGTTTTCGACTAGGAAATTCAGAGCACCTCCCTTCGCTTCATGTTCTCCTGATACATCGCTCCAAAATCTAGCCAAAAATTTCTGAACGCTGCAAAATTGAGCTTCGTAACAGGAGAACATGATGTGGAAGGAGGCGGCACAAAGTTAGCGTCTTCGGAAAGGGAATCTAAGGCGCAGAACTGTTCGACGTAGAGGCGCAGAGTTTTCGACTAGGAAATTCAGAGCACCTCCCTTCGCTTCATGTTCTCCTGATACATCGCTCCAAAATCTAGCCAAAAATTTCTGAACGCTGCAAAATTGAGCTTCGTAACAGGAGAACATGATGTGGAAGGAGGCGGCACAAAGTTAGCGACTTCGGAAAGGGAATCTAAGGCGCAGAACTGTTCGACGTAGAGGCGCAGAGTTTTCGACTAGGAAATTCAGAGCACCTCCCTTCGCTTCATGTTCTCCTGATACATCGCTCCAAAATCTAGCCAAAAATTTCTGAACGCTGCAAAATTGAGCTTCGTAACAGGAGAACATGATGTGGAAGGAGGCGGCACAAAGTTAGCGTCTTCGGAAAGGGAATCTAAGGCGCAGAACTGTTCGACGTAGAGGCGCAGAGTTTTCGACTAGGAAATTCAGAGCACCTCCCTTCGCTTCATGTTCTCCTGATACATCGCTCCAAAATCTAGCCAAAAATTTCTGAACGCTGCAAAATTGAGCTTCGTAACAGGAGAACATGATGTGGAAGGAGGCGGCACAAAGTTAGCGACTTCGGAAAGGGAATCTAAGGCGCAGAACTGTTCGACGTAGAGGCGCAGAGTTTTCGACTAGGAAATTCAGAGCACCTCCCTTCGCTTCATGTTCTCCTGATACATCGCTCCAAAATCTAGCCAAAAATTTCTGAACGCTGCAAAATTGAGCTTCGTAACAGGAGAACATGATGTGGAAGGAGGCGGCACAAAGTTAGCGTCTTCGGAAAGGGAATCTAAGGCGCAGAACTGTTCGACGTAGAGGCGCAGAGTTTTCGACTAGGAAATTCAGAGCACCTCCCTTCGCTTCATGTTCTCCTGATACATCGCTCCAAAATCTAGCCAAAAATTTCTGAACGCTGCAAAATTGAGCTTCGTAACAGGAGAACATGATGTGGAAGGAGGCGGCACAAAGTTAGCGACTTCGGAAAGGGAATCTAAGGCGCAGAACTGTTCGACGTAGAGGCGCAGAGTTTTCGACTAGGAAATTCAGAGCACCTCCCTTCGCTTCATGTTCTCCTGATACATCGCTCCAAAATCTAGCCAAAAATTTCTGAACGCTGCAAAATTGAGCTTCGTAACAGGAGAACATGATGTGGAAGGAGGCGGCACAAAGTTAGCGTCTTCGGAAAGGGAATCTAAGGCGCAGAACTGTTCGACGTAGAGGCGCAGAGTTTTCGACTAGGAAATTCAGAGCACCTCCCTTCGCTTCATGTTCTCCTGATACATCGCTCCAAAATCTAGCCAAAAATTTCTGAACGCTGCAAAATTGAGCTTCGTAACAGGAGAACATGATGTGGAAGGAGGCGGCACAAAGTTAGCGACTTCGGAAAGGGAATCTAAGGCGCAGAACTGTTCGACGTAGAGGCGCAGAGTTTTCGACTAGGAAATTCAGAGCACCTCCCTTCGCTTCATGTTCTCCTGATACATCGCTCCAAAATCTAGCCAAAAATTTCTGAACGCTGCAAAATTGAGCTTCGTAACAGGAGAACATGATGTGGAAGGAGGCGGCACAAAGTTAGCGACTTCGGAAAGGGAATCTAAGGCGCAGAACTGTTCGACGTAGAGGCGCAGAGTTTTCGACTAGGAAATTCAGAGCACCTCCCTTCGCTTCATGTTCTCCTGATACATCGCTCCAAAATCTAGCCAAAAATTTCTGAACGCTGCAAAATTGAGCTTCGTAACAGGAGAACATGATGTGGAAGGAGGCGGCACAAAGTTAGCGACTTCGGAAAGGGAATCTAAGGCGCAGAACTGTTCGACGTAGAGGCGCAGAGTTTTCGACTAGGAAATTCAGAGCACCTCCCTTCGCTTCATGTTCTCCTGATACATCGCTCCAAAATCTAGCCAAAAATTTCTGAACGCTGCAAAATTGAGCTTCGTAACAGGAGAACATGACGTCGAAAGAGGTGGCATAAAGTAACGACTCTGGAGAGTGAATCGAAGATACAGAACTGATCAACGCAGAGGCAGACTTTGGGATTTAATTGGGAAATGGGAAGTTATAGGGTACTGTTCTAAATTAAAAGATGCGGTTTTTCTCTACATGTGGTTTATTAAAATACTCTGAATAATATACAGTGATATATAAT
Organism: Andrena bicolor; assembly: GCA_960531205.1. Taxonomy (NCBI): domain Eukaryota; kingdom Metazoa; phylum Arthropoda; class Insecta; order Hymenoptera; family Andrenidae; genus Andrena; species Andrena bicolor. Next base: position 38,412,688 of record OY482667.1, on the reverse strand, counting down.
AATTCCATTCTAATTACTTATGTTTAATTTCCACTTAAAAATCACATATTGTAAATGCTGCACTCGTCCAGTCCGTTTTCGTTACACCAGTTGACATTCAACGACGCTTCCAAAGAATTGATTACCTATATAACAGACGAAAGCCTCGAATTAATTAACCAGTGTTCGTAATATAATTGCGAGTTGAACACTAAATACACTTAGATAGTTCTTACTACTTTAAAGCGAACTTATTCAATATTATATTTATTTGCAAAATACACACCATTTTATTCTTATCTCGGGGTTGCAAATACGCATGCGCGCAGGGTTTAGTATTAAAACCTGACCCTAACAGTTATGTGCGTAACTGACTAAATTGATTCTAATGTGTATCTAATTAGTCACTTTTGGAACTCCCGATAAGTTCATTTAGCCTTCAACAAATCGTTTCATTTAAACCTTAGCTAACCTAATTCCTCTTATCTCAGGGAATCAAAGACTCCGGCGTTGGACAACACACCTACAGGAGAGGTGGTAATGCGTGCGTGAATTGACGCCAGCGCGAAGCCAGCCACGCGGTGGCAACGCGAAACTAATGTGACGTCACAGGTGGACTCTGAGCCACGTAAAAAGTGCCTTCTCTGGAACCCGGCGTGGCTCCTCTAAATTTCAGGCAGAGTCCACCGGCCACAGCTGCTATTGGTCAGAAGGAAACACCTACAGAGAGCGGTGGTTGGCCGCGGCGTTACTAGCTTGGCGCTGGCGTCGATTCGTCTCCAATCATATCCAATCGTGTGTAGTACCTATTCACGTCCGTGGCGCATTTGATTTGGCTTGGCGCTGACGTTGGCTCGTCCAGAGATGCAAGATGCGAAGAATTCCGACTGCAGCGACCCTTGCGGTGGAGTAAGGAATCTCGGCTCGTGATGTCTCCGCTCTATAGAATAATATTCTTGAGTAGTACATTACACGGGCTTTTTTGGCGGGATACCGTAACAAACATGCGCGAACGTAGAGTAATGACGGTTTTGATACGGTTACTCTACGTTCGCGCATGTTTGTTACGGTATCCCGCCAAAAAAGCCCGTGTAATGTACTACTCAAGAATATTATTCTATAGAGCGGAGACATCACGAGCTGAGATTCCTTACTCCACCGCAAGGGTCGCTGCAGTCGGAATTCTTCGCATCTTGCATCTCTGGTCAAAGAGGAGGTATAATAAGAGGCGTCACTCGACAAGGACAGAAATAATCTAGGGAAACAGTGATTTCTAGTGAGACAACCAATTTAAATACCCATTCGGCTGCATTCGGCAATGATCGGTAAACTTCGGCAATAATCAGCCAATTGTGGTAAGGTACATTTAGTCGATTTGAATATCCCGCTCGAAATAGACAACCAATTTAAATGCCAAGGTCAAGCAAGGACTTCAAAGGTTCCGACCGGAGTGACGCCTCTTGTTATCCCTACTCTTTGCTCTGGTCTCGTCTGTGACGTCACATTCATTCGCGTTGTCGCCACTTGGCTGGCTTCGCGCTGGCGTCAATTCACGCACACATTACCACCGCTCCTGTAGGTGTTGTCCTACGCCGGAGTCCTTGATTCCCTGAACGATGGAAACCTCAAGCATTAAAATTAAAACCACAGACGACGTATAGAATAGACCCTGCATCCGACGTAAATTTTTTCACCACTTCCGTGTCGCATGCGACGTTATAAATACAGTCCATGCAGTCTATCCTATATCTCGTCTATGGTTCAAGCTCCCAAGTTGTCAAATTGTATGAAAATTGAAATCATTGAAACACATTGAAATCGCTGGTGTGTCACAGTGACAAGTTGCGCGCGTAGTCCGTGTATTTAGTCGAAATTGTTTAATCGCACCGGATGGTTTACTGTTGGTATGTAAACGGTATTAGAATTGACATGCCTTCCGGCATATAAGTTCCGTGTCTCTAATATATCTGGGCGTGGAAGGTAACACCTTAAACAACCTTTATTTACGTTGCTATCACAATGTGTTTCTCATGTCAAGCTCACTTGCTATACCTTTGCTATAATAATACCTCTACAACTTTGCATTAGAAATCTGTTACTTATCGCGACCGTCTTTCGCGTACAATCTTCTCACTAGTTTGGGGGTAAAAGTATTATAAGAAGAATCCATTATCGCTGCACTCCGCTTACTAAACGGTCGGTCAAACGTTAAGACTAACATTTATTCCTACAGATGTAGCGATCGCATCTATACATAAGTTTCACATTCCACGCGAGAGCGTACGGAAATATGGACAAGAGGGGTAGTGCGGAGCTTTTAAACATAGAGCAGAACAATTCCAAGAATGCCAGCTCGGATTCCCTGAACTCGGACAGCAAGAGCAGTTCCCTGAATTCGAAAATGGGTCAAGAATCGGTAATGCAATTTGACTTAATCACAGAATAAGTTTTCTCGATGTACATTTAAGCGTAACTAATTGTATGCAAGCGTTCAACTTCTTTAGGAAAGCTGGGACAAAGCGTCGCATTCAAAAAGTTTTTCCTCCAGTTCCACTTCTACAGATAATAATATTGTCTCTGCTTTAGAAGCAAGAAAAGACAATCAAGTAAAAGTGAGTTTCGTAAAGATGCGTAGAGTTAACGTAGTCTCCGTTTTGTTTTTTTTTTCTCCAAGTATCTACCTATCATCAGAGTTTGCTTTTTTCAGATGATACAAATGATTTTGATATGGTTAATTTGGTACGTCTTAGCTTTTCTTTGAGAAACTTCCGTTTCGTCACTTTTACTTTCCCAATATTTGTATTATCGAAGCCGATCGTTACAGGAATACATCGGTACTTAATCCCTGATGTTCCTACCGTGTTTTTGCAGAACTTATCTGGCGGGGAGGCAGGTCCGCCGCTTCTGAATGGAGAACGCGTGCAAGGCATAGCTCACGAAGTGACTTATCTATGCCCCTACTCAGGCCCAGCCAGAGGAATTCTTAGCGTTACAAATTACAAGCTACACTTCCGAAGTATAGACCGAGAGACGCCTTACGTGGTCGAGGTGCCACTAGGTGTGGTCAGTAGGATCGAGAAAGTGGGCGGCGCGTCCAGCAAAGGCGAGAACTCCTACGGGATAGAGGTGTTCTGCAAGGATATGCGGAACCTCAGATTCGCCCATAAACAGGAGAATCATTCCAGGAGGGACGTTTTCGAGAAGCTCCACCAGTACTCGTTTCCTCTGTCCCACAAGCTGCCTCTCTTCGCGTTCGAGTACTCCGAAACGTTCCCCGAAAACGGCTGGAATGTTTACGAACCCATAGCCGAGTTAAAGAGAATGGTAAAGAACAGATGTTTCGCTGGTCCACGTTCACGTTCACGTTCACGTTCACGTTCACTTCCGCTTCCACTTCCACTTAACGACTCTTTTTCAGGGTGTAAATAACGATATATGGAAGATATCGAAGATCAACGACGCGTACTCGGTGTGCGACAGTTACCCAGCCGTGTGGGCAGTGCCAGCAGCGGCTACCGACGAGGATTTACAGGCGTCAGCAGGTTTCAGGAGCAGGGGAAGGCTTCCGGTTCTCTCGTGGATCCATCCAGAGAGCCAGGCGACGATAACTCGTTGCGCTCAACCGCTAGTAGGCGTCGGCGGCAAGAGGAGCCGCGAGGACGAGAGATACGTGCAGCTGATTATGGACGCAAACGCGCAGAGCCACAAATTATTCATCATGGATGCCCGACCGATGCCTAACGCGGTGGCGAACAAGGCGAAGGGTGGCGGCTATGAGAACGAGGATGCTTACCAGAATGCCGAGCTTGTGTTCCTGGACATACACAATATACACGTGATGAGAGAGAGCCTTAGGAAATTGAGAGGTACTGTTCCATTTGATTCGACGCTGTTTAGCTGGTTAGCTGGTTAGCTGGTTAGCTGGTTAGCTGGTTAGTTGGCATCGGTGATAATCAGGAAATTACCTTTCAGAGTTATGCTTCCCGACGATCGACGAAGCCAGGTGGCTGTCGGGAATAGAATCCACCGTTTGGCTGAAGCATATTAAATCCGTTCTCGCGGGAGCGGTTCGCATAGTGGGTAAGGTTGAGAATCACAAGACTTCGGTATTGGTGCACTGTTCCGATGGCTGGGACAGGACAGCGCAGGTAATTATTCCGAGGCAGATCGCCAGTTTGTGCGAAGAAAAATGTACCTTTAATTATCATGACTTTTTTCAGCTTACAGCTCTGTCCATGTTAATGTTAGATCCGTATTACAGAACGATTAAAGGTTTCGAGGTTCTCATCGAGAAAGAATGGCTGAGTTTCGGCCACAAGTTTCAACAGGTACGGTACGATCTAAACGCACGCTACAATTACATTGAAAGCGTAATCGTTTTCTTTTTCCAGAGAATCGGCCACGGGGATGAACATCACAGCGACGCGGACAGGTCCCCGGTGTTTCTGCAGTTCATGGACTGCGTGTGGCAAATAAGTCGTCAGTTTCCCAATGCGTTCGAGTTCAACGAACACTTTCTAATTACTATCCTCGATCACCTATACTCCTGCAGATTTGGCACATTCTTATTTAGCAGGTATCGCCGTATCGGTCTTTCTAAATGCGTACGCACATGTCGGTGCATGTTCATAATAATTATCGTTACAATCGTTCTTTTTTTTTATTTATAATACAGTGAACGCGAGAGAGTACAGGAACAAGTGAAACAGAAGACTGTCTCCTTGTGGTCGTACACCAATAGTCAATTATCGCTTTATCAGAATCCCCTCTACTGGGCCGTTCCGAGCTATCAACCCATCTTAATGCCGATCGCCAGTATGAGGTATATCAAGCCGTGGAAGAGTCACTATTCTAGGTGGAACCCTAGCATGCGACAACAGGTTCGTATCCTTTCTTTATTACACTTTGCGCAGTTTACGCGTAGAACGTAGAACGTAGAACGTAGAACGTAGAACATTGATTTTATTGTCGACGTTCGCTGTCCAAGGATCCCGTTTACCAACGAACGAGGGAGCTTCTAGTCTTAAAGGAGCAGCTCGTGAAGCAGCTCGAGGAGGGTCGCCGCGAGCAGGCCTCCCGAGCAAATCGGTCTCTGACGTCGCCAGCACCGCCAAGGATACATTCCCCTGTTCACTCATAGCGCGCGAACCAGCCCCTCCGCTTCCATCTCTCCCTCGAGCCAGAGTACAACATTGACTAAACTCGCATCGCTATGTACAGACCGCTCGTTAATTATAAACTTAAACACTGAAGACGCAGGCAGCGCAATTGGCTCTATAGATCGGTCCTCCTTCCTGCGTGTCGAGGAACGCGGGGAGAGCAACCTCCTAGAACAACGAATCGGAATTAACGGAACGAATTTCAAGCGCCAATAAATATCTGAGAAATATCTCTTATTTACGGATCTGCGTATATACTCATTTCTTTTGTCTATTGGCGTTTAAGGCTAGTCGCAACAGCAGTATGGCCGGCACTTCCGCAATCGCGGATAAAAACACAGCGCACAGGTAGCTGATGAAGAGCAGCCCGAAGGCTAGCCCACCCTGTAACACGCAGAACACAAGGGAAATGATATAGTTTTTTTCTTTTGTTTTTCCCACGCGGTCTAGCGAGGGAAGTCGATGCCACTGATACGTACGCTGGTCAGAACGTCAACGTAAATGGGGTAGCCACTATACAGGAATACTGAGTTTATCAGGAAAGGGTTCATGAGGTATACGCAGTACGTTAGCCTGCTCAGGGGGACCCACGCTGGCAGCGACAAGAATTTACCAATGATACCTAGAAGCACAAACAGCGTACGCGAGGATTAAACGGTGGAATGCGCTCCTGAAATTAGAAGTAAGTCGAAGAAAGCATTGTTCGGCATTCACCGGCATTGTTCGTGACACACGCGACAGTCAGCCACATCATACCGAGGCCCCAACCTGTCCTGCCTAGCGCCGTATAAATCACGGACGCGGCCAGAGACACGTCTTTGTTCGTCATACCGAAAAGTATCGAGCAGTTGCACAAAACGCCAAAGGTCCAGCCCGCAGCTTTGGCTGTCTGCAACGAGAACGTCGTATCAATATTCCACATCATACGTACCGCTCGGCGGTGAAGAATCGCGAACCATTCGACAACATCCATTCTTACCGTCGACAGATGCAATTTATTGTTCAACTGTTTAAGGAGGAAAGCCGTGCCCATCCCTATCAGGAACGGGTTGATTCTGGTCCATGGTCGCTGGTACATGATCGTTAGGTTATTCAACTGTTGGTCCAAGCTAATAAAACCGTTGGCAATTTAGATATCGATCTATTTAATGTACAATAATTGACGCGGAACATTTTCTACACTTACGTTGGATAGTAGTCTATACTGTACGCTATGTAAGCGGTTGTGCATATCGACGCGATTATCAAGCCCAAGCTTACGCACAGAGCGAGGCGCAAGTGTCTGGAAGCATAGATCTAAAGTTAGTTTCAATATATGTATTGCCGGTGGAAGTGCAGATGTTGAATTGTAGAATATTACCTGGTCGACACTACCAGCAATATTAAACCGATCATGAAGAACTGCATGTCGTTGGCCAGGTACCAGCTCCATACGAGGCACTGAAACGTTTTTTATTCAGAAAAGCTGAAAACTTTGGTCTTGAGAATATTCGTGGAAAAGTTTACTTGATTATCGAAATTTTCTCGTACCAATTCGTCCCAGTCGAAGAAGTTGTTGATGTAGAGGACGTTCCTCCACCAGTAGTTGGGGCAGTTGCAGGCGATTCGCTCGGACATATAGTACATCGAAACGTTTTCGTACCAGTTGAAGTTTAGGATGGCAAGCAGTATCGTTACCAGGTAGGCAGGTGTGATCCTAATCGAGTTACGATTCAGAAGTGTTAAAAATGTTGCGCACCGTGGAGCGAGCCGTGGAGCGAGCCATCGAGGGAACAGAAATACCTGCAGTATCGTTTGATGACCATGCTGCAGTACTGAACCCCGGTCGCGGGCCAGGACGGGATCTTCTTCGCTTTCTTCTGCGCCTTCAGGTACGCGTACGCCATCAAGAATCCGGTCATGAAGAAGAACGTGTCCACCGAGTAAGTCGCGTTACTTATCGCCTGGGTTATGAAGCTGCCGGTTATTGTATAGCCTATGGACCTGTTCCCTGAAATGTAAGTGATAAATACTATACTATAAACTACCGGTTCGTCGAGAGTGATAACTTTGCTTCGCCTGGTTATAATACATTTATTTACCTACGAAATAGCTTCCGAAGTAGAGTGTATGAGCTATGAGGATCCACACCATCCCCAAGAACCTGATACCGTGCAACGCAGGTATGGAGTCCGAGCCAGTGTCCGCTTTGAATATCTGCTTCACATTCGAATAGACGGAGAAGCACATAAGAGTTTGCCCGATAATGCTCTCCGGTCTGAGGTCCGAGATCATCGCCGCCTCCTCCTGACCAGGCTCGCGCTTCGTCTCTGCCTCGTTCTTCAGTTCTAAGGCAACAGCATCCGACAATTCCAAGCAACACTTCGCAATTCCAATCTAACCATTCTACATACATTCATCTAACAAACTCTCCAATAGCGATACAAGGTAAATTTTAGACATTTACGAACCAGCGGTGTTATTGTTCTCGAAAGTCAGGAACTCCCTCTTCTTTCGCAAGCGTTTTTGGTAGACGAGCATGTCGTACATCGTGCCCATTATCGCAGTGCCGACCACAGACAGCAGGATGAGTCTGCGCGCAGAAATTCAAATATCCATCACCGACCGACCGACCGTTCGTTCGAGCGCGTGTCAATAGTTGAACACCCGCCGCCGCCACCGCCGCCGCCACCGCCGCTTATGCAACAAAGGGGGACACCTTCTTTGCATACCCGGGGAAACCGCGTCGTCCTGGCTAACGAATCGCCGAGATACGATAATCATCGCGAGCCCGAATAGCGTCTCGGGTCGCGTAGAAAATTTCATGCAAACGAATTCAGAGACTTTCGAATCTGAAATCGCTGCAGCTTTGGGGCGAAATAAAGGAACGATTCATTGTTACGTCGATCGATCACGATTCATCCGACGAATACGCCCGATATTTTTTTTACCGACACGTAATACTTTATAACTTTCACTCGTAGGTACTTGCAATTCCTCGAATCGCTGGTTGTCGACCGCGACGTTTGTTAATCGCACGCAACGGACCAGACGTGGGCCAAAGATTACTCTCTCGCTCCTTACAGTCCTTACACTCCTTACAGTCCTTACGTACATAACGAGGATTATGTTCCAGCTGAGCAGCCATTGCTTTTCGTTTCTCAAATTGGAGACCTTGCGCAATTTGAAGTCGGCGGAGTAGAGCTGGCTGATCAGCAAAGTTCTATCGCGGAAGATTTTCTCCAGCACGGCGGTCAACTCGCTGACGGTGCAGGTGGACGGCAAGCAAAGTCCGAGTACCACCAGGTCCTGAAATACAAGAAACACTGTTAAATTTCGATTCAGCCGAGCAACGAAAGCGAGGAGAACCAACGAGCTCGTATTAATATTTTTTGATTTAGCTTCCACCTCGTTCCAGCAACGAGCGTTGCATAACGAGCTGGCAATGTGTTTTATAATTTATAAAATCTACACGCGTTCTAACAGACTTATCCAAAACATCGTCCTTGAGAGAAAAAGGTGTTTCATATTCAAATTGCTATTCCCGATTGCTAATCCCATGGTACATAGGTGTTAGTAGGAGCTCTTACAGCTTCATCGGTTTCTCTCAGATTTACCTAAATTCACAAGTCACATCCGTTACCACGTGTAAAAAGCTGCGTGGGTATATTCGAAGCGAGGGCGTCCGCAGACTTGTTTCCCAGCGGGGGCCAACTTTCGGGTTACGGTGAAGAAAAAAAGAAAAGAAGAAAAAAGAAAAACGATCTTGGACTCTTGCTTTTTTTTAATCGAAAATTTAAAAATCTTCAATTTCTTAGTATAAACTTAATAAAGATCAGTTCATGATTTCAAGATACGTCGTATCGTATGTATGTATTTTCCTGCCATCGATTAATAACTCGACGCAGATGCAGTTTTTGCTTCGTCAGCTCTTTAGCTGACGGATCGGCAGTTGCTACCTTGCTACACTTATTTATACGTTTTTGCATGCTTTCGGCTGCTGTTTATCCGAATTACCGAATGATTTCGTAAACAAGCCTTCGGAGGAAAACCTTGCGGAGTTACCTGCATGGTGATATTACCATAGTTGCGATCGTTACTCGAATTACGTTCCGCTGAATTTGCAGGATATTTTCCACGGGGAAAGATCCGGACTATATGTATTATGTATAAATCACCGACGCTAATGCGCGGCATCTCGTTTGCGGCGAAAATAACATTAACTCTTTCCGCTTGTGTGATTCCATGTGGAATCGTTAACTTTTACCTCTAACAGTCTAACTTAGCTCGTACTATCGTGTTAATTAAGATTACCATACGCATTGCCTTTCAACCCTTGCGCGGGTTTTCTACGAAGTAATTCAGAATAATCAAACACTTCTGACGTTCCTTCTTCCAAATAGATTCTTGCCGTATTTCTAACTACCACTTTGTTCTTTGTTGTATGCCAAACGTACTCTTTTCCACAAAATGTTAATTCTGCTTTTCTCGGCAACAACTAGATGTGTATATAATGGCGATAGTCGCGAGAGTTGTTTCATCACGCTAATGGCAAAATAATTAAAAAGTAATGAAATAATGGTAAACTACCCCGGCTGCGGTATAAAAAAAACCAGCACAGCTCAGCTTAGCTTTTTGTGGAAACGATTCGGTAAGAATCTATCGAAGGTAAATTTTGGAAAACTTAGCTTAACACGGTCTAATAAGGTAATTTCAGGGCGGAAAGGGTACCTCTTCGGATATCGTAGTGTGATACTGCAACGTGCTGTTGTGCACCATATGAGCGGTGAAAAAGTTGAGCTCGTAGGGCGGATACTCTTGCTCCGGGTCCCTGTACAAGCTGTTATTCCTTCGGACCGGCGGCGATAGCGCCATGCTGGTCTTGGCCGACAGGAACTTGCACTGGTCCCGTTTCCCGAGCCAGTAATTGTTCCCCTCGGTGAAGCCAGATCCAGGCTCGCCGCTGGCGTCCAACACTTGGAAAAGAAAACATCCATGCGATCATGAGCCACGGGGAGGACACGATCGGGGGAAATACAGAGGGAGAATCGGATCCGCGTTGCTTTTCCGCACTACCGACCGAAACTAGTTTCTTGCGTAACCTCGCGAAGAAAGTGGATGGTCGACGGTGCCTGGCTAGAAACGAAAAATCCCGCGTCCGACGTAATCGCGCTTAAACTTTGGCGAATTCCTCGCGTTGCACAAGACAGCGCGCACGGAAAAACGGCCAATTACGAAACACCAGTGGATCGTTTTCCCTAAAACATCGCCGAGAGAAATTCCGATCTACTAACTTCGCAGGCTCCACAGCAGCCCTCGGTCCACGCCGCCCCGAAACACCTCCATTTCCCTTCGACACTGGCTGGCGTTCAGGATGTGCGTATTGAGGGCAATCGCGTACGCCGGAAGGGTCTCCTCCATGGCCTTCTTGTCGGGCGCGAAGCCCTGCACCGTCGCGAGCAACCCCATCAGCGGCAACAGCAGTAATCCACTGCACCCCATGATCGCCGGTACGGTATTCCTGGCAGTCCTGGCAGTCCTGGCAGTCCTGGCACTGACAACTGTTAGCTCACTGTCGTTTGGCTGGCGGATATCCCGACCACCGTGCGATGTCTAACTGTAATAGTTACTGGCGTCGAGGAGGACGATGTCGCGGGGATCATGAGCGTGGAAACGGAAAGCCGAAATCACCGATCACCGGCAGGAGACAGAGCGTGTCCGCGATCGGGGCGCACCACTTATTTGTATCAGCGGGCCGAGCAACGAGATACGACGTCCGGGAAAGGACTGCCGTGCAGGAGAAGTAATCACAGAATCCAACTGGAAAGCAAGCCGTCCTCGTTGCCTGGCGTCGTCATCGTCGTTGTCTTTGAAGTCGCGCCGCACCGCGACGCGACGCGACGCGACGCGACACCCCACCACCCGTTTCCAACGCGTTTTATTATTCACCGGCGCGGAGCGGTGGTTGACTATTAATTTTCATCACTGGGGTTCGTCTTTTCCCGAATAATCGCAGAGTCGCCGGCCGAAAGCCGCCGGCCGCCGGGTTCGCGGGGCTATCCTCGCCTCTTCTTCCTTGGCCCCGGGGGCCACGCTTCCTGCACGGTCGGTGGAGAACCGAGTAGCTTTGCACAGGCGCACTGCCGATTGCCGTCCCGAGGAAACGAACCGTCCCGTCTGGCGAACAGTAGGGCTGAGTAGGGCTGAGTAGGGCTGAGTAGGGCACAAGTATCCCTCGGGCGGCTTTCCTAACGCCACGTGTCGTTTTATCGTCTAAACGGGTATTATTATGCAAAAGGGAGATTGCAAAACAGTCGCTCTCCTTTTCACCTCTCGCTGGCGCGCGACGCGCGGCCGTGGACGCCACGCGTCCTGCCCGGACCAGACGCACGGTCGATAGGCCTGTAATCTCCGCGATAAAACCTTCACTCCTCTCCGATACGTTGCTCGCCTCCTTTCTTCGGAAACTTTCACTTGGGTCGCGCTCGCGCTCGCGCTCGCGGCACGTTTAATGCTCCTTCGGCTAGCCAATTATTACATTCTCTCGCGCGCGAACGCCGCGCCGCGCCGTCCTGGGCAATTAGCATTCTGAATTTAGTGCCGCCGTTCGGCAATGTCCTGCGCTCCGCTTGGCAAATCCAGGGCGTGGTGTTTACCGAATTTTTCCATGTAATCGTCTACTGGACCGATAACACACGCAGGCTCTGATTTAACTTTCCGCCGCTTTGGGCGAGAGCGACTTATTAATTATTATGTTATTTATTTAACTAAGAAACAAAAGTTTTACAAGGCCGACAAATTTTTCCCACCCTCCTCCAAGTTACTATATATTTTATTACATTTCAAAAATGGCTAAATTTCTTCTCTTCTTTAATAGGTAGGTATTGCGTGGCATATTTCTTTCGTACAGCTTTTAATTCTGATGTTAAAAACTTATACTTAATAACTTGTCTGCCCGTTTCTGAGAATAATTATTTTAAAATATAATTTTTCACTGTGTTTGAATTTTTCTGCAAGATTGACTTTTTTATTGATTTTAATTTTCTGTTTTTTAGCAATTTCGCCGCTCCGGGCCGTGAAGAGACGGCTCGCGGTGGCTTTTGGAATCCTCTGGCTTGTTTGCGAGCGGAGGATCCTCCAGCGATTTGCATATCTCTGTTGGCCCGCCTCGAAACGACCATTTAGTCACGCACGGGCGTATTCTTGTTTGCTTAACAGACCCCACATTGTCCCGGAGGTGTCAAGTACACGTCTAATATGCCGCTGGCAGGCTCGTCAGTCTTTATTCGCGGCGCTATGCAATTGGATTGGGGATTTATCGCAAAAGGCGCTACCGGCCGCGCGTACGAGGACGAGGACGACGAGGACGACGAATTACGAAGGAACAGAGAGAAAAGATTCGACCTTACGTTTGTGTGGTTTCGCGGCGGTTGACGGCACGTCGCGCCGGATTTCGACACGCCAACAGGAAAGAAGAGGCTGATTTTTTTCTTAAACCGAGGAAGACAGGTCGGAAAACGCGGACGTGTTTTCCAATGCGCCTCCGCACCGAGATGGGGCAGTTGTTTTGCAATATTATTGCTTTGACTTTTCACTGCGCAACAGACGCTCGGGAATGCTTAAACAGTTTTTTCCCAAGCCTCGTACACGGTCAGTGACGACCATTAGCATGTTATTTAATAAACGGTGTTGAGTTTCCTGCTACCGGTGATCTCGTTTCGTAATATCGCGGGGCAAAGTTAATCGTAAACTTCGGCGATATTTCCATAAAATATTCAACTCGAGGGGCTTTGAAAAAAAGCGCGAACTAGATCGCGTTTGCTGCCCCCAGGGCGAAGAGCAAGCGCAACGGGCCAATCGATGGGATGCGCGGCTCTATTCTTTCCGCTCGCGCGAATAGCTACGTAAACGGTGCGTTTCCGTGTAGACTGTAGAGGGAAAAAAGAAGAGGATGAAAACCAGAGGCGGGGGTCCACGTGATCGCCGCGCCGGACAAAGACAATAACGAAGGTAAAGGAGATAAAGAAGAAAAACAGATTCCGCTCTTGACATTTTCAACGACGAATTTCAGGTTCTTAGGCAGAGCCTTGGAGACTAATTAAAAGAACCGCAATTGCAGGAAAGTGGAAGTTAAATTTCTCATATCCTCTGTTTTACTTCGACGTCCGTGAATATGTACATCGACCGTGGTGCAGAAAGATCGGTAAAAATTTGTTCGACCGACGGAAGGTGAATTATAAACGCTGGACTTTGATTGAATTAATAATCAATCTCCCTATTCCTATTAATATTTATTTAACGGAAGCGTTTAGCGATCTACCCGATTCGCACTAGTGTCGATAAATCTGAAATTCACCTTTTTTATCTTTTTTATCTTTTTTATGCCAGAGTCTATCACTTACAGGAATGAAGATCTCTGTTAAAAAAGATTTAATTCGAACGTTAACTCGGATCCGGCTCCGTTCGAATGTCAGTTGACGCTGCCAGTCAAGGAGTCAGCGTGGTCGCGTGGTCGCTTGGTCGCAGGCCGTACCATTTTTCCCCATCCTGCAAGTCCCTAAAAAAATTCCCCCCACAAACGGAGAAGAAGGAATCGCAAAGGTCACCGCAGACGACCGCCACTGTGTTTTCGTGAAATGTAAAAAGAACGCGGACAAAAAATCGTGTCCATCGGTCGCGGCTGGGAAATTAGGTAGCGTAGGAAAAGAAGGGAAAACGAGGGAAAAGCACAGACAAAGTTGGTCTCTGCCCGCGAATAATCATTCCACTGGCGGGGATCCCGTGAATTTCTTAGGGATGAATTTTTTTTAATGCACGGCGACCAGTGCCCCTTGTGCAACAGGTTTCCAGCTTTTTCTTCTTATTCGGCCACTGAGTGATGCCACGGCACTCGACCGTAACCGAAAAATCCATCATCACGATGGTGTACCGGCTTGCCTAACTATAAAGTGGATAAAAAGTGTGGAATAAGGCTTTGTTGTCAAGATAATGGAGGCTGAAAAGCATCGGCACCGCGAGCCACTGAAAGTAAATTATTCTTCCAGTGGAATCGTTCGTATTATTCTATGCAGAACCGGTGACGCAACAGATTTAAAATACATTTAATGTAAATTCAATAAAATTCATTAGGTAATTATAGAAATTTATTTCAACAAGAAATTTCGGGGAATCACTGTGCAGAATTTTGAAGAAAAAAAAAAGCTAAGGGTAGCGCTGAAGGAATCCCCTCGCTGGAGAATGGAATTTTACTTGGACACGAATGACGTGAATCGTTTCGAGTGGGACCAAGGTTTCGTTAGGAGAAAGGTGGGCAATAGTGGGCAATAGTGGGCAATAGCTGACCGACTCGGCCGTTTCTGTGACATAGCTATCTTTCTGGGAACACCGACGAACGACACCGTTCGCCAAAAATTCTGCGACCGCGAGGAAACGATGGAGGAGTGAAGAAGAGTGGCTGGTTTACTCGAAAGAAGAAAACGAGCGATACGACTTGACGCAAATAGTCGGCGGACTCGTTGGAGATAAAGTTTCTCACACGCATGGAATTGGAAACTGGGTTATTTGCATGCGACAGTTGGACCTTTTAAATAAAAAAAATTTGTTTTCAATGTAAGCTCATGAATACCCATATCGGTTTAATACGTAGTAGGTATGTATGTATCCAAGGTTCAAGGAAGCGTCCTTAGGATTCGAGTTATGCGTACGTGGAATCGAATGCTAACTAGCCGCTAGCAGAGGAGTTACAAGTTTCAGTGGATCCAAATCCTCGGACGAAGGTCCGCTGAAATAAACTTGGATGATCGAGGAGTTCGTCTTAGGTTTCCACGGTCATGCAAATGATCGCGGGAGAGTGGAAAAACTAATTAATACCACGCAGTGCATAGTTATGGTCGATTATCGGAGTGGCAAACGTCATAAGTGTCAGGCGGATAATTGACGCAAGATCAAGGATAGTAATTTGTATTGCCCTATGCGTCATCGCGTGCGATTTGTTAAACGAATCGGTTGACACTTGACAGCAGCGGCCGAAAAACATTGGAAACGGCAGAGTTTTTCGTCCAGGATAGAAAGTTATTTACCGTTGGATTCGTTAAGCGCTCGCGATAATCAATAACAGATATTATTCGCTCGCCTCCATTACCATAGGACATTCGCAATCGTGTTTGAGATCGGGAAACACATCACATCTTCCAGGAAACCACATTCAACAAGTTTTTTCCCACCACGGATAACGTCAAGAATCTCGACTTATTTTATAATGAGGCGTCCAAGTTCGCGCGCATCCTTTGTCCATGCGTCCGAGTCGAGCTGCAGAAGATCAGCGAGCCTCCACTTCGTTGTATATTATAAACCTTTCCTCAACCATCGGCAGATTCGGAGATTCTGCGTTCCCAGGCTAACGAGCGTCTGCCATCCTTTCCGTGAAATATCATCAAATTCGCTTTATAATAATAATAATAATAATAATAATAATAATAAAATATTGCAATTTGAAAGAGCCGAGTTTAATTTCTTTTTTGCTTTTCCTCTATAAATAAATAAATAAATAAATAAATGAATAAATCTTTCTCATTTTCTTGGCATGCCTGTCTGGAATATTCGAGATTCCATTGGAATTTTACGAACGAACTCTGTTCGCTCGTAAAATCAGTGGCGCAGCGTTGGTTTTTCTTTTTACCGCCGGTCGTATATCAGCCAGCAGAGCTGCTTCGATGGAAGTCAAGGGTCGCTGGGATTTATAGTTGACGGTTGGCGAACCCCGGCGCGGCGCGGCGCGGCGTGGCGCGGCGTTTCGAAATTCGCGTGCAGTTGCGTCGCCTCGAGCGTAAATCTGTTGCATTTCTGCGGGCGCGATGCACGCGCAGAATTGCGTCACGGTGGCCGGCCAGTGTCCCGATCCGAGCGGATCCCTGAAAAAAAGTAAAACTGCTCGGCCTTTCGCGAACAATCGGCGTGGTTGCGTTGCCGAGGCCACGCCACGGTTTTCCGTTTGTTTTCGTTTAGACGTAACAGTAAGCTACATCGTGAAAGCGCTCGCATAACGGCCCGCTCATAATGAAACGCTGATCGGCACGTGCGAACGGATGTGTTAAGTCAGACCGCCGCGGAGAAAGTGGCCCGCTTCCTCTTCCTGGTTTGCAGGGATCGATTTTTCCGCGATACGGACGGGTCGGGCCCTTTCCTCGCGGGCTTTTTCTTTTATAAAAAAATTATAAAAAATTAATTTAATAATATGTGCATTACCTAGAAATTTACCTCTTAATTTATTTTCCCCGTCTACCTTATTATTGAAATTTTAAGATCTCGCAGTGTCCCTGCTTGCGGCCCCCTATAGAGTATAGATCGAACGCTCTTTCGAATTTAGATTGCCCGAAGATAATAACCGTTACATACGTACAATAGACGCTAGCAAAATACCTTTGGAAATTGAAGTTTGCGGTCAAAGTTGCCCCATTGCATCCACGGATCGAAGCACACGATCACCTTTTCTGTCCAGCATTTCTAGTACATCAGGACCCGCTAAGTGGCCGATTAATCTTTCTTGTTTTTCAGCGGGGACGTGTGCGGATCAGTGGGTCATGTTCGCCGGCCGTGAACCGGTAAGGATCTTTTTCAAGCAACCTTGAGGATTCGGTAACTTGTTGTCCGACGCTGTTCGTCCTAGAACTGTCGGTTATCTGATGCCAGCCGACGGTGGCGTTGACGAAATTTACAGTTAAAGGTTAACAAGCTTGTAATTGCCGGCCGCGCATGGAGGCCTTGGCAGGCAATTCTTACAAAACTTACAAAACTTACAAAACTTACAAAATCTGTGCCTGTGAATTTCGCGCGACATCTCACCCGAGGCCCGCGACCAGTCAGTCGATCATGTCAGTCGTTAATTCGGACAGGCGGACTAATTCAGTAACATTCCTCCGCAGCGGGGTAAATAAACATTCCTTTTGGCCACCACGCGCGCTATATAGTGGGCTTAAAAGATCCTAGGCACTCACAGTTTTATCGTGCTGAAAAGGTTAACATTTTCAAGTCCTCGCGGTTAGATCTAATCGGATTGATGTCGCAGGTAATTGTGAAACTTTGCTACTGCTTTTTTTTATAGGACAGGCAGTACCAAGGTCTATGATGAATGAAAGACTCACGAGGATCTGATTTTCAAAGTGTTATTATCAGCACATGATAGTTTCGCATCCATCTCACAAAGTAAGGATCCGGACAAAACGTCAACAATTATAAATCGGGGGCGGGGGAGAAAAAATAATAAACGACACGGACCACACGGACCACACGGACCACACGGTGAGCCGCGGGCGGCGATCTATAGAAGCCGGCGCGCGAAACAAAAGTGGAATCGTTCCGTGCAACATACGTATAATACAATTCGTAATACGCAGGGGCGATAACGAGGGATCGTTACGGTAGTATTGTAAAATATCACATGGTTTAATATCTGCCGGTTATTAGGGGGGGTCGACGAGGAATCAGCGAGAAATTAACAACGAAAGAAAATCGGAAGGAGGCCCTGTTTCCCGAGGCGTCGATCGCCTCACCTTCGGCACATCAGATTTCGTTATCCCGAATCATTGCGGACGTTACAAAATCCTCGACCCGCATTAAAGGAACACGCGCTTCGATCCGCTTATCTACGGAAACCGATCGATGGAACTTTCGGCTCGAAGGTCTCCGCGCTCGCCGGCGCGGCGGAGGGAGTCCATTTGGTTATTTCCAGGTGAGATCGTAGATGACGAGGGGAGGTCAAGGTCTGGAGGAGCGTGCATTCCGCGGCCGGGTTAAAATATAGAAATGAACGGGCATCAATGGTATTGAGAAGATTAGCCGCCGTTCGAACGGAACAATGGCGTTATGGATAAGTGTGATTTTCTTTCACCTCGCGTAGCTGTGCGTAATGTTTGAAATTTCCAGGACCAAGTTTCGCTATAGATTCTCCGTTTTTAAATCGAATTCGCATAAACGTTATTATTCCAGATCCTGACATCCCCTCGTCACTGACGAGTCAGCAAACGTAACATCTTGTCGCGCGTACGAGTTCGCAAAACAGTCGGGCCTCTTGCACGTACGAAACTCGCTCAGACGAATTGAATATCGCAAGAACCACGAGGAATCACGACCCGCCAAACGGCGCGCTAATCGTTTCAAATAATAAAAATCTCATGTGACCCGTAGCAGGTTGAAAGAAATATCGATCGAACCGTTTGATTGATAGTGGTTCCCGTTATCACCAGCTCCTCTTGCAGCTGGTAGCTCTCGACGCGAGCAGCGTGACGCAGTAATCGTACCAATGTAGGATAAGCATAGAAAAATACTGTACACGTAATCCAAAGTAGGTAGAAAAAAAGGAGAAAGGGGCGGAGGTTGGAGGCTCTCGAGGGCAGGTCGCGACGTTCCACTAGCAATGAACAGTTAGCTTCTAACAAATGGGGGTTCTTCGACCGTGCAACCTTGGAGCAGGTCTTGGAGTTTGCGTTGGGATCGTAGCTGGATTCAATCGAAAATGATTACTACAACAGATGGAAGGAATTTAGTCTGGTTTTTGTGATTGTTCTATAATCTAATTCATCCGACTTTATCTACCTCACGTCTGTAATAATTGTGCCTAGGAATTTTGAAGGAAGCTAGCCGCGCAAATGCTGCAGGAACGTTGTAGACGGATCGTTAATACTGTGACTGTGGGGAGGCGAACAATCGACTCGTACTCTACCAATCGAGCTGTTCTAGGTAATCGCCAGACCTTCGTCATCCCCCGAGCTAGTACACTATTTGATGAAAACGGTGGTGAGAAAATACTGGCTGGTGAGCCGCGAGAGCCCGGGATCTCTGAGAAGGAAACGGAAACTAGGGATTCTCGTGCGGGGACTGAACGGGGATCACCGAATCGTCAGCGTTTCCAGAGAACACCGTCGCTCTGAAAGCTTGCGGGCTGGGGCCAAGAACAAAGGGAAAGGTGGAGGGCTGGACTTTCTTGGAGCGAAAAGCGTTCTTTTTTTCTGCACACGATTACTAGCTTCACACGTTTCTTTTTAATGGTTTTTTTCTCATTTTCGTTAATCTACGTGGTATCGAGGGCTGGTCGCAAGGATCCAGGAAAGAATCGGGGGTGACGCTGATCCTTGTACGGTCACCGTTCTGATCGGTGCCCTTGCGCAGCTGGAAGTCTCCACCATTTTCAGGCACAGCTAATCTATGTACAGAGAACAGTCTCCCGTCTTCGCGGCCCTTTCGTTTCAACCGCTGGCGCGGATCGATTCGATAGCGATCGATTACGGGAAGATAACTTACGCATTTAACACCAGCCATTTTTGTCTACCTAAACAGTTACTACCAGCTATATGTACAACGAATCGCTAATGCAGTCGCCCGCCGATCGCAGCCCGGAACGAAAAAACGAAAATCCAAGGCAAGTCTGCGTTTTCATTCTCCTCGCTACCGGGGCCGGGATAACGGAGAAGAAGGTAACGGGGGGATGGGGGGGGGGCGGAGTGGCAATTAGAGAGTTAATATCACGGAAAACGACATCCAGCCTCGAGAATTAAATAATTGTGGCACTGTTGTTGGTAAATCTCGTTCCACCGACTCAAAAATGTCTAGGCGAGATTGGAATCCGTTCGTTCCTCTTCTTTTCGTTCTCTTTCCCCCCTCGACACACGGAGCGGACGCTCTTTCTCGTCGCGAACGAAATAGCAGCGTAAAGAATTAGAAATACGAAGGGTCAGCTCGCGAGGATATAACGCGCAGGGCGAGGCGTTCCAAGCTACCACCCTTTCGCCCGTAATATCTCGTTCAGCGGAAAGTGAATGCAACGTAGATTGCAGAGTTTCAAAGGAGGACACAGGTCTGAATCAAATAATTATCTCGAAGTAGTTGCTTACAGGAAGAACAAAATGGAACGGCGAAGAAATTAATTTATGCAACTTCAGTTCGCCCGGCTTCTCTCAAACTACGATAATACCGACGCGAATGGTAGTTGGAAGTGTCGCGCCCTGGAATAACAGAATACTATGAACTGGAGCAAATCCGAGAATAAAAATAAATACGTAGTTCGAAACACCGAGAAGATTGACGCAACTCGGCGTTTCGCGCGAGCTAACCGAAGAACCGAGTGTGTATGTGTGTCTGTATATATATAATATAATATAATATAATATAATATAATATACAATATTTATAACGTATACAATATTTACAGATGAAATTTTAGCTTAAACGATAGAGCGAGAGCGCGACGAAAGAAAATCGTTTTGTACGTAGCGGGCTTGCGCGCGAACCCCCCGATCGGTGTTGGGATCGAGGCTCGCGACTTCGGAAAGGTCCGGTTCATCAGCGTGACTGCTCGTCGTTCCGCGGACGACAAAGGAACCGTGAACACAGGCGGAAAGAGAAGCGTCCCGGCTGAACGCGACAGACTAAAACGGTTTGCTAACTCGGGGCGCGATCGTCGTCGCCCCTCGTCATCGCGGGAACAGAAGAGCTCTAGTTCCATCGTTCCATAGTTCGAACGCACCCCCGCGCTCCGTTCTAGAGGTCCTACTTCCTTCGCCGAGCGGTTCAGCGCTAACTCGAGCCTGGATTTCCAATTGACAGGGAGCGAAGCCGAAGCCGAACGCGAACGGTATGTGAGAGCTTCGGGCGTCGAAGGATCTTTGTGAAACGAGAGTAAACGATAGTAAACGAGAGTAAAGGAGAATAAGAAGAAGATTTGAGCGCATTTGGCGGAGGAGCTCGACGAAGCGCCGAACGCCAGGACCGAAACGACGATTGTTCTCGGACAGAGGAGCTCGGGTTGCTGTTCGCGACGCCGCGTAGTCGCCGGTCTACTCCGTCTCTGACGATTCCCTCGTCCGGGATAATTGTGTGGTTGTCCGCACGACTACCGGGGCTCGTAGGCCTCGTAGACGAGCTCTGGCACCAGGGCCAACGAGAACGTGGCGCTGGCCTGTCTTGCGTACTGCCTCCGCGTCGTCATCGCTTCGTGTTACCTATTGTTCTCCTCCATCACCACCTGCTTGAACACACCGGCGGGCATCTGGCTCTTCACCTCGTGGCTACCGAGCGCCGTCGTCCCGTCCTTCGCTATGAACAGCTGGAGACCCGTGGCTGCAACACCAAATCAAAACGGTCGATACGTTATACTGGATCGGGCAACCGGTTCCCGGCGCTCCCTCCCTTCTACCGTACCACGCGCGTTTTACTTTTTAGCCACCCTTTTTCTTCGCTAATCAGCTCCAACGCGACACTGGCCGAGGCTGCGTTACGTCACCGCACGCGCGTACCTACGTCGTTACGTCGTTACGGATGAACTTTAGGCTCGAAATGCAAATTTTAGGCCACCTCTGCGGTGTCTCAAGGCGAACGACACGAAGCTCGGTGAAGGGGACACTGAGTGCAAGGTAGGCTATCACGAGCGCTAGATTCGTTCTCTTTAGGATTCCTCTAATTCCTCTAATTCCTCTAATCACAGAGGACACGAAAGTGGGATAAGAATAACTTATGCTCTGCGTATCCCATCTTGCACTCCTAATGTGGATCTGTAGAGGGACGTACTCTCAGAGCTCTCGAGGTCCGTCTGCTCCAAATTCGTTGCTTTGATCAGCTCGTCGATAAGGGAGTCCGGGTTCGGCCTTGTCACCTCGACCCTGCACAGGATTGGGTTCCCGGTGCTGTCCTCCGCCTTCTTCCTGCGCTCCAGCGCGGCCTTCGCACGGTCCAAGGATCCCGTTTCGCTGAGGCCCGAGCCGCCCGAAGGATTTCTGCGAAAACAAACACCAGCAGGCTGTTACGTTCCCTGCCCCCATCGTCCTCGACCTGGGAGCGGCTAGTCGACCGAGCACTGCCACGGAAACAGGCTACACCCTCGGTAGCTGGACCACAGAGCCCGATCAAATGTAATTCCGCGCCAGTGCTCCGTCCGGGGGAAGGCACAAAGTGGAGTCGTGCAAACACGAGCCGACTTCGATGCATAAAAACGAACAGGGGACACGCTCAGGGGGTGCTGCAAACACGAAACGCAACGAACGTGGACGCGCTTTCGAGATGATTAAGCGCGTGGACGCAGGGAGGACCAGGCTGAAGGGGAGCAAGCCAGGGTACACACGCGTGCGAGAAAGCTTAAGAGATTCGGGGTGATTCTGCAGGTGGTTCGCACTTCGCATGCAACAAGCCAGCTCCGACCAAATCGATCGTGCACCGTCAATCCAGCTACGAGATCAGACACTTAACGCGGTTCCCTCGTTGACGGATCGATATGTGTTATGGAATATGTTATCGAAATTCAGCGCGTGTATCTAAGTAAATCCGTAAAGGATTGTATAACGTTGCATAACACGCGTTACGGGGCACGGTCAATCCGTTTTTTTTTCTTTTTTTCTTTCTTTTTAAAATCGCGAGCACGTTGCGAAGGCTTCCTCTGGATATGCAATCGAGCTAACGATCTCCTCGGCTGGAAGCATACGCGCTGAGACAGATGTCAGGATTCGCGATAAGTATTTTACAATGTCGTCTTTTTCACGTCCTCAGTCGTTTCGTCCATTAACACTGTACGGGCAGTTAACACCTCACGGACGACGGCTTGGATCACAGTTTTCAACGAATCCTTGAACGTATATATTCTAAAGTGACGCACAAAGTTACAGGTTTACGCAAAAGTCGGTTGTTCGTGTTCGCCCGGTACTTGAACATCGCGATAGGACTTTAGGAACAGTGAATACATGCGCACAGTGCAGCGGTTGAAGACCTTTGAGATGAATCGGGCGTCCTTCTGCCTGCTCTCGCTCGCAAAAGGAGAGGAAAGCCCGTGAGGTGTGAAGTGTGAACGTGGATCGTCATCTTCGATTTACTCGTCCGTGGCGGCGAAAGGGTAAAGCGGGAGGAAAAGAAAACGCACACAGAACGGAACGAGACAGCCAGACACAAAGAGGAAGGACAGATTATAGACGAAAGCATGGACTGACGGTGGGGTTATGCTGTTTCGGTGCTGGGAGCTCGGTGGAGCGACTTCCGGTACCCCTAAGGAGGACTCCTCGGAGTCCGCTGGGCTGGTGGCGACAGTAGCCAGCTTGCCCCCCGCCCCGTCCAGCAGCTTCCGGTGGCCTCCGCCAATACCCCTGCAAGGATTCACAAAGCCATCCAAACTGGAAGCAAAGCTACAACATACTCTCTCTCTCTCTCTCTCTCTCTTCCACCTCCCTTCGCCACTTTACCCCATTATCCGCGCACTTCCCGTTTCGTTTGCGCACCGTTGACCCACTTTTTCGGATGCACATCGCCAGCCGCCCTCACAGCCTCCTCTGCCCACCGACTCAGGTGTGTTCTATGCAAGTTTCATCCACAGTCTCGAGTGGATAAGCTCGGTACTATCGAACAGTTAGGAGCGCGAGCTGGCTGGATCGATCCATTTATGCATCGAGTAAAGTTTCCATGAGCATTCTTTATAGCCAGCTTTAAATGGGTTAACATCGGGCGGCTGTGAAAGCGTCAAGTGAAACACATCCTCCCACCCCCCCTCTCTCTCTCTCTCTCTCTCTCGCTCTCTCTCTCTCTCTCTCTCTCTCCCTTAGATATTAACTGCATCTCGAATAGAGTCGCCCTATGTACTCTATACGCCCCCCCCCCCCCGGCGCTGACTCGTGTCCCGGATGTATTCCGTTAATATTTCAGCGCTGAGTCTCTTAACGCAAATATTAGTCCAGCCCGGCGGGGAAGAATTTCTGCGAGCGCCCGGAAATGCTAATTCCTCGCGGTTTTTCATTAGAACCGAATGTAAGCGTTTAGCGCTGGTTGCCGATGGGCCCACGTGCAGATTCAATCTCGTTTTTTGAAGGAAGGCCTTCGTCAAAGACTGCGTTTGCGAATGCCCGACGGTCACGAGCAATATTGTACAGCAAGAAAGTTTCAAGTATTTGCGATACCCTAAAAAACACGTACCAGGTCACACTAGTGGCGGATTTAACGGGAGGCACACGAGCAGTTGCTGCCTGTCCAGAAGGCTACCCCCCCCCCCCCCCCCCCCGCCCCAAAAAAACATGATTTTATCCAAACACTATATTCTTTTTCCACCACAATGCTTATATTTTCCCGAAAAATTCGCCACTGCAGGTCGCCGAGTCACCGAGACTCCATTTTTTAGAGAAACATTCCATACGCAATCGTATGCTCTAACAGAATTCAAGTTCGGCGCTTCGGCTTGGACAAAGCGATATCACTGGTGCGCTCTGAACGAAACACATCGTTGTCTCGGACACGTCTGTTACACTTTAAGTACAGGTGCCTCGCGTTGGACCCTCGGACGACAATTCGCCCACGAGTACGATGAACCGTATCGGGATTTGCGGTTTCCACATCTCTAAATGTATTGACGCTTTGCTGGCTTCTAAACGATCGGCCGCTGTTCGCAAGCAGCCTGTTTTCAATCGCGAGTTACGTGAAACTTAGCAGCTCTATCCGACGCGCGATTCAAGGGTGAAGCGAAGCGGTAGCTCATCTCGCAGCGAGTGTGTCTTGTTGTGTTTGTGATAGTGAAGCTTCGAACTATATCGGCGCGCTTTAGGCGCGTGAATGATTTTGATCGTCGCGACCCAAGTGGAAAAGCAGTCCGATTGGTGGGCACTATTGCATAAAAGAAAGAAGATCGTGTTCTGAGCGGAAACGAAAGTGTTGGTGAATGGTTCTCTGCCACGAGCTGGGCGGTTCGTTGAACCGCAGAACTCGCACCGTTCTGAACCGTTCTGAACCGTTCGGCGATTCCTTGGATAAAACTAATGCCGGGGACAGAGAACCGAAAGCGACTGAAAGGCAGAAAGTCAGCTGGAAGTGGGAGAGGGAGGCTGTTTGGCAAAAGAGAAGAAATGGCTGATGAATGAGACCTACCTGAGGGTCTGGGCGGTCGTCGCGGAACGTAGCGAGGCTCTGGGGTTATCGGGCCTATGAAGGGGATCAGGGGAGGACACGGCTCTGGCCTGGTCGGCCAGCCGCAAAACCGGGCTGGTCTTGCCCTTCTCTATGCAGTCGCAGGTCTTCGATATGCTCCTCCAACCTGGCTGACCGATCCTCGGTTTTGCGACTGGCGCGGCCACGCTGCTGAGGCTCTGCTGGCCGTTTCTTTGCAGCGACCCGGTGGTCGGGGCGTTATGCTCGTTCCTCTCGTAATTCTTGCGCGAGTGTCGCGGCACGTCGTGCGGCCCGGGCACCCTGAACACGCCGGCGTCCTCCTCCTCCCCGATATCGTCGCGCGCGTCCCTCGCGTCTCTCGCGTCCCTCGCCATGCCGTTTCTCATGGATGCGGCCCTCGCCTGATCCTCCTGGCGGTTCGACAGCCCGACGGCCGCGACACTCGTCGTCCTCGCCGAGTTTCGCGCGTCCGCCTTTCCGCCGCGGGAAGACAGCGGACTGGACGCGGACCAGAACCGGTTACGTGGGTCCAGCAGCATCAGGGAGGACGAGGACAAAGGGGAGTCGGTGTCGGGACAGATGTCGGGTCTGTTGGACTGCTGGTGGCTAGGGGGTAGATTCTGGGAGGGGTTGGGGATACGTGGAGCCCATACCGGCCAGGAGGGTGACCTATAAAGATCACAACACAAATATTCAAGCATGCAAAAATAATAATAAACTCGTATAGGTACGGTGTATACTGTATGTAAAGACGGAGCGAGGGGAACACGGGGGAATAGAAGAGTTATATTCCTGGCTGGAGAGAATCCAGAGTCTCTAGTTTTTCATAGTTAAAGGAGAAGAAAACAATAGCGGCGAGAAGAGAAGTTTCCAGTGGGTAATCGTTGCTGATGCTTTCTCGCGGACGGACGGGATCGTGGTATACGTGTGTAACGAGGGAACGAGTTCGAATGGAAAGCTTTAAAGTTGATCTGCTTCGGCAGGATGGTAGCTGGTAGATCCTTGTTCCGGCGTGTAAGATATTAGGCATCGATAATACACCCCGCGAACTCGAATAATTTATATCCCTGGAAGCAGTGAGCGGCAACACCCAACCTTTTGCATATACCTGGGGGAACCTGTTAGCTACCATTCTGCAAAAGTAGACGAAGATCGAAGGAGGACCCATTTTCGAATTCCTCCCTTGTATAGGTGTATGTATAGTTGTATGTTCTGTAGCGTAGAGAAAGAGGGTTAGCGTTTAAAACGTGCGCGTTTATGTACCCGTTGTTAAGCGATAGGCGTCGAGAAACATTCGGAGAGAAGAGATTCCGTGGATAGCAGAGTTCGAAAGCGACAGGTATAGCTAAGCGCGGTCGCATCGAGTTGAGAGAAGTTGTTAGTACGGATGTCGGAGCTCGAATATTACACGAATGATACGTTCCGCCGCGTCCTTTCTACAAGCCTTCCCGATTCGCACTCGATTCGCACTCGATTCGCAGCCGATTCGCAGCCGATTCGCACGCGATTCGTCGCTACTATCATGCACGCTTATCGTCTAACCGTGAATGCCTCGAGGCGAGTGTTAGGACGATCGAACAGCCGCGAGAGTACTCGTCAAGTTCGGTGTTACTGAAAGTATGTATATCGAGAAGAGAACTCTGGACGGTAATTAGGTATCCGATGACCGTTTAAACGTTTCGCCGCTCTCTGTTTTTCTTTCCCGGCCCCTTCGGTTGTTTAACTCGTTTCGTTAGCCGGAGGGGGAGAGGCCGCGCGGCCTTACCTAATGTGGCCACTGTCACCACTACTGCTCTGCCTACTGTGCTGACTGTGTGAATTCAAGGACCCGTAGCCGGAGCCTTTGCTCAGCTGGCTGGTATTGCTGCTGTTGCGGGAGTGGCCGGACTCCGTGTGCGCTTCGGTGAGTGTCTCGACTGGAAGAGTGGTCGGTACGATCTCGCTCAGGGTCATCGGATCGTACGACTCCGCTCCGCTGAGGAGCTCTGCAAAAGGACGATCCTCGTGAAACGACCAGACGCGAAAGGAGCAACGTTTCGAGCATTACCCGAGGAAAAGAGGGCAGGCCTCTTTTTGGGAAGACTGCCGAAACCGCTGCTGGCGCTGGCTATGCTCCCAGCTAACGAGCCGCTGGAGACGTAATCCTCTCGGTTGCTACACCTCTCGGATGCCGTCGCTTCCTCCGCTGTCATCCCGGGAACACCTGGCGCACCGGGCACAGCGAGCTGCGTTTGCTTCAACGACGGGGAGGGGCTGAAAAAGACGTTGCTTTCAGCCCACAAGTATCGTTCGGTGGAAAGAAAGCCACCGAAGAACATATTCCCTGACTCGTACCCCGCAGGGGTGTCACTTTACGCGAAACTTGAGCACGCACCGAGTATCTCGATTACCTCGAGTAACCGAAACATCTAGCTGCTATTCGTACGAGAACTCACACTTTAAACAGGATGTCCCCAGAAAGCATGTTCATCTTGATGGCGACCCGCAGCATGGAGTTATCCTGTCGATGCCTCGCGTCGTAACCTTCCAGAAGGCACCTCGTTCTGCAGAGTCCAGCTCCGGCGAATTCGGCGAGGTTGAGGTCGGTGAAGCCGAGCTTCTGGAAGGACCTGCCTCCCTTCAATTCCTGTGGGCATCGAGCGAACGATTAGCGGAGAGCAAACAGGTGCGCGTGCGGTTTGCTTAAACCGAATAGAGAGTATCAGAGCAGCCACCTTTCTCACGGATATCCTCAGGATACACGGGTCGAGGACACCGGTGGACGCGTTGGCACTCATCTTGCATAGAAACTCGAACTTGGCGTTCCACCTGACCGTGTGCTCCTGCACCTCCTCCCTGAAACAAAGAGCAATCGTGTTACACGTGAGAAGCACTTTCTAGAGTCTAGACCGAACGGGGAAGAACGATTCACGCGTGTTGAATGATACGCCGGTTTAAATGAATATTCAGAATGCTCTGGTTCCGGCAAGGGAGCTTCCAGTTATCGAATCGCACAAAGGGCCGAATTACACGCCGCGCCGTCATTGTTTATGCCAGCCACGGTGAATTACAGATGAGCTATCCCGGGTCTCACAAGCGTTCACCGAAAAATTCCCAATGATAAAAACCACCAGAGTTGGTTGGATGTAATTAGTACATAGCGAAAGAGAGTGTAGGGATTCAGCCGGCACGCGTACTGCCAGCCACTTGCGAGCTTTTAGTGTGACTGACTGACGCGTGTTATACTGTTATCACTTATCAGTCCCCCTACCTGAAGACACCTTAGCGTCCCCGTCCCCACTGCGCGGTCAGTGTCTGAACTGAGTCAGAAACTGAGTCCCCACTCTCTGGCAATGCAACGTTGCGTCGATGGCCAAGATAAACCCGTACCCAATGCAAATTCAATAGAATTCATTGGGAATAATATTACATTCGTTTAAACGTACAGCCTTTCTGTTATTGCTTTTTCCGTGTTTCTAAGACACGCCACTGCCCGAGTTATATATCTTCCAAGCACATCTAAAACATATGGAAAATGAACGTACGATTTTCCACGGATTCCCGATTCACCCGGGCGTAAACGTAAACGAATGACGACACGCACCCACCCATCTCGCCACGGTATCGACCTCGCAGAGCCCAGAAGCAGCTTCCACGTACGAAACGCTGGATGAACAGAACTGAATCGTAAACACTGTGGTCTCGAAGGGAGCGGAGGAAGGAGAAAATCAATGGAAACAACTTTTCCACTTCCCATATCACAGTGAGAGAGAGAGAGAGAGAGAGAGAGAGAGAGAGAGAGAGAGAAGGGGGAATAACGGTAGCTCGGTGCATTCTTCGTGTAGGGAGGTTCGTTAACGAGATTCAGAGGCTTAGCGGTATTATCTGGACGCGCCCATCGACGAGTAGAAAAGTCACGCGGTTATTTCGATCTACAATCAGATTACCCATTGAATCGAGCACGTTCCGCTCGATGCCAAGAATCCTGCGGAAAGCTTTCAAGCGCTGGCTGCTCATTCGTTTGCCACGAACTTGCTCGAAACAAGTCTCTCTAGCGACTGAGTTGACTGAGTTGACTGAGGTGACTGAGGTGAGTCGCAATTGAAAGGAGAATAAACAGCCCGTTCGCGGCTTTTACCAGCGCGGCGCTCCCGTTGCCTGGGAACAATTTCACTTGCCGCCGCTCGTTTTTCAAGCGGACCTCTTAAGGGGGAGGGGGTAATTTTTAGAAAGTTTTAATCCAAGTGGCATCCTGCCGGCGCGATTAAAGGTCGGATACTGGGTCACAGGGACAGGACGCGGCCTCGACGATAAGCGATAAGCGATAAGAAATCGTGCGTGGTCTCCCACACCAGTGCTTCCCAAAGCTCTGAAGATGCAGCGGAGATGATTATCGGCATGCTGGCGCATCCGCAAGCGAATCAGCCGAGTTTCGCCGCGACGGCGTTCAAGGTTAATCAAGTTGCCGAGCTCACAGGGAAAATAGGAATTGCAAATGAGCTCGCGGCCAATCGGGGGGAGAAACTGGGACGCCAGAAACCCGGGGAAACTCCAGACGACCGTGTCACACATCCTTTCCAACAGAATTTTTAGCAGAAAGAGCCGCGGAATATTTCCTCTCCTCCGGGCGTATCTCGAGTCTCGACCACCGGGAGAAAACGTGACGAGGCATCGGGCCGACAATATTCACGAGCCCCTGAATATCGATGTAACGAGAGCCACCTAGGGTGACCTAGGGTGACCTAGGGTGACCTAGGCCACGTTCCGCGTCGTCTCTGTGATTCCGGCCGACCCTAATTCCATCACATTTTCCCAAATTCACCGGCTGGGGGTCCTAAACGAGTCATCCGTTCTTCCCCTTCTTCCGCCTGCCAGAAACTTGAATCGATCCTTTTTCAACGATCACGCCACTGGACCCATTATCTGGCCAACGAATTTGATTATCCGAACGTAACGCGCGGATATTGTGGCAACCACGGCCAACACTTTCGCTGACAGATGGCTCTCGGCTGACGGGATCTAAGGGAGCTTGGCGACTGCGCGGGGACAAAATCTTGTCCAATTGAACGGGGCAGGCCCAATTACCGTGGAAACCAGGGCAACGTATCTCCCCTGCCACGCTCAAACATTTCGACCTCAGCGAACCACCGGAATCGAAATCGCTCAATTTTTTATCGATATGCAGGGGAGTATATTGTGATTTAACTTTCAAATTATTGCCTTTGACCCGTAGTAGTGGGCCAAAAGTGGAAAGCTAATACTTAACTGTACTCGTCAAAGAATTTTTTTTAATTCTGACACGATCAGGCTTCGAGTCTCGTAGCAACGGCCTCACAAGTCACAACAAAAAGCGGCCACCAAAAGTGGTAAATATCGATTGGAGGATAAAAGCCACGCGTATACAGGGGATCGAAGAAGCAGGAAGTACGATTAACGTGTTTGCTCGCGTGCCAGTGGACGTACGGAAAGACATAGGATGCTCGGGCGTCGTCGAGCGATGAAAACATTCTTGAAGAATCAGGATTCCCATTTCGCCCGGGTATTGAATTCGTCGGGCGTTCCTGCGATCTCGTTTAAGGACGATAACGATCGTTCGTCAGCGACGGCCGTTAAGAAGTTGGTATCTTTGACGGGGGAAGTTTTAATTACAGCAATTTGTAGAAGAGCTTCTCCAACCTAACCTAACGAATTCCACTGGCCAGGATCGAAACGGCGCGGCGATTATGCTCGACCACCGCGACACCGTAATTCGATCGTTGAGCCAACACCGCGGAATACCGCGGGACGGGTTGCCATCGGTGTTGGGCCGTCAACAGGTCTTTGTCACGGCTGCGAGGAATCCTTCGCAAATACTTTCCTTCCAAGAACCCGGGGAACTCCGTCGTTCCGTCAGAGGTCGATTAGAGCAAACTGGTGGGAAAACAGAAAAGAGGAAAAATGTCGCGTCTATACGGTCTATACCGAACGAAAGCGTGCAGCAGGGAACGAAAGATAGCCACTGCACTGTTACGGAGTCGTTGCTCCAAATACGTCAGCGGCCGAGTGTGGCGCGTCGAAAAAAGATGATGCCGATCCTCCAACGAGCTGCCGTTTCGAGAAACAAACACACCGAATGTGCAAACTTTCCTTCCTTCCCGTGCCATTAACTTTCAAATGGAAACTAATCGTAAGCAAGAAAATTAACGGAAACGCAAGGAAATAATTTGCTTGGTTGCGAACGCTGACGCATGCGTAGTTCTGTATAGATGTTTCTCACCCGCCACCCTATTTCCTTTGGCAATCACGAACCGTTTGAAAGGCTCGGAATTAGCCGAGCAGAGTAGTCGCGCGCACGCATGCTCGCCCGACAGTCCTGACACTCCACCCTTCCACGGGATTAAAGTATATCGCGAAATTAAATCGCGAGCCGCGGACAATGTGCACCGCGTCCTTGTCACGATTCAGCGGTATCCATGGAGACCTATTAAGCTGATTATGGTGACCGGTGTGCAGCAACCTTTGGCACGGTCAGATTTCCGCGCAGAAGTCCGAGGCCCGAGCACGCGAGTTGTCTGTCGAAACGGCAAGGGAAATCGTATTCACCGTGATTACAAGGAGCTTCCAAGCGGAACGGAAGCTTCCTTTCCAGGGGTTATCAGCTTCGGATGGTTCGCGCGCGATCACAGTGAAACGGGGGCTCCTTCCAATTTCCATCACTGCGAATACTACGATTGCGATCGATCAAGGATGATTAATTTAAACGTTACGACCGCGACTGGTGAGGCCAGTTCCCTAGGCTAGGCGATAGCCGAGGATCTCCAGCGCCAACTCCTCCCACGACACACGTTCTCCGGGGAGCCTTGCGAGCGAAATCTCTTGGCGTGCTGCGACTTTCACCTGGCGTCACCCGGTATAATTCACGGGCCACGAGCGTGTGCGAGCGTGTGCGAGCGTGTGCGAGCGTGTGCGAGCGTTGCATTAGCCGTGGGCAAGGCTGCTTCAAGGCTGTCTGGATTCTGTGTCATTCGCAGTTTCGCAATCCAGTTGAGATGAAAACGCAGGCCTGCTCCCGCGACCCGTGCACCTTGCTCACCGCAGCCGTTCGGTTTTCACGACAATCGCGCGATTAAAAGGCCTGAAAATTTCATGACAACCAAATTTTTTACACCTTCTTTATCACGAGTAAATGAGTAGAAATTCGGAAATAAATAAATAAAGTATATAGAAGAATCTGCGGCTTTCGCATTGGATCCGAGTGATCGGTCTCGGGCCGTGTTTACAGACTTGAAGCGGATCACGCCTATTTTCGTTTGATTACTAAGCGCCAGCTTAACATCCGCCTGAAACCAGAAGAACGAATCGATAAAGGCTCCCAGGGCGGATGTCCTGACGTCGCGACGGCGAACGGTGAAATCTGAGCAACTATTTCTGATTCACCTTGCACGTGAACCTTCGCCGTGGCGCGCGGCACAATCGCGCGATAATTCACTGCTTTTAATTCCCGCGCATAATCTGTCCTAATAAATTCGTGCCCAGGCATTATTGAACTGTAAATCCTATTGTTCCGCAACGGACGGCTGGCGGCCACTTGGCGCGACGCTGGAATTAAAAATCGAATATTTCCTGGGATTTAACCATAATGACGGTATTGAGAAGGTTACGTAACACCGAACCTGTAAATTCTCGTTAACTAATGACACGGACAGTTTGTCGCGATGCCCCGCGACATTGTGGATTGTGGAAGGCTAAACGCTTCACAGTTTCACCGCGAACAATTGCCCGCAAAGTCCTGGAGAGATTAGACTGGCGAGCGCCAAGACTGCAAATGAAATGTTGCTCGGAGGCGTGAGAGAACGGGGGGATTCGCCCGACGGAAAGAAAGTTTAAGTACCGCTCGTCGACGATAACACACTAATGTATGATAATTACCGGCTTACCTTCGGGTCTCGCTCGATTGCTTTCTTTCGACTTTTCCGCGACTATCGGTATCTAACTCTAGTGCTTGGCCAGGGGACTTGGAATTTTTTCGGCAAGCAAACCTTCCGATCTCTACAAGCTATCGCGAATTCGTGATGAGTAACAATTAAATGTAAATATATCTCGTGAAACTTGTCTCACGAGAGTCTAATTGCCTCGTGAAATTAAAGTCTGTGAGACACGATGTTTCTGTCTCAAGCCTCAAGCCTCAAGCCTGAAGCCTCAGGTTCGACTCTGCCCCGAACCGAGCGCACTGGCGTAATCATCTGGACACCTAGCGCAAAAACAGTTTAGCAGACACGAGCGCGGTTTGCGTCACGCCCCGTGACGCCTTCGTCGGAAAACACTGCCCCGTAATGCGGACTGTTTGCACAGACGGTCCACGTTTGTTGGTGTTATTCGCGGGAACGCGGGAACGCGGGAACCGAAAGAAACAGTTAAGCAGCCATTTCTAACTAAAGACTCGGAACAGGCGACACTTACCCCGAGTAGCCCAGCTGTGAAAATACGAGCTCGAGGAGGGTGGGAGGAGATCGATCGATCAGATTCGAGAAACCGGATCTCTTGTTTGCCAACTGAGTTATCCAGGCCACGGACAGGCTGCTCCTCCCTCCTCCTTAATATTCAAAAGCGATCAGTGGCCACGATCCGAGGGAAGAATGGTGATACCGAGAGACCGAGGCGGAGGCGGATAGACCGATAGACCGATAGACCGTGAACCCGGGAAGCAGCGTCTGCCGGTGACGCGATTATATGATTCCACGTAATCGATGCCCGCCCGTGCGAGACGTGGTAGCCTCGGACGGTCGACGAAACGGCAGGTGTCGCAAGGGGACACCTAGCGAGTGGACCAGTTGCCTCGCCTCGGTTCCAACAAGGAGCGAACTCGAACTCGAACTCGAACTCGATCTCCGCTAGGCATCTCGAGAGGCAACGAGCGATTGGTCGAGGGCCGCGTCGAGATGGTTTTACTGCTACTTGTGCCGTACTGTAAAAGGTGCCGAAACTAATGGAATTGGGATGATCGAGGTGTGCCAAGGGGGCAGGAAGGTCGAAGCTCGGTCGGGACCACATCCTTCAAGGGGATCGAGAATCGCGGCCCAGATCCGAGATCGACACGAGCCGGAAGAATTCGAGCCGGCTCGTCGAGGCGGACGATTATCGAATTGACTTCAATCGAAACGCACGCGTCCGAATTGCCGGAGGGAAACGCTGCCGTGGAAGACCGTTAGGCGGCTGATAGCAGCGCGGAGCAGGAAAAGAAACGCGGCTTTCGACCCCACTTCCGTCCCCCGCGAACGCGTGTACGCACTAATAATAAGACGGGGCTAATTATAAGCCGACAATTAACCGAGACCTTCTCACGAGCGCGAGCCAGCGTCCCGAGCTTTCGAAATAGTCCGATATTCCTCGTTCAATTCCTCGTTCAATTCCTCGTTCAATTCCTCTTTCAACCAAGGGGAGGAAAGCGAGGAAAGCGAGGAAAGCGAGGAAAGCCGAGCGGAGGAATTGCGAATGGAGAAGAGGCGATTATGTAACGCTAAAGCTAAACGGTGGAAATTAGAAGCACTAGTCGCGTGGAGTCCGTGGACCACTTGCATCGTGATTCTTTTACAGTTTTACCGAATAATAAATAAAGGAATAGGTGGGCCTCGACCCACTGCTTCGGAAGAGGAGGCGCGTGTTTTCTCCGCACGCGTTATCACTTATCAGTTATCAGTCACGTGCCGCGCATTGTTCGGTACAGACGGCACGAGGCTTGCTGCCGAATCAACGATAATTATCATCGCTTAAGGTACGAGCGACATTGCCCGGCCGGTTATACGTTATTAATAATACGACTATGTAACGTGTAACAATTGATCCTGTGAGACATTGTTGTTCCCTCGGTTCGCACGATCGCAGCCGATCTTTCTCACGACACTTACGCTTTGCGACAACTCGACGAATCTTGCTGCCCGTTCTCCGCTCGCGTTTAGCCACCATTTACTCGCCCGCCTTTTACTCTCGCCGAGAGGATCAGTTCTCTCTCACTTCCGGAATCCGGACCAGGCTTTCGCTCTTTTTCTCTTTTTCTCTTTTTCTCTTTATACGGCTAATTATAATCACTTATTACCGGAGATCAGATAATCATAATCAATAATAATAAATCATTCAAATATCTACCTATTTCGAGATAACATTTTAAAAACAGCACGAAAAACGGAAAACGGAAAACGGAAAACAGATGTACCTATAAGAAAATTAATCGTGTGCTGATGTAACGTAAATTGATAGTGTGATAGTTAATGATTAATTCCAGCCGTTATCCGGTATCATTCACTAGCATCGAGCGACAAGCCGACAGATCCGTTCATTCAGAATCACGGCACCACGGCACCACAGCACCACGGCATCCATCTTCGTATATACCTATATACATATATCCTATCTTTCGGTTGTTCAAACGAGGTCTCGAGCACGTAAACGTGACCGGAATTCTCGTAATAGGTGTCAGGCGGCATTAGATAACGACAAGAACGATACTACTTCGATACTATCCCCGATCTGGTCTCGAGTGTCGACTCAGCCCT
This sequence comes from Andrena bicolor, assembly GCA_960531205.1. Lineage (NCBI taxonomy): Eukaryota > Metazoa > Arthropoda > Insecta > Hymenoptera > Andrenidae > Andrena > Andrena bicolor. Next base: position 38,377,164 of record OY482667.1, on the reverse strand, counting down.
CAAGAGGCAAACATTCGTTTCGCAATGTTCACGCTGCGATCGCAGCCTCCCCGGCTGTCCCAGCGGAGAAAGAGAGCAGCGGTCGCAACGCACGCGCGGTTCCTCGCGAGTCGTTTCGCCACGGCCGATGCTTCCCAGCGAAATTCCGGCTTTGGGGCTTACGCAACACGTCCGTTAGGAATATGCAGGTGGCCCGCCGCGAATTCCACGATCGAGAAATGCTAATCGGACCGCTCGCGCTGGAAAGCGTGTCCGCGCGGGAAAAGCCAGGACGCGTAGAAATTGCCGCGTGGCAGGCAGCGACGCGCAGCCAATACGAATCAGAGGCTGACTTTGGGACCAATGCCAAAGCGCACATTCTAATCGAGGCTAAAGGGACCGGTTCGCAGCTTCAGCCTCGTTTCCAGGACGGCCTTAAGGAGCAATTCTAATGTAACTGATATTTATGAATTTTTTTCGAATGCTCCATTAACAATATTGGATTTGTTTGAATAATTTCTGAAAGTTAGATAGCTCACGCTAGGACTTTGATGAATTTTTCGCGTGCCACACTCGCATCATAGGCCGTTTCTAATCGTTTCTAACCGCCGAACTGCTACAAAAGCGAGATGCACTCTTCGAACGCGCAACATTGCCATAGCCCATAAGAATCGGTGGGTGGCTGCTCGCCACGTTCCCTCCGCTGCCTTCGTGCCTCCATTCTAGCCGCACAAAAGAACGGCTCGCGACTTTAACAAGCGGAGGCTGAAAAATTGGAAAACTACGGGCAGTCCCTCGTCCGCCGTTGCCAACGGTATCAGCTTTCAGGACTTTGCTCCGCCGCGAATCCTTTCGTTGGCGAAAAGTGGAACGCCATTTAAATGGAAATACCTGGGGGCGGGGGGGCCTAGTCGCAGCTGCGCGGAAACTACGCGCGTACAAACAGCTTCGACTTTAGACGTCTAGACTGGATATTCAATTTTTACGACGGTCCACCTCCGTCGAGGCAATCGATAATTCGATGGTTGCCCGGTCCGATGCCATCTGAATAATTCAGAGTTCTTCCGCGTAAACAATCGCGAAGACGCTGAGGGTCTAGTGACCGTGGCGATTCAACGAATTCGACGAACCGATTTCGTCCATCAGCGATTTTATATATATTTTATAATAGGTATCGGTAGCGTGTACGGGAGCGTTGGAATTAATCGGCGCCGTGGTCCGCGGAAAGCTCGCCACGCGAGTTCATTTCATCGACACAAAGCCGAATCGATAACTTTCTCCTAATGGTTTCCCGAGCAAATTACATACTAACGAGGATAAAGGGCACACGAGGCGGAGCCTATATCTGTGTCTATATCTGCTGGAAGAGGAGAGGTGTTGATGAACGAGAGGCCGAAAGGTATAATAGGGTATAGTCGGCGCAGCAACTATTCGCGATGCGGAGTAACCTTGCGAAGGTGGGAATGATTAGCGATCGGTAGCAGGGGGAAAAGAAATCTACCGATAGAATTGTAGTTTCCGCGCGGGAAATAGAAATCCACGCGCTAGCTATGACTATGACTTAATCGTTACGCAACGAGCCGACTCCCCGCTGAAACCGACTTTTCGACCAACACGAAATATCGTGGCTTGGACATTCTTCCACGAATCAACCACGTCTCCGGGCGAAATCTCGCGGAGCGTTTCGTAACGGCTGACGCCGATCTGCGCCCGCCGTTTTGCGAGCTCACCTAATCACCGTGGCGTTAAATATCGCAGCGACGCTAAGCTGAACAACGAGTGTTGGATCGACGATGCTCAGCTGGCGCGTTCACGGGAGGAACGTATCGATGTTTCCGCTCCTCCGGGTCGTCACGATTGGTCACAATACAATTATGCTTTTATAATTCGCAGCGCCGTCGCGGGCCCGATGAAACGTTACACAATCCAGCGACCACCGTGCGCGACACCGTTTAGGTGCCCGCCAATGGAAAGGAGTTCTGGGCTCGTTTAACCGTTTCGCCGAACCGTTGGCTATTTACAGTAGGTATTTACGAGCCGACTTTCGCGTTCCGTGGCTACGGGACTGAGTTGGGCATTAACTAATAAAATTAATAAAAAATCATTCAAACAACGGATCGAATAGCAGTTATTTTAACTTTAGATTATTCACGAATAAAATTAACGTTAACTTTATTTTTTCCCGCGGAGCACGTAACATCGGAAAGAAGTATCTTGAGAGTTTGAGGAATCGCGGGTGCAAAACGGACGCTTCGAGTTTCCAAGGATGGTGGACCATCTTACTTCGTTCCTCTTCTTGGTTCGGTTATCGGTAGCACGCGGTACGTAGAGAAATTTTGATGCGCGACGCTGATGGCTCGATTGAAATAATTCCCCAAGCATGATCGAAGCATTGGACGACGGGGCAGAAGAAGAATTCACGCGCCACGATCGCTACAGATTGCCTTAAGTGCTTTCAAGTGTCGGTGAGGCGAATGGTGGAACGCTTAAAGCCTCGGCCTGTGGCGCAATAGCGCACGCTGGCCCAATTCGAGCGAAGATTTAAGCGAAATCACCGCGCTATGTTACCACTGGCCACGATACGCATAATTAATGAGCCGAGTTAAGCAAAGCAATCGACCGAAGCCCGTTTCGCTTCCAGCCAGAATGTCCCTCCCGAACGATCGGGCCTGATTAGCTTGTTACGCGCCGACCAACCTTCGTTCCCGCTTCTCATCGCCGAATCCTACCGCTCCAGTGGCAAATCGAACGCTCTAAAGTCTAACCATCCGCGAACCTCGTCCACTTTCCACTTTCCACTTTCCACTTTATTAATCCACACTTGGCGAATTTGATTAAAAGTCAAAACACAGCGGGGGACAGAATAGAAATTGAGAGCCTACGGTAGAAGGATGAAAGTAACTACCTTGGAGTATCTGAATGATCTAATCGAAGGTTGAATCGGGTGACAAATGTCCCGTTTAAAGGGTGAAGATAAGATGGAGGTGAGGCCGGCGGGCTTCTGCGCCGCACAAAAGTACTGTTGTTCGCAGAAAATTCCAACACGATTGTGTCAAGATTGTGTCAAGCCCGGAAAGAAACCGCAAAGAAACCGCAAAGTGGCCGTCGATGCTATTAACGGTAGTCGTGATCGCGAGCCGAGCCGAGCCGAGCCGACGCGATTCAGAGCCAATTGACGGGGCAGAAAAGTGTGTTCCTCGCTGTCCATCGGCGTTCGAGTCGCGAGGAAGCTAAACGTCACGCGCGCTACGGCAAAGCACAAAAGAGGAATCAGACGGTGCGGAGCGAGCAGCTGGAGAATTGGCTGGCGAAAAAACAAACGGGAATTAGGGAGCGAACGGGTGAAAACAGAGGCCCCAAACTATTTTCGTGCCGTGAGATAAGAGATTGCTGGGTAGATTACAGTTGGTTGGCGTTCGATCCTTGCCATGGATCCCTGATCGACTATATAGCATGGGTCAGTTCGCTCTGATACGAGCGAAAGGTGTAGAGGGAAAAGAACCTGTTCGAATACGTTTCGTTACGTTGACGTAACGGCTTTACGCAACACCGATAAAAACGAAACTCGACCGCGGCGATACGGTAATCGTAGCGGAATTAATTTAAACACTTTCCTCGAAACGCGTCGGCCGTAACCCAGAGGCTCCCGAAATCTCAATCACCGTCCTTTCGACTTTCCAGTACATATTCGTTCTTTGTCTTCTATCTCCGCTTTCCTTAACTTTCCTTAACTTTCCTTAACTTTCCTGGTCTCTTTGTCTTCTGTGGCATATTTTTCTGGCATTCGCAGTTTAATCCATGCCTCGGCGTACTTCGTTTCGGACTGCAGACCCATCGATCGATCATCGACAGTTTGCTCAGACGTTTGAAAAGACTTCGGTACCATTTCGTGTTCGCAACGCCACTGTATTTCTCGGAATCGATACATCGACCAGGCCACCTGATAGCGTAATCATCGATGCGATCGAGCGATTCCAAGGAATGGAAAGTTGAAGAGGTGCTCGAAAGATAACGAGACAAAGCGTCCGCGTGGCGAAGCACAGCGACGGGGCAAGAAAGCACGGTTTCGCTAAGAAAATTGAATTAAACTGAACATTCGAATGCCGCGGAGGTTCGACGCGTGGCCCCTGTGCCGGGAGCTTCGCAAAACGACCAGCAAAACGCGCAACAAGTGCAGGGGAAAGCCGAAAGGCGAAAGGCTCGAGGCTCGAGGCTCGAGGCTCGATGGAAAATCGTTGGAACAGAGGGGCGGGTGGAATTTCGGTGGAGTCAGGTGCGCGCAGTCGCGAGGATCGCTCAGATGAATTAATAACGTGGAATCTCGTCGCCATGAAAGCGATCATAACGCGGACGGATTAATAACGCCGCTGTTGGCACCCCGCGACCAAATAATTAACGCCGACTTCTCGCCAGTGTTCGGAATGAGAAATTAATCCGTGCCGTTAACGGTCGCCTTGGTTCCCTAACTGATCGGCGTGGAGAGAGTTCGAAGTAGTCGAGGAACTGTAAATTATTCCGTGTGTGTTCAAGGAATTAGCAGTCGCAGCTGCGAATCAACCTGTCGCGACTGCTCAGACAATACTCGTTATGTTCGGAGTACAACCGCTCAAGCATATTGTTGACCTGCTGCGGTACTCGACGGCTGTCGACGGCTGTCGACGGCTCTCGTGGACGGTGGAGGGCTGGAGAACGCTACTCGTCATAGTCGACACCGACGCCAGTTTCAGATTTTTCATACCTACGCGTTTGAATTTAGTATAATTAGCATTGTACCAGAGAACGGTGCGTGCCTGCCGCCAATTTTCCTGGACAGAATTCTGTCGGGCCTTTAGCCGCATCTGCGAAGGAAAATTGCAGCTGACACTACGCTGCCATTCGTTCTTTCTGTTCTGTAATTACTCGAGTTCAAAGAGCCATGTCCTTCCAGCAGATACACACAAGAGGGAAGGTATGAGAATAGCCGCGTGCCGTCTAGCGAGCACGTCCACCGAAAATAGCTCCTCCTTTTCATTTAAATAGCGTTTTCCCGCGAACCCTGCTTTCGAACACGGCGAGGTAATCGAGAGCTCGTCGAATCCTTCGATCCTCTTTTCTCCTTCGTCGAGGTTTGTATTTGGAATTGCGAACAAGGTCGCGGAAACGTTTCCGTTCCGTTGAAGGAAAGCGCTGCCAGGGCGCTCGCAATTCCCTCAAGTGCTGGCCCAACGAGTTTCTCGTTCATTTCAGGGAAACAACCCGAGAACAGAACTTCTCGAAACGCGACACAGCTGACTCCGGTGACGCGGTTTAATCGCGCGAGCTTGCCTCGGCGACCCCTCCGTTTCAACAAGTAGACGTGCTCTTGAGTTCCGCGCCGATCTAATCCATGCGCCTAGCTTCAGCCGGGGAGCCGTGTATCTTTGGTCCCGAACGATCCAACGTGCTAAAATCCCGATTAGGGCAATATTTTCTAGGGCAACTCGCTCGCCAGCTGACTTAGCACGTAAGGTTTCATCTTCTGGGAAAGACACAACTTCTCCCGGGTAATAATCCCGTCTAGACCAGTGAAAAAGTCGATGATCTTGCTTCAGACAATGATTGCTTCCAGGCGAGGGCATGAAGAGATTCGCGATGGCAGTGACCATGTTTTTTGAAAAAAAAAAAAGCTCTGTCTGTGAGAAATCTTTCATGGAGTAGAGCAACGTTTCCTACACTTTTGTGGGTCGCTGTCCCCTTTTATTATATTCAAATAACCTGCGACCCCCCCCCCCCCCCACCATATAAGGTAAGGTAAATTTAATAAAGTAAAGAAAACATAGGTATTGAAAATTCGTATTTCAGAACATAATTGAGGATGTTGCAGCAGGAGGGATGCAGCTCCATTTTTTAGTTTTTCAGTTACGGTGCACGTTTCATGCAAATAAATAAAAATAGAAATATTAATAAAGTTTTTTTTCTAATTTACTCGAAAGAAGTTTTATCTTTTAGCCGAAAAGTCCGTGGCTGTCCCCCCAGAAAATACTTGACGCTCGATATAATGTACGGAGAAGCACTTTTTTTTCGTGCGGTAACGATTACGCGTGGAATCCAACCACCTTGCACTTTCGCCGCGTAAAACTCGCATAAAGCCGTGGCGGTAAAACGAGAAATCAGAGACAGGGCTCCGTGGGAAGAAGCTGCCGTCAACTGTCCCGTTGGTGGAGCGAATAAAGGAATAAAGCGACGAAACGATCAGAATCACGATTCAGCCTAGCTGAGTCAGGGCCAGGGAGGCAGCGGCGAGCGAAACGACTAAAATAACGAATAAAAATAGGGGGATCGATCGTGTTGCTCAACGAAAGCGAATCGTTAGAGAGGAGAATTTGGTTAGGAAGTTCCGGCAGCCTGGAATTTGAAATCCCATTCCGCTGGAGGGTTTCCTCGAAACTGTGAATGATGGATGGGGCGAACTTTCCCGGGGATTGTTCGCGGAACGAATGATGAATCTCACTTTCCCGGCGCTGGCCTTCGCTACCTATTTTAAAAGCTACTCCATTTTTTACATCATCGGAGCTCGAATGGCGTATTTATAGACGATGATGACTTCCCGCGTCCAATCGAGTCACGTTGCCAGCAGCGGCCGCGATTCACGTGCCATCGTCGCGATCCAACGAATCGATCGAATCGAACGAATCGAACGAATCGAACGCATCGATCAAAGGCAGAATATGTAGGAATATGTAGGAATATGTAGGAATATTGGCGAAAGAATACGCCGAATTGACTGGAAATGCCTCGGGAATGGTAAAGAATCGCCATGTGCCAGCGTATCAGCGAATCCACCTATTAAATCGGATGATAAACGCCAAAGATGGAATGCCTCGCTCGGCGCACAGGAATTCCCCAAAGCCCCAAAGATTCCGCTAAACCTGATGCTACGCGGAGAGATAGAGAGCAGAAAGTGCTGGTGGAGTCTCGTTGCCAGAGATCGTTACTGAAAACCGTTTTCGAGTTAAACGGAAGGAAGAGGTGTAGGTACGTGCGCCGTGGCTAACAGCAACACTCGAAATCGAGTTGAACGGTGCAGAGCGCGGGCGTGCGTGTGCGTCGGACTAATCAATAAGTTTCCCCACTGTCGGCTAAACAATGTCTACCTACCGCGATTTTTCTATAATTAGTATTATTTTAAATCTCCCGTACTTGTTGTTTTTTAAGGCTAAAATGGCACTATGGCTTGGTAGGTCTGCTACCTAATTCTAACTAATTTTTTTGTCATTTTCAGGGTTGCCAAAGGATTTGCCCGTTTTTGCGGCACTAATGAAAGTGGAAGGAATGTTTGGGAAACGGGACATGTAGCGAACGGGGGCGGCTTCTCCCCAGACTGCGTGGGCCGCAAGTCGCAAGATTTTTCCCCCGGATCGGTCCGAGAGGCGCGTATACGTTGAAGGCCGACCGGGGACGGAGGTATCGGTCAAGGTCGCGCAATCGATGCTGGAAACGCGCTCGGTCCAAATGCTAGCTATGGTGGAGACAAACGGTCCTTCAGCGGCTAGATCCGAGGATCCATTACCTGGAGAACTTTGGTCCTCCAAGGACGACTCGCGAGTATCCGGGAGCGGAGGTGCAACGGTCAAGGCCGAACGGTCGAACGGTCGAACGGTCGAACGACACTGTGCAACCGCGTTTATTTGGCATTTGTCTGAGTCCGACTGGACTAATTCCTAATAAACACTTGCCTCGATTTGATGGCACGCCAGATCTCAACACAATTTTTCGCGAACAAGGTAAAAGCGGGGGATAATCTTCTGACGCAACAAATGAAATTCAATGGGGAAACTGGAGGGCGGTGCGGGATACCGCACACGTTCCAACGGGTCTAATGAATATTCAGGGAGCACGAGGATCCTCGAATGCGGCCAACACATCCCGAAAAGCCGGGTCGGTTTGTGGATTCGCGCACTTGTTTGCGTTTCGACTTTTCCATCTCTCCGCGCTCACGTGGAAAATTCCGGGCAAATGGATGGAGACGCGTTAACGAGGAAATTCTGTCGACGGCTATCTTTCAAGGTTCAGTGGATACCTCCCAAGGCTTAGGTAAAACGCAAATAAGCTTCCTGTTTCTTCTTTGTATTTTAATTATTTCATTTGCTGTAAGTATTCTATCATAACACTTGCATCGTTTATGAATGTACCACAAGTGTGAAAATGCAAAAGAAATTCATCTTTTTCCTTTGTTAATTCTTACGTGTTAATTAACCGCCAATGTTCCCCCAGTTTACGGTACCTAAAGGTTTCGCGGATAAACCCGTTAACTAAATAGAATAAAAGTAGCAATGAAATTTCCCCAGAAGAAAGAGGGAATTATGGGCTAGCAAATCGTCATCTTCCGCGTATACCGAAGCAATGGAATAACTGGCGTGAAATGAACGTCTGGTCTACTTCCGCGTATCGCTTGTTTCAATGGGGAACGAGCGTTTCCTAGGGGTCCCCGAGAACGCGAAGAAGAGATGTGTACTATCTTGTTGAGAAGCGGGACGACGGACAACACGGTGAAAAGGGGAGGTGGGGTATGAAGTTCGCTACGAGAAGAGCACAAAAGACGTTTAACGCGACGGTGGGTAGGTAGGTAATCGTCGAGCTGTTTCTTCCAGCTCCACGAAACGCTATTAGGTAGCTACTATTGGCGAGAACTCGCTGCGAGTCACGGATCCCTTTAAACGGGAGAAATCGAACGGGATTAATCGCCCTTTCGAGTTTCTCGAATCTAGGGGATACTTTAACCTCAGTGGTATTACCTATGGCAGAACACGCGATATTCCGAGAACGAAGGAGGGAGACTTAAAGAATCCCAGCTTCAACGCTTGCCCTTTTTATTCAGCTTACAATTAGCGAACAGGCGTCGTTGGACGCGGTCGAAAAAGGATCGAAAAAGGATCGAAAAAGGATCGAGCCGGTTGTTCCCCCTCGGAAGTGGTTGTTGGGTTCGGGCGGATCGATCGAGGTCCAACGATGAAATATCCTGGCAACTCGGCCACCCGAACGCCCGACCGCCCGACTCTCCCTCGGAATTCTCGCGTGTCGGTTGGCGGAAGGAAATGTAGGCTAAGCCGTGCGCGTCCCACCCACGCGTTTTTTCCCTCTCGCCGACCCCGCGGAAAAGCTGAATGAAGAGGGAACTGCCGGGAGAAACGGGCGGTGAGCGCAGCCGCGAGGCATCGGGCGATTTCAAACGATCGAACGGCCCACCCACGCCGAACGACCGTCCGCGCTCGGCCAACGCTGCTGATAGCTGCGATCATCGCGAGTTACGTTAGATAATTCAGCCACGACCTCTAGTCTTGTCTCGGAAAATCGGCGGAAGGTGAGAATCTGCCACCGAGAACGCGCGAAATTTCACCGATTCGGTGTTGAAACACGTCGAGCAACGGTTGGCCGACTCTTCTGCATTTCTGCATTTCTGCATTTCTGCATTTCTGCATTTCTGCATTTCGTTCCTGAGGCTAGCCGCATTGTAATCGATTCTACGCAGCGCTCCATCGCGTAAAAGAGCGAGCGTGGGTGGACTCCTTCCCTGTTAGACAATCTGGCGCGGCTTTCGGTCAGCTTCGAGAGACAAGGATTACTTTGGTTCAACAACAGGGGTGTAGCTATTGAAAAACACTTTTCGCGATCCAAGAGTACCGTTCCAAAGTTTTTAGACCACCTAGGTATTGGGACTGTGCTACGTTTAATATGCATATTCTGATGGAGAATTTAAAGCTGTATAAAACCCAGTTAAACGTCAGACAAAAGTGTTACATGACATTGAACGGGGTAAGAGATTTTTGGGCCCGGCAAAGAGGTGAGCACGTTGTTGAATAATTTCGAGTTGGAAAGATCGCCTGGATTTCGCGGTAGCCCCGAGGAAGAGGGAGCCGGAGATAGGAGGTAGGTAGCCACGCGTGTCGTGTTATCCCGCAGCACCCTTTCGCGGTTATAGGATCGAATACACGTAGAAATACGGTACGAACGTAGCGTTGTAATCGGGTGTTTCCTCATCAGAGCGGATTGAAGCGGTGTCAGGTCCTCCGGTTCCACGCACGGGGCACACCGGACCACCACAGGACATTGTCCATTATCTCTCACCCTCTCACCCTCTCCCTCCTCGCTGTCTGTTGATCGGCCGACCTCCGCGCCGACCTCCGCGCCGCGACTCGCTCGGATTTCTTCTCGGCGACCTCCTCTCGATTTTCGCGCACGCCGCGAATCACCGCGAATCACCACGAATCACCACGAGAACGAATTAACGCGCACTTTCTACCCGCTATCTGCCGCGAGAAGAATCGCGTTTCTCTCCGCGGACGCTTCCCACTGTCGCTTTTCGTCCGAACAGGAAAACGATCGGGTTAGGTTTAGCTCATGGTTCTCACGTTAAATCGAACGGCTTGTAGTAGAATTTTTCAGCATATTTCTTGTTAAGTAATTAATTGAAAGAAAAATGAGAAACGTATCGACTTGCCCCGGTCAGCCGATCGTAGAAACTTGAATCGTTCTCGCTGACACAGATCCGAGCGAATCGTCTTTACGCTTACGCGTCTAACGTTTTCACGCGCCGCGGCAAATCCGGCGCAGTAATCGCCTATCTGTGTCCGCGCTCGGAGAAACTAGCTCGGTGAAAAGCATGGGAAAATGTAAGGAGATCGAGATACGCGAGCGGCGCCAGAAAATTTCGTGTCTGCAAATGGCGATTCTTCCCTCCTCTCTTTTAATCAATCGTTACACCACTAACGAAGCGATTCACAACTCTGCCAAAACATCTCTGTAACCCAGTTCCTCCGAAACTCCTCGCCGCTGGAGGTCCTTTCGCGAAGGTCGGCCACGTGGAGAAGTTTCGCGACCAGTTCTCCACTGTCGTCTGGAGCCCATAGAATATTACATTTGCTGAATAATTAGGCGATCCGTGTCGGAAAAGGGCGGATTTGCCGAGCGGCAGATACGCTCGATAACGGGATTCTAATTGCCGCGACACGGAGCCGGAACGAGGCTGCTCTCTCCAGCCTCGAATTCCAGGAGAAAATAATAAAATCACCGAGGCCGACGCTCTGGCACGGGTCCAGAGGACTTCCGGTCTTCCCTGCTCTCGCGAGACTCTCTGAAAACTTACGTGACTCATTCTCCGCGGGGATCTCGCTTTCCCGCGGATTCCCATTTCCCATCGAGCTCGTTCCGTGCCAACGGATTACTTCGATAAGTTTCCCAGCCTGAACAAGGCTTAACTATTCCTTCTTCCCTGTTCAGTTACAAAAAATAATACTTGTCTCTACCCGTGCAAGATTTTCAGTTTCACTTCCCTCTACGTATTTTCATCTCGACACTGAATCCAGGGGTATCTGTTTCCTCTGCACGAAGCTTTCGGTCAGGGCGAAGGTCTAATAACTACTGCAACTTTCCCGTTTATTTAAATAAGTAAATAAATATCGTGGCCCGGAACAGGTTAATTTCCATGGTTTAGGTAGCTATTCTTTGGGCTCTTATGCCCAAGGCCGTTAAGACGAATAAAAGGGAATAAAAGGTAGTAAAAGGGCATCATCTTCTTTAACCGAGCCACGTAGCATCGGAAACGGTTTAAGAACCGTCGGCGGAATTTCTGTCGCGCGTATCTCGTACACGTGCGGGAAACGTTATATTCCACGCGTCGAAGGGTGCACGATGTCGTGCATAACGCGGTTGCAATGGATATCGACCGACCATGAACGGAAGATAGAACGCAACCGAGTCGCCTCCGCAGGGGAAGACGGGCAAACGAACACGTAATCGCCGCGTTTAAGCGGATAAAACTGAACTCTCAATTGTCAGAGCCGTGCATTTCCATACCTGCCTGAGCGCATAACTTCTAATTATTTAGCCTCGACGTGCGAGCTAAGATGATCGAACTTTTTGCATAAATTCTTCCGTTCATGGTTGCACGTGGTTATAAAAAAAAAAAAAAAAACGTCATCGCGTAATATAACGATCAGCCAACTGTTGCTTGGCAATGCCTGAGCGAACATCTGCGTTTAACCGCAGCCACGATAATTTGAAATTTATCAAAAAGTTTGGCCGCAGTGGAAAATGTATCGAAACTTTCGTTCAGTTACCGCTAAAAGTCGGGTAATTTTGAGCAGAAAACTAGATTTTAAAATAAATTCCCCTAGCGTCTATTATAGAAGAGGTGTTATTCTCCGAGAAAGCGCCATGGATAAGTTTAATTGGCTACGCGAAGCTGCAGCTCGTCTGAGAATAATACCTTTTAGGTATAGAATGAACGGCGGAGGAATTTTTTTTTAAAATACACTGGAAACATCAAGAGGCGGGGCTTTAAAGAAGCGATTCTACCGACACGCGATCTGTTACGTCGCGAAAGGGAAAAAATTCCCGTGCTAAATATACTGCTACCTGGCCGATAATAGCGAGCACCCACGTCTGCCGAGGTCTACGAACAGCGGAAATAAATTATCGTCGCGACAGTTTTCCCTGGCGAGTTCGTTTAGACGAAAGCGGATAAAGCTACTCTGTTCTCCTCTAATTGTGTTCCGCTTACCGAGTCGAATGATCGACGAAGGAGCCGCCGTCGAGGAGTCGCAGCTTGGCGAACAGCACCGCGTTCACGAACGGCACAGCGGTCAGCTCCTCCAGGTTCACCTCCACCGAGAATTTGTACTTCTTCTTCTTCATCATGAAGGCCATCTCACCGCGACCGGGACGCACTTCACTTTGATCGCGTTTATCACACGGCCGAGCACCCGCTAAGAGCGTTCAGCTCCAGCTTCCAGCGAAACTGTACGCGCGATGGGGAAACCTGCGATCTTTCGGCACACGACGCGCACGACAAGCACGACAAGCACGATCATCAATCGCGCTCTTCCAGCGAATCGTCCACCAGCTTTTACCAAAATAATTCTCCGCTATAAGGCAGCTCCAAGATTCCTCCCCTCTTCTGGTAATCCTTTCTTTCTTGGTAATTCTTGGTAATTCTTGGTAATTCTTGGTAATTCTTGGTTCCTGCCACTTCCGCTGCTGTTTCGTTGAACGACGATCCTACGATCCTAGGATCTGGTCGATCTCAGGCGACGAGACTGAACGCTTGAAGCCCGCTGAGCTGATCTCCGTCGAAGCCTGGTCGACATCGTTCCCCGTGATCCTCCCGACGCTCACAAACAGCAATTACCCTTGTACGCCATCCTCGCCGTCGAGGCTGCAAATTAAAACGACGCATCCATTAGAAAGACCTCGACGCAGGTCCGCGCGTTTGCGTTTTTAACGATACCCGCGTGATAGACCAAGGGTCGCGAATCCACAGAGTTTCCTTATAGCAGCGTAAAAACCGAAACGATCGACCTTTACGGATACTACCGTCTTTCATTGCATCTCGTTAACTCGCCAAACGGCTCGCAGCGTGCACGATTTAGATTTTAGAAAAACGCCACTCGCATCGACCTCCTTACCGTTTTACCGTTTTACCGTTTCACCGTTTCACCGTTTCTACTTCGCGAGCGGATCAATCGAGCTTTCGTTCTGACTTCTCAACCTAACGCGCGAGTATCTACCAGCTACCTTGTTGCTAAGCTTCAGGGTCACGCGAGGCGCACCCCGAGATTTATGTTTCAGCTTTCAGCTTTCAGCTGCAACAAGATGATGCACCGCGCGAGACGGAGCTAGCCACGCAAGCGCAATTGTTTTGAAAATGGTAATTGCGGCTGGAAACGCGAGCAAGCGAAAACGAATGGAACGCGCTCTTCCCGGAGTCGAGTTTCAAGCTACAAACTAGGTGACCGCAGCCATCCAGGCGACTACGAGGCCTCTAGGAGCGCGATGCACTCGACGAACAAATTATTAAACGCCCTCGGTCGTTCTTTCATGAATCGCTCCAACACTCACACAAAATACTACGCGAGGTGCGAAAGGAAAGGATTGTCCCATTCCTCTTAACGTCACATTTGCTGAAAAAGCCTCGGTGATGGTAAGTAGATCAGGGCTGATTACAAATCAAACGGGATACCGAGCTAATCTCTAGAGATAAAAGCGCGCAACACCTTCCGATGGAATGCCAAAACCCCTGGCAATTCCAACCACGCAATTGGAACGGAGACTTTGGCTTTTTAGAGTTATCGATGCGTCGGAAGTGTACTGGAAGCGATCACAAAGTTTCAACGAGAGCAGATCGCGGGGAGCAAATTAAACGCGAAGCTCCAACAACCTTGAGCGCGCTGAAAACGCCAACGGCACACGAGTACTCCGCAAAGAGGGAACAGATTGCACTGTCAGCTGCGAGTGGCATTAGAATATTTATACTCGTCGTAAAGTAATCGGGAGGAGAATTTAATTTAGACCGATAAGATAAGGGTTTTTTTTTAGCAACGAAACTGCTTGAAACGTTTCCTGGGACTGAGGCCACCTTCCGCTGCTCGTAACGCTCGCATTCTTATCTTTTATTTATCGCGAAATAAATCGACAGCCACGTAAACGCCCCGCGTCGCGGAACTGCCGATCTTTTCGATCCAAGTAACAGAGGATGTTCGCTTATCGATGATACACGTCGATAAGATTGACGAAGCACAATGAGAATTACATTTTCGATAATTCTCGACGCATAAGGAAGCTCTGCCATCCAGGTATATCCGTCGTCTTTGTTGGCGAGAGCTTTCTCGAACGCCTCGCGTCGATTATTTCCTAACCAATTCCTAACCAATACGGCAATACGGCAATACCCAACACGAGTCGAACGTTGACAATGCGATAATTCCCGCTTTGTGGCCGAGAATAAACTCGATTGAGAAAACCGGCAATTAATCGGAACTGGTGGGAGAAAGTACTCTCCTCTCCGCAAGCTGATTTAATGGAAACGGGAGAAACCAAGGTCAACGGTGTTTTTCTCCAATCGAATCGTTCGGTAAATAAAGTCAAACTTATAAAACACATGTCCCCTATTTCCTTTCCGCCTGATTAACCACATCGATAATTAATCCTCACATTTCGTTTAAACGAACCATCTGTCACGCGCACCAACTCTATTATTCCGATTCAAGGCAAGTCTATGCTTGTAAATAAATCGAAAGGATACAATAAATTTTCGAGACGTAATTTTCACATCGCCACGTATCACTAGCGATCGTATTCCGTTGAGATATAACCTCTCGTAAAAAAAACCGCGAAACGAACCCGCGAGTTTTCGATGTTATTTCGGGCGTAGACCGAGAAGTAACGCGGCCGGCTAGAAATGACGCGTGAATAATCGCGGTGACATTTTCCACCTGACATTGAGCTTTTCTAAAGATAAAATTACTTACGCGAGTCTCTAAACACCGGCGATACACCGTCGTCCCGAATTGGTCCGTCCATCCCTGTCACAGATTCGGGGACACTGATTTTTCAACTCGTCGATGGACATCCTGCTAAGTGCTAACGACACGATCCCTACCACTCCTCGCTAAACGACTTTATCGTCCACAAACGAGACACATCGCGCCCGTATCGCACACCTGGTTTTTTTCTCTGCTCGAGTGTCACAGGCAATCACAGGCAATCACAGGCAAACAGTACGCGCGTACATACTCGAGGCAACGCGTCGCGTAACGTCAAGATGCTATTCGACGGTTTCACGGGTTTTAAAGGGGTCCATTGAGGGGACGAGACACAGCCGGGTAGAGGAGGAACGGTTCGCGAGCAGGCGATACGATGTTCGGGATGTTCCACAGAAATACAAAGCTATCGCCTCATGATGGCAGGTGCGGGACAATTTCCGTTCTTCACTTTATAACCTCTCCTCTCGTCGCTCCCTTGACGTTTCGTGGCAGCGTACGGCCGCTGGCCCGTGAACCTGTCGAATCCCTGAATCTCACGGCGACGATCACGGATGCTGACGATGTCGCGGTGGACCGCGAGATTATAAACGACCACAGATACGCGACGCCTCCGAAAAAGAGGCAAAGGGGGGAAAAAGCCGTGATCTCTGAATGGTACTCACTCGTCTTCGACTTCGTCCCGATTCCCGTCGATGCTAGCCGACCTCGCACATCCTCACACTTTTCATCATCACAAGCTCGACCACCTCCGGAAACACGATATTATAAAACGAGCCTCGATGCGGGAGACCGAAAATTTTAAGGAGCACAGGAAAAAAAAAACGTTTCCTCGCATTCGACGGAACGGAGGTCGTCTGTGGACTGACGCGTCTCCACTCCAACTCGCTGTCCGACGCAGCCACGCCACCTGCCGGCGACTCCGCACAGGCTGTCCCTCGAGCGAGGATCCTATTGGCCACCGCAAGGACGCGCCATGAACGCGACAAGTTACCTGATTGGTCGACGTTCGGCGACAGTTTCCAGCGCGCGTTGAAGCCGCTCTGTCGCTGGCATCGAATCACTTCTGTTTCGTCAAAGAAACGGGCGACGTTTCCTCCAATTAAAAGGAACGTTTGAAAAGAATAGGTGCAGCAATGAATATAACACGTTCGTCACGTGAAATATGCATTGAGCTATGACTACCTATAGGTAAGCAGATTTCGAGAAGTTTGCGTGCTACGGTGCTACGCGTCGAGACTGAATGTACTTATCACAGAGCAGTCATAACTTTTTCGAATTTCGTTGTCTACTTTACCGACAACGTTTCACAGTCCCAAATTCAAATCAATTACATACTTAACAAAACAAGAGCTTAAATCAATATTCCGAAGATATTATTTAATCGTCCATTTAAAGACTAATTCGTGTAACGTTGATTCTATTTCTGAAACTAATAAATGTACCTTTAAAGGATTCGAGATGTTTTTTCTCTGAGTATTGTTTTTGTTGCTGTTTCTCTTTATCCAGCTCCTGTCCCTCTGTTTTGCACTTTCCTCACACTACAACCGAACGGTTTATCGTTACACTTTTTTCTACGTCTCGCTATATCCGCCCTCGCGCCTGACCCTTCTATCGTTATGTCGTACTCGAGTGCGACGAGGGTGATCCTGTTTATAAATAAATATAAAAGATCCGCGGCACGAGGCGATAAATCGCGAGAGTGAGTGGATTCGAAGTTGTTGCGCGCTTCGAGTCAACCTCGTCCGCGATTCGTCGTAGCGAGTGGTAGCGAGGCAGACTTCCGGGACCTGAGTGCTCGAATGGCCGACGCCAAGGTTGTCTTTTCTGTCAAACAGGATCACTTTGGCGACCAGTGAAATCATGTAAACGTTTGCCGGGGCCCGGTGGAGAAAGGAACCGTACGGACGTGTGGATAGATCGATGCGAGGATCGAGGAATCGGGGTGTGTCCGCGGCTTTGATGAACGACAAAGCGAGAAGAGGCACCGGTGTCCCCGCAATTTTTGGATCCAGCGAGAGGGTAATCCCTGTTCTTTGCTGGGGGTGCGACTAAAGGCGAGCAAATAAAAAGGAAAGATCGTACGGCGCACGCACAGGGACGACGGAGGAGCGCACGATTCTCGGTTCGCTCGAGAATGATAATCAGATGATTAACAACCGATACGTTCGACTGGCAGTACAACGTTATGAATTCGAGTTAGTGTGACTTTTAGCGATGTCGCGTCGAATATTTTGGCACGCGCGAGCCAGCGGATTCATATTTGCTTGCACCCGAACGGATCGTGTCGATAAATAATCGGAGCGTTCGCGCTCGACCGTTCAGGGAGTTCCGTCGGTGGTTGAGATTCTTCCGTTTCGTTATCATCCAATTCATTACTCAGATGGTATTCTCAGGTTGCTAAAAATAAATCATTATATTATACCGTATACGTGGGCGATATAACGAATCAAGTGCATTCCTCTTTTGGTTCGATCCGATTCCATAAATAGAATACAAATATTGTGTATCACGCTTGGTTTTATCTTTAGATTCTTGTGCCATCATCCGTGCCATTGGTCTTCTAAGCATTTCTTTGTCTAGTTCGCGTCCCCAGTTGTTTGCCGCTTTTAAGAAATGTACAGTTCCGTAGACGTAGTTCTTGCACGATCCCTCTTGCCTGTCGTGACAACGATAATTTTATGCTCGACGTTGTAGGCATAGTTATGGAGGATAGTATGAGTGTTAAATCAGTGGAATCAGTGGCGACAAGCGACGAATACGAGTTTGTAAATGACAGGGGCAACGGCAAGCAGCAGCAAACTCTGCTCGAATCACCTATGTTGAAAATTGCCAACAACGGCAACCTGGAAGATCTTCAAAATAATCTTCAAGAGGTTCGCACGCATTCCTTTTAACTCCTTATCTTCGTCGCTACCTATGCGTGTTTAATCGTTGGAACAACTTTGATAAAACCGCAGGTATTGACTGAGGACTCGAAGATGGAAAGCAACGACTACAAAATTGTGAGCAGCGTACAACAGAATCAAGCAAAGTCGAAGAAAGTGGGGCACAGTCAGTTTTACGATGTAAGTTCTTGTATGATCGCGTCGGAGAAGCAGGATATCATGAAGCCGGAGGATTACACCGACGAAGGTAGGGGCTGTTTTATTTAAACGACGGCTGGGAATTATGATAGATGAAAACGTAAAGCATTCGTGGTATCCTGGAAATAAATTCTCTAGCTCACGTCCAGCAAGAGTGCACTATTTTCAACGGTGTGACTTATTTGGGATCGGCAACAATAAACGCACCAAAGTCAGAGTGCGAGATACAGCGCAACATGAGCATACTAAACGCAGAGCAGTCTCTTAATCTAGGAATCAAAGTATCTGTTTCTGTGCCTAGTAGTTCTCAAGGTTCCGTCGTGTACGTATAAGCAGAGAGAATACGTATTCTAACGGAATGTCGCGTTTCGTGTCTGATCGGTTTCTGTGCTTGCAGCTCGTACGACGCTGCAACGCAACAACCAATCGCGCACTACGAAGTGCAACGCATCTTGTTTTACGCACGCGGAGAAAGTTCCGGATCGTGTGCGGCATGTTTTGCTTTCACATGGTCTCACGGGGATACATTGGAGTCTGCCATTTATCAATGTCATGTTTTTCGTTGTGATATACCAGAAGCAGTACGTACTACGTTCGTCCTACGTTCGTCCTACTCTCTGACATGCACGGATTTACCTTAATTTAAGATTCTCCCGAAAACGTAGGATTGTTGAACCGTTGTTTGGTTGTAGGTGGGCCAAGTCTCTGCTTGTTTCTCCAAAGCATTTCACAGAATACCACGATCGATGACCAGCTCTTTAACGGGAAGCGATTTCAATGGCTTTAATATCGGAAGCGAGAAAAACAATTCTCGTGTGTTTATTTTTGAAGTTGCAATGGAAATAAAAGAGGACGACGGAAAGGGGAGCTTCGGTACAGTTCCTAAGGACAGAAATTGTTTCAAACTCAGAAGTAACGTTTTCAAGCAGGTGTGCTTGAGTATCCAGCAAGTGTCCAGTAAAGAAGGAGGAATCACGCTGGAAGTGGAAAGGTGCTTCGGTGTGCTCGTCAGTCCCGGTCGCAATGTTAAGCACAGCGATATGCGGTTGCTTGAAATGCAAGTGAACAGTGGTCCAATAATACAAGATAAGCAATGTTACAACATATCCGGGCACTGGGATCCTGCAGATCCAGCTTTGGAGACCCTTAACGTAGAAACTCCCAGGGAAGGGAAGATATTCATGACAGTCGCTGTTGATTTAGTGATACGCGACATCCGGGAACCCGTTAGGTTCATAATAGAAACGTCAGTCAAAGTGTTCCCGCAGAACGAGAGGTTCTGGTACTTTAATAAGCGAAACCTTGTACAGCAATTTTACCTTAATTCGAAAGAAATAGTGTCCGGGGACGGAACGGAAGTCCACTACGAAGTACAAAGTATAGAAACTTCAGGAGAATTAGACAGAAACAGATTGAACCTTGCTCTAAATTTAGCATCATTGATTCGATCGCCTTCTTTAACTAGCATCGACACACTTACGCCCAAGGAAGAAATAGATTCAGGTTGAGAAATAAACTTTTCGATTCTTTGCATCTGAATTTATTAACGGTATAAACACGCTATTGATATATTTGAACATTATCTTAATGTTCTTAGACGGAGATGAGCCGATGTTGAGCGGCACGGGCGAAGTGTCGAAAGATTGTTCGGCGGACGAGCTGGCCAGCTGGGCAGAAGTTCTGGACAGTTGGCAAGTGAACGAACAGCGGCCGAAACTTCTGATAAAACTTGCGAAACAAGGGATTCCCGAGGCTCTGCGCGGCGAGGTATGGCAGCGTTTAAGTAATTGCGATAACTCGCAAGAAATGATGGACAGATATAGAACGTTAATTACCAAGGTAAGTCGGGCAATAATGTACTAGAAAGTGCAGATAATGAATGCGATAACAGTGTTACGGCGCATCTACAGGAGAGCAGTTGCGAAAGCGTTATTTTAAGAGACATTAACCGAACATTTCCTGCCCATGACTTTTTCAAAGAAACTGGTGGATTGGGGCAAGACTCTTTGTACAGAATAAGTAAAGCGTACGCGGTGTACGACGAGGAGGTTGGATATTGCCAGGGACTTAGTTTTTTAGTTGCCAGTTTACTGCTTCACGTAAGTAATCCTCATGGTTCGGCTGCAACAGCGATTTATTTAGGGCGTTTAATGAGAAGAAAAACGTTAGGTATTTCTTTCTAGATGCCGGAGGAACAAGCCTTCTGTGTTTTGGTTAAATTAATGTACGACTACGGTCTAAGAGATTTGTACAAGGACAGATTCGACAATCTCCACATGCGATTTTATCAGCTTAATAGATTAATAGAGGTCGGTCAGTTATTCGTCGCAACGATAAATATATAAATATATAAATTTATAAATATATAAATTTACTTTCGACCTTTTAGGACCAGTTGCCAGAACTTTACAAACACTTCTGTGATCGTGGGGTAGAAACACACATGTTCGCTGCACAATGGTTTTTAACCCTGTTTACAGCCAGGTTTCCACTTTATCTGGTCTTTCATATCCTGGACGTGTTTCTTTTGCAAGGACTCGACACATTGTTCCAAGTCGCTCTTGCGTTGCTAATGGTAAGATCTGAAACGCGTAGCTGCAATTTCCACGCTCTTTCCCTGGAACATGTCATAGGATAAAGATGCATGTTTCTTTAGCTGTGCAAAAAGGAGCTACTTCAGTTGGATTTCGAGAGTATATTGAAATACTTCCGGGTGCACCTGCCGAAGCGTTGCCGGAACGAAGAGGTGTCGCGGTACGTTATGAAGTTAGCCTGCTCGGTTACATTAAAGAAACTGAAGAAGTACGAGGCAGAGTTTATGACGCTGAAAGGTAACTTCATATTTTATGTTTGAGCCACACACAAAGACACACTCACTAATGCCACTGTACACCCGGTAAATCGTGCGACACCAGCGGAGAATGGTGATTGGTGTTGCCTCATGTGCATGTGCAAAGTCTGCATACGGTCGAGGAAACGTTGTAAATCTACATTTATTTACACTGGAGCTTTACACGATTCAACTTCGTCGCTGTGTTTTAGAATTAAAGTTTCTTTCGACTATGCGAGTTGTGTATCAAATGACTCGAATAGAAATTTAACTCGCACGCGACGCTTCTCGTTTACCGAGGATGTATGGTAGACCATAATAGAATAGACCAAATGGAAAAGTCGCTCGGCTAGTCTCGATTTCTAAAGAAAACCATCGGCAACCATCGGCAACCATTTATTGCTAATTAAACGCTAAAAGGAAACGTACTCGCGCGTACTGCGCAAATGCTGGCATACCAAAGCACAAGGTGTCTCGTTCTAGTCTCGCGGAGAAACTACACTAAGTTGGCCTTCGCAAAAATCATTTGATATCACAACGTGCTAATTCACTTTGCTCTCCGTTGCCGAGGAAACATTTGTTGCAAAAAACAGGTGGTGGTTGATCGGTATACAACTCTTAACGTAGTGTGAACGATAAGAATTGTACAGCAAAATACAATTAGCGATTAAAGAATACAAAGATGCAACATACTTGTTAGTGTAATGAGAAAAATGAGATAACGGAAAAAACAACATTAAAAGATTATTAATACACTGCTTTGGTTTCTTTATCGAACTATTTATTTTGTAATATTTATAAATTCCTTGGAATCTTGTGTTGTTTGTATATAATAAATGTTTTCATGCTTACTAGGCAGAATTGCTTCGTATTCTACACTGTCTTGTACTGATTTTTTATACAGAAACT
Organism: Andrena bicolor; assembly: GCA_960531205.1. Lineage (NCBI taxonomy): Eukaryota > Metazoa > Arthropoda > Insecta > Hymenoptera > Andrenidae > Andrena > Andrena bicolor. The sequence continues at coordinate 38,355,085 of OY482667.1, read as the reverse complement.
TTTTTATTTATTACTTGTTGAAAATAAATCGTCCGTTTAGAATATCGTTTTTTAGTTTTGTCTCTTTACCTGTGCACACCCTGTCCCACTCGAAATGCTTTAGTTGGAAGTGCATGTGATAAGGCAGTTGTACAAATGTCTATTCGCTTTTTAGCTTTCGTTTTACTAACTACTAACTGTCCTGCAACAATTCTCACGGAGAATTGCAAATAATTAGGTGGAGTAACAATTATATCCATCTCCCATGGCACTGTGATCTTCGGATCACGTAAAATGTGATAGAACGTAAAAGAAATAGAGTTTTCAGCTGGCGCAGTCTGTTCCATGCAACTTGAGCGCGTTGAAATTTCATTTATCAGCAGCGTATCTACACGTTAAACGCGAGCTGTAAGTGGGTACCGATCGTGTAGTTAACAGCTGTGCCAGCAGTTTAAAATTGGCCCATGGTATGTGCTGTACAGGAAATGTGCAGTGGGACATTGGTATCTGGTTTTGTAGAGATATCGCGTGTCCGTCAGTAGCGTCGAAGCCATCCGCTTTTAAATATTTATATAGAGTCACTGTCGCGGTAATGAGCCACGCGGTAAAAGCTTCGATAAAGAGTAAGGCTGTGCTAACAAAATTCTTACGCAACCGTGACTTTTCGATCACCATAGTTAATATTACATACATTCCTCGGCAAGCAAAAAAAACTGCGGCATTAATATACGTCTCTCTAAATGCTACATATAAATAGATAGTGTTTTACGTTCTACTCTGTTATACGTTGCACATTGGAGGAGGCTATTAATTCACATGCGATATACGTGTCTGCGATACAGAGGCGCAGGAGAACGCGGACGAGTACAGCAACGAAGTGGAGCAGCTACGGGGCACAGTGGCCAGGAACGAAGAAGAGAAACAGAGACTAGAAGCCGAGTTGGCTCAAGTTAAAGAGATGCTAAAACGAGAAGTGGCGAGGGCGGATGCGGAGAGTCGTCGTAGCAACGTGATCATTACTGAATACAAGCAGGTACACGCGTACAAACGGTTCTCCAAATAAAATATCAGCAGAATGTCTCCTACATCTAATTGTTCTTTCAGATTTGTCAACGCCTGGAGGACGACTACAATGCTGCAAAGGCCACCCTCGGTGAATTACGGGTAAGCCTCGTTCAAGCCTCGTTCAAGCCTCGTTCAAGCCTCGTTATAAGCAAAATTCTTCTTCGCAGTCTAAGGTTTCCAAGTGCGAGAAGTGCAGAAGTTGCTTAATGGATTCGTCCAACATACTGGCAGACATCTCGCACCCTTTGGAGAATCGGATAGACCCTATGTTGCACAGGGTGCAGGAGAGAGTGCGAGAGCTAGAATTGGAGCTGGCGCAGACGAAGCTGGCCCATGTCGAGGCTGAGTGCAGAAATCAGGTAACCAAAGCTACCAGACCACCTTCTTTTCAAGTCTAGAATCATCGAGCCGGCTCGTTTTATAGGATTTGACGCATCAGTTGCACGCAACTGCTTCCGAACTTCAAGCGGCGAGGAACAGCTGGCCGTGGCTCAGTAAAACGTTGTCCAGCATAAAAGAGGCGGCGAATAAAAGGGAGGGGATGACCCCCTCTTTGATGAAGGATCTGAGACGGGACAGCGCACCAGGAGGTGACATGCATCACTTGATACATTCCCGTAGCCGTGATACTCGAGATAATCTGAAAGAGGTTGTGTGATGCAGTAAGTATCAGTCTGAATCGAAATGCACGCAAGGTGATCGCGGTATTAGTGTCTAGCCTCTAGCGTTTCCTTTCCAAGTGACCGGTGTAAGAGTAGAAGCACTGGTCACTAATAACGCTAACACCTTGAATGTACGTTAAGTTAAAAGGATATCTGGCTCACGGCATGGGATATATAAAAAGAATGTGACTGTGACCAGGCAGAGCGACGGAGGAAGAGCTAATATTTTACAAGGAGATCTACTTGAGACAGAAACTAGAATACGCAATGAACGTCCACGATTACACGTAGTATTCTACTCGGTCTACTAAGGACACGTGCTCGGTGTATTTTTCGTCAGGCGTTTGTCACGCGCTTTTAGCGAGGGCAGCTTTATCCCACCATAATGATATTCGAACCAGAGATATTTCTTGTTAAGAGTTTGTTATATTTTTTTTTCCGAGTATACTCATTTTATACCTGAATTTCGTCGCGTATATTTCTTGTCCATTGAAATCTATTCTTCTTTTCCGTTCGCGCTTCAGCGAAACGTATCACGCGAGAATTAGGGTGTCCCGTCGCCAAGCCAATGGTGTCGATTAGCAGGCGGGACGCGTTTCACGCGTAATCCAGAGAGATATTACACGATAGATGTTAGTGATAAGTACGCTGCTAAGTTTTGTATGAAACTAGTCTAAGAGGCGACACGATAGAAGCGCTATAGGATCCTGCTGTACATATACAGTACGTTCGGGCAACTAACAAACGCGACATAGACTGCAGAAAATTGGAGATTCCATTGTTCCGGCTGCAGTTTCATTTACTTTTTTGTACCGACTCATTACGGCGACATTCCGAAATAACGCTAGTGCGTTTCTCCACTTCGAAAGGTGTGTCTTGTTTCTTGTTGTACGCGCTTTCAAGCCAACTCTCTGAATCGCCATACGTTACATATCGGAGCTGTTCAATTTCCTTTTTCTTTTTTCATATCCCCGTTTGTTTTTACCAGCGAAGCAACAGGACGGTATTATCGGACGTGCTATCATCTTTCGCGATATGGGACACCATTCTCTTTCTTTCGTCTACTTTTCGAGAGTTCGCATGGTTCATATCGAATCGCCATCCGCGCTTCGTTTCGACAGAGTCTGTGCGAGCCAGACGTAAGGCCATAAATTACGTTAAGGCACTAATTAAGATCAGAATTTAATGAATCTTCCCGTTACGTACAAGAGAATAAGACACGAATAACGTGTTCGAAAAACGCTCGAAAGCATATCTTAGATCGTGAGCTACAGTAAATTCCCGTTGTAAGATCGTCACTCCGAACCGGGCAGAGAAAGAACTAAAAATCATCCGAATCACTTGGTGGGGAGAGCGAGGATTATAAAATTAATAAAAATCCGGCGATCTTGCAACGAGAATTTACTATAGCTTGGTAATTAGTGCCATCATTCGTTCGTGTAAACCGCGCGCGTTAAGTAGTTTCGAGCTGCTGGCACCATAAAGATCGTTGAACAGTTTACGGTCTCAGCAGTTGAATATCGTGCCATTATCTTTCATGGCGACGATAATATTCCTTTCATCTTAAAATAATTTAAATTGGATTTATGTTTGTCGAAAGAATATTTACCGAATAATATGAGATCTAAAGTGACTCATAAAATAGTTAAAAAAAAAATAAAACGATAGTCCTGCATCTTACAAGAAATGGAAGATCTACTTTCTGTAAATACTAAAAGGAAGACAAACCAATATTCTATAGAGATAAGCTACTAACAGGTCATGTAAAGATTCTAGGATTACTACGTATGTATCACTGTACACCTTGTAATGTCATTCCACTATTATTGAAATAAAGAAAGATATCGTATCTGTCTAATTGACAAGTGTTTTTTGGCGACGCTCGGGTCCAGAGTACACCAAGAACCAGTCCGTTCGTTTGGAAGATACTATTTTATTTATACGTGTTCGTCGAAAATCGGCAACCGTGTGAACGGAACGATATGCAGTTTTAGTCTTGTAGAGATTTTTCAACCGTCATAAGTATGAACGCAATGCTTTATTAAATAGGTAAATGTAGACGAATAGGCGAAGAAATAAATTGTAACGTATCGATAAAACAGCGCGTCATCTTACAGCACTTAACAAACGACACGATGAGAAAAGGTCTTGAAAATCGTAAGAAAATATATGTATATATATATCCTTTTTCAAAAGTCGACACCATAATGCCTCGAGTGGTAACAAGCGAATTCTTACTGGTAATGTACAACCGCGTACAGATCATAAATGGTAATGAAGCACTGCTTTACGTCTACCGAAGACACTAATTCATCAACAGATGGGATGCAAGAACGAGAAAAGCTCGACGAGGAAAGTAAAGCGAAAAGAAAAGAAAAAGAAAAAAAACACAGCGAAATGATTCTTTCCTTCTATGAAACTAAAATACTATCCCTTTCTCAACAAATTTGTCGATCGTTGCTTAGAATATTCACAACGCTGCACTCATATCCCAGTAATAACTTATTAAAAAAATATATATATATATATCTAAAGTAGTCGTGGAAACTGAATCGCAATTAAATATTATAATGATTAGAATGTAAAAGGAGAGGAAATAAATACCGTCTAGAAGATATTACCTTCCGACTCCTACCCGTAGACACTTGCGAACATACTGAAGGATATGTGGTATCGTCTAGGGCTAGATAATAATCATTTCAATGGTATCACGTGCCACCAGCGGCCCATTGATCATTCCTGCTATCACTATTTACTGCGTTTTCATTTACGTCACTGTTATCGTCATCCCCCATCTGATTGTTCTCTAAATCGCTGTCATCCTCCTCGGAGCTGCTCTTAAAACCTTCGTCCTGCTCCATATTTCCATACACGCCGTCGGCTTCTAATCGTAACAGAAAGAAATCCAGTCATACAAGACAAAGAAAGCTATGAACAGGTGTGAAAGAATCACCTGGTGCTCTATCCGGGAAGCCCGGTTCCATGCGATTCCTCATCTGAATATCCACGTCCATAGGATTTGCCATGTCGAGTATTCTCAACAGCCACACGGGAAAATCATTTTCCAACGCGTAAATGTCGTTCTCATTCTCAAGATCATTTTCCAGTACATCGATCAGTGGCTGCAAATCTTCCAACTCGTTCAATTGCGCAGCCATCATGTTGTTACCCTCCCCGTCCCTATTGTTGTTCGCGAGATCGCCATTCTCAACCTCGACAGCCTCCAGCACACCCCCGCCAACCCTAGGCGCCTCTGCTATACTCGGTGGCTCAGAATCAGATATCTGATCCTGCGCTATGCTCGACAGATCGTACTCTGGCGTGATATCTTGAGCAGAGGCAGAGTTCGGGTATCCAGAGTCCATCACTTCCGGGGACCAACTGTTCGGAGGCGTATCCACCGGCTCTTCCGGCGAACAAGGCTTTGCCTCCACTTGTTTCTCGTCTTTTAATACTAACGTGGATTCAACGAGAGACATGTTACTTATTGTACTAACGTCTTTGGCATCGTTACGCGTACTATCTATGTTCCGTAGAATATCCGTTAACGATTCACTGGTGAAATCAGTCTTTCCACAGCTGCCCGATTGTATCGCAGTCGGTATTCCTTCATCAATCGTGGTAACGTTCGCGCTATCGTCGCTACATAAAGGACCCGTAATACACGCTTCGTTCGTCGTCTGTTTATCACTATTTAATGTAGAACCTATTGTCGATGTGTCGCTGTTGGTAAGCGTATCGTCGATGGCATTATCCACCTTACATTTTAACACTCCCATACTCTTTTGACGCGTGGAATCCTGAGAGTCATTGCGTGGCTCCTTTATCCCGCTACACTTAAAAGCCGACTCCACGTGAATACTGGAATCAGTATTACTTTCCGTAGACGCGTTGCTACTTTCTAATGTATTATTGCTACTAAGTCTTGTTACTTGAAGTTGCTGTATCGCGCTTAACAAGTTGCTACCGCTTTTCTGTGTCCCACCATCGAGGGACCTTCGGCTGCCTCTCGTGGTTACTTTAGTGGCGAGTTTTGGTGAACTGGTGAACTGCGGTTGATTATCTATCACAGTGTTACATGCGTAAGATACGCTGCCGTTTAACTGCGACTCGTCTTCCCTCGACACTGCGCTATCATGCTGAACACTTGGCGTTTCACGATGTCTTGTACTCGCGTTTGTACTACTGTTTAAATTTTCCAAATCGGAATCTTCGCTCTCATTGTGCGACTTGTTTAAATATACACTACGAAAGTCATCGTCACGTTCAAGCTCTTTCGTCGCCACCGCTTTACATTCCCTGTCTTTGGACCCGTCTGCTTGATCGATCGAATCGTTCAGCATCCAGTAAGCGCTCATACTCTGATTGCACATGCTGTCATCCTTTAGGTGCTGGTCCATTCGAAGGTACGGTTCGGGCGACGTGGATGCGCATGACGTGGACATGTATTGCTGAAAATCTAACGTACGATTCAGGTTTACTACGGTCCTCGATATTTGGCTGTCCCGCGGGCCCGAGGGATTAAGAAACTCCAGAAACGAGCCCTCCTTTATATCCTCCAATTTCGTGTTAAGGAATGATTCAGATGACACCGTCGATTCGTTTGAATCTGACGGAACGTTGACGAAAGACTCATTCAGATCATCTACACTCCCAATGTTACTCGAAAACGATGGTTTCGGCTCCGGAATCTCTTTGCTGCTGGTCTCGTCGTCTCTCGTCACTTCGGAGATACCGTATAACGGAAGGCTTTCTACATCGAAGAGAGAAGTACTGTCTTCGGCGACAGAGTAGTTCTGCGGGATAATGATGCTCGCCTCTCCCCAGTTGTCCCAAGTATCCGGAAGGGAATCTACCTCCAAGAGTCTGTTGGAATTGATCGGTGGTCCAGGCTCTCTGTTCCAATTGTCTTCCTCGTCCGTAGCGGAGTAGTTGGACCACAGGGCTTCTTCCACGGTGCTGTAGTCGGAGTACGTCGATGCCGGCGGCACCAATACGACTGGACCAATGTCGCGGTTCGTAATCGCCCAACCAGCTTCTTCTAAAATCGTCTGTAATACGTCTATCGAGATGCGAAACGTCCTCAACATGTGCAGTAATTTTTCTAATGGCACTTCTTCCTCCATCTCGCAATCTTGAAACGACAAGTAGCGGATGTAATACGTGGCCTCGTCAAGGATCTTCTGCTCGTCCGAACGATTGTCCGTGCAGAACGGATACTCGTGCACAGCGACAGTCTTAAACAAACCTTCCACACCTACGCTACAGCTATCTTTCTCGCCGAGCCGATGGAACACCGCCATTTGAGAGCAACATCCCAAATGCTCCGTGCCCACTGGTCCTTTGCAAATCCCTTCAAAGGTTACCGCATAATCCGGATACCTCACGGTGATATTTTCTGCCCTGTTAACATCGCACGGTTCACGACAAATGCAGATGCCAGGCTACCGATTAGTTGAAAAGGGACGTCGTTCGCTCACCAATCTTGAAATTGCTGTCTGGTCCACTCAAACTTGTGATCAGTGTGCCTGAACCCAGAAAAATTCGGGAACAGCACGTTGAAGTCCGCGTTCGGCGTCGTCATCACTACCAGCTTCGGTTTGATGAATCCGAATATGTTGTAAGGGAGGTCCTCCAGAGTGTCTGGATATAAATGTTCGATCCTGAAGCGTGAAAAATAATTGTCGCACCTTCCATAGAACGAGAGCACGCGTAACATTTGTATATCTAGCGAGAACCCACAATTCTATGCAGATCACGGCATCCGTCTTCTCCAGTTTCTTGTCGTTATAAGCGACGCTGCCCTCGCATATTTCAATGACGAGAGGTGACGTCCTGGTGTGTAAATATTCTGCGATTAATGGAGCACCCTTTTCCTTGTAAGCCTCTAGAGTCCGTCTATCGATATCTACGCATAATATTTCCTCGACGCCAGTGGTGTTCTTCAAATAGACCAGATACTCGAGCTCTGCGCATCCAAAGTCGACAACCTGCGAAGAAAACAGAAATCGGTAACTCCAGCGGCGGGCAGGATAGAAATAGAAGATAGAAATAGAGTGCGTGATACCTTCCGTATCTTTCCTCGATATTTCGTGTCGTTTAGTACATCCGTAACAGCAACGTATCTCTGCACGTACGCCGGCGGGAAAAATCTCAGAGGCTTCTCCTCGTGTTCCTGAGGTGCCTCTGGATCTCTCATCGTGTAGGCCCTCTCAGAGGTATCGAATCGTGCCTCTGTGCCAGTTACGACATCGTCAACGGCAGGCTGCCTCTTCACCCGATAACTCTGGTATACAAATTTGCCGAAGAGATACAGCACGTGGAACAGTACGATTATCATGTCAATAACGGGAATCAATCGAAACTTTCTATTCACCGATCAAATCTTTCGCTGTCTTTCGCTGTCTTTCGCTGTCTTTCGCTAGCGAGCATCCCGGTCTACCACGGTCTACTGCCCTGTACTGTCCGTTGTGCTTGTGCCGTGTGCGTAGTAGCTAGTAGCAGCCATGTTGTTTTGTTTTGACGGCGGGCCACGGAGTTGGGCGCGATTCGCCGGCGAGATTTGAAATCGGCCAATCGTGGAACGGCGATGGAAGATTCCTACGAGAGGACGGGTGAAACTTTTCGAGAACAATTCATGATTCCCGAATTCGCTATTACATTTTTAATATTAGGTATCCCGCCCTTTTAGGCCGGTATTCATAGACGTTACTTATTCTTAAGCAGATGCTTAAGCATGCGGCATCCTCTACTAACCTCGTAGACTAGTAAAGGATGCCAAATGCTTAAGACGATCTTAAGTCTTAAGCAACAACTGAGATGGACTGAGAATACCGACCTAACTCATTTTAGTTTATAGCTTTCACCGTAAGATATCGAGTGGCGCGCTGATGGACCACTAGAATAGTCCATAAAATAAATTTCATTCTTCCTATGTAATCGATTACGTTAAATCATATTTCAATTTTAGTTACATATTTCGATTTGTCCTACATTTATATCTACCTATATTGTAATGGTGTTTTATTCAATACTATAACTTTTTATCTGCTGTAAATCGATTACTATAGTATATACTATGCAATTTCGCTTTGAAATACGATATTCTGACGTAAATTTGATTTGTTTTTTAATAGCGGGGGAGTTTAAATCTTAAAGATTTTACGTCAATCATAAAACACTCCGTCTCTGTATCCCTGGAATTGTCCGTTTCGTATGTTTAATCATTTAAGAATATAAATTCATTACGGTTTCTACAGTTTCTACCGTTTCTACCGTTTCTACAGCATCTCAAAATAAATGGCCCAACGGAATCAAATGTTTCCTACACTGCTTACCATAGAATATTCTACTTCATGGCGAATAACATCTCATAATAATATCGAATATCCCCTCTGCAAATTTTTAAGAGTACCTAGAAAGAAGCATTGCCTGTATGTCTCGTCAAATATATAGTTGATAAGTGACAATTGTTAATAATAAAAATGTTTTGGAAATAACGTATCGTTAAATTGATTATACTTTAACGAACTGCACGAGATGATATGTCGGAGGTTCGCATGGCTTTGAGAGCTGGTGATACGTTTAACGATCGATAACATCCGATTAATTTTTTATTAATAAATGTCAGACAGGATGGCCAGCAGGGAAACGTCTATTAATTCCAAAAATTCGGATGACCACAGTGTGGAGGTTGGTAAATTTCCAATACCAGGTTTAGATTTTAAATATATGAAACTTATATATATTTAATGCAAACGCATATTTCTTGTATCAGAGGCTCTTCAATTTCTCAGTATCGCATACTCGAAGAAACTTGCCCAGAGATTTTAGATACCAGAGAGAACCGTTCGCTTTATAATATGGATTTTGATATTTACGAGTGCTTCTGTCTGTTGTAGACATTGGCAGAAGTCTTTCGATGCTTCATTTGTATGGAAAAGTTGAGGGACGCCCATCTCTGTCCTCACTGCAGTAAATTATGTTGTTATACCTGCATCAGACGTTGGCTCACGGAGCAGCGTTCTCAGTGCCCTCACTGCCGAGCTTCCTTGCATTTACACGAGCTAGTGAACTGCAGATGGGTGGAAGAAGTAACGCAGCAGCTCGACACGCTTCAAGCTGTCGGTATATCCAACTCTAGGCACGACGACTCTACTAGGGACAGGTAGTTTATTTCTAATCTAACCTTTAATCCTTTACCTACGTAGTTAGGGGATCCGCCGGTGAAATCGTGGGAATCGTTTTTGCACTTTATTCTGCTACAAATTTAGAGTATAAAACAATTTTTTTATTTCATTCTTGTCCACCCCTGCCTCTGATATGCGTTATAAGAAACAACTTAAAAAATCTACTTAAAGTTTCACGCCGAACACGTTCGTCTATAGTGACGGGGACTTGCCCGTGAGCTTCCTATTTTCCATGGGTTTAATTAATAAATGTATTATTAATTAAAAGGAAAGTCACATTTCTCTCTATCATACCTGCTTCACAATATTTAAGGGCTGTCGCACTGGTGCTATCCCTGAACTGCCTATAAAATCTGTCCCGTTAGGAAGTTCAATGGAAAATTTGAACTGAACATTTTCGAGATGTTGAATGAAACTATGCGAACAAAATTTTTTTGATTTTTTCACCGGCGGATGCCCTTAATGTCTGTATATTTTTCTAATAGGTGTACCGTGCATCACGAGAAGCTATCGGTTTACTGTTGGACCTGCCGCACGTGTATATGCCACCAGTGCGCGCTGTGGGGCGGCACCCATTCGGGTCACACTTTCAAGCCATTGGAAGAGGTGTACGAGCAGCATGTAACGCAAATAAGAGCAGGCGTGGGGCAATTGAAAAGGAGGCTCATGGAGTTGATAAGCCTCGTTCAAGAAGTGGTACGTGCGAAGATTGCGCGAGCCATCGAGGTACTCGACGCACGGTATTAATTCGCATCCTATCTTTCGGCAGGAACGCAACGTTGAGTCCGTAAGGGCTGCGAAAGATGAGAGAGTTAGGGAGATCAGAAATGCGGTAGAACTGATGATAGCTCGCCTAGATTCTCAGCTGAAAGCTAAATTACTAACGTTAATGGGCCAGAAGAATTCCTTGACTTTAGAGACGGAGCAGTTGGAAGCTCTGCTGCAAGAGGTGGAGCATCAGTTGCATAGCTGCGCTCGTTCCGAGCTCATTATCAAAAGCATGGATCTCTCGCGGATGATACACCAAGTGCGAAAGAAACCGATGACGAGTTTCGTCACTGCCCCTGTTCCTGCGGACTTCCATAGGTAAAGGACCGATCCTTTATCCTCTAATGCCAGATATACTAAGAGAACTTACCGTCTATTCGTTACTTCAGCGAAATTGTGCCAGGGTACGACAGTGCCACGTTCGCGATGCAAAACTTTACTCAACTCCAATTAAAAGCAGATCCAGTCTATTCTGCGCCTTTACACGTCAATGGATTGTGCTGGAGATTAAAAGTATATCCCGATGGGAACGGAGTTGTACGGGGAAATTATCTGTCCGTTTTCCTAGAATTAAGCGCTGGTCTACCAGAAACGTCCAAGTACGTCCAACCAACAGTTCTGAGTTCTGATTTCTGATTTCTGACAATATCCAACTTCCAATCCTTAATTAATCCCCTTTATATTTCTATTCATTGTTTCCCAGATACGAGTACAGAGTTGAAATGATCCACCAAGGCTCTCGAGACACGAGTAAGAACATCGTTCGAGAATTCGCCTCGGACTTCGAGATCGGCGAATGTTGGGGCTACAATAGATTCTTCAGGCTAGATCTATTAGCCACCGAGGGATACTTGAACACCGAGTTGGACACACTGATATTGCGGTACGGCTAATTGTTCCGGGAATCGCAGCAGTTGATTGTGTTATCGTTTAAATTATAATAAAAAATAAAAAAAAAAACGGGTAATAGATTCCAGGTACGGCCACCGACATTCTATCAGCGTTGCAGGGACCAACAATGGTACATCAGTCAATTGGTCACAGTGCAGAATCAGTATGCCACTCAAATTAACGAGCTGAAAGAGGTAACGAAATAACGACCTGGATTAAAGAATCTCATCTACACGTTGGTTCACGTGTGCAATGTTTCTTCACAGCGTTTGGCGATAGAGATCTCACGAAATGCTATAACAGCAACCCGGGTACCCAGCGGAGCAACTCTGTGCGGGCCAACATCCAGTGTAACACCTTTGGCGATGCAACAGTCGCAAGGTGCTGGAGATCCATTGCTCAACTCCAATTCTTCTCGCTCGATTGAAAGTTATCCTAATGGTACATCCACGAGGTACATCCCACTGCTGCTCTATACTGTACAGAACATGGAGGACAACGTACTTTAATACATTTGTTCTTGCGGTAGATCGGTACAGAATATGCTTCCTGGCGGAAGTAACGGCGGCGCTATATCCGGTGACCAATTAATGCCCATGTGTGACTTAGGAGAGCTATCCAATATGCGTCCTCTTGGATCTTCCTCGACGCTATCCTCCATCTCGTCCAAGGCGAGCTTGAAGCAGCACAGAGTGAATAATCTGAGCGTGGTTGAGCCCGAATCGCCCAATCTGCACGGTACAAACGACGGTTCTGCAGGGGATTGCCAAGCCACCAGTGCTCACTCTCCGTGCCCATCCTACTCTTCGCCGACAGTACTTAATCAGCAGCCATTGAATCTTCTGTCGAGCAGCAGCAGTAGCGATAGCGGAGTAAGACACCAGGATTTATTTAACTTCTGGCTATTCGCGTTCAGCACGATTTAATTGGCCAACTTGTATTTGCTTCAGGAATTAAGCGAGCACGATATATATTTGGATGAGTGTGAACATAACGAGCCGCATTTAACGCTATTGGATGACAATTCTAATGACGAGAACGACGTGGACGATGAAACTATGTCAGGTACGAGTTGAATTCTATGAGCCTTTATCTTTTATTAATCTTCGCATTGGAGTATAATGCAGCGTAGTGATGTGATGTTACTGAATTAGGTACGAGCTCGAACAGAGGTTCTATAGAGGTGCACAGGCATATGCGGCGGGAGAGCAAGTTAGATAAAGGTGTCGAAAATGAAAGTCCCACGAATGAGAAACCAGGCGAAGATTTCGTGAAAGACAATCCTACCTCGCAATTCCCTGATCATTTCCAAGCAGTCTCATGAGAATTTCCTTACCCCTTTCTCTCTCTTTCTCTCTCTCTCTCTCTCTCTCTCTCTCATCTTACATTTAGTCTTACAACGGAAAATAAATATTAATAAATATACTGTAATAATCGGAGCAATTCAAAGATTTCGATCGAAACGTTTCTATCGCTCGACGTTTCATTAAATCCGAATTTTAAACTTAAAGCAATTTATTATTCGGCAGTGGCAACTCTTTTCACACTTGTCAATTATCGCGCAAACGTTCGATAACAGTTGCTGTAACGTTTTGCAGGAGAGAACGACGTGGAGGTAGCAGAATTAACGCCATGGATGCAGAACAAACAGCGCGCGAAGCAGCAGACCAACCGAGACGGTACTGGAGATATTTGCAGGTAGCCTTGCTCGCAGTTTCTCACTTTCAAACATTATGCCAGTGTATAACTTAATTATCCATTATAGATTGCGAGGCAACGACAGCTTGGAGGACGAGATCATGCTGCTGCATTTGTTCGAAATACAGGATAGAAACTCGGCTTGGGCCTCTCTGTGCTTCAACCAGCACATGGACGACAGCTGCGACTCGAGGACCTCTTTAACAAGCCTGCAGCATCACAATTCCAGTCCCTTGCATTGCAATAGCACGCTACCGACCCACGGACCCTCCACGTTCTCGCACAAGCACCACGAGCTGGACGCAGCGTGCAACGAGCAATATTCCGACAAACGTTCCGCGTGCCCCTCGCATCTCTGCCAGTCACAGATCCTGTGCGCCGGTAGACCGAAGCTGAGCCAGTTGTCCAACATCTGCCAGCAGGAACTCTCTGGTTTGATAGCGTGCGGAAGTCAGACGAGATCCGAGCCGGCGACTCGCTCGAACTCGATAGACTGCGACAAAGACCTCTCAAAGCTGTCGGCAGTGAATAAAGTCGCTCACGAATTAGATATGTCCAGATCGGACCTGATAGTGCCGAACGGTAAGTAGCCTAGCTTCGGCAACTGTTGTGTTCATAAAATTCTGATATTTAATCCGTGACGTGCGCGTTTTTAGTAGCATTGGACAGCAATAAAACCGTGTCCAAGCATTTGCTGTCGCGGCAACAATCGTCGCCGTCGTCGTCCGCCAATGTCAGCGTGATAAACAATGAGAATAGCAAGACCTCGGAATTCGAGTTGTTACTGGAGACAATTCGGCTGCTTCCTATATCTCAGAAAGACACTGCCAGTTGTTTCAACAAATTAAGGTGCACAGTATTCTTAATCCGCTCGAAGGTAAAAGAGAGCTTACGTATCGAATATGAGTTGCTCGGACACTGTTCGCAGGAAAAATATCTCGTCGGATGGGAAGAGTAACGGCTGCCCCGCTGCTAGCATAAAATCCGCCACGCTTTCGTTAGGGCACGATACTGCATCGTCGTCTGCGAGCAATGCAACCACGGATGCCATACCGAGTCCTAACAATTACAGCTGGGCGCCAGTATTGTATCAACACAAACATAGTAAATACTAGGCTATATCGTAATACGAAATTTCTATGATATAAATTATTAAAACGCAGGATTCTAAAATGTCACAGGTCAGAAAAATGTGGACGCCACCGTGCAAGCATCTTCTAGCGATACTGCCAATAAATCTGTTACTGAAAAGTGAGTATCTATTATATAGAGCAGAATAATCGTGGATGTACCGTTAAATTAATATTATTTAATTATCATTACGCAGGTCTTTAGAAGAAAGTAACACTCCAGGTTCTCCTTGAATCACATCCATCGTATTTATTGTTACAAGTGTACTGTGATTTTCGTTTATTGAAACGTTAATTATTGTTATTAGAAGCGATAGAAGGAAGTAGCAAGACTCAGAAATCTGACGTTCGAACGAATTAACAACATAAGTGTGGTGATCAGTTGAAAATCAATATTTTATAGAGGGTAGTAAATACTGTCGAAAAATATAAAAATTCAAGATGCTCCCTATACATTTTATAAATACTTAACAGTTCAGTATTTGCTATAAAACAATTCTTTTATTTTTACTGTTAATTAGTCGTTAAGTAACGTGGATCGATTCTCTTTTCAACTTGAAGATCACATATAAAAAGAATATCAACATCATTCCATAGTGTGTAGCGTAATTTACATTATTTATGATTATTTATTAAACGCGCGTAGTATGTATTTAGAGAAATTCCAGTTTCTTTAAATTTAACTATTAATATATTACATAATATCAAAATACTCGACACGTTTTACCGTTGTTTCTTCTTGGATGGTTGTGGTATTGCAAGTTGTATTATGAAATCAAATTTTGTACTACTTTTTATGTGACTGCTTGCGCATTAGCCAAGCACTGCCCGCGACAATGAAACGAAATAAAGAGCACAGATAAATAAATAAATATCTTGCGTTATCTTTTTGGTGTGTGTTCGAACTCTGATTAAATAACTTTAGACTGTAAATAGTTGAGATAGATTGCTTCTTAGAATCTCAGGAGTGGCTGCTTATTACATTTAGACGATACTTAACGATAAACGTAACGAAGTACCATAGAAACGTCGACGAAATTTTCACTCTTATTACAGACAATAATTCTATTCATATACAATTTATATCACACATGAACGGGCTAGAAGTCAGAAGGTGCTCCGCGTTTTCTCAGCGATTATCTTACATTATTACACAGCCCAACGTAAGAAAACTTTTATCTGTACGTGGTAGCGTGACGCTTTTCTATTGTCACAGCTCATAAATTAGAACTCCCGAGCTTTCGACGCTACAAGATAAACTGTACAAACTCCACTATCATACAAGCTGTATCTTTTCGCCCCCATTGAATTCTTTTCTTTGTATATACAACTTCGAATCTACGCTCAATACTAAAACTGAAATACGAGAAATGGGAAATACAATGTCTATTAATTTCTATCTGTCTCTTCGTCTTCTATAAAAATAACACGGCCTCTTAATCATTAATCATTAAGCACGGAATACGTAATAGAATAAAAGGATATTTGACGAATAAGGACATTATCGTTACCTTGTACTCCAGTTAGGGGGAGAGGAGTAAATTGTTAAGTGGTATCGTATACCATACCGCTTTGCGTGTACACCAGAAGCCATTCGTCACGAACCTTTGCATCTTCTGGGTATTCTCTAGCTAGTTCTACGTTCGGGACGTAATGCGTGCCGCTGAACGCGTAGAAGTATCTGCCAGTCGAATGATGGTTTATCCATTCGGGATTAGGGGCCAGTGAGAGGTTTTCTAATGAAAAGATTCATCCATATTCAGAAGATCCTGTTGCTTCTCTCGTTTTAAAAAAATCAATAAATTCCAGCTTCAGAAGTTGCCGTTACCTTGTGCCACGTAACGACTCGATCCATCATCCATACACGTATAATAAAACGGTTGATCTGTACTCGCCTCCAAGTGATCCACATTTATTTCATTCATCCATACTTTGGATTCCTTGCGATGCACATCCCACCCTGTTATTACACATAAATGCCCGTGTATTTTGTGCTTCATTATCAATCCCACGGCATATTTTACAGGTGGCTCTCTTTGTTTTGCTTCCACTTCCTCCTGGATACGTACGTAATAATTATTATTACAGCAAAATTCACTACTTATCTAAAAACTATTGAGAGTAGTATCGTTATCCATACGTCCGGTAGCAAGTGCTTCTTCCATGCCTGACACGCCTCCGAAATAATATTCGCCCGTCTCCTCGACATTACTTCTAAGTCCTAAAGAAATTTTAGTAAGGCTTCGATTCAAATCAATCCTTGCGACGTATGTATAATGATAATACTGGCGAAATACCTCCATATTTTCTAACGTTATCACTAGTTCCGTTAAATCCATTTCCTGCAAGATATATATACGGCTCAGCTGTACAATTGTGTTCATATTGTTGGGTTCTACCATGTGTTGAAGTTCAAGAGCAGAGCGTAACCTCGCTGTTCTGTCATTCAGGTGAGTGTGTTGCCTGGTAGCTATTTGTAGATTATTCGCCATTCTTGTTACTACCTGTTATGTACAGGGATGAATGATAAATTCGAAATGGAACGTAGAACAACGATCGTTAAGGGGGGAGCCTGGTGTTAGCGGGGCGAAGAAACCGATTTTTTTTTTTTTTTTTTTCGTAAATCAATAGTTGAACTACGCGATAATATCATATGTTCCCAAAACCGCAAAACGAAATTCGAAAAATTAAAGCGGACACAGCCGGTTTTGCTACGGAGCACCAGGTTACCACGAACCTTTAAATGCGTGTTTCTCGAAACGACTCCAAAAATATTCCACCGATCCGCTTGGCCTTGTGCACGGATATCTGTAAACATTTTCTGCACAAAACTTGGCTATTGGCGTAATGATATTGTTTAAATAAATAACTTTTTTTCAAGACACCGCGATTCGTTCAATCTCGCATCTTTCAAGTTACGAATTTATACGATTTGTGCGTGCACTCGTAAACTATACAAAAATTGTTCGATTTCTGGTTTCAGATGAATGCAGTGTAGACCCTACGTGGCCCGCTCTTTTTAATGAAATTTCTTTTTTATCTACCTTAATCTGACAATACAATATCCTGCAAGTTTCGGAAAGATCGATTTTTTCAGCTAGTTACACCAGGCCTCTGGTTTACAAACCAATTACAAACCTCTATGGTAGTCGCCGGCTCGTGAACATTATACTTCTCTATCGGACATTTTGATACTCCACCGATCCTAGGGCAATGCTCCTTAGTGAGAAATTGACCACCATTGAAAACATCGATATAAAAGTTCTCCGCGTCTTTAAACTCCGGACCACTGAAACGAAACAAATTAGCAATGTTCGAAATCTGTGAAACACATCCGATCGTTAAATATGACTCGCATCTACAAACAGCAGAGAACTTACTATCTTTCTTTCCATCTTAACAGGAAATGAGACGGAAAGCTAACAGGCTCGCAACGTACGCCGAGTCTACGAGCGACGCTTTCGAATATTATCGCCAAAGTTATAGGAATTCCCTGCTTACGTTCCAACACCTATGTAAACAAGTATCGTTACCTATACAGGGAAAAAGTACATTCACGCGTTACTAGATTATTTCGCGCAACTTACACAATCTATGAACAAGTTTTCCGACGAATAATACATCTCGCTATTCCCATAAAAGCCCAATTTCTCAAATAATACTTTGCGCAGCGCGTCTGTTATCTGCCTCGTTTCTGTAACGCTCCACTGATTGTCGTTGATAATATTGTTCCTCCAGTATGTGAACTGGTCTGTGCAGGCCGAAAATATAGAGTGAGCCGGATATTGCTGCGCGAGTAACTCTTTCGCCTGGTCTGCGATATTATCCAACGACGACGATATACGCGAGTACGATACGTGCTTATTCGGCTGACTCCATTGCGATATAATGGTTGCGCCGCGTTCCAAGATCTGTTGTTTAGGCGGTAGGGATATGAATTTTTGCCACTCGTCTTTCAAACGGCTCTGCTTCAAATATCGGACGATTTTAAGAGCGTAATATCTGTGCGTTAAATTGCTGGCTCTGCAAACGACGCAAATATTAATTAGTGCCCCGAAGAAGTAACTTGGCGATCCACCGGTGCTCGAATACAGTTGTACTTACGGAGCGGGACGATTGATCAAGCTGATAAGCTCGTCCACAAGAAAGTAATAAGCGAATGGATGAGCGCCTTGCTCCGGACGAAACATTGGATCGAATTCTTTGAACTCGCAATTTGGCAGCTCTACCTTTCTATAGTGCGTACCCGACATAAACAACAAGGAGGAAAGCAACGCTCTTCTACTGCCAAGGCTGGCTATTATTTCTTCCCTCCAGTGTAATTTACGACGTGATTCGTAATTCGTCTGATATGTTTCTTTTAGGAGTGGCCATCTATCGTTGAAAAAGAAAACAAGAGTTTGTATCGTTCGAGATAAAAATAAAGGAGACAGAATATTTTACTTCTCGTCGTCCTAATTTCATTATCCCTGGTACCCGTAGAGTCTGTGTCCAAGTACGATATTACAATATTGCTATTAATATTTCCTCGCGGAATAAAAGATAACAGAATGCATCCACGACGGAAGCTTCTTGAAACAGTGGTAATATCTCGAACAAGAATAACAATCTACGTCTCGCGTTAACTAGAACGACTATGTATACATGAAAGAGAAAATCGACTTGTTCGACACCACGGTGTTGGCAGGAATCTCGCGATATCAGCCGTGCATCGAGTACTCGTCCAAGATTTCTTGCTTCTGAAAGCGACACGTTCGCCTTTCCATGTGAAATAAACGTACCGTTGGAAAAACTTCCTCTCCCACAGTTTATTATTATTCCTGACAATTTTATACAGGTGCTTGCACGTCGAGCTGAAATTGATCACATCCGAGAACCCGAGTTGTTTGCCTTCCAAAATATACACGATTATCTCCGCGGGCAACGAAATTATCGTGTCACTTGCCATTTCAGTATACCCGAACACGAGCGATATAAAACAAAGTTTACAACTCGCGACGAGGAACTATATCGTCGAGCAACAAACGTACGCGGCACGCATCCGCCATCCAACTAAATCAACCAGAATTCAACCCAACGTCAGTGACTGATCCGTGACTGACAGTGACTGATCACTGCTGATCACCACCAATCACCACTGATCACTGATGCTACAAGGATGCTACAGTACACTACAGTATCAAACAGTTGACCACAGTTGACGCTTTCGAGTGCTGCGCGCGCAGGCAAAGGATGCCCGACTCGCACCATTTGCATTTTTACTACGAGACAGTATCGACCCCTGAATATTATCGTACGAATGGTACGAATGTATAAATCCATCCAATCGTGGTATTTTTTTTTTACCGGGAAACTGCTCAACTTCCTATAGCAACATTTACGGCGCGCAAATCCACAAACTAATAATTCGCAGAAAGATGTAATATTAATGGCGGTTTTTAAGCGCGCCACTAGGGGGCTACGAGCAGCAGTCGATTCTCGCGGCTTGTCCGATTTCTTCGAATCCCGGCAGTATTGTTACATTCAAATGGAAGCTAAAAATATCGGAGTGCGAGTGTACTTTTTTATTCCAGAGATCGATACAGACGCTTGATATTTGATTTATCGTGTTATTGAATGAAAATGCCGAGTATAAAATCGTGTTGAATTGTTGGATACATTTAGTACGCGTGGTAATCCATGCTTTGGCGAAGAGTCATGCAGTCGACCTCGTCAATTTTTAAAGTGTTTGTCTTAACGTTGATGTCTTCCTCGATCTGCATCTGTGTCTTCAGTAAATAACGCAGCGACGCTTCGGCCTGTGCGAAGAATTAGTGTTGGTAGAGAACTCGGAAAAGAACATTAACGATCGTATCAACAATTTTACAAACATCGAACATAGTTTCTTGCAGGTTCGTTACGACTTCTCGTAGATCGTGTACTTCCTTGACGAGCTGGATCTCTACCAGATCTCGGGTCAGCTCTAAACCAGGTCTCTGACAACGGTTACCGAGTCTCGTATGCGCTAAAGCTAAATAGCATTCTTTCTGGTGGATCGATTGTTTTATAGACTGAATGTTCCGTGCCATGTCGGACGCCTGTCGCATTATCTGTACAAAAAGCGATGGAATATAATCTCGGAACCCTCTACCACCGCGTTCTTCCAACTTCGCAATTGCGAAAAGGCACACACACCTCGGAGTGCTGTAACTCCAACTTCATTTTAGCTTCCTTCGTCTGTTCGATGCGATGTCTGAAAGCCTCGTCGGTAGAGTTCTTCTGATCGTTCAAGTCCCCGATCACTTGCCCGATGATCGTATCGATATAGTGGCGCATCGGTCTGGCGCTGTTTACTTCCTTCGAAGCGGCATTGATATTCCGATTCGTCTGCATTTCCCACTCGTTCAACTCTATGGTCCTTGGTGCGGCATAAAAACGAGTGTTAAAAATGACATAGCTAATCGGGATAACAGAAGACGCGTCACGTACGAGGGATCGAGTCGCGATGTGCCGTGGTAAATGCTCAAGTCGAGGCTGCTTTCCCTCAGCGTCAAATTATGCCTGTCGATACGTAAATTGTTCTCCTTGTCCTCCAGATCGTGATCCGTGTGATAAAGCGTCGCTTTCAACTGACGTATTTGCTCCTGAGTCTGCTCCAGAGTCCTCTCTAGCAAACTTTCAGCTCCCTTTATTACCTCGCGCTCTTTCAACAGCTCTTTCCCAACAGCGTCGAGAACAAGATCGATTCCCAGTCTATGCTCCCTGCAACGTAATACCAAAACGCAACGATCGGTATCATTTAGAGAATTGAAAAATGCTGGATGTCTAAATTGGAAGATGCGGAGATTTCATTTCTCTCGTGAATCTGACCTCGAGACCAGGCATTTCTCGCAGATGACGAGGGCGTTTCTTCTCACGGATCCGAGTGCATCCATGATGCGTTCTTTATATATCGATAACGCATCGCTCTCGAGGAGGACCTCTTTCCTAATACGCAACAGCTCCTTTTTACGAAACTCGATATCCTCGAGCTTCTCTTTAAGCCTATGGTCCGTCTCCTCTTTGTTGCCTCGCGCTCTCTCGGAGCTGAGGTCGCAAACGCGTTGGGACTCGGACAGAAGCTGCTCCGCCAATTTTTGCTGCGCCTCGGAACATCGATACCTGTTTCGATATACGTGAAGAATAAAATTCTTAATCAATTATATCGAAAGAAACTTTATTTCATGGTATTAAGCGATAGTATTCGTACCTGTGGCGATTGTTCAGATGCCATTCGTTTAAAGTGAACCTCAGAGGAGGCGGAGGAACCAAAACGAGCGCGTGATTTTTGTGCATATTATCTCCTTTCACCGAAAAATTTTCAACAACTTCCCTCTCACCCTTCGGACCAACAGTGGTGGTTCTTTCCAAACACCGAGTTCAGAGGTTTGATCCATAAGCGCGGAGGATTTGATAGGAAACTTCGTTTCCATAGTAACGCCACGAAAGCTAGCTAGAACGCACAATTATATGATATTACTTAGTTTTTACTCGTGTAAAAAAAGATTTATAAATTCAGAGACTTCACTGTGTGTTTATCCCTAATCAATCAATATCGATATATTCGTATAATTTGAAGTTGAGCATGCGCTTTTTATAGACATTGTTACCTTACCGAGGACTAGCGAGAAATCGCTGCTGTTCGTAGCCACCTGGTAGCAAGTTTATAGCGACGAGAAAGTGACGTTCCGGGCCGCAACCGCCGCAACCGCCGCAACCGCGCAACCACCTTCTCCGTCTATACAACGATTTCCGCGATCACGGGTGAACGTCGATGTTTTCGAGTTACTTTTTGATTTGCCGCGTATGCAACGCCGTGACACAATGGCGGCTTCCGCTATGGGCACGTACTTTTTGTCGATGGTCGTCGATAAAATGTAAAGGTCTGTCGAAAGTGTGCTATTTTCGGCAGGCTTTGGGCGTCTAAAAATGACAGTAATATAAAAGCCCCCAGGGTGTATTCGTGGAGAGGATCGCTGGAGCTATCGATATATGTACATCGGGAGAGGTATGAATTCTCTTCCCTTGATCAATAACAAATTTCACGGACTCCGAACGATGCATAAATCGTTACAGAGCGACGATTTTTCGTAAGGTGGCCCCTTTGGTAGATTCATTCAGGAAAGGATCACACAGACCGCCGGCAAAATGTCAAAGCGGCCAGCGGACAGCGGGGACTCGGGTTCCCAACCGCCCATTAAAAAAGTCCAATTCGAGCCGATCTTGATCGGGTCTATATCAACCCTCGAAGAAATGGACATGAAAGTTCTACAATTCCAAAATAAAAAATTGGCCCAGGTGAGATCTCGAATGGGACGCGCGCATTCCCAGCGTTAAACCAAATTTCCAATATTTCAAATCGAGAGAAAAAGTGCACGCTACACCTTCCGTTGCCGCTAAATTTGTTTCTACGTACCGTAAAAACTTATTGCGATAGACTGGTAAAGAAGGTTATATTTAATATAGCTTGCCCGCACGGATTCTGTTAATTGCGGTACGAACTGTGTTCGTTGCTCGTTTTTGGTACGTGAATTTCTGTTTCAATTTCTTTAGCGATTAGAACAGCGGCACAGAGTAGAGGCGGAACTGAGGCAACGAATCGAGCAGTTAGAGAAACGACAAATGCAGGACGACGCGGTGCTGAATGTTGTCAACCGGTACTGGAATCAGTTGAACGAAGACATTCGTGTACTGCTTCAGAGATTCGATGCCGAAACAGCCGACGAGTCAGAAAATAAGAGTGAGAGCTAATAACTAGCGGTTCGATATACGATGTGTGTACAAATTATAATGTGTTTCGATTCGCGATCCTAGACGAAAGCGAAGCCACCACGTCGTTTCTCATGCAATTGTCTTCTTGGGACAAAGAGGAGCTGGATGATAAATTAGCGAACCGTGTGCAAGTGTCGAAACGAGCAGTTTCTAAAGTGGTCCAGGCGTTCGACCGTCTCTCTCAAAGAAACGAAAAAATTACCCTTGCTCTGAAGGGAGAGTTCGACGGAGGTAAATTAATCCAACGCGCGTTTATAATACTAGCAAATTCAGACGAAAATTGATGCTATTCGTGTATTCCAGAAGAGGCGCCAAATATTGACGAAGTGGTGCGCAGAGCGAATGCCGAGATACAAATGGAAAACAGGAACCTCCAAGCGATTAATATTCAGCTTCACGAAAAGTATCATACTATTTCGTTGAAGGTACCTCGAGTCCATTTCTCTTGATAGGCTATTCTCGTCAACTCACTTACCGATAAGTATATGTTTCCGTAGATGTCGGAACTGCAAGATACTATAACAGGAAAGGATACGCTTGCCGCGGAACTTCGTAATCAAGTGGATGATCTTCAATACGAATTGAACAAAGTGCGAGCACGCAATGATAAATTGGAGCACCATCTCGGTGACGCGATTGAGAAGCTAAAAGCATTTCAACAGATCCACGGTACGGACGAGAAGGGTAGCAATAAACCAAATACCCTGGTTGCGTCTAGCGTTTCGCAAACGAAGGTATGAGAATATATTTTCATCGATTTCATGGAACGAAGGATCGGGGAAATTAAACCGTTGAATTTTGCGCAGCTCGAAGATTTACAAAGAGAATTGGAAGAAACAAGGGAGCTAGCTAATAATAGGTTGCAAGAATTAGACAAGCTGCATCAGCAACACCGCGACACATTGAAAGAAGTAGAAAAATTAAAGATGGATGTGAGTTGCTTGATTTTTGTACATATAACTTTTACGATGCACGGTACAGAATGTAAACTAATGTCATGTGCAATAAATACTCTCGTGTTACACTTGCTTTTAGTTGTTTCTTGTGTTTTACTTCTTTGCGTTTAAATAAAACAATCACGTCCGGGGAAAGGCTGCGCCGAGAGCTATTCCAACGCATCTGGTTCGCTACTTTCTCAATTTTATTTTCAAATATATTTTATATTTACAGATACGACAACTTCCGGAATCGGTAATCGTCGAGACAACCGAGTACAAATGCTTGCAATCGCAATTTTCTGTATTATATAACGAATCGATGCAACTGAAAACTCAATTAGACGATGCTCGCCAGCAGTTACAGTCGAGCAAAAACGCCCATTTACGCCATATCGAAATGATGGAGGCAAGTGCATTTTATAAAATCTTTTGTAAACGGAGATTACATTTGGATCTCGCGCGTATCAATGACTGTGTCGGTGTATCTCCCTAGAGCGAAGAGCTGATGGCACAGAAGAAGCTGCGCGGAGAGTGTATACAACTGGAGGACGTTTTAGCCCAACTACGAAAGGAATACGAAATGTTGAGGATCGAATTTGAACAAAACCTGGCAGCGAACGAGCAGACTGGACCGATCAACCGGGAAATGAGACATCTGATAACGTCCCTTCAGAATCATAATCAGCAACTTAAAGGCGAAGTTCATCGTTACAAACGAAAGTACAAAGAAGCTTCTTCGGAAATACCAAGAGTACGTACGCTCCGCGACTTTAACGATATTTGCGATTCCAGCCTGATATGTAAAATTTGCGGTTCGTTACAGCTAAAGAAGGAGATCGAAGAACTGACTGCCAAATTAGGCCAACAGGCATCCCAGGAAAATAAAGAGGGGAATAATTCAGATGGCAGTGGGAAAGAGGAGGACGCGTCCAACTCCCTTCCAGGTTCTACGCAGGTGAATATATATAAAATTAATCTCCGCTTGCGGAAAGCGCCCTAGCAACGGTTTAGAGTAACGAGATGAAATTTTTCCAAACTTCACCAATGTAGATCAAAGAAGAAAGTGGTGTTTCAGTGAAAAGAGAATCTGGGGAGGAGGAAGTTGAAACGATCGAAGTCGGAGAAGGGGAGGGAACTAAAGGCACTCCAGACTCCCTGACTTTAACTTCTCCTACCCTGAAGAAAGAGAAGGATATTAAACGCGAGAAAGACATTAAGAAGGAGACCGTTAAAACTGAACATCGCGATCCTGCTGCCCATCGTACCAAGGATACGAAAGTTGCGGAATCGGAGCTTGTTAGGGACCTGAAAGCACAACTGAAAAAGGCTGTGAACGAAATGAAGGAAATGAAATTGCTGCTGGACATGTACAAAGGTGTTGGGAAAGAGCAACGGGACAAGGTACAACTGATGGCCGCCGAGCGGAAAACAAGAGCGGAGTTGGAGGAATTGCGCCAGCAGATAAAGAAAATCCAAGTATGCACCTCTGTCGCGCTAGACTCTTTCTTTGAATAATCTTACAATTTTTTACATTTCTTTACTATCCCTATACCGAAATGTGTATCCCGTTCAGGAAAGTAAACGCGAGGAGAGGAAGAAGCTGGCGGACGAGGACGCGCAGCTGAAAATTAAGAAGCTGGAGGAACAGGCGTACACGCTTCAGCGCCAAGTTGCTTCTCAGAAACAGGTAAGCTAATGTATCGAGAATTTATTATAAGTGCACCGTGCACAAAAATCCCATTAATCTGCTAATGAGAGCTACTTGAAATATGAATCTTGCTTGAAACCATGAACTGGGGATAATGCTGAACAGAACTGCGTGTGGTTTCAGGAAGAGGAAGCTCTTTTAAACGAAATGGAAGTAACTGGGCAAGCTTTCGAAGACATGCAGGAGCAGAATTCAAGATTGATACAGCAGTTACGGGAGAAAGACGACGCGAACTTCAAGCTTATGACGGAGAGGATTAAAAGCAACCAACTGCACAAGCTGGCCAGAGAAGAGCAGGACGTTCTGAAGGAGCAAGTGTCTACATTGACGACGCAGGTGGAGGCTGCCAACGTGGTTGTTCGTAAATTAGAAGAGAAAGAGCGCCTCCTGCAAAATTCTTTGGCCACCGTGGAGAAAGAATTGGCGTTGAGACAACAGGCGATGGAGATGCATAAACGGAAGGCTATCGAGAGCGCTCAATCTGCGGCCGATTTGAAGCTTCATCTTGGTAAAGGAATTTGCCTGTAGAATATTTCAAATTCGTCTTTCAACGAGGATGTTGCTTTTATACGTGTACGTTTCCGTTTGTCCAGAAAAATATCATTCCCAGATGAAGGAAGCGCAACAGGTCGTAGCCGAGAAAACCAGTTCCTTAGAAGCGGAAGCGTATAAAACAAAAAGACTACAAGTAAGGTTCATTAAATTCATTAAAGCCGATACTCTTTCGTATATCTATGTCAAGTATATTTCGATTAACATCTGTGTTACAGGAGGAGATAGCCCAATTGAGGCGCAAAGTGGAAAGGATGAAGAAGATAGAGCTCGCAGAAACCTTGGACGAAGTGATGGCCGAAGAGCTGCGGGAGTATAAAGAGACTTTAACGTGCCCATCTTGCAAAGTGAAACGAAAGGATGCAGTTTTAACGAAATGCTTTCACGTGTTCTGTTGGGACTGCTTGCGTACGCGGTATGAAACGAGGCAGCGAAAGTGTCCAAAGTGCAACTGCGCTTTCGGAGCTAACGATTACCATCGCCTTTACCTATCCACATGAAGAAGGAAGCTCTAAATTATTCGAATTCGTGCGATGTCTTTTAATTCGATTGCGTGAATCTTTTCTTAAGATTAGGATATGCATTTTTCTAATAATTCTTATTTATTGTCCGGATCATTGATAACAGAGCGGAGCAGAAACGAGAAACGCTATTTGCACGCGTCTTGCGCCAAGGAAGACTGTAGAAAATAAAGTTTGTAAAAAAAAATTACCATTATTTCGTTGGGTGTAATAGAGAAGAACGTACTACATCTTTCAACTATATCTTGCAGTAATTACGCTGAACATATTCTTGTACGTTTTGATCTCACGGAAAGGGGCAAAGTTGAATCTTGTGGAAAGCGTTCTCGATGGTAGCACATTCAACAACGGTAAACCGAGAGTGGGGTTGGTTGTATAATAATGATTTTAATCGGTCTTAAAATTCGGCTTGAATGTAAGTGAAATTTGATTCCCGTCAGCCAGAATTTTAAGAACAATTTGCACTGGTAGATGTATTGTAATATATTATAAATAGGAATTATAAAGCTTCCATATATATAGATAATTAAAGCCTATCGTAATTTCACGAACAAACGAGAGGGGCGGGGGGGCGTTAATCGACGAAAGGTTTTCGCGTGGAAATCCTTGGGAAAGATTTTTAGTTTCATAAGAATCGCTTCGTATTATCATTTGCCTGAACGATGAAAATGTTAGGGGACACACATTAGGAAGAAACTTTCGACTACAGCTGTAACTAATTTATTATAACGAAAATGTAGGGTACGCATAAAATAGAAAGATACTTGATTTAGAAACCTTTACTTCTCCGATTGATATGTTCTTTTTATATTTTGCTTAGTATAATCTTATCCTTTTTTCTACTTTTGTTAATAAACATTTCAGTTCTTTTGTCAAATAAGGAAACGTGGAAATGTTTCTAGTTTATATTACACGATATAATTATACATTAATGGCGATTTAAAGCGCGACTAGATGTAAAGGCGATACGACCATCGTCGTTCCACAATGTAATTTTCAATATTTTGTAACAAAGATCGAGAGATGTATCCAAACGGTTTAAAGCATAAATACAGGAGGGCTTTTATATCGCACGTTTAATGATTCGTAATAATTAATTGTACCATGTTTTTACGAGGAATTAACAAATGTACGTCAAGTTACACACTAAAGGGAGCTTTTCTGACATATGTACATGGGGTAGTCCATTATTATTTCAATTCACAAAATAAATACTTTGTAACAAATAAATCGATATCAGAAAAACAAAAGCTGTATTTATAATCCTTGCGTTTGCATTAACATGATTAACCGAGGTTAATGAAAGAAAAAGGAATTTGAGTCATGAGTGAGACTTACGGCGCACAACGAGGATACATAATTCAGGCACTGGCATTCGATGTCGCGTTCAAACGTTTGATGACGTTAATCTATGGGACGACTGCAAATATACTCTCGTCATTAACGTACTTTAATAAAACTACGAATTTACCGTTGCCTGCGACCACCACGACGTTGCAACGGATGTTTGGAAACGGTGGAGAGACGTCATCGTCATCACCAACAACCACAGAGGCATTTATTAGATAGAGTAGGGGCCAACGATAAGTACAAAATGTCCACCACGTTGTAAAATATTCCGATTTCATTTTCCGTACGCCGGCATACCAAATATTACACGTAAGTATTTCGTAGTCCCGTGATCGTCCGTCCCTCTTTCGATAATAATATCGTAATATTCGCACGACTGTGGTCGTTACGAGCTCGCTATTGCGAAGCAAACTGATCGTAAATAACATTTCCCTTGCAATTTTGTAAACCGTCTTGTATACATACATTTATTGTAATGTAACAATAGTACAATAAATTCAAAGTTTGTAAATTTATTTATCCGAAGCGGAGGACCTAGCGTCCTTTTACAGAGTTAATTATTATCGTTATCATCATCGGCAATCGTTTGGTAAACAAATCGTCTACAAAAACCTTAGTAAAAGAGGCTCGCTATATTCTTCGTTAGAGATAATTGGAAATCTTTTGATAGATCCTTGCGGTTTACAAAACATCGCGAACACTTTTTGTTGAAGTTCTGCAAGTTCTGCCTGATAGAAAGCATGTATAGTATATATACGTGTGTATCTCTACGTGTGAGTTTGTACGAGTGTGTGTGTGTTTATATTTCATAATCTTCGGGTAAAATTCGTTTTCTTTGGAGACAACCCCCTTCCTTTTACAGAATAACGATTAGTAATTTAAATTCATATAAATTACATATACAGAGTCAAACCATTTAATCCTGAACGAAGCTATTGTCCTTTCAAACTGTATAAACCCAGTGAACAAACGTTGCCTCGGAACATCTTCCTTCTGATAAAAATTAATGCATAAAACCCTGTACTTAAGTTTCTACTGTAATTTAATGCACTAATACAATGAAACATTGATATAAGAATTGTTTAGTCGAGTTAAGTAAATGATTCTCAGTGACGTTATTTCGTGCAAAGTTGGAATACAAGTAAAAAAAAAAAGACTGGAAAACAAAAGAATGGAAGTAGGTATAAGTTCACAATCATTTTTAAGAGATTCTCTAACAGACAATCGAACATCTGTGGCACTTGATTCTGCCCGCAAGACGCCACTACCGTGTATATTACAATCGATTATTCTAAATAATTACACATTAAAGAGCGGTGGATAGATCGAAGAAAACGAAAAGCTCCTCGGGTCCTTGTTGCTTGTTTATAATTTAAAAAAAAAACACACACACTTTGAAGGAGGGCACTTCGTAAATGTTTAACTGATCTGTTTTTTTATTGGTGAAAAAGCTTCCGTTAACCAATCGATTACATTCACTTTACACAACAAATACCTATAGTTCCGCACGGTCGATGGGTCCCGATCGACAGGGTGTATTCGGCGTGTAGTTGTAGTTAATGATAATTAATCGCATTTTAGTAATTTCTTTTATCTATTTATAATACGAGTCTCTTTCTCTCTTAATTTCTTTGTGGTGTGTGAGTGCGTGTCTCTATGCGCGCGAAATCCTCGTAGATCGCCGTAGATCGCCGCAGATCGCGCGCGAGGTGCGTATAGGTGCAATGGATCCTCCCCTCGTTCCTCTCGTTTCCAGCTATCGTTCTCGTCCCTCTCGCCCGAGCGAGATCGTCGATGTACAAAACGAAAAGCTGAGTCGACGCGATTCGTATCTCGATACGTATATATGTGTGTAATATTCCCTATTGAAATTATACAACCGACGGGGCCATGAATTTCACATTCTCTGGTTACAAGCTTGGCGGTGGTTCGCTTACACCCAATTTCTCGTTAGACTCTGGAAATATGATGGAGCAGCGTTGCGCTGCTCTCCATGCATGTACCTTTTTGCATACTCCGGTGTAGAAATAGGTTAGGTATATAAGACAGAGCTTTATATAGGTAGAGGGATATTCCAGGTGGAAATTGAAGTTGTATCGTAGGACAGAGCCGTCTTAACGGTATCGTAGGCCCTGGGCAAAGCAATGCACTGGGGCCCCTGTCCAGCCACGGAAATAGGACTTAAAATCAGACTTGCGTGCCCGTGCCTAAAGACGGCACTGTCGTAGGAGTATCTTCGAAGGGATTTAAAGGGTTTGCGATAGAAGAGGCACGTAATCTGTAGCACGTACCATTCGTCGACATTTTGCTGTTCACACGCTAATACGATACCCCTATATCTTCTCGTTCTTCCTCGAATACAAAATCGAATTTTGATTTTTCCAAGTGACGCCTGAAGCCTCGGCGACTTTGTTTGAATCATTCGAGATGAGTTAATCAATTTCTGTCATCCTCAGACCCTTCCCCTCGTTGCAAACTCTTCAATCGCATACATAAATATAAATCCGTATATATCAATATATGTAGTTTTATATTAATACGTGTATATACATATGTATCGATCGACGCGAGAAATCGACGCGCTGTGAACGAGTCGAGTAACAGGAAAAGCCGAAAAGCCGAAAAGAGGCGGTTTATATGGGCGGAGAAGATAGATGTAGATACAGCTACAGATAAAACGGAAATGACGGAGAAACAATGGATAAATCACTGTGGCGTGAATGCGAGTATGCCTATTCTTTTAACGTAGCAACGGTACTTGTGTTTCGAGGAATGTCTATAATATCCTTGCGTGTCTCGTAATCGTGACACTTGTTTTAAAAAACGACATACGTATATGTGTATATATCGTACCTTTATATATAAATATATAAATATACGGGGTATTTATATATTTATACGTGATTCCTGTAAAATTGTCTGTAGCTTTTATTTATTCGTGTAATTCCATAATTGACTAAATTTTATATCATGTGGTATATTAGCTAGAATGAGAGTTGTGCGTACACAATCCCTATAGATGCGCGCGAGCGCTTGGGCGCACTTTCTTCTTTTTCTTTTATTCCATATCTTCCGTGTGGCTGTGTGCATATATATCTATATATATGATATACCTGACATATGTATAACATATATATAATATATATTTATAATATGAATAATTCTTATAACGAGGTTTATTTACAAAAATCAATACATCGCTTACGATGAGATTCAAATTTTTGTCTACCTACAGCGCTATTCGTCTACAAAATATCTCATTCAGTCCTCCAAAACTGTGCCCCTACCATTCCTACCGCTCGACTCTCGTGGATTCTGGTGTCTCGAATGATCGAACGTATATGCACACGGGTGTCATCAAAAAAAAAGAAAGAGAGAAAAAAAATCTTTCCCCATGGGAAGTCTCGAGAGCGAATTTCCTCCTAAAACATTTTAAAAAAGTCTTCATAGACGTCTCTTGTACCTTTTTCTATTAACAAGTTCTTTAACGTATACCAAGCTCCCTTTTAGGTTCTCTGATGCTCTTTATAAAATAATATCTAGCTCCGTTTCGAATCTACTTACGAGCGTCAATCATTAAAAACTGTTCAAAGCAGCCCTATGCAATGTAATAAAAAAGGTATTGTTAGTTGTAACGGTTCTCTTACTAGTACCGTAACGAATGATTGGCCCAAGTTTTATACAGTATGCAAAGAGAACAACATCTGTCAAGAATCCGCATTAAATTATTGTATAATGATTCGATCTACGCGTGTGTTCTGTAATAAAAGTGAATTCATGGACCGCGAGAATTTCTCTGTACGTTATTATTTGGCTGAATGTAACTCTTGCTCTGTCGATGCTCGAAGCTCGCGCGTTAAATTATCCATCAGCTTACGCGCTATTCAGGCAAGATTAACAACCTATCGTGTCTTTCTCGTTACTCGAAAGGCTCGGGTAAAGACCGTACGCGAGATGGAGAAGTATTTATAAATATGTACTATATACTACGTTATATGCACAAAAATTAAGTCACCTGGATTGTGTACATACGGCACATTCGTCTCGAGAATGGGCGGCACCCATTTCCTGAATAATGGTGTCACGCTGATTAACAGCGCTCGGAATAACCACGAGCAATTATAAATGTTATTAAACGAATAGCCCTGCGCGGGTTAATCTCTAAAATTTATATCAATACAGAAAAGGTAATTCATTGGATTCACTGCGTTGGAAAAGAATTTAATACCGATCCGTGGACCATTGCCCCCTTTCCCTGCCAATGATGCTTCCGTTACCTTATAACGATGACAATAACGTTCCAATTCCACAGCAACATTAATTGTGAGACCTATTCGTAGAAATCGGATAGTAGACTAGATTACAATGTAATTTCAAAATTATGATACTGCTGAGTAGTATTATTACCGCTTCTTCTGCCTGATAATGACACGAGAATCCTCCACAGTCTCCATTATTTACAAGTCGTCGATATTCCTTCTTTTTTTTTTTTTTTTTACACGTACGTTCATCTATGTATCAATCTCGCGACATATCCACTCCAGGAAGTCATTTCAACTCTGACGAATATAACGGTACAGAACATCGGCACGAGAACGAAAAGAAAGATATATTTTTTTTCCCCCTATTAGGTCGATCGATGTACACCGTAGAAATATTAACGATTCTCTCACTTGCATGGTAACTTCGAAGTCCGCGAATCGAGGGACAAGGTGAAACCCCTCTGTAACTATTACAAACGTACTTGATACCTAGAATGCAGAGGTTGGTTCTGTCTTCACGGCCCTCGATATCATTCGCGTCGTTGCACCGTAAGATAAAACACTTTTTCACAGAGAAGAAGAATCAATTTTCACACTCTCCGCGCGACCCCGGCCGGTTCCACGAGTATTTCACTGTGAGGCACGCAAGAACAAACACATTCATCTTAACGAGTCATCATTCCCCCGCGTTAGATTCGTCGTAGTGAGAAAATTTCAGGAAAACTTGTTCCAGAGTGGTCTGGCTGAAGCTGTACTCCTCGATATCTAACTCGAGCTTGGCTGGAAATCAAAAGGTTCTCGTTAATAAAAGGCAACGAGTAGCTTTAGTAGGTTGCAAATATTCGCAGGATCGCGTTAGCCTCCCACTCACCCTTCTCCAACTGCATGAAGCACTCGGCCAGCGAGTTAACTGCGTGTTGGGGAACAGCGAAGACTAATCTATCAGCGAAACTCTCCTCGAGGGTTGCGTCCGGAAAGAGGCTGGAAACGAACTCCTTCAAGCCCGTGATCCTGTCTCCAGAAGGTGTGGTAGGTGTACAATCGCCGCCCAACAGCTTCATTTCGAGGGTGTATCCAGCACCGTAGAGATTCTTCAGATGTTGGGTAGAGCCGATACATCTCAACTCTCCCTTCACCATTATGCCGACCCTGGAGCAGAGAGCGTCGGCTTCTTCCATCGAGTGAGTGGTTAAGATTGCTCCCCTGCCACCCTGTCGCGGCAAAGTGTCCCAATGAGTTGCAATGAATAGAGTTGCATCGCTCAAGCTTAAAGGATAACAAAGAGTAGGTATTCGGAGAAAGAAATTAACCTGAAAACTGGCTAGAATCGTATCCCACAGAAACCTCTTCGACCTAGGGTCCATCCCCGTACTGGGTTCGTCCATCAGAACAACTTTTGGACCACCGATCATAGCCATGGCGAAGCTGAGCTTCCTTCTAGTTCCACCCGAGCATTCTTGGGTCTGTTTGTCGGCGTGCTCGTGTATTTGCAGACCAGTAAGGTATAAATCTACGATTCTGTAAAACGATGCTCAGTTATGTTTCCGCGGATGCTTGATCGTTTGGCCAAGGATCTGCATATTAGAATCACCTGCCAATATCGCCCCACGGTACGCCGCGTATCGCGGCGTAGCATTCCAAATGCTCCCTGACAGTGATGTTTTTCCACTGGGCGTCGTGTTGAGGGCAATAGCCCATTTGTCTAAAAGCCTCGGTCATGTTGGAGTTAATGTTGTGACCGCCGATCTGCACCCTACCTCGAGTGGCCGCCTCCTCCGCTATGATGATCTTCATCGTCGTGGTCTTACCAGCGCCGTTGTGGCCCAACAAACCAAATACCTCCCCGGGCTCGACAGCTAAGGAGAGATTCCTCACGGCGACCTTTCGTTGTAATTGACTACTAGCTTCCTCGTCCTGCTTGGAGCAGCAGCTACACGATCCTGACTCCTTCTGGCGGTACTCTTTTCTCAGGTTCTAGCGAAAGCATACTGTCAATTTAATATAGGACTGCGACAGAGCTCGCGTCCGATGGCAGATTCATACCTGCACCAGGACTACAGGTGGTTCTTGAACGGCCGACGACGTGATGAGATTGAAAACCTTGTGCCTCTCGGCTTTCACGTCCGAGTCCTCGTGTTCCCCAATGTCAGAGTTCTCCATTATTTCCTCGCCGATGGAGCCGCCGTTGCGCTGTTCGTGGAAACGTCGCTATCGATCAGTATTGGGAAAAGCGGTATACGCGAGGGACAAAGTGTAGGGGCGTGTTCTGACCAGGAAATGCTTGAAGATATCGCTGACGTTGCCACCGCTCTTCTTAATGTCCAGCAAGAGAAGCACGAAGAACCACAGAGGACAATGCAGAAGCACGCCGCAGGCCATCAGAATGATTTCCGTGGTTAGGTAGTCGGACATGGTTAGATGGTGACAAGCTGCGTTGATGGAGCACATCAGATGGACTCGCTCCACGTAATAGACCGCAGCGTATGGCACGTACAGAGTGTTTAGTAAAGAGAAGATGACGTGCAGGACGAACGCTGCTGTTCCACCTGGTGAATATTAATTATCCAGTATTGGTGGAGTCGGAGCGCAAGCCGCGAGCCGCAAGGTAACATGCGCAGTGGTTGCAATCGATTACTACTTACTAAGGCCCAGCATATCCAGGATAGTGACTAATATGAACGGTATGAGACCGAAGAAAGTTGCGATATTGGGCAGAATGCTCTGGGCGGAATCCATCTTATCAAAGATGTAACTCAAACACGTGGAGAATAGAATGGACGACGGGCAGTAAAGCATCAAAAGACCGCCGAGAGTGATGAGGGCTGGTATTTCTTGGAGCGAAGGCACGTCAAAGAGGAATATGACGCCGAGGATGCAGAGGCAGATGAATGACATCAGGCCGACAAGCACGATGAAATACGTGAGGAAGTGCATAGAGAACGACAGACCGTTCACGCGCAGCTGGTTCTTCGCTTTTATCTGAGAGCACGGAAATTCGAGTGTTATGGTGGTAGTGCAGATCGGATATACTGCTTTAGACGAATAGAATCATACCTCTCGATCGTAGACCATGTCTACGACTAAAGTTATTGGCAACAGAACGAAATTCATTCCGATAAACACGGCGGAGCTGGCTGTGCCGATATTGAATTCCTGCGGCTGAGAAGTCTGTTGGAAGGGATGCGTCTTCACCTCGATTGGTTTCAAATTATCCTGGTTCGAGATCAACCTAATCGCGAACGGACAGTATTGTTAATTGAAAAGAAATATTTTGTAAATTATTCAGCTGACCTGTGGTAGGTGTTGGACAGAAGATTTATCAAGATCGGTAGGGAATGTTGCGTGGTGTCGTTATAAGCGACGGTCAAGTCGATCTTCTCTACGGTATACTCGTTAACGTTGAAAGCGGCCATATGCGGCGCGATTCTCAACAGGTTTGCAAAATTCCCATAATATTCTTCGATGTGCGGTACCTCTAGATTTATCCCGTCGATCAAGTCCGTGATATCGTGGTCGGTATTATTGGCGTACAAAATTTTCATCTCCGTGCCGTACGTGTCTAACCAACAAAGTACACATACAACAGTTCGTAAAAATCTATAACAAGTCAGACACATCGAGCACCTTTACTCTTTAGGAATTAACAAATTACCGGTGTCCAGCTTGAGGGACTGCATCTTCACCTCGGCCGTTTGAATGCTGTTTAAATGGAGACCGAGAACTATGAGAAATAGGGGGGCAACGATCGTGAAGTAAAATAATTGGATGTTCCTGAAGAGCCTGAGTATCCTTAGGCGAAGCATAGCGTAGAGGGTTTGAAGGAAATTAGGCCGGATCTTTATGGGGTCCAATCCGAGGCCGAGAACGGGAGGATTTCTGTCCGAATGAACGCCGTCTGGTAAATCTCCTGCGCCTACAGTGAAGTGCAATGAAATTAATATCCAATCAGTTGCTCGTACACGTGGTACGAATCGAAGTAAACTTACCTTTCGCCTGACCATCGCTCTGAACTGTAACACCTTCATTCTGCAAGCTCTGATAAGATGTGCTTTTAGATTGCAACGATAACGACCTGCTCAACGCACGGTTACGCACCATCTTCTTTGATAGATTATCCATCGTGCACTCGGTGCCCTCGTCCTTCTCTAGATGCAGAAACACCTCTTCCAAAGTAGTCATTGACACCCCGTAGCTGCTAATGCCCAGCCTACTGGATCGGGTCTTGATTTCGTGCTCTATGGCCGAGAATAGCGATGCAAAGTTCTCCACGGAGTTGTGCGGTAAAATGAAGCTCAGTTCGCGCCCGTGCCGTCTCGCTTTCTCCGCCTTTGTCACGTGGGATGTTACTATCCTGGTGATCGCGTGCTCCCTAGCATTTCCCTCCAGCACCAACCTGCGACATTTCAACGAATGCGCAACCAGTCGCGTAATTGTCCAGGATGCTGCTTTCGAACACATTCCAACACATTCCAACTTACGTCAAGTGATATCCAATGCCGAACTTATTCTTCAAGAACAGAGAACTACCGCAGCACCGCAGCTTCCCTCTACTGATAACCGCCTTCCTGTCTGCCAATATGTCTGCCTCGTCCATGAAATGAGTGGTCAATAGAATAACTTTGCCGTGACGCCTAGATTGCAGAAAGGACCACATCTGCCTCCTAGAGTAAGGATCCACTCCAGCCGTCGGTTCGTCAAGAATAATGATCTTCGGGTCGCCGATGATAGCGATGCCGACGGACAATTTCCTCTTCTGCCCTCCGCTCAGATATTTCGCGAATGTGTCGGCCTTCTCGGTTAAATCGATGTCCTTTAAAGTCTTCTTCACCTGAGGATGATGGGCAGAGCGAATCTTTAACATCTCTATATAATGATCGGAATACGTTACGAGGATATTCAACGTGTACCTCGTGTTCTATGATTGACCTCGGGATGCCCCGCACGGAGGCGAAGAACTCAAGGTGTTCCCGGGGCGTTAAGAGATCAAAGAGTATGTCGTGCTGCGGGCAAACGCCGGTCATGCTCCTGATCATTTGCATGTCATTGGAATCCCTGACGTCGTAGCCGAAGATCAAGGCAGTGCCGGCGGTAGGAGCGGTCAGGCCGGTAAGTATGTTGAACAGGCTCGTTTTCCCAGCCCCGTTGTGACCGAGTATCGCTGTGATCTGCCCCTCGTAGATCGTTAAGTTGATGCCGTTTACAGCCTTGATCTCTGGCTTCCGACATTTCTGATAAGACTTGTACAGGTCCACTATCCTAATGGCTTCTCGGCCCTTCATCTCCCTCACTACCGGCTCGATGTCACGGTTCGTCTCTTCGCCGGGTATGAAGGAGTTGGACTCGCCGTTCGACGACGGTACCTGCAGATACGATTGCTATAAAGCTTCTTTTAATTCCCCTATGCGCTCGACGCTTTCTAACGCGATTCACTCACCCGCGGGGCTTTCCTTTGACACCAGAATCCAGGCGTGAAGCAAAACCACGGGGTCCTCTTTATCCCGTATTCGCCTGAGACAAATGTTGGATTTATTATCGAATGATTTGTTAGCGGTAACATTAAACAGAAGGAGATGGAACGTACTCGGTATGACGGAGTCGAAGTAGTAGGCTAAGCAGGCGTAGAGAATGATATCTAAAGTCATCATGATCAGGCTTCCTCCAAATGGTATACCAGGGCCCGACCACAGATTGTCAAAATTCACACCTTCTCCTTGCAAGTCTAACACAAGGGCCTGCGAAAATCAATATAGCTTTTCATTCTGTATTATTGTAGTAATCTTGCGGTATATTATTCTCTCTGGATAGGAACCTTATCCATTGCCAAAGCAACGCCAGTTGGACTGAGGAGAGAGACTACCCAGAACGAGATTGAACTGGAGTCGTTCACGAAAACTTGGATGAAGTACATCAAGCTCAGTATCGTCACAGCAAAGTTGCCGAGCACTCCGGCGGTCTGGGGAATAGAGGAGTCGTAATTAGCTTGGGGCAACGCTGGCGCAGCTCTGTAGCCTCGATCATTCGCAACACTGACCCGCGACTTGTCGAAGAACGGCGTTATCATGAAAGCGAACATGATAATCGAGAAACTGTAGAGCACTACTAAAAGGAATATCGGTAGAAAGTGTGTGTGCTGGAACATCTGCAGCGTGAAAAGCAGTATCACCCCGACGGCGGAGAGCAATAGAACGAAGACGCCGTAGATAATGAACCACGACAACCTGAAACGAGAATATATTCGGATAATTTTATTCCTCGATTGTCCAAGCAGCTCCGAGAACTTCTACGCGGACCGCATAATTTCTATCTTTCTCATGCAAGATAGTTCTCGCCGAGCATGCGACCTTCGGTTAAAGCAGACTCTGTAAGTTTTAGTTCTTTAGATATACTAGCCGTGCGATGCAAACCTACCAAAAGACAGAATCTTTTAGGCCCATTATCTTCATCCCCTCCTTGATCTTATTCTCTTTCTCGCCCACTATCAGGATCAGTAGGTAAGTGACGAATTGCGAAAGAGCCAGGACCATAAAGAGAGGTATAACAACTCTAAAGGCCAGCATCCAGTCTAAATAAAAGATATCTTTAGAAATATGCCTCTGACAACTGACAAGGGGAAGCAAAGAAAAGGATGGGTCGTTAAGTACGAACTGGACTCCTAAATCAAGAGTGATCCTACCGTGTGTATTCTAATATGATTTAACACGTGCAGGGATCTATTTGTAACGGCCTAACCAGTTACCTGCGGTGAAAGCTTCTTTGGGGAACATCTCGAGCTTGATATCCGGCACGGACACGTCGTTGTTCCCCGTGTCTAGCTACAGAT
This sequence comes from Andrena bicolor, assembly GCA_960531205.1. NCBI lineage: Eukaryota > Metazoa > Arthropoda > Insecta > Hymenoptera > Andrenidae > Andrena > Andrena bicolor. The sequence goes on along the minus strand of OY482667.1, from coordinate 38,315,762 downwards.
TCCCAACACATACAATCACATTAGCAGTAGAGTTTTTTGTCGGAGGTAAGTAGGTATTCGTATTCGGAGCGTACTCTTATCTTTGTTGTATCCATTATCATTTGCAAGGCCAGGAAGCCGGAGTGCAAGTAATTGTTGACGGGGCACGAGCCGCCGGTCTCTATGGACAATACGCCGCCCATCCAGTGGCTGGTGTCCTTCCGACAAGTAACTGGGGCGGAATACAATTCGGTCGGCGAGGGTGGATTCGTGTACGATGGATTAGTTCTGATCTCGTACCTGGGCCCACACGTAAATACCAATTTAATCCACGTGAAACGGCAGAGGCGCGCGTTAAACCGGGCTATCGATCGCGAATCATCTTACACGAGGCTCTGCGATATCGGCTGCGAGTCCTCGAAGATCACCGCGAGGGGCACGCTGTACGGGTCCCGCCAATAGGCAGCTTGCAGGTCGTCCTTCGTGTCGAACACCATGAAGTTCAACGGAAGCTTGCCCGGGTAGTCCCACATCGACAGCCACAGGCTGTTCATCGAGTTCAGAAAATTCTGCAAAGTGGACAGCCACGGGTCACGTTAGACGAGCGACTCGGAAGCAACCTGGGATTCACAGCTTCATTATCAGCTTTATTGGCGCGTACCAAAGTCTCCGTGGAGTTCGGCACCACGGCTACCGTGTTGTTCTTGTAACCGTTGAACGTCTCGAATATACCGCCCTCTTGCCTCTGCGTCGTCATTGCGGGATAGTTCGGATTCGGTGGCAAGACCTTTACCACGATCAACACGCCTAGGGTGCAGAGAGGCAGGAAGATCTCCTGCGAACAGTTCAATCGAAAAATCCATGGTCAGAACGGAGAAACTCGGAGAAACATTATCAATGATCGTCGGTACAATAGACAGGCTGAAAATGAGGGATTATTAGAATTCTGCGGGGTCGCTCCTGAAAAGAAACTCTCCCCGTGCGTGTAGAATAATTATTCCACCCGCACCCTCTCCCACACCTGTCGTGCAAGTAACCCCCCGGGCGCAAGCGTTCGATACAACCCCCCCCCCTCCCCCTCGGCGTGGTGAATACGGAAAAGTGGTAGATACGGTGGTGAGGTTTGATATTCGGTCACCATGGCGATCAACAACGGACTGGCTGCCCTCGATTCTCCGAACCTTAGAAGGGACTTGGTATCCCCCCGTGAAACGTGGTAAGAACTACTCAACGCAACTGCACAAACAAACAAAGGAAAGGTAAAAAAAACAGTGGAGAGTATATTAGTACGATGAAAACGCTAAAAATCGGACCATGGAGTCCGCAGAAAAGACCGACAACAGTAGCGTAGCATACTTCAGCAACGAATCACTGTAACTTAAGCTTCAGGTTCCACAGTAAAACAGACTATACTATCGTTCAATTAAAAATATATTTTAGGGCCTCGGAGAAGCGTATAAAAGCTGCTGAGATAGTAGCAATTCCCATTTTGGAAGGGAAAAGCGAGTGAGAAATTCAAATCTGGGGGATATAGAGTCCCCAGCGGCGATTCAGAGTATCGAGGATGTCCATCTTCGTGGACGTGGTCACGGAGGATTCCTTCTACGAGAATCTGACGCTGGGCGTGGTGAAGATCCTGGAGAACCTGCCATACGTGAAGGACGTAAGGGTCGACAGGAGGAATGGATGCGAGGGCTTAACCATCGCCAATTGGGAGCAACGGCATTCTTGCACGCTACCCGAGGACGTTAGGAACTTCTACGCGTCGATCGACGGCTTTCAGCTTCTCTGGAACCTCGAGATAGCAGGTGGAAACTGGAAAGCTTTCTGAGAATTACACCCGCGATCCCCCCTCGGCGAAGCTTTCAATACCGAGTACCGACCATTACTCTGATCACACGCTGTGTCGCTGCTCCCCTCACAGCGTACGCCTCAATCGCGAATTATCAATGATTTACACGTTACATAGGTACTTCGCCATTTCCAAACGTTTCGATCGAAAGGAATTGATATTATCGTCGCACCTTCCTTGTTGCTCCCTCATCGAGAACAGCTAGAATCTTGGAAATCTCAATTTCGAGTCGGCACTCTGCAAATAATAACGATAATACTCGAATTCTCGAAGCACGTGTTAATAAATCGAAAAAAAAAGAAAAAAAACTCGTGATAAGGCAAAAGTTCCAAACGCGGTACTTTATTTAAAATCCCCAAGACGCATACCCACCGAGAAGAAGATCTACCGCAGAATTAGAGTAATAATCGCGAAGGCAACCGCTACCGAAAGAAATGACAAGTTACATTTTACAGGCGAAGAGTTTCCGTCAGGTCGCATGGAAGTCGGTCCCCTATCCTCTCTGAAGAAATACTCTCGCCCGAAAGATCGTCTGTCAGACTCGTCGAAGCTGGAGTCCTGCGCAAGCCTGGAGAGATCAGAGCCAGAGTGTTCTACCGGAAGCTCGGCCGACCTCGACAGCGAGAGCTCGAGCCTTGTTCGTGGGAATTCTCGGGACTGCAAGATGTTCGAGATCGCGCAGTGCTTTCCGGAGAGCGGGAAGGCCAAGGTCTACCTGGTGTATCGCGCGAAACAGGAGCAAGAGTCGCCGAGTATCTGGCTGCATCGAGAGGAGACGGATCGATGGTGCCACTTGGCCGACAGCTTCACCGTCTACTTTCGCATGATGCTGGTCCATCTGGGGCTGCCGCTGTGGCAGTGCTGCGTGTCCGGCCTCCCGCTGCCCACGTGGGTCGAGCAGGTCTACTTTCTCGTCGGGCCGCATCTACTTCCTACTACTGTCGAGCCCACGGAGACCATTTCCACTGCGATGTGGAACAACGGCCCTGTCAACGTCATCGATCCTGCCATTTTCAAAATCAAGGAGGGCAAGCAGAAGCTGCCGAGGAAGAAGTGACCTGTCACACTTTCCGCGATTCTCTATAGAATCTTGTAACAGCATCGACGAATAAACAAACGATCGACAATGGCGGTCCTCTCCTCGCTTCTCGCTTCTCGTAGCTCCCACCACTCCCAACAAGCTTATTTAAAGAGAAGGGAGGTCTCTCGAGGGAGTGACGGGATCTGATAATTGTCCTCGACGGTATCCTTGATCGAGTGTATCGCAGCCACAGAAAAGTTCCGTGTCGACGGAGAGAGCCGAGAGGCGACCCTTGGCCCAGTTGGCCCAGTTGGCACAATGCTCACGCAAAAACACCGGTCCGAAAACGAATTGGCAATGCGCCCTCCCACGATTGGCAGGCGTGGACGTCCGCGGGACGCAGCCACCCCGTCGCCATTCCTGCAAGCTTCCTCTTCCTTTTACCCTTCCGCATCCTTACAAATCCACGCAAACACCTGAAAGTTGAAACCTAGTCGACCGTTTCTCATGCACCGAGGATGATATTGGCTACGGTGGGAGCTTCTTTCCTTTTCCAGGCTCGAGTGCTGCCAACACGCGTGCGGCTTAAACCTTGGGGAGTTTATCCCGCGACCCCTGCATCCAATTCAACCTCCGATTCATAGAAATACGGGGAGGAATTTTCTTGTTTGTCGGATGAGTTTCTTGGCATTTGTGGCAGATTATTCTCCGGCTTCGGTCGCGCCAATAGAATCCCACTTTGACAAATGCTTCGTTGCTTCGGCGAAGAAGTTCTTTCCGAGATGCCCCGTTAAATGGTTTGAATATTATTCCCGGGAAGCTTTTACTTTCTCTCTTTCCAGCTTGAGTGGTATCGGTGTAACTATAGAAGTCCGTGCGAACTAATTTCAATGGTCACGTTTCGAGGGGTCTAACGCTGTTCGGCCGAACTTCTGCGGCCACTTGCTTTGGATAATAAGCCAGAACAAAGGGAAGAAGGGGTTAAAGCGAACCTAAATATAGCTCGTCGGTGGTAGAGAAAATCGATTTATACATAAAATAAGTATTCGCGTCTATACTTAGTGTCCCCCCCCCCCTCTCCCGCCCCCCGTGAACGCGAGCCACTCGATTAAGATGCCTTCTGCTAGAAAATTGTTGAACATCAGTGGTGAGACGAGGGACAATAAAAATACGCGCTTTACTAATATGTAACGACACTTTGAACAAGTATCATTCTATGTCCCTTTCTTAACTAAAAGTTACAAAAAAGAAACACCAAGGGGGTAGTCCACGATAATTAATAAATAATAAGGATCGACGTAAAGAAATATTTTCTGCAAGTTTAAATATGTCTCCTATATCCCAAATGTGTTTAATGCAATGTTCACAATAGTTTAAAAAAAAAATCATAAATTTCGAGGGCTGTTACAGGAGAATCCGCCCTTAAAGGGGTACGTACTCTAGGCCTGTATTCATAGTCGCTACTTATTCTTAAGCAAATGCTTAAGCATTCGGCATCCTTTCCTAGCTACTAGATCAGTAGAAGATGCCGCATGCTTAAGCATTTGCTTAAGAATAAGTAGCGACTATGAATACCGGCCCTAGTGTAACTTCCCGCTTTTCAACACCACTTTCGGGAATTTATTTAACCCAACCTATAAGTTTATACTGTTTTGTAGCGTTTTGCCTGCATATCAAGATATGTTTGAAGTAATACACAGAATTTTTTCGAACTTTTTTATAGCATATATATATACATAGTTATAATCAGTGGTGCAAGCTTCTCCAAAAAAAATCTTTAGTGTGGGGACTAAAACGGTGCAGAACGGAAACAGCTAATTTTTTTTAGCAAGAATCGAACTTCTTCTCAAGATGCTGTCATTCTGAAAAATTTTACTGATCGGGGGCCTCTGTGGTTCCACGCATTTTGTTAAATAAATTCCCGAAAACGTCGTTGAAAGACGAGCAGTTAGCCCGTTAAGCTTCACAACCAAGTTTAAATCCAAAAACAAAGTAGAATCCCCATGCACATTGCTTGATATTTAATTGTTCGTTGAGAAGAAATGGCTGGAGCTTAAAAATCGAGTGTCGAAGCAAAGCAAGGTAAGGATAATGAAAAGATGAAAGATCCAACGAAAGGTTCGCAGAAACGTTGCAAGTTTCGTCGGTTTCCCTTGATAACGCCTGATCGAAGCCCTGCCTGGTGAAAGCGATCTCGTCGCCGTCTATTGATCTTGGCATCGTTAGCATCGATGGTTAACGGTTTTCACAAAGCAACCACGAAAATTTCACGTACCGCTGTAGTCTTCCGCTTCTCGCGCTTCTTCAGCAGGAGATTCCTCACGAGCATAGCTCGCAGCTGAGACAAGTAGACCCCGCACGAATCCATTCTGCGAGATACACTCGTCCTCTCGGTTTCTGCAACACAAAGGGAGCCGGTCACAGGTCAATTCCCAAACGGAGGGAAATGTCTTATTAAAACGGGCGCGTAGGCACGTCGAGCAACACCGCAGCCGACACAGCAGTCGGCGCAAAGTTCTCACTCGGGCGTAGAACTTGTGTAAGTTAAGGGGCAGTATTTTTTTTTTTTTTTTTTTTGCGAATTAATTACAAGGAGATGAATACGAATTGTGGCTAGTAGTTTTGGGTCATGTTTAGTAATACTATAAACGGTAGGTAAACGTTTTTTTTTCTCCTCGTAATTAATTCGCAAGATACTCGAATACTTATCTAAGTAGTTTCCGTGTAGGTTCCAGTGACGATTTGTTACAGGTTCGTGAATAGGAAAATTAGACGCTACCTAAGTAAACGATTAAAGAGAAAATTATTCAGGGCTCCCTATCCTCAGAGTTCCCTGATATCCAACTATAAATCTTCGTTACCACTCTGATCCCCGATCAATCCACCTTTCACTGATTTCGCTACCCCCCGTTAGCCCGTTAACTAGGTCATTTCTTCAACAGCACCGCCTCTGGTGTATTTAAAACCGATTAGCGGCGAATTCCCTTCGTCCTACCCAGCGTGAATAAGCGTGAATACCGCGCATAATCTAATATACTGTATACACCGGCTCCGAGTGGAATTATTAAATTTCCCCCGTCGAATTACTCAAGCTCGTTTCGTCGAATGCAACCGAAGCTTCGGACAACAGTAGTCCGCTCACGTTCCTCGGTTAACAGCTACAAAAATCCTGTATCGATCGCCGTCCGACGATCCGACGATCCGACGATCGACCACCCTCGACGTGACGAAAGTCTTCGCTCTTTTCGCTCTTTTCGCTCTCCGGCGTGGCCCCCCGTGTCCGGAGCGGCTCGTACAGAAACAGTCGCGATGTGGTCGATAATTCGTCGTTTGCACTATTTAAGCGGTCGCGCGTGTAAGAGCGAGCAATATGCCAGTGAATATGTCAAGGTCCTCGCATGGTTCTCTGTACTCTGTAGTGGTCTACCAAAAGGGGAAAAAAAAGAAAATAGAGCCGATAGCGCGCGCCAGGTTGATATCGGAGCGAAGGGGGCCACGGAGGGGGGAAACCGGAGCAGACATCTTCAAACACGATTTATCATTCGCGAAGATTAATCAAGCATTTAACGGCATTCCGCAGGAAGCTCTAGAGAAATCTGCCTTTCCTCCCCCGGGCTTTTATGAATTTCATTAATAATCCCATTCTTCTTAGCCGGGGCAAAAGTTTCAGGCGAATCTCCACGTTGTGCGAGACGCTATTGATTAATCTATTGTTACGTGAAACAGAAGCTTCAATTTCCTTCGGTTTGCCGAGCACACCGTCTCCGATATTAAGGGGCTTAAATTTTTTGCCGAGCAAGCTACTCTGCCTCCCGAAGCCGGGAAAATAAATACGCGGTTTAATTGAATTTTATATGCCTATCTGGGAAGTGAATCGAATTTGACGAGGATTGGGGATCTTAAGAATCCGACGCGACGGTTTGAATTGCGTCGCCTCCGTAAGGGATACGCGAGATCGCGTCCAATTGTATGTATCTGGAAGATGGAATTAATATTCTCAAGCTCCCCCGCGATGCTATTTGTATGCAAGTTATCGGTGGCAAAGAAACGGTTGGAAATTCATTGCACATTTCCTCGTGGTTGCATCAGTGTCTTCGCCAGAGGCTGTTGCGTAATACTAACTTTTATTCCGCTTGCGAGCGTAAGTTGCTGCCATATTTGAGCTGTTTTGATCGCGGCTCAAGGCTTCGCCAAAAGCAGAAGGGCGTTAATGAATTTATATAATTCGATCGATGGAATAATCCACGCATGTTTCTCCCGCCGGTTTCGATCAGGAGAAATCATCACTGTTTGCGGTTCAGTTTAACAGATAAGAAATTGCAATTTCCAGACGCTTCTCCGAGTGGCTCGTCACTCAAGCTTCGGCGAGCACGGTCTTCGCCGATCGAGATTATAAATATTCCAAGATTCGTGAGTCCGCTGACTCACTTGGCGTATTAAACACACAATCAATATTTCAGAGAATCGTGTAAGCCGACCGTTTCATCGATAGCTAATTATCGTATCACGCAAACATAGGCGCAGGAGCCACGAGAAGCGACTGCACGTTGAGTAAAAATGATGATGTTCCAACATTTCTAACCGAAGGTTATCCGTGCTCGTGAAAACGTCGTCAATTTTATCGCAAAAGCTCCGCGGGAATCTACCTATAATCGCTCTCGTCACGGCCAACCTGCGTCCACAGCAATTTCAATCCTTTGCAAAAATGCAAACCACAACTCCGCGCGCTCCACGTGTTTTTTTCAAAATAAAACCGAAGGAAAAAATCCTAAACGAGTACATGTCTAGTGTCTACCCGTTTAAAAATCGATGGATGTTCGCAGGACTTACATGAGTCACGTGCAGCAGGGCAGTTATATAGAAAGGGGCGACTCTAATCGGCCGTGCCCTCTCCCTGATCGAAATTGGTAGCGTAGCCGTTGTTGCCAGAGGTTCCAGCGCCGTTCCCGTTCCCGTTCCCGTTCCTACTGTACCCGATCATTCCGATCGATCGTGATTCGCGGGGGGACGCACTACGAGCTGCCACAGCGGCATCGCGATCAACGGTCACGGTGCAATCGGTGCAATCGGTGCAATCGGTGCATCGCCGATGCGCCGCGTTCCCAGTACCGCTGCTGCCCCTCGCCATCCTCGATCCCGATCACTGCAATTCACCAAACACAGTTTCCATTTTACCGAAGGGAGCTGGGGGAGGCGAGAGCCTGGGGATACCGGTGTTGCGACAAATTTTAATACAATTTCCTCAAATTTTCTAACAGGGAAAACTTCCAAGTTTTAAGGAATGGTACGGGAGGAATTAGGAATTAGGAATCGGTAATCCCTGAATCCTTTCTGTTTGCTCCATCCATATGGATCACGCCCGAATGGAAATCGAACGGGAAGTTTGCTTGTTACCTATCTACCTACGAGCGAACAGCCGAGCACGTTACCTAACACCGAATCCGTTAATTTGAAGTGTAGCTGATTTTCTGCCGGATTCCAGATAGTCCACGCTAACGTTACGTTACCTAATCGTGAGTCATTATTAAAATAATCTTAAACAACGATTAAAATAGGTAAGCTTCCGAAGCAGTATTCTCGAAAACGATGGTTCGCAGGGAATCATTTTACTTTCTTTTGCACCGCGAGAGGCAGGAATTTCAGCGCAGCCTTTGCGCGCCTCGCCATTGCAATTACGCTGATATTTTGTAATAACAGCGCGAAGCTCTTTCGGGGATTCGTATTGCAGCCGGACGACACAGAAAAGAGAAGTTGTTAACATCCATGCCTCGTGTTTGTAAAATGAACGTTGCCCTTCGATTTCAGTCGAAGACGGTTAGCGGGCGAAAATATTGCGTTCCCCGCAGGATGTCGTGTTTCGACGTGGACCGTTACATTTTTAATGAAAACTGCTTCCCTTGACATATGGAGGGTGCGCACCCCCGTTCGCGTGAATAATAAACCAAACACAACAGATGCCCGCGACTATAAATAACCACGATTCAGTTATAAACACAGACATCCAACATCCACCCTAATTACGCGTTTCCCTTCTCCAGCAAATGCTACCTCCTCGATTCATTCGATAAATAGCCGCAGTCTTAGCTAACGATCGCACAAGCCCCCCCATAGAGAGCTGCCTAATCTCATCTACGAGTAAATAGAATGAATTGAAGTTTAAAAGGGCCCAAGTATCGGATTCAGTGTCCCATCAAGTCGAAATGTTAGGGCCGACATCGAGTTTGGTCGTTATTCCGCGAAAAGAAGAGGGGAGCCCCCAGTAATTGCCACGAAACCTTTAACGAAGTGGACGGTCCCGCGCTCGAGCCTACCGGACGTAGACACTTGCCGGCGTATAAATAATAAATACGAAATGCGGGCGGGTGGTTGTTGCCAGACGTGCAGGGTCGTCACCCCACGTCACCCCACGTCACCCCACGTCACCCCACGTCACGGAGGGTTGTCGAGGTAAGGAACGACTGGCTAGACAAACTGACGCCGCCGAGACTTGACCGCGCCCGATATTGGACGACGAGGCCGCTGGAACCGCGCTCCGCAAACCTATCGCGATGTCCAATCTGTGAGTAAAAATCTAAGCGAACGAAAAAAGGTAATTTAACTAGGAGGACACGAATCGAGCTTGAGAATTGCTGGAAGCTCCCGCAATTCCCGCAATCCCTTCTCTGCTGTCCCAAAGTGTCTTCTTTAATTGATGGATTATTGGTTAACAGAGCCTGCTACTAGTTGCATCGTTGCATAGCAATGGCTCGCGTTAAGAACCACTGGAGCACCTTTCGAAACATGTAATCGAAACCGTACGCCATGCATCGCAAAGATAAACCGGAGATTTTGCGTGGCATTTTTTAAACTACATATACATGGTCCAAGTTATACGTCTGTATTCTCCTAGTGGCAACACATGACACACGTGAGACGGAAATTAATATCGCTGTGCGTCACGGTATTCTATATCCAAGTGATAGGAGATGTTTATAGGAAGTGACTCGGCAAATTTAAACAGCGCTGTGAATCCGTCGAAGCGATTGCCATTACCTAAAACGTAAATATCGAGCGATTACGTATGGACAGAAAAGGGCTAAGCGCTGCAGAATGATAAAACCACGGAAGAATGAAGCAGTACGGTAGTGTGTGTACTACTGTGGTGGACAATAATTTCGCTGTTCGCGATGTGATAAATTAGGTCGCAAACCTAGCGATTAAGTCTGGTGAAAGCAAAGTCGTGTAAATTACCTCGATCACGTTTTCAGGTAATCCGATACACCCAAACAGAAGCTAGCGTTGGTGATTTAGCCCGATAACGCGGTAGAAGAATAGAAGATTAGATAGATATTGTTTGAAAAATGAAATTGAATTTTTAAAATTCCAATCTCGGCCTGACCTACTGCACGGGCCAATTGTATGTTCCAAGGTAAATATAGGCTGCCTCGTTAAAATGAACGGTCCATCGGGAGACCGTGATGAAAAGAGCAAGAAGAACGGTGTAATGAAAGAATAACGAGGACTAATATCGGGAAGACAGGGAAATACTGGCAAACCAGCACGTAAGAGTATAATCTCGAAGCACTACAAAGACCCTAAGAGATTACTTGTTGCGGTGCACTCTCATCACGTATCCCCAGGATTTAATCGCATCAGGCCAAAGTCACTGTAAGCCGCAGACGCTGCGAAAGAAGGTTTCGCAGTGCGAATAACCCGTTGCTTTCGCGTTAAAAATAGAAGCAGAATCCAAGGATCATCCACTTACAATCTCTAATTTGCCTCGCTTTCTTCTGCTATTAACCGCTTTGCTGGATTCTAAAATACCTATTGCGCGCCACGTCGAACAAACAACTTCGTATACATATACAAGTTCGAGAAGGCGCTCAAGTAATTTCAGTAGTATAGCACAGAAATGGTCAGCCCCGGTTTAACAACGAAGAAATCGAATTGACGTGGAATTCACGAAAATCGTGATGCACATGACACATCTGAGGTGTTCATTATGGATCCCTTGAGGGAGAAGTCGAGTAGATTCGTCGAGGAGCTGATCATTACGAATTCACCATTGGGACATCCGTGAAACCTCTGATAGTCTGATCGCGACCTTTTCAGCTACCTCGTATAAAAGCGCTCGTTTGTCCGTTCTCCAACTTTCCTCATTATCTACTGTTACGTTCGCCTTTCCGTCGCGCGCAATTCCTAACCTGAAAAACGCGCACGGACAAAGATGGTCATTACCCGCGGCCGCGACGAAGCGAAACGTAATATTTTTCACCGTAATCCCGGGGAACAGGAGAACAGCGCAAAGGAGCTCGCTAATCCGTCCGTCTCGCTGGTTACGAGCTTAATTGGGAGACGTGACCATTTGCATCGCTACCCCTCTGCAGTCCACTTAATTCAATTTACATCACTCCTTGTCAACTTACTCATTTATCCGCGTTATCGCTTAACGACGTTCCCCTGGTCGAACTCAATACAGGATACATCCGAACATCCTACTGGTGCACGGAATACTTTCAGCCCTACTGAATAATTTTTTCCACTAAACCGTCACCACTTCCGATCACTAATTAATAAAACCACCAGCATCTGTTTACATACGTTGAACGCTCGGGAATCGGTGGCAAAGAAACATCGTTTCCGTCCGGAAATCCTAACTCGGTTCGTTGGCTCTACGATGTGTACAGGTTAATTCGGGTCGCGGCGCTTTACGAATCCCTCTGTACCTCCCCTTCTCACCCTCTCACCCTCTCACCCTCTCACAACCACAAGACTCTTACGAAACAAAGGCGTGAAATTATCCCCGCGAGTTCCCTCGCCGTCACCCTGTCATCGCACTGTCGATACTTTCGCCGTGTGCACTTGCTTGCCGTGAGAAACGAGGAGGGGATCGCCCTGCCCCCTTGCACACAATCGGAATCCTGTGATTTTCGTGCGTGTTGCTCGTTCCTTGTTTCGTTGCTCCCGTCTCCGTCGTGCCCACGAGCCGTGTGCAGGAGGCAGATGGAATACCGACGTCGCGAGTCGGCTGAGTCGGGTGAGTCGGGTGAGTCGGGTCTATCGACCGGGGAGAACCGGAAGGCGGAAGAGGGTCACAGACGCGGTGCACACCGAAAATTCTGCACTATTACGACACGCGTACGCAAGCTGGCGTCGGAGGAGTCGCCGGGCCAGCGATCGTCACGACCAGCTACGCTGCTTTCGCCCCGGTCAACGGATCCTAATTCGTTTAAGACGCGTTTAAAGCGATTACCGCTGGTGCCACTGGCGAGCAGAGGTCGCACCCGTTCCTCCACTAATAATCCGTTCAAACCTCTCTGTCGGATCAGCGGCCTAACAAGAGACCGAAACTTTTCCCGATCGCGCGCACCATCACCATCACCTTCCAAGTAGCAAAGGAATTATTCTGGAATCTGTCGGGTTCGACGTACGACGTGCTTCCTCCGTGCTTCCTCCGTGCTTCCTCCGTGCTTCCTCCGTGCTTCCTCCGTGCTCGTACGCGGGGGGCGCACAATGGCTGAAATTGATCTACCAGTCGGCTCCCGTATTTCCTGTCAACTGTTACAATTTCCTCCTTTCCACTTCTCGAGATCTCCAGATTCTGAAGGGCTTTGTCACCGGCGAGCACAGACATCCATCGTTTTAACCGAGGTTAACCGCGAACATTCGATGGCCCATCGATTTCTGCCACTTAGCAACGAATTACTTTCGTATATTAATCCGCGGTAATGTCGCCGATGCGGTATATCATCGGAGCGTGTCCCGGAGTTTCCGGTTAAGGGTCCGTGTGGCCTCCCCCACCCCCGACCCCAGGAGACAAGGCACGCACACGCGCGCGCGTACACGCGGCGGACGAAAGCGGAAAGCGCAGCCGAACGAAACGGTTGGAGAAAGAGAACGAAAATAGAGAATTGCGAAACTGAAGAGGGAAGACGAGTCGAGGTACACGAGAAATAGACGTAGCGGGGGGTCGAGCTAACGGGAGGGATAGAGAGAGAGAGAGAGAGAGAGGCGAATGGAACAGTCTAAGTCACGGAAGAAGGAAGAAAGAAGAAAATACATATACATATACATATATGCGCGTTATCACATTCTGGCCCTGTTATCTTCCTTCTCGCTCACTCCACACCCTACACCCCACCTCTATCTCTCTCTCCCTCCCTCTCACCTATACAACTCCCGCTTGACTCCTCGTGAAAATCGATCCGCTACCGGCCTGGCCAGCAGTTCACGTCGAACGGTTGGAAAACCGTGCCCCCGCGATCAAACTTTACCTTATTGCTTCTCGTATCAGCCGGCGACCATCGTACGCGAGGATCCCCGCAGCACAAGTTATGGGGGCTCATCGACCGGCGTAACCAGTCCCTCTTGTCTCACTGTTATTACGTCGTGCGAACTTCTCTACGGCACTGACGGAACGGTCCCCGGAATAATAAGGGCGAACCAACTATGTCCGCGGGTTCAAGCAGCCGCGAGTACAACGAATCGAAAAGCAGATACGATCGAACGCGAACCCCAACGCGCACTCGTCGGCCGACGACGCCAGACTGCGCGAGAGCGCCACCTTTCCTAGTTCGTTCCGTTTCATCCCCACCGTCACCTCTCTCCAACAGCTTTACGCTCGTCGCCTCTCTCTATCCAACCTCGTCGCTCGCTCCAACTCTGTCCGTCCCTTCCGTCCCTTCCGTCCCTTCCGTCCCTTTATTTCAATACTTTTCTTATGCATTTCGTGCCCCCGAACGAGATTTTCTAATTCCGGATGCGCTACAATGCGCTACCTGTTCGTTGGCCGCGCGTATTCCGCGTGCCTAATCACTGCCCCTTTCGTATGCTTCTCTTAAATGATTTTATGCATCGTTTTCTCAGTGTGTCTTATTGTTAGCTGTTTCGCGTTACACTGTAATCTTGATTTCCGCTTTCTCCTCGGAGTATTTATATTTCTATGGCAATCTTTGTTCCGTTGAATCCATTTTCTTCTTACCGCCTTTTCGTTCTCTACCCGTTCCTTCGCACCCTCTTTCTTGTCGTCCTCCAGCCCGATCACCATAGGCGCATGCGCAGCGCGTCACACTCGCGTCTGCGTTCTGCTAAAGTGCTAACGCGCTCTCTGTCCCTTCCCCTTCGGTTCTTCCTCTATGCATCGTCCTCGTTCGCTTCAAGACCATTGAAGTTAGCGTGATCTGGAGAGAATTACCCACCCGCCCCACCCACGCTGATTGGGAACACGCTATGTCAACGTTAGCCGGCGGATGGCGACACGCGTTTCCATCCTCGATTCGCTATCGTCGTCGAAGCTATGACCGGCCCGGTGTAAATTCCAGCTTCTGGAGAAAAATCAAGCTTCCCGTGCATTCGACTATCCTCGCATAACCTACAATTTTACCTCGACATATATGAGTACTGAACGCGAGACACGAGTTCACGAACGTTTATGGGATGACTCACATTACGCTCGGCAGGAACCATATGCTTCGGCTTGAGAGTAATTAATGGGAATTAAACGGAAGGCTATTAACGCGACGTATAATGAAGCAACATCCACAGAGAGGACTCGCCTGCGTGTTGGGATTAATATTGAAAGAACTGCACCCGATGCTGGCCATTTAATTATTTAATACGGGGGAAGATTCGTGGCGCGCACAAGTTCCCACGGCTCACGTGCCGTATGTCGCTGCTGCACGACACATGCATGTACACACATGTACAATTGTCCGTACCGGTCGTACGTACTACGTAATTTCGAAACCATAATAACGCGTTCATTAATTCGCAATTTTCAGCGGTACAATAGAGGCACGGCGATAACAAGACCGCCTTAATTGAGCTGGAAAATAGAGCCACATGTTTCGGGGCCGGGACCGATAAGTGTCGACGAATATTTGTCAAAGCCTTTTTCCGAGTACCTTCGAGTATTTGCGCGGCCACTGAAATCCGCTTTTCACGAATCTCCGGCTGCGGGCGATGCAATATCGAATATTTATTTTCGCGGAGCACCGGTGTTCGCTATTTGAATCGAGAACTCTTGCTACTTCGACGCTCAGAGTCTCGCAGTGGACGTTATCATAAATTAATTTCCTCTTGTTCCCTCGGACTATCCTCTGTCAACTAATTCCAACGAATAATTCTGTTTTGATAAAAACTGGTTCTCCACCCACAGCAACGGAGACGGAAAGTAATCGTGATCAGAATTTTCAAATCACGGGGATATAGAGCAATTACCATTGTTCTCTGCTGGATGAATGAGCAGGCGAAACGAAATTGAAAGGAAGGATCGTCTGAGCTACAACTGATATTTATATAGGTGCGGTCTTGTCAAGATAGATTCACTACGTTCTGTCTGATTAGGGAAACGGCGCTCCCAGAGAATTTCCACGTTCATGCTTCGAATCGATGCAGATCGTTCAAACGAAAAAGAAAAATACCTATTACGTAATCTATCGGAACAACAAAAGACCATTTCTTATTGTATTCTCTATAGTATTATTCTATAACAATTCTAATCCATAAGTTACAATAAATTGAATGATTGTTCCTCGATGCTCGAGCGAGTAACATGTTTTCTGCGTGGTTATCACGCGTTATCGCCTAGTATTCTGTATTACGAAGTGGCAATTTGCTAATTGGCCATGATAATTAGATAAATTACCATTCACACCCATACCGATTAATCGTTTATCTGTTTGAGAAGGATTTTCGACGTTTCAGATCGATCATGTACGCAACATAACCCTGACCGATATGCATGCTAATTTACTTTATTGATAATGGCCCTAATTCCCTGGTCTACTAATGGTTCGTAACGTACGTTATTTCCATTTTACTATCGCAGTGCCGTGTAACCATCGATGCGCGTGAAATCTGTGGTAGCATTTCGAAAAATACCTCCGACCTTTATGCTCGCGATAATGTCAGGACACGCGACAATCACTTTCCTTCGTCTTGTCGTCACATTAAATTTTCCATCCTCCTTTATCTATACCTAGAAGTCTATCGAGGTCGCGTTAGTTCACGCTCATCTTCATCGAAGAACTTAAAGGTAATCCCATTACGAGGAGACCATTACAGATCGCAGAAAGTCTTTTACTTCATATATGTTTATTCTGACACTATATTAAATATTATTATTTATGCTTACTCTACAGGTTAATAATAATAATAATAATAATAATAATAATAATTCGTCTTTATTTATCACACTTACAAAAAGAAACTTATGTACCTAACTCGAAAGCGTTCTGTTCTTTTTAAGGGCTTCTTCTGCCTTGTCGGAATATAAATTGTCTCAATACGCTTTGCATGCAATGAAAACGTGGATTCACAACTCGAACAGAATCTTCTCGACGTATAACTTGGAAATTTTTGAAATTCTACGGGGATTAACTATATCTTACCTCCAGGATCCCACGAGAATCATCAGACCCTTCGATAGCTCAGTTGGTAGAGCGGTGGACTGTAGTTGGCAAGTTTGAATCAGACATCCATAGGTCGCTGGTTCAAATCCGGCTCGAAGGAATCCCTTTTTTTTTCCCCACTGTATAGGTATTATTATACAGACTCGATTAATTACGATCGTTCGCATTTTTTGTACTAATGTAGGTAGCATTTATTAATATGCATAATATATTCTACTTTATACAATAAATTAACGTCACTGCGAGATAACAGAGAAAAACGGGGGAAAAAAAAAGAGGATGTGAAACAAACTCAACGAGTAGTTTCTTTCGACCGTGACAGGACTCGAACCTGCAATCTTCGGATCCGAAGTCCGACGCCTTATCCATTAGGCCACACGGTCCGTTGTATATTTCTATCCAAACTTTACATTTCACTTGGCTATCTAACGTCATTGTTTACAAATATTAAACAACATTCTATCTATTTCACCTACGCAAACTGAATAATCCGCGTCACATCTCTTTTAGACCTTCTATGTTCCGGTAACGATTAAGAGCGAATAACTATCCGTAAACCAGAGACTGAATTACCGACATTGCTTCCTCTGCTAGATGGCATTAAACGATGGAAAGAAATTATTAGCTCTCTGACTGACAGAATGATACTTTGTTAATCTTTCAACGAATTTTTGCCGTAAACAATCATGAGTAACTACACGTAGCCTCTGACTTCCCGAACTCCGCATTACCTACAAGTAGCGCTGAAAAATTTCCAACAAAGATGACAAGTTATCAAACTGACCTTCTGTACGCTTTAGGAAACAGAACAAAAGTTTTTCCCGAGTTGAAAAAGGCGTTTGTCCGGCCCCTGATACAGAGTAAGTTTCTTTGCGATAGAAATTCTAACTGTATCGCCTCTGCATGCCCTGTGCTGTAATTCGTTGCAGTAGCTGTAAAGGCGATCAATCAGGAATACATAGAGGGAGGAATACTAGATAGGATAGGTCAAAAGTGTAATGTACCAGAAGAAACCCTGGACGAATACTACTCAGTCATCTTTACAATACTGAAGATCCACTTAGGAGCTTCGTCGCAGACTATTAAACCTGCCGAGTTCAAGCAGACATTAGAACAGCTAAAGTATGTATCTCGTCGACGACGTAGAACGTTTAATCGCTATGCGACCTACTAAGTAAGATTCTTTTTCAGATTATCTTCAGATTGTATCGATGATTTGTCTACAGTGGTGTATGGACAGAAGAGGCCCGAGTTGATAACGGGTCTACTATGCAAAACAAGATTCTACATGCATTTAACGTCCTGCAAATGGCGCATAGATATTACTATTTCTTCCAAGTAATTATACATCTAATTTTTAGTTCGCTGTACCATATGTATTTATTTATTTACTATTCTGCTTGCCTTTAGCATCTTAAACAGGGTATTGGAGCCATATATCTTGATGGAATGGACATTCAGCAACGGAGAGAGTCAGATATTTGAATTGTCTCTGTCAAAGTTTCACCAGCTAAGGCACGCCGTTGCAACTATACTTGTGGAAATGCAGAGAGTCGAGCAGCAATGTGCCTCGAAAAACATTGCCTGCAGTTAATGATCGTACAAAGACTACTATTGTATCTCCTTTTCAAGTACAACATCGAGCAATACCGTGTTAGCAACAGCGATATGTAAAAATGTAAATAAGCAGTGAAATATAATCGTTCCTTTCATACTCGTTTCTTTTCTACCTTGCCTACCACCTTAATTGCATTACGATTTAACCAGACTCGATAACGAAACTATTAAAAATCTTTTGCAATGATTTTTAGTAACGATATGACGTTGAGAGACTTTGAACGCGAAAAGTCGTCGCTGCCAGTTAAAGAGGCACTCCCTAGCGTGCGCATTAGTAAATGGTAGTAAACGTCGCGTGTGTTTGTGTAGGTGCGTCTGCTTCATAGCCTGAGGAGAGAAAGATATTTTCCTGCAAAAATGTCATCTCTATTGAGGAATTGTTTGAGACTCTCGCGTAGCCTGCCGGTTACGACGCCAAAGTGTAAATAAATCTATTTATTAACCGTGTGATTTCTCCCTTCTTATATTATGTAATAAATTTTAAATCGAATTAATAGGTTATCCAAATTTTCTACCTGCACTGAGAACCAGCACCACTACCACAGAAAAGGCAGAAAGTCAACGTATGTAAAATTCTGTATTACATTTACAATAATCATGTAGCCTTGTTGCGTGAAAACTATTTAATGTTCTAATAGCGACCATACGTAAGCCCAGCAGAGTGGATTTGGAGCATTTGAAGCAATTCGGTCAGTACGTTGGCGAATGTTTGCCGAAATTTGTGCAAAAGGTTCAGGTAACTGCTGGCGACGAACTGGAAATACTAATTGCTCCGGATGGGATCGTTCCGACATTGGCTTTCTTGAAAAAGCATCACAACGCGCAGTTCCTTAACTTATCCGATATCACAGCACTGGATGTTCCTAGTCGGGCATACAGATTCGAGGTGAGTTAATTTCGTTACCTTATTCGCCATTGTTTTAAGACCCTGCATCGAAGGCGTCCTTATATCTTGCGATTTCTAGCTTGTCTACAATATGCTGTCGTTGAGATATAATTCGCGTATTAGGGTGAAGTCGTACACAGATGAATTGACACCTGTAGAGTCGGCAGAATGCGTATTCGATGCTGCTAACTGGTACGAACGAGAGGTGTGGGACATGTATGGCATATTCTTCCTCCATAATTCAGATCTCCGTAGAATTCTTACCGATTACGGCTTCGAAGGGCACCCGTTGAGGAAGGACTTTCCTCTGACTGGTTACGTCGAGGTAATTTCATAATGTAATTTAGCACAAATGGTATCTGTTCTCAAAGTTCGTTTAAACCAAAAATGTTTCTGTGTACTAGGTACGTTACGATGACGAAAAGAAGAGGGTAGTATGCGAACCGTTAGAGTTGGCACAAGAATTCCGTAGATTCGAATTATCTGCTCCGTGGGAACAGTTCCCCAACTTCCGCGAAGCTCCTCCTAGCTCTGAAGAAGTACCGAAACCGAAATAAGTTACACTTCTAACAGCACGGGTAAAAAAATTCATAGATAACGTACAAATACATAGCGAAGGAGGTCACGTTTTAAATTCTGCTTTTACCGTTTACCTGGCAATATTTAACGCCCCTTCGATAAAACAGACACCAAACCCGATATAAACAATTCGTTTGCTTTTCATAAGATACTACCAACGGTACGTGTATTTCGTGTCATTATTTATTTTACATAATTGTATAATATAAATGTAATTCATTAATTACAAAGTGCTTATGTACTATTTGTAAGGCATATTTTTTGGTGAATTGTAAACGAATGAAATTAATAACGAAATTGACTGACCCTATCGTTAACGTCCAACTGTTTATTAACAATAGGAATTATTAAAGACATATGCCTATCCCTTTCCCCAAGGGAAGTGTAAAAACAAGTGATCGAGCGTTTCCTTTACAAATTACATATACGCTACGAAAAAATGTGCACTAAATTATATTATTGCATTTCCTTTCTTTAATTGCAATAGCACCAGTAACTAGTGCGCTTCGGAACAGAGTACTTAATCGTTCATTCCTACGTGTGTCATTTCAGTATCGAGAACTTACGTCCAAAAACTCATTAATCTTCCCTCCCACGCGTAAGGCAAAGTAGTTCCAAATTTTGGAGAAAAGAGAAACATTCGCGTTTCTTAAAAATATATCTTTCTTCTTCTTTTTTTTTTTTTGAAAATTGTTTCCCTATAGATCCATCTGAAAGTGTGCGTATGGATCTCGTATTAACGTCATCACAGTGCCAGTAGTATATGTACATAACATTCATTCTAACATCACAGTATTTCATGATTATATTCTCATTATTATATACCGAGACGCGCCTATATTAAAACTTCTACAGTGATCGTACGATTATATCCTGATTCTCCGCGAGACACCCGAAAGATTCGAACGCGTGAAAATGCACTATAATTTCTGAACTTGACCGGCTTTCTCCATAGAATTCTGCCTTCTCCTAATGAACGGCACGAAGCCCCACAACAACGCGCCGCCCACTAAAATTATTCCTAGTACGCTGAATATCGGGCCGTAGCTGCCGATCTGCTCGTACACGATGCCGCAGATGGGCGGGCCGACCAGCTGTATGATACCGTTGACGAACAACGAGATACCGTAGGACGAGGTCAGTTTCTCCGTGCCTAACATGTCGGCCATGATGACCGCGGTGATGCCGACGTAAATGCCGGAGGCCAGGCCGAAGACGCCGCAGTAAACCGACAGTATCACGTAGCTGGTGGCGATCGGTAGCAGGGCCAGCGAGACTCCGGAAACGAACAACCCTCCGACGAAGTACCAATGCTTGGGCATCATAGAGACATCGGACAGGGCGGAGCCGCCGATGCGCCCTATCAGGTCTAGGACCGAGACGGTCGAGAGCAGAAGGGAAGACATGTTCTTGTCGAAACCTAACGAGATCGCGTACGCCGGCAGTAGTATGACGAAGTTAGTGTAGCTGACGGCGTTCGTGGAGTTGGAGATCAGTATGACGAGATAGATGGGATCTTTTAGCAGACTGAAATCGAAGAATTTGTTCTGAGGCTTCTCCTCGAGCTTTTTCACCTCGTCCGTGGGCTTCCGCGTGAAGGTGCTGGAGATGGCGTTGAGGGTAAGGGTGGAGGCCCTCTCTGGTTGCAAGGCGGAAAGCGTGCTCCCGTGATACGGCGTGCTAATGTAATGAAAGGAGGATGTGCTCGGCGACTGGAATGGCGATTTACGTCTGGACAGCCTGTTATAGTCGCCGCGTTCCGGCACCGCGTGCAAAGCTGGCGTGCTGTGCATCTGGCTGGTCACCTCCCGGCCGGTCGGCATGCTTATCTTTCTTGTCCTTCCTTGCACCGGCGTATTCTTATAATATTCTAACGCGACGCTAGACGCGCTCTTTGGTACTATCGGGGCAGCCTTCTCGTTAGAGTTCGAGGAAGAAATCATGTTATTCAATTTCTTCTCGTCCTCGGGACTAGTTACGGTTATCGATGCGGCCTCCAAGTCATGGTCGTCCGACTTACTCGACGGCGGAGCTGGCACCATGTGTTTCTCCACCGGTTCGTATAAAAGAGCACTCGCCCACACATTCAAAGTGACAGCACCCATTATTAATACTGCACCTCTGTAAAAAAGCAAAAGAGACTTTAGCATGTTTCGTTCTGTCTATTATTAGGATTACTATCGCTTACAATATCGTCATCGGGACATTCCACGGCTGTTGGATGAGAGAAAAAAAAATAAGAGAGAAAAAAAATAAGAGAAGATGTCTGAACAAACATTAGTGAACGGCGTAGCTTCAAAGTGAATTACACAAAAGTGGCGGGCGGTCGTAGATACGTTTCGCTAACACTGATAGACACTTGTCGCAACAACGTTTCGGTCCAAGTTACGCAGTTAATTAACGATTGAGAGTACAATCACTTTCAATTGATAATTATATGAACATGAAGTGAAATATTTGATGGATCACCTTGCGAGGTATACTGTTCATGTGACTATGATGTGATCGAATGAGATAATTCAGAAGATAATAATTACCAAGCGTTTATAGAAACGCTTTATTCTTTATATTCCTTGCATAAGCCTTAAATACATCATCCAAGTATATAATATCACTTCTTATAGTTCATATATTATAGAGAGAGAAAAAAATATAGAAGTCAATACCATCGAGTACAGAGACTCCGTCGGATACAGCTCCGTTAATACAGTCTGTGGTAATTAATTCACATTAACATATCACTCTGTGTGTCATTGACAATCGTGTCGATACCGAGTTACATCGCAGTCTATCACAGATAAAACATCGCAAACCAAGTCCCACATATCCGAAAATATACGAGGCTTACTTTAATACTGATTTAAACGATCTAAACGATCTAAACGATTTAAACGATTTACAAGATATAATACAGGGCGTTTCATAGTCTGCGCCTGCGATCTCGTTTCCCATTAGGCGCAGACTATGACGAGCGCCCGGTTTTGTGCGTCAATCTGAAACTGTTCAAATAGATTAAACATTGAACAAAGAGCAGAAACTCGTGATTCGGGATGCATTCATGCAGAGCAGCAGTATCAATTCAACGAGTTAGCGTGATGCAAATAGTGCTCTGAGATCTATTCAAACATAACACTCTGGCGGTATCTTACTGGCATTTAAAGTTTCAAAGTAGAGAGAGAGAAAAAGAGAGAGAGAGAGAGCGAGAGAGAAAAAAAAAGGAATATCAAAGACGATACGCGCATCCCTTCGCGTTTCAAAATAGATCGGGATGGAGAAGTTATATTTTTAGCGTGCGTTTCAGATCGCGTACAATATTCGCGGCGCTACGAGAAGTTCATCTTCTTCGAAATTGCATTTTCCCCCTGTCCTCTTCCGTGGACCACATATTTCTGCAACAAAAGAAAAATAAAAGGGACGCTTAGACGGTACGGAAACAGTACGGCCTTACGTATCTATCATGTGAGATTATTAGATATTATATATATATATATATATTATATATGTATAATAAAATGATTTACGTTCAATTTGGTCACGCGGATAACGCGTTCCACACATTTTATTCGATAAGCGCGAATGTCTTTCGACACAACAGTGTGCCTCGTCGCTGCAAAGAAAACTTGAAAATAAAATGTTGACAAAAGACGAGTTTCAGTGACTTCAGTGACTTACATTTCAATCTATTACCCAATATCTACTATCGGTCTCGTTTGCTGGTCGGCTTGAAATAAGAGCATCTGCTCGCACGTTCACGTCTAAACGAGGCGAACGGGGGGGCAGAACGAAAGCATTAAAGCAACACACGCTTAAGAACGTCTATCATTTTTCTCCTTTCCTCGATCGAGAATAAACCTGTTTTTTCATCAAGTTATCGCAATGCAGATTGCAGAGTAAGCGAAGTAAACAGTGTATAAGCTACGGTTATCGCAAAACCTATTCCGCGGCGTTATGAC
This sequence comes from Andrena bicolor, assembly GCA_960531205.1. Taxonomy (NCBI): domain Eukaryota; kingdom Metazoa; phylum Arthropoda; class Insecta; order Hymenoptera; family Andrenidae; genus Andrena; species Andrena bicolor. The sequence continues at coordinate 38,292,484 of OY482667.1, read as the reverse complement.
ACGTGAGCGTCACGCGTCCGAGGCATAATGCGTGCGCGCCGCGCCGTAAATGCGCGAGTACTTTAAAACGTCAAACAGTATGTTTCCGTGGTTGTTGCAGACGTGATTATTACGTATGCACACAGAACGAAATATACGACCCCGAGTCGTTTCTCATCGACTATGCAGCAAGTTTTTTCATCCGCCTCTAACGAGTGCAAAGCGATTCGATTTTTAAGAATGAGAGAAAAAGTGTTATCTTCTATGGGCACAGGCTCTGTATTTCAAAATAGTTTACACTTTCATTCTAGCCGGCTCTACTATTATATCGACCCTTTCGGCGATACGGCCACTGGCAATCATTCCCATTTCCCGCGCGTACAGCGACGCTGTACAGTCTCGCCCGCACCGAGAAGGTCGATGCTTTTCTGCGCGAACGATAGAATAAAAGCTCCGTTGTATGTTTACACTGGTGATACTTTAAGCAACCACCCCCGGCCAAGGAACTCGGTCTCTTTATCACGATGAGGGAAAGTCGCCACGACGTAATGGACAGTCTTGTATAATGGCCAAGGCGTCTACTGGGTCCCTTTTTACTAGAGTTGCGTCTAATTTGAAATACCGTTAATGTCAGTTGCTGATGGTAACAGACCGTTCGGTAGACAATTCCATAGATACTAAAAAGAACCGTAAAAAACAAAACGTATGTAACGGAATATGTTTCTCCTTACCTAAACAAGTCGGAGGCAGCTCGTTATGTACGACTGGTAGAGCGCCGTTCCCGGTCCAGAGACTTCGGGGAAAACGGGCTGTTAGTGTAAAGATATTTGCTTTGTAACAGGAAAGTGCCTTAATTCGTCGCGGGCCTAGCGCATCCTCTATATACAAACCGACGAATGCTTCTCCTATGTACATACAGGTGTGGGTGTGGGTGTGCGTGTGTGTGTGTGTACGTGTTATACATATACGTTACCGTGCAACCAACGTCAAATGGTTAATGTTCGTTATCTTTAGCCACGTATAACAGATTTGACGGAAAAGCTGTAAACACAGCTATGGAAGCTGTAAATTCACAGAGATATACACGATAATACTGTTGCGTACACGAATGCACACGCGTGTCTGTTATCCGAGTGTCCCGTCAAAGGAACTGTTACATGCATATACATATAATCAGTCATCCTCGCATTTGTATCCAATAAATTATAATAATGATATATATATATAGGTATATAGATACTCACCAAGATAAATCTTCACTAAACTATGTGAACTCTTTACGGCAATGTCACTTTATTTACAGGAACTTCGTGGGAACGTGAAGATGCACGTAAAAATGCACAGTGTCTTGTATGTACTCTTGTAACACGCACATAAGTGTTACGAAATTGCATGAAATTTGACGGTCAAGGCCACAAAATCACAGGTACATTAAATTTTGTCAAAATTAAGTCAGTTATTTCGTTTAGATGGTTGGAAAAATTAGTTGCACAGTCAAATGTAATCGTATTCGAAGGAATATTAATGGATAAACGTAATGCTCGCCGACTAGGATAACTCAACATTCTGTGAAAGTAAAGTTAAAAGCTCGGCTCTTAGTCTCGGTGATTGATAATTTTTCCAGGAATCGTAAATTCAATGTGTATCGAACAGAAAATAAATAAATACCTTGTTAATCGTAAATATAAAGGAACAGAACGTACCTGTAACCATATTCTCTTAGAAGAACTCCGAGAATGGGTGGAAGAAATATTGAACCTAACGCACTGCCAGATATGCAGAGCCCATTCGCAAGTCCACGCAACCGGACAAAGTAAGAAGTTACAATGTACACGGTCGGGGGGAATGCCAAACCTGCCCCTGTCCCTACTAGCACGCCGTAACTAAAAAGAAACGGCAAGATTATACGTTTACAATTACAGTAGACTGCGTTCCAGACACGGTCTATATTTATTAAATTGCATAATTACCTAACGCATAAAAAGGCCACAGAGTTTGCGAAATAACTAAGCATCATTCCCGCAGCAGCGAATGTTCCTCCTAATAGCGTCACTGTTCTATAGGAGTACTTAACGGACAATATACTGGAAAGAGGGCCTAGGGGCAGAAATCACACACGTTTAGCTTTTTTTTATATAAAATTTCAAGACATTTCAGGTATTAGGAGAGGGATCTTACCCAGTGAACTGTACAGAAAGTAACACAGAGCTGGAATCCAAGCAGCTGCAGCAGGAGACGCGTCAAAAACTTCAAGAAATTCAACAAACAGAACGCCGAAAGACTTCACTGTTCCCGGAATAAGAAGATTGACCATCACGGACGCTAAAAGAACAAGCCACCCCCATCCTCCATCCGGCGGGACTAAATCCTCTTCGGTCGTTACATTTTTAACTAAACAAACAATGCACCTCTCGTGTAACTTGTTGTTTGGAAAATTCAAAAAATCAAAAAATCAAAAAATCAAAAATTCAGAAAGGAACAAGTGCGAAACTTGAAAATGGAACTAAGAAAGACCAGAGACGATGGATCACAGTAAAATATACAAAAAAAAAATATTCAGCATCGACGCGAAAATTTTTACAGTGGGAGGCACGAGAAAATCAGAATGATTCATTACTGTTAGTTTCTCTGTCGCTCGGCACATAGTGACAAAGGAAAAGCTGCGCGCGGACCGTTTCGAAGATATAAACGAAGCTTCTACGGGAACGACTTACCGTGCTTGTTGGTCCCATTGGAGTTGCTGGTTTTCTTCTCGTTTTCCGAACGCTGCGACACGAGCGTGTAATCCCCGTTCTTGCCAGCCCCGAATTTGATGTTGATCCCATTGTCCTGATCTTGGACTCGTTGCATTGTCATCGACCTTTCCTTTCACGTTCACGTTCGCGTGCGCGCACGCACACGCATCGATGTATTGGTACAAAGGAAAAGCGAAACCGATCGCTGTTATACAGAGGCCAGGACGGGAACAGAATCTATCGTATGACCAGCGTACAAAGCCGCGCGATTGGATGCATACGTGTATAGGCAACGGAAAGCAAAGAAAGAACAGAAAGGTTGAACGCAGCAGGAATGTGCACTGAATTGCGACACACGAGGATAGATATGCAAGCTTCCTACGAGTGCACCAATATCAATGTTCACAAACTGCAGCAGGATCGGCAGTCGTGTCCTCCTCCCCGATTGCCTCGGACTTCATCAATTTTAATTTCTCGCTGGTCGCACCCACGGCGCCCGTGGCTTATTTCGCACCTCTGGTAATGCGCGCCCTGTGGTGATCCGGTCATAGACCTTCCCCACGTTAACGGTCTCCCTCGAAACAGAGGAAAATATCCGCGGTGTAATTGACCTGACGCCACCGACAGCGATCCGCAATGCGCCGATGATGCGAGTCGTTCAACAGCTGGGGTAACACCGCCGCCCGTGCCTCTTGCTCTCGGCGCTTCCTCAAATCGCATCAAATCTCGCGTAAACAATGGCATGTATACAGCCGAAATTCTCAAGCGACGGCCCAGCACTATCGTGTATCCCGGATACCAGGGGGGCGGGTGAGCACAGGCGAGCAGCCGTTATCACACGCACGACACGCACACGAAACTGGTCCACCGTCGCGGAACCACCGATCAGCTGTGCATCACGCAGGGCCGCGCTTTGCCACTACTACTTCACCCAAGCCCCCACCATACGTCTCTACCAATCGTCCTCCAGTCGGCTCTTCCCGCCGTTAGCCGTAGCATTCGACCGACCCCCCACCCCTGCTCCTATCCTACCCTCCCCCCCAACCGCTTCTAACTCTCTCTTCCTTCCCACCTTTCACTCGGTCGGTTCCATCGCGCGCGCTCTCTCTCTCTTTCTCTCTCACCCCATTGCCGTATGCACGGTTATGGGCCCGCATAGAGAAAGAGGATGCATAGCGCGACACGGGAAACAAGGGAATGGAAAATTTACAGGCCGGGCTAACGCATAGGGCTCTGTCCTCCGGCCTCCCAATGGGACGCAGGCCACGAATTTTAACGAGCACGGCGCGCACGAAGCGTCCCACTTCGGGTATAGCGAGATCGAGGTAGGAAAAACAAGCGCGCTGGACAGGTGATAAGCGATGGCTGGTATCGAACAACGATGTTGGAAAAACGAGCCCGCTTATCGCCGCGAGAGAGATTCGCGTCTTGGCTTATCGCGAAAAGGTAAATTCCAAGCGAGTCATCCGGGCAAGTTTACTCACCTCTCAAGGGACCCCTTATCTCACCGATCCCTTTTCGATTTTACGACCAACTAGTTCATGGCGCTATGAGTAACTCTAGCCAGAGTCCCTTTTTTTCTGTATTTCAGGGATTTGAGGTATACTGCCTAGCGACAGCGTATCTCTTTCGCGATCTTCAACGATCTTCAAACTTCTAACACGAAATCCGTTATTGATGGGGACCGCGAGTATATATTTATTACGCGTTGTTATGTAAAGCGGAATAATGAATGGAGCTGTTGTTTGCATTGTTAGACGATTTCCGCGAAACAAATGGATATCGATGGACGCCTGTGCAAACAATTTTCACGCAACGTCACCGCTTCATTACGCAGCAGGGCGATTCTAACGTTTCAGTTATATCGCGGATCAGCGGCAACGCGTGTTTGTCAGAGGAGCCATTGTGCGTGCGTCCAACGATGACTCTTCAGGGAATTAGAACGAAACGTTTGCAATGGCGCGTGTGCGCGACACGTGTCCAACTGGATAAACTCGATTAGAATTTGAAATATGAATATACAAGAGACTCTTGAAAAACACATCACGCGTTAGAATTTTCGAGAGTGCATGGTTACATCACTGACCTCCCCCCCCCCCCCCTCTCTGTTTCTCAAATACATACCAAGTCGCGTACTTCACATTTTTATCATCTATTATATAGGAACGTACACGTGCTTGCATGTGTATATATATATATATATCGAGGTATCGTTACACGCGTTAACAGACATCTTGGCGGAATCTACTTACACAATTGCGATAAGCGCGGTTGAAGAATTTCCAATACTCGAAAAATACATTGTCTCCCTAATTATATAATCGGCCGTTTTATAGCACACCCAAATAAGATGAAAATCTGGCCAGCGGACGTTATACGTATAAAGTTATGTACTATATAGATATGCGCGTGTTTAATCGGGAGGAAAAGAGATAGTCGATACATACATACATCGACGTCGCGTAGATAAGAGCGTGTAAGCTTCGATCGACTATGATACTCACGCGAACAGCATGGAAAGCCGTAGACAATGTAAATTACGAATTAACTCGTTAATTGCCCCCCTTCGCGAATTAACTTGAGACGCGCAATTGACAGTTGCAACCGCACATGACTCGGTCTATATTCGCTCTTATTAAGCATCAATTGGTGTGATGACAGTTATAAGAGGGATGCCCGAGTCACCGATCCGGCTCGTTCTCGGGCTCGTTCTCGGGCTCGTTCTCGGGCTCGCGCGAGCGCTGCATTCATTTTAATCGGCTGAATCGAAGTCGCGTTCTAGGAAACCGCTCTCTCGGAACACGATTCCACTATACGAGCGAAAGATACAGGAACGCGAGTAAATATTTGATTAGGTATCATGGCTATGAGGAAATTGCGATTCTTTCGCGGTATACCATTTCCTATTCCGCGCTGATTTATAGAGCGCACGAAGATGTTGCCGGGGATATCGAAAGCGTAGAGAGAATGAACTGAGGCGCAAACAAATTTTCTAGAAAATAGAAAGAAAATAATTTTTACTTCATTTCAGTGATCCTTTTTTTTTTTAAGTATTCTACGTAATACGGAGATTTAGTGACAATTGTTCGGATAAAATGTATCACTTTCCTTCTCGATCCCTCCCCTCTGAGTCGCCGACGTTGCAGTGGTACGTAATCGTTAATGGCATAATAGGTTCCCGTAAAAACTAGTTGTGCAAATAGAGATGTTTTCGTCAACAGTTTAAATTGCTGCTAGGATACTTCATTTTGTGTCAACAAAAGTATTTGTTACGATGATGTCACTTTAACATCCGAGATTTCGCCGTAGTAAATTGTACTCTTCAGATTGTATCGTCAAATGAATTGGACGAGTTTTATTTTGGAGTAGGAAGTAGATCGACGTAGAAATGGAATAAGAAATAAACGATATAGTGCACGTTAATTGTATAATAACGGCTGACGGAACAGCGAATAATGATTTGGTCAATATTAATGTTACTATGCAAATAAATCTTATAAATCGAGCAGTTTTCTAATTAAATATATTTATTTGCTTCCACAAAATAAAATATAGCAGAGTTAAATATTTCTACACGAAACTATAAATATATATTGAGATACATGTTTGTTTTTTTTCTTTCTTTTTTTAAGTTCGATCACAGTTTATATTGTGTGAAGATTCTGAAATTTTTTAAAGCATTTAGTGGCCACAAACGTACATTTACTACACGAGCCACGTGTAACACTGATCTGTGTTACATAATTACAACATCACTCGCTATCGTTTGAAACATATTAGTATTACATTTCGCTTGGTTTACTTACTACCAGCTTCGCTCTTACTCTCGCTTACTTTCGCCTGCTGCTTTATACGATAATCTGACAAAGCAGCCTTAATCGCATCTTCTGCAAGCACTGTAATACAAAAAAGGGAGGAAGGTAAGTTTCAGAGCTTACTTTATTTATAGCTAGACGACTAATTACTCGTCAAAATACTCCTGAACTAGTTGCACCGGTAGAAGCAATAAACGATTCTTTGCAATTCAGAATAAAGTGGAGGGTATAGGTTACTTACTCGAACAGTGCAGCTTGACCGGCGGTAAGCACAACTCTTTAGCGATGTCAGTATTTTTCAGCGACAGTGCCTCGTCCACCTGTAACGCAAATCTGTTTGTTACCCAAATTTCGTTTAAGAGGCTCGCTAAAGGAGGAAACTACTCACAGTCTTCCCTTTGACCCATTCTGTAGCCAAGGAGCTAGAGGCGATAGCAGAACCACAGCCAAACGTTTTGAACTTAGCATCAACGATTTTCCCGTCGTCGTCCACTTTAATTTGCAGCTTCATGACATCCCCACAGGCTGGTGCGCCCACGAGGCCTGTACCAACCTTGGAGTCGTTCTTATCCAAAGAACCCACGTTTCTCGGATTCTCATAGTGATCCAAAACCTACAGAATTATAACGCTATTTCAGTGAAAGAACTAACTCGTCCTGTAATTTATATTTAGCTTCCTCAACGTACAGACTTCTAAGATTATCTATGACACATAGGCGACAAGTAGTGCGCGTATTATTAAACATCGACGATAATGCGTATTAAATCTAACACTGTACGCGAACATAACCTAAAATCGCCAGAGAATAATTAACACGAAACACTCGTATCATCGTCACTTTAAAATGTCCGTTTTTAGAAACGCAATTGTATATGCAAGAGTCAAACGACAAGGTCGAATTCTCTATGTATATACTTCGATAATAGACGTTACTATTCGACATCGATTACCAAACATAACGCAAGACGTGCTGTATGACAGGTTATGACGGGCGCCGCGAAATCAAAGCGATAAGTACATACGTTTGGATGATAAGAGACAGCCGGAACGCTTCTAGTTATTAATTTCGAGGTTTTGTTGAGCCCCGTAGGCAACGAGCGCAGTAAAGACATCGTGTTTATGTAGGATTTACCATTCACCGATCGGAACAATTATTCCACCTCTATATACGCAGAACGTTGCACGATACTGCACGATACTGCACGATACGCCACTGACAACTGACACAATCGATTTTATCTTGAAATATATAGATACATATGTTAGTAATTTGCATCGGTGGTAAGCCTGTTCTAAGCTAGGAACAGTTAGTGCCGAGAAAGAATTTCCTATCGCGAATTCACTTCCAACAACCGGACTTTTCGAATCGAATTACACATTTCAACAACTTATATCGTCCACTGCACGTTTACGACTTACTTTATTGAATTGGGCTGTATGTAAGAACTGATTTTCAGTATGCTCGATGTAATTTCATCCGGAAGAATATTACATGCCGCGCGCGTGTTAACCTTCTTCAAATAAAACCGCAGGAATCCCAAAACGTTGATCCGACTTCGAAGAAACGTAGAAGTTTGTCCAAGGGACGAAGTATTCTCGAGATGCGGTTACATAAATGCAATTACATTGTAAGGAGGATTTGTAAGACCATTTCGTAACGCGCCCCGATGAACATTTCAATTGCGCAAAGCGTCCAGCCAGTAAGAAGCCTTGATTTACTTTTTCTACGTCGGTCTCTTTTTTCTATTTCACTCGGCGCTTTCTAGCACACTATTTCTATGAAAATATAGCGGATTTGCGTAAGACGTTATTTGTAATACATGTTTGTCTTCCAACTGCCATGGCACGCAGTGACGAAATGTTCCAAGAAGCGACAAGCCTGCCCTATCAATCATTCTGAGAGCGACGGTAAAAGAAGGACAGGGAAAAGGGATTCGAGGCAGCTGAAAATCTGCACCGAGTGGACCCAGGAATGGACGTTCGCTAAACGGCTTCGGAGAAATAAATGCCTGGATGTTCGCGAGGTGGTGCGCGGTCCATTTTCCGCGCCGAAGTTATTGAGGACGCGGCCCTTGATTGCGATTTCGCCTTGTCGCGCTGAGAACGCGAATAACGCGAATGTCGCGAATGCCGGTTTCAGCGGCGAACGGCACGGTATTCCAGACACATGGAGGGAATACATAGCCACGAGAAGATTCTGTGGTGCGACGGAGGCACGTGCCACGCAAAAAGGTCCGATGCCATGTTACGTCAGATGCATCGCCACTCACACGCTGTGGACCGAGCTGGGCCTGCCCTTCGTGCAGGGGATTCCCGATCCATGGAAAAGTGAGTCGCTACTTGAGCGACGATCCGTCAGGTGCTTGTGCCAGCGACGCAGCAGAAAAAATGGCGCGCGGGACGCGTACAATTACGACGGAGATGATGAGGCGGAAACAGAGCGCAATGCGAAGAGACACTGTCGGTTTGACGGTAAAAAGGACGGGTCCCAAGATGGGGAGGATGACTCGAAATTGCGAGGGATCGAATGGAGGATGCCAGAAAAGAGTGAGGATACTTTGAGGGAGGTGAAGGGAAGCAGGAAGAAGTATGTCGACCAGTTACCACCGGCGGGAAAGTCGAAGTTGAGATCGAAGCAGAGAAAGGATGGAGAAAAGGGAAAGCCTGTGGATAATGAGAAGGTAAAAGAGCGTAGAGCTCGAGGGAAAGGGGAACCGAGACGGGTGAAATACGACTATACGGGACCACTGCGGAGAAGTCCGGATAAAGGAAGCGAGACTGCGAAAAGTGTTCGAACTCAAAGGTGTCCCAATGTTGTTTGCTGCAACTGCCCGTTACAAAATTATATTAGCCCGTTGCAAGGGGTGGACGCATCTAACTACGTGCTCTGCCATCATTGCGAGAATGCTATTCGCGAGAGTACACGAACGGCAGACTGCGCTGGGAAGAAGATAGACGTCTGCGTACCAGAGTCGAATAAGTCTCCGAAGCACAAAGCCGTCGGCGTCGGGTGCGAGGAGATTTGCAAGCGGACGCGAATGCAGAAGGCGAAGCAACGGCTGGACGGTCCGAGGGGGAAGAATTGCGTCGAAACGAGAAGCACGATAGTCTGCGAGAGAGACTTAAAATTTATCTGCTATCATTGCGGCAGCCCTTATCTGAGGATTTCCTCGAACACTATCGATCGAAAGGCACGTACGGCCGTCTGCAAGCACCCAGGCAAGAAGTCGGGAAACGAAGAGGACGTAAAGTATAACAGAGCCGCGGGCTGCGTATCGAAATGCCCCAAGGCGCTGAAACAAAGGAATAATGCTCGGTGTAATTGCACGAATGCCAATTGCACGTGCCTGGAGAGCAAAAGGTTTACTTCAAAGCGTGGCCATGAGCGATCGCCACATTCGACGACCATTAAACAGCGAAATGACGCTGGCAACAAGAATGCTGATGAAATCCGAACGGAAAATGAACGTGGCGACGATGTCGCGGCGAGAAAGGGTATTCTGGGAATCTGTGGGAAGGAAATGGGAGATGCTCGAAATCCTTCGATAAATGTCTATAATAGTATTACGAGAAAAGAATGGAGAAGGTTGAAAAGGGGCTCCACTCGGCGTAACCGGTTGTACGCTACTAACGAGGACTTAGCAAAAGGAGAGTGTACGGAGACACCGACGATTAACCGTAACCGCGATTGTGTAAATCGAACGAGGCACGATACCGAAAGCGAAGATAAGGAGAGGAAGGTCGATAGTAACGTTACCTCGACCACCAGTGACGAAAAGGCAGGAATCAGGCGCTCCAAGTACTCGAGATCTGATAAGAGCCCGAAGCACACGATATCAGATAGTGGCGAGTGTGCAGACGGATCCGATAACTTGGCAAACGTTAATATTAGTGTCACGGACCAGGACAGATTGTCGGTGACTTCGATAACTTTCATGAGCCGACTGAATAATACAATTCCGATAAGGAGACAGTATGAGAGAAGAGGACCAAGGAGAAATCGCCGGACACCACTAGCGAAAGCCCCAGAAGGCTTTCGACGAATTCTGGGGACTGAAGATCAAGTAGCTAAACGACCGGCGTCTAACGAGCCATTGAAATTGAAGCGTACCGCGAACCATCGGCATGGAAATTTTCCGACGGAGCCGTGCGATACTTTGCCTCGCTTCGATTTTAATAATAGTAAGGGACCAGATCAGGTCGAACACTTGCTTAATACGAGTAAGAATTCTAACACGAGGAAGACGAGAAGGTCCTATAGATCGAGGCATAGAATGTATTAACGAGCGTGGAAACGTTCGATTTGAAAACTGGCTAGACGAGATCTCGGAGATCTCGGAGATTTCGATAAATGGTAACTGAAACATGGGAGCATTTAGCATCTTTCTGGTTCGATTATATAAACGAGCAAGATTCAAAAGAGACACTCAGGTCCTTGAGCACGATAAATGAACGACGATCAATCTTGATGATATGTCCTCGTGAACATCGGCGCAGGATATTGGTGCTTTAAAATTTAAATTGAAGCCTCGGTAATTTGTTAAAACAGGGAAAGAATCTGTCCCGTTCGGCTCACCGTCGAGATAAAATTGATGCTATCGACGGAAATTAACGCGGTCGTGAAAACAATCAACTTACAATTACACAATCAACAGTCAAGGAGATGTTCTCGTAACAGAGTTATTTTTACGTGAAACAGATACGTTCTGCCGATAGGGTGGACCCTCTGTCACCCGAATCTCTCGATATCATTGGGTGAAGCAGAAAAATACTGGAAGAACGTGGATGAGATCAACGTGACTGATAAAAAGGTCGTTTTGGAAATACGAAATCGTTGTTTGCCTACTTGATTACCAATCATATTTTATACTTCAAAATGTTAGATAACTGGAGAACTGTGATTACAATCTTGAATACTTTTTAAGCTGAAATTTTGATGCCGTTAAATTCAGGTGATAACGTACAGCAAACTATTACATCACTTACCCTCCAGAGGCAATGAAATATCTGAATTGTCTCGACAGATTAAATTCTCGGTATTGGATCTCGATATCGCGTTTAGTTTGCAATAAAGAGCATAGGAAGTAAGGCAAGCTTCGACGACGATATAAGTCTGTCAACGAATCTTAATCTAATAGCGAAGTTCAATGTTCCACGGTAGCTAGAACTAGACCGTATCGTGGAAGGTTAAACATGTAGCTCGAGGACATCGAGATATATATCTTACGTTGGGTATATAATAGAAGCGTAGCCAGAGGCTACTTATTCAGAACTATAATTTGCTAAAAAGTAGAGAAAGAAATTGCTCGAGACGACTAGACGTTTACGCTTTCTAGAATATTCAGAAGCTTGTAAATATTTCTAATATTTAACATAGCGGTGAAGTTCAGGAAGGTATTTATCCATCGACCAATGTTGATTCATTTAATTGTTACTTAGTTGATAGAAGTAGACAAGATGCGTAGGCTATTGCTTGAATTAAATAAAGTTAAAGAACACATTAATTGTGATGCAAAAAGATAAGAAATTTCTCTAATCTGTTTTGTTATTTACCTCCCGGCTGAAGGAGGATAAAGCTTTGAAACGTCTAACATTTATTTCATACCTTCGTCACCTGAACGTGTGATAACACTTGGACCGAAAGCCAATCGTAAGAACTAAACAAATGATATAAAATACGTACGTTAATTGTTTGTTATCAGGAAGCTTGAGCACACAAGTGCACAAGTGCGAGCAAAGGAAAACACCACTGACGTGCTCTGACGTGCTCTGACGCTTGCTTGAGGCGACCAAATTCTGCGATCGGTCCGCCATCTGTCAATCGGAGTGCGAATCATTCCCCATTGTGTTCCTTTTGTTCATTACAGTTGTCATTATCTATTAAGCGTGATGTTGAGAGAAGCAAAAAGCATTTAACGTTGTACAGTGAGAGGTCTCAAAATGCATCTTCGGCGATACAAAAGTTATTTTCGTACAGTGACGTCATTATTTCGCTATGTGGTTTAACGATACATTCTCCTAGTTTGTATCTTCTAATTGTAAATAACCTTATCTTTATTAAATAATTCTCTGTAACATGGCAAAGACCAAAACGATCAGTAAAGGCTGCCCGAAATGCGAACAGCAGGTAAATCTCGCAAAATTTCTAATTACCTTTCGTTTATAGAGAATATATTCAAGTACTCGAATACCTAATGTTTTTTTTTTTCTTTTTTTTTGTGACTTTATGATGCTTTTGAGTTTGTTTGAATTAGATTATATATTGTGAGAGGGATTAATAATGATGGCATTGCAAATGTACTGTTTGTAAATTTGGCAATAATATCCGTTGAAAGATCCGAAGCAAACTGAAATGTATTGTACATTAACTTAATAAATTTACCTACCAAGGTACCCGTTGCCTGCAAAGCATGTCCATGTGGTCATTCATTTTTTAATGCAAGACGTAATTCAATTAAGAGTCCTCCTAGTCCCGATAGCGGAGTGATGAAAACCAGACGAACTAATAGAATCAAACGAGAGAAACCAAATTATTACGACGCTTTAGAGTACGATAAACAGTCAAAGAAAAGCGCTAAAGTAAGGCCGAGCTATCTCTCATGATTTCTACATATATCTCCGAGTAATGCAAATATATAAAAACAGAAATTATAATCGCTATAGATAAGAAAGGCAACGGACGCTGCCAGCGACATAGACTGCAGACAGTTAAACAAAAAAAAGAAAAGGAAAGGGAAAGGTAAGGGAAAGAGCGGGAGCAGTCACGGTTTAGGAGACGACGACGACGAGATGGAAGGTATCAATGGTTTGTCGCCGGAGAAGCAACTTACCTGCTCTCTGATATTGCAAGAGTTGAACAACAAAATGAGAGTCGTAGCCTGGAAACCTTCGTGATTCGTTGACTTTTTTTACCAGTCGATGTCTCCTACTGTCAGAATTACTAGCGTCGATTGCTAGTACGCTCTGATGTAATAATCAATTTATATAAAGTATCGAACTGTGTTAAAAATACGATCCATTAATTACACCATAGTATTATATAATTTTATGTACGGACTAATAGCGTCAATGGATACAAATTATACACAAGTTTTAGTTAATAGAAAAGTAGATACGACTAGTAGATAGACTGCTGTTAATTGTAAAAGTTACATACACATGTATACACGCTGTTGTGATAAATTCTTTGTACTTTATTTTTTTAATATCGCGTAAAAACATCGATTTACATACGAATTTATCTTCCCAAGTATGAACATTAAGGCGGTATAAGTGAAAAGAATATAACTTTTATTAAAGATCAATGTGTTTAAATACATCTGTTTCTGTATGAAAAATATGTATTTCCTACTAAGATCGTTTCGTTTGATCGCAGGACCTGCCGCAATTCTTCTTTTTCTACAAACAATCGTAACATGTAAATACACAATGTACATATAGCGTTGATATAACGTATAAGGCAATTGACAATTGTAAATGAATTCTTTAGAAGCGCAACGGCTTTGTTCTACGTTATAAAGTTTTTTACTTAAAAGTGTGAACAGTGTAAATGAGATGCCTCTATGCGCCAATAAACGGGATACGTGGATTTATAAAAGTTACATACGAAGATCGGCTGCTTACCTGCCGCGAACATGGTACTATCGTGTGAATCTCTTTCTTTCCTGTCGAATACAACTGAACCAAGCAATACATCATAGTGGAATAATTGTGTAGCGACAAATGTTTGCGATTTATTATTTCTCTATTACACATTCGTTCGGTTTCTTTTTTTATTTTGTTATTTTTTTTTCGTTAATCACATTCGCAAAATATTCTTATTTCTTCACGGCCACCTCTCCTTGCGCATTACCGTTCTCTGCGTTAACGGTCATCTTCGATGATTTCGTTACTTCGTTAAAAACCAGTAGCATAGGTAAACCCCCCATCACCATACACGTTCCCATGCAGAGAAAGCACACGCTGTAACTTCCGGTTACATCGCGCAGGTAACCTGAAATTAATTATTTCCCCAGGATAATATCGTCGCCGTTCCAGCCTCGCTTCGCACGCAACGAGAACGATACCTCGGCGACTACCATGCAGAGTGTCGAGTACCTTCGAATTCGCTAATTCAATCGTAATTAAGTAATCTTTTAACGAATGCTCGGCACGATAATGGGGGCGGGGCCATATTGAATACCTGCTAAAGGCGGGATAGAAATTGCTCCGACGCTTTGGAACATCCTGACAAGACCGTACGTGGAGGATATTTTGTCGGTTCCATATTGGTCTGCAAGAAGGACGGGAACCAGGAGAAACCAACAGCCCAGGCATAATCCGTACATGCCGACGGAACACGCCAGAACGTAGAAAGAATGCGCCATCGGGATCGCCAGTACGGCCACGCCGGCACCCACGACACTGTTAAACGAAACGGAGGAACAGTGTACAGAATTAAATGGTTCGTTATTACACTCTCTCGTTATTATACTTATTAGTGCAATCCCTCGCCATATACTGCCCCATAAAAACCATTAATAGGTAAAGATATCCCCTTATTACCTCCCGATATACCCTTTCCGTCGATCGAAAAGCTGCAAGTCCGAGAGCCATCCAAGTCCGAGCCTGCCGCAGAGATCCAGGACGGCGGAAATTGCCACCAGGTAGCCGGCCTCCGATTTCGTGTATCCAGCCGCGTGGACGTACGCGGGAAGGTAATAGAGCATGTAAGGGCTCCCGGTGGACATGAGGCTGACCGAGAAGCACATCATTATGAACTGGGGATTCTTCAACAGGGAAAGATCGATGTACCGCATGATCTTCTGCATGACAGTCTTCGATTCCTTCGGCACTTGTGGTTCGTTCTGAGGAACTGGGCAGACGGCCGCCACCGAGGATTTCAGCGATCTCAGCGACGACCTGGCCTTGTACACGCACGTCGAGTCGGTCGACAGGTCCTCGACGCTGTGCAATATGCTGGAGCTGCGTATCTTCGAGATCGGCTTCATACGGAGGGTCTCGCCCATCACGTCCTTCTCCTCCTCGCTGTCCGTCATCTCTACCGCGGTCACGCTGCTCTGATGGAACAGCTCGTTCAACAGATTGTGCTTGGTGGTGGTGTCGCTGGCGAATATCAGATCCAACTTCTGCTGCTTCGTCGGCCCCAATTCCCTGGCGCTCTCCGCTTCGGCCGATTTCTCGGACCTCTCAAGCGACTCGGCCGACTCCGGGGCGTAATTGTTCTCCAGCGGCCGGTAAAGGGTAGCGCTCACGCACACGTGCAGCATGCAGCCACCTAGCAGCAGGATCGTCCCGTGAAAACCGAAACTCTCCACTAGAAACTCGATCAGAAGGGGGAAAACGAAGCTACCCGCCGCTGTGCCCGACACGCAGATGCCGTTCGCCAGGGCCCGATGCTTATCGAAATACTGTGAGACGAGGATGATGCCTGGCGTGGTCGACAGGCCGCCGCCGATACCTGCAATTATATCGTATTCGTACCGACTAGTAGAAGCTATTCAATAGAATTTAGATAGTTTTAGAATAGCGGTCCCACTGTCCCACTGTCCCCCGATCCCTTTGTATCTTTTCTACAAGATCTGCAATAGGTATCGGTTATACGTAACGGTTGCCGAGATGTACAGCGAGCCATGCACAATCAGCATTGTTAACAGGCCAGGGAATTGTTAGGATTTACCAAGTGCCTATTGACCCTTGGCACAATACCATACTCCGCGCTGAAAAGCTGGTTACGCTGGTTGCGTAAGGCTACGCAAAACCAACTGAAGAATAAAGGGCCGTGCCAATAAATCCATGATTCGCTGCACATACGCGGCTGTTGCGTGCCAATTCTTCGCGTACCTGTCAATACTCCAAATGTAAAAAAGAGGTGTAACAATCTCGTGGCAAAGTAACTTATCGTTAGTCCTAGGGCACAGAACAGGCCCCCGATGAACACCACCGCTCGGCAGCTGTACTTCTGGCACAGCATGCTGGTGACGGGAGCTGTGGGACGAGGCAACGCATCGTTACGTAATCGGTTTAACTTGTTCGCGATGGTTCGGAAACGAGGAGACTAAGGACACCCGCCGAATCGATTGGCGGCTTGGGGGAGGGAGGAGGGAGGAGGGAGGAGCAAGGAGCACGCTTCGGGGATGACTCACCGAGGGCAAGGCAGAGGCAAGACAGAATAGCTGGTATCCAGGAAGCGACCGAGGCCGAGGAGTCCTTGAACGTCTCCATGACCTCGACGTAGAGCACTCCGTAGGACTTGACCAGTCCGGCCACCCAGAACTGCACGAAGAACGCCCCGCAGACGATTACCCAGCCGTAGCCACCGTCCAAGGGGACGAGGGTGGTGTTCCTCGGTTTCTTTATCTCGCCTTGCCTCGGCCGCCTCTTCTTGGCGAGGGAGCTCTTGGTGGAGCGAAGCTCCCTGGACTTGGCTATCAGGGGCCTGGCGGTGAGGCTCGATATAGTAAGGAGGTTGTCGTTGTCCTCGTCCTCGATGGTCTCCGGGCTCTGGAGGTGAGGTGGTACGATCGGGGTGGAGGTGGCCGTCGCCTGGACGGCCAGCGAGGCCGGCCTCTTCGGCGACGGGGCGCCGGTGCTCAGGTCGAACACGGGCGCCGAGTGTATGGACATCAGGCTGCCCAGCTGATTCTGTTGATTCATATTCTCGTCGATGACGCCGGCGCCGACCATCTCCTGCGACGCTGCCGCGCAGGAGACGGCGTCGCGCTCGACCGTGTCCTGCAGACTCCATTCCCGTGGTAGCGACATGTTTCGACGGCTTCGTTCGAGCGACGGGGACCGTAATACATTGGAGTTACGTTGCTTGCCCGACCACTTTTGGTTTCCTTAGACACAGCGAGTCCTCCGGTTCCCCTCACCTGCCGTCCACTGCACGCCCTCGAGAACCTCTCTCCTCTGGACCCTCCGACCACGGCTCTCACCTCTGTGCCTCCCTCGTTTTGCCCTCGTTCTGCCCTTCCGCCCCCGTGAGAACTCCAACTACTCGGAGCAGTGGCCTGGCTCTACGGTCCACCGTTCCCGTTTTTTCCACGCGTATTGCCCGTCCGTCCACTGGCTTCTCACCATTTACACGCTCTCCGGATATCTACCGTCTCGGTCGCGGGGTGGCTTGGTAAATAACCGAGACGGCAAGGGGTGCGCACGCAGAGGAGGTCGCCACCGAATGGAAACTTACGGGATCGATACCTCGGCCACGGCTGACGCACTGGCATCTTCTCGCGGCAGTCACCACCACGTGGACTGGAGACAATGCCTATCGGTTTATTGTCCCGTGGTCGACCCACTTTTCCCCCCGAGTCGGGCCACGACTTTTAATTGCATCTACCCGGCCGCCCTCGCCCGCCCTCGCCCGCCCGGTGGCTCCCGGTGGCTCCCGGACACGAAGGGGATAGCTTCGATCCTTTCGACGCGTGGTCTCGATCATGGACGACGACGACGACGACGACGACGATGATCGAGCAACGTGGGCAGACGGGCAACAAACCCGCCGCGGATCCCACGAGTCGATGGATGCTTCGAGGATCCCTCTGGAGGTGACCTGCGGGTACACATGGCTCACTCGAGCATCAACATGCTGGGGTAAAGGTCTCGTTAGATTGGACAAGCGTGTAGATTAATTGGACGCTGAAGTGCAATAAGGAAAATAGATGTATGAAGCATCCCACTTGCGTACTGTCCTCCTGATTGCTTCTTCAGATCCTCCTACGGAATCCTGTATTAGGTATATCTCGATGGCATTGAACGAGTTAACGAAGCATTGGTATGCTCACAACGAGGATAAATGCGAGGGATTGGTATAAAATGTAGCGCAATGCCGCGTAATGGATGGAATATAAAGATTGGCTGGAAAACACGAAGCCCAAAAAGCCAAAAATCACGATAGTGGGGACGGAGTCTGTGCGCAGCATCCGAATGGATCAATGAATCTCCGACTTCTGTCTCAGATCCAGCCTCGCGCTCGACGTTAACGGTGGCTCTCGTACGTGAAGGGCGTTCGATAAAGGGCGTGATCGTCGGTCACCGATGAACCTGCACGTAATTTGCGCAGTTTCGAGTATCATTTGAACGATCGGCGACTGTACTCCGATCCCGGTACGTTTCGACTTCCATCATCCAGCGATCGTGTCGGCCAGAGATAATAGTTTGCCCCAGAAAGCGGGCACAGTTCGAGGTTTCGATTCTCCCGGAATCTAATCTGTGCGCATAATAGTTTCGCATGCTAGCGAATCGCGTCGATAAGAGGAAACTAAGAAGTTCGCGTGCGTTTTAGAGCCTATATACCTATGCGCCGTTTCACAATAGACCGCGGTAGACCGCGGTAGACCGCGGTAGACCTTGCCATTCGCTTTTTCCTCCCCCAAGGTTCCTCGAATCTATTCTTCACCGCAGATCGAACCTCCCAATGGCGAGACACGGAGGCGCCGTATTGTTCCTTCTCGTGGTCCTCCTCAACGACGGCCCGTACAATGGACTCGCTGCACGGGAATTCACCAACCCCATCGTCTTCAAGATCGGCGGCGTTTTCTCCAAAGAGGAGAGCAAGGAACATTTCAAGAATACAATCGACGTAAGTGGCTTTCCACAGCTGCCAAAGTAGGTACATCGAGTCAGAGCTTGACACGCCCCCGCTATCCTTGATTCTTTAAAAAATACTCCATCTCCAACGAATTCCCTTAATCGTTCGGTCTAACAAGCTCGTCTCGGTTGGGACGCACAGAGTTCGAAAGCAAATCAGGATCGAGCCACTGCGAATCGAAATTATTAACAAGAGAACGCTAGAGATCTAGGATATCCATAAATATCCATAAACGCGGGGCTTAAGAATCGTGAAGGGTACCCGCATTCTTCCAGCATCTGAACTTCGACGTGAACTACGTCGGGAAGGGAGTGACCTACCAGCACACGGTGATCGAGATGGACTCGAACCCGATCAGAACTGCGCTGAGCGTTTGCAAGTCTCTGATCGCTGAGCAGGTGTACGCGGTGGTGGTGTCCCATCCTCTTACGGGGGACCTGTCGCCTGCCGCTGTTTCATACACCAGCGGGTTCTACCACATCCCCGTCATTGGTATATCGTCGAGGGACTCTGCGTTCTCCGACAAAGTGAGTCGCTCGTCAGTCAGAGGATTTCGCGTAAACGAGATTCCCATCCAGCCCGTTATTATATTATCACCGCGTTCAGCGTTGCCCATTTCATTACGTCACGCGCTAAGTACCTCGCCACCCACGGTGATAATCCTATAGTTGCAGGGATTATTAATCTTATATTTTCTGACGTAACAAAGTCGTCGCTATTATTATTGCCAGGTAATACCAAGCGCGTTGCATTCTTGCAGAACATCCACGTCTCGTTCCTGCGCACGGTGCCACCCTACTCGCACCAGGCGGACGTGTGGGTGGAGTTGTTGAAGCACTTCAACTACATGAAAGTGATCTTCATCCACAGCTCGGACACGGACGGCCGTGCGCTGCTCGGTCGTTTCCAAACGACGTCGCAGAACCTGGAGGACGACGCCGAGATCAAGGTGCAGGTACTAGAGCGTCCTTTATGCCTCGAGTCTCACGCAAAGCCGAGTTGGGTAGCCGAGTGGCCTTTCATACAGCCGTGACTTTGATCTTCCGAAACAGGTGGAGTCGGTGATAGAGTTCGAGCCTGGCCTGGACAGCTTCACGCAACAGTTGATAGACATGAAAGGCGCGCAGGCTAGAGTGTGCCTTCTCTACGCCTCGTAAGTGCGAGCCTTATTGCCGTCCCTTCGGCTCTTTAAATGTCTGATGTCTCTTCTTTTCTGTCGGCCACAGAAAGACCGACGCGAGCGTCATCTTCCAAGACGCCGCTGCCCTGAACATGACCAGCGCAGGATACGTTTGGATCGTGACGGAGCAAGCCTTAGATGCGCCCAACGCACCGGAAGGTCTTCTCGGCTTGAAATTAATTAACGCGGAGAAAGAGAATGCTCACATCAAGGATAGCCTGTCAGTTCTCTTCCAATCGTAGATTGACGTGTAGCTGACGTGTTTAGACAAAAAAAAAAAAAAAACAGAGAATGAAATCCCTCCACGAGACAATTCTGTACACGCACGTGAAGACTTATGAACGTACCCCAAGACAACACTCACTCTGGTAGAAATGAAACTCCTCGCGTTCGCGTATACGCCATTGCATGCGCTAAGGGGCACGCGGCACAGAATGCCACAGCGATGTACATACAACTGGTTTCAGATCACCGGATCACATCTGCCTACCCTCCTAGCACACCTTCCAATCTCTCCGGCGAACATTCCGTGAATTGCTCGCCGGAAACTATGTACTTTAAGCTTTAGGATACGCGGCAGACACGCTTCGCCCTCAGCCCCTTCAGACAACTCGGGAGCTTTTTTTGATTATTAGAGAGAACGTTGTTCGCGTACAAAGCAGGTCTGAAGGAGTTCAGGTGACGAGGACTCAGTTGGATATATTCCCCGAGAATTTCTTGAACGCGACGTGCGCGGGCGGTGATCGAGGGAGTTGTGTGTTTCAGGATGGTCTTCGCGGGCGCTCTGAAGGCGATGAACGAGTCGGACGCGATCACGGAGGCGCCGAAGGACTGCGGTGACTCTGGGTCCATTTGGGAAACCGGGAAGAAGCTATTTCAGTAAGGTTCACTTGGACTTGTACCGCGGTGCTACTAGGATTAGATCTTTTTCTGGCGTCAGGGTGCCGAGAGTTTCGTTTTAGATACATACGGAAGCAAGTGTTGGTGGACGGTGCTACGGGAAGAGTGGCGTTCGACGACAACGGAGACCGCATCTTCGCCGAGTACGACATCATCAATATCAAGGAGGACAAGGAGCGGGTCTCCGTTGGCCAGTACTTTTACCCAACTGTGAGTAGAATGGAAGTACCTACATGTGCTCCTTGTTGCTACATCACAATTGAATTAAACCACTCGGATTAATAGTTTATCCCCGAATCACTCGCAACCATTGACTACGTTTTAGCGCTAAGAAACGTATATGACCCCCTAGATCAGAAACATAATTTTATAAACAGATTTTTATTATTTACTTGAAGTTGGTAAATATGGAGCTGCACCCCTCCAGCTGCAAAATGCTCGATGAGTACTTCCCGAGTTACTTTTAATAATTATCGATCCTTCGCGTGGCAGAACGGCACCAAGATGAATCTGAGGGTGAACGAGTCGAACATAACGTGGCCCGGCCGATTAAGAACTAAGCCAGAGGGTTTCATGATCCCTACGCACTTAAAAGTGCTCACGATCGAGGAGAAGCCGTTCGTTTACGTGCGCGAAATAACTGACGGTGAGCCGTGTCTACCGGAAGAGATTCTCTGCCCCCATTTCAACGTCACCGACCACGAGAGTAAGCAGAAATAAGTGCCAACGATCCATCGCGGACCGGGGATTCCAAATCTGTTCTTAAATGCTTCCAGGCACGAGGATCTTCTGCTGCAAGGGATACTGCATCGATCTGTTGAAAGAGCTATCGAAGACTATCAACTTCACCTACAGCTTGGCTCTGTCTCCCGATGGACAGTTCGGCAACTACGTGATCAAGAATAGCTCAGGTGAGAAGGGGCAGCTAGACTTTGGACAGTAGATCACTGGTCTCTCGACAGTTCTGTAGTCCCAGTTGCCACCAACAAAATATCCTATAAATCACAAAAAATGGAGATTCCCGGTTTTTTCCCCTTACCCTTGGATTCGTGAACGTTGCAGTCGGTGGGAAGAAGGAATGGACAGGGCTGATTGGAGAGCTGGTGAACGAAAGGGCGGACATGATCGTCGCCCCTTTGACTATCAACCCTGAACGCGCCGAGTTCATCGAGTTCAGCAAGCCCTTCAAGTATCAGGGCATCACTATCCTAGAGAAGAAGGTATACACTCCTCTAAATAATAAATGAATGAAGTTCGCAACGGTGAGTTGACAATGAGATCCTTCACCCGCAGCCATCAAGGTCGTCGACCCTGGTGTCGTTCCTGCAGCCATTCAGCAACACCCTTTGGATCCTGGTGATGGTATCGGTGCACGTAGTGGCTCTAGTTCTGTACCTCCTCGACCGGTTCTCGCCCTTCGGGAGGTTCAAGCTAGCAAACACTGACGGCACCGAAGAGGACGCCCTCAACTTGTCCAGCGCGGTCTGGTTCGCCTGGGGAGTCCTTCTCAACAGCGGGATAGGAGAAGGTTCGATAATCCGTGGCAATAGAAATCGGAAACCTTGAAGTCTACGTAGCATTTACCCATTCCTGTAATCTACCTATGCCTCCAACTCGCGTTATTATCTCAGGAGGAATTAGCATTGAACTTTCGAGGAGCATATTTATAGCCGTAGCTGCTATCTTCTTTACATCACCGAAGCGTAATTGACTCGATCGATCGGGGACATAAACGGGCTTGCGTGCCCGGCGACATGTAATCGCGGTGAATGCCGATTAGATTTTTAATAATTCCGCAGGCACCCCGCGCAGCTTCTCTGCTCGAGTGTTGGGCATGGTTTGGGCAGGATTCGCGATGATCATCGTGGCCTCGTACACCGCCAACTTGGCTGCGTTCTTGGTGCTGGAACGACCGAAGACCAAGCTGACTGGCATCAACGATGCTCGAGTATGAATCCACAAGTAGAAGCATTTTCAATCTTCAGCAAGCCAAATTAAGTCTAGTCTAGTGACCAGTAGCGCACTCGGGATTTAATCTTGGGGGGTAGTCGAGTTGAAGGGATAAAAATATTTTTAATGCAAATTCAATAAAATTCACTACGTCATTAGAAAAATTTATTTAAAGAATAAAATCCAGCTTTCTTTTCTCTTTACAAAGCTCTTGAATTACTTCAGTCGTGGTTACATTTATCTCCGGTTTCCTTTTTCTTTGCGGGTGCCAGGGCCTAAGTACCTAAGTGGCCAAAGTTTGTCCAAATCAAGAAGTGTAGAATAAACTCTGAAATATTTGGCTGCTTGCTTCTAATACAGACTATGTACACTGCACTCTATTAATGCCACTTCGCTGCCACCAGTATTGATCTTAGCCCGCGGTTCGGATGTTGAACGAGCAATAAAATTGAATTTACACGCGCAGCTCAGGAACACCATGGAGAACCTGACCTGCGCCACGGTGAAGGGCTCCGCCGTGGACATGTACTTCCGCCGGCAGGTCGAGCTATCGAACATGTATCGCACGATGGAGGCCAACAACTACGACACCGCTGAAGAAGCCATCAGAGACATAAAGATTGGGTAATATCTCCCATGTCCTCTTATTGTTAGACCCACTACAAATATATCTTATTCGCAGGAAACTCATGGCCTTCATCTGGGACAGTTCTCGTTTAGAGTTCGAGGCCGCCCAAGACTGCGAATTGGTGACCGCTGGCGAACTGTTTGGTCGTTCTGGTTACGGGATCGGCTTGCAGAAAGGCTCTTTATGGGCGGATGCAGTGACTCTGGCCATCCTGGACTTTCACGAGAGTAAGAGACGCGGTTATATTGTACTTCTGAATTTTATGATAACAAGTATCTATGCGTAGGGTCGCGCAAAATATGCGGCGGAACGCGGCGCCGGGGGGGGGGGGGGGGGGACGCGCTATACAATAAAATCTCTGTTCGCGTGTTATCAGTCGGCTTCATGGAAGGCCTGGACA
Organism: Andrena bicolor; assembly: GCA_960531205.1. NCBI lineage: Eukaryota > Metazoa > Arthropoda > Insecta > Hymenoptera > Andrenidae > Andrena > Andrena bicolor. The sequence continues at coordinate 38,268,304 of OY482667.1, read as the reverse complement.
ACCACTGGATCCTGCAGGACAACATACAGCAATGCGAGCAATTGGAGAAGACCCCGAACACTCTGGGCCTGAAGAACATGGCCGGCGTGTTCATAGTGGTCGGGGTGGGGATTATCGGCGGCATCGTCCTGATCATCATCGAGGTAGCGTACAAGAAGCACCAGATCCGCAAGCAGAAGAAGATGGAGCTGGCGAGACACGCCGCCGACAAATGGAGGCGAGCGATCGAGGTAACGGAAAAGATAAACGGAAAAGATGATCCTGTGGTACGATCGAACAACTTTCTCTCCGACATCTTTCGCTGTCCACTCCTCAGAATTCTGTGTTTGTCAGTAAACCGCAGGCAGCCAGGACGAGATAGGAGCAACACGAGGGATTTCTATGAAACCTAGTAACGATAACAAAACCACCGATCGATTCGAACCAACACACGATAGATCTAAGCACACCGATTCACACGCTTTACAAGCTTTAGGGATGAGAGAAGTAGTCAGGCTTTCACAACAGAGAGTAATAATACACTTTGTATCTTGCCTTGGAATCGCTTCTTTTATACAGCATCAAGCATTTACGAAAGTCAGCTTGGTCACGTTTCAAATAAGCTTCAGACACTCTTAAATCGCATTTCCGTGTGCAACATGCGCCGCGGGCGGCACTGGGCCACACTTGCGACTGCAGCTCCGCGCGTACAGCGTGCAGAATAATTAACGATCTTGAGAGGTTACGTTCGTTTGCCCCCCGCGTCGCAGGTTGCACGCACGAAACATTATATTCCCCGAAGAGTCGAGCATCTTCAAGTATTCCGAATGTATTTTGTATCCACCACACGTAGGATCGCGGCTTCAGCCTCCCATTAGATACGCAAAGTATGGTACTAAGTAGTTGTACTTGTGTACAACGCGATGTAAGTCGAGTAGCGTTAGCCGAAGGCGACGAAACGGCTGCCAGTAAGCTGGTCTGACGCGATCCCTTGCTCTTTTTTTAATGCAGAAACGGAAGACGCTACGAGCCTCGATAGCCGCCCAGCGAAGAATTCAGAGTAACGGCCTAAACGACCCTACCACTGTCAGTTTAGCAGTGGACACGGTAGCTAGGTCTAACATGACGCCACGAAGCCCTGGCCGTGCATGGCCAGGAGACAGCGACATTCGCCAACGGCCGATACCTCGCTCGGACGATATCAGACTATCACCTGCTGCTTACACGGCGGACGTCTCGCACCTCATAGTCTGAGCCAACCGGTCTACAATTTGGTTACTTCCTCTATCGTATATACCGAGGTGTTATCATTGTCCAGAGAAACTCTGTTAGATAGGCAGATCGTGTAACTGAGGGTACATTTGTTTTATACAATAAAAGAACGTTACTTTAAAAATTTCTATTTATACTCTCCATTCGACGCCCCCCTCTTTCCACGTACGTGCACAAATGCACGCTGATTATGGTTAGCAGTGGTTAGCAGTCGGTAATAATTAGACCTACTAAAATTATAAATTCTTCTTAATGGATCGATGTTTTAATATCGCATTTGGGCAAATAAATAGTTTGCCAAGCTCGTTGCAAAAAACGAATGATTAATCGTAAACTTTAATCGTCTACGTGTTGTTACGCGGTTCTGGCTTCATTCTTTCCATATTTCGATTACGCATACTCGACGATGCTGTCAGTTAGACGTATTGTAATACTCGTTAGTCGATCACTTCAATTTTAATCTACTTACCCTGCATCGGGAGCTGTTTTTCGGAAACTAGCTTCATTTCTGTGCATCGTCTTCATCCTATTGACGGCGTATCGCCCGTAACTCTGCGTAACTCGACGGACCGATATATAATCAATTTTTAAATATTTTTAAATAGCATCGTTCCCTCCGCGGAACGTATAATCTCTAGAGCTGGCGTCGGACTCGCAGCTACTGTACTTCCACTTCCACCTAATCGGCGGACATCTTCTTCAAATATCTGAACCGCCTGCGTTAAGTTCGCTCAGAGTATAATTGTATGTACGTTACCAAGCGATATTATCAAAAGCTATATTACGAAACTGTTCTGTACTTATCAGGATATAGACAAGAGGTAAGGAACGGTAAGGAATTTGCATCGAATATTCTTGGTTTGTCGGAGCGCGAGGTTTCCCTTCTAGATCCTCTTCGGTGGGCCGTGACCACGGGACGTAACACATGAGAACGAATTGTGTCAAGTTTCTCACCGCTGTCATTTGACGAAGATTCATTGTTCAGCGTGATTTATTTTCTAGGCGGTCCTCGAGCAACTTCATCGATCTAGAATCGAAAGGTATGGCGGATACGACCGTGGACGCGACCCGCCGTTTAAACGTTAAAAAACAGACCCTGGACGACGCTTACGCAGCGCCTGCGAATTTCCTCGAGATTGACGTGATTAATCCAATCACGCACGGCGTCGGCAAGAAACGATATACCGATTACGAGGTTCGCATGAGGGTAAGTGGAAAAGGGGCCCCCTTTAACGCTGCACCGCCCGCCGTCGGTTCACCTTTCTTCAAATCCCTTTTGCCGCTTAAATACCACGGTAAAATGTCACGCACGTCTGTCCAAGGTGGACAAACTTCCATAGACTTTTACGCCCGAAAGTTTATCAATTCACATTCCTTGGCTAATTCTTGCAGGGTACGTTCCTTTTCTTCTTTTTCCGCGGGAGGGGGAGAGAAAAAGAATTCTGCATTGCAGTTGATACTCGCTGATAATATCAATATTGTGAATTTTGAATTTCATGGGAATACGACTATGGGGTTCTGAAAGTATCTTGTTACATTAAATTTAGTTTCCCAGCAAGCAGGGCAATAATTGTGGCAGGAATGACGTTGGTAGTAATTCCGTTACAGGCATCAATCAACTGTATTATGGGCAGTGTCTGCTATCTTACTGTCGATGATAAAATTGTAGATACAAAAATACGTGGCTGTTGGCTCCATTTATAGACCTTAGATTAACACTGGACGAAATGTATCTTCACATTTCGAGGATAATAACGAATGGATTACAGATTCTTTTAATTTATGCTTGACTTAGTGCGATTAAAAGGCTTCTCGAGCTTATCAAGCTGGAATTATGAATTTTATCGCATTTCGATAAAGTCGAGAAGAAATTTGATACCTAGCGTCCGAAGAGCAAAGAAGTGGCTCTGATGTTTTAACGACGGAATTCCTTCTTTCAGACAAACCTTCCAGTTTTCAAAGTAAAAGATTCCACAGTAAGAAGGAGATACAGTGATTTCGAGTGGTTAAGGAATGAGTTAGAAAGAGACAGTAAGGTCAGTTACAAGATAGAAATAGAATTTAGAAGCGCTTGGAGCGAGCTTACGATTGTTTCTTATAAATGCGCAGATCGTGGTGCCTCCGTTACCCGGTAAGGCTTGGAAGCGCCAGATGCCTTTCCGCGGAGACGATGGTATTTTTGAAGAAGACTTTATCGAAGACCGGAGAAAAGGTTTAGAAGAGTTTGTTAATAAGTACGTAGATCGTAGATCGGAGCGATTAGCTTTCGTCACGCCGCGCGCTTTGTTAAAGGGAATGAAAATTAATCGTACTGTTACAGAATAGCAGGGCATCCATTAGCACAGAACGAACGATGTTTACACATGTTTCTGCAAGAACCTATAATAGACAAGAACTACGTACCTGGAAAAATACGTAATACATAAGTTACAATAAGACTTATCGCAAGTATATTTCCCTCCCCACCTTCAATATTTAAAGTCATATTTTATTACTTCCAAAGTTTATTCTGAAAATTTTCTAAGTAATCCTTCTGTATTGATGCAATATTTAATCGAGCTTTCAATGCTGTGATGTGAAATTACGATACTTGTTTTCGAAAGTTTACTTGTGTTTATCAAATCAAACACCTTTGGACATTCAGAAGGAACTTGTTACTATCGCCATTGGCTATTGAAGAAGACTACTAGAGTTTCCTTTCTCCTTGTTTCGGTTACCTATAAACGGTACTCTAGTAATACCGGCGTTTCTACGAAAGATTTATAATTTGATATTTATCAATTTCAGAGATCGCAGAGTAACGTTGTATACAACAGTTCAATTAATATATAAATATATGAAATTTATCAATTCGAAAATATGGCTTAAAAATGAAATATCAAGACGAGAAGCTGTTCATTCGCAAGTTGTCCAATAGGAAAAGTAACGAATATCGTCTGCTTTTCTGAAGTAGCTTATAGAAATATTTTAACATCAAACGGGGATACGACTGATATATAAAATAGAATGAAAACTTGATAGTTCAGCTTACTGGTTTCTATTGGACAACTTGTACGTAGCACGTACACTTATTTGTAAACAGTGCTATTGCAACTAGGCGGATAAGATGAATTCAGTTAGAAACGGGGATACATCTCTTACGAAGTGTTTATAATTTGATATTCTCTACATAAAGAAATGTTAAGAAATTTAAGAAATTTACCGAACTCGATTCTTTGTTCATTAATGGTAAAGCATATATAACTAAGGTAATTTTGAATCTCCTTGTTATATAATTATTGTTTTATTATGAGAATAAGATGCGGGCATAATATTACTATTGTACTGGAATCAACAGTAAAATCGATAACTTGTACGTTGTGTTTTTGTATTCTTTAAATTTACAATCATAAGCGAACACTTTTAAAAAGTTTATAAACTATCGATGGGACTGCGTACAGGGCATAGATTAAACTATTTTACAGTTCTGTTCAGTTGTGTTATAGTTCGTACTGCAAGGAAACGTTTCGTTACATATATTCTCGTTATTCTAGTGTACATACATCGCGTGTGCGTTTATACGCACCCATACACACTCATACGGATAGGAGTATTGTATATCAATATAAATAATAAGATCATAAAAAAGAAAAGAAAAGAATTGAGACTGTGACTTACGTACTAATTTAAAGCTTTGATGTTAGTAGAGACATCTTGATAAGAACTTCTACTTTGTTTAAGAAATATGTAAGGAACTCGTTAAACTAAGAAGCTGCGTCACTCGTTCAAAATACACCGTTATAAATTGAAACGAATTTTATAAAAAAAGAAAATCACACTCTTACGCGTCATTGGAAACTCACCTACTCAACTACTCAACTACTCAACTACTCAACATATGTACTTCTTTATTGCTACTTCTCTTCCCTATTACTATCGACAATTTTGCTGCTCGTCTAATTCCGCACTCGAGACTTTTAAACTTTAAGTAAATGCAGCGATAGTGATCTACACTATGTAGGATATCTTACCCTTGTTAATCAATCGAGCTAGCCGTGTAATATAAACCTACAAGTATACATCCTGTTTAGTTTTAATGAATTTTTTATTTTTGAAGTATGTATCTATATATTTGCTCACGCAGTCTTGCTCTGAAAAAGAAAAAACAAACAATAAAAAGTGTAATGAATGTACATACGTTTATTTCGATTATTTTAATGAAGTAGTTGAATGGGATCACCAACCGGGAAACGTGTTCTCTATAATCAGCATATCAGCTATATGCTTCGCGACCACTTTAAATAGCTGCCTGTTTTTTATCCTTCTCTTCTTGTAAAATGGCATCAAGTGCTTTACGATCCACGGCGCTATCCTCTCTTTACACGCAGTCAAGTGCTCCTCGATACAAATCGGCGAATCTGGCATCATCTCCTCGTCATCGGATTCCCCGAACAGTTGGATAATTTTCTCTTTCACGCGCCCGTGTTTTCTATAATTTTTTAACGACAATTCCGTCATCTTTGCTTTCAACTTCGATACTTGATACACACGTTCAACGAACCAAATACTGTTCATCCTGCGCTTCTGCTTGCTTTCGGGGCTTTCGTTCTCTGCCAGTAATTTATTAGCTTCCCTGTTCTTCATCTCTTTATAGTAACTAAAGCTGTATTTCCCTGTAGCCGCATTCGACGTTCTTGCGTTATTGCTGTTGACGAGATTGCTCTTTGTACCGTTGTTGCTTTCGAGCGCGCGAGCGGGAGTATTGGAATTATGTGGGAGAAGAGAATTCATCTCCGAGCACATTTTAGTAATTTCTTGATCCACGTTGGCTTTACTAACGCCCGAGTGTTTCTCTATTAATGTCATGAGATCGCTACTGTCGTCGCTGTCGCAGAACATGTCCTCCATGTGTTGCAGAAGCGAATCCTGCGAGTTCTCGTCTTCATTTTGAATACTGGATTGGTTGTTCTCGACGGGAGCGTCAGAATTATCCTGCATGTACCTAAAAATATTGCTATCTTCTTCTTCTTCTTCTTCTTCTTCCTTCACTGGTTTCTCGTCAACTTCAATCTTATCGGTCGCCTCTCCGTCCGACTCGTTATTACATTTATTTGGTTCTATGTCGTGAAAGCAAGTGGAGTTCACAGTGGGCGAGGCTGTATTGTTGTAACTGGACAGATCGATCGTATCTTCATTCTCAACAGCGTCGATTATGTCCTCCTGCTCTCCCTCCTCTCCCTCCTCTTTGACGGGGGATGCCTGTTTCGTGGAAGATAGCTCCTCGCAATTAGACGTGATGCAAATGCTCTGAATGTTATCCGCCCTCTCTAATTCCACCCACGAATTGATCGTCTGAACTCCGACGTCTACTTTAACCGGTGGGGTCTCTAAAAATATTACTAGTTTCTTATAGGCTTTCTTCTCCGAGGTATGAGACTTTACGTCTGAAATCTATACGCGTCCCAATTTCAACTGTTAATCAATTTCAGTAACCAAGATCACACCAATAAATACACTTACCAACTTCAACATGTTATGCCTGTACAGATTAGATTCCAACGACGATCGAACTGCGTGCAATTCCATTCGATTTGTGCATTTCTCTAATTGATCGCACGGAATCTCTTCCTGCTTGTCTTTGTAGCAGAGGATATAATTGGTGAGCAAGCATTTATGAAGGTACGAGAAATACACAGCACGAACCTGTAATACACTCGGATTAAAAACAGACAAAACTACAGGTTTCTGAGAATTTTTAGAACAAGGCTCCTAATCGCTATCAAGAACCGAACGTTTTCAGTCCAGAGTTGAACGTTTCGAAGTATACTTCAGTACTATCCTATTGTGTATAAAAATAAAGAAAACGTGCCGTGGTAGTCAGTCGAAGGAATTCATCGTTCTGATCGGTGGGAAACTGAAATTTGTTCGCCGAGAGTGAGGGTAATGATATTGACAGAAGATTGTTAATATCATCGAGACTAGCGATATCGTCGTCCATATCCTCGATGTTAAATTCATCTTGCTCCTTCTTTAACGGGAAGGATATGTCCATTTGCTCCATAGTCATTCTACTTTATGTCACGAACGTCCTCCGCGATTATTTCAAATTTCACACGCGTCAGTCGTTTGTAAATATATGCCGCGCAACGCGATGTCACGTCCAGCGCAATGTTCTCGTGAATCGCGCATCTACTGCCTAGTCCACGAAATCGACGTAACACGTGGTAGAATCTCTATTAACGGTAGAATACGATAAATAAACAATTTCCCACGATCAAACGAATGCAATGTTTATCCTTTGCAGGCACACGCTTCACCCACAAACAACGCGAGCCTCATTGACGATTAACTTCACGCTGGTCAAAACTTAGGAACTCCGAGAGTCGAGACCGAGGGCGACGCGACTGTCGCGTAAATCAATAATATCGTAATATCGATTGTTGATAAACATTCAGAGAATTAACCGCTATTTCATATACACTATACAGGGTGTCTAAGAAGTCATTACCTGTAATTTACTGCTCGGCCAAAAGCGCGCGTCCTTGTTGAGCTGACCCTGTATAATGACAAAACAATAACTAACATTTAATGCTTGAAAATTAAAACGTTGAAATGCATTCAAGTCGGATCGTATGACTTGTATTACCGAGAATAATCCGTTGGAAATATATATGAATTCTGTTTATTGACGATTAAATCTGAGTATAAATATGAATCGTGGAGCATGTCAAAAGAATTACGAAATGCCTGCGTACCTTTTATATATAATTAGTATCGCATTGCTTATTAATTTAATTACGCTGATAGAAAAGTAGAAAACGCGAAGTACAGAGTGTTGTGTTTCAGTGGAGATTTCGATTTATTTTTTGTACTCTTCTAATACCAGTTTTTATGAGCGAAATGCCAGGTTTGCGTTAATGTACAATGAGTCCGAATGTATTATATGTTAGAAATGTAACTAAAATGCATCAGTTATCTCTAGTTTCTGGTTCTTCATCGTACGCTGCCATAACTTTTTCCATTACTACCCAAAGTGTATCTCTTGCTAAATCTTTACAAAATACCTGAAAGCAATCAAGAGTTTGCGTTTCAGATGTTTCGGGTAGTCCATAATGGTCAGACAATTCTTTAGGATTTTGATTTCTTACAGTAAACCAAGGTTGCTGATCGCATTCGTCCATTAACGGCACTACTACACCATAAATCTGTAACGCCAGATTAATACAAGCGAGTGCTATTAAATTCGGTGGGTAATCGAGTATAGCGGGGGAATGATGGAAGTCTTGTAAAAGTGCCATGCTGGTCTTTGCAACGGGATACTTTGACCACTCCTCTTCGCCAAACCATGCTTGTAAGGATCGTAGATAGTGCAACATGTACTAGAACAATAATATCGTCATTATTCTATGCGATCACGATGTTTCGTGGCAGGCGCGACTGTAAATTAATCATCTCTTAATATTTACTTTATGCGGATGTACAGGGATTACTTGGAACTTTAGCATGCGCATAATTAATAGTTCTGCCTGGACGATCGCGTCTCTCATACTCCAATACTGATCACCCAACTCTAGCGGTTGAGATCCTCTATGTAAGGTACTATACGACACATTCATTACGTCCCTTATTTTCAGATTATCGTCCTTTACCTTCCCTGCTAGATACAGGCAGGTGGCAGCTATTAGCTAAAACACGCGCCCATTTGTATAAATATTAATAACAAAATATGCGTATCTTAAATTTTAATAAAGATCGATAGGCTATTTATATTTACATAATTATCGTAGCCTCCCGGCGCAGCTTCTTTTATAAACCTGTGATATAAAGTCGCTGCCGTGGCGATAGTCAATGAATGAGCGTCAAGTTTTAAACCTGCAATTTTCAAACTGGTTAGTACAGATCGCCGAACATGTAATTCCATTAATATATGCGAACAGGAAGCGATATTTACCACACTCGAATATAAATCTTGAAACGGTAAAGCTATCGCTACTTTTGGTATAATCGATCGTAATACTTTTCTGTAAAGTATTCCTCTTCTCCCTCTGCATAGCTAACACATCGATGACATCTTTCATTTTGGAACTGCAAATATGTAGTACATCGGTCAGTCTAGATTACGTTCGCACGTATTGATAAAAAGATTACACACATTAACAAAGGAAACATTTGAGTATAACCAAAGAAAGTATCGCGCACCACGTTGATTGTCATATTAAAACGGCCCGATCGTCGGGATTTCTTTCCTCCACTCAACTTACATAACAAATGAATTTAATAATATGCATCATAGTGGAAAATCTCGGAGCCAGCGACGATCAAGGAATAAACGTTGCGACAATCAGCGTAGTATCGCGGCAATATTACATGCACAGAACTTCTCCGAAAGAGACGACATTCATTCAACTTTACGGAGATCTGTGTTATAAATCGTGGACCGGCGTATCACTGCGCGTAGCCGCAAAGAAAATTACCACGAATCATTACATTATACGTTTCATATTCAAATTACCTTAAAGTCTCTGTACTAGTGGGTTCCGTTGGATTCATTCTGACAATCCCGCAAACAGATTTGTTTATGAAATGTTGCAATTACTTTGCTACAGGTTACGACAACAACATTTATTTTCCACACACTACGAGTGCCTGCGATGTTACCAACATCGTCGATATCTTCCTTACTAGAGACACTAGAGATCCTAGAGACTTCGCCGCACTTCGCCGCTTCGCTGGCACGAGGAGATCGGAGTATAGAATTTATTCCGCAATCTTATTCGCACAGTATTTTACACAGGCACCATGGAAATCATGCAACCGCATTGAACAACGAAATTTGATTAATCTCTTTTTCCGAATCACGTATTGTCAGTTTGTAACTGATTGTCACGTATCAAGGATTCGTGGTAGTGTTCATGGACCACGAGACGCTAAGAGTAGACTTACGGCCCTACCGATTTGCGCAGCCAGCTCCCAACGATCTTACACACGCGATTGGTCCTAGCACTTTCCCTGCTGGATTCCTACCAATCAACATTGTATCTCTGCGCGGAACGAGGCTACTCTAAAATGGAATACAGTATAAAGGAGATGGACCGACGCCACGGCCCACCAGCGTCGCCAGGAAATAAGTTGTCGGCGCTGGTTGACCGCGGCGTCGTGGCGTCTCACGCACACATTATCACCACTCCTGTAGGTGTTCCCTCTCCCAAATAAGATGGCCCAAGAAAATGTTGCTTAGCATCGCTTAGCATGCGTGGACGCCATAACGCACGCTTCCAACTCGTTGCTGCTCGTTGCAAATAGTATATGTACTTTTTTTTTAGAGTTGCACAGTGTTTTATTAAAGTTCCAGTATGAGCAAAGAATCTGGTAAGACAGATATTTAATACTTTTGCATCAATATAATTTTAGAAATGATAATTTCTGGAAAAATTAAAGTATCTTTTTGAAGAAAAATATGCTAAACATTATGTTCATTAGGTACTTTCTTCTTTCAATATTTATTCTTTTCGATTCTTTTAGTATGTATTGTTATGATATTAGAAATGTACTAATAATGGATATTTTATACAGGTATTGATACCAGTTTGGCTGGACCTAACAATGCAGCTATTAAAAGCTCGGATGCAAAGACTGATTCAAGTGAGATATATCTTTAATTTAACTTTCTTTGTTCAATGACTGTTTTATTGAAAATGTTTTTTAATAGTTCACGAATCATAATTAGTATTTTATGAATAGGGAGCGCTGCCAGCTTGATCCGCGCTGCTGCAAAGAAAGCAAGAAGAGCAAAAAGAGCAAAGAAATTAATCCCAAATCCATTGAAGCAAGCATTTTGCAAAACTTGGCTAGAGGAACCACTGTTTAAAACGTGGCTTCAAGAAACTAAAGATCCGTACACAGTAAAGTGTACAGTTTGCTCCAAATTATTAAGGGGGACCAAATTTGCATTAAGAAAACACGCCAGCACTAACGTGCATAACATGAATATGCAACAGAAAAATAACAGCGATGCAGTTATTAGAAGCCCAGGCACAGAGACTGGTTCGAGTAAGATATATCTTTAATTTAATTTTCTTTTTTCAATGACTATTTTATTGAAATTGTTTTTTAATAGTTTATGAATTTTAATTAGTATTTTATGAACAGGCGGTCCCGGCAGTTTCATCCGCTCCTCTGCAAAGAAAGCAAAAAGAGCAAAGAGAAACAGGAAACCGTCGAAACAAGCATTTCGCAAAACTTGGCTAGAGGATCCACAGTTTGCGTTGTGGGTTCAAGAGACCGAGGATCCTTACACAGTAAAATGTACGTTTTGCTCGAAATATCTAACAGCTGGTAGAAGTCATCTAAAACAACACGCCAGGACTATCGTGCATAGCACGAATAAGCAACGGAAAACAGGAGCATCAATTACCGTACTAAGCATTTCTGCTACATACACCGATACCGGTGTTGCTGTTGTCGCTGGACCCAGCCATGCAGTTATTAGAAGCTGATATGCAGAGATCGATTCAAGTGAGATATATGTATCTTCAATTTAACTTTCTTTTTTCAATGACTGTTTTATTGAAATTGTTTTTTAATAGATTATGAATGATAATTAGTATTTTATGAATAGGCACTGCTGTCAGCTTCTGCCCCACTGTGCAAAGGAGTTAAAACAAGTTAAGATGCAACCACTTTGCAAAGTTTGGCTGAAGGACTCACAGTTTTTTAAATTCATTACAATTTTCGAACCTGGACATAGCTTTAGACTTTAACAAACTTGTATTCTAAAGAAAATTAAATGTATATATTATAATTGTTAATATGTATATATATATGATCCTATTTATTTTATATTTGATGTATATATTTTGTAATATAATTTATGTATATACGTTTTATGCGATTCGTCAATTCATCACCTTACACGTATAGTATATTATACTAGGATACATTCAATTTAGCATAATTACTCCATAAATCGTAAAAATCTCATCAATACAGAGAAGTAGAGGATTTTATTGTTTTTCAATTACCGATTAGTAAAAAAATTCGTCGTAATACCGCGGCAAGCACGTGACGTCATCAGGCACACATTACGACCGATAACTCCTGTAGCTGTTCCCCCTCCCTAAAAAGTTTGCCCAGACAAATGTTGCTCGGCAAAAAGAAGACTCTTCTTTTAAATATCGTACTTCCTCCCAGGGATGTCAGATTGTACGCAGAATATACGAATTTGTGTTCCTAAGTACAAGATGAAGCGTGGTTATGCATTGAATACCGGTCTAAAGGGCATTTTGATTTTTTGAATATTTGTAAACGCCAGCGGCGTGTAGCGGTGAAAGTGCGAACTAAAATGGGCGTAAAAAGACGCCGAGCGCCAGGTTTGAAAAAGAAATTCGACTGATTATTGACTGAATAATTGATTAATTGATTGCAATCGCGGTGATGGTTGCTGCATCTGGTTATCTCAAGTCGACTGCGATCAGTTGCTTACTTATCAATTGAATGATAAATACAGTTACAAAACCGCATACAATGACTCCGTTAAGTATGCATGGAATTAAAATATGTGAACTCATTCTGTTAGTTAAGTAAAGTAATTCGTCGTTATTGTCCCGTTTTTACCATACGTGCGAGAGAGAAGAAAAGAGTCGTCACGAAGTTGTCCTCGGCACTCGGCACGAAATAGTGTCCGTATCGCGTTATTATCCCGCCGCCAGCCCCGTTCACCGGGACTATTTCGACGAATTACTGTATTCTTTTATGCAGCAAAAATATGCCTCTGAAAGGGATAAAAGTTTTAGAATTGTCTGGTCTCGCGCCAGGTCCTTTTTGTGGAATGATATTAGGAGATTTCGGTGCAACTGTTATTAAAGTAGATAAGGTAATCGAAATACAATTATTTTTTTTTCAGACGAGCATATTTTCCAGAATTGCAATAGGCGTTGCATTGATTTTCAATTTTATAGGCTCATACAATTAGTGGGGATAGAGACTCTCTTAGTCATGGAAAGAGATCGATCGCGTTGAATTTAAAAACTGCGAAGGGTATTGATGTATTTAAAAAATTAAGCGATGAAAGCGACGTGCTTATAGATCCATACAGACCTGGTTCGTATTCATTTAATTTACTATAATTACTAATACATTTGTTTAGAAGAAATTGTAGTCACTTGAATTATGAGAGTAATGTTAAATAGGTGTGATGGAGAAGCTGAAACTTGGACCAACGGATCTTATGAAAACAAATAAGGGGCTGATATATGCTAGATTGACGGGATTTGGCCAAGAAGGGCCCTACTCGAATATGGCTGGTCATGATATAAATTACTTGGGTTTATCTGGTAATACAAGTTTATAGTTTTTAGGGCAGTGAAGAAATTTATGCTCTTCTATTATCCTATTACATTTCTGTAATATAGGCTTACTATCCCTATTTGGCCGGTTCCATGAGAAACCTACACCACCAGTTAATCTGGCTGCTGACTTTGGCGGCGGCGGATTAATGTGTGCCTTTGGAATAATGTTAGCATTATACGAACGTACTAGAAGTCATGTTGGTCAAGTAGTCGATACGTCAATGGTAGATGGTGCAGCTTATTTGGGGAGCTGGTTGTATAGATCTCAGAACATGCCTGGATTGTGGGGAAACCCGCGTGGTAAAAATATGTAAGTATTTCTCGGATGAAGTCATAACGGTCTCTTCCTACATTTCTACGTATCTAAGTAACTAAATTACATTTGCCACAATCTCCAATAGGTTGGATACTGGGTCGCACTTTTATGATACTTATGAAACGAAAGACAAGAAATATATGTGTGTCGGAGCATTGGAACCACAATTCTATGAAATATTTTTGGAAAAACTTGGCCTCTCGATTGGCGAAATGCCACAGTTCAATGAATTTGAAGAAAACCGAGCGAAATTGGAAAATATATTCAAAGAAAAAACCCAAGCCGAATGGTGCACTATATTCGATGGCACAGATGCTTGCGTGACACCTGTTTTAAGCTTAAACGAAGTTGCCTTTCATGCGCACAACAGAGAAAGGAATACGTTCACGGTTCTGAAAGACAATTCGATAGTTCCAAATCCTACTCCACAGTTGTCTCGTACCTCCGGAAAGACGAAGGTACATCAAAAGAAACCGCAACCCGGCGAGCACACAACGGAAATTCTCGCAGAATTGCAATTCAAGCCCAAAGAAATTTCCGATTTAATATCAGCAGGAGTTGTTACTCAAGGAGTGCAACGTTCTGCCCTTTAATTTATTTTTTCTGTTTTTATTAAAACATGTAAAAGAAACGAGCGCGCATTATCATTGTTATATCTTTTTACAAACATTGTTAAAATACATATTTTGCAAATATAATGTCAGTTCTATTATTTCTTAAAATTTCAGCCCATAAAAAAAATCATATAAAATGTTTCTCGTCCATTATTTAAAATGTTTAAAGAACAGCTCCGACCAGCTCCGACTGGTCTGACTGGTCTGACTGTACAATCTAATGACAACCGCAACTATTAATAACCATATTCTCGTATTTCTTTAACACAACATTACTGTCGTCGAGAAAATAAAGCACCGATATCGGTGAGAGTTTTGTAGGTGCACAACATGGCTTTGGTATTTCCTTCGGCTTCATAAGATGCGCCAGAGTCTGCACAATAGCGTGATTAGTTGCGTTCATATGAATGTTCAGTGGAAAGTTGCACTCTCCGCTGCAATAGTATGCGTCGTACCCTTCTGGAGCTATGATCCAATCCTGCCATTGAAGGTCTTTAAAGCTTATATATAAAGTTTTAATATTACACGCGTGCCCTCTTTGTCGAATTACAGCACTGGCGAAAAGATTATTTTTAATCTTCACACTGCTAAGTTCGCGTGCTCTCTGTTTAACATCTCTTGTTTGTCTATGCAATAGCTTATGCTTGCTGCGTTTGCCAGAATCTTTGAAGAACCCGACCATAAATGGTTGTTTATCCAGAATTCCAAATACACCTACGATCCCTATATCATCTGGCCTCATAATGTGACCTGTGTAATCAGCGTGATGCACCGCTAAAAATAAACCTCGATTTTCTTTCGGATGCTGAACCCAATAATCAAGAGCTAGACTAATATTCAATGTTATCCAGCCTTCTCTACCTGCCGTAGTGTTAGCCTCGTTAATATAATGTTTAATACGCCCAGCATCTTTTGTCCTCTCCACTCTGTACACTGTTATTGTGTAGGCTTCACTGGATTCAGAAGTATTATGCAGCAGACTTTGATACAATCGTAGCTGAGCTGCGATAATGGGTTCTCCTCGTGGCGCTTCTGACACGTCAAACCAAATCCTTTTCCCACGATTAGTTTTAGATGCATTCCCCGAATGTGGATTATGAGCACCGAAGGTCATAATCACGTCACTTTGGTCAATACTATCAATGTCATTTGTGCTGAAACTGAATTCTTCTATATCCTCGTATTCTTCTCGAGTCAGCTTGCCTCTGTAGCTGGACACCACATTTTTATAAATATTTAGTAGAAACTTGGGTGCTGATCTCCTCACCAGCAAAGCTCTGCGTGCGATTCTCTTTGGTCTCTCAGGTAATTCGAGAATATTTAACAGCTTGTGCTCCATTTCCTGTTTTTCTTTCTGACTGGCAATTTCGTGTAGAATTGTTTGATCAAGTCCATTGTCTATGTACAAGCCACTAGATCTTTCGGAATTTACGGCAAATATTATTACCGGTAGAAAAAGTATTACTATTATATATTTCTTGTGCATTCTTATCTTGACGACTGTAACTCCGATAAAATACTTCTTAATAAATAATGATTTGTGGATTTATATGTATTTACTCCGTCATTCTTGGTAGACCAATGTTTACACTGGTGTAAGACTTTCATTGGCAGATGTGTATTTGTATACAAACGGCTAAACTCTACTAAACAGACGCTTGAAGGGAATACGATACTGTAAAATTATCTAACCGAATATAAATTAACAAATCAATTAGAATATGCGTTTATGCATAGAATTAAGTTGAATAATATTGAAATTAAGTTGAAAAATAGATCGACATTCCTATTGGCAAATTTATTAACAAATTGGAAAGCTAGCGGCACAATAAACAATACATAATCGAAATGTACAATTTTATTATAAATATCGAATGTCTGTTACAACCTACATCAACAAGTGTGAAGCATATTGGCGCGATGCCATTAATTGGGTGGCAATGGTGGTCTTATAGACCGGTCCTGACGAGACTCTTTTCTAGTCGGAGGTGCGGTTGCTGGTTTTATCGATAGCAGAGAGCCAAATAAAACATGTTGGATAACAGGAAACTTTGCTAAAACCTGACATTCAAAATAGATGAACGTTTAAGTTACTTCGTCATTGCATTTGTAGCTATCGAAAACAGTTACCCATTACCTCGGCTTTGTACATTCTAATAAGACCACTGTTCACCTTTGCCCACGAAGGAACTGCGCTAACATTCCACAACTGATTCGAATGTTCGGCGAATGGACCTATCTTTACCTAAAGTGTTATTTGCACAGTTGAGATGTGAGAATTCGTAGCGATACTATTTATCATATTTGCGAATTTCCGTACCTTAGAAATGAATTCAATACAACCGAGAAACATGTATTGCTTGCTAAATAATTCAACCATATCCGGGTCGACAAAGTGACGAGGTTCGATACGTGGATGCCCTGTAATATTTATGCCTCGTGTAAGTAGATTCGCGCAGTAATTTTTAACGCAACGTCAATAAAAATGTAGAAATAAAATGCAGTACCTATCAGCTGAGAACTTCCCCATACGAAAGGAATAAATTGGTAGTCATCTAAGCTCCAAACACCGTGACTACCCGCTGGTTCCATTCGATAAATTAACTGTAATCTGCGCACTAATTCAAGGTATCTAAGGGAAACGAAAACCACTTCGATGTACACGATTGTATAGGCTACTAAATAAGTGTTTTATATTATAAAAAGAATAGCGCACCTGTTAAATATCTTTACAGCTACAGCAACTTTGTCAGTGTCTGTAAAAGCACCGATTTTAAACATACAGCACAGAAACATTATAAATGCCTTTTCATGCCCAGTACCATAATCTATACGCGTTGGATTACCAAAGCCTTCGTATAAATACTGAACTATTTCTGGAATTGCCCTGTGCAGTACCTGCGGCAATACTTTCTGCAATTCCTCCAATCCATTCTGAAACATTTTTAAGGAATCAAGAAAAGTTCTCGAGCCCTCGTTTTTACAAAAATTCTGTTAGAACTTATATGTTTCGTTTAAGAAAATATCTGTTCCTGTGGAGTTTTTATTGAAGAAATGTTAACTTTAGGAACTTGTTTAAAAAGTGTTGTCATGGAACAGATATTTTAGAATCTATATAATAAAAGTTTCATTAGAACATTTATTAAAAAACTTTTCATAAGATAAAGAAAAGTACTAAACTATTAGGTACTAGTTTTATTTAACAATATAATTAACAGTAAGAATTATTTAATATTGTTGTAGTACTATCCATTTTCTAATATTGGTCAACAAAATATCTGTTCCAACATAAGTTCTATTCCAACTAGAACCTTTATTTTATCGGTTCTCCTGGGAACTTATGATGTGAGAACATTTTTAAAAAAGTTCCACGGCCCGTGTTTTAAATGGAATCTATCGAAAAGTTCCAGAACTTCTCCGATTCTGGACGAAGACTATGTTCGCTCACCTCTTTTAGCCTTTCGTGCCATATTCTGAATGATTTGTTGCCAAAACGTTGGGGCTGCTCGGTTGGAGGTATTTGTGTTATCCATTCGTCGAATTCATTAAGCATTCCAATAACATCATTTATCACAGGACTTTGAGAACATTCAACGTTCAATGGCTTCCCTTGGATCGCCTCGTTCAAGGCCAGTACGAATCCCAAATATTCCTGCAAAAATATTTCTGCAGAGATTCGGTATACTAAAGGTCTTGTGTGCTCGTACGCGTAAGCAAATATGAGACTCGATGAAAAGAAAGTATAGAAATTCTTACGGAATATGCTTCAGATTTTTCCCAGACTGCCATATCAGCCGGCACTTTAATCGCCTTCTTGGGAACAACAAATTCATAGTCGTCAGCTAAAATGTTACAACATATTAATTTACAATAATAGTTAATCTTGTAATTACACGTATTTATCGATTGATCTTGAAATACATACGTAATATTCGGGATTGTTGTACACTCTCCTTTGAAGTCGACATGGTAGTAGATAAGGACTTAGCCATTTACCTTCGATTCAAATGCACGTGAATTATGCAGATTCGATGCAATGAAACATTTGAACTGCACGCAACAGATACTGTTGTCTATCGAAAATCACTTTAAAAATTTCAGACAATAAAACTCACAAACATCTACGACCTGAAATAAAAAAATATTTAAATCAACATGAAAGTATTGCAAAGATTTCCCAGAAATTGATCTCCCGTGTTGAGAATGTTTTGCAAAGATAGAAATGAAAATACGGAAATGTGTTGGACATGACCGTGAAAGTGACGATTAAATGCCGAAGGATGCGCAGGTAGCACCTACTTAACTTATACGTGCGTATACAGTCGAACCTCGATAACTCGAATCTCAAGGGAAGAGAAACAATCTTCGATTTATCGAATTTTCGAGTTGAGATGAAGAAAATTTTCGACTTATAAAGGTTTTCGAGTTATCGAAGTTCGCCTGTAACCACAGCCGACTCTCCTACTAGCCGTGCTATACAACGTGGCAACACCGCTCATGTGCGGATCGGGAGTTGACAACGAGCGGTAACAGGCCGACATACAGCAAAGTGCCGACGGCCGGCGATCTACCGGCAACCGATAAGTGCCCGACGGCCACTTGAGATGGCAGCAACTGTTATCGTACCGACGGAGGATAACTCGATCTACGGTCGGTAGGCTTCCAGCGGTCGGTAAATGGCCGACGCATTCGCGTGTATCGACGCCCTGGGTAATACCGCCGGTCGGGAAGTGATCGAAGGTCGAGGGTCCAACGATGGTCCCTAGTTAGCCAACAATCGGGATGTTATCAGCCGTCGAGGGATTTTCGACAACCTTTAATAGTGCATCACCAACAGCCGATGGACACCGTGGGACATACCGACGGTTGGGAGGCATCGGCATATGGTACTGCCCCGGTATGGAAACACGTCTATTTTCAATAGTGAAGTTTTGTAGTCAGCATTACAATTATCGTTATTTTGGGATATAAAATTATACTAATATACAGTATTTTTGATTAATTATGTATAAGGAATACATAAATATCATAACTATAGTAAGTAGATGTAATACAGGAGTGTATTAATATTCATAAATGTGGTATATGTTATGTGGACTCTCGGAATAGTTTGGTGTTGTGATGCATTATATTTGAAATATTTTACAGAGATTTCAAGAAAATAGGAATGTGAAACAAGTTAAAACCATCTTTGAACCACATTGAAGGATTTACAAATTAATAAAGGTATGTATAAGTTAATAGAGACGTGAAATATGTATAGACAAAATTATTGGTACGAAGCCAAACAGGTTAAGTGCCCGTAGCAAAGAGGTTAGCATAATTAGCTGTTCAAAGGAACAATTATGCAGTTAAATATAAGATCGTGTTAGAGGGCAGTATTATAATTGTGGAAAATTTCTTCACCACCCTATGGGTATTTACCATGGCGTGTTACCTTTTTTTTTATTATAATGGGTTAACTTACATAAAATATGTTTATGATTTTCAGATTGCAAATGTGGAAATTCCAAATTACCATGACCTATTATGGTCTTACATTATTGCATATACTTGAATAAATGAGGTTCTGACTTCATCAGTGGGAACAGAAACGACCCCTTTTTGTAAGTGATTAAAATATACATCGCCTACAGTTTTACCGTTATCATCCACAATTAATAATCGACATATATTGCAATTTAATTTTTTAGCAACAGAATGAGACCTATAACTGGGTATGTAAATTTAAATGGAACCATCTACAACCGGAAGAATATTTTGTTGGTGTCCAATTTTTACAAGGTATAGCAACCATTTATTTTTACGGTAATTCCTCATCTTTGAGGAATAAAAATATAGAATTATAATTATCTTTTAAAGTACCCTTATAATTTCCCTTGCAATTCTTGTCAGGAAGACATGAATTCAGTATGGTAGAAGAAAAGGAAGAAAGAGTAAAAATAAGCGATGCAGAGGAATGTCAACTATGCAACATGAGAAGAAGGGAGACTCTAAAGCATGTTCTGTCTGTATGTCCCCAATATCAACAAAGGCATGCACAAAAAGTTAGGGAAAAAGAGTTCCCTGAAGTATTAAATATTAGGAACATCGATGAAGCAAAGAATATGTTTTATTTTGTATAAACAGTAATAAAAAGTAAACTAGCACTAATTGAAATGTAATAAGAGGATAAATAATATATAAAGTGTAGATATTAGGCTTAAGTATAATGTAACACAGATAAAAGTAAGGCTGTAGATAAATGTGAGAACCAAACAACCTCCTTTGTAATAGGCTGTGAGCCTGTAGAACAAATAAACATTATTATTATTATTAATTTCCCTTGTTATTATTATTAATTTCCCTTAATGAATACGTGAAATTTGTAAAAAAGATTTATATAAAACAAAATGATACATAGATAGCATTGTTGTAAATTATCAGTTATTAGTTAGAAGAAGTTTGCGTATTGTTTCAAATTTAAGAATGAGTAACCAAGTGACTATTCAAAGCGACATATTTTTTTGCCAATAATTCCCTGTTCAATAGCAGTTTCTTATAGATTTTTGTGCGCTGAAAACGAATCCGCAAACCGTTTCTCGCCATCACCTTCCATTTTTGAGAAATTCGATTTTGAAAAGAAAATGCAAATTTTCAACTTTGAACATGTTTTGTTTTGTAACAGTAACAGTTATTCGGTTACTCGTTGCATCAAATTATTCTACGAACCCTCCCGAATACAACGATATAAGTTATCATGGCATTATGAACAATTAAATATGTTTAAACAACGAAACAAATCGAAAGGGCCACCCGAAATGCACAATTTTTCGGAAATCTTTCAATATATTTCAAAAACTAAGAGACTAGGAAAAAATCTGACTACACCACGCGATGCAGCGGACATTTTTCCTCCGGAAAAACATCAACAGCAATCGTAAGTCGCGTTTTGTTTTCAATACAGAAACGAAATAGTTTGGCAAAACCTGGATTTGCCGAGTTTTACGCTGTCTGGCAATAGGTACAGAAACGAAGTGGTACTCAACTGCGGCGAGGGCACCCATTGCCGCCGTTGAGTACCACTGCCTAGTCGTTTCTATACCCAGTGCCAGACAGCGTAAAACTCGGCAAATCCAGGTTTTGCCAAACTATTTCGTTTCTGTATTGAAAACAAAACGCGACTTACGATTGCTGTTGATGTTTTTCCGGAGGAAAAATGTCCGCTGCATCGCGTGGTGTAGTCAGATTTTTTCCTAGTCTCTTAGTTTTTGAAATATATTGAAAGATTTCTGAAAAATTGTGCATTTCGGGTGGCCCTTTCGATTTGTTTCGTTGTTTAAACATATTTAATTGTTCATAATGCCATGATAACTTATATCGTTGTATTCGGGAGGGTTCGTAGAATAATTTGATGCAACGAGTAACCGAATAACTGTTACTGTTACAAAACAAAACATGTTCAAAGTTGAAAATTTGCATTTTTTTTTCAAAATCGAGTTTCTCAAAAACGGAAGGTGATGGCGAGAAACGGTTTGCGGATTCGTTTTGAGGGCACAAAAATCTATATAAAAAAATATGTGAAATCAAAATGAGCTGCAAGTACATAATGGTGCTTTCCCGCAGCGTGCAAAGGCGACACTGTGTAACACAATAAAAGGCAAAAAAAAGATGTCCGCGGCCTGGAAGTCAAATACTTGGCGTGACCAGGCAAGGTCAAGGTGTCGCTGAATAAGAATTATTTAAAAAGGCAAAATAATGAAAATGTATTCATACTGTCAGAGTTTAAAATTGACAAATTATGTGTAAGGTTGTGAGAGGAAAACTCTCGGTGTGGATGAATGATCTTAGAATTATTTTAAAACGCAATATAATGAAAATGTACTCATATTGTCTGAGTTTTAAATGGACAAATTTTCTGAAAGCCTGCGAGGGGGGGGGGGTATGGGTATTGATGATCTGAGCACAGACCAGGTATAGGATAGACCTATCACGCAATGTAATTTTGTGTCACATGCTCGGGGGGCTCGCGAGCCCCCTTAACATTTTCGTGTCACACCCAATGTTATCGATTCAGTCTAAAATAAGATTACAATGTTACGAGAGGTAGGAATTGAAATTAAATCTTATCGAAAACATTTAAAATCTAAAACGGCCTGAACGTTACGACTAATTTCAGGAAACATGTTGCATACTTCCGTTTACTAATATAATTTGATAGAAGCATAATTTGCACTTATATCTATAAATTTCGACTCGTACAAGCGGCTTCTTAGGAAATGTCCAAAAAACGGAAATATTCATAAATCGTGTGTATTTCTGCTTACAGGTAAGGAATTTTGACAACCTTTGCGTTAAATGCGAGCACCAGCTGGATTTCCGACTTTATTCATCGATATGAAAATTGCACCAGATACTGCTTCAACTGAATTATCAATTACATTTGTAAGATTTCATTGTATCGCATTTCACTTATTTCAATAAAATGCAGCTAAGTGATAAAAGAGTATTATTATTTAACGACCCTTTCTTTCCCTACTTACTCGTTCCTATCCTAAACCTAGCCGTTTTCAAGTTACTACACCTGCAAGAAAGGCAGATTTTCGCGCTGCATTGCAAAAACTCAAAATTTCGGCCCCACAGCTTCTCTTGCAGGTGCAGCGCGAAAATCTGCTTCTCTTGCAGGTGCGGCACTTCAAAATCCCCTTGTTCCGAAATTCATTGCACGATTCTTGCACCTGCAAGAGAGGCAGATTTTCGCGCTGCACCTGCAAGAGAAGGTTTGGCTTCTGGGCTAGCTGGAAATCCTGAATTTGTGGGAAATTTGGTTCAAGAGGGCTTTTACAATGATAATACGGTTTTCTAAAATATTTTCCACTTTATTTTCTTTAAAATATATTTATATTATATTTTTTTTGCAAATAAATATAATATTGAATAAGTTCGCTTTAAAGTAGTAAGGACTATCTATGTGTATTTAGTGTTCAACTCGCAATTATATTACGAAGACTGGTTAATTAATTCGAGGCTTTCGTCTGTTATATAGGTAATCAATTCTTTGGAAGCGTCGGTGAGTGTCAACTGGTGTAACGAAAACGGACTGGACGAGTGCAGCATTTACAATATGTGATTTTTAAGTGGAAATTAAACATAAGTAATTAGAATGGAATTATTATATATCACTGTACATTATTCAGAGTATTTTAATAAACCACATGTAGAGAAAAACCGCATCTTTTAATTTAGAACAGTACCCTATAACTTCCCATTTCCCAATTAAATCCCAAAGTCTGCCTCTGCGTTGATCAGTTCTGTATCTTCGATTCTCTCTCCGAAGGCGCTAACTTAGTGCCACCTCTTTCGACGTCATGTTCTCCTGTTACGAAGCTCAATTTTGGAGCGTTCAGAAAATTTTGTCAGATTTTAGCCAATGCATCAGGAGAACATGAAGCGAAGGGAGGTGCTCTGAATTTCCTAGTCGAAAACTCTGCGCCTCTACGTCGAACAGTTCTGCGCCTTAGATTCCCTTTCCGAAGACGCTAACTTTGTGCCGCCTCCTTCCACATCATGTTCTCCTGTTACGAAGCTCAATTTTGCAGCGTTCAGAAATTTTTGGCTAGATTTTGGAGCGATGTATCAGGAGAACATGAAGCGAAGGGAGGTGCTCTGAATTTCCTAGTCGAAAACTCTGCGCCTCTACGTCGAACAGTTCTGCGCCTTAGATTCCCTTTCCGAAGACGCTAACTTTGTGCCGCCTCCTTCCACATCATGTTCTCCTGTTACGAAGCTCAATTTTGGAGCGTTCAGAAAATTTTGTCAGATTTTAGCCAATGCATCAGGAGAACATGAAGCGAAGGGAGGTGCTCTGAATTTCCTAGTCGAAAACTCTGCGCCTCTACGTCGAACAGTTCTGCGCCTTAGATTCCCTTTCCGAAGACGCTAACTTTGTGCCGCCTCCTTCGACATCATGTTCTCCTGTTACGAAGCTCAATTTTGCAGCGTTCAGAAATTTTTGGCTAGATTTTGGAGCGATGTATCAGGAGAACATGAAGCGAAGGGAGGTGCTCTGAATTTCCTAGTCGAAAACTCTGCGCCTCTACGTCGAACAGTTCTGCGCCTTAGATTCCCTTTCCGAAGACGCTAACTTTGTGCCGCCTCCTTCCACATCATGTTCTCCTGTTACGAAGCTCAATTTTGCAGCGTTCAGAAATTTTTGGCTAGATTTTGGAGCGATGTATCAGGAGAACATGAAGCGAAGGGAGGTGCTCTGAATTTCCTAGTCGAAAACTCTGCGCCTCTACGTCGAACAGTTCTGCGCCTTAGATTCCCTTTCCGAAGACGCTAACTTTGTGCCGCCTCCTTCGACATCATGTTCTCCTGTTACGAAGCTCAATTTTGCAGCGTTCAGAAATTTTTGGCTAGATTTTGGAGCGATGTATCAGGAGAACATGAAGCGAAGGGAGGTGCTCTGAATTTCCTAGTCGAAAACTCTGCGCCTCTACGTCGAACAGTTCTGCGCCTTAGATTCCCTTTCCGAAGACGCTAACTTTGTGCCGCCTCCTTCCACATCATGTTCTCCTGTTACGAAGCTCAATTTTGCAGCGTTCAGAAATTTTTGGCTAGATTTTGGAGCGATGTATCAGGAGAACATGAAGCGAAGGGAGGTGCTCTGAATTTCCTAGTCGAAAACTCTGCGCCTCTACGTCGAACAGTTCTGCGCCTTAGATTCCCTTTCCGAAGACGCTAACTTTGTGCCGCCTCCTTCCACATCATGTTCTCCTGTTACGAAGCTCAATTTTGCAGCGTTCAGAAATTTTTGGCTAGATTTTGGAGCGATGTATCAGGAGAACATGAAGCGAAGGGAGGTGCTCTGAATTTCCTAGTCGAAAACTCTGCGCCTCTACGTCGAACAGTTCTGCGCCTTAGATTCCCTTTCCGAAGACGCTAACTTTGTGCCGCCTCCTTCGACATCATGTTCTCCTGTTACGAAGCTCAATTTTGCAGCGTTCAGAAATTTTTGGCTAGATTTTGGAGCGATGTATCAGGAGAACATGAAGCGAAGGGAGGTGCTCTGAATTTCCTAGTCGAAAACTCTGCGCCTCTACGTCGAACAGTTCTGCGCCTTAGATTCCCTTTCCGAAGACGCTAACTTTGTGCCGCCTCCTTCCACATCATGTTCTCCTGTTACGAAGCTCAATTTTGCAGCGTTCAGAAATTTTTGGCTAGATTTTGGAGCGATGTATCAGGAGAACATGAAGCGAAGGGAGGTGCTCTGAATTTCCTAGTCGAAAACTCTGCGCCTCTACGTCGAACAGTTCTGCGCCTTAGATTCCCTTTCCGAAGACGCTAACTTTGTGCCGCCTCCTTCCACATCATGTTCTCCTGTTACGAAGCTCAATTTTGCAGCGTTCAGAAATTTTTGGCTAGATTTTGGAGCGATGTATCAGGAGAACATGAAGCGAAGGGAGGTGCTCTGAATTTCCTAGTCGAAAACTCTGCGCCTCTACGTCGAACAGTTCTGCGCCTTAGATTCCCTTTCCGAAGACGCTAACTTTGTGCCGCCTCCTTCCACATCATGTTCTCCTGTTACGAAGCTCAATTTTGGAGCGTTCAGAAAATTTTGTCAGATTTTAGCCAATGCATCAGGAGAACATGAAGCGAAGGGAGGTGCTCTGAATTTCCTAGTCGAAAACTCTGCGCCTCTACGTCGAACAGTTCTGCGCCTTAGATTCCCTTTCCGAAGACGCTAACTTTGTGCCGCCTCCTTCGACATCATGTTCTCCTGTTACGAAGCTCAATTTTGCAGCGTTCAGAAATTTTTGGCTAGATTTTGGAGCGATGTATCAGGAGAACATGAAGCGAAGGGAGGTGCTCTGAATTTCCTAGTCGAAAACTCTGCGCCTCTACGTCGAACAGTTCTGCGCCTTAGATTCCCTTTCCGAAGACGCTAACTTTGTGCCGCCTCCTTCCACATCATGTTCTCCTGTTACGAAGCTCAATTTTGCAGCGTTCAGAAATTTTTGGCTAGATTTTGGAGCGATGTATCAGGAGAACATGAAGCGAAGGGAGGTGCTCTGAATTTCCTAGTCGAAAACTCTGCGCCTCTACGTCGAACAGTTCTGCGCCTTAGATTCCCTTTCCGAAGACGCTAACTTTGTGCCGCCTCCTTCCACATCATGTTCTCCTGTTACGAAGCTCAATTTTGCAGCGTTCAGAAATTTTTGGCTAGATTTTGGAGCGATGTATCAGGAGAAAATGAAGCGAAGGGAGGTGCTCTGAATTTCCTAGTCGAAAACTCTGCGCCTCTACGTCGAACAGTTCTGCGCCTTAGATTCCCTTTCCGAAGACGCTAACTTTGTGCCGCCTCCTTCGACATCATGTTCTCCTGTTACGAAGCTCAATTTTGCAGCGTTCAGAAATTTTTGGCTAGATTTTGGAGCGATGTATCAGGAGAAAATGAAGCGAAGGGAGGTGCTCTGAATTTCCTAGTCGAAAACTCTGCGCCTCTACGTCGAACAGTTCTGCGCCTTAGATTCCCTTTCCGAAGACGCTAACTTTGTGCCGCCTCCTTCCACATCATGTTCTCCTGTTACGAAGCTCAATTTTGCAGCGTTCAGAAATTTTTGGCTAGATTTTGGAGCGATGTATCAGGAGAAAATGAAGCGAAGGGAGGTGCTCTGAATTTCCTAGTCGAAAACTCTGCGCCTCTACGTCGAACAGTTCTGCGCCTTAGATTCCCTTTCCGAAGACGCTAACTTTGTGCCGCCTCCTTCGACATCATGTTCTCCTGTTACGAAGCTCAATTTTGCAGCGTTCAGAAATTTTTGGCTAGATTTTGGAGCGATGTATCAGGAGAACATGAAGCGAAGGGAGGTGCTCTGAATTTCCTAGTCGAAAACTCTGCGCCTCTACGTCGAACAGTTCTGCGCCTTAGATTCCCTTTCCGAAGACGCTAACTTTGTGCCGCCTCCTTCCACATCATGTTCTCCTGTTACGAAGCTCAATTTTGCAGCGTTCAGAAATTTTTGGCTAGATTTTGGAGCGATGTATCAGGAGAAAATGAAGCGAAGGGAGGTGCTCTGAATTTCCTAGTCGAAAACTCTGCGCCTCTACGTCGAACAGTTCTGCGCCTTAGATTCCCTTTCCGAAGACGCTAACTTTGTGCCGCCTCCTTCCACATCATGTTCTCCTGTTACGAAGCTCAATTTTGCAGCGTTCAGAAATTTTTGGCTAGATTTTGGAGCGATGTATCAGGAGAACATGAAGCGAAGGGAGGTGCTATGAATTTCCTAGTCGAAAACTCTGCGCCTCTACGTCGAACAGTTCTGCGCCTTAGATTCCCTTTCCGAAGACGCTAACTTTGTGCCGCCTCCTTCGACATCATGTTCTCCTGTTACGAAGCTCAATTTTGCAGCGTTCAGAAATTTTTGGCTAGATTTTGGAGCGATGTATCAGGAGAACATGAAGCGAAGGGAGGTGCTATGAATTTCCTAGTCGAAAACTCTGCGCCTCTACGTCGAACAGTTCTGCGCCTTAGATTCCCTTTCCGAAGACGCTAACTTTGTGCCGCCTCCTTCCACATCATGTTCTCCTGTTACGAAGCTCAATTTTGCAGCGTTCAGAAATTTTTGGCTAGATTTTGGAGCGATGTATCAGGAGAAAATGAAGCGAAGGGAGGTGCTCTGAATTTCCTAGTCGAAAACTCTGCGCCTCTACGTCGAACAGTTCTGCGCCTTAGATTCCCTTTCCGAAGACGCTAACTTTGTGCCGCCTCCTTCCACATCATGTTCTCCTGTTACGAAGCTCAATTTTGCAGCGTTCAGAAATTTTTGGCTAGATTTTGGAGCGATGTATCAGGAGAACATGAAGCGAAGGGAGGTGCTCTGAATTTCCTAGTCGAAAACTCTGCGCCTCTACGTCGAACAGTTCTGCGCCTTAGATTCCCTTTCCGAAGACGCTAACTTTGTGCCGCCTCCTTCCACATCATGTTCTCCTGTTACGAAGCTCAATTTTGCAGCGTTCAGAAATTTTTGGCTAGATTTTGGAGCGATGTATCAGGAGAAAATGAAGCGAAGGGAGGTGCTCTGAATTTCCTAGTCGAAAACTCTGCGCCTCTACGTCGAACAGTTCTGCGCCTTAGATTCCCTTTCCGAAGACGCTAACTTTGTGCCGCCTCCTTCCACATCATGTTCTCCTGTTACGAAGCTCAATTTTGCAGCGTTCAGAAATTTTTGGCTAGATTTTGGAGCGATGTATCAGGAGAACATGAAGCGAAGGGAGGTGCTATGAATTTCCTAGTCGAAAACTCTGCGCCTCTACGTCGAACAGTTCTGCGCCTTAGATTCCCTTTCCGAAGACGCTAACTTTGTGCCGCCTCCTTCGACATCATGTTCTCCTGTTACGAAGCTCAATTTTGCAGCGTTCAGAAATTTTTGGCTAGATTTTGGAGCGATGTATCAGGAGAACATGAAGCGAAGGGAGGTGCTATGAATTTCCTAGTCGAAAACTCTGCGCCTCTACGTCGAACAGTTCTGCGCCTTAGATTCCCTTTCCGAAGACGCTAACTTTGTGCCGCCTCCTTCCACATCATGTTCTCCTGTTACGAAGCTCAATTTTGCAGCGTTCAGAAATTTTTGGCTAGATTTTGGAGCGATGTATCAGGAGAAAATGAAGCGAAGGGAGGTGCTCTGAATTTCCTAGTCGAAAACTCTGCGCCTCTACGTCGAACAGTTCTGCGCCTTAGATTCCCTTTCCGAAGACGCTAACTTTGTGCCGCCTCCTTCCACATCATGTTCTCCTGTTACGAAGCTCAATTTTGCAGCGTTCAGAAATTTTTGGCTAGATTTTGGAGCGATGTATCAGGAGAAAATGAAGCGAAGGGAGGTGCTCTGAATTTCCTAGTCGAAAACTCTGCGCCTCTACGTCGAACAGTTCTGCGCCTTAGATTCCCTTTCCGAAGACGCTAACTTTGTGCCGCCTCCTTCGACATCATGTTCTCCTGTTACGAAGCTCAATTTTGCAGCGTTCAGAAATTTTTGGCTAGATTTTGGAGCGATGTATCAGGAGAACATGAAGCGAAGGGAGGTGCTCTGAATTTCCTAGTCGAAAACTCTGCGCCTCTACGTCGAACAGTTCTGCGCCTTAGATTCCCTTTCCGAAGACGCTAACTTTGTGCCGCCTCCTTCGACATCATGTTCTCCTGTTACGAAGCTCAATTTTGCAGCGTTCAGAAATTTTTGGCTAGATTTTGGAGCGATGTATCAGGAGAAAATGAAGCGAAGGGAGGTGCTCTGAATTTCCTAGTCGAAAACTCTGCGCCTCTACGTCGAACAGTTCTGCGCCTTAGATTCCCTTTCCGAAGACGCTAACTTTGTGCCGCCTCCTTCCACATCATGTTCTCCTGTTACGAAGCTCAATTTTGCAGCGTTCAGAAATTTTTGGCTAGATTTTGGAGCGATGTATCAGGAGAACATGAAGCGAAGGGAGGTGCTATGAATTTCCTAGTCGAAAACTCTGCGCCTCTACGTCGAACAGTTCTGCGCCTTAGATTCCCTTTCCGAAGACGCTAACTTTGTGCCGCCTCCTTCCACATCATGTTCTCCTGTTACGAAGCTCAATTTTGCAGCGTTCAGAAATTTTTGGCTAGATTTTGGAGCGATGTATCAGGAGAAAATGAAGCGAAGGGAGGTGCTCTGAATTTCCTAGTCGAAAACTCTGCGCCTCTACGTCGAACAGTTCAGCGCCTTAGATTCCCTTTCCGAAGACGCTAACTTTGTGCCGCCTCCTTCCACATCATGTTCTCCTGTTACGAAGCTCAATTTTGCAGCGTTCAGAAATTTTTGGCTAGATTTTGGAGCGATGTATCAGGAGAAAATGAAGCGAAGGGAGGTGCTCTGAATTTCCTAGTCGAAAACTCTGCGCCTCTACGTCGAACAGTTCTGCGCCTTAGATTCCCTTTCCGAAGACGCTAACTTTGTGCCGCCTCCTTCCACATCATGTTCTCCTGTTACGAAGCTCAATTTTGCAGCGTTCAGAAATTTTTGGCTAGATTTTGGAGCGATGTATCAGGAGAAAATGAAGCGAAGGGAGGTGCTCTGAATTTCCTAGTCGAAAACTCTGCGCCTCTACGTCGAACAGTTCTGCGCCTTAGATTCCCTTTCCGAAGACGCTAACTTTGTGCCGCCTCCTTCGACATCATGTTCTCCTGTTACGAAGCTCAATTTTGCAGCGTTCAGAAATTTTTGGCTAGATTTTGGAGCGATGTATCAGGAGAACATGAAGCGAAGGGAGGTGCTCTGAATTTCCTAGTCGAAAACTCTGCGCCTCTACGTCGAACAGTTCTGCGCCTTAGATTCCCTTTCCGAAGACGCTAACTTTGTGCCGCCTCCTTCCACATCATGTTCTCCTGTTACGAAGCTCAATTTTGCAGCGTTCAGAAATTTTTGGCTAGATTTTGGAGCGATGTATCAGGAGAACATGAAGCGAAGGGAGGTGCTCTGAATTTCCTAGTCGAAAACTCTGCGCCTCTACGTCGAACAGTTCTGCGCCTTAGATTCCCTTTCCGAAGACGCTAACTTTGTGCCGCCTCCTTCCACATCATGTTCTCCTGTTACGAAGCTCAATTTTGCAGCGTTCAGAAATTTTTGGCTAGATTTTGGAGCGATGTATCAGGAGAAAATGAAGCGAAGGGAGGTGCTCTGAATTTCCTAGTCGAAAACTCTGCGCCTCTACGTCGAACAGTTCTGCGCCTTAGATTCCCTTTCCGAAGACGCTAACTTTGTGCCGCCTCCTTCGACATCATGTTCTCCTGTTACGAAGCTCAATTTTGCAGCGTTCAGAAATTTTTGGCTAGATTTTGGAGCGATGTATCAGGAGAACATGAAGCGAAGGGAGGTGCTCTGAATTTCCTAGTCGAAAACTCTGCGCCTCTACGTCGAACAGTTCTGCGCCTTAGATTCCCTTTCCGAAGACGCTAACTTTGTGCCGCCTCCTTCCACATCATGTTCTCCTGTTACGAAGCTCAATTTTGCAGCGTTCAGAAATTTTTGGCTAGATTTTGGAGCGATGTATCAGGAGAAAATGAAGCGAAGGGAGGTGCTCTGAATTTCCTAGTCGAAAACTCTGCGCCTCTACGTCGAACAGTTCTGCGCCTTAGATTCCCTTTCCGAAGACGCTAACTTTGTGCCGCCTCCTTCCACATCATGTTCTCCTGTTACGAAGCTCAATTTTGCAGCGTTCAGAAATTTTTGGCTAGATTTTGGAGCGATGTATCAGGAGAACATGAAGCGAAGGGAGGTGCTCTGAATTTCCTAGTCGAAAACTCTGCGCCTCTACGTCGAACAGTTCTGCGCCTTAGATTCCCTTTCCGAAGACGCTAACTTTGTGCCGCCTCCTCCCACATCATGTTCTCCTGTTACGAAGCTCAATTTTGCAGCGTTCAGAAATTTTTGGCTAGATTTTGGAGCGATGTATCAGGAGAACATGAAGCGAAGGGAGGTGCTCTGAATTTCCTAGTCGAAAACTCTGCGCCTCTACGTCGAACAGTTCTGCGCCTTAGATTCCCTTTCCGAAGACGCTAACTTTGTGCCGCCTCCTTCGACATCATGTTCTCCTGTTACGAAGCTCAATTTTGCAGCGTTCAGAAATTTTTGGCTAGATTTTGGAGCGATGTATCAGGAGAAAATGAAGCGAAGGGAGGTGCTCTGAATTTCCTAGTCGAAAACTCTGCGCCTCTACGTCGAACAGTTCTGCGCCTTAGATTCCCTTTCCGAAGACGCTAACTTTGTGCCGCCTCCTTCCACATCATGTTCTCCTGTTACGAAGCTCAATTTTGCAGCGTTCAGAAATTTTTGGCTAGATTTTGGAGCGATGTATCAGGAGAACATGAAGCGAAGGGAGGTGCTCTGAATTTCCTAGTCGAAAACTCTGCGCCTCTACGTCGAACAGTTCTGCGCCTTAGATTCCCTTTCCGAAGACGCTAACTTTGTGCCGCCTCCTTCCACATCGTGTTCTCCTGTTACGAACAGGAACCCTTCCTTCCCCTACTTACTCGTTTTCAAGTTACTGCACCTGCAAGAGAGGCAGATTTTCGCGCTGCACCTGCAAAAACTCAAAATTTCGGCCCCACAGCTTCTCTTGCAGGTGCAGCGCGAAAATCTGCTTCTCTTGCAGGTGCGGCACTTCAAAATCCCCTTGTTCCGAAATTCATTGCACGATTCTTGCACCTGCAAGAGAGGCAGATTTTCGCGCTGCACCTGCAAGAGAAGGTTTGGCTTCTGGGCTAGCTGGAAATCCGGAATTTGTGGAAAATTTGGTTCAAGAGGGCTTTTACAATGATAATACGGTTTTCTAAAGTTCTTTCCACTTTATTTTCTTCAAAATACATTCAATACATCGCAATCGTGTGATACAGGTACGTATAAATGAATATTAAATAAGTAATAAGTATATTTTCACTTTGTTTTATGTATAAAATCACTATTGCCTCGAGTCCACTGTTGAGGTTAGTAGTGTTTCCATATTTGATGCACTTAAGGTTGTTGTCCAGCAAGAATGATCCAGAAATGTCTCCTATAACAGACGAAAAATATATTATAGCAACTTGTATGATCTGGAATATATTAAAAGATTTTTATGCACAATGAATGTAAAGAAAAATTTGTTAAGCCCCCCTCCCATCCTTCTTTATAGCGCGACGAATCACGACGAATCGAGCTGAAGTAAAGCTCGTAATAGCGGCTTCTTAGGAAATGTCAAAAAAACGGAAAAATTCATAAATAAAAAATGAAAACCCTGTTATTTCGGGACTTGCGTGCTCACATCTTGTAGAATGTAGAGTAAATTTCAATGTCTTCGATAAACTAATGCTCGGCGCAAATAGAATCCAATTATTATTACTTCTCTAGAATGATTAAACAGTGCATTAGTAACTTGCGGGAATGTCAGTATCAGCGTGTATTTTTAATACTTTTCGGCGTACGATACGTGAAAGCGTTCTACTGCACCCAAAGTACTTACTAATAAATAATGTCATCTTGTAATTTATATCTTACACGGGATTTGAAGAAATACCATTTTTGAGCACCATAGTGTCTTGATCCCCGAAATGGATTTTCGCAGTGAAATCCGCGTGAGTCGTTCACTGACCGAGTCAAAGAGTAGCGTAGAAAAAGCCTGCCTTCAAACAAGTTACACGTATACAAGCACGCCAGCCTTTCAGCTTTCAACACTTTTCAGAGTAGTTCCGGATTTGGACGCTGTTCATGATCAGAGGCCGCTAAATTCAGTCCTCGAATTATGGGTCGGTAATACAGTTTGGGTGGTGACACGAAGTCCCATAAGGTGATAGGTCTATTCTATACTTCGTCGATGATCTGAGAATACCTTGCCTGGCCACGCCAAGTATTTGACTTCCAGGCCGCGGACATCTTTTTTTTGTCTTTTATTGTGTTACACAGTGTCGCCTTTGCACGCTGCGGGAAAGCACCATTATGTACTTGCAGCTCATTCTTATTTCACATCTTTTTTTACTTTGTATTTATTAGTATTATTTTCTTTATTTTGTGATTTACTTGATTTCATGTACTTGGCGTAATTTTTTTACTTTTTAAAGTTTTTTGGGGGGTACTTATATACAATAAACTATGGTAAATTTAGTTGTAGAGTTTTGAATCTTGATATTTCATGAATGGGGATAGATAAGCCCTACATTTGACTCCGGGAAGACCTCCGGGAGATCACGGCGAGTTTTTTGACACCACACACGGCCACCATGGATTGCCAGGTACGGATGGGGGGAATTTTTTAATTTAATTGATTTTTCAAGTCACCTTGATCGCCCATGAGAGGGTAGGTAAGTTGACAACGAGCGGTAACAGGCCGACATACAGCAAAGTGCCGACGGCCGGCGAGGTACCGGCAACTAATAAGTGCCCGACGGCCACTTGAGATGGCAGCAACTGGTATCGTACCGACGCAGGATAACTCGGTCTTCGGTCGGTAGGCTTCCAGCGGTCGGTGAATGGCCGACGCATTCGCGTGTATCGACGCCCTGGGTAATACCGCCGGTCGGGAACTGATCGACGGTCGAGGGTCCAACGATGGCTTAGAGTATATGCTCTAAGAGTAATAATAGATAATAGTGCATTACCAACAGCCGATGGACACCGTGGGACATACCTGCCGACGGTTCTCTCGCGCTCGGGGTACCTATGCATAAATGCATTTTCCGCCTCCTCCATAAAAAAAAAAAAGATACCTAGGCAAAAATTTGAATCCGAATTCGCGGTGAAAGACGCGTAAAAAAACGGGGGCTCTAGGATCGCGTTACGCGCAATCACGAAGGATCTTGCTGGAATGCCAGATTGCTAGGAAGACTGCTTCCACTTGGAACCATTTTAAATCTTTCGCGGTGATTCTAACCGATTCGATCGATTGGATTATTTTACGAATTTTATTACTATGCTTGATGAGGTTATTGTTAGATTTAGCATGAATTTTCGTGTTTTCAGATTCATGACCATTGTACGTGCTTTCAGATTCATGGAATTGTACATGCTTTCAGAAACCTAACCCACCGTTATCCAAATTCCATGATATTAAGACTGCATCACTATCCTTCTTCAAAACACCTAGAATTGTAAGTGTTTCAAATACTTACTCCAAAGTACTAGTAACATAAAAATAATATACTGTTTATTGTATAATTAGTTGTTTCTACCCAAATGAAAGTAGGATTAACGCAAAATCAAATGAAAAACAGTGAGGAATATGATTTCAGCCTTTTATTTTGAAATGAAAATAAGTTACAATAACTCTTTACAGTGGTGCATTTATAAAGTGCTGATATTGGTTGATCGATGAGTTAGGCAGTGTTCGTCACCGTGGTTTCTCACTTTCTTGTCGGTCACCCAATTCCACAATATCTTATTAAGAATAAAGCGTGGAATAAAGCTTATTGAAATAACAGGTGTATTCACGCCGCATCGAGACAGTGACAATGCAAATAGTATCGAATGAGTACATTATTATTCCATTGTCTCAGATTGCATCCAAAATTGTCCAAATAATTTCCTGAAATCAGAAAATATAATTCTATTTCATAATCGAAATATCTGTGAATAATAG
This sequence comes from Andrena bicolor, assembly GCA_960531205.1. NCBI lineage: Eukaryota > Metazoa > Arthropoda > Insecta > Hymenoptera > Andrenidae > Andrena > Andrena bicolor. The sequence goes on along the minus strand of OY482667.1, from coordinate 38,232,692 downwards.
CATTTCAAATAATGTTGTACCAAAAGTGCTTAGATCTGCGACTCACCAATCTTTTAGTTCCTCCCATGTTCATCAATCTCTGAAGGTTTTTTTACGAACATCTTGATGGACAAGAATAATCGATTCTCTATCACAATTATCCATTCGTACAACCATATTGTCTCATGCAATTGTAATTTCACAAGCTTCTCATAGTAATCTGGCAATTCGTAACCACATTAAGAACACAGATCTGTAAATCTGAAAATTGAAGCCAAAAACAATTATATAGAGTCTAATAAAACGCATGAATGTAGTAAACATAAACAAATTATGCTAAAACTTACTATTTGGATGAAATGTATACAGAAGATGACGTTACGAATGAAAATTTTGATTTCTTAACCACGAACAATTACACTTCTCGATTGCATAAATATATCGTTGCGGCATAATAATAATATTATGGAAGGATGTTGAGTTATAAAATGTTCACAAATACGGTGTAAAAGAACGAAATGTAGTTCATACTTCATGTAGTGTATATAGGTTATTTTTTCTGTCACTTCGAGGAGCGGATTTTCTGTCCTCGAAGTGACAGTAAATATAACCTACATGCTACATGACAATAAATGTTTATTGGATATTTCGTTCTTTTACACCGTATTCGTGAACATTTTATGACTCAACATCCTTCCAAAATATTATTATTACGCCGCAACAGTATTTTTATGGAATCGAGGAATGTAATTATTCGTGGGTAGAAAAATAAAATTTCCATTCGCCTGTGTCGCTCCCAGTGTCGCCTTTGCACGCTGCGGGAAAGCACCATTATGTACTTGCAGCTCATTCTTATTTCACATCTTTTTTTACTTTGTATTTATTAGTATTATTTTCTTTATTTTGTGATTTACTTGATTTCATGTACTTGGCGTAATTTTTTTACTTTTTTAAAGTTTTTTGGGGGGTACTTATATACAATAAACTATTGCAAATTTAGTTGTAGAGATTTGAATCTTGATATTTCATGAATAGGGATAGATATGCCCTACATTTGACGCCGGGAGGACCTCCGGGAGATCACGGCGAGTTTTTTGACACCACACACGGCCACCCTGGATTGCCAGGTACGGATGGGGGGAATTTTTTAATTTAATTGATTTTTCGAGTGACCTTGATCGCCCATGAGAGGGCAGGTAAGTTGACAACGAGCGGTAACAGGCCGACATACAGCAAAGTGCCGACGGCCGGCGAGGTACCGGCAACTGATAAGTGCCCGATGGCCACTTGAGATGGCAGCAACTGGTATCGTATCGATCTTCGGTCGGTAGGCTTCCAGCGGTCGGTGAATGGCCGACGCATTCGCGTGTATCGACGCCCTGGGTAATACCGCCGGTCGGGAAGTGATCGAAGGTCGAGGGTCCAACGATGGTGCTAGTAAGCCAACAATCGGTATGTTATCAGCCGTCGAGGGATTTTCGACAACCTTTAATAGTGCATCACCAACAGCCGATGGACACCGTGGGACATACCGACGGTTGGGAGGCATCGGCATATGGTACTGCCCCGGTATGGAAACACGTCTACGTAGAAGAAAGAAGATAGAAGAGGATAGAAGGGAGAAGAGCGAAGAACCTTCAGTTCCATTAGGGAAAGAAGGAGCCCAAAAAAACTTTAAAAAAGTAAAAAAATTACGCCAAGTACATGAAATCACAATAAAATAGAAGGAAATATACAATCCCCACCAAAATAGAAGAAAATATACAATATAAAAAAATATGTGAAATCAAAATGAGCTGCAAGTACATAAAGGTGCTTTCCAACTGCGCTTAGGATGACACAACTACAAATACACAGCTAAAGTGCTGTGTTCGTACATTCTATTATTCATATCGCGGACATTTTAATTAACCCATGAGAATAAAAGAATCCCATTTAAAAACATTGTCGTAAATTAATAGCTTTACAAAATTAATGATATACAAAAATTGCGCGAATTATAATGGTTATTTATACAAAGAAAAAAATGTCTTAAACAATATTAAGCAGATATATTTTTACATTTTACATATTTATACATATTTATTCAGTTTCGCAACACCAATTCAGGGAGCAGCGCCAATTTTTTTCTCTGACGTAGATCACACTGCATCATCTTCTGCTTCGATTATCTGTAAATAAATAAAATCCACATTTTAGTTATTTTAGTTACAACTTAACGCAGAACATATATAGAAATAGAGTGGCATTTGGCCATAGTGAGTGTAGAGACTACAAAATGTGTCCGAAGGAGGTGAGAGCGTATGACAGAAAGTCTTGTTGCAGGAAATTTAAATGCTAATGGTAATTCAGCGAAAATGAACGAAGAGATCCAATATTGTTAATGGGAATCTAAAAAATTAATGAATTAAAAAATAGCGTGGCAACTACTGTGGATTTTATTAAAGTACTACGAATGTATTTCACAAAAGATTGCAAAGCATCAAGGGAGATGTGTTTTCATCGTACTTTCTTCACTAATGTGACTTGCTCTAAATACATTGCAAGCAGTCCACCATAATTTATTTTCTTAATAATTCTTAATGCTATGTCTTTTGACAAATTTTGTCGATTTACCTTATTTGACAAATTTCTTCATTTACCCATTTAATGTAAAAACTCCTGACATTTCAAATTTGGACGACTTATATTTTTTGACACTTGGAAGGTTAAGATTGGTAGATTATAAAGTTGAATGGTGTATTTAAAAAATTTGATACATACAATGACGGACGACGATCCCTGCCGAATAATCCCGAGAGTCAACGAACGAAGCACGAAACATGCGTTAGTTTCGTTTTGGCTGAAGGCGAACTTTGAACATATTTTTCTTTGAAACAGTAATAGTTATTCGGTTGCTCGTTGCATCAAATTATTCTACGAACCCTCCGGAATACAACGATATAAGTTATCATGGCATTATGAACAATTAAATATGTTTAAACAACGAAACAAATCGAGAGGGCCACCCGAAATGCACAATTTTTCAGAAATCTTTCAATATATTTAAAAAATTAAGAGACTAGGAGAAAATCTGACTACACCACGCGATGCAGCGGACATTTTTCATTCGGAAAAACGTCAATAGCAATCGTAAGTCACGTTTTGTTTTCAATACAGAAACGAAACAGTTTGGCAAAACCTGGATTGGCCGACTTTTACGCTGTCTGGCAATAGGTACAGAAACGAAGTGGTACTCAACTGCGGCGAGCGCACCCATTGCCGCCGTTGAGTACCACTGCCTAGTCGTTTCTATACCCATTGCCAGACAGCGTAAAACTCGGCAAATCCAGGTTTTGCCAAACTATTTCGTTTCTGTATTGAAAACAAAACGCGACTTACGATTGCTGTTGATGTTTTTCCGGAGGAAAAATGTCCGCTGCATCGCGTGGTGTAGTCAGATTTTTTCCTAGTCTCTTAGTTTTTGAAATATATTGAAAGATTTCCGAAAAATTGTGCATTTCGGGTGGCCCTTTCGATTTGTTTCGTTGTTTAAACATATTTAATTGTTCATAATGCCATGATAACTTATATCGTTGTAATCGGGAGGGTTCGTAGAATAATTTGATGCAACGAGTAACCGAATAACTGTTACTGTTACAAAACAAAACATGTTCAAAGTTGAAAATTTGCATTTTTCTTTTCAAAATCGAATTTCTCAAAAACGGAAGGTGATGGCGAGAAACGGTTTGCGGATTCGTTTTCAGCGCACAAAAATCTATAAGAAACTGCTATTGAACAGGGAATTATTGGCAAAAAAATATGTCGCTTTGAATAGTCACTTGGTTACTCATTCTTAAATTTGAAACCATACGCAATCTTCTTCTAACTAATAACTGATAATTTACAACAATGCTATCTATGTATCATTTTGTTTTATATAAATCTTTTTTACAAATTTCACGTATTCATTAAGGGAAATTAATAATAATAACAAGGGAAATTAATAATAATAATAATGTTTATTTGTTCTACAGGCTCACAGCCTATTACAAAGGAGGTTGTTTGGTTCTCACATCTATCTACACCCTTACTTTTATCTGTGTTACATTATACTTAAGCCTAATATCTATACTTTATATATTATTTATCCTCTTATTACATTTCAATTAGTGCTAGTTTACTTTTTATTACTGTATATACAAAATAAAACATATTCTTTGCTTCATCGATGTTCCTAATATTTAATACTTCAGGGAACTCTTTTTCCCTAACTTTTTGTGCATGCCTTTGTTGATATTGGGGACATACAGACAGAACATGCTTTAGAGTCTCCCTTCTTCTCATGTTGCATAGTTGACATTCCTCTGCATCGCTTATTTTTACTCTTTCTTCCTTTTCTTCTACCATACTGAATTCATGTCTTCCTGCCAAGAATTGCAAGGGAAATTATAAGGGTACTTTAAAAGATAATTATAATTCTATATTTTTATTCCTCAAAGATGAGGAATTACCGTAAAAATAAATGGTAGCTATACCTTGTAAAAATTGGACACCAACAAAATATTCTTCCGGTTGTAGATGGTTCCATTTAAATTTACATACCCAGTTATAGGTCTCATTCTGTTGCTAAAAAATTAAATTGCAATATATGTCGATTATTAATTGTGGATGATAACGGTAAAACTGTAGGCGATGTATATTTTAATCACTTACAAAAAGGGGTCGTTTCTGTTCCCACTGATGAAGTCAGAACCTCATTTATTCAAGTATATGCAATAATGTAAGCCATAATAGGTCATGGTAATTTGGAATTTCCACATTTGCAATCTGAAAATCATAAACATATTTTATGTAAGTTAACCCATTATAATAAAAAAAAAGGTAACACGCCATGGTAAATACCCATAGGGTGGTGAAGAAATTTTCCACAATTATAATACTGCCCTCTAACACGATCTTATATTTAACTGCATAATTGTTCCTTTGAACAGCTAATTATGCTAACCTCTTTTCTACGGGCACTTAACCTGTTTGGCTTCGTACCAATAATTTTGTCTATACATATTTCACGTCTCTATTAACTTATACATACCTTTATTAATTTGTAAATCATTCAATGTGGTTCAAAGATGGTTTTAACTTGTTTCACATTCCTATTTTCTTGAAATCTCTGTAAAATATTTCAAATATAATGCATCACAACACCAAACTATTCCGAGAGTCCACATAACATATACCACATTTATGAATATTAATACACTCCTGTATTACATCTACTTACTATAGTTATGATATTTATGTATTCCTTATACATAATTAATCAAAAATACTGTATATTAGTATAATTTTATATCGCAAAATAACGATAATTGTAATGCTGACTACAAAACTCCACTATTGAAAATAGGACCCCCAATCTGCACATGAGCGGTGTTGCCACGTTGTATAGAATGGTATAGAACGGCTAGTAGGAGAGTTGGCTGTGCATTAATTTATAGCGAATTCGGTACCTCGCACTGACTCTGTGCTGGTGCCAAAATATGCCAAAAAATGACTTGGATTGGTTGATTCTTATAGAGCTAGCCAATCCAAGTCATTTTCTGGCACCAGCACAGAGTCAGTGCGAGGTACCGAATTCGCTGTAGAGATATTGCCGCGCTCTAGGAATAACAGGTGTGTATTTCTAGGGGAAATATGTGATGCTTTTGTTATTAAGTTGCTGAAAGTAGCAAAACACGACGTTTGCGTTGCACGTTTATTTTTTACCGTTGAAGCAGGTTGAAGGGTAATGATAAAATATGCGACAATTCAAACGTACTGCCTATATAGTGTAATAAATGGAAAAAAGTGCTATTACAAATAATTGTAGCTTTGTGAAAAGTTAGTCCCGAGATTCTACTTTGATGTTCTACGATACAGTATCAGTTGCAATACAACGGTTACCTACATTACTTCTCCATTCTCCTGCCTTTATGATATCGTAGGTTTGCCATGCAATGACGTTACGGTAATTTTTGGGATATTGGTCGATCCACGAGAGAGAAAATCGTGATAATTTGGTTAACCGAATGAAACCGGATGTATACGTTTCGTAGGCATGCGTATTACCGTATTGTGTCTTTTTTTCATTTCCCGTTGACGTCAGTTTTCTTATATACTTGCATAAAAAGAGCGTCACACGAGTTTTTAGAGCTTGTATGTAATTATTTTTAATACCGAAATATAATTATTTTATTATATTCATTAATACTGCCAATCTTTAGTGAGACATAACATATTTGTATGGTGTATCCGATCTGTTGAACTCCGTCGCGAGATTCGCGAGTTCAAGATATAAACATGCAAATGCAAGAAGCAGAAGGAGCTGATGGTAAGCAAATCTATATTATATTGTCCGCGCATGTTTCACCGTTTATGCTTGCAATGTTTAATGTCGCGTAGGTGAAACATTGCGCGGATTGTATATAGTTTGTATGATACACCTAACCTCAATTGCGCGATACTTACGGTGTTACGCGATAAGTGTTTCAAGTTCTATACTTCTGTATAGGTTCACCATGGAACAATTCCAGTGGTTGCGACGAGGATCGTCGGCCAGCTCAGAAGGAGGGTAAAAAATCAAATATACTACCTCTATGGGGAAACGAAAGGACTATGAATTTAAATCCATTAATTTTGACAAACATACAGTCGTCGCATTATTTCAAAGTGAACTTATATGAATTGAAAACTTATCACGAAGTTATCGATGAAATTTACTACAAAGTATCTCATTTGGAACCGTGGGAGAAAGGAAGCAGGAAAACAGCGGGTCAAACGGGCATGTGTGGAGGCGTGAGTATGTTTTCTAAGATATCGATAATTAACCGTTAATTTCTTTATTGACCTAAAACTAAGGCAATCGCAGAGTCGTTACTGTACTCGCAGAGATCCTCGAAATTTTTAGCACTTTAAAGGACCTGGGTACTTAGCGAAACGAGAAGTGCCGATTTAAATACGGCAGGTTATTGGAAATTGTTTAAAATAAGTTGTAAGAAGCGAATGTTTCGAGCGTTACGGACCTTTGTTAATAACGTTCAATCGCGCATCAATATTAAAATATTGGCCTGTAACTAGTCTGAACTCAAGCGTCAAGCAGACCGCTTTACTTAACACCATACTTATTACAGAGTAGCATGTTCTTGGTCAATATATTATTATATGATATGAATGTGATTAATTGACATAGGGGGGTGTAAATTTAGCGGTTCATGCAGGTCCGTGGCGTCGGTGCTGGTGGAATTGTTTCGACGGCTTATTGCCTGCTCTATAAACTCTTCACGTTGCGGTTGACACGAAAGCAGTTGAATGGTCTTATCAACCATCCTGATTCTCCATACATTCGGGCATTAGGGTTTATGTACATTAGGTAAGTAAGATAACGTAACTTGTTTAAAAGGATCGTCGGATCTGGCGTATCGCGTGTCTGACTGTTGGTGATTTTAACAGATACACGCAACCACCGGCTGACTTATTTAGCTGGTACAGTGATTACCTAGAAGACGAAGAAGAGTTAGACGTAAAAGCCGGAGGAGGTCAAGTAATGAAAATGGGTGATATTCTGAAACAATTTCTTACTAAGTTAGAGTGGTTCTCAACATTGTTCCCAAGAATACCAGTGCCTATACAAAAAGAACTCGAGCATCGATTAGCGGAAAGATTCCCTCAACAGTCTATGAACGCTCGAAACGCAAAGCCACCTATCACACTAAATAGTCATGGAAAATATAGTAACAGCGGTAATAGAAAAGATAATGGCAACAACGTTATGCCGCGAAATCAACCACGGCATATACCAGACAGTGAAGCTCAGTGGGGTGAGGCTGAAAGAACAAGCCACTGGCGAGCCAGGTGCGTCTACGTGGTATGACTACAATCACGTTACTACTTTGTATAACGTTAATAATATTCTATGAACTTGTCAGGGGAATGGGGTGAAGATTAAAGACGTACCATCTCCAGGAAAATACTCTTGATCTCAGTGTATCACCATTCAGTTTTCTTTAGTACATGTGTATGTTTTCTTCATTTGATTATTGTACAGTTATTCGCTCGCTTTATAAAAACTTAGCGCTACACAGATCTGTCTTCGTTCGTAAAGATTCTTTAGATTTACTTTTGCCTGAATTCTTTTCGAATTCCATTGATTTATATAATAATATAATGTCATTGAAAAGCCATCTCGATATTTCTAGATAACTGTACACTGATCTCTGGCTTTATACATTGGATATCAAGGAATACGTAATTGAATAGTTGGCCCGTCACGAACTATACACGTGTACGATATCGAGGTGTTTAGAACAAATCCATTTCTTGGTATCTTGCGTTATAAATAAATGCATCATGTTTATGCATTTTGCACAGGCTGATATCTTTGAAAGTTTCCTGTTATTCAATGGTACTTCCCTTCGAATCGTTTTTTTCTAGATCTGACGAGGATCGTAAGGATAAGTATAGAGAACGGGACCGCGACCGCGACCGCGATCGCGAGCGGGATAGGATTAGAGAAAGAGAGCGGGACCGGACACGAGAAAAGGACCGAGAAAGAGACAGGCATTGTAAGCGGTCATCTAGTCGCGATCGAAGTCGAAGTCGAAGGCAAAGGGAACACAGGAGTCGTAGCAGGGACAAGGCACACAGAGACCGGAGTAGAGATCGTTATCGCGACAAGGATCGTCATCGGGACAGGTAATATTTTCTTTTTTTACGTAAACCTATTGTTAATTGCGGTGTTCTGAATTGTTGTTGATTATAGGAGGGGCTCGCCCTACGACTATGCCACAGAGCTTGCTCGGGAGAGAGAGAGACAACGAAGAGAATGAAAATGTATGCTGACATGTATATATCGATATAAATGTTTGTACGAGTGTAACTATGGAGATAAAAACGATTTAGAGCCGAGCCATTCGAACACCACCGCGTTTTAAGAGAAACTTATCCCATTTGGGGTAATAGCCTAAATTTAATTCGACTATATTCACCATGTAGTTTACATGTTTTTATAAAATAAATTCCTGATTACAATTATTGTTTCGTAGTTTCGTTTATTCTACAATGAAAGCTCCTTGCCCTCGAATACAGACTGTACCGAGAACAAGATTACCTTATCATGGTGAAATTTTAAGTACAGAAAGTGTAAGGTAGCAAGAAATATATTCAGTCGCCATGTGATATGTAACAAGTATTTTATTATTTTTCACGATTGAAAAGTATCGAGAGTTTATACACTAATTACGATACTAATTGAATGTTATTGAAAATATTCATTTATTTATGGTAGTTTGTAGTACTGTTTCAACGTTTTACGGCGCGTGAGTATTTTAGGTTGAAATTAAAAATGGCGTCGGATACCTGCCGCTCGAACATGGTTGAACGCGGCTGAGCAGCGGTTTCATCGAAATATGAGAGAAACATTTATTACCAGGTGACATCATCCGCGTGGCCAATTTTTCAAAGGTGACAGCAATAACTATTTGTTTTTACGGCAAGATATCTCAATGTTCCTTACGTTCAATTAACGATTTTCACGTATTTTCGTGGCGACGTTTGTTGCCATGTTGTACGCTTATCTCATAGAGGCCCTAACTTTCTAACGCTATTATGTTTTACTCAATTCGAAGCAAATTATCTTTCTAATTCTAGCAAATGCGATGGACTTGGACTTAGCTTTCACGTGTATTTTTTAATATGTACACGCGTTAGAGTTTTTATCGCATCGCATCTTAAGACACCAATGTTGGAAAAGAAATTCGTACATAGTGAAAATGGCGTACGCTCAGGTCCTCAAAGCTTCCTCTATATGTTACGTCTAGTAGGACAGTCGCGCGCCATCTACTTGACATTTATTTGATAGACATCCTGAATTTTGTTCGCAGATGATTGGCCGACGCTGCGCTCTCATCGCTCTGGGCGGGCTTTTGATTCTAGTCCTCAGCGTTAATGTATATTTCATTCGAATGATCGTGGAGAGCTCGTCGCAAAAGACATCCTCCAAAGGCATGCCGGTCTCGCAATTAAAGCCCGAACAGGAACAATTGATATCTCAAGTAGAACAGAACTTGGAAATCCCGCAAAAGTCGGTTGCGAACGACATGGCGAAGAAAGTTAAGGAGGAGATTCAAATATTACCGTCGAAATATTTCAAGCAGAACAGCAGCTACGCAATGGTCTTAGAACGATCATTAACCGAATTAAGGGTCACGCCTAATGTTCGTGAAAATATATGGAATATTCCTAACAACAATGTTAGTATTGTATTGAAATGTTTCCAAACAACGCCGAGTAGTAACTTTCCTTTGTTGTTAATAAGAATCGTGGTTTCAGTGGCCAGATGCTCACCATTTGGTTCCGCCGGTCGCGCCCGAATTAGGCACGATTTTGGACACCTTGCGTAAGTCGAAAGTGATGCGCGCGGACAACGCGCCACTTGGCACGCAACTCAAGCTGATGTTAACTTTGGAGCACGGGGCGAAAGCGATGTTCAAGCCACAGTGGTATTCCAGAGACGCTGTTATCCGAGGGCCTGTTTATCACGGAAAAGACCGGCACAATGCCGAGATCGTAGCATTCCACTTATCTTCCTTACTGGCTCTGAGAAGAGTGCCGCTTACCGTTGTAAGAAAACGTACGTTCCATCGTTTCATCGTTATTACACAGGATTGTCCCCTTTACCATGGCCGTCTTAAATATTTTCATTATTTGTTGGGAAAGTTCAGAGTGAAAATAATTTTGTAACTATCTCCCTTTTAAATACCTGTTTAGCGGATTAAATATTTTGTCTATTTTTCTATTAAAGAAACTCTGTAAGAATATGCATCTCAAGCACTCTGTGCTTCTGGATAATTTTCTTTGCACGTCGCGCTAAAGTACTTCGTATCGAATACGTATCCTTTTTCCAGTCGATCTAAGGAACGAAATTCGTCCTCGGGCGACCCCTGAACTTTACGCGACCATGTATCAGGATGGTAACGATACATGCCTGTACGGGGTTTGCCACTACTGTTCGCCGACAGATCCAGTTTGTGGAACGGAAGATATTCTGGAGGGTGCTCTAATTTCGTGGCTACCGCGATACTTGAGGCTCGTAAAGCATCGTCATCCTTGGCAAAGGACTTATAAGACGAATAAATTCGCGGCATGGGAGACGGATGGCAATTACTGCGAAAAAGTACATTTAAATCGTAAGACTACGCCCCATAATTGTCTAATAAAATAAATTATTGAAATAAAATTCGTTTGTGTCTTTAGGTGAAAGAGTCCAAGGCATATTCTCCACAATCGTCGAGTAGGCTTTTAGATTTAGTAGACACTGCGATTTTTGACTTTTTAATGGACAATGGAGATCGCCATCACTACGAGCTGGCGCAAAATAATTTTCATAATCCTGCTGTCTTGTTAATTGACAATGGGAAGAGCCTTGGAAACCCCGATGTTGATCACTTCGATATTTTAGCTCCATTGTATCAGTGTTGTATGTATGTATTTAAGCAGACGCTAATGTCTTTATGTATGATTTAAACATTGCCCGAATATCAGATTAATGGGACTGAGCTTTCGCATTTTCTTTCAGGATCCACAAGACTACCTGGGATCGTTTAAAATTGTTTAGCGGCGGGTCTTTAAGCGTGGCGCTTGGGAAACTTACTGCGCACGAATCGACAATGGCCGACGTAGAACCCCTTATTACCGAGGCCCATTTAAGTGCCATGGATAGGAGACTGCTTACAATATACGCTGTTGTAGAATATTGTTTGAAAAGTAAAAAGTATGCTTCTAATGTCATACTAGATCATCGGTAGCCCATATTTTGCAGAACAATTAGCGCATCTAAATAATTTTAATACATGTCAACTATTAGGAGAATGTTTGTATTTTAGACGGACTAGTGACCTGCGATATTTTTTAGTACCATTCCAAAGAATCGTGTCAATTCAAGACTTACCGAAGTCTTGCTGGATTGTTTTTATAAATCGAATGAAAACTTGTGCACGAACGCAGTGTGTATCTCTCATTTAAATAAAACAGCTTTGTACAAACAAGTTTTTCTTAGAACTATGCGGCAAACCGAAACATGGAAAACCCTCTTGTTTAAAGAAATTGAAACTCCTTACCAGTTTGTAATTTGACGATTCAGTTTTGAGATAACAGCGATCCGCAACTGGAGCTTGGAGGATCAACTTTTGGCGCGCGATGTTTGATTCCTAACCAGCTGAGATCGAGAAACGACTGAAACTACCACGATATCTATACACGTGGTTCCCCGGGTTTCTGGTAGCGAAATAAAATATCTTCAACGACCGGTACTTGCGGTGTCGGGTATTTTCCAACTATGTTATGGTCTGGACTACAGTGCAGACAACGATCAAAAAATTATATTAAAGTACGTATGTTATCTTTCTTATAATTCGTTATAATTCCAATTTGGCTTTTTTCGCGTAGATTTTGGTTTCGGCGCGAATTGACGCCAGCGTTTTGAGCGTGAAAACCAGTCACGTGATCTCGGTCCAGGTGACTTTCAGCGTCAAGCGAAAAAGCTAAACTCGGTTTAAAGGAATTTCAGAAATATATACACTTGGTAGTAAAAAAAATATTTACAAAAGAAAGAACAGTGAAATGACACCAGTTATATAAATTTTAGTGTGATTTATTTGATGACACAATAATTATCGTTATTTGAATAAAGGTCGAGTGCAGCGTCGTACAGCGTATAAATACGGTACAAACGTAAAAAACCTGTAAATACGACTGTATAATTGTTACGTTACATGCACACCGTATTCAGGACATCGTGCCACCGATCGGAATCTGAAATCGGCCTAAAGGCCTGTTAAACATGTACAATATGTATAGTGTTTGTGTGTAGCCTGTGTTATCTTCTGTCATTTTGGCAGTCTGACGAATTGCACGTACAGGATTCAGTTCCTCTGCTTTCCATCTCTTCTCTCATCTTTTTTTTTTTACACTTTACACGCCACTAGTAAAAGAGATCTCGCAGGCTACCATGGGACTCTGAAGTCAATTTGCATCTAATAGCGTCATCGTATATCCCAATCGTATTCTGTATTTACAATGTTACATGACCAGAATTACTCACGTATCTTACTGGCTAGTTATAAACTTTATCCGTACCATACATTTAGCGCCGTCATCGTTAGGTTGAGTTACGTGTGTATGTATATGTATGCATGTGTGTGTGTGTGTGTATGTGTGTTTGTGTATGTATTTTTTTTAATTAAATAGAGCTTTCGTAGCAAAGTATGTATAAATAGACTATTTTTGCACGCACACCCATCAAGTGCTCACTTCGAACTGTGCTGCATTCCTGAAGGCGAGACAATACACTCCGTTGAGCGGTTCGTCCATGAGATCCGTTTATCGAATAAGATAAGCTATTACCTGAATGTAGTGGACGAGAGGAATGGCGGTTCCTCGATCCTAAATCAATGGCTCAGTTCGAAGCCGTTTCTTTTACGCCCTATGATAATACTGTATATTCCATCCAAATTTCTCGAATAGATTCGCGTCAAGCTACACCTCACGTGAACAGTACTTGATTTGATCGTAGAAATGTATCTGTTTAAAATAGACTCGTACTTCCGTAACGGCAGCGTGGATTATTGCATCGCGTGGCGACGTACACATTTACGTCGGTATATTCGAAGGACATAGCAATTATAGCTTACTTGTCCGTTACTTATTTAATTACATATCACACCGAAGTGCCTGACGCACGTAAAAATCTAGAATAAATATAGGCCAGCTGTAGGCATTGGAAATTTTTTTTTTCTTGCTTTTCGTGACAACTAATTTCTAATTTCATTTGTAATGCACACCATTGCCTTATGTAAGAGCAAAATGGAAGGACGTATTTTTTTTTTTATATAAAGAGCATCGTATCACGTATTGCTGAAAACATGTCGCAGTTTTCATTGACACTTGGATCGTTTACTACCTCTTTGATATTTTCCATTGTAAAAAGTTAAAAGGAGAAAATCCGTATTCGTATCCTAAAGATATTTAAAAATTCATTTTTTGATTCATTTCCTCTCGTTAAATTTTTATATGCATCCTAATCCGGTTGTACGTCCCAAACAGGTATAAATCGATACTTCTTCAACTGGATGTCACAAACTGGCCTGATGTATAATGCACGATCGTCTTTGGAGATTCTGTTTCGTTTGCATTAATAGCAGTGAAATGGTCGAATTAAAGCGCTGATTCTACGCCCCTGGACGACGACGTCGATGAACTCATGTCTTCGGAGTGGCGAGTGTGCGACGAGTCAAGGGAGGTGACCGAGTCGCTGTCGTTGCTGTGCGGACTCGAATAATTGGCTGCTTCCTGTAGCCTCATTAACATATTCAGCTGCAACAAAGGGAAATGTTCATTAATTATTATATCGCAATATGCTGTTGCAGCTACAGGATGTTTCGCTGCAGGCGGTAAGCCTGTATTTAGGGGGCGATTCTACGGGCGAAAATTCTGCTGAAGGCTTGATATTTTTTAGTTATCGATGTTTAAAAATTGAGAAGAAGGATACTAACCAGTGGATCTCCTTCAGTGTCGCTGTGTGTGCTACCAAGGCTTTTAACGCTCGACGCACCGACTCCAGAGGCGTGTCCCGAAGTAACAACATCGTAGCCAACGTCCTCAGGTCTTAAACGAAGAAGGGCATCGCTGCCACCGTGTACCGCGTGCGTAGATATCCACGGATAACTCGAAGTGATAAATTGAGCTGGATCTTCCCAAGAAGAATCGCCATTTCCATTTCCATTTCCACTCACACGTCTTCCGTAAAGTGTTAATCCTTCTCTGACTGCTTCCACCAAGTATGGTATCACGGAGTAGTTCCACAAGTCCGTGAACCACACTTGAGAACCCGTTACTTCCATTGGACAGGATAGAAATAGTCGCGGCCCTAAACAGCCGTACATTTATTATGAAACATTACCAACGAAATAGTACACTACTGAAATTAGTGCAGAGATATATTGTAATACTTATTACAATTGGTCGCCGCACCTATAGTCACGTCGGAGCTACTATGAGTTTCTAGAAATTTGTTGAGATGTAACCAGACCCGGGGTAACCATTCCACAACCGCCGCCATTTCTGCATTTCTAGTTCCACCGCACTCGCGCAGCTCCTGCTCTAACAGCTTTCGCCTGAGATAACGACCTAAGAATCCCTTAACCGGTTCCATGTGGTTGGCGCATAACACCCACCTACGAAGATGAAAGTGTGCAGAAAAACCGAATAAAAAAGAATCCAAGTATATACACATTTATTTATAAAGAAGAAAGGTAAAGCGTACCTAAAGTTGTGATGTAACTGAAGGTTTGTCGTGCTGCACGTAGCCTGGCTCATGGTACCGATAATGGCTGGACAAGAGGAGTGTCTGGTACCAAGGAGACCACTGAACAATTCCCCCAAGGATGCAGCGTGTTGCAAGTTCTCGAGAATGATCACCTTCGGTAGCTCGTCAGCTGCGTTCGAGTCGCATCTTTCGGCGATGTGAGCGAGATACTGCCTGAGTTCTTTGCTGGACTTGTGGTCCACATTGAACGTGGCTACCGCTGCCGCATCCTTTGTATCGTTATCGGCGTCCACTAGGGCATGAGCCAGTTTCCCGGCTAAATAGCTCTTGCCAGTACCACTCGGGCCGCAAAGAATCACCCTGCGATGCTCGGTTAGCAGAGATATTAATCGCTGCACAATCGATCGCGGTATCAAAGTGTCCACAGCCAGCCACGAGTAACCGGACAGCACTAAGTAAATAGTCTTCACGTGGCCAATCAGATATCCACAAGGAAGCAGTTCTGGATGCTGGGAGTCCGTGGTACATCTGTATCGAAAAACAACAAACTTTATATCTGAAAATATCTATCAAATGGTTCGTTAAAAGTAGAAACTTCGCCCGCAGGATTCTTCGTTTAGCACTGCTCAAAGGTCTTCCTTTTGGCAGGTACATATGTATATAAGAACCGAACTAGAACAAATTTTATTAATGCTCCCTGGGAATGCGTTAGTTTGAAATTTCCAGCAGATTTCAAAGTATTTAGCAGTTTAATATGTTACTAAGCTAAACTGAATAATTCAATTTTACAAAAAAAAAGGGAAATACACTATTATCTTCATATTTAGAAAATTATTCTAAATATAAAATGTTTTAGTCAATTTTCAAAGTGCCTGATCTTATAACGAAAAATGCTAATTCGTAATAACAAAACATCCTGCATAACTGTGGCGAAAGATTGGTTCGCCGCTGAATACGTACCTAGAAGCTTCACCAAGGTGATAAGCGGCAACGCAGTCGACACCCAGACCTAAGTTTGTTACCGGATCCACCCTTGTGACGTACTCTTTGAAACAACGTCTGACAGTAGAGTCAAGGGAGTCCCATGTGGTCTTGTTGCTGATGCAGACACTGGCGATTATACAATGAGGGGGTTCACCCATGCTACCATCCGAAGTGCTTCCAGTCACGAGATTATAATTGAAGTTTTTCTCGCTGCCTAGATAGATTGCCACGTTAATTCTCTTCCCGTCTGTATCTTGCTCCATGGTCGGCTCCCCCGTAGTCGAGGTAGCTGATGGTACCACCGAATGCTCTGGAACGTTCAAATCTTCCAGTTGGTCCGTCGCCCTACTGGTGTCACCGTTCGAAAGCGCAGCAACAGTGGACGCGACTTCCGTCATGCTGAAACGTCTATCCGGGTCACTAGGCAACGACGATTGGGAAGATGTGAGGGATTTTGATGTTACCAACCTCTGAAGACGTTCGTTATTTTGTTTCAAATTCAGCATCTCGTTCTGCAAAAAGAAAAAGAAGCGCTGCTTCAAAGCTAATGGCAACGTTGGGAGACCATTCTTTCTGTACCAACGGGTACAATGGTTAATGGAAAGCTTCGCGTAACACACAGATTCAAAAGTACTTCTAAGTCTCAATTTTTTTAAAATTACGCGTTGGAGAAAACAGAGCTCTACTTCAGCTGTTCTCGGAAAAATGATTAAATTTAGCGAAAATCCAAGGAAACGGGGTGGAATAAGAAAAAGTTTGTTCACCTACCCTCATCTTAATAACAGTGTCCTTCAGAGACTCCAACTGGTGCGCCGAGGAGAGGGCTTCGAGCCTGATATCCGTTAAAACGAGATCCTTTTCCCTGAGTTGTTTCTTCAGCTCTACTACATCTTCGTCCTCCTTCTTGTACAAAGCGGAACTACTTTTGCTACCAGTCAGTGGATTCTCGACTTCCGGCGACGTCTGCCCGTTGCTCCTGGCGCCTTGGCTCCTCGAGGACTCGTGTTTCGACGCAGTTGGCAGCCTGGGGCTGTTCGGTGCGCTGAGATCTCCGCCCGTGCTCTCCTTGCAGTCCTCGGCATCCGAGACGGAGCCGTGCCTGTTCTTTCGCGACCTGGAGAAAGCCTTGGAGAAGGAGCTGCGTAGCCAGCCCTTCTTCTTGTGGTGGCTGCTGGCCGAGCAGGCGCTGCTCAACGAGTTCAGCGACGTCACACTGTCCGCGGACAGCTGCCTCGCCATCGAAGCACTCTGGTGGTTGCTGTTCCCAGTGCATCCGGTTGTCCCAGAGTCAGAATCGCCGAGGGTGTGACGCCGGCCATTGTTCGCCGGTGAACCGTTGTTCAAACCAGCTTCGGCGCTCTGCTTCCTAAGCCTCTCGATCGTGTCCCTCAGCTCCTGAAGCTCGGAATCCTGAAAATTCCACAACAACTTTACGATTCCTTTCTGGCATCAACCAGGAATTTCTTGCCGTTTGATTTGCAGTCAACAGCTGCGATTAGATAAGTTAGGAAAATTGAGGATAATTGCGTGTATCGTTAGCGAGGGCACGGTCCGTGATTTATCTCGATGTCTCGGGATTTATGAGACCATAAAAAATAAAAATAATCTTAGAGAAACCGAACCAGGGGACGGAGACTTTCTTTTCCTTATACACTGGTAATTCTACGATTTTGCAAGTATACGACTCTTAAACACAAACCGATTTAGTACAGCAGTTTATTTCTTTGTTATTTTTGTTTCTGGGTGATACAGTTGATAGCTAAACGTGGGTACCGAAGTGATATAATTAACAGCGAGCGTGCTATAAAACGTTCCTGTTGCCGTGCTAATGGTTCAATATGCAACTTCCCTTCAGTTTTCTTTCCGCTTTCTTCAAACAGATGCTTTCATACCTTTCTTCTCATTGATGAGCAAACATCCTGGAGAAAATTTGCTGATTTATATTTACCAACATCTTTATGCTTTCTGACATTGTAATCTGTTTTTTTTTTTATTTTTATTAAACCCCGAGAAATCTCCTGTTTTTTTTCCTTCTCTGATTGCATTTTGCATAATTTTATTCGCGACTAATACTTGTTCCTAGCAGTATTGAATCTCAATTTTCTTTCAATTTCGGAGAGTTTTAGATAGCCTTCTAGATCATGCATTCCTTCCAATATTCTATTTCGCAGTTCCATTTAATATTGCAATGACATTATCACATTTTGAGTAGTCGTCACTAGACTGTTTTCAAGTCACAGGATCAATTTTTTCTCTACGAATCGCATCATCCGCGATGTCAGAAATGATGAAAGGAAGAAGAAACTAAAACCCCCTTGATTGGCCACCGTGGATGTCAGTTCTGTGAAGGGGGCAAGGCTCTCGACTGTGGCAGCAGGCACAACTATCCGAGTGACTGATCATGGACTCGCTGCTCCACGAGTCAGCCATGCTGAACAATTGTCTCATGGACTTGGAACTGGATTCTTTCCCAAGCTTGTCGGACTTGTCCTCCTGGCAGGATAGATTTTTCCTCAAGCTGCTCCCCAATGATGGCCCACCAGTTTCGCTGAACGGGACTGGACTCAAGTTACACGGAAGCTTGAACAGTTTCGCGGTCTCTGAATCGACTTTCCGACGGATCTTTGTTCTGTTGGAGATGCTCCTCAGACCTCTTTCCAATTTTGCATGAAAATTACTCAGTTTCGCCGAGGCAGTGGTTCGTTGAACTTTACGCTCCTGCTTCGAAACCGGAGGCTTCTTCGTTCCGTTTACGTCCACGTTTGGTTGGCGCTTGAGATCCTTGCTCGACTTATTAACTTCATTATTCGGCCTTTTCCCACGGGTACTAGGAGTGGACGAATGAGCAGAGCTCCTCGACGAAGGGGTGTTCGATCCGATCGAGGAGTTCTCGGAGCCTGGTACTCGAAGACCAAGAGCTCTCGCGTCTTCTGGAGGGATGGGGATCATCATCGTACCGTTTATTAATTCAATATTACGCATATTATCAGGGAAGGCGGACAATATTTGCATGACTTTCAAGTCACCTGGTCGGTCTAGCCTTCGATTATGGGACGAACTTGGTAGCAGCAGCTGATTCAGAGTTTTGTCGGAACCGTTCTTACCCTGCATGGTGGGCTATCGATAATTTTCAACGCCTCCAACTTTAGAAAGAAGGTTACGTGTACCAGGTTAGTTTATAAATATAGGAGAAACGCGGGAGAATACTCGTTCATCTGTATGGCGTTTGAAGCGTGCACACACGCGGCATTCTTAATCATTGAAAATTAGTAATTCCATATCGATGATGTCCTTCATAAAAATTATGATCAGTGTGTTGTCCAAGATTTCATGGTTAAGCAGTGGACAGCCGTTGTGAAACCTCCCTGAACTTCCCGACGGGAGGCAAATTCGTTCGACGGGATCAGACTTGATATTGTTTCTATCGGGGGTTTCATAACTTCGTGGGGGAAATAGGCTAGTAATAAAATACTCACTTTCTTTTCGGCAGTGGCAGTAAGTTGCTGCAGTCGTTGTGTCATGTTGGACAGCGATTGTTCGAAAGCTGAGACCACGTGAGCCTGAAACAGTAAATGGAGCAAGAGGAATTAGAACATTAGAAAACTGTTTTAATAATAATATAATACAAAATTCGACTGACAGAAAATTATAGATATTTAATTACTAGTGCCTTTTGATAAGTCCGAACTGATTTAATTTAAGGTTGCGTTCTATATAAATGTAGTTAAGATATTATTGCAACAATGGCATCGAGTCACATGTCGCGATTCAAGAGTTTACCATTCGAGAGTTTTTAGGCAACACACACAAACATAAAAACTTTCTGCTTTATATACTAAGAAGATTAATAAATATCTCTCGCAAGTAGAATTAACGTATACCAGTTTGAAAAATATGGGAAGGATCATGACGAACAGAATTAGTCACGACAAATGTTAGAAGTCGTAGTATCACGTGCATACATACAGAGAATGGTTAAAATAACCAGAAAAATCATACGATGCATCTACTTTTGCATTCCTTGATCGTATCGATATGCAAGAAAGTCCTGGGGTCACGTAATTGCGGACAACCAGTGTTACACGAGTATGTGAGATAATCAGCTTCCGTCGATCGAATAATCAAGGTAGGAAGAAAACCAGTCGTGGGATGGAATCTGGCAATCTAAAGTGTACTGGCGCAAATTACTCGTATCTGTTTCTCTGCTTGCTTCCTGCTTCTCCCTCATATCGTAATGTTTAATGTTTTCGTTACCAAAGTCTGGTCCGCCTTGCAGATTCGGTTGATCGTAATTTTTTAACGAAAAATCAGTGTTTATTATACGATTTTTAATCATCGCTGCGTGTACAAAAATTAGCTTTTACTAGGTACTCGATTATCCAAGACCAACCTATCACCAAGGGAAACCGTTATTTTGATGAAGAAACTATTTAAATTGTAGCCCTCAGCACAAAATTACGTACAACTAAAGAAACCAATGGACCCTTTTCACGCGTAGAATCGATTTTGAAAACCTTCCTCGATATTCGTCAACCCCCTCCGCAGTAATTCCATCCATACGAATAAATTTCCCGTATTTAAAGATACTCTGATAGCACGAAATAAATTGATGGGAGAAAGTACGAAGATGCCCCTCCGAACACCGTGGAGCCCGATATTTTTATCAAAAGGCCCTTGGGGTAGAACATGGAAGCTAGATGATAACGTCGAGTGGGGACACCCGGCAGCTATCTTCCACCTATCGATCCCAGCCACCTAATTTTCGTTCCTGGGCTGAATGGCGAGCGATAATTCAGTTTTCTTTGGTTCCCTCGAGTGGCCATGCGTAGCGGATAGCCGCAACGGCGATTCGAGGAGCGATTCCGACGAAAATAGAAAGGGCCTGGAGTTGTATTCGTGGCACAACGACCTTCTCGACCACAAGTACACCGTGTACTCCGGGTACTCCGGGTGCAGAATGGGTTTCTGGTTTCGTTAGCCCAGATTCGACGGAGAGATCTATTGAATCGAGACCGGCGGACCTGTAGGGTCTGCGGTTTCGCCATTTGGATAGGTTATACGAAACGTACCTGTACCATTTAATCGCAACGGTCTGCTTCGTGTAATTTCACGTCGAACCGACGTTTCATGACGAACGTTCGTGAAAACAGATGCGACTTTAATCCCTCTGCTTGACTAATTATTGCAAAAATATTCAACGACCAAGTTTTATGTGAAAGTGGGGGCATTCTAAAAGGGAAATTTTTTAGAGTCAACTACTTTCTTTTTTATCCACGAAACACGACGTCGTGTCTTATCACTGGACAACACCCTTCCTGTCACCGTTTATTTCACTTTATTGTGGAGACTTTACGCGAAGTAAATATGGCCAGATCAGTGTCCAAGACCACCTCGAAAACGTAGGCGACCACGCGACGACCTACAATCAGATCCAGGCATCGATCGATTAATTTTTCTTTTGTCGAGAAAATAACTTTGTACTCGTCCAACTTTTTCATTCATTTTTACACTTACGTGCTCTAAAAGGTCCATTTACGATATTCTATGCCTATGGGATACTAATTCTTTGATTTCTAATTCATCCGTAGAATCGTTCGACAATCGAAAAGTTAAAATTTCTATTGATCCCTCCCAAAAGATTATTCGCAACATTTTTGGGAAACCATATCCAAGCTACTTGTATCGCTTAAAAGCATCAGCCTCTAACAGTTCTAAATGTCTTGCCAAATCTGTTCCCTGTAACAACTTTGACAGAACTCATTACTGAAAAAAAGGCAACTAAGGGAGTGGTTGAGCGGTTAATTCGTATTCTCGCGCTGACTGTTCCCGCGGGAGCGCCGACAAAGCGAGAGAGAAAACGAGGAGGGCAAAGGTTAAAGGACGCGTGGGTGAGCCACGTTTCCACGCGTAATACCAGATGATTCCGCTCGTAAAGCGCAAACGGTAATTTTCTCGAACCTATCTCAGGACTCCCTCATTGTTGTAGCTTTTCGCTTTGCAGCGGGACGTGGAATGAACCCTTCGCGCGCTCGCTACGATGATTGCAGTTGCGGAGCATGCGATGCTCCCCCTTTTGCTGGAACGTCAACTTGGAATGGCATTGTCAAAGTGAGTGCTCACGCCAGTAATTTCGAGGGAGACTGCAAATATTCTTTATGCAACGCTAACTTTCAAACTTGGTTCGCCCATGTTTTACCGAGGAAAATAGAATTTTCTTCCCACGTTTTACAGTTGCCGAGAATTCCAATGAGCTCACTTGTTAAATAAAATTAGAGTGGTACAGGTGATTTTTGGGGTAAATAATTTACATTTTTTCAGTGCTGGTTAGTACTGATAGTACTTAATATCAAAATCAGATTCCTTTACTCGAATTCTACTTGAAATTTTAAATAAAAACTTCTCGACTCTCCACTTTGAATTTACGTAATTCGAGTTTCTTTTCCAGTTAACGAAATTTCATGCCTCAATTTTGGACCAGTGAATTTTTCGGTCTCCTCGTTTCCATATCTAGAAAAACCTGGTACAGAAATTGTTCATAGCGCAGTAAATGTTTTGTATACGGGGACAGAAATCTCGAGCGTTTCCAAGCGATCGAGGGGATCAGCCCTCGAAAGATCTCGGTTGGTCGTAAATATGCGATGCGCTCCCACGCGTGACTCTAATGCGATTGCCGTACTGCTGCACCTACCGCCGAAACTGTCGACTGTCGCTGTAGAAACACATTTTTTTATTGTACAGGACATACGCGATACGCTCGTAAATGCAGCCCACCTACATGCCGACTTTACACTTTCTTCGAGAATTCGATCGCGTGTACCTACACCTTCGATGCTCCCTCTTTACTCTTAGCTCCACCGCCAGATAAATAAGTCATCTTACATCTTCCACGCTCAACTTGCTTCCTTGCATCGTACACCTTGCACCGATCCATCGAATCGAGTTTATCGTTGCGAGTGACATACTTCATTAACCTTTAACGATTATTCCAAACATTTTCGAGTATTTTGGTTTTTAATTTTTCGGAGAGAATTCAACGAAATGCTCGGAATACGTATATGTATCGCCGATGCTGTCGATTTTGAAAGAATATAATGTTGGGATTGTAATGCAAATCTTTAGATTTCCACAGTTCTAGCCTGCCGTACACGAAACGCAAGCAATTTCTTTTTCACCTCAGACTAATTAGAAAGAAAAATATCTATTACCCTTCGATTGAGAACGATTTGGATTTGGGTGGGCGAAATTGTGTGCAATTACCCTAGATACTCTGCCCCTAGGCATTCTCCTTATTAATCAGCAAGCACGAAGCGGAAATCAAACGCAACATAGACTTTTCGGCGTGAATAGGAGGATTTAATTGCACCGACTAAGAAACGTGCTGGCCTATAAAATAATAGTGCCGATTAGTCGCTCGTCTCAGGAACCGACTGATCGCAGCAACAAGTGCGCCGCGATAACATCTCTCGCGCTTTAATTCCCTTTCCTCGCGATCGTTCCAACTCCTACGATTAATAAACATCCCACGGCCGATCGTCGATTCCGCTGGTAGCGATTTACGAGCTTATGTTACGCTCGATCGCCACGCGACGCCCACGCGTTCCAACGCATCCACCGGCGATAAGTACCGTAGGTGGGCTTGCGTCCCGATCGATTTGGAAAGTGTGACGTTATTAGTGCTCCTCCGGCGAGATACTCTATCGCTTCGATACCCAAAGTTCATTTCGTTGCGACGAAGTATGTACCTATGCAGTGATCATGAATTAGGTGCCAATCTCCCAATTTCTCATTTCGCTTGAGAATTTGTTGCAAAGAATATAAGGTGATTTATGGTTAATTTGGCGTTGCACGTGTCACAAATTGGGGTGTCTGCTATTTTGGCGTGGCTAATTCTGAGGCGCGATGAAAGTTTTTAAATATCGAGGTTCACAGTTAACGACGTCTACGTATATCACTTGTGCATACTGGCTATCGAAAAAATAGTAATTTATCGCTCTCGAAATGCTGATCGTACTTGACTTCCAAAGCTTCCCACCGTCTCGTCTTCCTCGATATAATACACCCTGCGGACGAGTAACTCGCAGATCATCTTTCCTCGTTCTCTTTCGCGGTTTTATTTCAAATTGCTCCGATCACGCACTGACACAGTCTGCTGTGAGTTGTACGAATGAAAAATCGGGGAATGTCACTAATCGCTATTAAAAATGTTCTATCATAGGCTAAACTTTGTTAGCTGTTCTTTCGAAATGGAAACCCTGTGGTTGGATCGCACCGTTTTATTTTTAGCGTCTCTCGTTACGAGATGAAATTTCGTGAAGACGAAATGAAATATTAATTACGTAACCCGCCTGACTTGAACGTTTTATAAGTTATATAAATTTAAAAAACCATATATCATTGTAAATACATTAAAATAACGTATAATAGAAATGAAAGTATAAAGGGAGACAAGCAGGATGAAATAGGATTAAATATGGTCGCTAATAACTTATGATGTTGATGCGAGCTTAGAAAAATAAATTTAAAAAAGTATCCCTTAAATTTGAATACCCCATGCAAATTTACTCGTGAATTTCGCTAAATAATAAGAAGGGAGGACGTCGATGAACCAAGTGGAATAATATTATAATGACAATGTAACTATGAATCATCGTGCAGAAACGCTGGCTTTTCTAATAATAGTCCGCCGTACTCCATAGGGCGAATTTTAATTAAACGGAAAGCAGTCATTACACGCGCGCGCGTCCTTCCAACGCGTGCGTCTATGAATTAAGTGTCATTCACCGTGCGTGCATCCTGACGGAGCCAAGTCCTGTGGGAGCAGTGGCATTTCGCGCAATTCTCTGCTATTTGCAAGTGAACACCATCACTGATCACTCACGCGCGAGTCCCTTGCAAATTCCTAACTACTGTAACTAGCCTCGTATCGTCGATATTCGAAACACGCGGCTTACTCCACGCAGCATCGCTATTAACCGCGACGATGCTCGATACATCGGGGCATCTGCTGTATTTGCAGAAAATCTGATATTTCATACGGATCGAATACTTTTCACTGTTTCTATGGTCAAGGTTTAAATAGATAGTTCTTAAGATGTTAATGTAACTTTGGTCTGTAACATAAATTTTCTTAAAATCAATGACACATACAATAGGTGTGACGCGTTCCTTTGTCTTTTCTATTTAAATTTCATTGGAAAGTGTTGTGCCGGAGAATGCAATAAAAGGTTTTGAAACGAAGCAGCGTTGCGTAAAAACGAACTATCTCGAGGAGAGCTAAACTACACGATCGATAAAATTTTATGCATAAGAATAATTACACGGTTAATAATCACAAGATCTTTCTACGATCCAATTATAAGGTTTGTAGAGATCGAAAGGATATAGAAGATATAAAATTAATAAGAGTGTACTGCGATGCGAACGATGCCGTGCCATGGCCGAGCATAAACCATTTTTTGTCTTGTATCCTGGTTCATAATCATGGAAGATGGCTCAATTAATCATTTTCACGTTCACGAATATATTTTATCTTCGCCCGAGATTGCAAGTTGTGGAAAATCAAGAAAACAGAATGATAATTTCTATAAATTTCTATAGAATTCTATAAAAGGCAATAAACCTCGGGGTTAAAAGAACTTCAAATGAATACGATCGCAAACCTCTGACCAAACTATAAACCTAAGCTTTTCATATCACATCATTTTTAATATTGACCAATAAAAGAGCCAATGGCTCCCCCAAAGAAGGGGTCTTGTAAAAAGAAAAGAAAACTCGATTTTATTCTTTAAATGAATTTTTATAATCACCTAACGAACATTATTGAATTTTCCTTAAAAATATTTTCATCCGCTCAACTCGGCTTCCTCCCACATTGAATCCTGAATGAGCCACTGTAAAGAGCCAAACACATTTCAGAAAAAATCCTTTCTTTTATAAAATCAACATCTTCGTAGAAGCTGTGCAGTAACTTTCACTTATCACTTGAATTATTCATTTTTACAGAGGCTGGCTGAGAGGAAACGTGTTTCGGTATGGTTTGTTCTAGATGTTCGCGAATGCATACCGGTGGACAGTTTAGGTCCTTTCACTTAATGTGGCCGGAGGGACAGCCTGAATCTACCTCGTTGTGCATCAGCCTTAACGAAAAGCCGAGCAACTTGAGATGAGGCTAGAGTCTAAAAACTGGACCGGAAGCGGTCGTGGCAAAAACGCACGTGCCGACGATGCGCGTAAAACGCACTGTTCTGCGCGGTGCACAGTGACGCGCCTTGTTTTCACTAAAGGGGCTGTATTCGTATTTCGTGTTGTAACAACACTTTTTATCTTCCTGGAGGTAATTTCATACGCGTGAATATTAAAGCTACTTCTTACCATACATAAACGAGGAAACTTTTGCAACATAGATGCCTACAGAGGGAATTGGATCGAAAAATTCTTTATCGCCGCTAATACAGTTTTTGGGTCGCGGGTCGTAGTTTCTCCCGATACAGGAAATGTCGAAGGATCCAAGTAACCGTTGCACACGTGGCCTCGCGGAACAGAGTTTCGCGTGTCATAAATCTGCACGGTGATCGGCTGCGCAGGTTTACTTGCAACTAAAAGTCAGCTGTTATTTCTGCAGGGAACGTGTCTAAATTATCGCTGTGCGAAGGATTCGACTAAACTGCGGAAGAAAAAATGAAAGCAGCTTCGAGCCAGGAGCAGGGAATACCTACGGAAAATCAGCCGTCAGCAATGACCCGTGGAAAGGATATCTTTACGATTTTGCAGATCGATAAAACCAATTAATTTAATATAAATTATATAGCATCGTGAAAAAGGTGAACAGTACAGTTACATTCTTCAACGCATTCTATCAGCCTATATTGTTTCTTTGCAATGCCCAGCTCCCCAACGTTCAACACCTTTATCATCAGCCGAGCTCTTGATTCTTAATTATCTTCTTCTCTTCTACCGTTACATAGGTAGTACTAGTACTATGTATACTAGTAGCCTGGTGTTTTCTTCATTTTACAGTGTTTTGCTAGTACGTTTTAACGCAAGCATTAATCCCCCCCACGTTATCTGCATTTATATGTAATGTGTATAAACTATTCGAGACCAATTTTCTGAACTAACGCTTCATATCGTACTTTCACGAAACAAGCTGAATTCGAAAATCAATAAACGGAGACTCCGTAAAATATACCTGCTTCGCAAGTACCTGCATATGCACCCCGGCTTACGAGCTCCAGATACTACACTTACCAATTTCGTTAGACAATTGCTCATCTCCTAATTCTTTTATATCTCTGATTTCCAAACGGTAAAAATGAAAGGTAAGATACCGGTTTTCTTCTACCGAGCTTGCACTCTACAATACTAATAATCGTAGGGTAAACCATCCAGTAATTGACCGCATACCAGTGAATGACCATTAGGCAAAGAAATGTCAATTATAAATTTAAAAATTATTATTTGTTTAAAAATAGAGTGTACTTGCACTTTTAATATCCCATATTTTTAGTTTTGCGTATTAAACAAACATTAATAAGTACAATTCTTAATAAAAGTATGCGGTCATTTACCGGGCTTCTCATTCAACAATTCGGTCATTTACTGGTTTCTTTACCCTAAGCACGAAACCGTTTTCTGTTTTATGATAATCTCGCGCGTCTCTACAGTGCCCTTCCGAAGCTCGCTCTCATCCACGATATGTCCTTTTCATTTCAGCGACAAATTGAAGCTCCCGCTCTTATCGGGGATTCTGAGAAAAAGAGCTTACAGCCACGCGGGGCCCTCCCTCGGAATTTCCGCTGCGAACTTTTACACGGAGCTTACTGAAAAATTCAACGGGAAGAAAAGAAAAATAAAAATGGAATGGACGGGACTCTCCTTTCCGTGCGAGAGCAGCTCGCCGGGAATACGAGACCAGATAACACGCGATGTGAACGAAGCATAATCCTCGAAGCGTTACGACCCGAGCAAACTGGGCTAACAGTTCCCAGGCCGCAGAGGAACGATTCCCCATCGCGAAACAGTATACCCCAGTGCATAAGTGCACAACAGGAGTATGTATCGGCACATGTGTAAGGCTCAGCTGAAGATACGCCGATTTTTTTTTCACGGAGCTCGTTCCTCGAATCCTCTGAAACGCTGCTTCATAAGAGCGGCGTATCTTGGAGTTTATCTGCCCGCATTTTGAAGGTAGACGCGTGTGAGCGTAATTTATATCTGCGTCAGGTGGACGGAGGCGACGCAATTAGCGTGGGACTTATCAAGGATGGTACACGAAAATTTGATCGCGGGGAACTGCAGCTTCGCTTGCGAAATGCTGCAAGTAGATAGAACTGTTTTACAAGGGTCCATTGTTGGACTGGCTTGGAAGTTTTCGTTGACTTAAAGTCAACTAATTATGGGAGATAGTACCTAAGAAGGGAACACCGCGGATTCACGCTCACCGATTGGAACGCAACTTTGTGGGTTTATAGAGTGAAAAAACACCTGTAGTTTTTCCTCAAGCACACCTTTCTTCTGAAAATGGCATCTTAAGCTATGAAGGTTAGTGTAATTTCAAGTCGGTATTTCTAAGCGTAATTGTATTCGTGCACACTTATTTCAGTGCCAAGAGAGCCGCGACCATAAGTTTAAGTTCGATTACAATGGCGGCACTTTGCTCGCCGCGTAGAAAGCCGCATAAATTGTCGAATTCTTTGAAACAGGGGAATACAGTTTTCACTTCCTTTCGCGGTATGCATGTACAAGGGGAGGCGGGATAATTTTAGAATTTATCAAACGGCGTGTGTTAAACGCCCGCCTCGATGTTCCACTTAACCTCCAGGTATAATCCTCTTATAAGCTTTTCGCGATTCCCTTGGAACTTTCTCTGGGCACGGTAACTCGCCGCGGCCGTTGCGCTTAACATCTAATGCATCCGCGAGATTGCATCTTTTGCTGGACCAACCTGCAATTAAATGATTCGTTCGATCGAACTGTGGAAGGATTACAAGGCGTGACGTTGTTTCCAGAGATGTTAGTCCGCGTGAAAGTGGCGGCGGACGTAGGGGTTAATTAAATTTCCAACTTGGGCCTGTGTACAATTTCATGGGACGCTGAACTAACGAGATCGAGAGTCCCGAAGCTTTCTTTGCGTCTGAACACGCTTGTTCAGATGTTAAGATTTGCATCCTCGCGGCAGGCAGTGTTCTCTTACAACGCGTTAAGGCCTTTTCGCACGAGACACTTCTGTGGTTCGCAAGTGGGATGTCAGATATATTCAATTAGCAGAGGCAATGTAGGTTGAAGAGCGATAAAACGGCTGGGAAATATTTAAATATAGGGTAAATCCGGGAGACGCAGTCGGGCTGGAGAGTTGGTCGAAACAGTTGATTCTTAGAGAATTAATTGTTCTAAACCTTAACACACTTTTACATATACACAGATGTAGAGTCTGAATATAGCCATTTGACCAACTCTCCAGCCCGACTGCGTCTCCCGGATTTACCCTATCAAAGATATCAGTGTCTCATGTGAAAAAGGCTCTTACATGTTTATTTGATCTTTGCTCAGTAATTCACTTGAACAAAATGTCTTAAACTTGTTATAAAGGTACAAGCTCTATCTCGTGTTGTGAAATGCTTGCGCGAGAGTAAAGAGAAGATTAGACGTTATCATTGAAGGCGTTTCGGTGTGGTAACATCGGCAAGTGTGAATAAAAGCATTTACTAGAGATGTACATTGTACAGCGCGAGTAGGAAGAAACAAATGAGTGTAACTCCCTGATTGCTAGTAGATTACCAGAATATTACGTTTTCACACAGTTTTAGTCCTAACATTTCTACGAAGAAATTTAAATGTGGCATAACGCATATGTTCTTATCCTAGAATGCATAGAACGTCAAAGAGGGAAGTTGCTGGAAACAATATTTCGAAACTATATTCTCAATTCTGTGATGAGAACAAGTATCATAAACTTTCTCGCCATAAGAAATTCTAAGTAACAACAACGCACAGTTCTGTGATAAAATATATAGGTACGTATATATAAATACGTAACCACATGAAATTCACGCAAGTCCATTTGTATCGCGATATTGTGAATCCATTTGAAAAGGAATCTCCCATTTCCTTTAAACTACTCTGCGCCTTGCATACTAACGTTCGCTGCTTTCATTAAGTACAGCTAGCCCATAGAAATGGACACAATGATAATGTAAAATGTCCTTCCTTATTGCAAGTCAATATATATTATGCGAAAGACGTTTGTGCGCAAACCAGCAAGTAGGTCGAATGTGAAACGGACCTCGATAACCAGAGTTTCGATTTTTTTTATCGTAAAGTAGATACGCGTGCTTAGAATTTACATTTACAATATAAACAAACGTGTTTGAAACTTCAACGCGGGTGCGTGTGCGTGTGCATATCACTGAGGCATACCAACGATTAATTGTAGAAGTCTGGAAGCTTCGCAAGATTAGGATTTCAAGTACACTGACGGATTAGAATTAGTGTCGAATGTTCTAATTAAAATTTAATGCGACATGCGACGGGGATTTCGAGATTAATTTCTGTAGGGGGAGACCATCTGTGTAGTTTGTTTGAGGAGCAAATAATTCTTCTATTTCTCTCCTTCTTATTCTGCGTTATTTATAAGTTAATAGTATCGAAGTATTTTTTTTTCTTCTTTATTTAAGAGAACCCTCAAGCGTCCGGAACTCCTCCTACTTGAAATCCTAATCTTGCGATGCCTCTAGACTTCTATAATTAATCGTTGGTCGCCTGAGATTTTCTGGGATGTTACGCCAAAGGCTTTATTAGACGATTTGCTTAGCATGCTCAGCTTGTGGAAAATCAGATACCTTTTCCATTCTTCCATTTACTTTCTATAGTAGGTGCTTGTAATTTCCATACGGCCGAGGGTAATAACACGTTTCCGTTTTCAAGCGTTTCATCGGCTTGAAAAAAGAACCGTGCCCGATGGCTGAACGTGCATTGGATCTCTTTTATTTTCAAGATTACGTGGCGTGGAAACTTCTTATTCAATTCTGCCGTGTTTTAACGCGATCACACGCGTGCGATGCATTCGCCAATACTATGAATTTTTCCTCGCACGCATGACCTTCTCCGTTGTCCTGGGTGTGTAATGCAAACGCGTGCGAATGTTATTATGTGAGAGAATGGGCACATAAGGTGTACACCGAGCCATCTGCGTTTGTAATGTGACAAAATAGTTACGAATAAAGTTTTACTATGTTGTTAAAAAACTTCGGTACGTACTTTGTTCTTTGCTAAGAAGAACTGACCGTTTGATCGTTTCAAAAAGATCTGACGAAGATAATCACACGATTCACTATCATTCACTCTTCGTGACTGACATGTCTAATGATTAATGAGTAATACCTAACTAAGAGAACTCCATAGATACCACAAATTAGCTTCATTCACGAGCTTCGGATCAACTTTATCATTGAACGTAATAGTTGAATTAGTCGAGGATGTATTGAATAAACAACTGTGGCTTTATACGGTAAAGCTTTCGATTCGATAATTATGTCGTTAGGTCGTTGAATCGAACCACTATGTAGACACAGACTTTATGGCAATTGCGAAACCATCAAAGATAGTGACTGATGCTATATTTTTTAAAAACTATCCAACACAGATATCCATGCCAATGTATTAAAGTGGTTCCATTATTATCTAGGAGGATGTTTTCAAGTAGTTACATTTAATGGTTAGCCATCACAAACTGTACAAGCTACATCTGGTATAACTCCAAGTTTGCATCTGGGCTCATCTCTGACCTAATTATAAATAATATTTCTAGTACATCCTTCAGCAGCGGGTCTGGATACTAACCTCATTTAAAATTTTAAATTACGAGATTGGACGTCTCGAAATTTTCAGCAACATTTTAACGAATATACACTCGACGTGTTTTTCCTCTTTCCTCTTTGAACTTTAGTTATTCACTTCAACGTTTCGACGTAACGATACCAGAATTTATACGCTTAACGACACACTCGAGTTTATTGGTTTGATTAATGCTAATAACATTATATCTCAAGAAGAATGGATTAAATAAAGATTGCGTGGTTTCAAAAGGGGGCGTAAAATGTATCACAGGAAGCTATGATAATTCACTTTAATAGTGCTATGCGAAGCAACATATTTCAATTTAAAAAACATGGGATGTTTAAATCTTCAAAACGCCTCCACTTATCAAGATTTCATTTCATAATTTTCTCGTGTCATTTCAATTATGAAACCCTTTATAACCAATTCTTCTCTAGGGACAATATTATTAACGCAAATGGGAGTAAAAGTGACAAATTTCTCATCTTGCATATAGAGAATCAGAGAACGTACAGTTTTATGAACAAATCCTTTTGTAATTATATAATTTAAATTTAAACTCATGTAATTTGCGCTTTATAAATATATTGTAGTCTACGTTTGTATTAAAATGTTTATCTACTACATCGATCATTTCCCACTACCAATAATGCACTATAAATAATCTTTTTTTCTATTAATTTAATACTAAAAATCGAGATGCCGTTTTATTTTTCCCATTTCAAAAGATAGTAACTTTGCAGGCTGCCGATCTAAATGTTAGCTTTTCTAATTTGAATTGTGTTATTTTAATAATTTCAGTAGAGTATTTTTCAGAACCAAATAGCAGTTTCGAAATGAGAAGAAATGTTTTTATGCCAGTGAGTATGCTTACACACAAAATCCAGCTGAAACCGTTTAAGTGGCCCGTGAAACGATAAATCTTCGTCCTGCGGGGGAGTTGAGGATATTTACAACATGACCCGGTGTCCAAACTACCCAAACCGAGTGAAACGACTTACCACAAATCCCAACGACAGTTTTATATGCTGACTGTATCCTTCGCCCTACGACCTACGTGGTAGTGATTTAGTGAATACCTCGACCTGCAGGGTGACTGAAAAATATGGCTTGGACTCTTAAGGGTGGAGGGTGGTTCCAGCTACCTGCGGCACGATGGTTTATTCGTGGAACGTTCGTCTAATCAGTGGATCATGCAGACCACGGTTTTCCTCGGATTATTGAAATGGTTTTTTTTTAAAGGCTCCGGATTATTGGGAAAGAACTCCCCACCCACAGTTTTGCTTCCTCGCTGCGAGCGAGGACCCGCGATCCTGGATGGAATTCTCAACTTCACAGCCTAGGAATTGGAAACTGACTTACGCTTATACTCTCGCTCTCATTCATTTCCGTTCGAAGCAACTTGTGCCCAAAGTCACAGTAGCGTAATATAAATCTGTTGTCTAATGTACCTTTTATTAACTCTAGCTTTTAAGCTAACTTTATTCTTTTCCTCTTTTCTTACCACTTCCTGCTTTCTCTACACTCCTTAACCAGCATTTTACTACTACTTCCTCTTCTATCTCGCTCCTGCCTGATTTAATGTGCCTATTATCATTTTACAAAGCACACATTTCCCGTCCTCTCCTAACCGATATTTATTTTTTGCTCGCCGCTTAAGTCACCAATTGAGGACTGATTGGTGCTTCTCTTTTTTAAATTAACTATCTGTAGGCACTTCGAGTTCACTTCGTTATCTTACACGCACCAGTTAACAACGTTTACAAGCTGAAGGTAATTTAAAAAAGGGCAGTCAGAAGTGGAACGCATAGACGAGATCGCTCTCGTCTTCTTCGTTAAAGTGGAATGAAAATAATGGAGTAGCAAGAGTTGGAAAAAGTGGACGAAAGGTCGTATCTCGGAGGAGAAGTTAAAGAGCTGTGGAGAATGCACTACGTGGTAGAGTTACAAGTGGGAGCAAAGAGGTTTCGAGTGTACGTGGATAATTGAATAGGTTGTTTTAGCGGGAGCCCCTTGCTCGAAACCATTTTCAGTGCGCCGCCACTGCTCAAAGTTTTATTTATTCAGGATACGGTCCGGCGCAATTAATTGCTGTTAACTTTAAACACTCCGTTAGCCTTCTCCTCGGTGTACCTTCTGTAAAATTTACAACAGGTGTGTCGCTTAGAGACAATAAACGTGCAGGCTACCACTCTAGTCGCTGAAGATATAACGATAATGTTCACTCTGTTTAGCACTTCCTAGAAACTAATGCGGAGCAGCTTTTCATCTCACCTCAAGGGATTTATTTTCAACTTTTCAACACTTTATCCTGTACAAAGAACTTGATGATTTAACACGGTACACCCTTGTAGAATTTTTCGCTTCATAATTTTGAAACGCAGAATATTACGCAAACGAGGAGTTTGTTTTGAATCGACGTGTCTCATTTTGATCAATATTACACATATTATCAATAAATAAATATTGGGCTTTAATCGTGCTAACTTTCACAGGTTCAAACGACATTTTGTCTGTAGCTAATTTTTTGAAGACACGTTTCGGGGTGTAACTGATAGGAACATGCTGAGAAATAAAAGTCGTCTTCCCCTGATGCACAAAAAAGGGCTATAGCGAAGAATGCATGGCATATACTCGCAGCTGGTGCAACACGTAAGAGTGCTTGATCGAATATGCATATTAAATTACATTTTGTAACGAAATACACAGCTATGTAAATTCCACATATTTGTTATTTACACTATTATCTTTGAAGTTGTCTGATTTAAATAACAATAATTGCTTTCCTTCTCCTGGTGCATCTCACGTTCATTATTATCATTTTCATATTTTCCAGCTGCTTGTGAATAATTTTCGTTCGTATTAATATTCTAACAAACGTACAATTTGACAAAGGAAATGAATTTCATTGCAATTAGAAGAAAAAAATAAATCGCACAAACTTTTACACGACTCTCTGATTCATAGTTGACGTCTCCCAGCGATCTTAAAGCTACCCGAGTAATTATCTATCAAGCTATCCATGCTATCAAGATCCCTATAGATCGATTATCTATTGAAATAAATAGTGAAACAGTAGCTGGAGTGAAATTAACCATACACAATTCAAATGGTACTTCTTTATTCGCTCGTATAAATTGTAAGTAATTTATCCTGCAGCACTTTATCCACCCACGCACAGTTTAAACGAGCGTGGCTGCTGAAGGGTTAAATAATATTGTTACGAACTATCCAAGGAGCGAGTACCACGAGTCACGTGTTATGTCAGCTGTCTGTTACCCATTCCACAGTTGTAAACGAAAGGAGAACAAAAAATTCCTGGTGACAAAGCATACCAGCTCTAACCTGTCTCAAAGGAGCTGTTTGGTCCGTCTGAAAGTTCTATATTAATTTAGTAATGGCACCCCTGCCACCTGCAACGATATCGGTTAACCAACTTACGCTTACAAATATAATAGGGTGAATTGACCAGTGAATGAACAAATTGACTTTTTTCATGTATAACAAGAATACTATTTCATTGAAAACAATGATCTTATATTTAGAACGAAGGAAAATTTATTGAGATAACGGCGATGATAATATTTTTTTAATCTATGAACGTCTTGGTCGCTTGTTAATTTTTTTGTTTCGTGGTTTCGGGTGTTGCCACTCGCGGCGAGAAATCTAGTAAGAAAACAGGTTGATAAACAGTGTCTTTCATTTATCTTCGAAAAGATATTTAACTATTCAGTGGACTGAGAAACGGAAATATTTGAACGGATAGCAGATAAAATATGGAAACATCTGCGAGTAGGAGCATGTTCATTGGTTTAGAATCGATTTGAACGGTAGAGTGTGCGGTGGAGGTAGGGGCTCGGTGTTTTCTTAGGACAGCTATCTACCGGAGATACATAAAATTTCCCTTGGATGGGAAAATTTGGGAATGGCCTGCCACTGGGCGAGACGGCGTTACGCGAACCGTTGATTTACTGCTTTCACCCCGACTAGAGAAACGCTCGAACATTCTTGCCGACAAATCTCAACCCCTCGAGCACAATTTCCGAAACGAAAGTCACGTTTCGAAGCAAACGCCACGTGGTGAATTCTAACCACTCACGTTTCATCGATAGTTAACAGATGTTTCAGACGAATTTGTTTTAATATTTCCCTTAGAGTTGTGTTATCTTTTATTTTACTAGCAGAGAGCAAACAATTTGATTCTCCAAGAGAATAAGTTTGTTTTATCATGATTTCTTCATATGCAGTTTATCGAAGCAAACGTTGATAAGTACCATATACGTTTTTGCTAAAAGTAAAGGCTGATTTGAGATTTTAATTATTCGAAATCGATCCCCGAGGCGAGAAAAGGAGACGGTATAAAAAAGAGAGTGGAGCTTAAAGAGGATACCAGAAGAGGCTCGTAGTACGAAGACATAATTATTCAATCGGGACCACGAGTGGCATTGTCGACCTACGCTTTATTACACATCGTCTTTCTAATGGTTCAATGGTATGCGCTCGGTTTAATTTCGTTTGACGGCTCCGCCCGTGACGTCTTATTATCGAATTTATTGTTCGAGTGCCTCCACCTACCCGCAGCAGTTTAAGCAGTCAAATAAGGTGAAATAAATCACGTAGATCGCCTTGACAATCGTGAGTGGCCGCGTTCGAATTTATTCATTTCCTTTTCCCTTTCAATCGATCACGGTCAAAACGAATCAAAAATTCTTGGGTAATACATATTTTTCAACGGACCTTTTAAGCGAGCCAATTAATACACACTTTTGGGATGCCAAAAATATACAAAGGAGAAGAAAGTTCCTGACGCACGTTTAAGATTAATAATATCAAGACGCGTATAAAAATAAATGAAAATGAAATTACTTTTTCGAAAGTAAAAAGCTCCTTTCCTCCGAAAAAGGAGAACAAGTGAGAGGGAGTGCATTAGCATTCGTTGCTTCATGTATGCACATACTTTAGTAAGAGCTTCGCATAACTCACTGACAATGATGAATAATTATCACATATTTGGTACTATGACAAGGGCAAATTTGTGAACTTCTATAATTCAGGGTAGTGAAAGCAACGTCTACCTTGTTCATTTTCTAGTGAATTTTGGTAAGCGGGAAAATTGCCTAGAAAAGTGCACGTGGACTATTTTGCAGGAAGTCATAACCCAGTTTCATTATTCCAAAAGTATTGACTCTTTTTCCTTAAATTTTAATCACATAAATGTATAAATAATTATCTTAAATTATGCTAAGTTCTACTCGTCTGCTCTAACAACGCTTCTAGAATTTTAGTTTTTCATATCGTTTGCAAAATTCTTAGTTCTGTACGTAATTCATTCGTTTGTGACCGATAAGGATACTACAAATAGCTGTTTCATAAATCCCGCTGCTTTCACCGCGCGCCGATTAAGATAGCAATTAAAATAATTCGCGACGATCGCGTTCTTTTTGCAATGTCGATGGTGCAGCCGCTGAATTGGAAGGATACAATCATGCAACGTTAGTTCTTAGGCCCGTGCTCGTCGCAATTCATCAAAGGCGTTCCTATAATTAGCAACGCTGGAGATGTATGCTGACGCGTGAAAGGCGCGAAGAAAGATCGATGAACCCGATCGAACGGGCATAAGTGGCGTGGCAAATGGAATGAACTCAACAGGGCATCCAGGATTTGTTAAGTACGAAAGGATTTTTAGATACAAAAAACAGCAAAATTGTTAATTAAAGACTTGATTGAAGACCTTGCGTCTTATAGACTGGTAGGAGAAGAAAAAGGACGATTGTAGAACTCTGTGGAACACGTGCAAATAGCGTGGTAATTCGAGCAATAAAATCTCGGTTACTACGATGTATCGAATGAAAGAAGCTTTTCAAGGAGGTCTAAGAAAGTCCTTGCGCGCCGTAGGTACGTATTAAAGAAGCATTTCAAAACTAATTGCGCATCATCATCTATAAACTTGTAACATGGTTGACGCAATTGCGTATGATTTGTCAATGAAAGGCTTCATTCTTGCCACAAACAACCCTCAATCACAGTAAAAAAAAGAAATAAATTCATTCGCCAATTGGGTAGGCGAATTACCATCCTCTTTTCAAGTCATAGGAATGTAAAATAAAATCGATACCCCAAAAACTTGAAATATTATAAAAAAGTAGTTTGAATAATTCCTTTGAAAATAGGAGCACCCAGACATTCGTGGGCCGAGAGTAAATATTCTCTCCGATGAATAAAGTAACTGCTGCAAGAGCACATGTCGATATTGATCTATCACACACTGGCCATGATAAATGAGGTTAATCGTGTTGAAGTAGCAAGCCGAAGAACGTCGGAAGCGTTCTTCGGGGTAAATCGAGTTACTGTCATTCGTTAGAAAAAAAAAGAAAAAAAGAAAAAAGAAAAAAAGAATGCTTAATTACCCCGAAGCACCTACACTTTCTACACCGCTCCTCGAAGGAGCTTTCACATTCTCGCGGCGATCTACTGCACCAAATAAAATCCCCCTTTGTGTTACCTGCAGGGACGGACAACTTCGGTGCCTGTACTTCCTAGTGGCGAGCTCCCACCAAGGAATGATGTTCTCCGCGCTCCTCGGCTTCACTGGATCGCTAACCGCGTGCTCGTAGAGGGGCTCGAGGATCGGCACGTTGCCGGATAGTCGTCTAAGAGGATCGCTGGCAGTCTGATCTTTCGAGAGATTCCTCCGCCTGGGCAAAGTGGCGAAGCCGCCTAATCGGCAATTATCATCGCTGCCTTTGTCCTCTGGCTCCGATTCCAGGGAATTATGCCTGGTCCTGCCGTAACACGTCCTAGGGAAATGTTCCTGCCTGTGGAAACTACGACTGGTTCTGTCCAACTGACCGCGTAGTATGACGTCCGTCGCGTCCATCATATGAACGGGCAGGACGCTCGAGCTGCCCAAGATGTTCTTCAACTTTCTATGCTTGTCGAGCGATTCGTCGTCTCGAACGCTGACGTCGATGTTGCTGGTGCAAGGTCGATTCAGGGTCGACGATCTGTCGCGAACGGGTCGATCCCCATCGAGAACGTCTTCGCTGGACTTGTGAAGAGGCCTCGAGGAGACTCTGGACTTTCTGTAGGGTAACGTATCGTATCTTCTCTTCAGGTAACTGTGATCGGGAGACTTCGCCATCAATTGCAAATTACCCAGGTTCCTTTTATCGATTAAACCGTTCGGTTGACGGGCACTTTCGTATTTCGACGCTGGTAAACTTCTTTCCTTCTTCAGGCACGATCTGTCAGCGGCGTCGACTCTGGAACGATTCTTCCGAATCGAACTGGTGACTGGTAACCGATCCGCGGATCGGAATGCTGTCGGCCTGTCGTCGTCTGTCGAGGACAGCTCATCCTTGGACTCGACATCATCCGATCCTTCCGTGCTCGTCCGATCCTGCTTCGAGACGTTGCTTAGGAGACTCACTTTTGACTCGGCGTTTCGGTGCACTTGGCTCGACAACGATTCGCTGATCGCGTACAGTGACTCGGTGGACTTGGTCGAGGACGTTGTAGTGGAGCCTGTCGAGTGTCTCGAGGTATTCTCGATCGAGGACGACCTCGGCAGTAACTTCGGCGGGAGCTTCCCGAAGGAATTCGGTCTGTGTCTGGGAACAGAGAAGCTCCTCGCGGTTTCTGCCTTGTCGTTCTGGCTGCTCTCATCGAGATTCTCACCGAAGTCGGACGATATGGGCAGCATCGGCGCCATGTCCCTCTTCCTCGCGTAGCCGTATAGATTACAGGTTCGATCGACGAGCTCGCCTTTAGCGATTTTATTGATCACCCCGTAAGCGGAGTTCTTCGAGTTCGATTTCAATTCCTCGTAACTCTTGTCGATCTCCGCGATGTTCCTATTGATGTCTTCGATGTACTTGGCCGTGGTGCGATACAGATCACCACTCGGAACGTAATTACCGTCGGCAACGACGATTCGATGATCGCGCCTTGGCCTCGACAAGATATTCGGCACCGCGTAGATCGGCTGTCTCTCTTTGGTATTGTTGATCCTTTTACCGCCAACAACAACTACTTTTCGCACTTTCGCGTCGTCTTTCAAAGCGTTAAAGCTTCTTCTCTCGATCTTTTCCACTCGATCCGAATTATCAACGAGGTTCTCCATCCCTTTCACCTTCCTCGAACTAGAATCAAGTCCAACAGCGTTCCGAATGTTGTCAGCCACTTGAGGGGAATCCTCAAATGGAACGTTCCCTTCGGAGACACTGTTTCTCGATCGAAATGAACGCAAAGCAGTTGGATCGTTCTGCTGGCACTCTTCGATAGGCACGGTATCGTAAACGCAATCGTCGCCGTAGCCATTACGCGTAGAAAATTCGTGCTTCCTTTCGACCGCTCCATTTCTATTAGAGAACGCGTTGAGCTGCTGGACGCAGTCACTCGGCAGGCTACCTCGATCTTGATCGACCTTGCTGAACGTGTTCAAGGTCACGGGTTTTTGTGTCCCCAGCAGGTTGGTTTTCTTCGCGTCCCTCAGCGTGCCGTAATTTTCGATCAGGAGGCAATCCTTGCTGAGGTCGGACCACCTTGGCACTTGGTGGAGGTCGCTAGAAGCTATGGGGAAGTTGGAGAGGCGAGGAAGAGCGTAAGGGCCGCCAGCTTCTTTCAGCAGCTCCTCCGAGTCAGACCTGTAGACGGCTCGCGGTCGGCTGCGACCTCTCGACCTTATGGTCGCGTAGCCGTCGTGCACTCGACGCGAACACACGTTCAGATCCATCACCGTTCACTCGGGTCTTACGTGCCGGATAGAGTCTTTGGCATTCTCGCCTCAACGGGCTGTCGTTAATCACCACAAATCATTTGCACGAGGGAGAGAGAGAGGGAGAGACAAAGAGAGAGAGAGAGAGAGTGGTACGATAAGTCCTCAGGCACATCTCTGTTTAATCCTCCCTTTTCCGCTAGGACACCAGCTGCTGAGGAATGACTCTGTGAAAATAATTCGCTATTCGTTACGCGGAATCGTTTGCTTGGCTCATTAATGAAATCGCGACTACGGGCATTACTCTCGTGACACTTGCTTGGGAGACGAAGTATCGGGTGCTTGTAGATATAGATTGTCGTCGAACAGAATTCAGAATCATAAAATGAGATCAAATATTAGATGATATGCAGAATTGAATCTGCTCATCGAGGTTGTAATCCATCATCATCACATCCCTACCACCGCGATGATTCAAGCTATTTAAATTATAGTGAAGGCACGAAGACACGTTTAACTGATAATTTCGCGATGAGGAACGCATCCAGTGTATTTAAAATTGTATATTCAATTACCCTTACAAACCAATTAGCTACTTTCGTTTAAAATAGTCTCGTCTTCCTCGGTTAACAAATCTGGAGTTGCTTCTTTGAAAAATTGGCTGACTAGATACGCCTAGTAATTTACAATATGTTTATACAAATCGATGTTTACAGTTTGGAACTGGACTCGCTTAAAAAGTGTTAGTCCAGTTCCCGATTAATTTTTGGGTGACAGATGTCTTGCCACTCGAATCCATTCTAACTCCTAATGTAATATCGTTCTTACATATCACAATCACCAGGATAAGTTTTTATATAAGATTGCAATTCGGTTATGATCTAAAATTCTTATTTTCTTGAAGCACTGATACTAATAAGTAATAAGTAACACAAGTAACTTGAATTATTCTAAAAAAATCCTTGGATCACATTTGTCACACAAGTCGCGAGTTCTGTAGGCTGATCTCAATTAGAGCTAATGTAGTCTAAGATTAGGGTGGAATGTTGAAGTGTTGAATTAAGAAATGACACGTAGAGTGACCTTTTCTACATACGTTAACGTCCTCGTTTCTGACACGTTTTAGAGTCTATATTAAAGAGCAGCATTAAAGCATATAAATGACTCTACTAATGCCTTCAATTACTTACTACGATACCACTTCTTTATTACATAATTTAAATGAAATTCTGCGATTGTATATTGCACTTTTCTAACTTATTAAAAATCTAATTAAACTCTGACGAGCAGCTAATGCTATTCATTCTATTTCAAAGTAATTTACATAACACCTCTATAGTACCGATTCTCGTAAAATTCTGAAATAAATCCTCGCTCCATGCGCGGGTAAAGTCTACCAGTGCATTCGCACCAAGTCGGTTCGTTTCGACTAATTGCAAGTTGAACTGAAATAGTATTGCCGCGATGCAGTCTCGTGAGAGACCTATTCATCGTTTAATGGATGAACGAAAATGTGTCGCACGGATTGCTTTATGTAACGAAGTCGGTGTACATTGCGAAACTGAAGAGCCATAGTGCCACTGTCGCAACGGGACCATTATCAACCACGTACGGTATTCACAGACGCATAATTTCAGGAAGATTATAAACAGCAGACCGTGATTGGAAGCAGCTGTTGTAACAGTATCATTGATAACGGAATTGGGTCTCGTACGAGATGACGTAACGTACCAATTCTACAGCATCTCGGTCGAATGCATAACCATTGGCAGATGACTACGAAAGTCTGCTAACCAATCAGCCGTCAGCCTAATCGACAAAGATTGGGAATTGAAAAAACATCTGACGACACGATCCTTTCTCATAAAGCGGAGTAAATGAATGCAAACTTTAATCCCGTTAACTGGTTTATTGTTTCATCTGATTCACGAACACGCGGAGACTTATTTGGCAGTTGGATCTTATGTGATTTTGTAATTTATGAACGAGGATAAATCGAAAGTGCAAACAGACACTGATATGCACAGCTAAATTTGGAATTATTAATTTCAGACATTCAAATATTCGACGTACTTCAAAAATTCAAGTTCATTCATTATGTACTTTTTTGCAATTTGTGGCAGGCACGGTGTAAATCGTAAAGATTATTTTGCTTAAAGAATAATTATTGATAATTAGTATCTAACGTCTATTTATAGCACTGCCGTAAGAGGGTTCGTGAACTACACGCTCGAGTCATAGGCGGCATAAACCACAACAGTGATAGATACTGACCCAGATCAACTAAGTAAAGACTAAGACTTCAGTCACTAACTAATCGTTTATCTAAGGGTGGAAGAGTACAGTTTGATACCGCAGAAACCCTCTAACTAATCCTTCGAGCGACATGTATAATAGTCTTCCAAATCTCAATTATCTTAGAACCATGTTGCTAAAATTAAAAGAGCGTATAGACTGCTTCGTAACGGAGGGCCCTAAACGGCAGCAGTGACTTTTAAAAGGCGTGCGTAACTATACCCATTGGCCGCACGAATCCACTGTTACGTCGCAACAACAGCTGCCCTGAAATTAAAACAGGTCCGCTTAACGAATTGTTCGCGCACCTGCTTTCGTAAGCTGAATTCGATTCCAGTGAGGTCTGAATTTAGGAAGTTGTTAAAGCCACGGGCGACTCGGTGGATCGGAGCCACTTCTCTGTTGCGTACTTTATGCAACTTAATGCGGCTACGCGGTGACTGGAGAGAACGGCTAGGGAGCTGAATATATTTAAACGG
Organism: Andrena bicolor; assembly: GCA_960531205.1. Classification (NCBI taxonomy): domain Eukaryota; kingdom Metazoa; phylum Arthropoda; class Insecta; order Hymenoptera; family Andrenidae; genus Andrena; species Andrena bicolor. Next base: position 38,189,065 of record OY482667.1, on the reverse strand, counting down.
ATGAAAATAAATACCTGACGCGCATCGATTTGAATTGAAACGACCACTGATTGCGAAGAGCTGTGTCACTACAGAATACTAGAGTGTAGTTTATCCACTCTTGGTTGTAGAGTTCTCGTGTTTAATGTTCATTGTTACAATTCACTCTTACAGTCTTAAAAACATAACACAAAAATAACATATACCGCCCAGTTATAGAATTGATGTCTCCTACGTTACCAATCCACGGAATTATTTCAAAAACATTTACATAGTGCTCTACGAATCTATGACGCGAGGTCGCGCAACGATAATTCACTTCGTTAAACGATAACGATTAATATACTGTGTCGTTTGTGTACCCATACTTATAACTACGACAGGAAGGCGAAGTGTATTTTTTGCATGACGCAATAAACGAATGCGATCTTTATTCATCGGGACAAATCGGTGGGACAATGTCGTACGCGTAAAAAATAAAAAATAATGGAAATGGAAAAATCCAGCGACGAAGAAGCGACAAGGAAAAAGAGAGAAGATCCACAATAATTCTGATAGAAGACGACGAAAGTTATCAAATGCTACTTATATATGTGACACATAGCCGACAGACAAATGTAAGTGGGACAAATTCATTACGAAATGAAAACCACACGAACTTACTCGACAACGAAATTAACCCTTCTGACATGTGTAAGGTTCTTTACAATTAACACATGTAGTTCCCGCATAATGCCTACTCATCTCTAGAAGTGTCTTTCACTTTTCTAATTTGAAATTTCTAATAATCATGGGCTATACGTAGAATGGCGTGAAAATGAACAAGTGGGATTTGCAATCGACACGACATAGCCTCTGGGTATCACGTATTATCTACCTATTACCAGCACCTGGAAACGCGTCAAGAAATTTTTCGCTGATTATGCGCAGTACGAGAAACCTTATTCCATAGTGACATGGTTCGAATCTCACTGCTGCACGATTTTACAAGTAGCCCTGGTAATCTTATTATTGATCTACAGACGGTAGTGGGGGAAAAAGATAATATTTTCCCCAAAGTCTTTATCGGTACTTTATAGGGCATAAAAAATCATAAAACTTCGAAGTTAATTTATTTTTTATATATTTCACGGTTTCGCAGATATTTACGATGATCTGAAAATTAACCATCTTTTCGAGAGGGTATTTTCAGCCTTAGCCACGTTTCTGCAAAGTTCGAGAGATTTTTGAATTTTCGAGTTGCCAAACCGTCACGGAACTGACGTAGGAAATCGCCTTAATAGTTGAAACATGTTATAAGATGGCTTACAGGTCCCAAGCCAATGTCCATCCCATTACACGTAAGATAATTAAGAACCCAGACCTAAGCCAAGCCTAATCCAAACAGACTTTTCATTCCCCTCGGATCCCCGTGGCTCAACAGGCTGCGAGGATAGAGAACACGAAACACGAAACACGAGAACGATGCTCTCGCAACGGGACGACTTGAACTCGCAACAGACGGTTTAGAAAAAGGAAAAGAAAAATGTCAGCGCGTGTTCCTCGACGCCGCGGCTTTGTCGTGGCGAACGTGGACACGCATACGCGCGTCGCAGGTGCATTCTCTTTGCAGGAAGAGGCTCATAAATATTAATATTTCGAAGACGTCGATACGTCACGCTCGCCGTACGCGACCACGTATCGTTAGGGGGTTTAAGAAAACTCCTTGCCTCTGCATTCGCCGGGGTTGAATTTAACTCTTCCTCCTTCGCTCGCTCGCAAGCGGATTTCTTTTCGTCGTTGGGTGCTACGCTCTCGCGGAGGAGCCTTCACCTTCGTTCCCTCGTAATTTCCGAAGAATGTCGCGGCCATGGTAAACGACCGGACCTCGATGAAACGTCCTCAGGATGGGCATTAAGTAACACGTCTCCGAGCGGATATTCTACCTCGCCAAGTGAGTTGCATAACTGAGGGCGACGATGCTCAATGATGTCGCAATGTTTTTGGTTTTCGAAAAGGTTGAAGCCTACTTTTTTTATAAGCTTCTATTAATGGAAAGGTTAATGAAGTGCAGGATTGCAGTGGACGTAAATTAAATTTGGAGTAAGAGGAATGAAATTTACACCGTAACATTATTTGACAATTACTGATTCCTCGGTGCTTGAGACACACTTTGTTTACTTATGAATTGCAACAGAATTTTTAGATTTATAGAAGGGCAATGACTGACGATATAGGTTTATTAATAAAACAGTCTCGCACGGGACGGTTCCTCCATTGAACGTCTTTCGTCGGTCGCCAACAGAGAACTACTTGGAACTACTTGGAACTACTTCCAACTGTCGAATCTCTCCTCAACGGCCCCCCGTGACTCACTACCATTCCGTCGCTAATACGCCATCGGCGCTCGATTGTTTGTCGCGCCGATCGCGCGGTCTCCTGTAACCGTATCCTTAAAGCTTAAACTAACAATCGTTCGGGACTGTCGGCGACGATCGCCGACTGCCCAGCTAATCTCTCTCGGTTCCCACCATCCTCATCAAAATGCCTACAGATTATTCGAATATTCGTAACAGCCGTAGTTTATACGTCAATTTCTGGCTACCTAGAAACAATGTAGATAATTGTCATTGGCTTGTCAGTAGAACTAACCATGTCTACATTCTGTCAAAAATGAGATTTTGGTCTTTAGCGAATGCCAAGTACATTATCATTTAGTAATGACCAAAATCTCTTTTTTGTTGGTCAGTTTTATCAATAAGCCAACTTTAGGTATATTAATTTCTCATATTTTTCTTTACGTTCCACGTAACACACAATTTAGTCACAAACTACATCGTATGTATCTTAATTATCGCGTATAATATATATCCTTTATACGTTAAGTTAAAAAGATAAGTGTTTCCATTATCGAGCTTGAAACATATTAAACATTTATCGACGTCCGTGTGTTTCCACATTCTTCCTCGTGTCCGCGCTTCGCATTCCTTGTAGCTGGTTGCAGCTGCTTCGAGGAGCTTCCTTGAGTTAATAGCAAGTCTGAAGAACAGGAGAGATAAAAACTGCGCGTCATATGCAGTGCGCACACAGGATGAATTATCTTATCGGGTGTAGACAACGAGTTGTGAAAAGGGAGAAACGAAAAAAGTGCGAATAAACGGACGAATCTGAGATCCGAGAGGTATGCATGGTTATATAATTGCATATTGTTAAAGAAAAAAAATGTTTTCGCTCGAAGGGCAAGTTAAAAAATACCTTAAAATGCCTGACTAGCTCAGTCGGTAGAGCATGAGACTCTTAATCTCAGGGTCGTGGGTTCGAGCCCCACGTTGGGCGATTTCTTTTCTTTTCGATCTTCAACAATTATTACAATAATGTTCTTTATCACAATTTTTACCTACATATTGCGTTCTTGAAGAAACAGAAGTAAAAAAAAAATAATCTATGGATTGCTTCAATATAAAATTATAAAGTTTGCAAAATCTAACCCACCGGTACATAATTATTATTTTATTCATATTAAAATAAATAGAATGGGTGTGTATATTACGACAAGTGTTATATAATTGCAATTAGAATAACTGAAAGTAAAAGGAGGTTGGTTTCTCGTTTTTCATGAGAATAAACCGGAACTGCTCTGCTTTATCCTCCAGATTTCGAGATTAAAAGCAGGTGACATAACGTCGAGAGAAGAGTTAGCGTTTAATGCAGAGTTTAACCGTCGGGTTCTCTGCTTCTTCTGACATTACTGATTGCGAGATAGTAAATAATTTTGTTACGTATAATATTTTTTTGAAGGTGCTAGTTGTGAACACACCGATCTCTAACTAACACTGTAGATCCCTGACAAATGATGAATTACAAGAAACCAACGTATTTGAAATTTATTCAGGGAAAGGGGTTTATATCTAGAGCAAGCAACTTTAATGACACATATTAAGGGGACTGTCCTTAATTGCCCAATTATTCGTTAAATCTGAACGACCAGAACACGTACACTCATCCCTATGCTACTTAACACGAACTACCGTACGTAACGATCGGGTTGTAAAAACGCAAACAAGAAAATAAAAGAGTCGAACGAAAGGTGCACAACGGCCGTCAAACTCGTCGAGTTATGAAACAAGGGTTGCGCTTCGCTCATCTTCGGAGACGAATCGCCGCGATAAGGATCGCTAAGCGGAGATGATCGATTCGCTGTGGAGAACGCGCGTAGAATCCACGCGAAACAAAATCTGAACAAAGACTCGACGTACCGCCTGTGTCCCTCTTTCGCTTCAACTTACTTTTCGCGTCGCCTACCACTTTTTCCCGCGATGATAGCTATCTCCACGCAAGAACTGCACGCGGTGGGATCGAGTCTATCTCTCTTCGTAACCGCGAGCCTAGAAGAACAGGAGCACGAGCGAGCTCTCGTATTCGCGGCATTGCTTGTCCTGCTTCACCGTCCCGGGGAATTCTTTTGTTAATCGCCACAGGAAACGATCACACTTGGCATAATAGATCGTAACTTCGTTAAACTAATTTCTTACATTACTTTTTTTTCGTTATTAATTGCCTTGTCAGCGTGTAAATTGTTCCCAAATTATTTCCACTGCTTTGGGTAATCATGCAGAAATACTCGATGCAGCTTTTTAATTATTTCGTATTTACACTGAAAGAGCTCTGCTCGATTTACAAGATGCAATTGCGAAGATTTGCAAAGGTCACTGAACAGTTCGGATATTTGAAGAAGATTGGCGACGAGTTCGTTTATTCCCAACTTCAACTTGTCTTCAATACTGCAAGTCATGAAAATCGATTCGAATAGAATTCTGTGAACTGGAATGCCAATGTCGGATAAAATATTCACCAGCAATCAACAAATCGATGGGTAGTTACAGATGCAGTTTCTACTATGTACAGAATTACTTAGTGTTCAATGGCGTATGAATCTCTGCATCCGCACAATGAAATCAGTGGAATTTTACAAGATTAGTCAGACCGATGGCTTGTAAAATAGGGTCGCGTCACCGACGGTAAAAGATGTGTAACTCAGGAAAAATTTATGGCAACTAGACTTGATATTTATTCCTTCTGCATACCTTGAATGCACTCCATAGCGCACCTATCGCACCTATGTGCGTGATTTAAAGCTATTATCGTGCAAAGTCGATAATACGATTTTCCATTCTCAGACACATAAAATATTTTTGAGAAATTGGATAGCACTTGGATCTTCTTAATACATTAGGAACAACTTAAGTATGTGTAACTGATGGTTGTTGGGCCGACATTTCTAAGCCGATTACACGGGCAGTTCACAACGAGAAACAGTGAAAGATATGAAATTTGCATAACGTAACAACGGCCGGGCCTTGACCGAGGAAAAGTTTCTTCCCCCTGTCGAGCGTGGGGACAAAAAGGTAAGAGGCAGGAGGAGGCAGGAGGAGGCAGGAGGAGGCAGGAGGAGGCAGAAGGAGGCATCGAGCCGAAGAGGAGGTCGAAAGAAATGGTTACAAAGACGGACGCGCGCGGTCCGAGTTCGAGGCGGCTAGTTAATGCTGGGCATTAAAAGGAGAGACAAAAGACAAAACAACGGCACGACTTTTAATAAGGCGAAGTAGGGGATTGGCCGGCTAGTTGGCTTCAATCAAGTCCCGGGGTCTTCTTCTCCGTCTCCACGGAGCCTTCGCCCGTTCCTAGCGTGTGCACGCGCAACTTCACGAATTAAACCCACGGACGACGGGGGGGACGATGAATTATTATTATTGTCACACTTATTGTTACCGCCGCCGACGTTGACGACACGGACGACGATCCACCTATTTGAATACCGATGAGGGAGCGGCAGAATTGGACGGTCCTTTTCTCGTGGTGCCGCGCTCGAATCACGACCGCTCGTTTATCATCCTTTTGACTTTAAAATTTTATCCTTTACGGTCCGGAGGAAAGTTGCTTCCCCTCTATCGGAATGGGGGATTGAGAAATTCAGACAATCGATTTGCTGGAATGCTACAAGCGACCGAATCGAATCTCCTTTTTTGTATTTCAGGGATTCATTAGTGGCCCTTCAGTAGGAATTGCCTTCTGCTTTCAAGCCTAGAACTATATACCGCGGTCACTTTTATGCAAAGTTTTTTCCTTTATTTTGTAGTTTTCAGAGTAATCGGTCCGGATCTTTTTCGAAGTGGATACTATTTTGGGGGGTCTTAGGGGTAGTTTTTAACTGGGTTCTTAGTTTATTTTGCTATAGGGAGCTTTGGAAATTTCCATCGAGGTGTTTGAAATTTTTTTGACCGCCTGATTTTGTACTTTAGTGGTATTATTGAATATAGTATGAAGAAAGTAAACTTTCATAGAATTTGTACGAAATTTGACACTATGTAATTTCCTCTGCTTTTTGAAAATACAAGTTGAACGAAGTAATTGCAAGAGATAATAAATCAAAAACGATACGGTTTTAACAAACAAGTTCGTCTAAAGTATATGCATACCCGTTTCGTCGTTGAATTTTCAAAAGCTTATTTCCATATTTCAATAAATGTTTTATACAGGTTATTTATAGGGGAAAGGAGAATAGCGTTCATTAACGTAGTTGTACCTAAGTATTTGTAAACAAGTCAGTTAATTTATCATAAAAGACGAGTTAACTCCCGAGTGATGAAAGGGTGCATTAATTATTATTTGAACGTCAATTAACGCTTCATCCGCCCCAGAAGTGAATCTAAATAGATTATTCCTAAGGATTGAACATGAACGATCTTATAAAACATTAAAAGTAAAATTGTTCGTAACGCCATTCACTTTTCGGAGCTGAAAAACTTTCGAAACACATTCATATTGAACATCATTTTTTAACGTAAATCTCCACAATTCTATCTAAATTCATTTTTATAAAACTAAATCCCCACTCTAATATTAATCAAATTTTTTAATAATGCGAATCTGGTTCGTTGCTTCTTATCAACAAACACAGAGTTATACTGTTTAATCAAATTTAAAAGCAATACCTTATCAAAAGTTTAGCAAAAAATTAAGGTACCATAAATTTTTGCGCATCATAAAAAATTGATTAATGCACTGATCAAACCAATGGTTTTTAACTGTGTCACTCGCCTTGTGCGCGTGTTTTCTCTGTACCATAAACCCGAATTACGATCGAAGGAACATTGAATAAGTGCTTTTATGGACTGTTTCGCGTGAATTGCTTTCACGGTGTGTACGGACATACGTTTAAGATTTACGCGAAATGTATGAAATCGACAAGGTCTGTCCGATGTTTCTGTCACTTGCGAGTAATTCCCAGGCATCGATATTCAATTGCAATAATTCAATCACGATTTATCTACGTTCCCCAACTCATTGTCCACGTAAATTCTCTCCCCTGTTCCCCATCCGTTCGCATCCACTTGGGGCAACTTGTTGGACTGATCGAACGGCTTCTCGCTCGCGACACGTCACGAATCGCGAATCCTCGTTTATCATCGTTTCTTTAATGCCAAAGCAGCTTTTTGTCCTCGGGACATTTTCTTTTAGCGACGATTTATTACAACGCTCGCGTATGATCGAAGACGATGCGTGTACGTAGAAGATTCGAAGCTCCCTTTGTTTGAATCGTAAACGAGGCAGAATCTATTTACTTGCTATTTAAATTGAAAGATTTTGTGAATCTTTTAAAATCATTTAAAATTTAAAAGACTATAATTTCCGTACGTGTACTTCGAACTATTTACTTATAACCATACACCATTATTATTTATGCTTAATATTTTTAACTGTACTATACTCATATGCAAATGTAAATAAGTGTGAATCTTTTAAGTAACTCTATAAAAATGGTACTTGGAAAATAAAATGCACAAATATTCGTGTCTCGTGCATTGCGAACACGGATTGTTAACAACATTTGCTTGATACACGTTATACATATCTTGTTTGTGGGAGTCTCTACAGTGCGTGTTTGAAACTGAACGTGAAGAAAAGCGATTTTCGTCGTCGAAATGCTCGCTAAAAATCGAAGGAATCCCCGACAACCGTTCAGCACCGATTAACATCCCATTAGCGGTAATTTTCGGTCGCATTCGTAGAATGTCCCCGTCGTTTCTCAGCTATTTTCGCGATTTAATGACGGATCAGCGGGCACTTGCAGCGTCGCGAAAAACGAAAGAATTCTTGGTTTAGTTTCCGCGTAATTGTTCGGCTCTGTACTGGAAAGCAGGACGCGCTTTAGGGGTTGCAAAAGGAACGCGTTCCCGAGGATATAACACTGAGCATTTTCGACAGCCACTACCGACTAAATCGCCGGTCATTTCGCTCGCTATGAAAGAAAGGGACGAGCTCGAAATGCCTGAAGGTAGGAGACCAGAGGGAAAAGAAGAAATCCGGGCTACCCTGACGGAAGAAAAACATCGATAAAAGCCGAGCTGGTACATTCTTGACAGAAGAGCCAGGAGGATCCGGGCCAGACTCTTCGGTCCATTGGCGTAGAGCTACTTTTCCTTTTGCTTTTATCGCTTCCCACAAATAGCGGGTTGCAAGTTTTTTTTCTCTTTTTTTGTGAGAAAGCAGATTTCTCGACCGATGATTATCGAACAAAGATAAGATAACTCTGTCGAGGAAGGAAATAAGTGTTGCGTTCCTTCTTTTGTCTCTCTGTGGATTTCGAAGGGTGTTGTCCGCCGAGGATAAGATTCTTGCGTCGGCGTATCGACTATTGATTAATTCTGGCTAGAATTTTTTGAATCTATAGAATTTATACTCACGTAGAGGTACAAGTCCGAATAATATCGAGGTCTAATCAATTCGTCATCGTTAAAAAATTCTAGCTTGTAATTATCGAGCCGAGAAGAAATTTCACAAACGATCTTCCATATTTATTATTGCTCGTTACGACCTCGGAAAATGTTATCTGAATCGAGATTATACTGCTATTGGAGGAATAACTCTACTCTCTAGACGCAACTAAATCTGGAGCTTCGAGTAATTAATTATCGCCAAAAATCTGGAAATTGCGATTTCCACACTGGGAAGGTGTGGTCTTTCGAAATACGCCAAGTGATTAACAGCCGCTCGCTCGATAAAGAACAAGGGTAACAATTAGAGTTTACGACTTCCTGCGCCAGTGGATACTCAGTTGGTTCCTGCGGATTAACGGAACTCCCACGCGGTCTGTATATACACGCTGTCTTTCGAGGCAAGTTCATGAGTCGTGCCGTCCCGTCTCCACGAGCTGCACGCCCCTGGGTGCCAATGGCTTGTCAATGGAATACATATCAATAAAGCGTATAGGTAGAAGCGCTCGTTATGCGTGGCGCCGCTCACAATGTACGAGCGGTGAGTAGCGATGGGAATCGAGAGGATTCAAAACGATCCAAGACGACTCGGAACGTCCTAAGTTAAAGTCCGAAACTGAAGAGGTCCCAATCTGTTCTGCAAGAACCCTACGTTTGGTAATCTTATAAATTTTATGAAATATAAATTTACGAAATCAAGTATGATTGTAAATCCACTAAAAAATACCACATAATATCCGGTAATAAAAAATATAAATGTAAAGCGTGACAAATAGGGTTAGAGAACCTTAGAGAAATAAATTATGATTTTTTTTCGAGGTCTCGATAGTCTTAGAATTTTCAAATTTATAGTGGAAAAGCAGCGTTTTCGATCAACTCCTATTTTTACTTCCCTTGCAAGTCTTTTATATTTTCGTTTGTTTCTGAGTCAACTTAATTCCAAAACAGAAGCAATGCATCAAGCAATCAGAATTACATACTTCAAAACTAGATATAAACAGTTTTAAGACTTTCAAACATATTTCAGTCTCAGGACAGTTTCAAACTCTCTATCCGAAGACTCTGTATGCATTCTTGATTTGTTCAAAAGGCTTGAAGTCCCATTACTATCGATGTGTACTTTGCGTTCAACATGACCAGGCGAGTGAAATAACACAATCAACGACCCGTTTCGAATATTATACGAATGATGGACGTATAGAGGACACCGTAAAGTGATATTTTTTAATTTCTCGTAAATGACAAGATACTTCGTTGCGACGCGAATGAAACTGCATACCTACATTAGAGACTACCGTTTAAGTATTTCACGTAACAGTCGGTCTGCATGAAATGTCAGAATAACAAAATATCGCAAACAGTTATTTTCTTTACTCAATGAATAGTCCAGTGAAATTAGGATCTGTTTGCGGAAAAATTCCGAGCAACCTAAATTTTTGTACGGCTCATAAAAAGTTTAGATTGCTGGAAATTATTCCGCAGATTGGCCATATCGGCGAATATTCAATTTTTATAGGAAGATTTGCTATGCAAAGAATCGTTTTTCCTTGCGTAAAACACGTGAAGCGGCCATTAATGCATAGAAAACTAGTCGGGAAACTGTCTGAAGCAACCGCAGTTGGCAAGGAAAACACACGACGCGATAGTAGCGAGATTGTACCGAATGTACATAAAGGACGGTGTAAACTGGGGTTGCAAGGCGAGCCACGCTCGAGCAGAAATTAAGTTTCGTGGAGCGCGAGTTGCTTGATGATATTTGCTCGAGAGAAGAGGCGTTTAATTTATTTCTGCCGGATGACGCCACGCATGTAAAAATCGCAGAGTGGTCGGCTACGATAAACGACTTCCCATTAGTTTTTAATGGAGACTAATGATTTTTAATAAGACGCAATAATGGTGATACATATTAATCGTTCTCCGAGACACTTCAAAAATCTTCTCTGACAGATTGGAGCCGAAGAAGGGATCGTGCCACGTTTCGCATGAAATTTTAATTACAACGATGAACACGTGTGGCTTTGCGAGTGGACGCGATAAAAGAAGAAGCCGAGGAACGAAGGAACAGATGTCCCGAGACATCATCGTCGTCCGTTGCGGCATCGCCTAGCGGGTGTGGTTAATGACAGCAAATGTATGCGTCGCATAATTACGCAGGCAAAAACGCAGTTAGGAAAAAAAAATATGAGACACGTAACAAGGATTACCTACGAGCCAAGACTGTAACTACGTACAAACATGGGATTTACATTTGTCGTTACGAGATTGTGACATTGAGTGAAATAATAAGAAATGATCTAAACGGGTAAAAATGCTGCTCCTTTGGACACAATACTGTGTCCCGCGTTATATTAAAATTTATCAATTACCCAGTTGCATACACTTGAACGAATATAATAAATTTATAAATTTCTGAAACAATTTTATTTCACTTGGACTTGTCACGTTATTTCTAAAAGACTATATCAACCTTTGCACTTGCAAGGTTCTTCCCCTTTTCAACTACATATGTCATAGTAAAGTATTCCCTTATAGTCACTGGATGGCACACACGTAAAAAAATCAACAAAAATGGACCTATCATGTTTTGCCTGTGTAATCTTTAGATAGGATTGAAGTCCCAATGACCACCAAATAGACCTAACACGTCCCTGGACTATTTACTCGGAGGAAGATACTCCAGGGCGCTACCGACTTTGACCTCTGCTGCTTTTACGACATACACTACATATACTTGCACCTCTGCCGGCCATCCTAAGCGCGTTGGACGATCAGCCAGCACACGAGTATCGCAAGAAAAATGCCGTCATATGCTAGAATTGCTAATATGTACAATGAGAAACGAGGCTGTATCTGGGCCAGCGATATATTCAATGGCGGTGCAGCGTTGCCGCTTATCGTTCATCTAGAAACTCTTCCAGTAATTAATGAGGCGAGATAAGAGATTTCCTATTGCTATCGAGATAGAAAAACGCCCAGCCGCAATGAGCGCTATAGTTCGAAGCCGATCGTAAGCAAAGGGAACGAGATCCTTTTAATTGCGAGCGTTATTCACGGAAAACAAGAGCCATCCAATTACGGGTGTTACCTGCTGTACGCGCTGCCTGCTTTTAACATATTTTTCGCAACGCTCTTTTCCTCGTACAATGAACCGGCTCTGACCTGCATAATGCGTTAACAACAACCACGGACTGGAGAATTCGAAAATACAGTTTTCTTCGCGGCTCTTTTATTATTGAATCAATGGAATTCTTAAGAGCACACAAGGGACGGTATCACGTTTCATTTAACGAAGCTCGTTGCTGCAAAAGCTTCCTCGTTACGACGCGTCGTTATAAATTTTTGAGAATTGTTGCAAAATGGGTTTCGTGTATTTGTCGGTGCTTGCGATGAATATGTTGACTTGGAGATGGCATGGACTACGATTGAGAAAAGTACATTGTGGACAGAACGATATTCCTTAAAAGAATTACAACTCATCGATAACGATTACTAACATGTTATCACAGATATCGTTGCTCTACCGGAACCAACGATTTCAAAAGGCTCTGTAGTGTAAAACACTCTTATCTCCGTTACAGTAGTAAAATAAAAAATAAATTTTACATTTCGCACTGTCTACCACGTACTAGCCCTCTACTTTGAGAAATCACAAAAAATCAACGACTACAATAACCTTTGAACAATTCTTCCCAAAAAAATTCAAGGGACGCATGAAATATGCCATTAATTTGAACTTACAGAAGAATTTATAAGAGCACTTACGATACACAATATTAATAATAATTCTTAATATAAGAAAACAAGAAAGACAAAAATAGTAGAGTTAAAAATTGAACATCTACGCAGTTATTTTTTTATCTCTACTAACATTTTATAGCAAGATATGAGCTATTCTGTCTCACGGAAAAGGAGTTGTGAAGCCGCAGCAAGTCTTTTTTCCTGCTACGGTAAAGGAGTGAATAAGTTTCGAAGGACGCGAGAGCATCGCTACTGTTCTCAGAGATATTTTAGAAAAATTCCTCACGGCAGAGAACGGTTCCTGATTTACGGGCAACAGGATGAGAAAATCGAGTGTTGAGATGGAGAGAGCAACGGTCTGAAAAGAATAGTAAACGTACCTACGCTTCGCGGGAAGAGTGGTACGGTGTCCTTAAGGCCAAGGTATGGTTTATTCGGCTCCAAGTTTCTGTCGTAAAACCGTACGGTCAGCCGATGCCATAAATCTTCGAGCCGTAGGTATCTTTGCGGAAAGGAGGAGGGCACGTGGTGCACCCAAGAAACTTTTCAACACAACGTTCATTGGGGAAAATCGTCCGAAATGCGACGGTAGGTCAGTTTTACGCTGTTTCACATCTGCTAAATTCTTTCTGGATTTCTGGGCGTGCAACAGATTCAGGATCGCCGAACGGTTCACTTCTGGGACTCTTTTTTAATCACACGACACTTTCATCAAAGTTTTATATTGAAGATTTTATTAAAATATCTAATCTTAATTATTAAAATATCTAATCTTTGCGACGATGTTTGCGAAGCAAACTTTTAAAGTGCGATAAATCGTTTTTTTTTTAACATTCCCCCTAAGAAAACGAAATAAGAAATCAAGAATACCAAGAATCTACTGATATATTTCGTTATTCTCTGACAAATGAAAAATCGTATCGTTAAAAATTGAAATACCATCGAACAATCGATTTACACGGGGGTTAGAAGATTAACCGTTTTATTCTTGACAATAGGTTACGGTACGACAAACGTTTAAACTTTTACAGGCTGTCACGCGATTTCTGTTACGATGTAAACACCCGTCAAGGCACGTCACTGAAACCGATAATCGTTTTCATTTTTAACAGTTGAATGACTCAGTGGGACCCTGCTACTACCACCTGCTGACACAACTTCTAAAGCAGCTGAAACTATCGCGGAAGTCGTAACTACATAAGATTTATGAAGGTTGTCAGGGACCTTGACTTTTCGTTCTACATTCCACGTGAAACTCTACGCCACACATATTTTTTACGAGGAAGCAGATATCGATTTAAGGAAGAAGGATTTACAAAATGCAATTCTGAAACGGAATTCAAATTTATATGTTTTACGATGTGTGCGTTGTAAATGGAATATTTTAACCCCTCGCGATACTTTGACGAGTGCCACTCGTGGTGAAAATTTTGGACCAAGCATGATTATCACGAGTCTCACTCGTGGCATTAAATTCGGACGAAAAATGAACGCGAAAGATTCCTGTTTACAAAGTATTCGATTATGTCGTCCCAAACCATTTTGACCGGGATTTTCAACTGCTAATTGGTACGGCAAGGGGTTAAGAGAAAGCTCGTATTTTATCTGGGAATATTTCACGTAGGATATCATTTTCAAAGAAAAGGATCAATACCGTACGTTTAAAGCTGCCTTTCCTCACTTATGCTGGGTCAGTTTAATTGTTAATATAAAAAAACTTAAATTGTAGGTATAGTTAGAATTAGAGGATCCACGTGAAAATTAGAAATAAAATTTTCACATTTAAAATATCTTCCTCTCTATGTAGCTCACGTTTCGTCGATGCTCGTAATATCTGAACGAAGAGATAATTATTAGTAAAAATGATTCGCGTTACAGATAACGCCCAACGCCATATATCTTTTATTTATAAAAACACGTATCTCACAGGTATCAAAGAGCTCATCTAGTTCACGATAGTTATAATTAGCAGAAAAAATTCTACTTCACGCTACACGGTATCACAAACAACATGCAGCCTCTGAATGTATGTCACGTAAAATATCTTTTACAGCTATTCTCGTCCACTGAAGATTTCTAATTGTTCTTGGAGGAAATACTAATTATAATAGAAAATAAGATGAACGAACTGATCCAGGATGCAACATTCCACGCCTCGAATAGAAGATCAAAACGCATCGATTTAATCGTAATACACATATAAGTTAAATGTCTCCATTAGTAAACTCCTCAGCTGTATCAAAGCAATTATTTTTATTTCTCCATGAATTTTAATCGAGACTGAAACTAGTTATCAAATCTGTTGGTACTACAACGTTTATATACATTTTTATTTCTACTTCCCATTTGAAATTTTATATGACATTCGAAAGCAGTTGTAACATTCGAGTAAGTTGAAAAAAAATTTCAATATTACATTATTCGAACATTTTCAATCCTAATTTTAGTTGTCAATTGTTCAGTTTCTATTGAAAAAAGTTACGCATGGACATCGCGTGTAACCTTAGATTGGCAGTAGTAAGGTAAGTGATGCATTTCCGATGAACTCGAGCGAGCTAGAAAGTCTTGCTACTACCTGTTGCCTGGCTTCCGGCTAAACGCGACTACTGGAATTTTGATTACGAATAAAGCGGTATCAATGGTGCAACAAACGTGTGCGCGAACGATATAATTAGTCATTTTCCCACGTACACAGCTGTCGGCGATATTTCTTAATAACGCCTGTCACAACAGTCGATTCCTCGGCCCCTTTTTGTACATTAGTCAAATAATGATAACATCGTCTCCGCAGACTTCGTTGCTGCTAAGGAAAACGCGAGTGCTTGCAGATCCCCCGGTATCAAACTTCATCATCGTCGGAGGAAAAATACACTTTTTTTCCTTCGAGTGATTCATTGAAAACTACGTTGCGCGTGCAAATAACAGGAGTGCCAGAGTTTTGAAAGTTAGTGCGCAGGTGATTTAGTATTCGAACGTGATCACGATGTTTGAAGCAAATATGGTAGAGTCTAAATTTTGAGAACAATATATTTGTTCACTCAGCTCTCAGAAGAAAAAAAAGGGTACTTATGCGATGACCTAATAGAATTCCTAACCGTTTAGACTAATTTGCACGGTGACCCGATGTCAGAGCCCGAATGGTCAGTCGCATTCGATGCAGGAACAAGAATCATAGCGCGACACGAGCGAGCGCCGAGCACAGCAGTGGCAGAGCGTATAGAGCGTATAGAGCGTGCCTCTGCGATTCACACGACGATCGACATAACGAGGCCCGTACAAGGCGTGAATAACTATAAATGGACATCGTGGAAGGAAAGATCGCGAGAATTCCGAGTCGGCGGCGTTCTTTCCCGTCCGCGAGTCCGCGAGAATCATCCTCGTCGCTCGGTAGCCCGCGTGCACCGTCGACCGGTCGCGCCACTGACGAACCGCCGCGCTGGCTCGCGGACCAGTCCACGACAGAACGACAGAACGACAGAACGACAGAACGACAGAAACGGAAACGCGAGAAAAAGATGAAGCGGAGGAAGGCGTACGCGCAGGGAATGCTGGGACACTCGTCGCATATACCTAGTGAGCGCAAAAATCATCGCATCCCGAGTAGATACCCCCGTTTCCTAGGAACGACTCTCGTCGCGCTTCTTCCCTACCGTATACATATATGTATGTATGTGGACCGCCTGCGCCAATCGATCGGGGCCCGCGACGCGCGCTATATTGAAAATTTTATATTTCCCAGTGACGTTTCCTCTTATGGCTCGCTGCCGTCCTCGTCGAGTCGTGATACGAATAAACTGATCCACCTTCTTTTTTCTTACATATTCTAAACAGGACGTGTAAAGGGTTGTTTGCGTGTCCACTGTCCAGCAAAGAGAGTGGTGTAAATTGTTCGTCCGTATTGCCTTGCAGCGCTACGTGAGCAATGTCCCTAACGAGTTCTAGATATACACGTGTGGGTAAATGAACGGGAGGGACGACAATTTATGTTTTACAGAAGTGCTTCGTAATAGTGGCAGGTATATCGAGATATCTGAATTATATACTCATCTCATGGATGTTATAGTAACAGAATGTGGACGGTAAATCCTAGTACAACCGACAAGAAGCAGATTCCTTATATGAGAAATAAGTACAAAATATTGTATAAAGTTTTGTGATTGCTTGCCTAGCTTCAGAGAGAAATGATTTTGAATATAAAAGAACCACCAAATACTTGAATATCTACGTCTTACGCATAGTAAATCTAGATGTAAGGATCTGTAACGATTCTTGAAAAAAAAAAAAAAAATACATCAAGATTACAAAGAACAATCTCACAAATTTTCATCAACTTGGTAGCATTTTGAAGATATGCGAGTACTAAATCCATTTTATATTCCATAATTGCGTTATAAATTACGACTGCAGCAATCGAGATATTTTCGAAATACTTGAAATATATTTTGAATTGATATCCTTAATAAATATTACGCAAAGGTCAGATAATTTATGGAAAAATTTATAAAGTTCATATAATAAAGAAGCCAATAATCGTTTATCTACATCACTCACAATAGAAAGAAGTATTACATAAGTGTATTTCACAAATATACTTTCTTTGCTTTCAAACTTTTACTCGCCACCTACACTTTATAAAAAGAATTTAAAACTACAGTATCAAACATTATATTATACCTCAAAATGGCCACTGTTAAGTAACTTCGATAATGAAACGACATAATACATAAAGTATTTTAAACGTTCTAACCATGTCTCTCACTGTGCAAGTATTAACATATTTTCCAAAAGAATCTATTACGTTGAAAAATGGAATCTCCATTAATTCCTCCTTCGGCCATAGTAAATTTAAGAATTTTCCGAATCCTCTCTACCGATGTATCTCTCGAGCCCAGGAAGGTTAATTAAAAGATTATCTCAGGAGAAACCCGCGGCAAGCTTCATCCCGAGACTCGATCGAATCGCGATGCACATCAGATATTGTATCGCGATTTCGCGCTCGACAGGAATCACAGATTTGCCCGTAATACCTGTCTTTCAGAATGCCTACCTCATTATTCCCCGAAGATGCATGGTTGAGCTCGAGCCGAGCTTCTTTTTTTTCGAGCTACACACGCGGTTTGAAATATCGCGCCCTAACGAGTTTTTATCCTGTACCTTAGTTCCACTTCGGATCGATCATCGATCAGATGCGTCTCACTGAATCACCCGCATTCACGGCATTCGTAGACTTTACAATTGCCCTCTTAAGAAATACGTGAAACGTACATAATAAAACCGCACAGACGATTTTAGGAGCGTACCGTATATATTATAAAACCGAAACGTTCCCTTTATCACGGTTCGGCTGCGATATAGAAGCGATAAGGGCAGTGATAGTAAAGAAATCTAGGAAGTGTCACGAGCGTAAAGCGTAGTGTGGCCCGATAAAGCATTTACAAAGAGAAAGGTCGGTGGACGACGATAACTTATCGACAGAATGCGATCGAGTCACCGTGTGCATCCGTAAAAATCAAACCAGACAAACGACTTCGTTTCAATTACTTTTCTTTCAGCCAGCACGCCGCGTCCAAGCACAGCGTCGCAGGACTCATCGATCTCGCCGATCTGGGCACGCTGATCACTGGTCGACGAGACGTTGACAGGAGGACACGAGAGGATTTTCCGTCCAAACGATTTTCTCACACATTCCCGCACGATATCGATAACATCATCACGATCTTCCACCGTCGATCGCCCGACGGACGAGCACAGCGAGCGTTTGTTTGTATTAGCACGACGCGTACGATGGCGAACGCGATACTCGAAGCAGCGCGTCTCGGCACAAACTGAACGTGTACCCACTACCGCACACTACCGATCCACGGCCCCACTGGCGATCCAAGATGCCCGTAGTGGTCCCTTCCCCTCCCGATTGGCTCGAGCCACTGATCTTCCCTGTTGGACAACCACTCAGCTGTACCGATGCTTCCGCTGTTATTCACAACGCGGGCCTTTCGAACTTGTCGTAACGCATCTTGCGTTCATCCGCGTGCAACCGCGTCTTTTGTGCACTGATCTTCGTTTATCGGCGAAATAGCACGTGTTTTTTTTTTTGCGAGTTTATGGGATTGCATATTTTTGACAGCTCGGAAAATAGGATTACTATTTTTATGAATTTGTTTTTATAAAGAAAACGTTATATTTAAAAATCAAGCCTTACATCTTTTTGCGAATAAATTAAGCTGCATTCTCTTCAAGAAAAAATTTCATATCTTAAGAAATTATGTGATACAAGCCCGTTCTCCCAAAGCCTCGTCATGGTTACAGCATTTGCGGTAAGAAAAATATCTCAGGGATTACAGGACCGATTTGAATGAAATTTTGCGAGAGTATTCTTAAGACTCTAATCTGGTAATTGCCGAAGCCGGTATTGAAAAAATAGCAAGGCAAATCGAAAAATTGGCTTTGAAAAGTACTATATATAATTATACATTATAGTCTTAAGAATATTCATCTTCTGTCGTCAAAATGGAGCGCTATGATTTCGCTGCAGTGTCATAAAACATAAAAGAAGACAAATGCAACGATTCTTAGGAAAGAAAAAGGAAGTAAAAAAGAATTAATATATTCTGGAGCTATTCGTTGTTCATTAGTGTCATCTCAGTGAGAAGAAATCAAAAGAAATGACTACTTATGCAATTATTCGGTCATTTCACATGAGATTACATGAATTCCAGAGTCGAAATAAATCTCGAGCGATGATTGTTGACTTCAAATTATTTACGTATAAATGTTATATAATTTTTTTCATATATTTCTAAAGTATAAAAACAGAAATATAATATTTAATTCATAAAGTACAGAGTGATCTTGAAATCACCTTTAATAACAGCAGAGTCCACGTAAGAAAAATGGTGAGAAAATATTTCTTAATTTCCTCGTATACTCTAACGTTTAGCAACTGTTTTATGCGAACTTATCCATTTACGTCATCCAGGCGCACTGACGTTCTCGTGGCAGGTTCCGTTTCCTTATACTTCTCGTATGAACTATTACCTTCCGTACTACTTTATGCACTGTACGAACTCGTGGAGCAAAGAGAAACTGCACAATCGTGCCTAAATTTCTTAACTCGGCGAGAAATCATAATGGAAACAGTAAACGTTACTTAGCATGATAAAGGATGATATATTAACGTGGTGTAGAAAATTGTTGCAACAGGTTTGGCCGGATCAGGCTCGTTAGAGGGAAGTAGGACGGCCAGCTCGTGAGTCCACTAATTGTCGTCTCGTTCGATTAATTATGGTTAATCGTTTGCACCAATTCGCTCGGCGCAACGCGGATAACTCGACCTATCTCACTTGAGACAGATCCGCTTGAACTAATTGTGTATCGCTATCACTATGGCGTCAGCTTAACGTCACGTACTCGTATCTTGCGAAATACGTATGACTTAGAGCGAACAGTAGCAGGTTGTTAATTCACGTCAAGCATGCTTTATCGCTACAGCAATCGGCAGAGCCGATGTACTCACGTTTGTCGATAGCTGGCTAGTCAACGAATGGACCTTCTCTTGGGCGTCCACGAGCTCCCTGCGCAATTTCCTCAGCTCGTGCGCCTGTTTCTCCTCAGCCGAACTGTACAGGCTGCTTGCTGTCGATACCAAAGACACAGAAGAACCATGGACTGAGGGCAAAAGAGAGGAATGTTCTTCTATTTTTCGGTCATTCTCAGCGGTAGATTTTCAACAAGCTTTAGAAACTGCGTACGAAATAGGGCGTAGAAATACAGTGAGCGCAGCAGAAACTATATTCTTGATAAAAAATAATCCGTGTACCTGTAACGGGAAACTTACTATCGTCATCTTTGTGCACGTGCTGGTAAAGATTCGGTGGCTGACGAGAAGTGTGCGTAGGCGTTGGGGACGTTGGTTGGGACCAGTGTTGTCCCGTACACCCGGTAGATCCCACGGGAACGCTGTAATAGGGTTCAACGCCTACACCCATACCCATCCCAACACCGACTTCCTCGCCAACGGAAGACGATGCTCCACTTCCTCTAGCTAACATCGACGGATACATTTTCTCGCTTTTCGTGGATCTGCGAAAATAGAGGTGTAACCATTTAAATAAATCGTTGGTAGAAGATATCCAAGTACTGCATTGTATACGCTTCCGAAGATCGGCAAAGAGTTCTTCGTAGAATGGAATCGTTTGAAGAACTGTTTGAATCTTCGGGGAACAAGAAGCGCGCAACGTGCATCGATAGAAGATGACTAACGTCCATGTTTAAAAACGCCAAGGCGGTGGAAATTTTGGAGAGTTCTTCCGCGCGCAAATTACCCCAAGTACTTTTCTTTAAACGATGGAAAGCACAGTCACGGTATAGTTGTTGTAGCTTGTCACGGCTGACTGCATTCAGGAAAAGGATCCATCGGGACAACTACGAGCAAGCTAAAACTTATTTCCTGAATACAATCGTGTGTATGCGTGTACGTGTTCCCGAAACAGAAACCTTGAGATGCAAAGAAGTTGACGACATTCTTATCACGAGTAGGTACTGTCAAACATTAATTTCTGGGAGGTGTTGAGAAACAGATCGATTCGATTGAGATGATCGACAGATTCTTCCGCATCTGAGCGTTCAGTTTGCTTGGAATATTGATGAGAACACGTCTGTCTACGTGGCGAGTGTATACACTATACATAATTGATCGATCTGGAAGCGATAGCTATATAAAAGTTAAATTCCCTGTCGTCTGATAGTTAAGCGCCACTTCCCAGTCGTGTATACACTCGTACAGTTCCATAATGACACGAGGAAAGGAAACGAGGCTAGTAAATGATGAAGAAGTGAGTGAAAATGATTTTAATCACAACGTTCCCTCTCATCGCATCACCCAGGATTCGTGAAGAAGCTGTAACATGCGTTTGCACAAGAAGCATAGACCAGTCACAAATACAAAATACTGAGAAGCTTGTAGTGGGCTGAATGATTAACTGAAATCACTATTGAGTGGGATGTATCGTATATACACATGGATATGTGTGTTCTAAGTGCGTATAACGGTCACTCGTGTTTATGTGTAGGGTATAAGGTCCTAGAAGGTTCTGTTCTTTGAATACTTATGCATGGAAAACAGGCTCGACGAATGTGTATTCTAGATATTCGCACTACCTTGGGAATGTCCTGTCCCGCAGATGGCTAGAACGGTATCAAATGATCTGCGTTATTTCACCGTAAACAAGCAATTGCTGTCATAGAGTGGTTAATTATAAAGAATCAGAAAAAGCTGAAACTGACTGATTGAAAAAATATGGTGAGACATTTGCATCCTCTAAGTCATGCATCTATACATATGGACGTATGCAAATGACTTCTAAGGATTTCATATGAGGTTGTGGAAGACTAGTGCGGAATGGCGGATCGCACTACGAGCTCACCTAATGGAATTGCTTCTGTTCAATCGCGGTGGAGCTGGAGATCCTGACGAGTCCCTTTGATGCATTAACAGGCGGGCGTGAGTTAGGCTTGCTCGATGCGATCCCAGTGATTCCACGCTGTCAGCTTCGCATAAACCCATTCCTGAAATCACAAGCATCAAGTGATCGTTAATGAAATTTCATCGAACAGCTAAAAAAATATAAGAAATAAATATCTTTTGTAATATACGTGCGTTAAACTGAACACATTAGAGAAGAATACTAAACAGTAAAGCTCTCAGTTACCTTGAGAACGTCCGCTTGGTGTATAGGTATTGCTGTGTCTCATCCAGGATGTCGTGTATGGACTGTTGGGGGTGTAATATCCTTGGAGATCAGGGGCCGCGTAATTGCTGCAGGTATCGCTGAGACTTCCGTCGGATGGTTTGAGTACTCGTGGCGAGAAGGAAGCACCCGTTGGTCCAGCTCCAGATCCCCTTTCGCGATGGTGGGCAGACGCGAACAATGCTGTGAATTCTGGGCTGCCGGGCTTTGGCAAACTCTGCGATCCAAGCATGAGACGGTCGCGCACCGACTGCGAAAGTTGACTGGCACTGGGGCCCGTGAGGCTGTAACTCTTGTAATGATGCCCTTGACTGGACGTCGATGAGTTCGCCTGCAGTTCCGTGGTACACGTTTGCGTACCGCCAGACACTTTAACCTGCAACAGCAAATTCAACAGATGAATAAAACGTTTGGTCCACATCGACGTGGTTCATAAGCAGAAAACTTATCTACTTTTGTTCTTGGGACCGCGCTAACTTGAGCCGTTCTCGTAGCATCTTTGCCCCCATTTTGGACGCCGTTGGGGCTGGGACTGGTGCCTGCACTGTGTCTCTTCACGTAGCCGAAACTCTGTGGTACTCCTCTGACTTTGCTGCTGCCGCTAGTCGACGTTCCCGATGAGACTTTCTGAGGTTTCTCACCGTTCGCATATTCGGCCATGGCCTGCTTTCGATGCTTATCCTAAAAGAAAATCGCCAAAACGTGATTTAGAGACACATTCTCTTTTATCAATGAGGTGTATCAAGATTAGAAGAACAGAACTACAATTCTGCTCTCTTTATTTAAAATCTCCCTAACTAGTATTTCGAAACATCCGAGATAACTGAAGTTTTACCATTTTCTTTGTGCCGTCCTTGTGAAAAAAAAATAAATTAGAGTGCTTCTAGATCTCTACGAAGCACGCAAGGTTTTCTAATTTTACTTAAACGGTGAAAGACGTGTGGAATTTCCAATATTTTAATATTTCTTGAAAAATGGAAAAGTGCTAGATTCGGACACAACAGAACGATATACGAAATATCTACGCACGTGAAGCGGACTAAAATTTGTATTAACGCTGTTACATCAGAGATGAAGGATGTATTTATAGAAAAATGAAATTGAAAGCTCATGGTGCGAGGATTAAGTGGGCCGTGTCGAAAATCAATATTGTCCAGCGTAGCGTCGACTTGCGAAGGAACAAAGCTATACAAATGTTTACCTGGGATCGCCTGGAGGGACTAGGACTCGGGGGTGCGCCCTCCTTGTCTCTTTCCCGATCTCTCGCAGCTCCCGCCTCGATGTACTTTTTCCATTGCTGGCTGTTTGAGCTGCTGTTCGTCGAGCCGTACGAGCCCTGCTGCTGTTGCTGTTGCTGGTGCTTGAACACCGAGCTGTCTGTCTGCTGGGAGCTATCCGATTTCTTTACGTGAGGATGATGACCGCCAGGATGTTTGGAGCTCACGACGCGGTACACCAGGTTGCTACCCTGTTGTGCACCTGGGGGGGTGGCCGAACTACTGCCACCCCCCACAATCACGCCGCCACCACCCGGCACCCTCTGTTTAAAAAAATCAAACCATTTCGTTGCGTTAAACATTTCGCTGACAAAGAAATCTTCCCAACTCCAGGCACCCTTCAAAATAGATCGACAATAATAAAATAAAATAAAATCTGTTTAGGTAATTGCCTGGAATTAGAAGCATTCGATTTGCTCGGTGACCATGGCTAATGATATTCCAACAGATACGAAACTTGTATATCAAAGATTTCAGGCGATTCGGACAGTTGCACGTGTACCAAGGATCGCTCGGGCATTTAATTCACAAAATCAAATTCCCGTTTTGATAGAATTTTTGTTTCTTTACCATCTGAGAGTGTAGCGAGTAATGTCTGCAAATAATCGATCGCGTGACCTGGGTCAAGGACTTCTGGCGAGGTTCATTTCACTACCATCGATGGTCGGGCATACGGTTTGCAAAAGCCAGAACCCCCTCCCCCCTAATGCCATGATTCAGAACACGGGCGCCATAGCGGCGGCTGTTCGAATGGGGTGCAGATTCTCGTCGCAACCAGTAAAGCTTTAGTTTTCAAACTATGAAAACCCCTTGGATCAAATACCCTTGTCGTTTTACTTTCTTCAACCATAATTACAAAGTACGACCAATGTGTTTCATAAATCAAGTTGCAAGTCAACCACTTCGTAATAAATTAATAATTCAAGCATGCGGGTACTATTTAATTTCCACTCACAAGGGAAAGTATGCAATTCGAAACTTTAAAAAAATCTGATACTTTGCAGAAACGTAGGTCAAGTGATGCTAATAACGCAACTATTTTTTGATTCGATAATAAAACGGGCCTAACGGTCAAAACGCCCTCTAGAAGAAGTGGTGATTTTCAAAATTCAAAGTTTCATGGCCTTCGATATCCTATCTACTAAATAACAATTCGAATAAAATTCTTCACAACGACGTGACAAATCGACGAGATGGAAACTGCTTGGTCTGTCCGTCCCTTCCCTATTCACTCTCCAATCCCTCCCCCTATTCGTCGCGTAGAGTTACCGCGTGCGAAGTGACTCATGGGGGTAGAAACGCTCTTTCTGGTTTTTACTGTCTGGATCGTAAACGTACGCTGAAAAGGCCATAAGCCAGACAAAAGATCCCGGTGGGTCAAGCGCGACTTTTTCTCTCATTGATCTTCCAAGGCGTGTTCACAGTGTTCACAATGTTCACAGTGTTCACACCGATCGAAACGCATCGCCAGTAATCTCGGGGCCTGCGCCAACACCGGTGAAACCAGCAAGAAACAATAAACGCACGGCGACTCCTTCGCTTTGAACGACACCAGTGCCGCGAAAATTTAAATAAACGAAAACCTTCTTCCAAGTACGAGACACTGTAACAGCCCTGCCTTTCATTCTTTTTGTGCCACTGGTTTATTATCCAAAATACCCTCGTGGAAACATCCCCTTCTTTTCAAACGGATAAATATTATCGTTGCAACCACGCGGTTAGGGCACAGCAGAAAAGTGTTCCAAATACACGGAAGAGAATCTTCAGTGGATCCAGAACATTTAAGAAGTTATGAAATATTTTTCATCAAATTTAGAATAATTTGACCGAAAGCGTTGTGCTTCACTTATGCTTCCAAATGTAATACTGTTTTTACAAACTAGTCAATTATTTATATTCCATATAAAATTCAGTGTGAACACAAGTGAGTATTAATTTTAGGTTCTACACGGATTTAAAATTACAAATCATTGTTATACCTATTTTAACAAGGTAGTTGAGCATCGATAATTCTACGATCGATAGTTTGAAAATGAACTCACCATGTTTTTTTATTTTGATAGCACACGACCGTATTCCCGTATTTTCACAGTTAACAATGTCCTTTCCACTTATCTAGTATTTTAGTATGAATAGTTCAATGAAAACGTTCATAAACCACGACATTACTAACAGCTTGGATTATAGCACTTATTACTGCAGAGCCCTAGACTCTTGATCGCGTGTGAATTGTTAATTGCGATTTGTTTCCACGAATCACGTATTCCGACGCCACCTGCGTATTTTTAGAAGAGAAAGTACGATAACACTTTTCACTAGAATTATTATCGCTGATTGCACTCCTTTCTGTCATAAATAATCACAGCATTTGGAGGATTTATTTCACAATATTTGAGTGCACAATAATTTCATCGAACCGGAAAAGCGCCGTTGATCGTTGAAACAGCGATGGTTCACTGGCACACGTGTCGTCGAGTTTCGGGAGATCGATAACGGCGAAATACCTGTGTGAACACCGAATGCGTCATTGCGCGGGATAATTAAGGGATAGCCCTTGAGCACAACCACCCTTCTTACCCTCCACGATTAGTGCAATTTAACTGGGGTCCCTATTTCTTTCAGGCACTCGTCATCCAATAGAAATCTCAAACGGCCCTCGATATTCGTTTAATCAAAGCTTAAGTTGAGTAAAACTGTGCTCGTTAAAACGCTTTTGTTATAAATGTCAATTACATTTTTAGGGGAATATGAAAAATCAGTATTGTCCCTTGTTGGTAACAGAATATTACCATTGCTTTTCCGCACGGAAGACGGAAAGAAAAGAAATTAATATAATACAACGGGAAGACACTTTGTTACAGGTACACTTTCGCCATTAACATAGACAAGTATCCTCTTTGAATTTCGTCTGAAGATGCGAAATAAGTCTAGAACGTCGAAACCTTCTCCCCCTCCCAACCTCGACTCCGTTTCAGGAGAAAAGATAACAAGGTGTGAAGCCAATTTGCACCGCGAGAAGCACCGTAAACATTCGTCGCGGGGGAGTAATGTCTGTCCCGAAAAAGTCGAGGGAAACGCTTTCCATTCGGTGAGAAGGATGGCTATCCTCGTACGTGTCCGTCCGTCACTTTTTTTCCAAAGGGATCGGCAAAAACGACACGGATTCGGCGTGAAAGCGGAGTTTTTACCCCGAAAAAATTACGGGAATGGCTTCCATCAACAGCATCACTACCACCATCACCGACATCCTGCACCACCTTCAACAAACGTCACGAGGCGGGCGAACGTTAACTGGCAACTGCGAGGGTCGACGATCCATTGCTCACCGGCCCTCCCCACTTTATGCCACGATACTGCTTACTAACGACTGGCTACCGAATACTCCGCTGGTCGTACAGGCCCGCACAAAAAAATACCATCGACTAAATATTATAGGGTGCTCGAACGCGTGGACTCGCGCGTGAGTTTCCACGAGTACCGTGAAGGACCCAGTTCCTGATCAGAACCCAATTCCTGATCAGTTTAGTATATAAATACCAAATAATAAGTTTATCACGACACAAATTTATTCCGAAAAATTATTAAATAAGTATCAAGTATTTTTAAATTTGATAGCTCATAGTAAAATTTTTTAGGTTCATCAGAAACTGCTCCCTTTGCATCTTAAGTGATCAGGAACTGGGTCCTTCACGGTATGCCCGGTAGTGGGATTCAAGACGCTGCCTTGCAAATCTTTCTACTATATAAATCTTTGTAATCTGGGATGAAACGCTGCTTTTCAAAAAAAGCTTTTATTTTTGTATATAAAATAGGAAGCAGCATCGTGATTGGCGAAGATATGACGAACGAAGAGTTACGTTTTTGCGAGCCTTAGTGGAAGTGCACTAAAACTCGGAAGTGCGGCTTATACCGACGAATCGGGGATTAAATTTATTACCTACTCCAGCTTACGGTGGCGATAAACCTTAATCTATTTAGCGATAGTGCAGGGACGAGAACGAGTCTTTCTTTCATCAGGGAGAGTAAGAATTTATTCGTACTCCACGGTATACAAAGCGATTCTGTATGCAAAAACGAGTCGAACGTGTGGAATAAGATTTCTAAAAACTCACGTGGCACGCGTACAGTTTACTAAATATTTGCAGAATGGAGTGGTGAATGTGTCGAAATCAAAGCTAAAAGGAACAGAATTTATACGAATGATAATATGGGGGTGAAAATATTAAAATCACGCGTACGTGACAGCAGCAATCAAAGTGCATATAAATTCATGCATCCTGCAACGAAATTCGAAAGCTTCCACGTGCTTCTTGCTTGGCCAAGTAAAAAGGCCAGGGATAAATCTGTTAATTGCCAGGGCAACGGCGCAAGCAAAAAGAACCAGGAGCCCCTTCCCGTAGCTTGGCTTGTAACCAGCCAACATGCGTCTATTATCAATGAAGAATGGAGGCACCGTGAAAATGCTTCGAAGCAAAAGGGCCTTGCCTCGTATCTATGGCTACACTAGGTTCGTGTCGGCTGTTGCCTGCCTATGTTGGAAAGAGACAGCCGAACGGCGCAGCGAGACAGGTTGAAAGAGAACGGTTATTATTTCACCCGGTAGATATCGATTCCATTCGACGACCTGCCGTGACCCGCCTGCATAACTCACGGCGACGCGTACACTAATCCTTCTCTTTCTTCCCAATCCGCGACGATGCACCAGGGACTTCTCGCGCGTCTCATCGTCGGCTCCGCGGGGAGCGTTGTTTACGTCCTCCAACGGATTTGACAGATACGTCGTCTCGAGAGAGCGAAAGGAAATGGCAAGGAAAAAGCGAGGAAAAGCGAGGAAATGTCGGTGGCCGTGAGAAAGAAAGATAAACCGTGGAATAGCAATGTAAGCAGTGGCGGACTGGGTTTACACCAGAATATTGGTTGCCAGGAGACGAAGGGTTATAATTTAATTTTTAGAAGAAATAAATACAATTTTCAAAAAATATCTAAGTGGCAGAAAAGTGGAGTTCAAATTTTTGTGAAACAGACGTATATTTTTTAGTAATTACCAGTAGTAATTAGTAGATCCAGAATTTTCAATATATCGAAGCTTTTGCGCGAGGTTTTGGAATGAACGGTTGAAAGCTATAATTTCAAGGGCTTCGAATCGGACTTCGATGAATCGAGGACAAACGGGAACATGGTGTATGGAACGTGTTTACAAAATGGCAGGTATATTGCATGGCTGTGTAAAAGGAAAAGCGTTAGTTTACACGTGTTCGAAAATGAATTGCTTCGGAGTTTGTAGAACAAAAAACGGTTTTCATTGGGTATGGGCAATGCCCAATGCGATTATTGTCCATTTGAATGGAGAGCTCGGTCCGTTTCACCACTGTGGCTTATGTAAATTCAGAAACATAGAATTTCACCTTTGTGTCTCGATAATAAGTAGTATTCAATAGGCTGAACTTTTCAATTGTTCTAGGAAGTAATTCATGGCTTTAAATGTGTAGAATGAACCTCTATGGAACCTCTTTCTCTAACATCTAACTGAAAATGAAACATCGCGTGGCAATCACAAGGATAAATACCTTCAAGCGAAGCATAAAAATATTGTAATCTGATGTTAGATTTTTTACTACTTAAATTCTTATAATATTCGTTGCAGTGGTGCGGAGTATTTCTAGGCAGTCCGGGTCTTAAAAATATGCAAGTCCTGATTGCAAGTGATTAACGGAAGAAAGTGAGGTAAGCAGAAGATAAAGCCTTCTTGAGGGTTGGCAATATAGGTTGAGAAGCCCACGCTATTAAGGGCAATCAATATTGAAGAAAGAATCGGCACTGACATTGATGTCAATATTGACGACGGCTATTTTCCATTTCCCCGCAACAGATTGAACTTCCCCTGACTCGTAAAATACATCACTGCATTGTACCTACATTCTCGAGTTACCCGAACTTTTAATCTCGCGAAACATAAAGGAAGAGAATAAAACAGGCCCGTATCGCAGGCAGTTGACCGAAAGCGCTGTCCTTGCGGAAGTACAATAATACAACGCGGAAGAAACGGAGCCTCCTTGGCCGCGGGGAGGATTGTTTTTGCCAGTTGAAGCATTTGATAAATCCTTGGAGTTTTAAGGAGGCCGGAGAGGAGAACGAGGCGTATCAGGAATATCAGGAATATCAGGAATATCGGGGAAAAAGGAGATAAGAGGGAAGTTCTAACAATAAGAAAGAACGAATCGACGGACAATGCCAGCAAGTTGGCTGCTCGCTTCTATTTTTATTCTTTCCTTGCTACGACAAGATCGTCCTGGGAGGTTGGCTCTAGATGTCTGGCGTGTTCCTCGAGCTTCTTATTCGTCGGTTGGGTGGTGGCGAATGCACGCGTGCCGGACATCCAAAAGTTCTGACAGCACACGCTGTTACGTGATGCGCCGAAGCGACAGAGAAAAAGGGAGGAGACGGTGAATGGGGCTATTAGGGAAAAGGGGGTCAAACGCACACGCTGCAACAGTGCAGTGTTACAGCGGTGCAACGTACGCCCTGTATTAAAAGGGGAGCAAAGGGGGAGCAAAAGGGGAGAAAATGGACGGACGAGTCGCGAGGAGCAAATATAAAATTGGGGCGGGTGAGAGAAGTCGGGGGAAAAAATTTAGTCGAGAGTAGAATGGCCGGAAGGGGGGAAGGGGGGAAGGGGGGAAGTCTCGGTTTGAAAGGGCACGGATCACCTAGAAGATTGCCCCCGTGATCAAAGAGACTTTGATTCGCTCGAGGCGCCGATGGAGAGTGTATAAGCCTCTGATTCAGGCATGGATCGAGTTAGTTCGCAGCCCGAAGTACCGAACCTAACGTTAGAGAAACTCCTCCAAATTGCTGGACGCTAAAATACGTTTGCCGCTGAAACCTTGCCACGATCCTTTCAGCGCGACAGAATGTTATAGAAATAATCGCAAACTAAGTCGCACTTTGCTGACAGAGCGAACACCGCGAACCGACACTCACCGCTTTGAACGCAACTTCGTGGGTTCGTAGAGTGACTCGAGACAAGAACAATGGTGTTCTTCGTTCGTACCCGATCGCCCTTTAAAGTTAAAGGGGCATACAGACGCTGATACATGTCGCGGTGAAACTTGCATCTTGCTCGCGCGCTGGTGAATCGAGGAAGAATCGAGATGGCGTATTTTTTCAACGCGAATCGATAGAGTGCTGCTGGCCCTTTAATTCGATGTCGGTGGTAACTCGATTGCCGATGGCCCGTGCGCGAAAGATTTAAAACGCACCACCCAGTATATGGCAGCTGCACCACGCAACAGCTGACGCACACGTACGAACGCGACGCGCTTTGTAATTTCATTGTTTGCACTCGAACCTCCCGACCGTGCTTGTGCGTCGCTGATGTATGTTCCACTGAGCGTGCCCACGGTTATTGAATAATTAGGTGGGAGCGTGTAATGCGTCTTGAATAATTATTATACGCCGAGTGGTCCTTGGGACGGTCGAACGCGACCGACTGTTCCCCAATTATCGGGATTACAGATTCGAGTTGAAGAAACCGCAATGACTCGCGCGTCAACCCCCGTCTCCGTCGCCTGTGTGCGCGTACGTGTAATTCGCATTGTTTCACCTCGTTACCATTTGTTTCCAACGGATCGATTCGCCGCAGCTCCCATTTAAGCTTAATTAATTTCCGCCTATGTTTGGCGCGCGATTCCATGTCAACTGATGTCTAATAAAACTTAATTGATATGTCCACCGACCTGGTACCTCCTCTATTTATCGTCGATGATAATGAACAAGCAATCGAGAGATCGCACCGATTCAACGTGATGGAGTGCGTGAATAAAGGGGGAAAGCATTCCGCATGTTCTTTGCTGAAATCACAGTCATATCGCGATGCGCATTTTTCGTTCCCTCTCGAATACAGTGGATATAGTTTAATGAATCTCAATGGTTGGGTGCTTTTAATGCGACGTGTGTTGCTAGGGAGTCGATCGCTAGCACCGATCCAACGGGATACATTAACAGTTGAATAGAAAACGTTTTCTGATTTTTGGAAAATGGAAAATGATACAGTAGAATTGATCAAAGTCGGGATTCAATTTTTTTCCAATTTTCACCAATATTTCTGATCAATAAGTAAATATGAAAGTGTAAAAAATTATTGAGCATTCAGTAACGAATAAATCGATGGCAAAATCGGAAAAATGGCAGGAGCAGCGAAACTTTTGAGGTATAGTTACGATTATAGAATCTTTTCCAAAAGACATATGAGCACAGTTTGATCGTTTAAGATTGAGACACCATGTATTGGGGCCCATTTAAACGATGAATACCACCGACGAGATATCGATTCGGCTAAGTTCGCTGACCTTGTGATGAGAGGAATGGCCCGTGTGATTGGCGGAGGTGTGATTTCCGGCGGGAAGAGATGCCAGGTCCTCGATAGTTAACTCTGCTAAGGCGTCGTTGCCACCGCTGCAACCGCCTAGCAGGCCGCCCGCGATGACGCCGTCGCTTCCTGAACTGCCCCCGATGCAACCTCCATCCGACCTTACAACGTTCGTGGAGGGTCTCTTCTGCACCCTCCTCGAGGTCACCAGTTCCTTCACCCCCGACAACTCTCGCCTCGAACCACCCACGTATCTAAAAAAAGCACGTGCAGCCCTCGTTATTGTTTACCTTCACGGGACTGCTGAGAAGCTCTATTCAATTAAACGTTAATATAAACCATCACATATATCTTCCATTAATGCACGTAAGCAACGTTCATATTTTTCTTACAAATGTTATGACGTTTCTTGACAATATCAGTTAATCGATTAACTTTTCCCTCGATGCTATATTCCAGTCACTTATTATTAAGTTAGAATCTATTCGTTAAATATCCTGAAATGAAACTAAGACTTCGTGATTTTAACCTGTACTGCTCTGGCTGCATCGGTAAATTTGATTTAAACTACAACATAATGAATAACGCGCGAACCAGACCAGCAGAGCTTTTTCATTTCGAAACAGTTGGATAGGGTAACGCACGGAATATAAAGCTAGATGCAGCAGACAATGCCAGCACGGTGGCTCTCCTTTTGTAAGAAATGTCTGACAGAACGCTACAGGCGTTCCGAAAAAGCATCGAGCCTGCCTCGAGTCCGTGATTCGTGCCAAATGAAGGTAGATCTGAATCGTGTAGACATTGCTCTATTAGCGAGATTAGATCCACGAGGCAATCCACTCGACGAGCACTGTGTCTGTCAAGTAAACTGCTCCAAATCAATGTGTCGCTGTCAGCGCTTTCTGTGTTTGCTCTTAGCGAACAGGCTTTCGCGCTTGGTCCCAATTAAAACTGAACAAAAATCATCGAATCGTGGCCTCCTTCATTAATGGCAAAATGCACGTTCTTTTGAGACATAAACGTTCCTTAGGAAGCCTGTTACAGCCGCGTAATTGAAGTTGAAACAAATTAACATCGCACGAGGAAAGTTGAAACGAGTTTAAGCTCGTTTGGTAATAAATTGTTAATAGCAAGGAAAGATGTAAAAAAGACTGGCAACGAAATTAGATTATGCGGTCGAAGCAGCGATTATTAAGCTGACGGGAAAGATTTAAGTGGATTCTGCATGCCTGGGACGCGGCTAATTAACCGGTAAGTAGTATAAGTCAGCGCTTGAGCGGCCGATCGCAGGTGGATGCATTTGCTTTACATTTAGACATGCCACTCGGTAAGAAATTCGCTGACGCAAATCCTAGGAAGTCTCGTGGACTCGCGTGATTAATAATTCACGAATCACGCGCGTAGGATTAGGATTACTGCGCTTACGTGAGCACATCGTCGCTGCAAGACTTTCCTAGCTAATGCGATTAACGTTCTCCGCTCTTTGTAATACTTTCCTAGCATCTTCTTACAAACTTTTCGAAGAATTTTCCTACGATATAGCTCTCTTGACTTTTAATTAATTTCGGGATGATTCTGATCAGTAATCGCGTATCTGATATTTTTTTATTTGATTTTTCATTGTTAATCAAGTGCTTAGCATTATAATATGAATTGCATTGGGTGACTCGATATTTACAGTTAGTTTACTTTCATTTTGATTAGTATCGACTACTTAAATTATTTCTTAACCCACTAAATTTCCCAATTTTTCACTTGTACATTTAATTTGCTTCTTTTAATAAAGTTCAATTTCAAGTTTTATTAATTGAGCAATTAACAGGTGTGATTAAGTCTATATGTGTTAAATTGTAAATAGTTCGTCTAAATTAATTTCTACACGCAAAGAAAAGCAAGAAAATTACTGCTCAGGAATTCAGAAGAAGCAATGACAGCGAAAGTGCTTAAAGATATTCTGTATTAATATATTCAACATGAATTGGAAAAAAATTCTGAAACCGATAAGTTGCCAAGCATGCTAATCACTCAAAGAAGAAATATTGTTTCAAAAACATCGAATAATTTGATATGCATTGCTAGTACCGGCGAAAAAGTTTTTGATTACATTAGGGTACATGAATAATATGGTTTCATACTTTTGCGCGGAGACGAAAGAAAGTTCCGTCACGGAAGAAATGGAGAAAGTCGCAGCTGTGTCCTTGCACATTTTAAAATTTTCCTTCGTTTCTTTATTTTCTATTTCCCCGCACACATACTAAATATATATTTTGTTTAAATCCACTTTTTCTCTGCTATGGTACTAATTATATTTTTCCTATAGAAATATTTCAACACTCGTATCATACGAGTTGGAGGAGAATGGAACTTTTCCTTTTGTCTGTAGAAAATTTCTTGTTACGTCTGCCCCTTTTCAGATACACGCGCTAGCCCAGACAGCGTACATTGTTTGAAGATCGAGCGAGGATGTAGGTGACACGGAAAATCCGCACCGTCTAAGGAATTATTGAGAAGGATGACATTTTAATAGACATCAAAGGCTATCCACGAGGGCTGGCGACGTTTATTTTCTTTGCAGTGGACAAACGAATGATTTCTACATAGATCTTTGATCCCAATAGCTTCCTGAATTAGCCATTCGTTTGCTTCCGATGTACCTACTCGGTCTATTTAAATTCGTAAGAGTATAATAGCAAGAAAAAAAATGAGAATAGAAAAAAGTCATTTTTCAACTCCCCTCGATGTTCCTCATTTCGTGCCAAGTGTATGTTAAGCGATTATTTTCTCCAAATCTAATTTCTATCACACCATTTTTCCCACAATTTTCTAGCCTTCGCAGGGCCCTACTACATCACTTCACCGAGGCTCAACAGTGCTTACGCCTCATCGTGCTTCAAGTTTCAAGATCCAAGTATATACCAACAGAAACTTAAACAGTGCGCCAGTATATGATCGGGATCTTCACTATTATATAAACTTAATATACATTGCACCGTCTCTGGGTGCTGTAGATCCTTTGAAAGCTATATGACATATCCCTCCTCTAAAACCGAAAGCAGTTTGAACCAAAAATAATGCTGCACTGGTATATTACGATATTTGTCTTCACAGTCTAAAAAATTCGATGTTGCAACAATATCACGAAGCAAAAAGTTGTTACTACATTTCACACAAAACTTGCAACCTTAAAAAAACGAACGAAATTTTGCAACAAGTTTATGGCGATGAGTGTTCATCAGGAACGCATGTTTTTGATTGGCATAAACAATTTAGCAAGAGTGGAGAATCAGTTGAAGACGAAGAAGAAGAAAAATATTCCAAAATGCTAAAAAAAAGTGAAATAAAGAAATAATGAGCCAGGAATTTCGTTTTTTCAGCACAACGCACCCAGCCACCGCTTAATAAATGTGCGCGAGTTTTTAATTAATACGGAAACAAGTCACCGTGTTCAATCACTCGTCGTATTCGCCAGATTTAGCTTCACGCGAGTTCTTTCTGTTCCCGAAACTCAAAATGCCATGACGCGTACTCTACACCCTATACCAGTCGAGGAACTTGCCCAGTCTTTTGAATCATTTCTGTCTGCGAACTGCTGCCAACGCCGAATTTAGACACGGAGGAGAAAAATGACTATTTAGAAGAAAAAAATCAGTTGTCTTTGGTTCATCCTAGCAACCCCCGTCACATCTTGTCGCACTGTGTATACACCGAAAAATACTGCTCGTGGTCGGTCATCCATCCCCGGAGAGCTTCCTAACCTTGACACCTAACGATACCAATATCTCCGTGAGCGTTCCGACGAGAAAATGAAGAAACCAGCGAAATCGGCCGGTTTCAACGAAGCGGTAAAGTAAAACGAAGGATTACCCTGAGCGTGCGTAGCGAAATCGTGGTTCTCCTCCTTAGGACGTGACTCGGGCGGCGTTCTTAACGCGTACACACCTCACGCGAGTTGGCTTTCCGCGGAACATCACAATGCCCAGCGGCCGGGGTGGGCTCACTGTATCCGCGTAAATCCCGAAAGAATGTTCGCTGGGGGATGAAGCTACGGCGAGGAGCGAATGGGTGAAACGCAGGCGAAGAGTAGCCGGTTCCTCCGTCCCCGGAGAACTATCGCTAAACCACGACTTCCCGTCGTTCGTGTACGTACGTTCGGTTCGCCTCTCTCTCGGCGTAGCTCCCCACTGCTCCCCACCCTCGCGAGTACGCGCTACCACACGGGATGGGTCTCTCCCGTCAAACCGACCCCCGAGAGCAACCCTCCGCCACCTTCGCGCAAGATCCTCCCTTGGTGGCGCCTTAAGCCGCCCTGGCGGGTTGCGCAACGTCGCCGGCAGATCGCACCAGCGAGACCCCCGGCGACGGATCGATCGGCCTGACGTCACGCGATCCCGGCGCACGCGCCCTGCCAATCTCACTTCGCATCGTCTCACGGCTGACGGCGACAACGTCCGCCGCGCCGTCTTCATCCCGATGCCGGCTTGTGGAAACGTTTTTCCCTTTTTTCCCCTTTTTTTTTCTTTTTCAGATAAAGGGAACGACCCGCGCTCCATATGACAGCGTATCTTTCCTTCTGCCATTCCTCCACCCTGGCTTTCTCCTTGCTTCTCGTAACGTCCTTCTAGGAGCTCGAGCTAACGTTTTAATGGAAAATGGAGACTACTCCTCCTATGAAAAGTCGGCCCCTGGTGAGACGCACTCTCCGCACGCGGATCTCTTTACTGCTTTCAGTTATGCTGGAACGAAGACCTTTTAACCAGGGCTTTAGGGGCTTGTAAATGTTTGAAATGTTTTCCTTCGTAGTTTAAGAAGATGTATGTTATTCAAGTCGTTGTATGTTGTATTAAGTATATGCGGGGGAATTATTCCGGATCATCTAATCGGGGGTAGTATGGACGAATTAATTTTCTGCGGGTTTTTAGTTAAATACATTTAGACTCTGAACGTCAGATCGATCCCTATAAATGGAAACAGGTGTTTCAAAGATGACAGGACCTGCGGGGATCTGTGGAGAGTTTTAAATTCCTAGAATCCGATCGATTTATATGTGACATGTCCAGTAACGATATTGTGTGAATTATGCTCTAGTTAATATAAACGTTCTAAATGAATCCTAATCACAAGGGCTGATCACAAAATTCGGGGATACCATTTTGAAAGATGCGATAGGTGCGACTTTAGGATCTAAGACTTGGGGAGTCGATTCTCCCCAACGCTGTTTATTCAGTTAAGTTATCATTGTTTCATGGAAACGTGTTCGAAAAAAGATTCCGCCGAAGACTAACGCCGAAGTATTTGTAAATAAAGTGCAGGAATTTTTGGATCAGATCTTATGGTAATTCTCCTCGCGCTATGCAACATATTCTTTTTGCACGTCGCAATATTGTATTTCTGGGGCTGACTAAGTCTGTTACAGGAATTAACGGTTGTATTACGGCAATTTGTGGGATACAACGCTCTCAGCAGATTACCATTTCAACCCAGTGGCTGCGGAAACCTGTCGCTTATAGCACGCTGATTTATGAAACAATTAAAAGGATTGAGTGTGCTATTACAAGCCGTCAAAGACTTATGGTACTTCCGCGAGAAGTAATTTCACGGGGCAATCGGGACAACTGCATGGAACACGTGCTTCACACGCGTAAAGTCCGAGATAAAAAATTACCGCCCGACGGTGTTTTCGGCGTGGCACAGCCTATTATATTCGACAGGGATGCTCGCTCGAGGATACCGTGCAATAGGCAAAGCGCGAATTCTCTTCTCTTCTGGTTAGCATCGTGGTAAGTCAGGAGGACAATGCGAAGCGCGGTTGACACAGGACAAAGACGCTTATCTTTCGATTCAATATACAGCCACGTCGAATGCGACGTCTCTTCCCTAGCTTAAATTGATTTCTCGCTCTGCTGCGTGCTCATTCGCGATTGTTCGATGCTAAGGACAAACGTATCCTGTTCCCCGTTCATTCGAGTTGCCAGAGTTGTTTGGAAAACTCAGTATTAATCGTGTTTAGACGCCAAACGTCAAGTATCACTTTTAACCCTACGCGCTCCAACTTATCGGTGTGTAGATGGAACGGAGATATGTGTTCAGAAGATCTTAGAATAGCTACAATTCTCACTAAAACCATCGATTATAGATCATAATATAAACACCACCACATAAAAATCCAACATCAGTATTATTTCACACTTCTCCAACCTAAGAATTCTCGCTAAAACCATCGATTATAGATCAAAATATAAACACCACCACATAAAAATCCAACATCGGTGTTATTTCACACTTCTCCAACCTGAGCTTTCTTACGAATCCTTAGCAGCGCTGGAAATCCCTGATATTATTTTGCTTGTATGAGAGAAAAAAGGAGCAACCGCGCATCAGGGTGGGAAGCGTTTAATGGAGCAGGATTAAAAACGCGAGAGAAAGGAGGAAGCGGGAGACAAGATTTTTCAGCGTCGCCGGAGGATTCGTAATCGTTGGAATATGCTTTTAGAGGCTCGCCTTCTTTGTTGCGCCCTCGCCTGGTTTTATGGGGTCCTCAATGAAGGCTGTGGGGCGCAGAGGGTCGGCCCTAGAGACGGGGGGCGAGTATATTGAATTTCCGAAAAGCGCGTCGGGTTTCAGTGGATGATACGCGGTTTGCTTATGCCAAACGAGTTAGCGGCGCCGATGAGGGGCCAGGATATGCCTCCTAGCTGTTTCGTGTGTTATGAAAACACCGCCGCTCGTGTGGTCTTGCGGCGATTCTCTTGCCCTAGCATCAGCAAAGACGTAGGTGATGCAAAAATTATCGCGTTACGATATTTCGGGTAGTCGAATAAACGAGACTGCAATTCATTCTGATGACGAATCGAAGAACGGGACGGGAGGATTGCTTAATCTTAATCAGTGACGTTATCAGTATTCTATGTTGGCAGGCCCGACTCGTCCCTATAGGCAAAATTAGTCAGCTGCCTAGGGCGTCAAGTTGACAAGGGGCGCAAATTTTTTTTTCACTGTTGGCATTTTTTAAAATAAAGTTTTAAATGAATCTATAAATGTTTTGAGCTAGGAATAAAAATTCAGAGTAAGATCATCAAAAAGCTCAAATAAGTGTATTATAATTAAAGTGCAAAATTGGACACTTGTCTAAGAGAAAGGAAAGAAATGAAAACAGAAAAGAAGGAAATTTTTACATTTTTATGGGTTTACCTCAATTAGCGCAAACTACCTAGCAACGAAAATTTACTTACAAGATTAGCATACGAAACAGTTTTGCATGTCATAAAAGTAAAATTGTTACTTCAGCGTTTCCAGTGTAACGCCCTCCCCTCTAAGGTTCTGATGTTATATAGAGCTTTTGTATTTCCACACGGCTTATTCTTATTATCAGAAAATGAATTAATTAAAGAGTCACGCGCGACACGCTTCTCGCCTACGTCGCACATATCCTATAGCCGTACAAGTGTCTACGTTATGTCGAGGTTTCGAGTATCGAGGCAGGGATATCATAGAAATTGCCTTGGGGCAATGTTCAGCTCAAAGAAGGCACGAACACTTCGAATTCAAACCGTCCCTCGACATAATTCGGGATAACTTAATTCCAGTCACTATGAGTCCCATGTTTCTTTAATTTCTTTCTGCATACCCTGGCGACGTCCTTTTTATTTTCAAAATACCATATCCGTGATACCGTAAAATAACAACCAGAAACATGCTCCACACGAAAGGACACGATCGTCTATTCAAAAGTTTCTGGAACGCATTTTCACCCCTCGGATTCACACCTTCTTATGACCAGAAATGGGTGGCATGGGGTTCACTGCCCCACAGCGTTATTTTTGAGCTACCATTTTCGTATTTTTAAATCTTTTAGTCCTTTTCTAGAAGTGTCAATTTCGATATGATGTAGTTGAAAAAATAGTTGTGGAAGAAGCGATCTTTTTATTAAAATCGCCCAATTTTTCAATTTCATTATACAGGTCTAAAAATTCACAGAAATATCGACAAAGAAAAAGATGGCTTAGGGTGCAATACACCCTGTGTGACCACGAAGGGTTAATACCTCGGAGAACTTCTATCAGGAAGCTTAACGTCACATCTATTCCCCACGTTAAACTGGCGCAGCTCTAACTTCGAGTAAACTAACGTAAATCGTTAACTTGCCGTACCTTTTGAATTATCGTTACTGGTACAATGAAAGCTTCCCTACGAACGAACGTGCCCCATATTCCCGCAAAAACTGCAGTACAGTTTCCTGTCTGAGGGGCTGGCCGGCTCGTAATATAGGACATTCGCGAGAAATTATTGTCGCTGGTCCAATACACTTTACATGGACGACACGTTCGAAGGAAATCAAATGAGATTGAATAGACGAACGAGCTGGATGGAACTGCCCACGCTTCAACGAGATTCTATTCGACCGAGACGAAACCAAATTCAATGCGGTGAATCTAATCGAGATGATCACCACTGACCCGCTTCCGCTATCCGCCCTTCTTTTCCGCGGAGCCTTTAATCTCTCGATTGTCGAGCGACTTTCTTCCGACATTAAATCTGCGGATTTTATTGCACAGCTGGATGTGCTTCACACGTCTACGTTTGTTATCAAATAAATGGTTTTGAAGTAAAGAATTTCTGGAAGCAGTGTTCGAATGGTTTACGGCCCTTAGAATTTCTGATTTTTATAAAAATATGGAAGCTCATCTCATTACATAACGTTACATCACATTTATAAAATAGTGGCAAGATTTTTAAACCAACAAGAGGTTAAAGAAAAGTTAGTAGAACTTCGAGGAAAGCAGGGATTATATACGAAAAATAGGATAGGAAAAAGTCAAGTATATAGGAGTTAATTATACATATAGATAACGTCACAGTAGATTTACTTAATTGAATGGAAGTAATTCACCTAACCAGAAGTAGCCGACCCTAAGGAAATTAAGCCTGCGAATTTCGTCTAATTAAAGGCCGCTAGTAAGTGGTGGCACGACCACTCTTCGTTGCACGCCGCATTAAATCTAATTCAGACATCGCTGCGCGTCTTCGCGAAGTGATTCACGCTAGAACGACTTAATATTAACCAGAGGCATGTGCACCCCCACCATCGACCAAAGCAATTCAATCAACTTTAAAGGACCGTTCGTTCTCATACTGATAACGCGGCCGTTAAAACGGGGAACGTTAGAAGTAAATTGGACCTAAGAGGAACAGTTTCGATGTCTTCCCTATCGTTATCGAACGTCAACCTGATAAGAAGTTGAACGAATGTTGCAAATGAAAATAATAATTCAAAAAATAATTATAAAGTCAAATCTATGTTAGTGCCTACATATCAGTTTAGAAACGTGTAAAAAGGTGTATTATGCGAAATTCATAAGAATCACAAGTTTCAGGAACAGAACTTGAGGAAAGCGCGGGAAAATAGTACTCGCTCCTTGCGATTTCGACGGAAAGCAGAGTTGTTATCCTGGAAGGGTGGGGATGAATGTGCGAAACATCGATCCTTATGCAAGGGGGTGCAAAGGGCATTCTCGAGGCAACTTTGCGAGTGAGAACACTGGATTTTCACGAGCATAATTCGTAATACATATAGTAACACGTATTTATGCTAATAAGAGACTGAGAGGTGAGCAAAGAGTAAGCTAGAATTCACAAGTGAGTCCACGTGCGCTGACAAATCCGACGACTTGTATTTCGTGCTCACGTGGAGACTGTGACTCATTCAGCGTGCCAGCGAAACACGTGCAACGAGACGGACTCGAAAAAAGTAGAAGATGGAAATTGGACATAACGAAGCTCGCTGAAAAATAATCTACCTTCAAAACCGATTTAATTTCTTACTTTCAAGTTATAGATCGTTGAACGATGACCGATTAAACAGAACTTCTCATCGTTGTTCGTTGTACCGGCAGCTGATTAAAATGTGTAAGAACGAGGCGAAAGAAGATATTAATAACCTACGACGTAATTTACGTGAAAAAGGCGTAAACAAATTATCGCCTGAATAGCGAACGAGAGGGACCAAGTATCGATTAGCGAGGCCTATGCTTCAGATTTATAAGCTTGTCAACGGGGATTCGTCGATGTTACTAAAATTCATTTATGCTCGATAATGCTCGAAAAATTGTTCATTTACTCAAGAAAAATTATAGTAAAGGTGTACACTTGTAGTAAGATATTAAACGCATACCTAATAAAAAGGCCGATAATACAAATTTAGAATCGAATGTCTAATGATTAAACGAGAAATTCAATCTCTGTCTGTTTGTTAGATGTTACAAACAAACTGAAAATAATAAATTACTCTACCTACTCTACCGATTTAATTATGTGGAGAAATAACTTAAATTACTGTTCTAAATTAGCATTAACGAATTGAGTAAGAATTAAAAAGAATAGCTGCTTCTTTTTTCCAAGTATACGCTTAAAGGTAAAAAAACTTTCTCTTGGTTCCTATACTGTGCATCCAATATATGAATAATTCTTGCAGGGAGTCGAGGCCGATGTAATTTTAGTTACGGTGACGGTAGCGGTCAGTGAGATGACCGAAACAGCATTCACAAATAAGTGCAAGGGCCGGTTTTCAACAAATCCGTCACGAGAGTGGGAAACAATGTGAGCGACAGGAAAAGCATACCTTCCCGACCTGTTCAGCTAGGTCGATCGGAAGCTAAGACTCGACTGGCCACTCAGTTCTCTCAACTCAGTTTCGCTCATCTCACAATACCATCAGAGATTTCCGACCAAAATGCAATTGCGGTGAGAATTTCTCTGATCTCTGACTACGGTTACAGAACGATCATGGATTCTTGACACTTACCTCTCGTGATCATGACCGTAAGACGGATTGATTCTACGCGCGTACAAGGAAGCACCACCCTCGGACATATAACCGTCGCACAAGTCGGACAGAGTTCTGCTACCGACGCTCATACCACCGCGAAGAACCTCCCCGTCGCTGAGGTACCCGGAGGCGACGTCGATGTCCGCGTAATCGTGACCGACATGATGATGAGACGAAGAATGAAGAATCGTGTACTGTCTCGCGGTTGTCCTGCTCGGCAGAGTCTGAAGGGCCCTCGCGCCGGGCGTGTAGCCACGGAGTAGAGGTTGCATGGGCTTCACTGTCATC
Source organism: Andrena bicolor (assembly GCA_960531205.1). NCBI lineage: Eukaryota > Metazoa > Arthropoda > Insecta > Hymenoptera > Andrenidae > Andrena > Andrena bicolor. Next base: position 38,146,094 of record OY482667.1, on the reverse strand, counting down.
TCAGCTTCGTCGTCCGCCATGGTGCCCGCTCCACACGTGGAATTTTCAGACAAAACCTGCAAAGCGGGATCACTCAGTGCTCCACTCACAAACTATTGTACAAAAGATCCTTATAGAGGAATGTTAGTGCATCTAGCCTTACTCAGCATAGCTGGGAATATTAGCAATTCTGATCTGTTTAAAGCAGAACACCGTGTTCTATCTAGGGAAAAGATGTGTACTAACCTTCTCCATCTGTTCGAAGGTGGTGTCAATTTTCCTGTTAGGTATCGTTTTAATCTCACTGCCACTCTCGCTGCTCGGCCTGTAAATAACGCTGCTGTCGCTGGAATTGCTCTGGCCGGTGCTATTAGAATTGCTATGCGAGCTCTCGGACATCAGATCCGAAATACTTGGCATCGGTGACACCATTGCAACCGTGTTCGGGTCGAGCTTGCGGTGCAAAACGTCTGCCTTCAACTTCGTGGGCGTCGGTACGCCAGGCATGCCGTTTTCCTTCGGCGGTTTCGAGGTGCCTTTCACCAAGGCCGTGGGCTTCGGAATGCTAGAGCCTGGACTAATCCCGGAAGTATTTAGAGTCGAACCTTGCAACGGGCTGCTGACCAGCGAGGGCTGCTTGCTCGGCCCGAAATTCAATCCATTCGACACTTGCATCTGAGGGGGAACGGTGTGTCCATGAGGAGCCATAGCGCTCGTTGAATCTTCTTGAATGGTAGTCATTTTTGTATCTGTCGTTGCTTCTGGACTGTGACGAGGGGAGGTGGGAGCTGACTGTTTCTCATTCATGCTCGCTACATCTTGCACATCATTTGGGATCTTAGACTTTAAGGGCGCATTTGTATTTTGCTGCTTGGAGGTACTTAGAGTTTCTAATGTTCCCGATTGATTAATCATTTGGAGGTTCTCGACGATTGCTTTCTGCCTCTCCGTAGACGCTCTCTCGTCGGACAGATTCACTTGGTTCATGGAGAACGTGTGATCAATCGCGGAACAGTTCTCATAAGTAATAGTGGTTCCTTCGTGATCAGGCTGTTTGATCATTCCATTCGTATTACTTATCAATCCTTTCTGCACTAGAATGTCTTTGTGCAGTCCGTTCGGGGGAACTTTCATGTTCTGCAGGTGAATCTTCGTCTCCGATATTTTACTTGGCAGCTCCATCTTGGGCCTAGGCGCCTGTTTCGTCGACTCGTTTTTCAAGCTGATATTCTTCCCGTCCTGCGAGCTAATTTGCTTGGGAGAGGCCAACACCGTCGGATTCGGCTTGTGCAGCTGACCGTGCTGTTGTTGCTTCAATAAATCCTGCAGGTTGGAGGACTTTTTCTCCGCAGCCAACTTTGTACCCACGCTGCCGATTTTACTGGTCGGCTTGACATCTTCCAATGGTGGATTGTAGCCAACCAACTTGTCAGGCACGCCTTTGGTCCGAGCGATTTTACTTTGCGCTTTGCTCTGCTCTTTCCTCACGGTCTTCGGGCTTGCCTGCTTCGACGACTTGCTCGACTGCAGCTTCAACTTCAGAGCGCGACTCTTTGGCGATTCTACTTGGACTTTGCTCTGATCGCATAACGACGTCGAGCTGTCGGAGTGTTCCGATCTAGCGGATGAGAAGCCAGAGGAGCTGGAGGTACGCTTCGACACGCCCGACGAAGCCTTTGCGCGATCCTGATTCTTCTCTTTGTTGTTGAAAAGCTTGAATTTGTCCAACACAGAATTCTTATTTTGCTGGCTAGGCGGCCCTGTAGTCGTGTATGGAGACTGCTGCGTGGTCCTCGCCCCGCTCGATTTTCCCACCGTCGATGTTCGAGGGCTGAAATGTTTGGTAGCTATTTATTACTTCACCCTTTAAATAAAATAATTGGCATTATGTACATCGAAGAGAATACGATTTACCTTGGGGTAGTGGTTCCAGGTTGCCTGTTGGCTGAATTCTGCCCCCTGGGCTGAGGAATAAAGGACAGCCCACTCTGGGGCGACTGCTGTTGACTTGGACTTGTGCTTCTGGAGCTACTAGCACTTCCAATGCCTCCGTTCCCGTGTTTCAGACCTGGAAAAACACGGGTTGAATGTACGTTAGTTTACTGCCATTAAATTCCCTAAGTAATAAAAGGCTATCGTCTCTATCTGAGTTAGATGAATAAAGAAAGAACGAAGATCTGGACATTTTAACTAAGGAGGGCAGAGGTAATCCTGGTAGATTCTTTAAGAAACGATACAGAATGTTCGTAATAGAGAATGGTCAGCGATTTTTTACGCGGATAGTAATAAAAGCTCTGATCTCTGCCAAATGACCACTGTAAGCCTATTTGCAACATTTAATTAAACGACCGACAACAGGCGCTCGTAACTCCCTCCGTCCTTTATTATTATATTTACGCTGCCATTGGCCGCGACTCAATAAAACGACGATCGGTCGGCTCATTAAGCAAGCACAGTCGCAATACTGTACCAGCTTGAACTTCTTGGCCGTGTCTGGGAACTGTACGCTGTTTGCAGGCAAAATAAACCACGGACAGTGTATGGTGTATACGCGTGACAGCGTATGTTAGTGTGTGTACCGAGCAAAGAGATTAATCCACTAGTTCTCGTTGCTCGATCTGTCACTGCTGTAATTGTAGATATTGTTTCAACCGAGTAATTTGCATCACGTACCCGCAATAGATAATCTTCTATTCAAGTGCATATACTGCATATTAACGCTGTGTACCTACATCCTAGGCCTGTTACGAATATTCGAATACCATAGAAATTCGAAGTTTCAGGATCGGATTTCGATTAGCCATTACAAATTATTAGTTAAACGCATTAGGTTCAACGTATTTAAGTGTTTCATGAGAGCATTCATATTTTAATAACAACACAGTTCCCTGCAGAATAATATATACATTAGAATGAAACTGCATCCCCGACATATTGCACAGAAGTCACACCACAGGCTTAATTAAACAGGTTTCACAAATATAAAATTATACCCTGTACGCGATAATCTCACGTTCCGTATTCTCCTATCTCTTCCCATAACTAACTTCTATTTAAAATCGGTACCGCAACTCAATATTTATAGGACGCATGAAAGTGGTCTCTGCAACGTAGGATTGCGTTTGATCCATAATTCAAAGCTGTTGCCCATAAAGTAGTTCCCCGTTGTTTGAGAACAACCTAGATCCATGGATTTATATAGAGTGTCCGATAAATCGTGTTACAACCATATAGGAGATGATTCTTCGCTATGGAACAAGTAAAAACTAGATAGTTAATACGATAGTTGGTCGCGACCGAAATTATTAAACTACCCTGTACGGTAATCACATGCTCCCTACTTAGTTATCTCACGGCAGATCGCATTAAGAATCAGCAAGATAAATCAATCCCTCTGTCCAGTTAAATTAATTCGGTCACGCTGCTCTCACGTTCGATCCGTACGGGCCGGTGTAATCTCGGCGGGCTCGATCGTTCTTCATTGGCACCGGTGCTGACAGTGATTCGTCGTAATAACGGAGCCTAATTCGCCTGGCCGCTCGGCCGACTGGCTCAATTGTCCGCGTACGTGACACAAACCAAGCAGATACGAGATAAGCGGCCAGAGCTAAGACCGAAGAAATCTTATGATGTTGCAGGACGGTCGTGGGGAGCGGCTTTATTAATTTAACCCTTTATCGATCTTAGGCCGGCATCGCGGCATCGCGGCATCGCGGCAGCGCAAGCACGCGTACTCGCAATTCATAATCGGATACATACCACGCGTGCCAGCGCGTCGGCGAATTACATTCTTCCGCTGTGTTGCGAGTGGAATTCGAGCAAGTCCGCGCAAACAACAGAGGAGGGTACAATTAAAATCGGATTTAAAATTCCGTCGATGGTGTAGCTGATCGATGAAAGTATTTTATTGAGCCAGCCCTTGTCGTCTGGCGCGCACTACCGATTTTTCCATCGACTAAACTCTTCAGTCAAATTCAGCACTATCCACGATTCGCTATCGACGCTAAATTATTGTTTCGTTATGCACTTATAGCTCTATTAAGAGGGTTCGTCGTGCTAAGTACCTACTTCTGAAAATTTTGTAATGCAAATATTACGTTCAATTTTACCACATATATAGGTAATACTGTCTAAACCTTAAACCACTGAGAATAAAGTTGCAATTACTAATTAAGTTACATAAAAATTCCATTTCGTAATAACGTTTCAATAACATTCAAAAAAGTTCAATATTCACTTCTGAAATTAAGTTAATTAATCGTTACCTTCAAAAGAAATCAAATGTTAATTAAGGAAATTACATAAACATGAAATATCAGACTAAATAAAGTATAAACCAGTCCAGTATTATGATCCTTAAGATTCTCGTATACGTCGCGACGATTTAAAATTAGAAAAGACTAACCAGAGCTTTAACGCCTCATCGAAATATCTGGTCACGAGGTGTCGTAAGTAATAAATTCGATTTCTTTTTTATCAGCGGATTCTGCAGGGCATCGCTGACAAAGAGGGAAGAAGGGTGAGGGAGGCGAGATGGAAAAGTTAAAACGTGACCAGGCATTAGAGCCTGCCTGTCACGAGGATGATTCATCGTAAGTCTGGGCACGATCGATCGATCTTGCAAGATATTAACGACATCCCCGCTCTCCGAATTCTCAAACGGTGACCAGAATGCACCGGGATCCAGGAACCACCTGCGGCAACAACTCGTCCTCCCCTCCCTCTTCATCGTGAGTCTTTATATTTTTTACTGTTCCCAAATCGCCAGGTGTTTTTGGCAGCACAGACACGAATGATGTATTCTACGGCTGAGGGCTTGAAGAGGATCCAGAGTGAAACTGGAAGAGCGATACTACATCGAGCACCAAGTTAAAATTCGATACATAATTCGTAATGGTGGAATTTTTCTGCAGAAATCCCCTCTTAATATTAATTTGTATTTTCGTTACAGGTAATTGTACCGTTTCTAACAAGAATCCTCCGCGATATTAAATGTTTACAATGATGTTATACGCGGTATTACGGATCTCGATGAATTGTCGCGATACCAATGAAACACATACATATATTAGAAATGGAGTATCAAGGAGAAATTTGGATTCCTACATTCCTGTGTATCGCCGTGAAATGTCTGGAAATTTGATTCGCGGATCTGTAATTAAACGGTGTACACCGCAACTAGGCCAACTATGAATACGATTCCCCGGCTAATGTTTGAAAAGCACTCGACAACTGAGCTGATCGATGGATGGACATCGCTGCACTTCAAAAAGGACTTTACAGTTTCAGTTAGCCTTGAAATACACGACACCCTGTTTTCCTTCCAACAGTAAGGACTTGTAAACAATAAACAATCTGGCAAATACCCCTCTATTTATAAATCATTGGAGAGTCCTCGTAGAAAATACTGTAAGTGCCATAATTGAAAAAAAAAATTATCGGAAAATGTTCTGAAGAATATAGAATTTGATTTTTGGCACTTCCAGTATTTGCTTTTTAAAATATCGGGAAATGAACTGACTGTTTAATCACAGTACGATAAGGAGCTATCGCATCGGGGTGGATAACACGGAATAGACACATCGTGCGCGTATGTGTGGCTACATAAATGGTTAATCGTGAAAATGGATTCATAAAAACAATTGCAGCTCTTGTTACTCCTTAACAAGCCAAGCTCGTCAGCGCATTCTGTACGAGTGCGCCACTTCATAGAATTACTTGCTCTATTCTTCTTCTATCATTCGTTAGCATTCCCGCTTCACATTTAACACAGGAAGCACTTTCAGAATACCTTCAGTTTACAAATTAAATTCTGAAACTGATAGTGATCACCTTTTATTTAAAAATATTTAAAAAGAACTAAAAATAACAAAAACAATAGTAACACGGCGATAGTGACCAATAATTGTTCCTATTTCAATAACGAGATATTTGAAACAATTAAAAAATACGAAACTTTTAAATTTCAAGTACAAAGTGTGAGAAGTACGATTTGCATATTGTAAATCAGTTTCAAGTACCTAACTCATTTTCTTTATTTTCATATTCAGCATTTACCTACTAGCTACCAAGTCCAGGCGAAACATAAACTGCACACGTACGATTAGCGCTACTCGTTTATCGTTCAAGTTGAAGGCGCCTCTGCACACGTAAATTTCAAGCGTGTCGTGCATATTGCATGGTATGGAAATTTTACGTACCACACGCGCAACGATCGCAAATATCCACAGTTTACGAAATTAAGTAGGTCCACCAACTTCAAAAAAATCTACTACCCTTCGAAGAATTAGAAACACGGTATTTACAGGAATTGTTACCACCCACGATGATTTCTATGAAGCAAAAAGGCGACGAGACGGCATGGCACGCCGCGCACAGCCAGACGCGCGTTGGGCAAGAGTCAAGACTTGTTGCGCGTTCATGGTAGCGAACCCGTGCGAAATCGTACTTGCGCTCCTCCCGGAGCAGCGCTGCTTCGAACAGCGCTTTACCCTGATTCTTCCTCTCGCCGCACGAAACAGTATTCACTGCACGAGATACAAAAAAAGTATCCACCTTTTTTCTGCGCAGACGGGTAAACGTTTCTCGGTTGCGCGGCGCGTTTCGCGTTTTCCACTGGCAATGGTACTAACCAGAAGCAATGAATTGTAGCGGTCGAAAAAAAAGAAAAAAACAGTCCGAGGTGTCAGATAACGTTGTGCCTCGCGCGATGGCGAGTCTATCGGTTACCCAGCTACTCCAATTAATCGTGGTGCGATTGCAGCTTATCGATATCGGCGTGCACTTCGCGGCTCGTCACGGCTCGTCACGACTGTGATGCTCTAACAGTAAAAGCGTCGCGCGGCCGATCGCTGCACGCGCGTCCTTCTGTGCTCCCGTTCTAACGTAAACTCGTACTTGCATTTTGCGCGTATGCCCTGCTGCTCCTACTGCTCTACTCCACGCTGCACCCGCCCCTCCCTGCCCCTTTGTTTTGCCGTGGCGGGTTGTGCATCGATGCGCGAGGGAGCAACGAGCAGCGATCGCGTTAGGCCGTCCGTCCACGAACCGTCGCTTAATACAATTCGCGTCTCAATGCGACCTCGCTTGCTGTACGCTTCCGCACCGGCTGATGTAAAACATTGCTCGCACGCCCACGGACAGGGTTGCTACACTTGAAATCTTGGGTTTAAGACAATAATAGTAAAAAAGAAAGGTAAATACGAATGTTCGAACATATTTTTCTTAATTAGATTACGAAAAAGTTGGAGATCCAGATTCTCGGGGATATTCTGATCTAGCGCGCAAGTTTCGTGACCGTTTTTCGGAATTCTTTACGGGAAATGAAAGTAAGTGTACTACACAGTTTTTCCTAAAATCTTAATCGTCATTTTAACTATATTTACAATTTTTTTTTACACGAAAATTGTGCGTTTTGCCATAATGCTATGATTCTGTCCTTCGTAGGCATCTGAGACAAATGATTAATGAAAAAATTTATTTAGTAAGAATATGGTTATCGTCAGGTTTTGATATTATTCATTGAAATTAATTTTTCACTAAATAGCGTTATGTTGGACAGAATAGTCCACAAATAAAAAACGAACTGATCTGTTTAAATAGAATTTTGAGACTCGTTCCGTGAATACGCTACGCGTACGCGTCTATGAAGCGACGCTTCGTAAACGAGCGGCCTTAGTCCGTTTTTTAGCGGTGTACGGGACTCATAAGGGCATTGCATCGAACGTTCGCTGTGCCTGCGGCCACATCGACGGGCGAGCGGTCACATGCGTGCGCACCAGCCCCACGATTCACAGGCCAAGGCGATTAACTTCGGCTGTGACTACGGGGGCCATTGCCATCACTTATTCTTCCTTTCTCGTTTCTTATTTTACTTTTTTCTTTTTCATGTAGCCAGTGGGGAAGTAGAATTTCTATTGTTATTTTTAACATCGGTTTATTATGCGTGCCGCAGTAATGTTTTTTCATGGGTTATTTAATAGTAAGTAGTATTACTAATATTATTTTAAATTTTCTGTACCTTCTGGTTTTTAAGCCTAAAATGGAACAATGGTTTGCTAGTTTCAATAGTCGTATGATGTAAAAGTTGTTCTATGGGTTGGTAATTTTTTGCAAAATAAAGATCCCAAAATTATGGGACCGGTACTGTGTTTAACTAATTCTTGATCGTTTCAAGAGATGCCAGCTTTCTGCACAACTAGGACCCAATTACCCATAACGTCTAATTAGTTATAACTGCTACAGACTTTCCGACTTGAGACCACCAAGCAGTGTAAAGACCACTTTGACCGGTAACCGCATTTTAATCAGCTGCTTATCTACGAGGAAGGAATAAAAGTTATCTGCTGGCAAGCAGGAACGCAGAGTCAAAGCGGCCTTTGAAGTCAACGGAATGGATGAAGGCGAAGCGTAGGAGAGCTTAAAATGATTAGCTAAGGAGTCGAATTACGGCGAGGCCATCCCCCCGTGAGCTCGAGACAAGGATTAGAGGAGCCCTTAGAATTTTCGTCGGGTCACCTCGTGCGAGAGCTTCGCGATTAGACTCTTCTAAGATGACTAAGCGACCCTTTGCCAGGGAAAAAGTTCATTATCGACGAGCCGTCGAATGGACACAAAGCCCTTCGCTCTGACGCCCCGTGCCGTCCTCTGACAGCTCGGATCCAGCGTCTTTGAGCTTTTACGCGATTGGTGTGAATGATAGCGAACGGGGACTGCCGGAGGGTGTGAAGACAATAGGTCGAATCTCGATTAGAAGATTAGATTGCAATTAGCCTCCTGTGTCAGCTGACCGCATTGCGGGCATTGACAGTGAGCGCTGGAACTGCTCCAAAATGAATGGACTGATTTTAGATCTCTCGCGCTTCGTATTCTGCCAAGCTTTCTCAGGATGTGGCCCTTGGCAATGAACAATCAAGCTGGCCGGAGGGAAAGGGAGAGAGGAAAGTGCATTACATATGCGATTTCACTATCTTCAGAATTTAACTACCTATACCTACGTGCCACGTGTATAACATATCACTAGATTCTTTTAAATGGCATCTTTCTGTGCTCCTTCGAAAGGAAGAAACCTCGGGATATAATGGAACCGATTGGAAGCTCATAAACGCCTCTCCAATTGTGGAAACGATTATTATTCCTATTCGTTTCAATTTCGCTATCGACTACGTCGATTTGGCGCACGTGTTTTTTCTCCTTCGGGGAGTTGACGCACGTGCGGCCGTCCATACGAATTAGAGTCGGGGGTGGATTCAGCAAAGCGGAGCCTTTTCTAGGAGCCTCTCAGGGGATCGGCTTAAGTTCTGAAGGTTGTCAGGCGGTTGACTCATAAGCCTACTGTGAATTTTCATCTCTCTCTCTCTCTCTCCCCCTCCATTATTGTCCTTTCACTCTTCCATATGAATTATTCCACCTCTCAATGAAATAAATTCAAACATACTGTTATCGAATTCAAACACGTAGTAAATTCATACTTACTTATTCAATTGCTGTTTGAATTAGAAACTGCTTTATTTAGTCTGGCAGATTATTATTTTATATTACACTCTAGAATTGTTTTGTCTCCGTTTGTAAAGCTATACCTACCGACTGCAAAGAAGCTAACCGACCATATCTCTGTAAAGCGCGTTCTTAGAAGAAAGGACGGTAATTGAAATTGAAAGAAAACAAAAATTTAGTTTTGTATTTTTTGTCGTCGATAGAATTGTATAAACAATCTGTGCGGCGCGAGAGACACGGTCCCCAAAGAACCGCGCCGACTCCGCGAGCCCGCATCGAGTCAGTCGGTCGAAGGCACACACCGTCAGCGGAACGACACCTTCTGAATAAAAGCATTCAACTAACGGAGTCATTCATTTTCCCGTCACCCACACTTTTCGATTCCATGTAAATTTTCCTTTTCGACCAGAAAAATTTATACTGTCAAGTCGATAAAATACGTAGGTATCATTTCTCACATTGCACTGCAATCCTAATTTATTATGAATAAAACAGTGAGAACATTGAGTGGCATAAAAAAAGTCTCATATACATTATCGAAGTCTCTGATCTTGTGCTTCATGCTATACTGAATATTCGTAGATCAATCTGGATGATTCTCGTGTTCGTGGCCCCCTCTCAGGGGTTTCTCCGTAACAAGATCACGAGCAATGATATCTGATGCGCATTATATTTTCAATTCCCTCGTGAGCATCGCAATGAAATTGCATTCTGGCATTGGCACGTCGTGGATCGGGAGTGTTTTCTATTCACCGCGAAATTCATTTAGAGAAGGTATATCATGTCTCGGGATCTAGAGATATATGTAAGTCGATGGGGTGCCATAGATTACTGTCAAGCATCATTGTTTAATATCCTCCTGCCAAAGAAATCAGCAGTGAGATTACACACCGAATCAGTTTTACGAAACCAAAAACAAACATTCAAACGAATTCGAGTTTTATGAGAACCGTCGGAGTTTAATCCCTCCGCGTACTCTCTGCGTCCACGAATTTCGGTAATCTCTGAGCGAATAAATTTCGCGGAAATTCCGAAATCCGATAGACCGTCCACTACACGTGCACATCATTTAATTTATCGCTCACCAAATGGTCGAGCTGTGTTGAAAAATCAATCGGTTCGTACGAATTGCGTTTTAACACTGCTCCCGCATTAAATGCTCGGATCAATTAAAAGGGTCGAGGGACAGATTTCATTTTGACAATTGGATCACGTTAATGCGTGTTTACTTTGCTGTCTCGTAAGCTAATGCAACTCTACATCTCCATGAACTGATAAATAATATATTTAACTCTTGCCTGACGGATTTACAGTCCATTTTGAACCATGCAAAATTACTTATACGCGTTACTCATTACTTATCAGTATCACTGCCCTAAGAAAATAAGAATTTCAAATGTGAACGAGGTAAAAATTTACTATAAAACGTTATTCCGAGCAATGCATAAATATTTTCGTTCATTTTTTTAATCGAACATGATTACACAGAATTAGATCCCCTAGAAATGCAACTAATAATAGTGGACGTGACTTTCGTTATTATTTGCACCAAATTTTATCTTTTACAAAGGAGATTGTACAGTTCCAACGGAAATTACGATGGACGTTCGCGATATGCACGAGTTACAGGTCCCTTGAATATTTTTGTGTGAATGCGCCTAGTGATAATCTAGGCACGCGAACAAACTATAAATTGAAGGGTACGAGGCAATTTTTTAAGGCTACTTTATGATGGCAGAATGAAGCTAAATATAATACTTCCAACCAGTTAAATATTAAATCGCAGCAGTCAATGGAAAATTCAGTAGTATATATATATAGAGAAACAGCCTGGAATTGTTAAAATTGTACGATATTAATTTTTTAGCTTGAATATGAAATATGAATCTTAAATGACCATTTCGATATCACGAAAAGTGATTGGTACATTTAATGTTATACAGGGAATTATTATTTCGCATTAAACGGTTTATAATTATTAAAAATTATAATAATGTAATCTAGCATTTCTTTAAGTGAAACAAGTAAATAAAAAGGACGAACAGAGACTACTATTATTACTTTTTCTACTAAATTGTATTCGAAATACTTATTTTCAATAAGAAAGTCTCACTTCTTTTAACTCCCTGCAATTATCATTTTCAGTCTACAGAGTTTCTTTATGAAAATAGTATCTTTTTCTTTCTTAGTACATAACCATTAAGTTACATTTTATCTGTGTTGTTTTCAGATACACCGTGTAACTACGGCCAGGGTAAAAGGAGTATATTAAAATTCATTTTCCACCAGGCACAACGTCGTAATATACTTTCAATATAGCACAGCACTTTTGTTCATTCTCCTTGCAAGTTTACGCTGCACGTAAAGCAGCTCGAGGATCGTGCACCCGCGGGATGAAACAGGATTCAAGCAACAGGAGACTGCACTGTGTTCACGAGTCCCACGTACACACGTACATCAGCTCCATTATATCTCGGTACGGAGATCATCATCGTTTATCATTGTGCCACATCATACTACTCAACCATTATGCTTTCTTCCCCCTTTTTAATAATCTCCCTTTCCCTCCGTATCCTTTATCCATTCTTTTCAGCACTTTCCACATTTCTCTCCTTTTACCTACTATATTTTTCATTTCTTTCTCCCTCCAGTATTACAATCTCCAACTACAATTCAATTTTCTATATCAAGTTCCTTTAACGTTGCTTCTAATCATACTTAGTGGCCCATTTTTAAAGTTCTACTGTAGAAAAGATCGCAGGACAAGACATCGAATTTCTGAGAGTGTGATTACCTACTTAGTACTTTATTTTATATTTCATTCTTATAGAACTATGTGCAGGTTTCATAAGGTGACACTCTTTGACAAGTGCAGAACCAATTCTACCGTGAGTTTTCGAGAATCTAAATTAATTTTCACCCTCGAATTCCGGGTCTCAATGCGCTGACGGACAAGATCCAATATCGAGGCGAAGAAGTATCCCCTAATTTTTGATTTCGACCCACTGATCGCCTTTCACTGGAGCAACAATGCAGGGGAGGAGAAGTTGGAAGGAAACAAGACGGAGTTAACGTCGCCTGCAGCTGTCGGTACCCGCGGTGTAAATAAATGGGACTACTCCACGAGGATTGTTCGCCCTCTTGTAAATGAATTGACGAAGCGTGCGGTGTTACTTCAGATGCACTCGGCCACGCAACAAACGTTTACGCACGAAAGCACCAAAAGTGCTTCACGTATACGTGAAACACTGATTTTGACGTGAAAGGCAATCAATAATAATATTCAACGTTGCGTATTCGAGAATATGTCACTGCCAACCGTGCCCTGTAAGCTGTAAGTAGAAGTTAAGGAATTTTTTTGAATTTGTTTGTACAACTACATTGCTTATAAGAAAATGCACAATTTTGGCGATTTACACCGTTCTCCTATCTCTAATAATTATTAAGATATTCGACCAAACATGTTTCTCACCCTCAACTTTGAGGACTGTTTTCGCCCCTTCAACCTAATGTCAGCCGATAAAAAAATTACGCGTCAAATATTTTTGTGAGAACTACTTTTTACCGAAGTCGCTTTGAACTCGGCGATTGTCACTTCGCAGATCAGAATTTTTAGGAGACAAGGATGTAAAGTGAAGAAAACTGTGAAATCATTGTTTAAAAATTTCTACCTCTGTTTATTTTTTTCTTAAAAACGAAGTTATTCGATTATACGAAACCGTGTGCCACGACTGATTCGGATAATCGAGTCTCTACAATAGTGGCCGAATGAAATATTTATAGGGATACGTGAATTTACGTAAAATCTAAAATTTACGCGTCGTTTATTCACCGTATGCGGAGGGCTGCATAAATATGTCTGAAAGCACGGGCAGAAGAATGCAGACGGAGAGAGCAGCAGAGCACACACGCGCGTCGGGCACTCGATATTGGGGATGGTGAAAAACCGTCGGACCACCCTTGTACCGTTGCTTAGGTGCGGATTATACGGTTAGGGGAGAGCGGCCTGGCTACTAACCGTATCGGAAATATCGTTCTGTGGATTTTCAAGCTCGTCTTCTACGCTCCCCTAGATTCGGCTGCGTGCAGAAGTAATGGGAGCTGGAGGAAATACGCGGCTCAGGGAGGAAATCGGAAAATCCGGATCAAAGCTCCGCGAAGCTCTTTCAGCCACGCTGCCGAGGTAATATCTCGTTAGGTTGAATAAATATTCTTCATCTCCGGAGGGTCAAACGATTATATGAATTCAATTATAGCGAACTCAAACTGAATTCTAGGAACATTGTCGATAATTGTGGAGGAGTGCAGATGACGGTGTTAGGATTACCTAGTAATTTCAATGAGTCATCGAAAATTCTTTTGTGATTGGCAATTAATTTTATGCTAAGTAGGCACAAAGTTTGTACTTGGGGCTCGTTATGAATTATTCGGTTAAAAAACGTATTGTTGATATTAGTTATAGTAGCTGGATATAGAGAAAGGGATTTGTTATTCTGGGTCGTGTTAGTCTGTTAATTTTTTTTTAAAAGTGTTAGAAACGTTATTGAATAGGTACAGCAAGTACTGTATCGCTGAATTTCACAGAAAGAAAATTGTTGAATAGAGGTACGTAGATATTAACCGAATCTAACTAAAGTGCTGTACATTTCCAAGGGTTCCCTTGCTATCTAACCTTGTTTTATAGTATCTCCGCAACATGAGTTGTTTATTCCGTTCTACCATATCCCTGAGCGTCGTTAATTGCAGAAGTCTCGGAAGGTTTGCAAATTGACTTGCAAATAAATGCAGTAAACGTCGCCAGCTCTATTCTATCCGCCACACAATTCTTCCCTATAAACCGACAAGAGACGTGGATCATTATCGTTTATTTCTCACTTGAAAACTCGGGAATCGATAAGTCGAAGAAAGGAATATCCGGTCTTTGCCGAGGTGAATTGAAAGGAAGCACGAGGAGCGAAGGATTGCATTGAAATCAGAAATGAATGTCCAGGATGAGAAAAATTCTCAACCTCCCTCGCTCTCTTCTCCTTCGAGGAGCCTTCTTTATCTCAAGTTTTATTTTCATCCACGCGGAGCTACGGTTTGGAAGAAAGGACACTGGGTCATCGGAAGACGGAAAGAGCAGGACAAACGATCGGGAAAGGAGCGGGTTGAAATGCAACGGCCAAGGAGGACCTACGGGAGCGAACCGAGACTCTCGAAGCTGCCGAAAGAGAGCGAGGACGATTAAAAAGGATCAAAGCGAATCCGTCGGGCGATGAAAATCGAGCAAAGTGAATCCTAGCCTCGAGAGGTGAAGCTGAAAGTGGATCCTCCGAGGCGGTCTCGCCTTTCGTTAATTCGTCCCGCAAGGGCCTTTCACCACGAACTTCTGACGATAAGGTCGTTAACATACATGGTCGAATATATGTAAGTACAATACCGGGGAAAGTTGTAAAGCACGTTCCCAAGGTGTTACGCGAAGGCAGAGAAACGATCTTTCACTTTATTTCTAATAAACGATAGCGATATTTCATTTTTTAATCTTTTTAAACCTTGAACATACAAAAAAAGTACAGTTCAAATTAGGTGATTATAAATGAATAGAAGCTTCGAATTGTGTACAAAGTTTATTTTAACGTCGGGGTACGTGCATAAAATCAAAGACTAAATGCGAGGTTGAACATTATATTTTAAAAGTGCCAATTTATACATGGCAATCATTTCTGCACCGTAATGCGATGAAGCCGAGCTGAAAATTCTCAATAAAAATAGCAAACATAATTTCCCATTTCGCTGATGGGAACAGCGCCGTATTGAAAATCCGGTTCGCCGGGGAAACTGGTTAATTAGACGATAATTGAAGGCTGCATTATGATGGAGGCAATAAACAAGTTGGTCTCCGATCGATCGGCTTTTCAGCCGCCTACGGGACGCCAAGTAATTCGCGGCGAATTATTTAAATTCCATCGTCGCAGTGCTCGATTCGATATCAGTGATGGGCAAATTTTTATCCAAATAAAATTGAATAAAAGATTTACACAATTACATTCTCTTGTTACAAACTTTCACGACTGAAAAAATGTTGCATTTCGAATTTTTTTAACTTTCGAATGTCAGGAATTTCTAACAGTATAACCGCTAAGATTCGAACGAACTCCTTGCGATAAAATCTGACGAATCGACTAATGTTAACGGCCAAGTTCGGACGGATATGAGTGTCGAATAACGGTTGCAGATAATGATTAATGGGAAATCGCTCGGCTACAGATAACGAATAAATTCTCTGAACCAAGCTGCGACGGGAAAAGTTACAGATAAATTCTGGTGCTACATCTTCGACGTGCATCCAAAAGTTACTTGACTGTTCGACGTCAATAAAGTATAGCTGATGCCCGTATCGTGGCAGCGGAGAAGAGGAAAACATAGAAAAAAGAAAGGTATTTTCATCAGCAGAATGACGTAACGCAGGCTGCGATTTTTTCCAAGCTCGACGAGCTCCGCCGTCACTCGGCTGTCTCGTTTCCCAGCGAGCTTCAGCAAATTGCGATCTCTCCCTTTTTTCCTAGATTCCCTTATTTGTCCTCTTCACCCGTCCCCTTTCCCAGCTACCCTCCTGGAAACTCCTGCTTTTCACCGACCAACCCCTCTCTCCTCTGTCACGTACACGTGTCGACGACGTGTCCTTTTCAGGACGTCTTGACGCATACACAACACACGTAACTTACGTGTGTCCACGCGCCATGCACGACGGACGAGCTTGTATAAAGAAAGAGAATGCAATGCTGCCCACAAAACACAAATCAAGACCGGACGCGTCCCCTGCAATCGAATTTCACGATTCGCGGCACTGACCTATCCTGGAGAATTCATCGGTGTCAATCGGTCTCACTGATTTCTGGGGATCTATCGAACGTGGTGTTTTAAATAGTATCGGTGGTAGGAATAAAAAGTCTCTCCTGTGGAAGTTAACTTTTGTGTATGCACGGTGTGTTAATACATGGGTGACCAGGATTTTTATAGAAATTTCGATGAAACAATACTGTACTAATGTCCGTGGAATTGAAATAGAAAATTATAAGCAATGCCGAGTGAAATAAAAATGTGGGGAAGAGGTGTGGATTAATTGAATAAAACGGGTCCGCATTGAAAAATAAAAAGAATACGTTTCGCAGAAAAATCAATATGGACGATGGCATTGCAAGACAGGCAATGCCTACAGAGGCATGAAAGCAGAAGAATATTTGTGTTTCGTGGTAGAGATCGAAAGGGAGGCGCGAAAAGGAACGAGAGAACTTGACAGCCACAACCAAGAGGAATAAACCTTGGCGCCAGTTTCCATTTCTTCTCGTTTGCCAATGCAACGGAAGCACCCCTTTTCCCAGGAAAATAAAAATAGTGAAACACGGTCAGGAATGCAAGCACGTTTCGCCTGCGAAATATGTACCATGAATATGAAAAATACGCAAACCAACGGTTGTTTAACGCGTTCAGTTTCCTCTCGCATCCGAGTTCAAGGGAAAAGGCGTGCACATGGCTTTAAAAGGAAAACAAAAGACGTCGGTAGTTCGGTAAGCGTTCTCGCTAAGGGAAACTTGTAGCAGACATCCAGAAATGGCGCCACGAAAGCCACGAATAAAAAAGACACGTTAGAAACAACCAGAACTCTGTACACGGAGTGTCCCGACAGGTTGGCGTCAAATTAATACAGCATATTCAGCAGGTCCAACGGTTGAAAAAGGTTTGCACGAAGCCATGTCCGAGAATGATTTATCCGAAACAAGGCTGCACAGTGCTTCTCCTTTTTACGAGTCCGTAGAATTTGCTAATTGACAAATAAATGAGGAAATTTTAATTTTCGAAGAAATATGAAGATTTTCATTTGTAGGGTCACGTAAAACAATTGGTGAACACAGAAAAAGTGTAGAGCCATAAAACGAAGAAACATTGTACAACTCCTTAATAAATCATTTTTGGACTTGGGTTGATACGAACATTTTCCAACTATTCGACCTACTGAATACGCTGTTATCATAAATTTTGCACCAACGTATCGGGACACCCTGCATTTTCCTTTAGAAGAAGACTTAACACTCGAGGAAATAAAAGACCTATACCACGTGCCCATTGGATCAGACCGAACAAGGTGTGAAGAGAGAAATCGCGGAGGGAAGGAAGATAAACTGGTGACGCGAAGTAATCGAAATGAATGGAAGTATCGGCGAAAGGTGGACTGGTGGGAATAAAAGGAAGCACTGGAACAAGCCCCTACCTTCGATCTCCGTTCGATGACAGGCGCAGGTTTCCTCGTGGCTCCTCTCGCGGATAAATCTTACGCAGAACATGTCACCCTCTCGCGCGACCATAAACGACTGTGGGCGACGAACGACTGCGAGGAATTCGATAATGGAAATGCAGCACGACGGCGTCGTTGGTTCCTGGTATAACCAGTAAAACCGTAGACGCTCGAGAGGCACCGGAGGAGCACCAGCGGAAAAAGCAAGAAAGAGAGAACGAAAGTGCAGAGGGGCACGGAGGAAGCGAGAGAGAAACAGTGCCAGGGAAAATACAGAGAGAGGGTTCAAAGAGTTCTGGCCCTCGCCCTGCAGTATTTTCTCTATGTGTCTACCTTTTCATCCGCTCCGTCGTGGTTCGCCCACCCTGGGCCAGTTCGTGTACGTGCTGCCATGTACACACGCACGCGGACCCGGCTACGTCGCTACGCAGCATGTCTTTCGTACCGTTAAACGTTGCAGTTACCAACATTCAGCGGCACGCAACATTTTGGCAGTGCCGGCGGTGCTCGCGAGACGGTTTCACAAAATCGCGATGTTATTTTCACGCGCTGAGGAATTCGCAGGTTCCGGGATTTCCCTCAATTCTCAGACACCGTGTGTCGTAAAATGTTTAGCTCGCCCGGGAACGCACTAGGTGCGCTAACTAGATTTTGTAAATTCAATAACACGCGAACGCCTCGGCTCGCGCCACGATGTTATGCGGTAATTTGTGACCACCTCCACCTCCACCACGCCCAGTGTAATTAATAAAACCACTGGATTCCGCGGAAAAGACAGACGCCAGATCCGAGATTCAAAAAGAAAGCAGAGAAGAGACAAGTGCTTGTAAAAATCTTATTCCAGTTCACTTGGCTTGTTCAATGAAGCAAAAGTTGTTGAAGATCATCCCGTGGATTTTAATCCAATCGCTCACGAACTCACGCACGCCTAATCCCGCATCCGTCCTGCGAAGCCACCCCGCAAGGCGCAACAAACTCATTAAGCGTTCATTTTTTACACCATGTTTACACAACACTTTGTTCTTCATTTTATTAACTTCCTAATCGCCTCCTTAAGGGGACCAGAAAATAACCGAACACCCTGTATTAGCCGCGTAATACTGAAACGTAAACGGACAATATTTGATTCATTGAAACTTTCTATTATTCTACTTTTTATCATCCATTGTCTAAGTTACGCACTACCGCCGCATGTGCTGCTGCAAATGCAACTTGAGACAACGCTGACGATAATATTACTCGTGTCATAGTTAAGACAATACGTGTCCAGAGTGGCGAAAAGTTTATAGGAACATCGCGGAATGCAATCGCAAAACCGAAACAATTCTATTCACGCTCGTCAAATCGAGTTCGTTACCCACTGAAAGAGAATGCGTGTCCCGGAACACGACACCTTTCCTTTCGACTCCCCCGAACAGAGTCTGATTTTTATTTCTGACATTTCCCTCGATGTCGTATTCCAAACGGTAATACGAGAAATATGCGGGTACCTCGTGGATGCAACAAATAAATGTTTACACGCTCCGCCGCGATCGAGCAACCGCACGAAACCTTTGCATTCGGTGTGTTTAGACGAGGTCGATAAACTGGCTCCAATGAAAATGGTAAAACGGGCAGGAAAAAGATAGGCCGAAACCGTCGGTGTAAATAAAATGGAATGACATTTTTGTGCGAGGCAAAATTTATGCATCGAATGTAGTTAGGTATTGATTGTACATACAAAGCCAGTACTGCGTAACCGGTTCGTTTCAAACAGAAAGCGAAACAATTTTTCTCGAATGGAAGGTAACTTGAATCGTCAGTAAAAGAATAAAACAATGTATTCGGAATTCGTATCTGTATTTGTATTTTACCTCTGAAAGCACAGAGAATTATTGGAAACCGAAAAGCTCTTTTGTAACTTTTATATGTATACAAAAATTCATACGTAGATACAATGCATTCACTGTACTGGAAAAGGGTTTTTAGTAGCAGCGAAACTTTTCTGCGAATCTATATGAATTCACGTTCATATAGATTAAGAATCTCTTTTCCTTTTTGTATTTCGAATCTAGAGACGCGGTAGCGTCTCGAAGCCAAGTACATGAAAAAAAACACCCTGTATATGTCGACTGTGAAAAAAAACACCCTGTATATGTCGACTGTCGATGTCGCTACCGTGTATCTTTACTCGTCGCGGAGACACTCTAACCTAATTCTGACATTTATACATTAATATCTCATCACGCCTGCAATATTTTGTAAATTTAAAGGCATTTTTCTTATGTAAACCGCATATCGGCTTTCGAATAAGACCAATTTCAATAAAATCGGTCCACGCATGACAGAGATATCGTAATATCGTCTCATGGATCGGTCGGATCCGATATCTCCGATATTTTTCTTCTGATTCTCCAAGCCAAATTTTCGTCCACATAATACGTATACACGAGTTACATACACACCTTCAACCAACACATGTTCGTTCTTCTTTCGTCGACTCTCGGGATTATTCGGCAGGGACTGCCGGCCGTCATTGTATACATATACATAACACAACACATGTTTCGTTCATCAATTCCTATCTTCACTATGCAATCTACTCCAAATTTTGACAGCTTACAGTCAGGTTATATACAAAATTTAAGATGCCACGTGTTTTTACAAATATATATCGTTGTACCATTGAATTGCAATCAAAATGCAGTCTCACATACAATTCCCTGAATCTGGAAACACGTACAATTCCATGAATCTGAAAACACGAAAATTCGTGCTAAATCTAGCGATAACCCCTTTAAGCACAGAAATCTGTAAACATGAAAATGAAAATTGATACTAAAATCAATTAGAGTCCAATAAAACGCATGAATTTGGTAAACATAAACAAATTAATTTAAAAAATACCATTCCATGAAATATACTCAGAAAATGGCGTTATGAATGGAAATTTTAATTTTCTAACCACGAAAAACATTTCTCGATTTGATAAAACAATTCATGAAATTGTGCGTGCTTTCAGTTTCATGGAATTGTACGTGCTTTCAGGTTCATGGAATTGTACGTGCTTTCAGATTCATGGAATTGTAAATTTCAACAGCTGATAATTATTATGCTGTAATTGTAAAATCTTTGTAAAAAGGAGTGAGATCCCCCCAAAAAACTTTAAAAAAGTAAAAAAATTACGCCAAGTACATGAAATCAAGTAAATCACGAAATAAAGAAAATAATACTAATAAATACAAAGTAAAAAAAGATGTGAAATCAGAATGAGCTGCAAGTACATAATGGTGCTTTCCCGCAGCGTGCAAAGGCGACACTGTGTAACACAATAAAAGACAAAAAAAAGATGTCCGCGGCCTGGAAGTCAAATACTTGGCGTGGCCAGGCAAGGTATTCGCAGATCATCAATACCCATACCCCTCTCCCCCACCCCCTCGCAGGCTTTCAGAAAATTTGTCCATTTAAAACTCAGACAATATGAGTACATTTTCATTATACTTATTGCGTTTTAAAATAATTGTAAGATCATTCATCCACACCGATAGTTTTCCTCTCACAACCTTTCACATAATTTGTCAATTTTAAACTCTGACAGTATGAATACATTTTCATTATTTTGCCTTTTTAACTAATTCTTATTCAGCGACACCTTGACCTTGCCTGGCCACGCCAAGTATTTGACTTCCAGGCCGCGGACATCTTTTTTTTGTCTTTTATTGTGTTACACAGTGTCGCCTTTGCACGCTGCGGGAAAGCACCATTATGTACTTGCAGCTCATTCTGATTTCACATCTTTTTTTACTTTGTATTTATTAGTATTATTTTCTTTATTTTGTGATTTACTTGATTTCATGTACTTGGCGTAATTTTTTTACTTTTTTAAAGTTTTTTGGGGGTAATCCTTACAGTACTACTTTCCGCCAACGCCAGGGCCACATGATTATTTTTCAACGCTCTCTCTGTATCTGCTATGCTTTTCTTTCACTGTCTCACAAAAATTCAGAACAATAGTTCAAGATATAATAAAACAGCCTGCCAAACCTCGAATTAATTTTTCGAACCGTTTTTGAACAAAAAATTCATAAAGAATTACCTATCTTTCGACCCTTATCTCAGATCACCCTCTACAAAAATTTTAAACTCTGCCAGGCACAGGTACAGCTCTACAAGCACAATACTAACTCGTCACTGTTGCAACTACTTTTACGTACCACTACTTATAGCAGTGAAAACTAGCATTCGTTCACAGCAGTATATTTGAAATACTATAGTGTTTGATACACTGCTCACCCTACGTGTTTCTTGAGGTTTAACATCCTCGCTTCCGACAAACAAGCCCGTTTAGCAGCGTGTCGCGTATCGACGCGAGCTGCATCACCGGCAAACTGATTTTCACTTCCGACATTTCATTCGCCCCCGAACCCCATGCGACGCTCCTCATTCGCGTCGCGTCTTTGTGCAGATGCAATAAATGCACGCGGGGGCTGCGCACTGCCTCGAAGGGTGCGAGTGTCGCTGGCAAGTTACACAAATCCGTGAAACACGAGGATTCGCGCGCCAGTGTAAACGTATGTACATAAACACCCCGCGTCACTGGTTAATATTCAAAAGGAAACCCGCGCACGGGGATGTTTGGACGTTGAAACATTCACGCGTGGCGTTAACGATTAATTGCTGGCTCTGGGTCTTAATCGTTAATGCATCAACGTGTTTCTGTGCTGTTAACACGAGTCACTTAGTTTACGAATGTTCGCTTAATTGTTGAGAGTGTGCTTTATGAGAATTGCAATATTTTATAATGTGGTATTTCAAATTTGCAACGTAATGCTGGATTAATTTTGCTTCTACAATTTTAATTTTGCTTAAACAGATTATGCTTTTCATTATCTAAAATTGATTAAATAGATAAATATTTGTTGAGGTAGGTAGTTGTACCTATCGTTAAAATAATCCAGGCAACAATAAACTGCACGCATGCACTGTTGAACGAAATAAAACTGAAACGTACGCAGATTTCCGATGAAGCCGGTACCTAACTCATTATAATACACGGCCGCGCACGTACGCGCGAGCACTTGCTCGCGATTTATGGAATTCCTCGAGAACACGAGCGTGTATTTCCAAGGGGGAAGCGAGGGCACTGCCAATACGGTTTATGCCTTTCGAGAGACGCTCGTATTCCCTCCTGGTGATACTCCAACTTCGGCCACACACCTGAGCACCAGCGTCGCGGTACGCATTCAGGAGCGGGACCGAGGGGGCGGTTGCAAAAGGTTAAGGGCCGCGGAACCAGGGGACGGGGGCGGGTGTGGCTTCGAAATTGCGGAGGGTGGAAGTCGCGGCGAATCTCCGGCATGGAAGACACGGAGGCTTTCCTGCGAACTTTCCATCGAGACAAAGAGGCGCGTCGAGGCGGTAACAGATTTCATACACTCGTCCGTCCTTCCCTTTCGCTTCTTTCAGGCGGGCCAGCTTTCTCGCATTGATGCTCGCCGGTGTTTGTTAAGTTTTGATTCCAAATACACAATATAAATACACGAACAAATTCTGAACTACGTACCTAACTCATTTTCAAGCAAACTTGGAGTTACACTAATTAGCTCCTGCGCCTTACATATGCAGATATTTTCCATCATTATTTCTGATAGTTTCCCATCTATTTGGAAGATTTCACACTTTCTGTGCTTCACATTTTTTATTAATAACCTGGATATTACTTCGCATACAATATAAATGAAGTGGCAGAGAGAGCATATGTAGGATAAGAAATTTGAACGATGAATGTTGAATCAATAACGTATCGAGCCAATAGAAATCATGAACTGTCCGACGACGTTGCGATTTTCCAGAATGATATCCAACGATAGGGGCTCGTGAGTCGAAAGCTCGTCAAGATTTCGCTTCGATGAAAAATGAAAGAGTTTGTTTGCATAACAAACGACCCGCAGGAGGCCAGCGTGCAGATTATTGCAAAGGGCGTTTTACAAAGGGAGCGAAATCCTCGTCAGCACGGGCTCGTGCACGCGTCACCGATGGGGATGCTCGCGGTTGTTCAAACAAAAATGCTAAACGTGAAAATATCAAAATGCGACACTATAGTCATACAGATGTTTTTACGGGTATTTTTAAATAAATACCATACATGGTTTTCTTCAAGGAAACATTCAGATAAAACTGTGTACCATTTAACACCAATGTTTAAAATATCAGATATATTATTAATTTCGCAGGAAGGAGTGTTGACTCATCTTTAAGATCGTCTTCCTGTGTTATAAAATATTTCTTTAAAAAAAAAATACAGAGAAACGACATTGAAAATTTTTACTACTTCTAAAACATGTTTGATAATCTTATAATAACTGTATAATATAAGAGTTGTTCCATAGGTTGGTAATTTTTTCCAAAACAAAGATCACAAAAAATTATGATTTCCGTACTGTGTTTAACTAATTTTTTGTCGTTTTGAGGTTCGGTAGGGTTCTGAATAACTTGGCCCATATGATTGCAAAACGAAAATGAAAAAAAAACGACCAATATATTCGGTAAATGTGGACCCAGCACGTAATAAATTTGGTAATCTTCCAAAATTCACTACCATGAATACTTTACCATTTTTTTTTAACTATATTATCGGTCAGATAATTTGCAAAAGAGAAAATTGCACAGCACACTCTCAACGAGAAATTGAAAAAAAAAACACCTAATAAATTTTTAGCATAAGCCTTCTCACAGTACATTGAAGAATATAAAGACCCTTCTGGAATAACGTACGACCTCAGTGCCGGGATGCCGGCGCTATTCACTTACAACTTATACCACTTCATTTCTCATACGCCTTGTCTGTCTATCTCCTCTATAATAGGGACCGCCGTATAATACATTACGGGTTGGTTTCGTCTGGCGAGTGTGCATTGTGCCTGTATGTCTATTCACTTGGTACGTGCCTGCATTCCACGTCTCCTATACGTTCCACGCTCAAGATAATACGAACGTGAAATTATGCAATTTTACAAGCAATTGGCATGAGATAATACTGTGCAAGTAAATTGCAGGAGGAAAGTAGCCATCGATTAACGATATAGCGAACTATAGTAGCGGAACACTGTATTATCGGGATTTTAGTCACTTTCCCTCAACGCGATTTCAAGTACCTGTACAATTTTATACACATAGGTGTACAACATGATCCTTTAGTATTGCCTCGGAAAAAATGCGAATGAAAAGTATAATTGATCAGGTAGCTAATCTAACTCGCAAAAACTGTTAATTCAAATATCTCACTATTGATAATAGAATTAAAATTTGACCCATGTATAAAGAACTGAGAAATCATATGTTGAGAACAAAATACTTACAATTAAGAGGAAAGAAATTCCTTTCTTTTTTATAAATATGTACCTAGTTCTTCTCTGTTGAAACACTGTTATTCGTGGAATCCAAAGAAGTGGATTCTTTTGAAAATATTCAGAAAAGAATTAAAGCATTTACAAAAAATCTTGCAATTGTGCAAACATTCGAGTAACGTTCACGTGGTATCGTGGTGTGTACCCGTTATCGTCACACTGTATGCACCGTGCCGTACGAAATGCTCGTTAAGAGCACAAGGGCCAGGAACAAAGAGAGTTATTTGCTCCCCGAGCGAAGAAAGGAAGGAGGAAGATCGAAGACCTGGCTTTCGTAAAGAAACTGTGCTAATTATAAGCGCAAGCTTTTCCACGATTTAGCGCTCGTTATTTATACGTTTTGAATCACCATGTGAAAGCGAAGATAGTACCTATGGTGTCTTACTACCTTCTTCTCTACTCCATTGAACTCCATTGAATTGTTCAAGCGACTGCATTATGACAGTACTGAAAGATTTGTGTAAACTGTATCACTGCTGCATCTTTTCCCCGAGCAGATAAAAATTAACAATGCTTTTAAAATATATATATATACTAGGTATAGTATATCTGTTCATTTAAATGCATTTTGGTAAATTTATTTTGTCGTTGACTGTTGAATATTAATAAGTTTATCATAAAGGCTTAAATGTTTAATATTGCAGTACTGGTCTTTGACATAAGCTAAATAGTATCTATTACACTCGTTAGATTACTGTAGCCTATAGCAAATTAATCTCGAGGGCAATTTACATTGCAACCATTCGTTGCACAAATCCGTGAAGCCCGAGAGGGCTGATCAAATCTTTACGCGCCCATTATTACTTTCAACAGTCACAAAGGAATCCTGTTGGAGAACTTGGCCACGAACCTGACACCAATTCAACCCCCTCGGCTACGAGATGAGATCATTCAGGGACAATTCTCGAAACCTGTGCAGAACCAGTATACGCACAAATAAGTATAGTATTTTTAACCCGTACGAACGCGAGATCGGGGGAGATGGAAAAGAGAAGGAGAAAAATTTAAGGGTTTTAAAGCCTCCAGTCAGTGGTTCTCTGTTTACAGAACATTGACTGGCGCAAGGTGGGCCGTGTAGTAAATATTTCCTTTCCTTTTTCTCTTTTGTAAATGGGTGGCGGACTTACAACGGAGTGCATAATTTGGCTCGCAGACGAAAGAGGAGAAAGAAAATCAAGGGTGGAAAGTGAAGACACGGAAAAAGAATATTAAAGTTGCTCGCGCAAACGGAGATCTGCGAAAAGAAGCAGTCTTGAGAGAAAAGTCTTCCCAATGGTCGCGTGTTGCTTAAAGAAAGAGAAATAACGTACACTTTATACCATAAAAACAATAAAAACTTTTAATGGAAAACGAAGGAATCGTAATACTATTGGTTTTGCACGTTGCAAAACTTAATACAGGGGCAGACTTCTTAAAAATGAAATTAATTAAATAGGATTTTGTTTTAATTAAAAGCATAAAAGCATTAGAATTCAACGTATATAGTCTTGTGTGATTTGATCCAACATGACGAATGTCACACCGAATATATTAAAACACTATTAAGGAACACTGAGAACCACTGGTTCCTCAGATGCTTCGGGGTTAAAGACCGGGTGCAAGTCTTACGTGTGCTCCGCGACTTCAATTTACTCTCGTTGTCTTCCTTGGCGCTCCTCTCCAGTTTCCTTTCTCCTCCCTCTAACGCCGACCTTCCTGCGATCTTTCTTCCTCCTCAGCCCTTCCTACATCCCTTCGCCTGTTACTTTCTCCCCTTTCCACGCAGCACAAATGAAAAAGGGAGTTTATATCGGTGCTGACGAATACGAAGGCTTTTCTCTCTTTCTCCCATACTCGAAGGTGTCTGTTTCAGAGAGTCAGGGATTCATATGCTGGTAAAAACGGTTTATCCAGGAACAGTTGATCCTGCGCAATTCTACGTAAGGGTTCGCGGTGTTCCCTTGTTAGTCAGTTTTAACGTAGTAGAATCTTCTATTTGGTCTCTTTCTTTCCCAGAATTATTTCTGTTTCACCTTTCTTAAAATCTACATCTACATGCTGCGGGCGCAGTATGTATTAACGTAATGGAGTCGGTCTTAACCAACTTTCCTTCCCTCAGAAACATCTAGTTACTTCCTACTTGTAGCGACGCGGCATAATTATAACTGGATACATTAGGAGAGATGTTGCGCGCACGCTCCACAAGTTGACAAACGCGGACCTTCTCCTTTTTTCCCATCACAGCTGAGTTCTTATGAAATTCCAAAGGGATTACCAGGCATGGGATGAGATCACACTATGCCGGAAGATCGTGCAATGACTGATATTGCTGGTAACCCGTGATCCTCCTCGCATTCTAACATTCAATATACGCGTTCAGTGAAGAATAAAGTTTTTCGTTGTAAAATACAATACGTATACTTTTAAAAAACCATCATAACGCGATACAAGAGTTTTCATAAAACCCATATTTTCATTGTTTTTACTATTTTTCTAAGGACATTTCTATCCGAACAATTTTACTAAAATGGCAAACAATTTCAAGGATTAAGGAATTTAAGATAATCTTGGGACCGGAGTTAATAAGCCTCTCCTTGCGGCAGCATTTCATATATGGACTTGCACTAATCCCTAGTAACGCCCTTACTAATTGAAGCAAACACTGTGTACACCGCACTGTACATGAATCTGATATACCTACACTCTCGGAAGTAAATAATCTGTAATGTATACGCGTACGCATGCATGGGCGTAGGTAGTTAGGTACCACGTATGATGTAGGCTTCTGCCAATACAGACCTGTAACAGGGGGATCGTGTACCGCGTGAAGTTTCAAGTGGTTAAGCTACTCCGACTTCACATCCAAGCATAAACGACACATTCAAGAGAGCTTTTGGACGGAACCGTTTGAGAATTTATGCCTAATGCGTTTCGTGGCGCAAGTATTTGTAAGAAGTGATTACCAAGGCAGCAAAAATCAAGAGCATTCTTCTTTCTCAATAGGGAGTAGCAGCTGCAACATTTCTACCCTTGCGAAGACGGAAGAGGGTTAGGAGAGATGTTGGAGGGGGGTTCCGGTATTCGGATACAGGGCAGCCATAAAATTTATCGAGCTTACGGGGTGGCGAAGGTTAAGCTGTCACTGCACGCGACTGCGCCACTGTAGCCGGCTTTATGAAAACGATGATTTCTGGGGAAAGATTTCCCGCAGGGGCCGTACTGGATAATTCGGTGGTAGTTGAAAGGGATCGGTCACACCAGTGAGTCGATTCGCAGTCGTGCCAAATGGCAAGTCGATGTAAATACTTCTCACCATTCGCATTCATTAAAACAGGCGTGCACAACTGGCGGCTCCGAGGGCACACAGTGACGACACCAGCAGTGGATTCTGATGGCGTATATGTATATTGTATATAATCCAGAGATGGGCAACAAATTATTTGAAATAAAAAATTGAGTTCGACTAAAATACTAAAATACTAAAATACTAATACATTATTTTCTGTTCGTTTAATCGGGAGAATGCAAGGAATCCATTGATGTCACTTTCATACTGGTACGATGAAAAATAAAGAAATTCACTTTCCGTATAATCGATGACACATCGCCGAGTAACTCAGGGCGCCAGTTTAGACGGGAGAATGATACAATGTCGCTCGGCTCGGGCCTCGCGCGGCATCGATCAAAGGCTCTGTCGAGTCTCTCTGTCGAGCTTCAATCGGCTAAAATACGATTAAATACGAGAACACTGTTCTTTCAATCATGATTGAAGGTACCTATGTAGTTAAATCATGGTCGACGATTGAATCTCCGATTGGCGCTTCGATTAAAAATTGACTCGGCTTAGTCTTATTCGTGAGGGATAAGACTAAAGTCTCCTTTATTTGATGCGTCATTTAAATAATGCCCATCTCTGACTACCCTGCCTAGCGGTGGAAAGGGGGAATTTTAAAGCGTAATAATTATTTCAAAATTCTCTATTCGAACATCCCTGAGTCTTAATATTGTTGTCCCAGAGACCAACATACAATATATCAATATACCATGACCCAGGGTGATCTAGACGCATACTGCTTGACGCTTAGACCGTTATTCGATGTGAGAGGAACGGTAAAAAAGGGAGAAATAAAAAAGAAAACGGAGGGCTCCTAAAATAATATCGTAAACCACGAACCGCGGTACGTCTTGTCTACGCACGTACCAACGATTGTGCGTTCCTCGTACATATATTATGAACACGTTATAGGACGTGGAAGTCTATTTCGAACTGAAACGCATTCTGTATCCAGCCGCTCGCAACACGCGGGCTTTGATACTGTCGCGACATACATATATGAGAGAACTGCATCCCTCTGGAACCCTGCAGTGGCTCTCAGCCGTGTAAACAAGAGGGCTGAGTAAACTTGTACCAGCGAAAAAGCGATTCTCCCTTATAAAGGACGATTGGGACAGTGGTCAACGTTTTAAGTGTTCAAACTCGCAGAGGCAATGAATATAAATAACATTTGACGTGTCAGATATTTTTAACTAGCCATTTTGAATACCTAAATTCGGGGGTGCGGCTTCGTTTTTTTTTTGGCTTTTGGATCTTAATAAGGGAAATAAAAGGTGTGAGGCGTAATATTTTCACATCTTTCACATTGTAATTTATTTTCCTACGCTTGGAGGCAGCGATGTATTTGCGTATAACACGTTCAATCATTCCACGAGACACTCTTATATCTCGTTTCTCGCTCGAAGAGTAAATTACCGGAGCCTCTTAGAGGATGCTTATTTCCAGCTTAGACGTTACAACGAAAATATTTACACTCGTCTAAATAGGTGCACAATAAACACTTCAAACTGTCGCCACTATCGTTCTCAAGTCATAAGTTTTTACTGTCGGCACTTTTTTAATCTAACCACATTAACCGAAGCAACCCAGTCACCAGCAATTATTTTACATCAAAAGCTATCCATAATTAAAGACTCCACGTAGAAAGCATTGCAAGTGCCAAGAATAAAGAACAAAACTTTTACTGGAAAATGTTCTACGTGCCAATTATAATGCTACAGTATAAAATTTGATTTTTGGCACTTACAGTGCTTTCTACAGGGACTCTTGAATTATACACATCTCTTCTCTTTCATGTGGTCTTCTATAAACGCTCATTCGCATTACGTACGTATAGACTTTCATTCGCCTTAGAAATTCACTTGAGCCATGTTTCCAACAGCGCCATTCGCGATTGAAAAATCCAGAACACCCGTTTTACTTGATAATGTGTTTCGTAACAGGACACGAACCGGTCCTCTTTCACTTTCGTTCGAGCGCGTTCATTGTTGTCGGCACGCGGGCACGTTGAGAGCCACTGTAAATCGGCGTGCACATCTGGCCGTGGCCGCCCTAGAAACGTGGGAGTTGAGAGTAAAGTATAAACTATGGGGTGCCACCCCATCTCGGAGCGGACTACCTACCCCTCGCGCCCATCATGCTTGTAGGTAATATCGCCGTCCGTGCGCGGTACCCGCCAACCGATACGCGTCTGCTATTAGATAGCGATGGGGCTGATCCGATACACTCTCATGATGTTCGAGCGATTCGATCGTCAAATACTTCATCAGAAAATCCGAATCGTAGTAATGAAAGAGAACGGACTTGGTATGGAGAATCGAGGTTGATACATGTGAGAATCATTTCCAAGTTAGGTTAATACCGAGGCTATTTTATTAACGAAATCAGAGAACGAATCAGTGCACAGCGTATTGACTAGCAGATGATGAAGTTCGCGATACAAATGTATTTTAGATACGCACTCTGGCGTAAGGTAGTATTATGACCAGTTAACTAGGTAATGGGTCGCGGCAACAGAGAGAGGTGCGGTAAGAAATGTGGACCCGGCTTAAGATTGCTTTTCGAGAACACGAATGCATGAAATGGGGTAACCGAGGTGCTTCGGTACAGATACGAATAAATACTGATACGCATACACTGGCTCGTGCAGATAAAACGGACTTTTGTCGAACGCTGTTACGTACACCTACGTGATACGGACCAAGAGAGTATAGTAACGTTCGAGTGTGTGTGCGAGTGAAAAAGAGAGGGGCTACGGGTGGCGGAGGGAGAAGAAGGTCGACGTTTGGGCTAGAGAAGCCATATATTTAAAAGGGGACACGGGCTGGCGTACCCCCATGGAAGCCAGCTTCCATGGTGGTGGTCCAGGTTCCTCGCGGCAACCAGAAATGCGCAAAGGGTTGCTAAAAGCCATTCACAGGACTAATAGCTAATGGGGTGTTCTTAACGTGCTACCGAATCTACTGTGCCGCTTGGCTCCCTCGGTCAACCTTTGTGTCTTAAAGTCCGGCGTAGTTGCGTAGTTCGGGCTGCTAAGAAGTTCAGCCAGCTGAGCCACGTTTCCAATACGATTTAAAAAAAAAAAGGAAGGAATGTTAGTGTAGCTCCGGAATCTTATGGAACATTAAGTCGTCCACGATTCGAATAGAAGTCGGATTGGAAGTTTTGGCTTAGCTCACGTAATAGACCAAGATTTATTAAACATGACATTGTTTGTGGAAACAAAGGAAAGAAAGTATGAAGCGTCTCAATGGGGGAAGTCGGAGGCTTAAAATAGGGAGATGAACAAATACCAGAATCACACATATTTCAGGTACATACTGGATGGTTAAAGTTAGTTATTATTTCACAGTAAGCATTTGGGGTTGGTTGCTATCAAGCTTGTGCGTTCGTGTAACTACGTAATTATATTTGAAATTATTAGAATGCTTTGCATGTGTCTCAGCATCTTATTTAATCGATACCTACTCTAAAAGAAGCAGGTGGAGTCCAGACCAGATAGTCATTTTTCTGTGATCTCTCCGTGTTACAACATATGTGTTCTACGTGGATAATGCTTTCTGTGTGTGCCTAATACGATGATTTCCACGCAATACTAATATTTAATCATAACAATTCTATATACCCCTTCTAATAATTCGAACAGTAAGACTTTATGTACTGTAAGAATGTTAAGAAAAAATCTTTTTCTTGAAGCGCTCATCACTAATACCCCAAGGCAGTCGGCTTATTAATCTATAAATAGTTACATCGATGTCAAACTGAAAAATTGCATTTCCCAAGTTCAAACTCTACAACTGATCCACCTTAATATATTACTTAACACTGACGACAGATCAACCTAGAACAAACACATACTTATCGGTTCTAGGTGGTCCGTAATCAAATTAAGCTCTTCAAATTAAGCTCGTTCAAAATTTATAATTTAATACATCATCCGTTACGAGATATGATAGAGATTGGGCTACCTGAATTAGCAGTAGATACGCATTAAATATAAAAAAGGATTTTTATACGACGATTGGAAATTTCGTCTGTTGATGAGTTCCAGCGACTGCGTACGACGGACGCTCTAAAGTTTTTGACGAAGGAGAAAATTGTACGAAACTTACCAAGCTGTGATTGATGCGTCGGCGTCGGAGCTGGTCTAACTTTGTCCGGGGGACACCTTCTGGTGGCAGCTACGGTGGCAGGTAAGGGTATGCTCGTCGTTACACCGCCGGGACCGCCACCTGCCCCACCGACGACCGATTGCTTATTGTACGGAGACGGCAATCTAGTAACAAACATAGCAATTTAGAAGGCAACGTTCCAACAGAGTTCGTTACTGTTATTCGAACTAAAATCGTGTTCTATCGTTTTAAGGGGGTACACGGGTATTAGACGGCTAAAATGAACGGTTCCTTTTTGGTTGGATCGAAGGACGACTAATAATTTATAACATTTGCACGTTTAACGATACTTTATTGTGGACATAGCGCGCATTTTAAGACTAGGAAACCTGAAAAATATTAAAAATTAAAGAAATTACGAAGAGTCAAAGTGGACGCGTTAAAACGGTGAACATCATAAGTCGAGAACCGATTAATATTTTTAGTTGTAATAAAAATTCACGGTGTTATACAATAAATATCAACTTTGCAGGATTTTACTGAAGCAGTCCTTTGATAAATGTTGTCCTAAATGTTGTTAAAGTTGTGCGATCCTATTGGGCGATAGCCACATTGTGGAGAAAAGTGTTTTGTAGCTTCAGTTAAAATTTCAACTGTAATGTATCTGTATTTTGTATTAACTGCGCGAGTTGCCCCTACAAAAGGTACCAAATATTCACTTAGCATTTTGTATCGTACAAAGGTACAGATAGGCATCTAGTAATTATAACGCTTAATTACTTCCTCTGACCATCGGATAATCTCGGCTGGATCGCGTCACTCGCATAGCCGCGAGATAATACGCAGCGCACGCGCTGCGCGTGAACGTTTACAAACGGAGAAGGAAACGATTAGCGGATCGTTGAAATTCCAAACAGACAGAAATTCCATCGCGTAGATTTCGCTCGCATGCCCAAATCGCGTACTTTCGTCCGAGAAGGAAAGTAAAGAGGGAGCAGCAGGAGAACAACGGGGGAAGAAAAGAGGGACGGTGGGGAAAAAGAAGAAAACTTGACGAGGGCGTTAACGTTGCGCAAAGAAAACGCTGGTAAACGAGAACACGCAGGGCGGAGAGGGGAGAAATTCGTTGGTGGTCGTTTCGTGCTCGTGTCGTCTAAATTCTTTTTTCTCCTAAGCGTCATCGTACTTTCCTTGCCTTCTCATCGTGGGGAAGGATGTCGTGAATTTGGCCAGCTCAGGATCGTTTGAATTCTTAGAGCATATAGTAAGTTTGAATTAGGCGGTCGGAGATAAAGGGCTGATAAAAACTTCAGTTATACTAAAATCTCGTGGAATACATCAGCTGGTCAATGAATAAAACGCTGCAGAACGTGGAAAAATGTTAAATGTGTGGTTATGCAGAACCGAATTAACAGCGAGGTCCATGCGCGATGGCGTCACCAGCGGAGGGTAAATATTTGGCCTGAGTGATGACGTCGGCGCATAGGTACTCAAAGGAGCCCTCTTTTTTCTCAATTCTCCTACGCGTCCCAATGTTTGACCAAGTATCGCCATCCCCTTTGTTGACGAATCAGCCGATGAAAACATCGCGTTTCGAAGAAACATCGTGCTTCGTGGAAATCCGAGCTAAGGCAGGTCGTCTGTTCTCGTTTTGGAATATCTTACCAGAACGTCACTGGATACCAGGAATCTTGGTGGTATTTTTCGAATTTCGGATACGAGGAATATTTTGAAAGAATGTATTTTAGCTCGCGGCCGCGTTTACGAACGACAGCCATTTGAATAATTTGTTTAGCAATGTAATCTGACTCTAGAAATGCACCTTAGTTAAATTTCGTTATAAGCTATAAATTTGAAGGTTTCGCCGTCTCCTAGAAATTTTTGAAAAATATATTCTTTTTTAACTCAATTACAGATTTTATACTAGAATCACCCCCGTCATTTATCGACTCTCGTGACAAATAGAAAACTGTCACTTTCATTGCTATAACTATATGCAAATTATTAATACACGTAACGTACACTCACGCGTAAATGTATGTGAAAGAGATACAGGTAATATATTTCCAAGCCCAAGGGTAAAATGTTTCAAAGAGATGCGTTAATAGCGAACCACCGTTTAAGACTTGAATAAAAATATCGAACGGAGAAGTTAGGTGCGTATTATAACGTATAAATATAAGGGATGGCGAGACGTTTACTGCGACTGTAGTTGTGCTGATAAGGAGGATACATCTCGAAGGGTCCCCTTAGGATATACGAAGATACAAGAGCCGTGTCAGCTGGCCGATATTGTATTGCTCGTAAGGATCGATACGGGACCGGTTATCCTATTTAAAAACGAAGGATCTACCTACGCATTCGGAGTGGTAGAGTTGTACCGTAAAGCCCCGGATACCGTGGAAGGGGCGTGGATCCTTGATTTACCTCTTAACGCCAACTTGAGTAGTTTTATTTCGCTATCACAAGTAGATAACGAGCGGAATGTAAGAAAGAGGAAACAAGCAAACGTGTTTGTACCCTTTCAGAGTGAACATTTAGCTGTTGCTTTTATACATTTATACAGCGTATACTTTGCCTCATTATACCTCGCCAAGATAAGATATAGGCAGACACCCTACCGGAACGTTTAAAATATTCCCACAAACGCTGATATTCTAGAATCTAGATGTACCTAAAATTCTTGTTTGTTTTATCGTATTGGATTTTGATACATACATACCAGATAGAAAAATGGTTTTTAAATCGACCGCGCTTAGCGAAAGAGAGTGGTGGCTCGTTGGAGATTTATGGGTACTTTTTCATCGTAGGACACTCGATGCGTCAGCGCACAAGATTCTAGGCATGATATATCGAGCTCTGTAAGGTGTTGGATGACAAAAGTGGGATCCACTTCGTGGGTTGGACGTGCGGCAGTATGAAACATTGTATTGGCGTGAAATGAAAAAAGAATTGTTTCCATCTCGCGAGGAAAGCTGCCAGGAAGTGGGTTTCACGAATATTTACGAGCGTAATATTGGAAATTAATGTCCTCGGTTGGTGTGGTTGGCGGCGGCGCTACATATTGGCTTCACGTTTTGCAATTTCTGTCGGTTTCTCTGCCACCAGCTGACATATTAGTACATACGGTAAGATATGACGTGCTCCGGTTGTAAACGCCGTCTTTACGATGCCTTTGCCCCTCGTTTGTAAGCGAAAGACATTTCTTCTGGCGATGGTACGCCATCAAAGATATTATTAAATTTATAACATCGAGAATAAGATATTAAGGGTGCAGAACTTCTAGAGCTTACGCTTGTTAAGCACCCCTCCTTGCGAATCTCGTTTCATCGTTCCAGGTTGTAAACTTAATCAGATATAAACCACTTTGAAAGCTTCAAGTGTCACGAAAACGAGATTAATAATAAAATTAAACGAAACTGGTTTCGAGTTTGATTGGAATTTATTATTGTAGTAATAGATCTTGTAATCCCTACGTACATATGTATGGGAGCCACGGAAAAAGAGGGACTTCGAGTCTCGAATCCACGATCTTTGGATCCTCTTTT
This sequence comes from Andrena bicolor, assembly GCA_960531205.1. Classification (NCBI taxonomy): domain Eukaryota; kingdom Metazoa; phylum Arthropoda; class Insecta; order Hymenoptera; family Andrenidae; genus Andrena; species Andrena bicolor. The sequence continues at coordinate 38,109,987 of OY482667.1, read as the reverse complement.
GCGTACTAGCCATCAGCCAGCTAACCAAGTTTACCAACACCGACCCTCCGAGCTCTTTCTTATGGGGGTTCCTGAACTCACATTATCATAATAACTGACAATTGATGCAATTGATAAGGAGTTACGCTCAGTCAGGAGGCCGAAAATGGTGTGAATTTTGTGTGAACTTTATTGAAAAAACATATAACAATTATCTACTATAAATACTATAAATTATCTAGCATCACCACCAAAGCAGACAAATTTACATTTCTTCGCTTAAGACATGTTGCGATACGTCATTACCTATGTGCTTAAACAGAAGCTTGTTATTTGCAAAACTCATTACAATTTTGGAGCAAGCTTCTGTTCTGCTTTAAAAGTGGCATTAACGCGAATGATCGATAAAGTATGAAGAATTTCATATGCATCACGCGTATGCATGCACGTATCGTTGATTGTATGGCGTGCACTTGTGCGATATGGACACGTCGTAGACACAATTAATGCAGATACATGCATACATACATATATATATCTGCATACTCATAGCTAGGACGAATGGGGAAGGAGGTCCTGTTAATTACTCAAGCTTCCAGCTTCCATATTCGATGGGAGACCCTCGAGGATCGATATTCGGTTCCTCATCCCTGTTATTTCAAGCGTCGTGTCCGCACCTTCGTGCCGCACACGCACTTTGGAAAAGTGCAAGGGTTTTTAGAAAATTCCGATACCTCGCTATATTTGAAAATCATAGACAGATGAAAAGTTGATTGGTCAACAGAATTCATAAGTGTTTAGAAAATTTTCAATGCAAATGGCAGCCCTCGAACCAACCGTTTCTAAGTTGTAAGAAATATAAATTATTTTCCATAATAAGTAGAATTCACTATAATTGATTTTTGCTACATTCACCCAGAAAAGATAATAAATCAACGAACAATAATATTCCAAATCCTGCTGCTGTAATTAAGTTATTTCTGTCATACGTATAAGGCCTAGTTTCGTTTTGTACGCGGCACACTTACCCCTTTTCGCGATGGAAAGAGTTCATAACGTTCGTAAAAACTTTTATTACGAATAAAGTTACACTGTCTCGCGAGTTCTTTTAGTACTCCAACTAGATTTACGAGTGAAAACAAAAACCCCTAATGTAAGATCAACCATAGGAATACGCGTAGCACTTTTCGCACCGCGTGCTTTACAACACTTTAATGGACAATAAACTTAGAAAACAATGCGGATCAACGTGACAATATCTGAATCCATCATAACGTATTTTACAAAAGAGGATCTCTAGTTGTAAGAAATGCTCAAGTAAATTAATTCTATTTGAAGTTATACAAAAGATTAGAACAATGAAATTTACACGAAACATAAAGAAGGAAGATTTAATCGTATCTAAGTGGTCCACTCGATAAGTGGAGCAGAACAGAGGAATAGGCAGAGAAAAAGATGTATTTGAAGCAACATCGCGACAGTAAGCCAGGCAACTATAACGGTAACTGTAATGTTACGGAATGAAAGTACTTAATGGTAGCATCCGGCAGACGAATGGCGCAGAAAATCACGGTTTGAAATAGGTAACGAGATGAGTTGGAGGTGTAGCTGCCGTCAGGTAAGATCGTGAAAGCGCGAACGCGCAACCCCACGATAACTGCTCCCTCGTGTCTTCGTGGCTGGATCTAATTGGTCGATCGACTCGAAAAGTCCCGTAGATTGGGCCCGGTAGTTTTGAAACAATTAGAAGGAATGTCGTCGGGCGCGGCGACGTCGATAGGCATCTGGCGTCGGTTTTACCTGCCCTGCTCGAGCCTTACTTCGTGCGCCTAGGCAGAAGTGCAGGGAGCACATGCCCGTTAGGAACTTTCCTTTCTCGTGCTTAATGGACTATGCCACGGACGCTTATGCGCATAGTTCTGCACCTCGCATAGATAAACCGTAGATAGAGGCCGGTCAAACGATCGCAAAGACAGATTCCGCTAATTGCTGTACTTTCAAGCTCACTTAAACCCTTGACCCTTTACGGTCCTGCGTCCACTCCGCTTCGACGTGTTGCGGTCTACCGTGTGTCGTTTTACTTTCAGCCGACTATCGTGCAGAGCTCGCAAAACGAGTGTTAAACTGTTAAATGCTCTTTGGGGATTCTTTTTAAATTGACGCGTTTTAGGGTTCCTTGAAAATGAAAGTAAATTGAAATTTAGAACTGCAAACGAGGAAGCAGGATAGTCGTAAAAAGGGCTAGCAAACTATGCATTAGATAAATGTAACAGGTGGTTGTTGTGCAAGGTTCGCCTCGCGTAGTTAACTTGCTTCAATATTTTGCGTGATTGAGTTCGGTAATTTAGCCGCGGTGCTAGGAATAATTGCATGCTGAGCCAGTTCTTTGGAGGACCAGTTTCCAACGACGGAGAAACCACTGGGGAGAACCTCGACACAAGTTTCCACGATCTTTGGACAGACGATTTTTCAAACGGGTAGAAACGATAATTTCCATACAGGTACAAATTATCGCAATTCACAGTGAAATTCCACGAATAAGGAGGGACGATCAGCTAATTGCGTTGCTACAGGGCTCTACGATATTTAGAAATGTTTTTACACGATGCAGAAACGTAACCTGTGGACGAGTATGGCTTCCATGTAGTTCGTTTAAAAAAGAATCGTTTTAAGGGGGTCTTCTGGTCGACAATGCAATTTATTAGGTCATTTTACGAATTTTTTCCAAAAGAACAATGTGACCTTTTGCATGTTTTTTGCACACAGACGTATGTTTGATATTCAAAGTATATAAATTATTTTTTTCAAATTACATAAGTTGTATTTGGGTTCACCAAATCCCATTTAAAAAACGATTCCGGACATTCTGCTAACGTGAAGGAAAAAAGTGAAGAAGCATTTTGATCAGTATGAATGTAATGTAGCTATGGCGTGAACCAAAATAAAATAAAAATCCTGATTACTAAAAAAAATAGCGGAAGTTTTAACCTGAACTTTTTCAATATTCTTTCGTCGTTATTGTAAGAAATTATGGAACACTAAAGAACGAAGTAGAAAGAGTAAACGGAATGATAATAAAGCTTGCATTATAAGAAAATAAAGAGTTGGTCGTTGACTGTACGAATTAATGCTGCACTTAAGATACCGTAAATTGGGCGAAGCTTGGTGGCGCGAAGTAAATTTGAGTGGAGTGGCAGTGTATTTAAGAAAATTATCGCATAACGAGCGAGTTTCTCGGATACTTGGCGTGAATGGCTAATTCATTCGTGGTATTAGGGGACACTGTATGTCATCCGTGGATGCAAGCCAATTCAAGCCAGGAGACATAAATCTTCTACGAAGACTTATGTGTTATTTCAGTTACGAAGGATAACTGAAATTGCCACCGAAGTGGCCCAATTGTTCGTTAGGATCCCTTCATACGAAACACTTTCGTGACTGTCGACTGGCTTTTCAAATATATCCACGGGATGCCTATCTTTTTCTATCTTTTCCACCTCAACGTTCCTAATGGCAAATGCATCCGAAATACCAGTCGCGAACTACACAAGTGTCCTGTATGAAAAGTCTTTAGAGTAAGTCGGGGACAGATGGCCCACTTTAAAAAAAAATCAGCACACCGTAAATTTAGTGGTTTTATAGAGGACAAAAATATATTTGCAAAAGGAGCGTGATCGAGCCATCTCACCCGGAATTACCCTACTATTCTATTGGTGCCTCGATTGCCCAAACCGAACTTTCCTTCATTTTAAAGGAAAAACGAAAACAGATGTCGACAGGTAAAGCGAAGCGAAATCAAGTACGACCGTTCAATTATACAACAGACGATAAATTCTGTAGCAACGAAGCGACAGTGAATGACGAATGAAGTACCTACCGATGAACCAAAGATAACGAGGAATCACATTGATATTAACTGAGATCAGAGGTGGAGAATCGTTCGTAGAAGCGACGCGAGTCCGTGGAACGTACGTGTGCACGCCTCCCGATAATTTACACGAAAAGGGTCGATAATTAATTCGAGGTAGCGCAATTACTCTTCGCGCACCGGCTATAAGCTGATCCCGGGTGGTTGGCGAGGAGGCAGGAGGGGGAAGCACGTAGCAGAAGGAACGGTTGCACGTTGTTCCGCAGATAAATTTAGATAATCCCGACAAAAAGGACGGTGTTCTACCAGGAAGAGCGAACTTACTATTCTACGTGGACGATATTATTATCACGACCTACCAGTCACCGATTATTATTCCCGCGTACAGAAACGCAAGGACGCGGGACAGGCGTGCATTATGCGCGGGCGTATCACACGCTTGTATGACTAATGTCGCTTAAATACACCTTTCCATTTGTAGAAAACTGAGTGGCCCAAGTGTTTTCCCTTGCCCCGTATCCAGTGGCGAATTTAAGGGAAAAGGCCCAGGTGGCAAACGTTCTGGGACACCCTATATAAATAACGAAATTATAAATAAATTTACGCGCGTGTGGTATGAAAATAATGGGAACACAAAAGAAAGATAATATTTGGATATATTCATAATTTCTTTGGAAAATTGGACTCTGGGGGGTGGAGCTGCTCGTCAGCTGCTCGTTAAATCCGCCACCAAATAAGTGCAGACCAGTAATTAGTGTTCTAGAGCACATCTGGTGAGTCGCAGTCTCTAGAATATTGCTTCACACACCAGTTGAGTAGGTCTCAGGTTAGTTGGTGTGCCTCTGCAATGCAGAATACGTGTGAATCGCGCGGAGAGAATAGGTATACTTGGGCACATCGAACGCGCAGCAGGATGTAAAAGGTTCGATTTAACTAACAGCAAACACCTAAGCCAACAAGGAGACAGAAAGGTTGGATTGCCGCGGGTTCTCAGGGCCCGACCGGATCTTCGCTTCGAAACGATCGAACGTCGCTCTTTGTTCGAGACAAGCGAGCGTCGAAAGGTTACGGGCCATTCCACGTCAACTCGAGCACTTTTGTACCTCGATATCAGGGATTTCGATGCTATTAAAATATATTATATTCGATATGAAATTGGGGACAGTTCAAGTCATCGTTTTCCCAGTTTCGAAGTTGTTTGAAAAATACAACCTCTCAAAGTTTACAGTTTCCGTCGGTTTTTACGGAATCTGCCTTCACAAATGAATTTTCATCCCGGAAACTTTTAACGCACGTATTCCACTTTTCATTTGTTTCAATTGGAAAGGATGGGCGATTATCGCTGAATTTTTGTTTTCTTCCGAAAGTCACTTTCGCAACATAAGAATAATAAATGCATTTTTTTGCAACTTAGTTCTTAGAGTTACGTTCGTAAAAATTTGAAAAAATTTGTACTCATTCTGTGGTCTTTCCCCTATCTATTGAGCTACAATTGTATTCAGGACACGACGACAAAGGCCGCGGTGTGCTCGATTCAGGTAGACTGCGCGGCAACAATGTCAGTCAGAATATAATAAGAATTGTCATACACTATAATTTCTTTTTGAATGAACGTATTGTTGTTTTATGTGACATTAAAATTCCCCTCCGGTGGGTCCACAAGTGGGAAGTGGCTTTTCGACAACTGATGCGAAAAACCAGTAAAATAACGTTCCGGCTTATTTCAATATCAGCAAATTAAAAATTTATTACTCAGCCGTACGAATAATACAAAACTGAACTTCAAATAGTGGTCATGAGCCAAATTTCATAAAAATGGATGATTGTCAATTGGACGATACTTCTTATAAGTTTTTAAGTAGTACAAATCGACGATAATCATCCGTAAGAATAAACAAAGAAACCGGTTTCCCTTCTGCCTCCCGCTTTTGTCCACACAGTGTACATTAAAATAATTGCATATCAGCTGACAATCACGTCAGTTTCTACCCCCGATGTAATTATTTTTTTAACATGTGAATCCATAAGAGGCAATTAACCTCAGTGGAGTATATCAAATTATAGTTAAAAGTATCGAAGTGCTTGACAGAGTCAAATGGATTTGTATCGAACGCTCCCCCCTGGAACATGCTCTGAAAATGTACTCGCGGAAAAGTTTCAATGCACTTGGATCGCATCCACGCGGCGCACCTAATAAATCAAAGCGTACTCAGCCCCAGAAACGGTGAAATCCGCCCAGCATTTTCAGTATTCAACGAGCAGCTTCCACTGAAAAGCTTACGGCCGAACACGTGCACCGCGCACCTAGCGTACAGCAGAGTGGAGAATTTTGCGACGGGCCTAGAATTATTGGCGATCGTTCTTTTTAACGCGAGCGCGCGCGATTTAACCGGGCGATCGCGAACAGGCGCGCAAGCGTGCTCGGGGATCTATTTCTGCGACCATTCACATCGAAAACATTGACTCACACTCGTCTCTGGGATGTCTTTGAACTCGTTCGCTAAATAAAGAGAGTTTCAGCGGGCTGGCGAAGGGAGGGGGGAGGGGTGGGGGGTTTGCAAAGAAACGAAGGGAGAAACGGGTGGCCCGCGTGAAATAATCGCGCGAGTCGCGAATAATAAATCAAACCGAGTCGACTCACAGACGGAGTGGGTGAAAAAGGAGAGAGAGGAAAGGGTAAGAAAAGAGGAAGGACACAAGGAAGAGAAAGTATCTCTTCAGCGTCGCATCCCGTGCTGCCGCCACGTGCTTCGCGAATGCCCCGACCCAGCTGTCTTTCTTTTCCTCTCCTTTTCCTCTTCGTCGATTTTTTTTTTGTTTCTTATCTTCTTTCGTGGGCCAAGGTGAGCTGATTTTTCCCCCATTTTCTCCAAACAGTTAGGTATCTTTTTTCTTTACTTTTTTTTTGGTTAAGCAGAAGTCAAGAACCGATTCATTTGCAGTTCACGAATAATTGTGGAAACAGGTCCTCCGATTAGCAAATTATTAACAATGGTAGTAAATTTCGCGTGGGGTAATGTTTGTAGCTGTTTGTGAAATTCATTTTTTCATTAGCCTGAATATTTTAAGTAATAAGTTCTTTAACAACTACAAATTTATCCTTAGAGGTAGTTGGATTAAGAAGTTTTGAAATACAGTTTTTCAGATTTTTAAAAACCTACATTGTAAACGTGAAAAAATTTTCTATGTACAACCAAGCGCTACCTCAGAATACAGTTTTAAAATTAACATTAGTAGATATTTTTGTATCTACATATATATAATTTTGGTGTGCTGGCTGTTAGAAATCACTGAAAGATTCAGCGGAAACTTCATGAGATGATCTCCTTTCGTTCTCAATTATCTACAATAATTCCAGTCACGACTATAATTATATCCAATTAGATTTGACGTTATTAACGCTTGAAAATCGCTTGTTATTAGTTAAGGCATTATTTATTAATCTCCTGCACGGGAACATTGTTCAACCTCAGACTCTCTATTCATTCCAGGTCACTGAAGGAAATCGAAATTTTTCGCATCGAACACAATCACTTTTTTTACACATATTACAATTAATTAGAAAATTAAAAAAATTTAGTTGCAATTCAAGATAAATTAATACACGATAAAAAGCTCCTTTGTACTTACATCAGTGCTCATCGTGACCGGTTTGATATTTTAACAGACGCTATATCCTATATGTATTAACTTCCATGGAACTTCACCATTCTATAATCTCACACCAGAATCTCCCAACTATATTACACTTTATGAATTCTCAGGATCGATTTCCCAATTTCACTTTATCAGTATCACACACTTCTTTAAGTGCAAGTCACTTGGTTAATCGAAGATTTACACGTTAACATTTCGTAGTTACTCGGTTACGTCCACAAAGCAACAAAACGCTACTAAAAACAGCATCGAGCTTAAAACCAAAAACAGTATGCGTTCCAAATGACACGTTAATTTGCACGTTGTTGTATCGCTACCATTACTGAGTTTTGTCCGCCGATAAGAATGACCGTGTGTTGCAGTAGACGAAGCTCTGCCAGTCCCGACAGGACGTATGGACCAGAACAAAGGTAACTATTTAATAGCAACCTGATGTATTTGAATTGTGCAGAAACAGAGTCAATCTACGTTGCGCGAAGTTTATTCGAAAGGCGTCGTGTCTGGGGACCGGTTCTCCCACGGAATAGACAGGACTCCGTTTACGACGGAATTTCGCAAAACCCATTTTTTTCATTGTGCTACACCGCGAGGACATTGACTTCGTGTTCGTTCCATGTGGTGACAGTAGAACTTCCATTCCTTCAGCTATAATATATGAAGGGTAAGAGAAAAAAGTGAGAACGAATTTTCTCCCCCCTCCCCTACCCATCATATTAGGAAGAGAAGGCTGTTCAAGTAAAAGAATTCTCAGACGACGGAACGCTTAGTTTTTTAACGCTCATCATACTATATTTCAGAAAAGGCACTATAAATGTATGAAATTCGCTAGAATAATAAGAAACGAAATGATAATAGAAGAAATGGATTTTTTAACTAGATTTTAGACTGAAAATCGCGTTCCTGGTCGTTACTACCCCAATACCGAAGGTAGAGGGGCTGAAACGTGGTTAAAATTCTGTTTCTCTGAAGAGTTATATGTTGAAACTACAAACTGGGGAGTCGTGCCAGGTTATCACTTGCTTCTAATATCAAAAGGACCTCGAAAATTAATATATAATATTTTGCTAACTCAGAGCTTTTTCGATACTATGTTTTAAATATTTTATGCCAAATTGACAACTTTTTTGGCACTCTTGAATCCTTTCTAATTATCTGCAAGTGCACTTGCTGCGTTTAATACCATTTATGCTATAGCGTTACATTAAGTTGTAATTAGAATTAATTTTGACAGATCCTCGAAAATTTCAATAAACGAGGGAGTGTTGTATAGGAGTATGCTCTATTTGAATAATGGAAAGTTCGAATAACAGAGCGTTTAAAAAATAGTGCATTTGGATAATGGAGTTTTTCAGTTGACCTATGTACGATGATAATATGAAAGTAGAGTTTTTGGTCGGTTCATTGACACCGTGGATGGACAGTTGAAAATATGCGTGACAGAATGTTCTGATGGAATCGCGTGCTCGCGTCGGAGGTTCGAGTGCAGAAGGTGTCGAGGTGCGACCTGCAGTCAAGGTCTAACCGGTCTTCGGGGCCCCGTGGCGATGGGCAGCCAGGACACGAAGCGGGGGATCTGGTTTTGAATTTTTCCTTTCTCAATATAGATCGTGACCGAGCATGTCTTATTCGTCTGCGCCGTGTAATTATACACGCTGCATGATTCCCACTTTTACGCTTCTCCGTCTCCGCTTGAATATCCTTAAGAAAATCACCTCGCTTTACGGCGGCGATTCTCCACGGTTTTTCTAACAAGGGGGATACGTATAAGGCGTGGGTCACCGATTGCATTAGAGCTTTGCATACGGTTAGTCCGTGCCATGTATAATAATGCGTTAAATGCATAGCGCGTACTATTTTCGTCTTTCCAGATCCCGTATATGGATTTAAGGCCTATTCACACGTATCGGTTCCATCGGTGCGAGTAACTGGCACGGACAAGTGTGAACTGTTCCATTCAAGCACGGGGAAACGATACTTTTTACCACTCGCACCGGTGCCACTGAACCGTCACGGAACTAATATGTGTGAATCCGCTTTTATACGTGAGAACGAGACTGACTTACATAGCGGATCGTAAAAATAATTGAAAATTAGTAAAAATGTAGATATATGCCTGGAATTTCTACCTATGTGGATTGTGGATTGCAGTTAACGAAAAGACAAAACTTTCAACACAATTTTCTCCCTAACTTTTGAGTAACGCATCCTATGCTTTTAATAGTGTATCGTTATTTAATGTATCAGTAAAATCGATTCGATAATTCGAGGCTCGTGCACTTCCTCTGTAAGACCACCTACCCGATTTCATGATTTATTATTATCGAGAAATAAAATCATTATCTAAATATGTCAGCAAATAATGTTTACCCATTTCTAACTGTTTCGAAACAACAAAAGACCTCGACAGGTATAAGGCAGAATTTATGTGGTTCGTGCATTACGAATGTTATAAATATTCTCCGTTTATAATCTATAGAAATATTACTTACGAACCAGTTAACATTCAGGGGAGAGTACGCTAAGCCTTAACCTATAAAACGTGCTCGTTCCCCGTGATACGAGGATCGTGAAATCCGGGACCACCGAGGGAACACAGAGCACACTTTAGCTCACAAGGCGGTCACCGTGAAAGTTCAATCCGCAAAGACCGATCCGATGCAAATAGGTATCCGTGCGCTCGGGAGAGCACTGCGTTAAATCAAAACGAAACGGTTAACGAGGATATTAACCCTAAGGTCCAAATAGACCCATCTGATCACTGCTTAAGGCGGAAGTCGAATACATAAATTCGGTACTCGACAAACTGTTCGCCAGAAGTATTCGCGTATCTTCACACTATGCATAATGCATAAATAATAGGTACATTTAAAATTTGATAAAAATGTTTTCCTATAAAAGTTGCATACTTTTGTGGGAATTCACATACAGTAACAATAGTTTTATTCTGTTGGAAGGGTTAATAAGACGAAACTGTGTTTCCTTAAACTGTTTTAACAGACCTTTAGTAAACCTTGAAGGACTTATTCCTGCGGATCGTTGAATTCGTGTTTAAAGTGGCTATCGGACACCGCCAAATAAAATATATCATTCGATTTAAAAAAATAATACCTCCGGCCAACGCGGTACAATGAACGGAAGGACTTGGATGAACACGCGCGTATATACCGGTAGGTCAGAGGTATCCAATCGGAATAACTGGACGCCGGTTTAAGTTAGTAATCGTCACTAATTCCCGTAAATCGAATCGTGGCGAACGATACCTGTGCGCTTCCGGCGAGTTCGGCAGGCTCCGCGCTTTCCTGCTTGCCCCGCTGCTACTTCCGCTGTTTCCCATTTTGCAGCAATCCCCAAGTTCGCGATAGTCGGGTCCCCGCGCGATCCGAAATAGTACCCGCTCCTCGCGTGCACCGACACTTCTGACGGTCAAAAGTGTCCCGATGAATCAACCGGTCGACGCGATGTGCCCGCGCGTGTAAATAAACAAATAGGCGGACGGGGGGCCTCCGCCAACGTTTCAAGTCCGTCAAAAAGGCGAATCGCTCGCCTCTTGTTGCTCCCCTCGGAAGATGCCGTCGCGTATCTCGCGAGCGAGGGGCACGTGAAAAAGAAGCTAATCGGCCCCGCGAGAGTGATTCATTCGCCTCGTCGCTGAAAGTTATTCCTGATATGACGTACTCTTCGATCCTTCTCTATCCTCGTTGCACAAGCAAACATAATTTATATATCTATAAGCCATTGCTGGGGTTTAAAACTAACGATGATATGCTTGTAATTCGTGGCCTCGTCGAATCCGGGGGAACTCGTTGGGAAAATGTATATACACGTTTTCTCCTTGTCGGTGAATCCAGTTGGAATTTCAGACTCTTCGTTCTCGCTCGAGCGATTCCCAATTCCGTCGAAGCAACCGGCGACCGCCGATGTAGCGACGTTTCTTATTCGCCGACAGGCTCTTCCATGGCAGGGCGAAGAAAGAATGTTCCAAGGAGCGTGGTTGCGCGCGCAATCCGACCATCGGTTTCAAATTTTCCGAAACTGCACGTTGCCCCTTCGATCACTTGCTACGGATCGACCGTCCAGTTGCCGGTTTCATTGTCTCGATCCAACCACTGGAAACGCGACCGAATCTTCGCGCACATCCACGCAGGACTCACGAAACTCGATGATCCGGGAATCCTTTTCGGAGGGAGCATATTTTCGGGCAGCCGGGCCCTTTGTTTTCGGGGACCAGTTCTCGGTGTGCATGCTCGAGAAGCAACGAAACGAAATGAAACGAAATGAAACGAAAGGAAAAAAGAAAGGGAAGAGAGAAGGACGAGTGCAGCAGAGATTCGGCGGTCGTTAAATGGAAGGTTTTCACAACACTACACGTCCCCCGACGCGACGATGCCTTATGGCGAGCAATTCCACGGTCATGGTGTGGCCATGGTGTGCAGGCATCGTTGATGGCCCGTTTCGAACTGAGGCCTGCCGAGAGAGAACCATTCCCGTTCCCATAGCACGTGGCTTCTCTCTTTCTCTCCTTCCCTTCCACCCTCCCTCGCTCCCATCCCCACCATCGGCTCTCCCAAACCCGCCCCGTCTCTCTTCCTCTTACAGCTGTCACCCTACGCCCTCTCGCTCGCTCCTTCTCCCTTTCTCTCCTGGATACCCATGCAGATGCCAGTATACCTGCCCTATAGCAGTGTCTCTCCGTACATTTCATCTCTCCTTCGCGATACTCGCGTCTATCTCTTCCATCCTTATCCAATCCCATGCTCCTTCTTTATTCTACTAGCCGTCGAACCCCTAGCGGCCCTAGCTCGCATCCCTCCTCGTCCAGTTCGCGTTCACCCCCCATGGACCCCTCCTCGCTCTCTCTACCAGAATCTCCCAATCCCCATCTCTCTTCTCCTCCCTAAGTATCTCATCGTTGCTGGCGCTCGCATCCGTACCCACAGCTTCCATGGACTTCCCCCCCACACCGCATCCATCGACCAATAGGATCGCCCGCCTTCCGTACGCGCCAGCCAATCCTCGGCGAGCACTTGCCGGTGTGGATTTTAAAATCATTTTTATGGTAATGCAGGCATTCCTCGTGCACGTGCACGCGCGGACTATTGTGCCGAGATGCAACAATACACCCCGTGTACGGCCGGGTATGAGTTTTCTACGTAGAGGGCCTAGCGTGCGCCTTCTCCGCTTCCACGCGAGCCTGTGTATAAATCGTGTAAACGGTCCGCGAGCAACTTCCTATAGGGTGCTTCTCAAGTGGAATCGTTTTCGAGCACCGGAAAGTGGTCGGAGTTCAGGAAACTCATTAATGCCGACGTATCGCTCGAATGAAAATTCCAAGAATATGAATTACCCGCATAATTGAAATTTAAAAATTTTTTTAATCAAATTAAATGCTAAATAAATCCACGCAACCTGAATATTTATAAAATTCAATTAACCTTAAAGAATACGAATTACCCGCATAATTGAAATTTAAAATTTTTTTTAATCAAATTAAATGCTAAATAAATCTACGCAACCTGAATATTTAGAAAATTCAATTAACCTTAAATACATTCATAAAATTCAATTACCCCCTGAATAATTAACTTTTTTATATTTTAAATATGTAGTTAACATCGCAATCCGTTTTATCAAAATTCAAAAGTTGAATAATCTCAATATTTCAATGGAAGATTACAAAGCGGAGCGGTATCAAAATTAAAGTATTAACTTCGGTTGCATTCATCTGAAATTCACATCCCCTAAAATTGCATTCGGGGAATGTTAATTATGCGAAGTGTTGAATTTCGCGAAGCTTTGCGGAGAAAAATTTTATTCCCAGAAATGCGCAACACAGGGAAACATTTTTATTTACATAATATAAATTCATATACTGTTCGAAGTAAATACTAAATGCGATACGGTTGAAATTTTAACGCAACCGAGGAGATGAAATTCTCTTTTGAGGATCGTCGCACAAATGGCCCAGCGGTCGGCCGGCACAAAAATTGTCGAGTTACCCGATACATTCTCGTTATACGAGCCAGAGCTATAATACACCCACGCCGGTTTGTTTGTGCTCCGGGAGGCGTTCCGGCGTGTGCGTGCATTTATATTGTGTGGCGAGCGCAACGCTACTACCACTACGGTCTGTGCTCAGTCGTGGGCATAATGGAGCATTGTTAATATGTTAATGTCGAGCGTTCCTGAGGGTTCCAACGGTTTACGTTTCTCCTTTCCGCCGAAGGATCGTTACACACTCCATTAGACGACGGGCCTTAAATTTCGCTCACCACGAATTTCCCTGTGGGGTCCTTTTTTCCATTCCCGATTAGCTCGTTTCCTCTTCTTCTTCGTATTCTTCTTCTTCGACGAGAATCATCCCAACGAACAGAGACACGTAAATTGATAAGCTTCTCGCACTCGAGACCACCGATGCCGAGTATCATTCCCGCTGACAAGAGTCACTCGCGATCGTTCCTTCGGAATCTCAAGCAGTTCGGCGAAAATCCATTCCGCAAATACACCCGTAACGAAGATTAATAATCGGCCTTCTCGTTTCGCGCGATACAGAGCCTACCGGGCAGCCCTCGCGCGTGGGACTACGCGTGGGTTTAAAAATAACGACCTTGACAGTCGCGGCTCGCGGAGGACGCGAATTAAGAAAAACGCCAAGTCAGTCGGCGGCTCCTCGGCGGTCGCGGGGAGCAATTAACCGCGGAACGTGTGGGAGTAATTAAAATGTTTGAGGCTCCGGGCCTCGCGGCTGCATTACTGTAACGAAATGCGGGGGAGGAGGAGGTGGAGGAGGAGGGGAGCGCGTAACTCGTGCCCCGAACAGACTGTATGCGCGCGTGCACTTGCATATTTGGAGGTGTGAGAGCGCGTACAGGTTGATTAACGCGGACGTTAATGAGCGCGCCGCCAGGTCGTTCGTTTGACGGGGCGTCGGTATCGATTAGAAAGCCGCGAAGAATGAAAGTATCAGGACGGGGGCCTGAGTGCTCGAAAATTCTGCGATACCGAGCCGAGGGAGTAGCGCGCGGACATTTAGCCGCGGCGAAGGATGCATATTGATCAGCGTCAATGACATCGGGAGGAAATTCTGAGGATGGCGATAGGCCGTCGCTGGGGGAGTTCTCGTCCCTCGGGATAAACGTTTGCAAATGTAAATCAGTTTACCTCGACTTTGAGTGGTTGGCGAAGACTTGTGTCTCTGATCCGACAACGTGTTATTGTGCTACGGTCGATTTAATAGATTTTGGGTTCGCTACCAGTGTCCAAGTGCCGTTCTACTCTCAGTCTTTGGCACAGAAAAATTTACAATAAAGTTGCTCCAGAGAATTTCGTTAATGTTTGTACAAATAGGAGAATTCGTAATTCGTAATAGTAAATGAACGACTGGTTTCGCTGTTACTGTGGTATACTATTTCCTATTTCAAATATCGGTGTGTAATTAGCGTAGCACCGAGTGCAGATCAACTGAATGCTAGATTGACGGGTAAACAAGTTGAAGCACGAAGGGTTAAGGCACTGGCACAGTTAATACAATTCTGGATTCTGTTTGCGCGTAATGAAACCCTTAGTGTGCAGATTAATAAAATAAGAAATATTTTTTATCCCGCCGTTGGCACACTTACATATTTTCGCACCTTCCGTGGGCACATTGGGTCGTTAATATCAATGGCTGTTTTGTTTTTTTACAATTTTTGACATTTAAAAAAACTGAATAAATTACGGGATACTTATTCAAGTCTCTACTTTAATATAAAATCGTTCTTTGAGTCAAATGTTTAAAGGATTAATTATGTAAAATAAAAATTCGAAAGGAAGTTCTATAGAAGAGGCAATTTGCCCGGACATATACGACCCATTGTGTAAGCGGCGGGTTAAATATCTATTCTGATATACGGGTGTTTATTTATATGACACATGAAATTTTAAACAAAATTAGAAATAGTTGGAATTTTATTAATAATCCAGCGTATTGGGAAAGCAAGAATTTCGATACGCCAACTAGTGGCAGAAAATTAAACTACTGTGAGTAGGCCGAAATCCGTCCAAGTCCATACGATTATCAGTGTTTATATAGACAAGTAGTGACAAACGAGTGTTTTTAAATCTGTTTGAACACTAAATTTTTACTTCTTCGATTAATAAATACTTATTCGGAATGTTTGGTGGGATCCGGGCCTACTCGCAATAGTTTGCCAACTTACCATCACAGCGCTGAAATCTAAGCCACGCCTCCACTTGGTTTCCCAATACAATCTCTAACTTGACTTCAGTTGAGAGATCATTATGATATCTACTGTCAGTAGAAAGAACCCGACGTATCCACTCCTCTGCAGAACGCGGATGTTTCCTGGATTGCCAGCTGTCGGTAAGAAGAGAACTGCATTGGAACTTACCTAGGCATGTCTTGGAGCTGCTTTGCTCTCTGCTTGTATCGTGAGAGGGCGAAAAGAAGGGCGAGGACCGGCCAGAGGGTTGATCCCGCTGCCAATTCGCCGGGATTTATGGAAGCCACGTCCGCCCCGAGTGCTCGGAGCGCTCCCACGCACAGGCTCACGTTCTCGACCTGCGCAACACAGACGTAAAACTCATCATCGATCACTGTATAAACCGATGCGTGCTCAACCGCGTGCTCCCCGTGAATCGATCGAAAATTTGCTTCTTTGGATTCTTCGTGCCATTTTCGACAGATCCCCGAGGACACGTTCGCAACCAACCAGTCGCCGAAATTGTAGGCGCGCTTTCAAATTAAACTTCTCGTACCTAATATGTCCTACGTTCGACGCACAGCAAAGGTGAAAGATGCGATAGACTTTGAATAGATTCGCGTTGAAATATCATCTTAAATTGCGAACATGCATTTCTTTACACCCGAGTAAATTTAAAATTAAAAATGGGACTTTAGTGCGTTTACACTTTCGTGTCAAATTAAAAATTGAAAGTATCATCTGTTGCACAGTGCATTCCTCCAACAGCATCGAAGTACCATACACCCGGACTAATTTCAAAGTTCAATCAAAAGGTATCCTTAACAACTCCTCCTTTCCCCATATGCCTCCTTCTTGCAATGAATACGCACATATCAGTTCCATGACGGTTCAGTGCCGTCAGTATGAGTGTCAGTAACTGTGTACCACGGACAAGTGAGAACTGAGAACTGCTCCATGGTACAGAAGGGAAATGATATTTGGAGCACTGAGAGCAAAAACGGACTAATCCACCTTATTTGCGAAATTGAGTTAGTAGCAATAATGTATTCCAATGGGCTGCGCTACCCATATAAAGTAGGAAAAGTTAATTTTTCTTCAACGTGGGTTAGTCGGTTAGTTTTACCAGCGACACTGATGGCGCTCAACCATAACTGATACGTAATGCGTGAATCCGCTTTTATCCAGAATCCTGCAGAAGCCTAGTTCTGCAGAAGTACGTATCGAGGTGACTGTTACACTTCGGTATACATAGCTCGGAGGGTAGAGCGACGCGGGTGTACATAAAGGAGCGCGAGGACCGCGAGGACCGACCACCGGTGTACATATACGACACCAACGTTCTACGAAACGTGACCGCCGTGACCATGGCTACCTTGTGCTAGCACGCGTGCCGGCGTGCCTCTTTTGTTTCCATTGTTCTTAAGAGCCACGGCGGCTCCAGCTTTTACCCAGAAAACAAACCGCGCTGTGCTGCACACGTTGCACACGTTGCACACGTTGCACACGGGGTGCTGAGAGATACACCAGGAACGGAAGAGAGAGATGACTCACCCGACAATACCCCGGGTGCCCACGCGTAGGTAACAGCTAGATTGCCTCTGTGTTCGTCGCCGATGGGGCGGGCTGAATCGTGGAAAACCGAGGAAACATGCCACGCGTAATCGACGAGACGCGATCCTACTTTTCTCCTCTATACTTTCCAGTGAATAGAGACCGATGGCAATTAAGAAATAAATAATTATGAACCTTGTTATACCATTCGGTTCCATCTTCAACGAAACACTATCCTCTCTTTCTATTGTACTTAAGTTTCACAAGGAAAGTAAAGCTAAGTTAAAATTTAGAATTTTTTCAAATATGTAGGTACAACTTAAAATTGAGAAGCCCATTCCATTCCCATTCCCGATGTTTTCAAGTCAAATCCTTTCGTGCATATAGGTATGTTTAATTTGACTCGTCGGTCTGCTTTCGTTTCTAACGCTCAAAGAGCCAGCAACGTCATCGGCATAGTTAACTTAAACTTCTCTGGAAGTAATGTACCCTTATCGAGGTCCATTAATGACGAAGTTTCGAACTGAAATGTTCGTGGAAAGTATGACGCGGCGAGTCGGCGACAGGATAAAATGTCGCAAGCTTTTGTTGAAGTTGACGCGGCCGTTTGTTGAGGTGAGACGGGCACGAAACAGCACGAAACAGCACGAAATGCACCTCGACATAGCTCGGGACGAGCACTCACCGCTTATCCACGCGAGATGACAGCCGTAAATGGCGATGGCGCTTTTTAATGCGTTCTTCTGTCTACCCTGTCGACTGTCCCCAGCGAACGTGCACTTGCGTGTATCTCCGAGCGCGAAAAAGAAGACTTCCGACTTAAGGGAGACATTGCGCTTCCTAATAAAGGGTCCAGGGTATATCCAACAGGTTGTTCTATTCGCGACATCGGTCGGCCAACTTTTTCCTCGAATTCTTTCCACTTCGTACGCGAACTTTTTACGCCATCGACTCGCGTGTAATTCACTCGATGCTTGGAAAACCATATCTCCCCAGACCTATGGTATTTCACAAGCAGTTTAAAAACATCAATAATTCGAGATATAAATATTTGCAGTTTGCGTTTCAATCTATTCTATATTGCATTCGAAGTCAGTTTTTTACAGCGGCCTTACGAGTATAGTATTATACTAATCTACTTTTTTATTACTTCTTTGCTTACTTATTCAATTTGACACGTATAATTGCATACTAAAGGCGATTAAAGATAATGATATTCACTATCGTGAGTGCTGGAGTTTTACTATCCAATAAAAATAAACGAGTTCGAAAATTTCTCACGTCACTTGCACTTCGGAATTCCAATTCTCTTGGATCTCTTCAGATATCGCAGCGGGTTCTGATAACGATCGTAAAAGTGGACGGGTTTCCCACAGATCTGGGTCATTTCGCGTACTAATTACTCCCTCGATTTTGCAATTCATGGCGGTGATTGCGAATGCGAAGCGAATAGATCGATAAACCGATGTGGAATTCTAAATGCCTCAGATATTTCTAGGTATCGCGTATCGCGATACATGGACCGAAGGGAGTCCGCGCGCGTTTATTCTAAAAGCAAAGTTGCTTGCGAAGACAGTACGGTCGAAATTCTGAAGGCGCAATTAACGGGGTCCACGTGTAGATACGATCGACAGAGCCGCGGGTACGTGCCCCTCGAACCCTGCGCCTGTACTTCGCTCCAGGTTTGTAATACAGAAAGGCCGTGGAAGGAGAACGACTGAGAGCCAAAGATGCCAAGAGATGTCCTCTTATGGTAGCGTCCTCGCTCCTCTGCTGCATAACGAGGAAACCAAAAAGAAGAAGCGTACGAAGCTTCTCTGAATCTCTGACCGTCTCTCTTCAACTTTCGATTCCCGTCGCTACGTGTGTATCCAGCACGTGACTCCGCGGTCCGCACGTTTCAGGCCCTACTATTCTTTTATTTCACTCTCAATGTGGCTTTAACCAACAAATTCACCAACAAATCAACTTAATTCGTCCGTAGAGAAGGTTAATTCATTTATTCTGTTAATTTTGCATACTGCTTTGTCTCTCTAGCCTTTCGTCTATAATATGTATACCTCGTCTTTGTGTCGTTACGGTAGCTCGTGTGTTGAAAGGCTCACACATTTATTATACATGTGCAATATTGATCGCTTACCGACGAGAGCACTGGCTACCATTGATGACAACAATAAAGTGAAACGAGGGAACATGATTTGGGGTACCACGCATTTACTCCGCAGCAGAAGAGCGTCACATATCGTGACCCTAACAGTGCATCATCGTTGCATAGAATGGAAATTAAAGGTGTTACAGGCTAATATTTTTGAAGCTCGAGAAGATATAAATTTTCAGTTTTCAGTGACTGTTATAGATAAAATTAGAAATAAAATAGATAAAATTAGAAAAAAATAGATAAAATTAGAAGATGCCCACATTTTATGGTGTTATTCTTTAAACATATGCAATAATATTTACTACAAAAGCAGATAACCTTACACCTAAAAAATTTGATGCGATAATGATGACCTAGGGTGATAAAAGACACCTTTCAGAATTACTTAAACGATACCAAACCACCAAATAACTGACACAAATGTGTAATGATCTATTAGATCCTAAAAATATATTTTACTAAGAGGAAGACCCAAACCGTTAAAATAAAAATAAGGAAGAGGACCTCGGTGAAGAGTTCTAGGGTTAATGTCCTTCCATTTCAATTATCAATTAATGCGGTGGTCAAAATGGAGATTGATTCTATAGCGAGGCATGCCACGATTCTTAAATCATCAGGCAACAAGAAGGTGGCTTAATTGATTTCGGAACGAATCTCGTTAGTTTTGTAGAAGGAGTTCGTTACACGGTGCAAATATGGTTTTACGGGGACATTGTCGTGGTTGAGTGGGGTGCGTGGCTGCTACGTGCATGTACCCGCGAGCGAGTCCCAAGCACACGAGAGAAAAGTCGCACAAAGGAGGCGATTGCGCAAGAACCCGAAGAGGAGGATCTGATATCCGACGTGGAACCGGTGTCGTCGCTTCCCAGCAGCGACGCTTTAGAAATCGAAACTCGTAGAGCGACGATTTCGCTTTTCCTTCCTTCTTTTCCCCGTCGAACGCGTCTTCTGGAGACGTGAGCGGGATGGCGATGCCCATTGCCACGGCTAAGCAGTGGCTGACTCATTCTAAAATCAGACTTGCGCGGATAATAGGATAAGGAGATAAACGGGAAGACAGATCGGCCTCCCTGGAATCGTTTCTTCTTTAACTGCGAATTAATACGCCGCCTTTCCACGGTTCCCACGATTCCCACGATTCCCATGAGTTTTGCGTTTACACATAAACGCGAAGATCAAAATATCTTTTAGCGAAATATATATGACTTAGGCCACCCTCGTGTTCACTAGCGCAACTGTATTGTTCAACGTAAAAATACGGTTGTGGGTAACTGCACGCTGCTAATCTTTGTTCGAGCTACACTAGGATTTTACAACGCGCGAAATTCACGCTCTTTCGCACAATCGCGTGTTCAATTATATCTGCGATCAAGGTTAACGACGGAAGCTGCTGAAGTGACTGGCTTTTATTAGATACAATGCCGTTATAGGTCTGTGGAGTTAACATAAATGCCATCTGGATTCGCGACGTTTGAGTTAACGCGTTTAAATTGCGCGAAGAATTGCGGTGTGCGTAAGGAAATGGTTGGTCAAGTACGAAATCATTTTTCTTGTAACCTATGCAAGTAGTAAATAAAAGTTAGTTTACACTTTTTTACTTGATCGTTTATTAACATAATTTATTGGGCACCGTGCATACGTGATCGAAGAAATATATATAATTCTTTTTTTTAACTGTGTATGTACGTATTGTCCAGTTCGTAGACTAACAATAAGTTAATTTAAGCCTTTGTGACACCAGTCCTAATTTAGGAACCTTGCCTCATTTTCGTCCAGATTAAGCACATCCTATCGTCGGTTGCAGAGCGCATTACATTATCGTTCAGCTTGAGTCATGATACGAAGAAATGTAACACTTCCTCTTCCTGCTACCAGAAATTTAAATTACTCAATTATTCCACAAACTGCACGTGTAGAAAAATTTACCACGAATATGATATATTTAAATCACCGTTACGATGAGAAGCATACGAAACAATTGATTGAAGGAAAACAGTAAACGCTAAGATTAACCGTACGACTTTTTTTTGTGGTGCAAAGGCTTCGAACGAATCGAAAGATTAAGCAGTGAGATTCTTCGCGAAATACTTAAAATGCTTCAGAATTTTTTAACAGACATATATGTAACCGCTTAAGTGTGATTTAAAACTTCAATAATTTATTAAACTGAAGTTAATGGGTACCGATAGAAATTAAAATATAAGTACTTTAGATGTGTAGTAACCACTTGTCACGTCTTAACTTCTAAAAATGTTCTGATTCAAATCTTCTTGGCGCTTCCATCTATTTAGAAGGCTTTCCTTTGATCCGTCTTAGATCTCTTGAAGACATCCATCTTTTACTTGACCCATTTTCTTCACCAGATAATAATATTGACGTACATTGAAGTGGCAACTTCAAGCGTCCAACTCTGTATGCGCTCCCCGTTTAATAAAAAATATCGACTTAATCTTTACAATCTGTCGTAATCTTCGATGCATAAGAAACAGTCGCCGAAGTATATTTTATTCTGGTAAAATAAATGAATCTTCGTTTCTCTCCTTCTATTTCAATAATACTGTTAAATTGAACCTTAATAAATAGTTTACCGATAAAAAATAAGATCTGCGGATCGATGCAAATACATTCACTAATTGACTAATGTAAGGTGCCGAATGGGAGACATTTAGCTTTTCACCTCGTTCAATCCCTAAAGTCAATTACGGAGCTAAAAGACGTTCTCGTTTATACGTTTAACTCTGCATAGAATGCTTAGTTATTGCACCAGTTAGCTAGCGGTGACATGCTAGGAGTTCAATGATTCACTGCCCCATGTTAATTGAGTACTCAGTTAAAGATTCTCGTGACATGCGAATAAAGAGATTTCCTGTAAACACTGAAGACCTCCTACATAACACATAGTTGCTGCCTTATTAACGTTATGACAAATCTAGTAAGTATGGTAAAAGTTAACAAGGGTTAACTCTGCGTTTCCAAAGAAGCAGTAAATTTCAAATACTATGTTCAATGTTAGAATTATTTATATTCAAATATTAATATTAAAATAATTTATGTGCTGGTGATATTTTCACAATCGAATCTGAAATGTAAAATTTCAAATTCACGCGTTCACGTTCGCGGCGCGAATTATTATTAGAGCATGTCTGATCGCGTACAGGTTGCTTCTACTTGCCACTTCTATACGGAAACACTTGATAAAGAGGAGCGAAAGTTGTTCCTCGTCATACGGGACAAAAGTGGGCTCATTATCAGAGTGAAGCGTGAATTCGTTCGCCGTTTACGACCGGCATTTGCTTCTTTTTGAAGCATTCGTCGAGAACATTTACTTGCCAGATTTTCAAAAAGGCAATAAAAACTGCCGTTTTAAAATACAACGTATTTTACTGCTATCACAGAAACTGTTCACTTTAGAGCCTATATGACGTAATACAGCCAATAATTTACGAGTCAATTGAAATCGGTACGTTGGGTGAACCACCCTGTATAGCTTTTAATTTCAGAGATATTCGCTTGTATTATAATTTCATCTCAGGTATCATACTTTTACACTTTACGTAACTTCTGAAAATTGTCTGCTTTTAATATTCAGTTCTTTACCTCTATAGTTACATAAACAAAGTTTCCTCTTTACGAACACAGTTTTGAAATTTATAAATGACCACGAAATACTTAATTTCTGAGAAGAATTGAAAACACAATTTTGAAAACTCATATCTGAGGTAATTGTTAAGCGCCCTTTATTTCATCAGATAAATTCCTGCAAGCCTCAATGCTAACTAATCGTAGGAAGTGTAGGACATTATAACCACAATCGATTGTAACTATTCTTTACCACTGAGGCATAAATGGGGCTGAAGGTGTAGCGGTTGGCTTCCTAATCTCGGTTTTTCGTAGTACAAAAAGCCGATAGACCGATTATTTTTAGAGATGGCTCGTGTCTTCGGGACTTTCCTCGGTGTTAAACAGTCATCGCATTTATCTGTCGGATATAGACCAGCTTTTCTTGTCGCGGGCCATGTGCTTCTTCAACTCGCCGTTGCATTCATGCGTTGCTTCGTAATTATCGTAAGAGTAAGGAAGTGAAAAATGGAGGAGGTCAGGACAGCAGTTTGATCGCAGTGGATTTTCTTTTTATTCCTAAAATAAGGGTCCAAAGAAAAGTTGTAAACTTTCCAACGAGAAAAGAAGTAGATATGCCACGTCAAACATTGAGTTCAGACACTTTTTTAGAAAAGAAAAACGATTGCCAGGAATTTTATATTTATCTCGGCACAACATCTTCAGTCTGTTCTTTTTAAAGCTTTAACACGTTCACTGAGAGGTAGTTTTTAGATAAAAACTATCTTTTGTAATATTCATTTTATAAAAAATAGTAATTAAGAATTCTTGAAGTGGATATGAATGCAAATGTCTCGGGGAGGATGTTGATTTCAACAATAAGTATGCAGAATATCGTTATCCGTTAAGAGGAATGTTATTAATAAAGATACCGGGACTCGCAGTATTCTTAAAAGGGACAAGGGGAAGAGGATTACATTGCATCTAACGACGCACCAGTTATCTTGTCGAGGTGCTATGCAGTAAGTTGGAATTCAGGCTAAGTTTCCTCGAAGTTTCTGCCAGACGATTCCACGCGAGTTGCATACGAGCAACGCCAACGAGGAGATTCCTAGCGAGCCTAATTCGATTTCCTCAGGCAACTTCTGACAATGAGACCGAAGCGTCGACAACAGGGGCGTTCATTAATCATCTCTGAATTCACTGGGTAGTTACAATCGACAATAATTTTAATTTTTAATAAACTGCATTTGTGGAGGAAAGAACTTAGGAAAGAAATATCTACATTTATAAGTTTATCAAACTCACAAAGAAGTGGAAACTTTTACTGCATTTGGCTGATCGATTCATGGTGCACCATAATCGCGTAAATTCAATGTGGACGATGGTGAAAGCTTCACGATTGTTGTTTCAACAGTAATTTTGAACACACGTAGGTATACTTTTCGTCTGCCATAGAGAATAATTGCGCGAATCGTTACTGCGTCAATTAATTGCTTTAATATACACAGTCTGGAGTGTTTTGCCCCCGTTCATTAATTTACTTTGCTACACCCTGTTGGTTTCGCGATTTTTGAGGGAGGGGGAATAAATACTTTGATCACTGAGTAAAAATGAAAATAGGTTGTACTCTTTTAAGTTAG
Source organism: Andrena bicolor (assembly GCA_960531205.1). Classification (NCBI taxonomy): domain Eukaryota; kingdom Metazoa; phylum Arthropoda; class Insecta; order Hymenoptera; family Andrenidae; genus Andrena; species Andrena bicolor. Next base: position 38,085,372 of record OY482667.1, on the reverse strand, counting down.
TCCCATCCTCCATATCAAATTTATTAACATACATGAATTATTGAATTATGAATGTGTGTATGTCACGCTGTGATTTAAGTTACATTAAAAGAAAAGTTAACTTCTACTTTACACTATCTGTAAAAATTCATTATATTTTTTACGCTCTGAGATACTTTATTAGGTATAATGGAAAATCGAAATTATTATATTTTGATAGTATTTCCTTACATCATTCTTCACATTTTAATGATACGAAGGTACACACATACATAGAACGGATACTTCAATTTTTGCAAAAGTATTTATAGTCTGCAGGCTTTAACAGTCTGTAGGTTTGTACGGTATGTACTTCGAACGAAGCGATTTCACAGTTCATTCGGATCGTTATTACTCATTACTGGTTGAAGAAGTTGAATCAAATCTATTCTTAAAATTTGTATATTATTAGAGAAAAGTGGTCAGGAACAATTACTAAACTAAGTAGGTATTCAACGCTTGGTATCTTGGCCAAACTAAGTTGGGTATCAGTCACGTAGCTATGGAAATTATACACGCTACCTGGATCTGTGGGTGATGCAATAAACATTTCCAGTAGTGCACCTACATAAATAAAAATACTGTCCACAGATATAAGTATACCTGCAATAACTGTATGTAAATGAAAATTCGCAAAATGTGCCAGGGGTTTCTGGTTCAATTATGAATTAAATACTTCAAGAGACGGAGACAATATTAATAACCATCAGAAATCAAAGTCTTCGCTTAATTCACAAATCAAGCGAAATACCACGTTAACAATTTTCCCATGCAAATTGTTCTTCGCAAATAATGATCTGAACAATCATGATGAAATCACGATGCAGACAAGATTATTGTGATCCATTTGATTGCTCTCCATTGAGGTTTAAACATATCGTCTGACCCTGGTAATGTTTCTGCGGTTACACACATGCAAGCTTGAAATCGCTTGATTCGCGCCAGATATGCATACGTATTACCAGCGTTACGATTGTTCGTATGGCGCAATTACGTAACCAGCCGTTGAATCATATTCAATGCATTTCGAATAGATTAAACTTTCACATCTCCATCAAAGAAAAGCGAAAAATTATTTCAACGAGGCATGACATTCCTTTGCACGAAACTGTCGACATCAATGCCCACGACATAGATTGCTATTCTGATGTAAATTATACGATGCATTGTTGTAAAATACTACCCACGTTGATTCTGTTTATAATAAATTTCTAACCAAAATAAAATTCCCGCCATCGATAATGATTAGCGGTAATAAAAAAATTTGAATCATTTATAAGTAATGGTTACTCGAAACAAAAATCATTTAATTAAAGATATTAACTCTTATAGGTACCATAACTTATAAAATTCGTCTGATAATAGTTATGATGTCTGCTTTAAAGTGTTATTTTGCTTTTGACAGTTGTCACTACGAGTCATAGCGAAAGAATATTGCCTCGCGTCGCACATCGGACGGCTCGCTTTTTCCCTCATTCTCATTGACATTTAAAGTAGTAAAGGCAAATGTATTTTGTGCTTCTTCCGTTCTTTTTTTCCATCCGCGTCTCCCGTCGCGAGTTTCCGCGGCCTTCCTTTCCCATTCGTCAACTGCGTCACCGCGTTTTGCCTGCAAAGCTTTCAGGGCATGTCGACAACGATGCGCGTAAAAAACATGCACGAGTATCGTTAGCTCGCGACACCGAGTTTTTCTGCGACATAGCGCAACCGTGCCTGCTCAACACGTGCACACGTATATCATATATCACGAGAAAAGTATTGTTTGCATTCCTTTACATTTTTCTTTGAAATCCTTGCATTCTGTATTTCCAGCATTCTGCGAGGGATAACGAATACTTGGCGCTGTACGTCGACATGATTGCACAAGGCTTTCATCTTTTTGCAATGTACTTACAACGCTGCGTCATTGCATCGCGTAAAACGTGCAATAAACAACAGGAAGACTTAAAGAAACATGAAAAAAAGTAGATGGGAAAAACAGAGAAATTTAATAGTGCATAAACGACGAAATTCGACCTCGATGCACTCTTGTTCGATTATAACTCCATTTGAATCCATTATAAGAACTCGTCATAGAACTTTAGAAGTTCAAGAATCCATCGTAGAACTTTGACGAAGGTAAGTGTAGGTACTCTCGATACGATGATTCTATTGAAAGCACAGAACTCGGTTTAAGCCGAACGGTGGGCGCACAATGTATCGTGTTAACGAGATACTAATTCCTTCATAACACAGCGTAATGGTGCGTTTTCGTGGAAAACGTAGCGCCCAGAGAGAGAAACTGGCGAGACGGGACTGAGAGAGCGAGAGAGCGGGAGAATTAGAGAATGAAGGAGAGGGGGGCTCCAGTGATCATGCATCGGTGCACGCCGCTGTGGCAATTCCGCGCACACGCGTGTAAAGTACCGCGAGTCGATGAGCCATAGTCTGACTAATTGCACTCGAGGCTCGTTCCCTACCCGCGATTCCACGCGATTCCACGCGATTCCACGCGGATCTGACGAAAAATTTGCGAGCAACCTATCCGACAAATTTCAATGAAATTGCAACGCGCGTAAATACAGACACACCTCGGGGCACGGCCTCCACGTTTCCACGACCCATGAAAACGTTCAAGTTGCAGAAATAACGCGCAGTAAATAACGCTTAATCGTGGCTTCGTCGACCTTTCCCTTTTAATACCCCCTCCCCCGACTACTGTTTTAAAGGGCAACACACACACGAATTGGTATACATAATTCATTCTAACCGAACTCTGCTTCATACCATTCTCAGCCCTTTGTCGCGAATAAAAAATTACAGAGAATGAAGCGATCGCGCGAATTTACTTCCTCATTAGTTTAAAGGAAGAGTGAAATAAATTGTGGGAGTGTAACGAATCGTTCTTGCGACTTGAAAAATTACAATTTTTCCATTAATGGAAACACATCGTGATATAATTGTCTCGTGACATTAAAGTCTCATACGAGACACGATAGATATTTTTCTCACATCGTGTATTTGCACCGATAGTTGTCGCGAAAGTGTCGATTCGGACGACATTACTATTTTGAAAGTTAGGCGGCACAGTTGGCTTCCTGGCTCAAGCGCTTGCCATCGAAGAAGACCGGAAATGCTGGAATTCGTTTCACTGCCGCCGAAGTGGCTGAAGGCCATCCTTTTCTAAGGCAACAACAAGAGCCGTAAAATCTAGCCATACCACACTGGACTCTATAGAGTGATCGAAACTTAAATTTTCGGAAGGAACCGTTTTTAATTTTTTAATATTATTGGCAGACAGTACCCATGTAATTAAAGCATACTTTTTGCGTAACTGATACCTGATTGTAACTTTTATAATAGGTACTAATAATAAGTAAAAAGTTTTTAGATAACAATGTTATGTATAGGTACAAAAGTTTATAAAAATGGAACTGCTATACCAGGTAATCTTTACGCGACAAAAATCCTTCGAACGGCGGAAGAGGAATCACTTATACAGTGTGTTTCCTTTAACTCACAATGTTGGATTATCTCGCGAGGCATTGAACGTATAAAAAAATCCTTTTACAAAAGTTGTTTAGTACGAAGGGGTAGATCGCAAGAGGTAAATTATTTTTTTGCAGATCGAGTGGTGGGGGAGATTTCAACCCCAAATTCGTGATATCCCCCTTCATGCCAAACAACTTTTGTGAACAGACTTTTTTATAGGTTCAGTCCCTCACGAGATATTCCAAGATTGTGAGTAAAAAGAAACACCCTGTATAAAGTCATGTAAGTGTGACAGGTATGCGAGTCCTTCGACAAGAAACACGAACATGGGGATTAACTCGTGTATATGGACGAGCTACCTATGCGACACACGATACAATATGACTGACGTATCCGTGCACACTGCAGCCTGGGAAGTTATGTAATTTATTTCACGTTCGGTGTAAGAGGCGATTCCTTGGTATGGGATACCGAACCTGCATTCCACGAGCAGCCACTGACGTCAAATCACATGATTTTAGAATCATCCCACGAGATCTCAAAGTAAAACCACCAAAAAGAAATAATTTAATAAACTAATAACAAAATAAATTTTCATCGTGTCATGTCAGAAGATTCTGTGTGTACGTACGATAAATAAGCGTCTTCGATAAAAGGACTGGAGAAAGTAATCAGTTTCGATTGGGACTCACTGTAGCGCGCTAGAAATTCTCACGCAAATGCAACTTTTCTAGCATTAAAATTATACATTTTAAACATTATGGAACTAATTTCCTCGGCGACGAGTCATAAAAAACTCGTTTCTCGCATTTGTATCTTCACGTCTCTCGAAAGACGATGGTTTCTCAACTCGCGCCAGCGCTCAGCGCGTGACACAGAGATTTAAATTGAAGTTGCAGCCTCGAGGACGCTAATTATTTCTACCATCAGCGGAATTAAAGTTGTACGAGCAGCCCGGCGACGCGGGGCGCGCACTTTCCTGACAGTCGGTTTTTGCGCACGCGATCGTGTCAGATCTGCCTAAAGATCGAGGCAGAACCAGTGAACTTCGTCAAGCGTTAGCCTCACACGTGGCCGCCATTGTCGCCGATTAAACCATTAATTAACACAGCGCTATTATTTTTTATATTCCTTAAACTGCGTGACTTTAAAACTCAGATCGTTTTTTCTATTCACGCTACTAAAATCAGGGGCGAATTAAGATCTTTAGAGGTCTCAGGCGCTTAAAAGATTTGAGGCTCCCTTATGCAGGCTGATCGCTTCCACGCAATGTACCATTTCTTAGGCATTTCCGATAATTTCGCTAAGAGGTCTTTGTAACAAAAGTTAGATTTTAAAATTCAGAAAATTTCCATGGTTCCATTCCCCAATTTCCCTTCTCTTAATTCCTAAACCCGTGCTTATTTTGCTTATTGATTAATCCAGCACTGACTAAAATCAATAGATATTTGTGGTCACTAAACCGAAAAGAAAAATTACCTCTTATCGGCGAAGTAAGTTGATTCTTCGCCAAGCTCGGTCCATGAATCGGCTTTCCGAAAAATTTCCCAACCACGCATCCTGACGGCAGCGGCGGTATTTATGAAGATCAAAGTCTATTTCGACCCACTGGTTCCACAGAATCGGTTCTTGCATCACCGCTGTATAATTCGCGAACAATAGCTGAATAATTTATGATTGTGCCAGTGTGAAAACAGTGACACTGGTTGGCTCCGAAAAATATTTTTCAACGGCCAAGCTACTGATTGTAATTCACGTGGGATTGGCCACTGCCAGTCGTTCTGTATTTTAAAAACCGCGGTGGATTGGAGATATCGGAGTATGGTCCGCTGGATTGTAGAGGCGATCGCGAGGGGATCTTGTTAAAGAGTAGCCACGGTGGGCATTTGTCGTCGTGTTGGTCGTGACCAATTCATTGTCGCTTCACAGAGAGAGCGAAAACATCGCTTCGACTGGCCATGCCTATTTATAAACCTTCTTAAGGAGATTCTTGGACGTTTTGCTTCTTCCTTTCTTTCTCTTTTATAGCAATAACGCCCCCTCCTCTTTGTTCTTGGATACTGAAACCGTGAACATTTAAAGAGAGTTGCACGCAGGGTGATCGAGCAAGGTGCTGAGCCACGTGATCCAACTGGCGTCACGAAAAACGGGACGATTGATTGTCGTATCGCTTTCAAAGTATCCTTTACCTACCACGAGGATCCCACCAAATCCCGCGGTCCCTCTGCGCTCAACACCATATATATATTTTCATATGTCTCGTATGTATAAACCTTCAATTAATCAGCCAACTTAAATCTACGATAATTCAAGTAGTATAGGAACCACAAGTTTTAGTATTGAATTTTTTTTATAATTAATTAGCCGTCACACTTTCGTTCAAGTCCAAAAGTTGAGACGAGTATCAGGAATTTGTTGTTGCGCTTAGTTCGACACTTTCCTCAGCATTCCATTTCTTGTAAAAAATTCAACATTCTAGCTCGAAGGTCACGCCACCCTCAAAGTGTAACATCATTTATATCGCGGAGATTACAGGAACCTGGGTCCATTCTTTTTCATTCTGCTTGTATGTTTCGTGGCGAGGTATCATTTATCTTGAGGAACTTGAAAAAGTTGGAAGCAATAATTGCACGCACAGATTAAATTTTCTTTTTAATTGAATGGAGATCACTGTTGGGTAACCTTCGTACAGCCTTCACCTGAACCGCACAGATTTCGCAATATCTCCTTTTATCACTAATTTCCTGGGAACCTTGAAGCGTTCACTCAACCTTCGAGCTCAGTTTCCGTTCTATTTATTCTTTTCATTTAATCCTGAGACTCTCAGCTGGCAGGGCACATGTATCGTCTGTTTACCGGCACCAGCGCGAAAGTATCATCCGGGAAACGGTTGGGGAAACACCGCTCGTACACTAGTCGATGACGGATAGAGACCACGGATACACCGCAGAGTGTCAGCCAGTTACGAATGCGTTTTTACTCATTTCCACCAGTAAACTTTCCGTTCCACTTAAATTGAAAATCATACGAACGTCGAATCTCCCCAATCTTGCCTTATTATTAACTCATTGTTCACACAAAAGAAACAACCACGACGAGAAAATTCATAAACAGTGATCCTAAATCCGATCACCGAAATGTCAAAATTTTCAAAGAACGTTTAATCGGCGAATTTTAATGCCACCACAGATTTGTCACGAGACTAGGTGAATAAAGTTTGACCGTTAATAATTTCAGCTGCGACGTGGCGTTGACCGCGAACGACACTCCGCGAAAATTTTCAAAACCTTTGCCCGGCAGTCATCGAACTTTTCCAGCGGCACATATCGCGCAGTCGGCTTGTTGCACGCCACAAAGGTTGGAGCGCGATCGGCACAGCATCCACGCCAGTGGATCACTCGTGAGACACTAAGCGACGAGAGACAGAGAACGCAGACACGAGGTAGAGGTGAGCTACACCGCAGTTGGTCGGGCTTGAAGGTGGAGGAGTGCGTGCCGGCAGGTTGCAGGGAAGAAGGAGACGACGGATAAAAGTGGACAGGGTGGGAAGTAGAAACAAGCAGGTAGTGGGAGTGGAGTAGTAGCTGGTTGCGTATACGAGCCTTAAAAGCAGGTATCCACGTGGCCGGTGCTCGTAGTGTGGGGTCAGTTCGTAGCACGATCGAGCAGTTCCCATAAAAATAACCACCGAAACCTCTGTGCTGCTTCTGCTCCTCTTTTTTCACCTCAATTTCCAATTTCCTAAGACGATCGCGGACCGGTTAATTAGAATTTGCGCCTCCGTACACCATAAATGGCAAACAACACGCTTTAACGGACTGTACTGCCTGGTTTTAACAGCGTTTTTATTCTATTCGATTTAATCAAATCTCGTGTGCCTATTATTAAACGATTTTATTTAATTTCACTCCTTTATCTCTTTGTTTGGTTAAAATATTTGGAGCTGCATTTTAAATTACTTCCACAAATCCAATCGACCTGAAACTTTGCCGGCGTTTCTGCAGAAAGTTTGTATGATTTTATTTAAAGTCACACATCACCATGGAGATTGTAGTACAAGAAAATAATTATTTTTTACTTTTTAGTGCATTATTGATGAAGTTGAATAAAATCGTTGCACTTTAAATTTCTTATGGCAGAATTTCCAGAACACCCGGAACTTTGGAATGCTCTTAAAAATTTAAATTGAGCCCTGAACTTCGACGAGAGGTGCTCGTTCACTCTTTAGAGTTCAAGCACAATGCACGAGCGATTTGGAAAGGTAATGAGGTTTCCTTTCTGGTCGATAGGCAAGCACATTGTTAGGTGGCTAAACATTTCCGAAAGATTCTCTAATTCGATGCCGCGCATTCAAGGGCAAAAGGAAGCGTAGGGGAAAAAAGTATCGCCCCCTCGCGGACGATCCTGCAAGGAGTAACTTTCAGGACACACAATGACCAAGTAAATTGGATGGAAATTCACGAGCCGAGAACGGTCAACGCGTTGCCCACCCTACTTGCATTTTATATGAGCTGCCGCCAGGAACTACTTCGGACCCACTCCTGATTATTTCATTTACGAGACTCAATTTTTTGCGCCACCAGAAATTAAATATCTATTCGGTTGAACGGAAAGTTTTTGTGCTTTCTGCGGGGTGCCGTTATAACGTCCTGTTACGTAATTCCTTAGTAATTATTCTGTTATTTTAATATATAACACAGAAAGTTTAAAGTTGTCGTCTAAGAATCCGACTATTTTCCGATTTTCTGTTATAACTCGTGAACTCTAAGAAATAGAAAAAAGCTTTCAGGCAAAAATTACTTATTTTAATTAGAACTATCATTTGGTCAACTTGGAGTTCTTACAGCTCGCGAGTTATAACAGAAAATCGGAAAATGGCCGGATTTTCAGAGATCAATTTCAGTAAATTTGGGGTGAATTTGGGCAGCAAAAAAATTGCGTGATAGAAAAACCTGAACGGTTGATACACCTCGACATTTCCCTTATTTGGGTAGATTATGTCACATTTTACAAAATATTCCGACCTTTCGCGTGTATCTTATCGCCGAATGTTTAATCAAGGCAAAGTGGCCTTGCTAAAATTGTTACTTCTCACCTTTGTTTGCGTCGATAAAATTACCCAAAAAGTACATTAAAAAAAAAAGACAGACTGTATTTAAACTGTACAGGGGACCGAAGACTCGAGTCCGCTGAAAATTATGACGAATTTCAATTTCTGCGGTAGACGTGGAGATTTATGCACGACCGCGCGACAGCCAATAAAAGCTGCCAGTTGAACATCGTCTGTCAGGGGGAATTTCCTCCCGCTGGACACTAATTAACGAAGGAACCGCAGATAGAATTATAACTGAGAAAGTAGATGAGGAGGATCGTTCAAAAGTTGCACGCTTTGTGGGTGCATCGCCCACTTTTCTTATTCCCACGTTCTCTCGCAACGATTATCCAGCTATTTACTGCAAATGCATTATATATGCAACATTCAGTTAAGTGTGGTAATTAACTACGGGCACTAATCAAGGTAGCGAAGGATGTAATTGACTGCACAAACCGCGGCATAGAAAAAATATTAAACGCTACTAAACAATCTAGACCATATCACTTCAAAGTCTTTTGGTTGATCAAAAATGAAGAAAAGCAGCTTCTTTGGTTAATTCTATTTTCATAGTGATCCACTATAGTGTCTCAGAGATTTCATTAATTATATAATAAATTAACTTCTTTGAGTAAACTCATCCAGACACATTGTTTGAAATTCTATAAGAATGTGAATTGGAATATTCGCCAAGAAAGTGACTACAGTCAACGGAACAATGCCAATTTGGTACATTACTGAAAATTGAAATTTTGTTTAGGTAGTGGAAGCGTAAAATTTGATTCAGTTGTTGTGTCGATTACGCTTTTCGTACGTCCGGATATTTTCTTTCTTCAAGGTTGAAGATAGGAGGAGTAATTTTCACGACGGTACCTATCTTCCCGGAAAACCACACCCAGGTTTCACGCCTTTCTTTCGGATCTCTCTTTCAACCTGCTGTGTAAATATTCTACCTCTATCCGGGACACCTGCAGAGAGCATTTTCGTCAGCGCAAGGTCTCATCGGTGATCAAGTATTTGCGGTTGCTCATAATCTTTCAGGGTCCCAGTGATGATATTGTACTTTGATGAACAAACAGGCATACAATCGATTTTCTACTCCCACTTCAGAAACTAAGATTGTCGAAGACACTTAACTTAGCCCGCAGCGTTAACTTGAAATTTCGAGTTTACTTATGCCATCTGTTTACTTCATTTTTCAAACAGTACGTATCGGAGGCTTAGTGCACAAATATCGTATGTCAACTTTTTGTGTAATTTTAATTTTTATATGCAACAAACAGTTCTTGACTGTTTTTTATGCTGTATAAAAATCACATTTATATCTAGTTCATAAATTCGTCAAATATAATTGTTTGTATTGTATGTCCCTAAATCTTATTTACCATTGCATATTTAAACTTTAAAGTTGTTTTTGTTGAAACTGTTGACAGTGGACTACAATGTTCGTTAGAGTCGTAAGTTTGCGAAGTTTAGTAAAATATTTCCTAGATAATATTTCGGACAGACATATTTCTTTTTCTCAGGCAATAAAAAAAGCAAGTTAAATTGAACAGTGCGAACGCTGTGTGGGTGAATGACGTTTCCAATAAAAACGTTCTGGTAAACGCATTAAGATTATTTCCCAAGATTAGGAGAATAATGAATGGGACAATTATTTTAATTAAGGACTGCGCATTATGATAATCAAAGCAAAAGCTAGCTTCCCTCTCAGAAGTTCCCCGGCAGTAGGTTGCCACGTACCGTATACGTTCACTTACGAAGCTTTGCTTTTATTTATAATTGATTACAGTGGACTCGTTAGAAGCCGGTCGGTTGACTAATAACGTATACACCGAATGAGTCACTCTCACGGGAGTGGACTCTCCGTGAAATAGAAATAGATCGCGATGGACCGGCTCGGACGGTCAGAGATGCGACACCGGTGACCAGTTCCGGTTTCGACCATGACTCTTTTAAAAACCGCACACGTGACACGATCAACGTTCCAAAAAACTCAAAAGAATAATATTGCGAGTTCGTATGAATGTATAGTAAAAAATGTTTTTCAAAACAAGTTTTTATTAAAATGTACTAGAAAGGAAAAAAAAAATAATTTTGATACAATGCAAATTATACGTAATAAAACAGGTAGCTATAGACTGAGTATAAATTGAATTTAAATTAATTTGATCGTAAAAAGCAAAGCAAAGCAACCCGACAGTTGAATGTTTGCATGTGTCCTACGATTGTGTAATCCTTCCGTCAGCTTTTAAAGACGTGAATTCGAAGCTGACAGCTCGATTTCGCGCCGAATCCTACGGAATACACACGATAAATCGTTCGTAGGTAGTTGACTGCTGGGAAGCAATCGAGGGCTTCCTGTTTGACGCGAAAGAAGGTCGGAAAGCGCGTTTCCTCTAGTTTACGAGTTAAACGTGTCACTGGAGTGCGTACGAATTGTAAACCCACGTGTAAATCCCGGAGTGCGCGTACGAAAGCACGTGATTCGGCTTTCGCGCTGTAACGTGCGCGCGCGCATTTCGCCAGGTTTTCGTGTGCACACGTACGGAGCGGAGCAACACGAAGCCAGACGCAACCGCGTTGCTTTAATTATAGACCGGAGCCCTTCTCCTTTCCTTCGTCTACCCTCAACACCGCGAAATTGGAAAGCTAGCGTCTACGACGGACCGCGCTCGTTTCTCGTAGCTGAGGGTAGGCAGTAGGCACCGCTACTGGCAAAACTTCCGAGGAGCTTCTAAAGCTGCGATCCCACGGCGCGTGGCTGGGCGAGTTACGCGTCGCCCCGTGCGAATGATCACCTCGCGCTGGCGCAGTTTCGGCTTCGGTTTCCCGTCTTTGAAACGCGACTCTAGCTAAGCAAAATTATTTTTGTCATTATTTTGACCTGTGCGTATTGTACTTTTAAAGTATTTACTCATTTAGTAGTTCTAATGTTAGTTCGATTTATTTATAATTATTTTTTGCTTGTTTCTGTGTGTAAGTAGAAGTTACATGATTCTGTCCGTGTTATTTTTGAAGGGAAAAATTATTACAAAAATATAGTATAAATATAGAATTGAAACTTATGCAATATATTCTTAATTTTAATCGCTATCTTCTTCATTATTTTTTATTGTTCAGCAGGCATACTATATAACACTTTTCCTCTGTGTTATTTATTCGTTTTCTTTAAATCCGAAAGGTTGTTTCTTCGAAGAAATTGTATGCATATATATGTATAAATTGTGAAATCAAGCGAATTAGGTTACTTGTGAGTACATATTTAGCTAGACGGCACGTCATCACGAATATTGGAAAAGTTTCAGACGGGCTACTTAAAAGTGCTTTATTCCAGTGCATTAAAAGGAACTTTTCGATAAGTTTAGTAGGTTGTTGTGGAGTTAAATATACTTGATGCCCAACGTCTTCGACAAGCTCTATTTATGACGATAACTTTTAATACTGCTCAGAAAAGCTATTAGGTAAGACAAATCTTTGTTCTCCAGTCGTCTATGTAATACGTCAAGTCATATTTCGAAGAGACATTTTTTATTGGCAGTGTGGACTTTTCAGCAACTGCAAAAGCAGACAAATTATATTACGATCGATATTCAGCAATTACTCAAATGCAAATTTTACACTGCGTTCCCTATTAAATTTACATTTTTTGAGTCACGCCGAGTAGCGAGATGGAGTAAAATAAAAAACTGCGACATGGTAAGCAAATATTTCATCCAAACAATTCTAACCCACTCGTGAAAATCCGATTAGAAATAACCCTTCGAGATGCATACAGCCCCTACTTTACATTATAAATGCTATCTTCGGTTATCTTCGATCCTCACCACGTTCGTCCAGGATTATGCAAATAGAGAACACGAAAGGGCGTTATCCCGCAATGTGTAATTCGACTTTGCTGATCCATCCGGATATGACGCAGCTCGTTTTCACCGGGATGCAGTTGGAATCCATGAAATACTTGCTTGTGCCACCTATTCTCTCCTTCTACTGTTTTCTGTCCGTCCGTTACGATTTCGAGATTACAATCGAATGGCAGCGAGAACGAGGCTACAACAACGACCAACGGGTCCAGCCTGTCTGAGAGGATCACGCCTACGATTCTAATGGAACGACCTTATAGCCGTGCACGCGTTGCATATTCTCCCCAAGAAAACTCGCGAATGGCCAAGTACAGCTACTTGTAGCATTCATGTTTTATCGCGCTTAACATTATTATCTGCCACGTGCTTCGGATCGAATTTACGTTCATTGTTTCACCATAAAATAAATAATTGATCAATTTCTTCACGCTTAACGAGTCTTCTTGTCTAAAACGTAATTTCACAATTTTCCTTAAAGATATTTTTTAAGATAGTGGAAATTTTGAGAAAAAAAGGTTATAATGGCAGTTAAAAGTTGTTCGTGTGCAAATTAATAATTACAATGAAACACTATAGGCAACTTTTTTTTTATTGAAAGTAGCAATGGAGAGTAATCAGTTATCTATGGTGGTTTTGCGTGGTGTAACTGTACGCGCAAGTACCACAGTCATTCAAATTTTATCTACGTACCCCAAATGCAGTTATAGAACTTCTATTTTTAAAAGACAACTCGTAAACCGCTGCAAGCTACGGTGATCGAGTCTCGTCACCACAGACTGGGGTTCTCAAATGTTTTCTAAATACTTACGATATTCTCTTTAAGCAATGATATTTCAACATTACATATTTACTTCTATGATTATTTTCATCAAATAAATCATTTTTCGAAAACTATACCATAAACGATATCTGCTTGTTTATTTCTTCTCTTTTTACCGTTTTTTTTTTCATACGTCTGATTTTGTGATAATATTACACAACTTTCTCTATTCTAATCGGTAGGAATAAATGTTTCAGTTAAAACTCACCATTTGTTGAGCGTTCTTCGGCTTTCGGTTAACGTCAATCACTTTCTGGTTGGCTGTAACGAGAAACGAGTGATAATTAATGCAAAGATGCCCTTTCACTGGCTAACGGGCAAATCGTGAATTTATTGGTGCTCATCGCATATGGCGTACGCGTACAACGCGTGACCACGCTACCCCATGCACTAACGACTTTACCGTCAATTTAGGTGTTATGGCTAACTGTCCAATACCATAAACGATCCGACTATTGGGTGCTGTTATTTTCCGCTGGATTATTGGCACCTACTTCATTAACCGTCGAGTGTAGAATTGTCAGAGCGGAAAATTAATAAATTCTTACTCGTTTTAAAACAAACATTTATTCTCATCTTTAAATCGTATTAAAACCGAAATCATGTAATACTTGGGTTAAGTTTTTTTCCACTTTGAATGCAGCTATCGATTTATACGTATATTACGTCTGGTGTCTGTCGTTTCAAGAAATAGAAGTGTAAAGTAACTACGTTAGTTTACTTACTGACTGCCTCGACCAGGTCAGCGAGAAGGACACCGTCGCTCAGATCAGACTGAAGATCCGTGACTCTTCTCTTGCAACCACCCCTTTCCAAATAATAATTCGCCCAATCCGTGTAGATCTGTATAGAAACAAAACAATTGAAATTTTTTAATGGCACGTCGAAAATTAATTGCTAGAGATTAACTTTCAAAAGATCAAATTAATATTATTTGTTCTATCCGTTTATCAGTCGAAACGTTATTTCATCCCCAATTTGGTTCCGTTTATTTCTCTGCTTGTTATTAATGCATGGCGACTGATCAATTTTGTAGATACTAACAAGAAGCAACGCTCTGCAATAAACGAACTAATAATAAGTCATACTAGACGAGTCGCAATAAGGAAACAAACTATAGTAGCTGATGGATCGGTTATTTTCATGAGCGTTGATTATTATTTCTTCCTTGCGTGCTCCCTAGAAATTTATCTTTCATTTATCTACGTCGAACGCTATGATCTACTGACCAATAGAGAAACAAATTACTACGCATACCTATGTGTCACTTATCAATTAAAATTTATAAGCCATAGCGAATATCGCGTAGCCACGTTCTCATATAAACGCGATAAACTTTGCTTAAAAGAAGATAGAAATCTAATGATTTTGTATACAGTAGGTACTGACAGTAAGATTTTTACCTACAATAATATTACATAAAATTACTCCGAAGAACGGGGTACCTTTGTTGTTAAGAAAAATGAATCTCAAATTTCAACATAGACACTACGGTTTCTGTTAATCTCGATTCGTTACTGTGAAAGAATTTTTTACAAATGAAATAGCGGATAGGTAAGTACTATGGAGTTACTGGTAGAATTATATCCTCAGGCCAATGCCACTACACAGTACACAGTTTTACAGTGGCAGGTGTTCGTCGCCGAAATTGGTCGTGGATTCGTAAGACGTGAATACGCTTTCGTCATTATCATTGAGAAAAAGAGTGGCCACATCTTCATTCGCATGTGCATCACGCTTAGGCACGTCACCCACCGCTGAAACGTTATCTCTCGCCTACTGCAACCGTGTAGGCACACTTACGTCTATTAGCTGAGCTGCACGCAAAGCCTACATACCCCCCACCTGTGTCTACAAGCCATAAATTTTTTATTGTTCCACTTGCAGAACGGTGCTCGGTGCCTGATGCGCGCCAACCCCTTTGAGCAGCAGGTGCACTATGTATGCGAGAGACACTACGATCAAATCGAGCGATAACAGTTAACGAGGATCGAAGCGACTAAATTTCGTGGAATTGGAATAACACATCGTGTAACGACACATAAAGCCTGCGAAAATGGTTTACGAAATAATTAAATGAACGTTAATTCGTAAACCATGACTTACAAGGGAAGATCCCGAAGCCGGAAGTTCAAAAAATTCTGAAACTTTGTGGATATGTAGGGAATTTCCTCCTGAGTACAACGCAATTTTCTTTTGCTGCCCAAAATCACTCTGTATAAGGGGGTGAAATTAACCCCTGAAAATTCGGCTATTTTCCGATTTTGTGTTATAACTCGCGAACTGTACGAGATAGAAAAAAAGTTTCAAGACAAAAGTTACTTCTTTTAATTAGATCTATCATTTGGTAAAGAAATTATTTTACATTTCACAAGTTATAACACAAAATCGGAAAATAACCGAATTTTCGGGGGTTAATTTCACCTCCTTAGAGTGATTTTGGGCAGCAAAAAAAAATTGCGTTGTACTCAGGAGAAAATTCCCTACATATTCACAAAGTTTCAGAATTTTTTGAATTTCCGGCTTCGGGATCTTCCCTTGTTAATAATGGAATTTCCTGCTTGCACATGTTCGCAGCGTTACTTTCTCAAGAATTACTTTTGCCCCTCCGCGGGAGAACGAAACGCTTCTTGGCGTATAAAAAAGCCCGAAGGAATCCCCTTGCCGCCACACAGCTGGGCTGTTTTCCTCGCATAAGGAAAAGCGGGCCGCGAGGAGCCGTCAGCTCGTCACGGGACGGGTCCGGCAACTTTATTGTTTTGGAGGAGCGCCAATATTTTTGGCGCGTCGTATCCCTCGCAGCAGAGCTTAGAAAGGTAGGGCGGCCGCGTTGATTCCAGCGAGTCGACGGCCGAAGAGAAAGAAGACGCGCATCGGAAGAATAGAACGGGCAGCAGACAAGGAGATAGGTCGAGAGAGAGAGGATAGGCTTCGATAGGAATTAGTCACCGTGCGTACCGAAATCGTACGTAAGCTCACGGACACGCGTTCTACTCTCGAGTCTCAGCCCGTGTAAATGAAAGGCGCGCGGGCGCTCGAGCTTCTACACCAGCATGGCGTAGCGTTTTCCTATTTGCTCCTGTGTGCGCGCATTCGTATTCCACTGAGATACGCGTATATTTACATAGGCGATTCATCTGCCCGTTTGACTGCGTATGCGTTCATTTCCATCTCGTGCGCGTACGGACGAAAAGGCGGTGCGAGTGGCTCGCACGGGCCGTGTGCGGACGCGCGCGTGGGAAACGTACACGCGTCAGCCACGGGCCGGTCGAGACACCGTACTATTTTTGAGCGCGGCAAAGAGAGAAGCGGGATGAACTTCCTTCATAATTTCAGGTCACCGCGCGGATTCGAATTTTCATTATAACACGAGCCACCGGCAGAGGAGCTTTGTGGTTTTCACCGTGCTTTCCAGCTTGACGTTCGATACGTGGAAATCCCAGCTAAGCTCCAGGGATACCTGCGAGTCCCAGGGGACGTGTTGGGACAACCCGGTGATACACAAGTCGCGCGCACGTGCGTCGCCAAACGAACAATTCTTTACGCGCATTAATTTCAGTCGAAATGCGGTTTAGTCTTCGACACTGTTCCGTGGGCTCGAGAAACTTGAATTTATACTCAACGTTATTTTAGTCTTACTGGATGCCCTTAAAATGAATATATGAATATTTTCACTGGCTCCTTAGCTGCCTTCAGGAACCGTGTGCTTATGGGACTGTCGCCTCCTTAAGTCTTAAGTCTAAAGTGTTACGTGTCATATTCATTTGTTTTGGTTTCTCGCGCTTTTTGTAGACTGCTATGTTTTTCTTGTGTTTTTCTTCTGTACATTCTCTGTTTTTATTTCATTTTTCTTTATATCTTTTTACTATAAGCTATGCCAACTGTATTACTTTCTTCATATTTTTGTATTCTAAAGGGTTCTCCCGTTAATTCAATAATAATAATAATAATAATATAAGATTCCAACAGGGGAACGTTCGTGACCCCAAAATTCTGATTTTAATGAAACTTGGAACAAATTAGTACAACTTACTTAAACAAACTGTACCTGTCTTTCCTAACGTTCACCCGAAACGACAAATTGCCGTCGATGCTATGACAGATGCCTTTCAATCGATCATTCAAGGTTTAAGTCGATCAGCAAACGAGAGATTAAAAATGGTTTGAATTATTCCGCACGCGTGAATGTCAAGGTAGGTGTCCGTCACTCTGCCGTAGAAATGGAAGACAAGTAATTGTTGCCCAAACAGCGCAACGGCAGTCATCGTATAGATCGCTCGCAATTATCGTTCTTACGATTAGAGTATGTACCTAGAGAAGCTGTACCTGAAGGGTCGGTACAAGGGCTTCGCGTGGAGTTTACGAATCTGTGGTTTACGTGAATAGACCTCGGCACGTTTACGTTAGAACAAACGGCAATACCTGCACGACATTGCGGGTGGAATCAGCCTTGATGTCGTCGCTCGATCCACAGACGGATCTCGGTGCCCTAATGCACGCCATGACGTCCACGCCACCAGCCGTTAACGTCATCCAAATCGCATCAATTCACCCACAACACCGGAGCTTCACAGTAATATCACTAATTATCGTTTCCAATTGAGCCACGAGTACAATCGCGACGCAGCCGCGTCGAACCACTGGCGCAATTACACCCAACATTCGTCATCAGCGCTGATTTGCACATCGCGGCGCGTCGAAAATCGCGAGACACGATTGCTCCACGATTTACAGGATACTCGCGGCGATTTAGTTGCTCCGCCGCGTCGGAGAGGCAATTAAAGGAAATGTAATTGCCGGATTTTCAAAAGTGAATTGTCAATATTATTCGTTGCACGTCGACTCTTCTTATCTCTTTGAAGACCTCTTCATATTTATGCAATGGCAAGGGTGGATAAAAGTGGAATTAAGATTATCCCCGCTCTGTGATAACACCGGCGCAAGGATCCTCGACTCGGCTCGATCGATCGAGCGTGTTCCACGCTTTATTACCGAAACGATCTTGTTACCCTCGATGCACGTGCTCTCGCGAGGCGTGTCGTCACGTTCCTTTTAGCTTCGCGTACTCAGAAGCGCATCGGCAGTGCATCAGACGCGCGTCGAGCAACGTGCAACAGCAACGCGAACAATACGAGCTCGGAGGCTAGTGTTGACATTCGAGGAAACGCTTTTCATGCGTTCTCGCATTCTTCTTTCTTCACGAAAGCGAAAGGAGCACGATTCCGGCACTTTTTTCCATTCAATTATGGGACTTTTAAACTGACTGTCATGGAAATTGGAAACAGTCGGACGTGCGTATCGATTATGAATTCAAAATAACATTAAGAGTCCTTTTCACAGTAAGAGTAGGTATTAAATTACTCCTCATTGGTTCTTCGTCACTTTAACAGAGCCCAGAAATGTAGAAAGATGTGGTTGATACCACTACTTGTTATCAGCCACTTATTCACCTTCTTCTTCTAGGATTAATTCACGACGTGATAGAAAAAGTGTTCGTAGCTGGGTGGAGCAGAGGCAACCGAGTTGCATGGAAGTTTAAGAGAGGAAGACTTGAAACATCTCGAAGCTTTCCCGTTCGATATTATCCAATTATTCAATTTTAGGCTCGGCAGTGGTCAGGCCGGTGTAAACACGCCCGGCGATACACATGTGTCTTTTTCACTGCTTGAACACCATTATCCAATCACTTGAGAAATTGGCCGAAAGGCAGCCAACGGTGTAATATTGACATGTTGTCATTTAGAAATGCCGAACGCGCCGTTCACGGAGCGATTTATTCAATTTGTCAATTGTCCCGCGTTGAGTTCGCTCGCTCGGCAGCGAAGAATAATAATTGACCGGGTGCCGGGAGTCCTGCCGAAGGTAGTTTCGAACTGGCGAGAACGCACGTGGAGGCGCATCGCGAAGCTCGCGCCGACGAAAACTTGTTGCCGAAACGGCACGACGCGTCTCGACACCGCGGAGCACCGGACGCAACTGAATAAGCGCGTCGCGCACTCTTCTCTATGCGTACCTTCTCTTCGCTCCTTCTCCTTCCATCACCCACTCTCGCACCCCTTTTTTCTTTTTGTCTCCTCTTCGTCACTTTTTTTTTGCAACTCTGCCTCGTTGCGATATTCCGTTCTCTTTCGACTGAGCGCTGTCATTTGTAATTGTCGACGATTAAAAGTTTGACGAAGCGTTGATTTTTTTTAGCGATTCTTGCGACATGATTTTGATTACGTGTGAACGTGAATGGACGTGTAAATTCAAACAGCTTTGCGCGATATGTTAGTTTTACAGATGTGTACAATTTATCGAATGTAAAATTCAAACGAGGACCGTTGTATTATGTTTTTTTCTAACGATGATGCTCTAAGAAATTATCTAATACAATGAAAGTGATCGTTTGATATAAATAAATAGTGAACAACAAGACGGGGAAAACGAACTTGGGAAAGTGTTTTAGTAAGATTGGAAAAACTGGTTGAGTAGGTATATAATCGCGTGAAATTAGAGGATGCAAGTCATAGAGAAGAAAAGGAAGAGGATATAATAAAACTTGCTGCGGGTCCCGTCGTCTTCCCAGAAGATAGTATCTTTTCCCTTCGAGCGAAAATAACGCGACGTGGCCGAAGGATGAAAATAGGAACGAAAGTGGCTAAGGAGAAAAAGGGGGAGAAGAGGATCTTGAGACGAGAGCTCGATTATAAGTCGTTTTAATTCAGCGTAACTGGGAACAGAGCGCAATGAGTGAACGGTGGTGCGTGGGTGCTGTTCGGTAAATTAACAGAATCGAGGAAAGGCAATAAATTCCTCAATAAACGATTCTAGATTGTTGATTAGTGTAGTTGGTCACGAAGCAATCAAGCGCAGCTTTATATTCCGACGATTCGTGATGACACTGCTTAATTCCTCTTCGTTTGTAGGTAAGTATTTTATCTCTTTCCTCAAGCAGATTCATATATATTCATCGTTTAGCTATTTCAAGTTCATTTTTTAAATCATAACTGATTTTTTCAAATATGGAAACAATAGTCAAATTTTATTAAAAAAAATTATTATTTGCTGATCTTTTAAAATTCTTGACTTATTAAACAAATTACAGTTGGTGAGTCATAAGTTCGTGCCCTCTATATACACAAATTTCATTTATTCTATGAAAATTCATACGAATTATATAATCTTTAATTTTCAATCCAATTTAATAAAAATCATTTAATTTTTAAACCTCCAATTAAATATTACATATAATCCATAATCTACATTAAAACAATTATAATATTTAATTTTCAATTAAATTTAAATATAATTCAATTATATAGATAATAGTCTTCTACGAAACCTACTACGGAACATTATTAAACAGCATTAATAACGTGATTTAAGAACAATAATTAATCTATGAAACAGGATGCTGAAAAGTACAGAAAACTTGTGGCTGACCCTACGTAAATTGAATATTTAATTAATGAACCTAAAAAATTCATTGTTCATTATACGTTAATATGATAATAAATAATGCATTAATGCTGTTTGAATGTTGCTTTCATAACGTTCCCTTGGTGCCCAACATTAATTGCCGAACTAGCGAAAGCCATTAAATGCAAATGACCCGTCGGCGAGTGATTGGAAAAAGTGAAGGACCCTCGACTTGGAGAGAATTCCATCCGTGGACAGTGACAGCGATGGGGCTAACCATGAGCATTCTTGACAGGTGCTGCTCTATCGATTGCTATTCCGAACGATTCACATACGAGCACCATCATTAATTGTAATGCCGGCTATCGAGTTGCCTTTTAACGCACCTATGCGCGCCTACCCGTAGCAACCTGCACGATAATCGACGCCAAGTCGAATATCGATCAGCCCTGCGTACAAGTTTCCCAGGCTTGCTCGGCAATCTATCCCGCGTTCCTGCTTTCAAAGATTTCTTAACGGACAATACGTTTCATCCATTAGAGGAATAGCAATGACTGCCTTCCGTGTATCTGTGCTTGCTATAAATATATATTAGGTACCAAAGTCTATTAAAAGTAAAACAATATTACACGTCTTGTTAATCATAGTATTTTCCTTGACTATATGTGACCTTTTGTCACTTCTCCCGGAAAAGTTTAGAATGCTTAAAATAAAAAAATACAATTTGACCAATTGAACCAATGTTTAACCGATCTCCCACGGAATTATTAAACCCGTGGTTAAAGTGGCAATCCATGTATCAACAGGCGAACGCCGCTTCATCCACGACGATCCGTTCACCCTCGTTGGAACAAGTCATCCGGAATTTCCGCGGAGTTTCCACTTTGAAACGTCAGCCTTGCGATACAAACAGATTCTGCTACGCGAACAGTCGAATTGGAGTATATAAAATCGGGAGTGGCGGTTCTCCTCTCCTCTCGGTATCACGAGCGATCATAACCGGCAAACGAAGTCGTTAAAAGGGCGTAATTAATTTACTCGTGATATTTGGCGTGTCGACGGTACGCTGGCCGGTGAGGTGGACTTTTCCGCGCGGTGGTTTCGTCGAAAATTCCGGGCAAGTTTCATCGGTATGACAGGTTTGGGAGATGGACACGGCAGATCCTCGCGAATAAACGAGGAGGGGAAAGTGGACAAAGGAGGGAGAGGACGGGAGCGGAGGAGGGGGAGGGAAAGGCGGAAAAGGGGTGGCTCTGCTTTTGTCGTCCGATTACGAAGGGGCTACTCGATGGGCGCCAAGAGAATGGGGCGATGAAATTAGGTTTGCCTTGGCCACGATATCGAGACGGGCCAGTCAATCGAAATGAAAAAGATGTGGAAAGGAGACAGGAGGGGAGGGGCGGAGTAACGATCGTGAGCAAATAATCCTCTGAACGGGATAAAATTATTCTCTTTGTTCGATAGCACGCCGATCGCCGAAGCTGGAGGAAATGTTTTTTCGCGTGGGACGATAGAGAATACGGCAGCAATTTGCACTGGCATGTGATGGGCAAACTAATGTGGCGTTTTTCGAGGAGGCGGCATAAAAACAATGTATTGGCATTTCTCAGAAGAATATGTGTGTTTTGCATATAAATAACCAAGAGTGATGGGAAACGAAAGAGGTTAATCACGAAAGGGAATGCCATTGTGTAGCTGAATTTTGAAAATTCCTAAGCCAGTGAAGTAGCGTTAAGAAAAAGAATTTCGTGGGATAAAGATACAGCGTGAATGTTATAATTTAGTTAAAGTACGAGTTAAAGTTAATTCAGAATTTTTAAAGAATCGTGAATGAAAGCTTAAGTTTAGTAATAATAAACTGCAAACGGAACGAAAATTGGAAATACATATGTCGAATAATTCTAGAAATTTTATTTTTGTGATAAACTTGCAGAATGGCGGCGCAGGCGTAAAAATTTATGCACATACGAAATATGAACTGGGACTGGTTGTTCTCTTTGTTTTTCGACGGTCATCGAACCCGAATTTCTCTTTCTCCCTTGCTCAACTACTCGTTGCAAATGAACCACGTGCTGGCGCACCCTCTATCCGTGGCCGTTTCTCCCTTTCAACGTGTCTTTTATTCCTACATTTACCGTTTCTCGCGCGTGTATATACGTTACTATATACGTCCATATAGAATTTTCACTTTCCTCGCAAATAACAGAGATAGATACGTCGTATGATTTAATTCTCAACTACGTGTTTTTTCTCCGAAATAATAATAAACGGGGGGAAAGGGTGCTAAGTGAACGAAGTTTTATAAAAAAAACCAAAGGCATACTTAATGTTATGACAATCAATATTTATTACATGTGTGACAAAAATCCATATTTTATTCCAAAAACAAATAAAAAAACAGTGTTGGTAATATGGGTTTGGTTGAGTGTTTTGAACTTTAAAATCGTTCCCTTATAAAAAACAGAGAATGTGACTTATAACGTTTTTCCCCCGTGGTCTTCAAGTGTAATTGACATTTCAAATTTAAAGAAGGTCAACTCGTTTAATTTCACAAATTCAGTATCTTTAATCATCGTTAAGGTAAGAATAATGTCGTAATGTTATACGGTTTAACGACTAACGTTAGTAATAGGATATGTTCCTACACTATAAAAATAAAAGTGCTCAGGTTGAGAACCTTCGTAACCGAGTTATCATCCCCTCACAACGAACGGAGGATGCACCCACTTCCCTCAGGATGAGAAACGTACGTGTCCTGCAGCGTGGCACAAAACGTATCGTACCCTCTCGAGATTCGAGGAAATTCGTTGTCATGGCTACGAAAATCCGGAAGGAACAAGTTATTTTTACGTGCCAAGTCCCGTGAAGCCTACTTCTGAATCCTCGTCCTCTCCGCGACTTATTTTCAGGAGCTAGTGGCCCACCTCGTGCACCGTCCTATGAATATTATACCCCTCTGCAAAGGAGATTACACGTATACCCATCCATCTTGTATTTCCATCTCTTCTCTCTCGTACAAAATGTACATCATTTAATTTCTTAGGGAGATTTCACGAGTAAGTATAAACGAAACATTTATTTTCTTAATTTTACGTGCAATAATTATTATAGTTCATAGTACACATCATAATCTGTAGGCTTCCTTCGAATCGATATAATCTATTAGAAACACCTGCGCCAAAAAATATTTCAACTGAAGACTAAAAAATAATTGAAATAATAATAAAAATAAATTAGATAGAGGGAAAAGAAATTCTCTTCAATGATTTATTATTTAAGAGTAATATTACCTAATAGCGTTGACTCTACCTCGGATTAACTAATTAATTAGCTAAATAAAAAATATTCGAATAACAGATCAAATAAAAGTTACTTTAACTTTAGATGATTCGACGAATAAAGTTATTTTTTTATGTAACTTTTATTCGTTCACCTCTGATCTACCTTCAACAGTAGCATCAGTTTCCCTAAACGAACAGGTAATATCGTCGGCTATTGAATGAAATCCTGATGCTCCCGTTTAGGACCTCCTTCGCTGACGAACAAGTCACCTACTCGTCCGAGTTCCTCCGAAATAGGAGCAGAATTGAGCCACCCTCTCCCCGGCCCGTGGCCGGGACGGCGCCACGTGGGTTATGTTTTATGAATGAGTTACACCCACGCGTCATTACAATGTGTAGAAGCTAAATATACCTGGATCAGCGGCTGCGACGGCGATGCAACCGGGCCCTACCCTGCCATTGTACATTGTGCACACCGTGTGGGCATCCTATACAACAACTGGCCCACACAGGGCTGTTCTTAACGATTCTTAAGCCGCTTGACGGTCCTCGCGTGCGTGTACGCATCAGACGCGAAAACGACCGACGATACTTTCACTCGTGGGACGACTCCTCGGTTGGTCCAATGCGCGTCCGCGTGTCGGGAATGTATAAACTTTTCACCGCTTCTGTTAGATCCTGTTCCTATTATTCATATCTCGATTCTCGGTCGCTCTCCGGAATGAAGGGTGTGTTAAATGGTTCGCGTGCGTCAACAATCGGTCGTGCAAGAAATAGCTGAGCAGTTCCGAGTGTAGAAAGAAACCCGTGGACGATGTGCTGGGTTTATAGATATGGAGGAGTTTTAGTCGAAATAATACATTAGTAAAGTAGAAATAAGGATTTGTAACTCGATTTAGGGTGAAAATGACGCAATTTTCATACAAGAGTCTATTATGCACTGTCATCCTTAACATAACAATTAATAATTACGACATAATGTAATAGCGTAACCCGAAATTTGACGAATATTAAAATAGAAATAGAATAATTATGTGAACGAAACCGTATTATCGTTGAAATAAACATATTAGTGCCGTGATTTTTAATTCTTTAGGAATTTCTTCGTCCACTCTGCTCCCTTGTTTCACAGATTCTAAAATATACCTAAAATGGTAGACATTTCCAGGAAGTGGGTCTGCAGAATTCTTACAGTTCCAAACAACCCAGAAACGAAATGATATAAATTCCTGTCAAGTAGTCAGAGATCCCGTGGCCGGGAACGGACCCACTATTCTACACGAATCCGTACGGTACAAGCGGTACAAGCGAGCTGTTCGCGGAAAGGAGCCGCGTGCCGCATTACCGATTCGACAGGCGTCACGTGAAAATTGCAATAATTCTTTCGGCTCACGTACCGCGAGTCGTATGGAAGACGGGACGGACACGCTCGCTAACTTACTCCAAAAAGCTTTAACGAGCTTCGACGTTTGCGGAGGGTTGGAACGCCGCGCCGCGGGAACGGGATCTAATGCTCGTGTCTGATTCGATAGCAGAACGGCGCAGGCCTTTTCCTGCGTCTCTTTGCCCCGAGGACAGCCAGCCAGAGGAAGGGCCCTCCTTCCTGCATCAACGAGTAAACGAACTTGTCATTCAGCAAGAACACGTCGTTCTTTAATTGTCGATTGACGAGGCACACGCCTCTGATTCCCTTCCCTGCGCTGGTAGAATTCTGCGATCGTTGACGCGTCGGTTAATCGTCATATACAGGGTGTTTCCAAAATTGTAGTAACACTGGAAAGACGATGAATAAACCGAAAATATAGAATTAAATTTTTCATACAAGGCTCCATTTCCGAGAAAATCGAATCTGAAAACTCGTTTAGTACATGTTAAATTAAAAGTGGTTAAAAGAAAATTTAATTTAACATGTACTAAACGAGTTTTCAGATTCGATTTTCTCGGAAATGGAGCCTTGTATGAAAAAATTTAATTCTATATTTTCGGTTTATTCATCGTCTTTCATCGTGGTTAAAAGAAAATAGAAGGTGAATAATCATTTAATCTAATAGTCTTGTCGACTTCTGTACATTTGGAACTGAAACTTGAATTTGAAAACGAACAATTTTATTAACACAATTAATACAGGTAGTATTCTACTTGGCTCGCTAATCCACTCAGATGCTGCGCTAGAGGTTTTAGCGAGTTTTATGGTTATTACGAAACAAGAAGAACATCTCTCCGTGAGGATTCAAGTATAGAGTAGCTCTGTGTTGTGAAGACACTTTCCTACCCCCCAGGGAAGGAAAAGAAGGGTCCCCTTTTCTACGGGTGGCTACTTAAATGAAGGGCGCATGTACTACGGCGCGAAACGAGCGCCGTATTCTCATCACGCGACACGTCACGGCATGGCACTTTTAAAGTATATGCGCGCCTTTACGTTCCCCGCGATGTACATTGTACAACGGTCTCAAAGGACTACCGCGGAGGTACAAAGCGAGAGCATTGTAGAGGAAAATGTAAAAGTAATCGCCACGAAAATACGTGCAAAGTATAAAATTATATAACGCATTTCGTGCTTTTATGTCTGTGAATCGACAGTACATTTGTCTCGCTTTCAAAATCGTTGGATTTTAGGATCTTCGTTTTTCGTAAGGAGCGAATAATCTGTGGAAAAACAGATATTTATAGAAAAGGTAAAGCTTTTCCAATGTAATTTATAGATATTTTTTTCGTTACGCATTGACCATCGTGAATTTTTTTATTATACAACTAGCAATATCGGTATTTTCGCAAAAATATTCAAGCCAGACATATTTTTTCCTACGTTCACGAAGATTCTCGTAAAATACAGGCATCGTTTCGATTTCACAAATAATCGGTTTACGAAGGTCGTGTTTCAGAGATTGCACGGCGATTCAGTGACCAAAGCCCGCTTCGCCGAGAAATCCGATCACGCTGCTCTTTTTCATCGGGCGCAAAACTAACCCCTTACTTTCGATGTCTGCAGTGACAAAGTGCGGGGAGGAAGAGGAAAAGAACGGAGCGATGAAAAATCGGCACACGGGCCGAGAGAGATACGATAGCCCAAAGGGACATTCGATATCGGTACGAAATTCGTCGTCCGGAAGCCGCGTATATCTGCAACGTATTTATATTCCATCAGGACATCCTCTGCGCGCATATTTCTCGATTATTTTTCCGAGCTCGTCGGCCTGCTTGTAGAAACACAGAGCATACGCGAGGATTACGAATATTTGTATGTTTTAGCTGACGTTTTAGGCTGTGTAGGAAGAGAAACGTCAGAGTTTCTCGTATTTTAAAAAGGGCGCACACTTTAGATAAGAGTTATCTACCTACTAAAAATAAAAACAGGGTGGTTCAGTGTCTCGATAGTTAAACTTATGGAAATGGCCGGTGGAAAATAATGGGATCCTAAAAATAGATTAAATTAAACTTGAGATATTTAACTGCTATTAAAAAATTTAAATACAAATATTATAGATTAAAATACAAAAATTTTAATGGAGTAATTTAAAATTCGTCGGTACGATGTTTTAATTGATGTTGTAGAATTAATTTATCCAGAACATACGGGATGGTCCGAAATTTATGATGTAACTGGTAAGAGGGTGATTCTGTAGCTCACACTGAATCTAAATTATCTAATAAATTCGTTTCGTATCTAGCTTCCTTTCCGAGTAAATCGATTTTCATAAGATCCGCCAAGTACACGTGTACTCGACTCACAGTACGTTCCATCTTTAAAATCGATTATCACCAGAACTGAGCCTCGATCGAAGGAAATCTATTCTAAGTACTGTTTTAATTTATTTTTACGTGAAGAACGACGGCGATAGTCTTTGCTGAACTAAAGTATGCTTTATCCCTGAATTGTGAGAAGAATTCGAGAGATCGGAACGAAACAATGCGGAATTGAATAGAAGGGAGAGAAGAGTGGAAGTAACGGAGAAAGTAGGAAGAGGGCGGACACCCTGACGACGGAGCAATTTTCCAGGGGCTGCAAATTGGCAATTGGACGATAAATGATTTAGGTCGCGTAAGCGCGTACCTACATGTAACTTGGGAGAACTCGGCGGGGGCGAACCTACCCCAAGGCGAAGCGCATATCTCTGCCCACCCGACTATCTTACCAACAAAATAGATCTTTAATTCAATCGTTGCCTCTCGGTGACTCACAGCTCTTTGCACTCTGTATATATAGATATTACACACGACGGCACGTTGAGGATAAATGTATCGTCCAAATACAAACGTAGATACGAATTGCTTTCACGAAAATAACGAAACCAAATATCTTCATTAGGTATATCTTTTATTCCACTGCTATTGTATATTTATTATTTTCTTACTATTTTAACTTCAGTGCTTTATTAATTACATCATTTTTCTCTGTGACGTCAGGTGGAATATGTGTGATTTCTTATTGCAAAAGTGACCGAACAATGTAGACATAATTAGATAAACACACTTTGTACTGAACTTTTAGATTTCACATAATCGATTAAACTGTGAATTTTTACTAATTAAGAATGATTAATAATGAAACGAGAAAAATTCTCTGCTACAGTCAGTTTTCACATTAAAAAAAAGCACTTTGATTTATAAAACATCCATTCCTCTCGTCTCACTTTCGGTGACAGATCCAATGCATAAGTACGTGTACCGATATCGCGTAATCGTAAACAGCTGCAACGATTAAATTGAGCAGAATCTGGCATATTGCTGGATCTAATCGACCGGAAGAGATTCTATGCCCTACAAATTTCTCTTTTTCCTCTTCTCCTACTGGCGACTAACGTTTCTGTGATCTGGCGCTCAGCCAACATCGTATGCACAAGCTTTTCTCTCTGTTCTTTTTATCCCACCCCCTCTAGTGACGCCTTTCTGAACGTGCACAGTGTACGTACAGTGAAACACCTGTAAACTTTGCTGCGTAATCCAGTGATCGATCGTTGAAACGTGATCACGTATTGTTTGTACAAAGTCTAGAAGCGATAAAATTTTGAATAATTTATATGTATATAAATATAGATACAAAGGCTTTCGTGTATATTTCACAGTTAATACAGGATTCCTAAACTCGAACAGAATGATTCGTTCACATTTAAATACACCTTTTCGTGTTTAGAATATTTTTAACTCTTGCATAAATCAATCTTTGAAGAAATCTACTTTATACACCATTACACAGCGGAATTAGAATTGTTGCACTTCATGCATTCGTTCCGAAGTTATGATCATTTAATAAAGTCAGTAGATCTCAATTTGTCGCCCCCATCTTTTTTTTACCACTTTCCCATTGTATTTACCGTAAATATTTATGCTTTTATAATTCCTCACTAAAATGTTAGGTGTCGGAAGAAGCATAAACTTAATAATTTTCTACCAACCACCTTTCAACCCTCATCCCGCATTCCTTTGTCGTCGAAATCGCTGTACGATTTCGCTAATGTGTTTCACGCGTATCCAGCTAATTACTTTAAAGCACAGCGGGGCTTGCTTTGGTTAATAAACAAAGTGAAATTCTCCTTTGATCGTGCGAGTGATCCCGCTAGGAAACTGCTCGGTAATGAAAGCAACTTCGTCCCCGTTGGTCGAAGGATGGAGGAACAAAGAGCAATTCCCTTGCAATATGTATAAGGAAGAGAAGTGCAGTCCTTCTTCCTCCGTCCTGGAAGATGCTGGTAGTCAGTGGCATCCCTTAAAGTAAACATCGTGAGAGAGCGAATCGAGAGGAGAAACGCGACCTTCTTGGGGTTGATCAAAGTACCTTCACACCCCCGGGCAGCATATTTGATAACCTCACGAATCTACTCTCCACCCGAGGATCCCTAAGAGTCCTTTGCCCCAAAAAAATCGATAGGCTTCGGGGGAAAAGAAACGGCAGAGTGAAAAGCATCTTCGAAATTTAGTTTCCAAGTTTTTTTTTCAAAAACACATCATTTGTCCCCTTTATTGCCCGAAATTTGAGATAAACTAATTAGTTTGCCAGCCGACCAGAAATAAGTCGTCGATACATCTAATGTTAACGATAAAAGTCGCCGTGCGACCGCAGAACGAAGCGCAAGCTGTGGAAATCACGGGAAATCGACGGGGCCGTTGGGTGTATCAATTCCGGCCCGAAAATACCGGGAACAAAGTAACGTCGCACGAATCGCCCGCGGGAACGAGCGAAATGAAGTAAAACTCGATAGCGTCGTACCGCAAATTTGCAGCTCGGTTTCCGAAATTAGCTCGATGAGGGACGCGAAAATCGGCTCTGGCCCGTATCCGCCTCGAGGGATGAAATGCGGAAGAAGCGGAGAGCGAGCGCGGAGGCGAGGTAGGGAAAGAGAGGCAAAGCGAATGGAAACGTGGGGAAGGAGAGGAGAAACGAGAAGGTAAAACGAGAGAGCGAGGTGTATGATATATGAAATCTGGATTGGGTAGGAAACACGAAAAAGGACACGTTAAATACAGATAACTGAGCATTGAGGAAGAGAGAGAGAGAGAGAGAGAGAGAGAGAGAGAGAGAGGGGGGCAGATATGCGTTAAATGTATTCGAGTTCGGATACGAGCACGACTGATGGCAAGCTCGGCGAAATTGCTTCCGTTTTTCAATTAATTCGAAACGCGATCTCGCGTACCGGCTACCAACCTCCGGCGCGTATATACACATTGGCCGAGCGAAGAGACAAATGACAACGCGTGCTCGTGACAGCTCATTTCGAATTCGAGAATCGGCATAACCGCGGCAATTCTACGTTTCAACTCCTCGAACACCTCTACGAATTTTATGAATGAGACGCAGATATATACCACTTTGCACGTCACGCAAGGTCTTTTAATTTTCCTTGGAATCAACATTCGACAAAAATGCCTGGCTGACATTTTACAGATGGATCGTCATCTAAGAAACATCAGACTACAACATAGTAACTACCTACATAAGTCACGATGCATGTGTTCCTCGTAACTTTTCTATCAAACATCGAATAAACAACTATGCTTCCTTAATTAATAACGCATACGTATTTTCTAGCAACTTTACTTCCCCAACGCGCCATTTCTAAAACTGGCCATTTTCTACCCTCCCCTTTCCCGCTTTAACCGACTGCTTGTTCAGGCATTTTTGCTAACCGCTGTCGTATCAGACAGCGTAGTATCCCTTCGCGAATATACTACAGACTTATCTCTCGATACCTGCTGCGTAGTCTTTCCCCGATGTTGCCACTGATAAAAGTGTTCGACGTTTAGAGACCACCCAGGTGCGAAGCTGAATCCCTCCAATGGGATCTGCGACGGCGTAGCCACTACGGCGGATGCTTGCTGGTACAGCGGGTCAGGTAGTTCCGTGTAAAGGCCACGTCTACCGAACCAACCACCAAGGGCGCACTTATCATCCAGTTGACCTACATCCTGTCGCGACTGCATCAGCTCCTTCTCCAGCGTGTACAGCGACTCGAATTCCAGAAACGACATCTCCGGCTCGTCCCCGCAGTTCATGGAAGAGACTCGGAGTCCAGGACCCATCTCGTCCGGCAGGAAATCTTCCTCGAGGACCGACACGTACCTTCTAGGAGAGCGCTTAGGGGATGCCTTTGGGCTGTGCTGATGAACGTGCAACGCCTGCTGCCGATCGTCCAATTGAGAGTACTTCCTGGGCGACCTTTTATTCGAATCGACGGTTTGAGGGGTTCTCCGCGGGGACGCCGAAGAAACGGACGTGTGAGACCTGGCGGGACTCACCGAAGGAGACTCCGCGCTGGATTCCTGCGATTTTCTCGAGTTTCCAGTCAACGACGGGATGGAAGACCTACACGCGCTCAATTTGGAAATCTCATTCTTTGGTTTCGCACCGTTGCTAGTCTTCGGGAATACCGCGGATGACTTGAGTCCTGAAGCACCGGACATGGTGACCACATTTTTCGCCAACGTATTCCGATTCGACTGCCGATATCCCGCGATCACTTTTCACAAAACACTCTATTCGTTTTCCCTCGTTATCGCCGCTGCGAAGCCCATTTTCACGAGCTATAAACTCACACGCGCGCACGATTTAGAAGTTGCGAACTGTAAGCAATTGTGCCACCTGTAAACTGTGCTGCTACGAGGGTGTAGACTGTGGAGCTTACAGCGCGTAGGCTTTTGATATTCTCGTCGACGAGTATGTCAAAGTAGCCT
Organism: Andrena bicolor; assembly: GCA_960531205.1. Lineage (NCBI taxonomy): Eukaryota > Metazoa > Arthropoda > Insecta > Hymenoptera > Andrenidae > Andrena > Andrena bicolor. The sequence continues at coordinate 38,053,260 of OY482667.1, read as the reverse complement.
GCTCGTCCTTGAAAGCTACGCAGAGCGTGAAACACTGTAAGCCACTCGTGAAAATTGTTCACTGCACGACGAACAGAGGCGAAATCGAGCAACGAAACCGCGAACCGACGCTGAATGTGTACCGGAGGATTCTACGGGTGAGTGAAGCGGGCACCCTTAGAAGAATCCTCGGCAGGACTGACGGTGTTTCAAAGCGTCCGATGCGCCGCAGGACGACGTAGCCAAGCTGCAATTGTGCGCGGGCGCACATCGGCCTCGTCGAACGTGCAACACCAACGTTCGCAAGGTACGCGCGACGAAATGAGAAGCGGCGAGAGGCCACAATTATTTCACTCGCGGCCACCGCCTGTAAATTTCCACCACCCGAGCCAGTACCTCCGCCAGCTACTCTAAATCGAACTCGAAAGTTTTTTTACAGGATTTTACCGCGTACAACTGTGGGCGATTACAGAGGCTCTGGGAGGACGAAAGAATAGTTAAGATACGCTTGTCATTCGCGATATTGTGTTCCAATGATATTGGAAATTTGATTGTTCTTTGGAAGGATTTGCTTCGGGCTTCCTATGCTGTCGAGGGCTTTTCACGGAAAACAGTTCCGTGAAAAGCCCTCAAAAAAATCTGAAACTTCGCAGGAATGTAGTTAAAGTGATTCTAATAACGTAACTATTTCTTGATTCGGCAATAAAATGGTCCTGAGAGTAAAAAGTCACAGTGGTAGTAGTAAGAGGGGTTTGAAAAAAAGTTTCTCGTTGGCGACCATAATTCTGACTATCTATTAGTCATCTAAAATAAAACACGTAACATTTTTCTTGATCCATATGAGCGCGGTTATCGTACGAACTAGAATAAATAAAAAATATTGAAAAACACAAAAGTAGTAGCATTATAAATGAAAGTTTTCATTTTTCGGAAAAGAATTTGTTAGTTTTCTGTGTTGCAAAACTTGAAATCAGCAAATAATAACTTCACGACCTGAATTTCAGCATAATTATGGAGCTGCCTGCTTTTCGCAGCAAAGGAGCTGCTTTAGGATTTATGATTCTAATAATTGGAGTGCAAAGGGTTACTGTAATCAGACATTCAGAATTCTTTATCTGAAAAACATTAACCGACACGTTACATTTGACTTCTAAAGCGTTCACGCTCCCTTTTCTCAGCATATCGGAAGTCGCGCCACTTGTTCCTCCGTATCGCACCAAAAAGCAAGATAAAAATACCCAGCCTTACATCGAGCGGTCAGCCGAATGAAAAGATCGACGTGACACTCGTAAAAGGACACGATACCCGCCAGTATATACGCGGGTGGTATATCGGTTATTTTTGCCGATTTCTGTCGGCGAAAGCAAAGCCACGATAAGGAGGACGACAAAAGCTTTGACCGTCGGTATCGAAAAGAGCCTCCCGCCTCCTCGATCTCTGAACGTCGGAGCTATTTCCAAGAGGGGTTCAAGCACGAAAAAAAAATCACGAGCGAGGCGTGTGTACACGAGGGGGGTGAATATGTATTATAAAAGCACTCGAGAAAAGGGAGAAAGCGCCGGCCTTCTGCTGATGACTGTGGAATCGGTGGTGATGGCGTGGTGGAAAAGGTACCATGAAAACGTTCCACCCTCGAAAAAGAAGCCCTCCTGATACGACAACGTGACGAGTGTCGGCACGGTGCAAGCACCGACGTGCCTCGGCCACGGATCTGCATATTTATGGTGAATGCTCAGCGCACCAGAAGATTTTGGATGCATGCTAAATAACCCACGAGCGACGTTCCGTAACGAGATTTTCAAGCTTCGTAAACAGGTTAACGGGGTGATGCGCAACGAATTACAGGCCTGAATAATGTTGTTACACCGTGTATCGTTCACAACTCCAAAATTATGCACATCCTTTAAAGATACGGCCACGGCACATTTATTATACCGTAGCAATGAATATTGACTTCTGCACGTTCGTGTTATATTATTTTTATTAGTATTAGTATTGCACGATTTTACCAGGATTAGGTTTAATAGAAAATTTGCATTTCTATTAAAATGTTCCATCCTTTCTTATTTATTTCTGCCAAGATTTTCTGTTTCGCATTATACTTTTTAAGTGATGTAATAGAGCTGTACATATTATTATTATTATTATTATTAGTTTTAGTATAATTATACGATACGACAGTAAATAAATCTAAGGACCATAACGATTCCATTATTGTTATTATGGAATGCTAGACGCCTCACATGACTAATCATAATGCTAAAGAGAAGTAAAAAAAAGCAAACTTGTGATCGAATTTCAGGTGATTAACAAAATTCTCAGAAATCCTGATGAAACTTATCAAGGCATTGGGAAGGAAGAACGAATCCATCATTGCAGAGACACGCACACGTCAGTCAAATCGTACGCTTGACAGGTCAGTTGCTCGCGCTGTCCCTATGGGGTTTTAATTTGATCCCACTCAACAGATAGGCCGACGTTTCGACCCCGCTCGTTTCTATGTTGACAATTTTTCAGAGGATATTTTCAGCGCAACGCCTGCGGATTACATTCCCCCTTCGAAGAGCAAAAAGAAATGTAACTTTTTACAATTATAAATGGCACTAATAGATTTTCAATTTATGACACGAAAGTTTATATACAGCTGTGATTTATACAAAATATCTCTGTTCCCAAAGGCAAGCTTTCTCTGTGTAAACTCTACAATAATCGAAATATCCCAGAACGGAGATTAATAATTAATAATAAAATGTGGAAACGTATTACGAGCTAATGGAGTTTCATGGAAACGAAATTCTGATTAATAAACCGCTGGAATCGATACGATCCTTCACATCTGAGGGCACATATGTACTGGGCAGGAATGGTGAAGGGTTGAGTAGAGGGTCGTCGGAATAATTAATAAAGCCACACAGAGCTTATGCCCGTCTGCTTCCCGATTTCTCGTTTCCGAATCGACGGCGGCCTTCCCGACGACTTACTTTTCCGTTTCCACGAATTCAATATAATAATGCAGACCGACGACCCTGCGGCTTAGGCCTTTGGATCAGTGGCTCCCAATTGTTTCGACCAGGAAAACAGTGCTGCAGAGCCCGGGGAACGCAGAAATTCGGGGCGAACCGATGGCAACCACTTGGAAATTCCTCCTACGCAAGGGTGGCTTACGGAAAGCGTTATTGCCGTGTCACTGGCTTCAGGATTATTGCGAATCATTTTTCCACATAAAAATCAACCCCTCTGTAGACCAACGGGCCTCATATACGCTTTTCTTTCACATTCGTTCATTCGAAACCTTCATCGATGAGGGTGTGGATGATTAGAACGGTTTCGTTGCATTAGCCAAAGAAAATACGATCAGTCGATCGGATCCAATAAAGTACTTTTTAATGCTATCGGTCGATAAACTTGAGTTGAATTTTTTATATTTACTAACGCCACATTGGCAATATTAAGGAGTGTGTGGCGTCTTGTGTTAATAGTTACTAGGATTTCCTAGAGTTTCTCCCCTAAACTATACGTTGTTAAGCAGCGTTACTCTTTTTGTAAAATAATAATTGCATTTCATAATCGTTATTTAATAATAATTCTATTCGCTAGAAACGGATAAGTTTGTAGTCGATTAAGAATTAGGAGTAAATAAAATCAGATGCAAGGATATAAATTAAAATGTAGGATATGTCGGTGACCTAATAGTCATTAATAGTGACATTATAGAGGCAGGTGTTGACATATAATAGCCTAGAGAAAAGCGGTAAGTAAAGAGATTGAGTGATAGATGGATAACATTGGCCAGGTTGCTGCAAAAGAACGAGAGGAGGTGAAAGAGAAGGATAGAGAGAAGATGAAAGAGAAGGATATAGAGAGCGCGTTGAGACTTATTTAGATTCCCATCTGCTGCTCGATCATGCAGAGAATATAGTCTAAACACTATTTTAGACCTCATCAAGATACCAATATATTTCATTTAACTTTAAGGGATTATACACTAATTCATTTGCCAATGAATGTTTCTGATACGCCCTGATATGTTGCGACCAATTTAAACATGCCCGGAAGAAAGAAATTTGAATGTCCAAAAGACATACTATATTCTTAAACATCGATAAGATTCAAAATCGAAAAACTACACGCACCAAAATGACTTTCACGTTAAGGTTTTTTCAAAGAAAAAATGGGGATTCGATTCCGATTGTCGTGAATTCAATCAACGAAACTTGCGACGGGCTCCTACAACATTCGTGACCAGCTTGGAAATGCAAGAATAAAAAGAGGTATTCCCTTACACAGGAAGCTCTCGTGACTCGTCGATCTTGCCTGTTTTTGCTCGGCAACACGAAGGTTTCGTTATAATCGGTCCCCGAGCACCGCGAGTACAAAGCAGGGGATGAAATAAGCGGATTCGCCGATAGGTAACATCGCTTCAAGGGAAAAGAAAGTCTAGATACATTAGAAGAGTGCAAGTATAACCGTGTTACAGACCCCCAAATCCCTCCCACACTCGCCCACCGCACGTGGTTTCGCGATGAAGGGTGACGAACCACGTGGAATAAGTGGCCGATCAGCTCGATTCAACCATTACGATATTCGAATTCCTTAGGAGCATGAGAAATTTTTTTCAACGGCACGTCTTTCCTTACTCGGCAAAAAGGAATCTCTGCCGAACCCCACGTGAAGCCCTGTGTTCCATTTTCGAGATATTAATTTCGCCAGAAACCATACAAGAATTGCATTTCCTTCCATACTCTTTCAGCGAGGAAAAGGTCGTTTTCTTTAGCCTGACAAGTAGTATCCACTAAATTTCTATCCAAAGTAAAATTGAAAAACAGTATTGACCAAAGAGACGCTGAATTAATTTTAGGGGGAAATCGTTGTATCTACCTGTGTATCGATGGCGTGACTTGCGCAGTAGTTGCATCATATTCTGGACTGTTATCGATGGTTTTGGAAAAAGAAAGAAAATAGTTTACGCGACTCACGTCGTATATTTATTTAGAAAATTAACAATTCACATTCTCCCTATTCTCAATTGTAAATTAAGAAGCTGTAAACATTTCTTTGCGCTTCGATAGCAGATCACCTTTTATAACGTAAAGTGTCGCCATCCCACGGTGGAACTCGAGAACGGGGAAAGATCTCCGAGGAAATTGATAGAAAGCTTGAGCGGTACGAACGACCATCGAAGTAGAAGTGGCCTAGACGGGACCCTGTGGCGTGGCAGTGCCCTAAACCGTCTTCTGCAAATATTGTAGAAATGTTCTCCGAAAAAAGGACCAACCACGCGAAGTGGCCGAATAATTCGAAGGCACGCGGCCACAATCGAATGAGCCGCCTGTATGTACAAGCAAGTTGGAATGCGAGGCTGAAGTCGGCCACGAACTACGAAACGCCCATCATGAATGAGAAACTTGCGCGCCTGCACGCACATGGCCGCGCAACGACGTGTGGAGAAACGCGTCGCTGAAGGAGGGTGAACGTAATTCCTTTGCACCACGTGGTTACGCACCCATGGGGTTGCTTACCCCCAGAATGTGACTCACAAGATTTATAGCCTTTCTCTACTATTAGACCTTTCCAATCTTTCGTCAGCGTAGAATACGCCAAGCCTTCCAAAATTTTCAGCTCATCGCTTCGATTTCAATTTTCTTCTATTATATTTCACTTTATGAAGAAATTAAGTTAATCGTCTCGCGACATCTTAATAACCGCTTTATACTTTACATTTGTGTTACAATCCAGCGTTTAAAAATGTGTATAACACTTATTAAATATAAGAATCATAAATTATTACTTGATGAACCTTATCAGGGACGAAGATACTTTATAACATTTTTATTCTTCAGAACCACAGATCCCAAGTATTTACTGTACTGACTATCATTAATGTACGCCCTCTATTTACCACCAATTTATTTTTAATTATTAACAAATAACCTATATTTGAAGAAACAGATGTTTTCGCAGATACAACATTAATGACTGTATCTAATAACTGCATATTCGAAAATCGCTTAATAAATAAATTCTCCTTCAGAAGCTACGCGATATTTAAGCTGCACAAACATAGTTTACCTCAGCTTGCCGCTTCTCACATGGACAGTTCCTCAGTTTCTCCAACTGCTCCTCGATTAAATAAAAAGCTGTGTATTTCTGGCTCTCCGGTGACAACGGCGAATCAGGCGAGCCAAGACCGGAACTTTTGCTACCACTCGCCCTGATCGAATTTTCCGATACAGTCCTGGCGTTCGTCTGGGCGTCTTTCTGCGGCGATAAAGGTGACAATGGCGAGCCAATGCCTGAACTTTCCGAACTAGAATTCACAAGTCCGCGACCATTCGAGGCACACTTCGTTGTTTTGGCTTTCGGTATCGAACTCGTCGTTTTCACTGTATCCAATTTCCGCGAGCCTCCGGGCACCTTCGCTACCCTAGCTGCCCTCGATCTGCATTGGAAAGGTTTTCGAGATAACTTCAAATCGAAATCCTTCTTCGCATTATGCTTTGCATTCTTCTTTGATGTTCTGCATTGCAGAGGATCTACGCTGTTCCCCTCTACTAATTCCAAAGAAGAATCAATAGTGTCTTTATCATCAGTAACCTCAATTTTATCGATACTTCCACTCCGACGCCTTCCGTTGCGATCTCCAATAACAGAGTCAATACCTTCATCCCCGTTCCTGTCACTATCACAATCCTTTGAAATTGAACTGCAAGAGTCGTCGCACGATCCTTTGATCTGCTCCGAGACCGAAATTCGTTTCTCGATAGAAGATCCTGGGCCACGCGACAAATCCTCAGATTTCTCAGCGTCTTCGTTCTCGCTCCGCGGGCTTTTTTTACGAGGGATTGCACGAGATCGAGGGTGCTTTAAACCGTTCCCATTATCCTTAATGGCGCCACCTCCCGTTTCGCTCGGTCCCCGTTTGCTTGCAAGGAATTCTGGAACAGCGTCCGGATACCTTTCGAATCGGCCGTCGAACGATTTCAAAAGCCTTAACCCATAACCGCCAATACAGTCCTTTACCTCGTAATACTCTACGTTTTCGAAGCAGCTATTTGAAATAGGAAAGGATGTGTTCAGAGAGGCGGGCCTCCTTTTCACGGTGCCGGTTTCGTTGCTGGGAGAATCCCAATCCACGTGAAACGTCCTTCTTTTAGGAAACATACCGACAGTTTGCTGGCTACATTATTAGCGGGGACCAGGTTATTTCACGGCGATGTCGAAACGAAGATTCTGTCTACTTTTAGACAATTGTGCTTTCAGCGAGAAATTGCGTAAATAGAAATTCAGCGTTTGTATCGCCATTGTATATTTTTTAACAATTTTACACACTTAACAGAGGTTGTGTTATCTATAACTGATAACATTTGCGACACCAGCTTCTATTTTACATCCGTGTCGAAGCGGAAATTTCGTTGACACTTTTCCATTGGTAATCCTCGCAATCACGATAATCACAGGGATTATCGAAACAGAACTGTAATCGCGTATTTGGGTTTGAAAGAAATCACTTTCCTCGGTTACTTACTCACGTTTCACTTTGCCCCACAAAAACAACCTTCAACTCGATACACGAATTTATAAAATATCCAGAGTTTCGGGAATCCTGTATAAACCCTTCACGGTCCAATCACTTTCACGCACTTTACTGTACAAGCAAGGCCGCAGTGACGAAAATACAAGAGACGGAGAGGATCGTATCGAAGAGTAGAACCTTCCCAGTCGCAGGCGTCGGAGGAAATCACGAATTTCGGTTCCGTCGTCAATGAGACCGATAAGCGTATTTTCGGGTTCTTGCACTCAGACAATAGATGCACTTGCCGAGGGTGCCCCGGGCAAACTGAAAGCACCCCTAGGCACGGAACCACCCTCCGGCGTCAGATCGCACTAGGAGTAAGTGTGTGCATACAGGAAAGTCCATGGGACCCTGGGCGCCTAGGACAGCCCCCTATCATAGCTCTGGGGCTAAAAACTAATTACATTCGGCTACGGGGTTGGTGTATGATCGTACCATATTGCAACGAGCAACACTCGCTCTCGCCATTGTGGTATTACGAATTCCGCAGGACACGACCACACAAAAAGGCATAGCACAATAAAGCTGTATCAAATGATATTTATTTTACGGGCTATTGATTTTATAGTCGTTGACAATATTCTTCTGTATTGTTACGGCAGGAACGTAGGTACAGATCAGTACTGAGGTGTTTGCACAAATGAAATGGAGTATTATTAACGCGTTTTATATAGATAAAAAGTGGTAAATATTCTCACGTGATCGATGTAATCATATCTATTTTTTTCCTGTGCGAAAACTAAATCCTAAAATGGTGACTGAACACCGCGAAGAGAAAGGTTTTACTGCTTTTTCAAAGGAAACGTAAAAGTACAAATAAGGGATTTAAAAGTCTTTGAAGGCGAACTTAGGAACGCGTTATCCGTAATTTTCAATGATAATAGAAACGTCTTTCTTGTTATCTGGCAGGCTCTATCTTGCTAGCCTCGTGGCGGAATGCGCGCTGCTCATGAATAGCATTTGGATAAAATCTCATCGGTCCAGCCAACAGCCAGAACGGGGTCTTGAAACCCCATAGCCCGAACCAGTCACCACAGGGCACAAGCAACCCCTGCTTCCCGTCTGAACCGTGAAAATAGAAGGGTGGTACTGGTGCGCCCCAAGTTCTGTATGGAATCTATACTACACGTGCATTTTCCAGCATTTGTAAACGTGTACATTTTCCTTTGTCAAAATATTTTCATACCCATCGCGGCCCTAGGGTAACACTACTCACGCATCATTACTGCAATCTCCTTGCAATATTGAAGTTTATATCTTCCTAACCATACCTATCTCTGCACTTTACGTAATGAAAAATGTCTGCCGCCTATTTGTGAATATTACCACAGTTATGAAAATATCCTGAATGTTATTGTGACTGTAAAAATAATATTGAAATGATTAATATCAATTGGTGAATATTATTCTCACACAAGTGGACGTATTTGCTGATGTCAGAAATAAGTAATCACATTTTTATTTAAAATAAATAGGTATAGGTGTAATGTCTTCCTTCATTTGAGAGAAACAGGATGTCTTTGATTAGAAAAGTTGAACCCTAGTTATATTAATATTTTGACGTAATAAATTCTTCTGCATGTAAATACATATTGTTAGAAAACTCAGAAAACTATACTTTTGCAGTAAACTATGAAAACATACCATAGTTTAGAGTTCATTTTCCTTTTTTCTGAAATTATGAAACATATTCATCGAGGAAAAGCGTTAAACCTTTTCCTTAAGAACAAAATATTGTTATTCAGTGTCTTAAATGTTTTCAGCCGTAGATCCTTAAATACATAAATTTTCTTGTACATGCGTTTAACGACGGATGAACCCGTAAAATACATACACCGTTCGTGTGTATTTGAAAGAGTTTTGAAGCCACAATAATATTTACGTCATCGTCATCGGATTCAGGGAATTTGATAGGAGACTGAAAAATATCCGCAACCCCTTGCATGTGTGCTGAAGCTTTGAAAATGAAGGGCTCGCGGTGCAACCACGTTGGATATATTTTGACAGGGGTTCGCGGTAGCATAATGGACCCTCGACGCAGTCATCGCGGTCTCTTCCATATCAACCTGCGTCGATTGCCATTCCGCGATGATGCGGACAGAAAATACCGTAAAGCGTAATCCGCAAATATAGAAAACCACAGCGAGTGGAGTCACAAAAACGAGAGCGCGACCCCTGAGCCTAATAACGTTTTCAAACAAATGGAAAATATTTGCTGATAGTACCTATATCATTGAAATTCATTTGGAGAAATTCAAATATGAAACGCTCTTCAACCTAACAAATAAATTTTCTTTATACCATTTTTTTGAGGGCGTGTTTTCACCCGTAAGGCCGTTTTATTGTCGAATCAAAAAATAGTTACGGTATTAGCATTACTTCAGCTATCTTTCTGCAAAGTTTTAGATTTTTTTTAATCTCCTCATTGCCGAACTCCCCTTGTCAGCTTGGGGTGTTATTAGTAAAGTTATCGAGTAAAAGTATTGAAAAGTATCTGAATGGCATTGTGTGCCCCATAAGTTCTCAAGCATAGCAGTAGGATTTGTTAATTTCCCTGGTGTCGTAGCAATAATTTTCGATTGCCAAGAATGAGTCATGCCGAGGACGATAGCTGTACTCCAGGGAGACCCGAGTTTCCCCTCTGGACTCGCGTCCTCCCTGGCCTCATGCCTTCGGGAAACAAACGATCCGTGCCGAATAGGTCTTAAGTCATTGCTTTAAAAAAAATGCGAACCCTTCAGCGTGATGTCAATTCGTTCTTCTTCTCGCAATTCTCCCCGAGTCATTTGGTGCTCGCAGAGTTTTTCCACATTCACAAAATTGCGAGTAGTTTAGTTTCACCGTGAAATACTTTATATGGACAACAGACAAATTACTGTTTTAGTTGTTATAATAAAAAAATGGTATGCTTGGTAGCTGAATTATGTTTGAATTAATTTAGGATGGGGCTAAGTCTTTTTTAAAAATAATTCCACAAGTTCGCACGCAAAAGGGGCGTTGCTGGACCGCAAGAAAAATTGGAATCCACTTGTGGGCTAACCACAGGCTCGTGTATTAACGAATGGGATTTCTCGGGTCGAGGCTTACAACTTATAATCCCAACACATCCCGTGATAGCTTACCTGCTCGACTCGCCCGAAGATTAAGCTTGCACCCCCATGTTGCACAGAGGAATAAGCATCCCATGCGGTGCTTTGCATCGCTTCCCTCCTCGTCTCCCTTCTCTCTGACACCCCTCGAATCAGCTTAAGCTGGGCGCGCATGCACGCGCCATTTAGTCCACGCTTTGCACGCATAAACGCATAGGATATTACGCGATTCCCGGCTACAATATTGCCCCGATCGGCTGAGTAAATTGAATCTCAGAGGCGAACAAGCTCTGACAGAACACGGCCACACCCTCTCTACACGATCGGAATCATCTGTCGCGGCGAGGAATAGAGTAATTAGGGTGGCAGCGGTCTGGAGACGAAAAATCCTTGCAATTTCGAGAAACTGAAAATATATTATCTATTATTGAAAACTGTTGTGCTAGATCCGGGGAATGAGGAGGATGTGGAACAAGTTCCCATTGCAGTGCTGATACTACATCAGCTACATGATAGGACATCCTTTCAACTCGCCAGGTATTTTTATTTGCAGTTTTTATTGCACTCTTTCAAGGTGTTGACGATATAAATCAGCATTGATAGTTGTATTTGAACTGGGTAACTCATAACAGAACTAATGCAGAAATTTAGTAATTATCGCAGACGAGGTATAAAATAGGCAATGCGTTTTTCTGTCCCAGGTTGCAGGATCCCAAGACCCTTTACCATTTTAGGGTCACGTGCAGCGTTGTCGGTAAAGCCTCGAAACAGATTGTAGCGCCACGCGAGGAGGGAACTGGTATTCAACACGCGAAAACATGTTAATCGAAACCCGCGATTTAGAAATGTTAAAGTAATAATTTAAAGGTTAAAATTAAGAACACTCATTTAGCATTAACATTCATTTATCGAACGATTAAATATTGAGAATAAAAGAGAATGAATTCGGCGTAGAAAATCAGCATTTGCAAATTCACGGCCAAATGTTACTAATTGTTTGATATCTCGAGTTATATCGATGATAGTTAATAATAATTTATACTGGCCGGTTAGTGCAAATGTTGTTAACATTATTTATAGTAGAAATAGAGACTGGGATGGATATTTTAGCAGAAAATCCATTTTTGCTGAAGAATTCGTCGGATTTCGAAATTGTAATCAACCGTCGACCTTGTTTTGATCGGGGTATATAGGGAGCTCACGGAGCTCCAAGTACTCAGTCGTCGTCGGTCCTCCGGGCCTGGAGGACCTCCGGGGACCCTGGTGCTGCCGAGCTACCTGGACCTACCTGGAGCTACTGGACCTCCTGGACCTCCTGGACCTCCTGGACCTCCTGGACCTCCTGGACCTGCTGGACTTCCTGGACTTCCTGGGGACCTGGTCAGGGTTTCAGCTGTGGTCCTTCCTGCACCCCCTCGCCCCCCTTGGAATGGAGTTCCCGCGTCGCCTGGACTTTCTGGGGACCTGGTCAGGGTTTCAACCCTTGATCCTTCCTTCACCCCCTGGGCCCCCTGGCCTAAGTTAGCTTATTCGGTTGGTGCCGATGAAATTTTCGGGTTCGTTACAAGCTATTGAAAATGTTATTATTCTGCCAAGGTCAAAATCTATTTCTCTTCCTTTATAACTGATTTCTTCGATTGTTTTTCATCATCTGTCCTATTTCATACATTCCTTCGTGGATTTTTGCATAAGTTGTTCTATTTCGTGTATTTTTTCGATGTGTTTACATGATCTGTCCTATGTCATGCATTTCTTTGATGGGTTTAAATGATTTAATTTATTCGATGCATTTCTTCGATGTGTTTATATGATTTATTTTATTTTAAGCATTTCTTCGATGCGTTTACATGATTTATTTTATTTTATGCATTTCTTCGATGCGTTTACATGATTTATTTTATTTGATGCATTTCTGCGATGGGTTTACATGATTTATTTTATTTTATGCATTTCTTCGATGGGTTTACATGATTTATTTTATTTTCCCTCTCATGAATCTCATCGATGTATTAATATTTCCTGTTTTTTTGTCATGTAGGTATCTCTACGATGGTTCTGCATGCTCGTGCGTGCTCTTCTGACATTTCAAAGAATCTCGATCGTCACCAACCGAATAAGCATTTACTTAGTTTTCTCTGAACCCACCACACCATTACTAACATAACGTACTTGATTGTTTCAGCTTTTCAGGTTCACCCTTCTGCGAGGAAGGGACACAATAAACTAATATATTTAAAAGAAAGTAGTGAAAAGTGTTAGTGAATAGTGATAGTGACAGAAGACATCTAAGGAAGCCTAGGCTAAGTTACTATAGCGTGAAGTATTTAAGGCCCCATGTAAAATTGCCAAGTAGTCACTGAATCATTAGCTTTGTTGCACTTTAGTTGGCTCCTCATCTCTGACGAGGAGGTCGCCGCTGCATCCGTTTCCGGAAGCAAGCGACTGGACGTGGAATCGGTATGAGTGGATCGGTTTCATCCCCTGGTGTTCTCGTTGAAAGGGAAAAGTTTCGGGCGTAGCGGGTGTACCGCTTGGTACACTGCCTGCGTAAGTCACCCGGTTCGATTCCCAGTCTCAGACGTTAGACGGCTTGAGTCAGGTCACACATAGTGTTGCTCCTGACGAGTCGCATCCGAGCAAGAGGAATCGTTTGGGTGACGCCGAGCGCTTTTCTCTTTCGACTCGGACATTAGGGTGGTAGGAATTGCGCCATTCAATACTCCTTTCATGCTCACCAGTAGTCTTTCCATTTTTGCAGAATTCTTTTCAATCGAGTGATTGCTTGACAGTTCCCTAGATTCTATATCTAAATCGAAGGAATCGATGGAACTTTGTTTCCATCCATCTCTTTGATTTAGTAGGCTAAGTTATTATAGCATGAAGTATTTAAGACGCCATGTAAAATTGCCAAGTAGTCACTGAATCATTAGCTTTGTTGCACTTTAGTTGGCTCCTCATCTGTGATGAGGAGGTCGCCGCTGCTTCCCTTTCCGGAACCAAGCGACTGATCATGGAATTGGTATGGGTGGATCAGTTTCATCTCCTGGTGTTCTTGTCGAAAGGGAAAAGTTTCGGGCGTAGCGGGTGTACCGCTTGGTACACTGCCTGCGTAAGTCACCCGGTTCGATTCCCAGTCTCAGACGTTAGACGGCTTGAGTCAGGTCACACATAGTGTTGCTCCTGACGAGTCGCATCCGAGCAAGAGGAATCGTTTGGGTGACGCCGAGCGCTTTTCCCTTTCGACTCGAACATTAGGGTGGTAGGAACTGCGCCATTCAATACTCGTTTCATGCTCACCAGTAGTCTTTCCTTACTCGCAGAATTCTTTTCAATCGCCTGATTGCTTGGCAGTTCCCTAGATTCTATATCTAAACCGATGGGATCGATGGAAATTTGTTTCCATCCATCTCTTTGGGTTAGTAGGCTAAGGTTTTCATGTACAGGGAGATCGACGGAACTTTGATTCCATCTATCTCTCTACGGGTCTCGAAACGCAGCAACCTCCTCGTGGTGAGACCTGGTAATCGGTGAGAACCGAGCCGATAGCTGCGATTGTCAAATATTCTAGTCGGATATAAGAATTTCTCTAACTTACTAACTGGTGTTCTTAGATGTTCGTGAAAGTGTTATCAATGTATTGTTAAAGGTTTCCCGAGGAAAATGGGTGAAAATTATTCTCCAAGGAACGAGTTTACCAACAGTCGACAAGGTAGATAGACCCGGCAGATAAACCGTGCTAGGAAAGAAGAGGGTTGAATTTCGAGTGTAATTTGCCAAGCCGCCTCGAGAGATGGAGCTTTCGAGGCACACCGGCACACGGCGGGGTAGAGGGTCGCAACGGTCGCACGTTTGCGAGGGTCGGTGGAGCCGAGCTTACGCGCGTTCTGCTTGGTTCTGCTCTCACTATGGATTTGCCATTAATTTCAAGCCCCGAGAAACTTTTGTCCCTCACGCGCGCACCCTCCGCGTTCCAACTACCTGCGGCTTTCCGAAAAAAAGGAGCACATCATTGGATACCATCTGGCGAAAGCATTTTTACTGTAACTGCTTCGAGGGTGTCCTTCCTATATCAATAAGAAAAATGTGGGTCGAATCTCATATCTAACAAACAGAATTACCCCGGAGAACCTATAGATCATGCGAATGATCCGAATACACGATCTTGGATGCACAGAATCATGCGCAAGTTATTAACGCCTATAAAACACTAAATATTGTTTTTCTCACTCGACAAAGTATCCTGTAACTTCATTCAGCAGCTCGAGCAAGCCACTGTAACAAGTTACTGCAACTTTAGGTAAGATCGATGGCAGAGCCTGAAAAATATCGATCTTCGAATTGTTCTCCAGCTCGTGAAAGGTTCTGCTTGAAGAGAATTGAATCTGAATGTCCAACTGTGCCCTGAATATCGAGAGGGAAAAGAAGAAACGGTCCTGTTCCGTGAAACGGCAGGACACGGTGCGCCCCCCTGCGGTATAGCGTTTTCACGCCTGCGAAACGGCACGAAGCGAGGGGGCGGATTTTCCCACGTGGCCGTTAGATCATGCGCGCCCTGAGGCGGGGTTAGTTTTGTCCGTGAGCCGCGTTTATTGCGACCGAGTATTACCTTGACTCCTGGAGATAGGGGAATGGAGAACGGCACGCCGAGGAGGAGGGCACTGCCAGCAGATCGACGCTGGAAAAGCGAAAGTTCACTTTAAACTTTCAAGGGGATCACTCCGCGTGCTTTCTCGGCTTTTCCCTTTTTCCCTCGGTTACGCTTTTCCACGGGACCGTTTCGTTTCACTTTCTCACCGCCGCGGCCAAGGAAATCGCATTACGTTCGTGTTGACGAGTTCCGCCGAGTTTCATACCGCGGACATTTAGTCTGTCTGCCGGCTCACACTTGTGGATCGTCGGGCCAGCGGAAAGGAGATTAACCGTCACACGTTTAATAGTTTTAGAAGGTTTTTCTTCTCCCACCGCTCTTTCAAAATTAGGTGCGAATGCACTTTAAAACTGATAGAGTTTCTTTCTAAATCATATTTCTTTAAAGTTTTCGATGTGTTGGAAATCACAGAATCCTTAAAAACTGTTTAAAGAATTGCAGTACATTTATAAACATTTCGAATATCTGTAGATTATGCAATAAACTTCGTTCAAATGGCAAATGAATCAAGGATTGTGACTCGTTAAATATTCCATCTGAAAATTAATCAGTTCCCCCCTCTGCTACGTAAGTTTCGAGCAAAACTAAAAGATGAAAAAGTCGTTTACAAATTGGTGCCCGCTGTGGTAACCTATTCGTCTTATAATAATTCTAAAACATTTAAAAAGTTTCATTTAAGCCAAATATTCTCATAGGTGCGGCTTTAATTTATTACGTAATTTCGAAGCGATAAATTGATATTTTCAAGAGATCCGTAAGAACGATAAAACAACAGGTAAAAAGAAGCGAAACTCGCGCAAGTAGGAAAGATAACTAGTCGGTTGGCTAAATCCAATTCGACGAGCACATTATCAATACACAGTCGCGTGGCCGCCCTCCTCGGCGTGTACTTTAAGGGATCCGTGCGCTTTAATGCCTGGCAAAAAGACTAATTGTTTGAACAAGATTCCGCTCACGCACGCGTAACGTCGATGTCGCCGTTAGAGACGAGAATTAATTAATCTTGATCCCTGATTCCTTAGCGTGTCTGTATGCCACTACGATATTCAATTTTTCATTCGGCCTCCTCTGATGGCCATTAACACGCGAACAAGTGGAAAAACGAAACTCGGCTATCGGAGACTCGTTATAATATGGAAAAGAAGGACAGGACCATTCGGTTTTATAACTGCTACTATCTTTCGCAAGCCCGTTTCCCTCGGCCCTTGTGTCACATACTATCACGCATGCCTCCGCCGCTTCACCCCTTCGCCCCTTCGTCCCTTCGTCCCTTCGTCCCTTCGCCAAACTTTCGACAACTTGCACGCAGACTGTTTTTTGCTCGTCACTCCCTTCCGCACAAAGCGATTCGTTAACCCATACGTATATCTGTAATTGATGATACCGAAGCAACAACTTTTAACCAGCCCCGAACTTTCGTTAAATGTTCCTCCGTCGTCTTGACGAATTCTAAACATTTATAAGCGATAATGAAATGAAACCACGCTGCTGCGAGCATAAGCGGTTGTTTCTATTAATATATTTTCTCTACGACACGGACAATGAACAGTTTATTCCGTGGCGGCCGATGAAAGCCAAATGTCTGAGCATGGGTTTACCTATACTACTAGTTTCCTGGTTTCTTCCACATCGACAATCAATAACCAGTTTCCTACTCTTTTATCTGACTTTGACTTTTCGTTTATCAATAACGCGTTAGCAATTTGCAAACCCTTTTCTGACTAGACTCGGCTAAAAAGATTTCGGAATATTGCCCAGGTACCATGGATATTAAATACTAAGATCGGCGACATGCGCTGTATAAGCTACCCCTCGAGTTGCTCGCACCTTCTTCGTAGACCTTCGAGACATCGCCCGCCTCTCAAAATGTTAATTTCGCCTCAAGGTTGGAATTCGTGCTCTGGCTGGCTCAGTAGCTCGACAGCATCCTCGGATCCCAGAGAAGCACCTTTTGCCTTAACCTTTCAACTGATTTTTATATGTTCACATTTCAATTTCAATTTACAATTCAATTACCCGAGAGAATTTATCAATTTAACAGTCAAAGCGAATAAGAATCTCAATGGATACTTTTGCATAAAGTGCAAAATTAATAATTTCTAACGTATTTGAAGGAATTACTGGATCGCTCAAGTTATATGCGATCAAGGGCTATTGGATATTGCATTATTAGTTAAAATAGTACGAATCAGATAACGTTTAACGATTAATTACGTTTATGTGTTCATAAGGAATGTCGTTAAAAATGCAAAAAGAAGTGGACATCGTGCGAGGGACCTTTTTCAGCGAGACCTTCCTATTAATTTCCTCGTACAAACATACCTCACTCTGTCACAATATGTACACGGTTTGGCCATTATCCTCCCTATTATTGTTAATTAAAAGCCATGCGCACTCGACGTACATTTATAAAAATTTTACAATTCAAAATCAAGTTATATTCAAAGCACGTAAATTCTTAAATATTATACTATAATTATGTTAAGACCAGCAGCATAGAAATTATTTAATTGAATCAAATCAAGAATCATTCAATTCTCTCGAAGAATAATATTTCGTTAAATATAAATTGACCGCATAGCTGGGTTTATGAGCATTAAAATAAATAACAACATAAATTTATCCAAAGAATGCAATTTTAACATTAACTGTATTTTAAATATATTCAATCAACAATACACCGCAGTCAAAATTATCTATATTCGCGCAAAGAAATTCAAGACTCGTCAATATATTCCTAGGAAAATGATGCGGTGGGGTGAGTTTAGACACCACCACTTGGAATCTTTTTTCTTCCCTGGCCTCCGATATTTCCCAGAGTATCCCGAAGAAGTAGCATTAAGGCTTAGAATTTGAAACAGCCTGAGCCAGCCAGCCAGCCAACCGACCAAGCCAGGGGTTGGAACGTTCCAGTTGCTGTCACATAAATATCCTGAAACCCCCTGAATTCTGGAGGCACGGGTGGTCCCGCCACTCCCAAAGTCCTTGCGTCAAGTTGTAGAAACTCCGCTGGTATCGATTCTCAATTCTTACGACAACGAGAGTGCGAATGAAAGAAAGAGAAACCTAAAACTTTGGAAGTTCCACGCATCAATGTTTCCGTTCAACTTCCTACCAACCGAAGCTGTTTAAATTTAAACGGTGAGTACAGATTGAACAGAGATTCCCCGGAAGAAGTAAACACCAAAGCCTCTGTTTCCTTTCTTTATTCTACGGTTATCCTAATATCGCGTGGCTGTCGCAATATTATCGCATTAGCGGTACGAGGGTACTTGTAATACCATTAAAGTTGTAGTTTGTCGCGAGGCGATGCATAATAATGTCCCTTGCACGGGAGAAACGCGCGTAGAAGGCTCGATGGCGCGGCAAGTTTCGAAGTTCCCAACCCTGTTCGAGTTGCAGAGGGTTAAGGTAACGATAGGATCCGAAAGATTCAAATTTTCATGGGTAAAGTTGGTCCGTGAACTCAACGCGGTTGCCACCGCTCAATACATATTATTATACAATCGCTAAAGAATAATATGAGAACCCTCATTAATAACAGAAAAGTACTGTTTACCGAAATACAGGGTAAGGTAATCAGTTGAAGTAACTCTGACATTGTGCTGCGCTTAAGAAATTATTTTGTGCTTTGCTTTTTAATGAAAAGAGAAGAGCCCGTAACGAAAAATGTTATTCCACCTCCTCGGTTTATTTTTGTAGAAGGAATCGCCCTATAATCGATTGTGCCGTGCTTAAGAAATTATTTTATGCTTCGCTTTTTAATGAAAAGAGAAGAGCTCGTAACGAAAAATGTTATTCCACCTCCTCGGTTTATTTTTGTAGAAGGAATCGCCCTATAATCGATTGTGCCGCGCTTAAGAAATTATTTTATGCTTCGCTTTTTAATGAAAAGAGAAGAGCTCGTAACGAAAAATGTTATTCCACCTCCTCGGTTTATTTTTGTAGAAGGAATCGCCCTATAATCGATTCTGCCACTCGTCTTCATCCAGCCTGTATAAAACCGGAACGACTGCTAAAATTTATGGAAAGGAAACGGGAAAAGTTACCATTCACATTGAAGCTTGAAGAATTACTTAGGAGTATTAAGTTCCGCAAGAAACGCACGAGAATCTCGTGCATGACAGTTGGCCGTAACTTAGCCGCTAAATCGATCAGTTCAATTTCCTTCGCGTTCCTCTGGCCCTCGAGGAGGTAATACGATAACGAGTGACAGATCATTAGGAACACGAAAAGCCTTCGACCGAACGGGGGGCGTATACTGTAACAGCAATAATATCATCGCATAAAGTTACTGCTTGCAAGCTTCACGCAACCTATGACTTGCGATTATCATTTTGCCACTAACGGCAACGATTTATGCGACGGTTAAAGAGGGAACTAATAGGGCTTCTGGGGTGCATATGTAAACTTTTCTCCCTAGTGTTGATATAGCAATTAATACAGAGCTTTGATTTATGAGCGTCTTTATTCGCCTGCTGCGACACCGGAACTTCCTTATTTATCTCCGGTACGCATGGTTGGAGCAAGCGAGACACGAGCCTCGGTAATCGAAGAGATAAAGGCGAACGGATAGGGGAAAAATAGAAATAAATGAATAAAAATACATCGAAAGCATTGATTTTATGACCAATGTTGATAAAGCATTTTTTACTCCTCTCGGTGAGAACTCTAAGTACCTAAATAAGTCCTAGACCCTTTTCTTAAACACTGTTGTGTAACAAACTGAAATGGCGAAAAGGAACTGTTCCTGACAACGTCGTAATCTTTGAAGTGAAGTACCAGATGCGCAAAAGGGAATGTAAGGATCTGCGGAAAGGAGTGTTCGGAGTAAAAGAAGTTGAATATTTATGTTCGAGAAAGTAACGAAGAAAGGAATTGAAGTGAAAGGAAGGGGAAAGAAGGAGTTGCTCACGGCACGTAAGGTCCACCCTTAATCGCGATGCGTGACAGGGGCCTCTACCAAACAACCCCGGTAATATTAATCTTCGATTAAAGGCTTATCGTGCCACGCGGGCATGGATGCGGAAAATTCGGCAACGCGAAAAACCTGGGGGGCCCTTATCTCGGCGTTCCTCGACATCCCTACTTTTATACGCACAATTCGAAAAAGTTCCTTGAAAAAAATGAATATTTTGCGACATACCTATTCAAATTTCACGCCAAAGTATTTGCTTTAGAATATTTATACAAATTTATTACACTAATCATTGACTAATCTTCACTTTTTTTTTTAAGAAAAAGTGAGATCTTACCCCTTTCATATATTTTTGAGGATCCGCCCTATCGCACTGTTAATTCACTGTACATAACTACTCTAATAAAGTTCGTAATATTTGTGATAAAAAATCGAAGCATGAATCCACGGTCCACGCCCGTTCGAAATAAAAGCCTCCTCTAATCGAAACGAGACGAGTTCGCGTATCGCCCGTTCGAAATCTTACGACGATATCTCGGAACGCATTCGCGATATCGATGATACAACGATAGCCACCCTCCTGCCTCGCGTGTGTACTCAATATGTTGCGAGAGACGCGCATCGAGGGCAGAGAGGCTGAGAGGCATTTACGGAGATACCGAGGCAATTCCGGGACGATGGTTAGGTCTATCCTCGAATGGCTAATCGATGCCTGACCGCGCAAATACGCGCGAAGGGCATTCACACGAGGCAAGGTACGCACCCTCGAGTCAACCTTCCACCCTACGCTCCTCTTTTCCCCCCCGTGTAATAACTTTTCCATTGACACCCGCGGAGGCCTTACTCTCCGCAAAACCGTTCTTCCGCGAGGTACGAGGCGGTGGCCAGTGAAGTCCGATGTGCGATAGATAGTCAAATGGATAAAACACCACCGGCTACGTACGGAGATTTACTTCCGTTGCGACGAAAATGTGAATTTCTATCGTAAAGATGGTGAGAACTTGCATTTTAATTAGAAATGTAGAATGTGTGCAATAGGGGTGCCAGAGTCATAGGGCTGCCCACGGACAGTTCCTCACTTTTCTATACTTCCATCTCTACCAGCAATTTACCAGCAAACCAAAGAATAATCTCTACGCGTGCCCACGTGTTTTCCAGTAAATGGAAGAAACGAAAGGGAAATTCCACGAGGTTCCGTAAACGACACGGAATCTTCACGCAGTCGGAACTTTTGCGGTAGGATACGTGTTGTATGTGTTGTACAGCCCGCGGTAAGATTCTGCACGCGTAATCCAATTTAGCGCTCTCTTACTCCTGAGCGGTGCTGCGAGAGCTGGGCGTTGTATCTTTAATTATCTACGGGGCGGAGGGACGAAGGTGGGCCCCAAGGATTTTGCCAGCTACCAGGAGGGTTGCAAAATGGTATCATCTCGTCCTCATGGCCGGGGCGTGGCTCTCCCGACACACAGAATCTCTTCATCTTCTTCTGTCTGGCTTAATGTCCGAGCGAAGGAGGGAACGAAACCACTGGCGGGATACCTCGGCTGTTTAGCGGTAGCTTTACCAAGACAGGTCAAAGCCGCGGTTTCCTCTCGAAAAGCAAAACACTTGGAAAATCTTCCTAATGAAATCGCCCTGCTTTCGCAACGTCAAAGTATTGGCACAGGACACGATTTAGTATTCCCAAATTCTTTTATAACTACAGTAATATTCTTTAGTAATTTATATAATCCTAAAATACTGTAAATAAAAGGCAATATAGAAAATATAGAAACGAATAAGTGTTCCAACAATTATAAATACTTGTACCGAACAAGGTCCTCCTCCACCAACACTTTCATCCAGCACTGTAGTTCGTTAATTATGCAATAATTTAATCTGTTAAGCACAGATTTTCTATTTTTAAACTAATTAAAAAAATTAGCAAAATATCGCAATTTTATTTCAAAACAGCGCATAAAAACATAAAAGATTTATTATGTAATATCGTAATTTAGTGGAATTACCCAAGGTATAAGATTAGAAGTATAAATTGCACTAATCTGTCAGTGTGGAGATCAATTAATCGCGTTGGAGGGTAGGTATACAAGAGGTGGACGAGGCAGTGGAGGACTGAAAGCAAACAACTGTTTAGTACCCTCAACTACCTGTGCAGTAGGTACTTGAAACATGCTTTCGTTTACGAGCCGTTGGCGACAGACGTTGGCTGTTACGTTTTTTCCAACTCGCTATTGAATATCTAACTTTACATAGCTCCCCCAATACTTGACATTATTTGCTTCCTAATATCTTTCACAACGTAGTTCGTTTTATATACATATAACCACATTTATTTAAAAAAGTATGGGTACGCCTAGAAAAGAACCGTTTGGTAGAAACGAAAGATTCGAAAAATAAGTGACTTGAATATAAAGTTTAAAATTTTTAAAATTTTAAAAATTCTCGAACATCCCTCGTTAGCATTTTATCATCTGCGAAACGTCTACTTGAACCGCGGAGGTGCTCGACGGTTGATGTCGGAAGCAGGAGCCGAGAAGAGGAATGGACGACGAGCGAGGCTGAAGTTGGAGCATTCGCGCGGAAAATTATCCGCGGAACGAAGAGGCCGAGGAGAGGGCGGCAAGGTCAGGTTCGTGTACAGACAGCTGGGCGCGCGGCGCCGCGGCGCGTCTATCCGCGAGATATTAATTAAGACAGTCATTAGGAAAAAGCGACGAGTCGGCTGCGCATTCATGTGGAAAATTATACTCGGTGCCTGGGCGTCGTTGCGGGCAATTCCCTCGTTCGATCTCCCTCCGCCTTTTTCCTATGTGCAGTTCGAAAGCGATAAAGGCCCCTGTTACATCGAACGAGCATATTGCATGTCACTGGGGTAGAAAGAATGCGACCATTTACAGTCGACTACGGTGGATCCGCAGATTCACCTGGCAAGTGGTAAGGTATATTTAATTTCATAATTCTCTTTTACGTGCGTGCTTTAACCAGTGTAACGGACCTGAAATAATTTCACTAAACTCTCGAATAATCTGTAGACAAATTAGCAACTGAGCGTTCGACTAAGTAAGTATTATCTTTCGAATAGTGAAATAAAATTAAATGTAGACTTATACGAGACGTATGCTTTGTAAATAATTACTAAAATATTTAAACAAGTAATGGTTTTGTTCAGCCACTTCAACATTGCATTACGAAAATAAATCATTTTAAGAAGAATATTTGATTTCTATAAAACATTGAATCTAAATGTTTGTTATTCCCAGTTAAATTAGAGCATTGACACTTTTGGTCCTGGGCAAATAAATGATCTCATTTGTAAAATGCGTACCCTCTGTCATCTCACCCTGTATAATATATTCGAATTCCGTTTTCACGCCTATAATTACAAACGCGAAATTGTGTATTCTTTCTCCCCGGTTCTCCCTCAAACCGGAATTCAGAGTACGTAGGAAGTAATACAAGGTCGCGTACACTCGAACACGTATTGGATCAACCCCAATGATGAACGGGAACAGGAGTGAATTGTAGTAAACGTAACGACGACACTGCCATGTAGAGTGCTCGTGTTAATTACGTTCAGCTCGCCGAGGAAAACGAATGCAATTTCCACAAACGTACGATCAAGGAAAAGACACAGATCTATATTTTAGGGAACTCTTCCCTAATTATAATACATTGATTTGGCGACGCTTCCGCTTTGACTTTATTATTAACAAAAAGACTATAAAACTGTACTAATCGTTTTGCTTATGGAAAAGCATTCCACGAGCTGATGAAGAATCTCTTTGCTTTATATCAGAATTCTGTTTATATTTTTTTTCTTATAATACCTACTAACTGTGTTTTTTGAGTTTCACTACTTTTCAATACTATTGATTATGTAAACATGATTTCTTACCTTTACGGTCTCCTGAGGGGAGTACCTCGCAGGGCGGTGGGCTTGAGCCTGGGCCTGCAGGCTCATTGCTGTACCATAACTGCTACACCGAAAATTCTAGGAACAAAGAAACACAAATATTCAGATTTCAATCGTTTCCGTCCTATTCTGTTAGAATACATTACTTAGGTGGATTAAACCGATTAAACGTAATACAACAAATGAACAAAAATATAACAGTGATAAGTACGCAAGGTATCGGAAGTTTCAAATGCAAAATTTCGATATTTAGGTAAAAATAACACAGACCCGCGATGAAAAAGCTTTTCTCAAAATTTCAACTGTCTTTAATATATCTCTGGGTGTTGAATTCGAAAAGCACAATAAAAATTTCATACTACTAGTTTCATTCGATCACATGTCACAGCACAAAAACGTCAAAGCAAATTCTGAAAATCCTATGAGATTATTTTGCATTTACATTTTTGCAAATTCCTATAAAACCTGCACACATTTCGAGCAAAGATTTTATGAACCTGCGTCTTGCAGCCCTGTGTAATTATTGAGTACCAAGTTTGGTGTATCCGGGCATAAATTTATCTAGCAATTTAATCAGTCAATTATCTGACAGGAAATTGGCCAAGTTCAGGGCGACATTGAGCTCCCCGATTAAAGGCGTTAATAATCTTTAGCAACATGAAAAAGACGCGATTGTTCCAGAAGAGGCAGATAAAGCCAGGCCTTGGAACAAGAGGCGAAGTAGACGAGAGAAGGGTAGAGGGTGCCTGGTTGGCTGGTTGGCCTGTCAATACGAAGAGCTACGTGACTCAGGTACCAAATGACATATTCGATCGAAGGGCCGGAGTTCCTCCTCCCTTTCGGAAACCATCCCGATTTTCCGCTATTCTTTTAGAAGGAGCAGCTACGAAGCATACGATATTTTCTCCAACCCACTGACCTTTGTAAATTCGTTGCTTCAACAGCCGATATATTCATGCTGGAGCTTTACGTCTATAAATAAAAATGGCAAAAGAATTCCAAGGTACGCGGTGCTATCGACCTATTCTATATTCGGAGTAAATGAAAACGCTCAGCTTCGAAAGGCAAGCTTTCATAATTCATACTGTCTATCAATTAATATTGCTACATGTTAAGGAATACCAACGAATCTGTTTCTACAGAGATCGAAGGAACGGAAAGAAATATGTACGTCCCCTTGAACCGGCAACCTCGGGTCCCTGAGAATCTGTTTAATAACGAGAGCAATTGACTTTCAGGAAACCGTATACAAACGGTCAAAGAGAGCCGCGCGTTTCACAATGCTTGGAGTTTGATTGAAGAGTTACATCAGGTACTGTTTCAAGTGAAAGAGAGGAGAGGCGAAAGGCGATCGTCTCGCGGCAAAACGCGAGGCACGTCGATTATTCCTTTACAAAAGAGGGAAAATAAGGGCAAAGGGAAGCGAACAAAGAGTACACGGAGGGGGAGGGAAAGAAGGGGAAGCACGTTGCGCGAGCGATCGACGTGCAAAAGAGACAGAAGGGAAGCACTCTCGCGATACGGGAAAGCTAATCGAGCGAAAAGCATAATTAATCACGGTGAATTTGTCGTGATTAACGACGATCGCGTTTGTCCCTGGTGGCTGCGAGTATAAACATCGTTAATGCGCGACAAATGGACCCACCTATTCGCGGATTATTCACGATTACACTCAAACCTTGTTACATATTATTCGCACGTGTGTGCGTAATGCTTTCTCTTGCCGCTGCCCCATTAGCATGTGTAACATGTTATCCCTCGGATACGGGGTCGCGCTTTGGAAATTCCTTCCAGAAACACGGGAATATTGTGGAACAGAATTACGACTAATCCTCGAATAAATGGTACCCTGTAATACGCGGAATATAACAGTCGAAAGATTAATTTAGTTTTATTCCTTGAAACCTGACGACGCGCACCTTTCTTGGGGGAAAAAAAAAAGGGAAATTATTTCACAACTACCTTTCCCTATTCGTCGATTTTATGGACATGGAGGAAAACTGAGGAAGAAGACTGCAACGCGCGAAAGACGGTATTCTGGTTACCAAGAAAAATAAATGAGAAAAACTGAACTAGTAAAAAATCGGTATTCATATAAAAAACGCTAGACACTTTGCTGCTAAAAGGAAACAGCTCCACAATTTGCTGAAATTTAGTTACAGGTATCGTTGAATGTAAAAGAAAAATCTGAGTAGATTGGTGCAAGAAAGAGGCAGATCCGATAATCCAGCCCCAAGTTACAAGGACTAAAGTGTGAGTTTTCACTGCAGTTGAAAAAATCGTTCTGTAGATTCTGCTACTAAAATTGTGTTGATTGATCTTCTCTGATATGCTTCCGTTTGACGAAACGCTTTAATAGAAAAATCCTTGGGGCTATTTTGAAAAGATTTTTTGCCTCGGTAGTTTATGTAAAATTGTAAAATCGTAAAAAAAATC
Organism: Andrena bicolor; assembly: GCA_960531205.1. Classification (NCBI taxonomy): domain Eukaryota; kingdom Metazoa; phylum Arthropoda; class Insecta; order Hymenoptera; family Andrenidae; genus Andrena; species Andrena bicolor. The sequence continues at coordinate 38,026,704 of OY482667.1, read as the reverse complement.
AATTCGATATTTCAGTAAATTTAATCCCCGAAAAAACGAGGAAGAAAGATAAAGATTGGTAGAGAATTCACTGAAATACGGAATTTCGTCCAGAAAAAGTCACTTCGCAACCACTGTGCGTCGATTGTATTTCCACTACGTCCTAATAATACATTTCCAGCGTAACAGCGCCATAAAAATCTATCAGCCTAAAAGGAAGAAAGCATAAACCAGCTCCATTATCTCCTTTTGCCGAGTTCGATCGCGCACGAATCGGCCGCTAAAGCCTGAAAACAAACGATGCTCTTCCAGGCTGTGCGCGTATCTGTGGATCGAATGCAAGAATCGAAAACGTAGAGGCAAAAGAAAGGCGACCGGCTGGGGGTAACGTCGTTAGTTTCCGGTTGGCCGTACGCACTTCCATCGAGTCCCAAGCGGCGACCCCTCACGATGCACGGGGTCCCATGCTGTCTAATGAGGCTCGACACCCGCCTACCCCCGGCTCCCATGATACTCCACACCATAAAGTCCGATGTTCGAACTGTTGAACGCGCATGCACCGAACTACACACGTATTTTATATATCCTCTCTCTCTCTGTTCCTCCCTGCATCTCTGGCGCGTGATGCGAACGTACGTACCCTCCGCTTCTCTGCCTTCTCTCGTCGTTCCTCTCAGACTTACCATATCCCGCCCCCTCCACCCTCAACCATTGCATGGGTACGGATACATATTACAACGCCATAAATGGATTAATGGCATGCCGAACGATTAGTTACGGCATCGGTTTTACGGTCCCGTGGGTCACGGCTTAAAAGACGAACCCCGAAACAAAGGGCAACTGTAAGATTATAATAAGGGAGAGTCAACAGCGTGTATGTGTATATCCACGTGGTGATGCCGCGTGCAAATTTGCTTAGACGACGTTGTAAGTAAAAGTTTAAAATGTGTGACACTGATTTAATGATTGGATTAAGGTGCGTTTAAGGGGAGGTTCCGATTTTTTGAAATTCCTCAAAAGGAAATTACGTCATTGGATATATATGTACTTGAAAACCTTTGGGCCAGTAAGTATTTAAATACACTCGCGCTTTAGTAAACCTGTGTGCAATGATGTGTGTGCATTATTTTGTTTCATAGATACCTAATATAAACAGCCTGAGTGATATTAAATTTTAAAGGAGAAAGCATTCTTATGAGGCAAATGAGAAATTTCATGTATGCAATTATGTTATTATGAATAATTCTGTTTTTAAAGGATGCTTACATATTTAAATGCAATTATACTGTGGAATTGCAACGTAATACGGTACAGGAAAGTCTCGTTACGCTTAATTTACCAGAAGAATAATAAAACAGCAGAAAATAACGCATTCCGTCTCGAGTGCCAGTCTCATTAAGTAAGGTGATCAGGGTTTTACCACGTTTAATTACTCGTACGCCACGAAATCGTACAACTTCATTGCAACATACAGGGTGTAACATAATACGTAGACACCACTTATTGTACTACGGATAGATTATTTAGACACTTAAATACAATACGAACGTATAAGTATCTGGTTAGATTTAATAAAAGCAGTATAATTCAACATTTAATAAAATAATTTCGCATCAAACATCAAACACTGGTCCTAGACTCTTTATTTTCTCTTTTGTATGGATTTCTTTTATTCTAGCTTGTGTATGCTGTACGCTTGTATGTGTAATAAATACATAATAATAATTATAGATATAGGATTTTGCAGAAAATTGTTCCACGTACAGGAAATTATTAAAATTATTAAAATTCCTTGCCGCGGAGCTGATAACGCAAAATGAGAGAAATATTTGCTCCCAACAATTTGTGGGTAGTGCACAAAATACATATTTAATATCGAACGATTATTTGCAATTGAAGCACCACTTTCTTCGAATCCGAATTGTTGTATAACAGTGTTACGTGTACAAATTTTTTTATTAATATCATATTTATTATACACACTTAAAATATTTATTTTCATTTGAAAAAATGTAAAGAAGAAATGATGTCCACAAACAGTGAAGAATGAAATATCTGAAAAAATTTTATACCCACGTTTCTAATAGGACTAGGAGTTAATTAATGAAACGATTACATAATGGAATATGCAAATTCGTGTGCTTAAATCGTATAAAGCGATCAAGAAAATTGTATCTCATCTGGTCCCTTAGATAAAGGGGGCTAAGAAGGGGGTAAGATAGAATATTTTAAGCAAGTAAGGCCTCTTTGCATTTAATTAGGAGGAGGACCATCGAGGAAACAGTAAAGTAAAGAAGACAAGGCTGGAACTAGCGAAAACCCACCGTAGCAGCGGTACATCGGTATGGGGTTTTCTGGTATGGTGTCGAGGGTTCGCGTCCTGACAGTGATCGAGAACCGCGATGCTATCTTCGCGGCTCGATAACGACCAGCGGAAGTATCGCTTTAATCACTATATCCGAACCCCGTTCCCCTGGCACGCCATTGGATACCAGATCGTTTCTCATGTAACCTCGTCGAAACTGAATGTAATCGGTTACGTGTGCGACTTCTTCAACGTTTCTACGATTACACAACAATATTAACGAAATCCCTAGATTTTTCCCAAGCAATGCAGGAGGTGCAACTAACAAGATTCCCAACGCTAACCCTCTGTGGACGACGAGCCCATATATACGTTCGCTCGGTACGCACAGTCCATGCGGACCACGCCGACAGGCGTTCAGTGAGTACGATAATCAAGCGAGGCTAGTAGATTTCCGCACACCACATGCGCCAAGCGTTTCCGCATCCGCGCTCAAAGGGTTGAAGTATATTATTTTCTGATTCGATACCTGAACGTCGATGTTAAAAAATAAAAATAAATGTGATTGCAATATAAGAACTTCTTACTGTATCTACTTGTAAGAAGTGATCTCTCGAAGCTTCATAAATAAATGTAATGATCTAATAATCATCTAAAAGATACGCATCCACGATGTGTACCTATAGCGAAGGTGTAAAGTTGCCGGAAGCTTCTCGAGGAAAAGGATGAGAGGTTGGATACAGAAAGTAGAATACAAACGCGCGCTAATTTCATAGAAGAGAATAAGGCAGAGGGTGGAAGAAGAGAAGGAGAAACTGGAGGTGGAGGAGGCACCATAAGGTCTGGAAGGCCCCTTATGCTATCGATCTGTCCCCACCTCGACGATACTACGCTCCGTGCCACACCATGCACCCCCATGGAACACTATATTGTTCTCACTCGCGCGTCATAGTGTGGGTGTGCGCCAGTGTGCGCCAGTGTGCGCGCACGCATTTTATCCACTACGAGCATGTGCTAGTGGGCGCGTTCGTAGATGTATATTAATGCACTGCGTTTACTTCCATGAGTAGAGACCATGGACCCCCTCACACCTGCCCGCAACGACACCGTTGCGTCACGAACAACGCAACACCCATGCCACCGCAATAATCACCTAGTAGGCATGCCGGATGTTTGGGAAAGCTGCACTTGGGTCTATATCGAATTCTGTATTTATCGACAGAAGCAAATTTTCCCCTAAAATCACAGAGAAATATTTATCACGTTACGTTGCACGAAATATTTCTTGCGACACCTATACTTGTATATTTTATTCTCGAAGACGATTCGCAGGGTTGGTGCCTTGAATTTTGTTTCTGTTAATACACTTTTTGTGTGGGTAACGATTTTGATGGGAAAGGTAAGACGCAACAAACACACTGGAGGATCCATAAATGAAAATTTCATTTATCTTGGATAAGGAAGAGACGTAATTTAATTTTTCCCATGGCAGAGATACATTAGCTTTCCCGCAGGTTCCTTTGCCCTTCCTGCTGCTGAGTTTTATTACGTCGTATTCTTATATAACTCTTTTGTAGCCTTTACAGTTTTCTCGAGTATGCATAATTTTGAAAATTTCACTGTGCCTGCTTAATAAACACTGAATATTAAATATTCAAAGTATGCTCGAATATTGAAGAACTTTTTATATTTTTCTTCGGCATAACTATGAGGAACGCAATATTTTTTCATCGCGTTAGCTGTCAACCCTTCCCTACAGGGAGACTGGTTCAAGTTTAAATGAAACTGTAAATGAAGTTGAATCTTCTATTTTCATAATGCCGTTATAAATTAATTACAAATTTATGCAAAAATGTGTAAAAATATTATCCAAGTTTATAGGTCAATGTTACACTATTTTTTGCATCAATAAAGATGCAAAAAATACAAGGTTTACTGATTCTCACATTGCTTGGGCAGCAAAGAATCTTCGATTAAAATGTAGTCAATCATATAATATAAGAAAACTGTGAAATTTTTTTTTCAGAATATGTTCATTCTGTTCCTTGGAAAAAGGAACCGAAGCATTGGTAGCTGAAGCAAAACATATATAAGTTGAGTAAACTCTTGTTTTGCCAACTGTATCCCCGCCTTAACAGTTTGACTGATGTCGACGTGCTCCGACCGGGGTGAGTTAAGCAAAACTTTTACGGCAGAAGCGACGGTTCGAAAAGGCCCGGCCAACTTAAAAGGGCATTTCTGAAAACCTTGCGCCACTCAAAGTGTTGAACAAAAGAACGCGGTATTTGCTTAAAAAAAAGTCAACCCTATATTAACTTCCCCTTAAAACACCCGATAAATCGCTTTGCATTTTCCTGCAACCCCTTGCAATACCACTGAAATCAAGCAAAAATTGACGCGCCGCATTCGATATGCATCCATAGAAACTAAGGTTGGGGCCAGATACCTATATTGGCCGGTGAGTTTCGTGAGGAGTATTCTTCTATTCTCAACGTTTTCTGACTCGCTCTCGCCTTGCCAGAAAAGAAGCGCGCCAGAAGTGGTGGGGATAGCGCCGAGCTCTTAACGTGTAGGCCAAACCGAGCTCTTAGCGTAGAAACACATACATCAGAATAGGTGTGCGTTAGCTGCGAAAACGAATTCACCGGCCAATATATCTGGCCCCGGCCTTGAGTACTCGCGACATGTAAGAGAAACATGGCGAGCAAAGGTATTCCCGCGATCAGAAAGTTTAAGGGCTGACTCTCAGGAACAAGGTTGCCCGATCCGTCTGTCGTGTCCTGGGCTCCTCCCCTCTGACGTGGACATATGGTATTCCACTTTTCATAGCGCCCTGCTCGCGAGAAATGGAGAGAGACAGCCTACAGGAAATCAGGATATCAGATAGAGGGAGGGGAAGAGAGACACAGAGTCGGAAATAAAAGAGGATGCGAAACTATAATCGAAGGTGGCAGAGGAGGACAAGAAGATCGGTCAACGCTAAAGGACGCGAGGCAAGAAGATAGCGGAGGAGAGGAGAGTTCCATGAGAAAGATTAATATCTCTATCAGAGAAGTTCAGCGGAGCGGGCCATTTATCTACCTACGGGCCTACAACACGCCCCATTCCTCGCTCCTCTCGTCCTCCTCGCCTCTCTTTCTCAACAAATCTTCCAAGGAGCTCGCCCTCTCCAACAGTTTATTTAACCCTCCACCCTAGCGAACGGTAGAAAAGCAAATCTATGTGCCCAGATACAACAGGGAGGGATAAAAGGGAAAACGAGCTATAGTGTCCACGACGAGAGACGGCGATCCGCGATGCCGGATGTGACCGACGAAATTCGATTTAACACTCGGCGCAGTTTCGAAACAGCGGGGACGCTCCTAATGAATTCCGAGTGATCCCGCCCAGGCGAGCCAGGCTGGCTTGTAAAGATTTCAAAGGACAGGTTTCAGCCAAACGTATTATTACATTCGACTGGCAACGAACATTCATCGAAGCAATTGCGAGAGCAATGTAGAGATACGTCGTTGCTAGACTATAGTATTAGGTCAGTGTACAAATTCTTTTTCTACAACGTCTTTTTTTTACTACACCTACTTGCACTTTTGTCAGAAAAGTGGCAAAAGGAAAAATAGGGTAGATGTACCGTTTGTGGCCATTGTACTGTTTTTGGCCATGTGCATAATTATCGCGTTTTTTTTAGCTCGAAATGGCTTGCAGACACTTAATTATGTGTAGAATTTCAAACCGTAAATATTTTGTTTAGTATACCACCAGAAATATAAGGTTACATTTATTGCTTACGCGAAAAGTGGCAAGTGGCCACAAACGGTGAAAAATGGATTTCTTATATTTTTTAACTTTATTAATTCTTTAAGGATTTCTCTAGTTAATGGCAACTTAGACATTAATAGTAAAGATAGTGTAAATTTTAGTAAAGCTTTTAGTTTCCTGATTTGGAGTACAATTTTAAAGTTAATTACGATGAAAGTCACTGAAATCCTTAAAGTGGCCACAAATGATACATCTACCCTACTTGGTATTAAAATATAGTATTTCAAAAAAACATGCAATGTATATTTACTTTCATTGAACACCGTGGTTTAATAAAGCGAACAAACTTTTCACCCATTTAATAGAATATTATAAATGGGAACGATAAAAGGACGAAGGGACTGCTGTAAACTATAATTTTAGATGGCAGTGGTGATCTTACATACGTACTTACGATTAGCAACAACTAGCGAAGCCGATTAAGCGTAGTCGGAGTGAGTAAATTAAACTCTATCTCTATCTTGACTAGCCTTTGTAGTCCAAGCAGTCTACGATTATGTCGCGACACACGCAACGTCCCGTACTGTGATCCCACAAACCCCGCTGCGCCCCGTCGAGATACTCGGAAATGCAAAACGTCAACAGTAAACCGCGTGGCGCGAAATTACGTCGACCTTAAACTAATAACCGACGCGCAGTGAAATTACACGAAGAAATAATCGTTATTTGTACATCCTGAAAGTTTTTCAACCTGCCATCGAATAGAATTCTGAGTAAAATTGTGAAAATAACGTTGCTATCACTGTAAAATCGGAAGATTTTTTTATAGCAAAAAAGCGATTCGTACTTTTGTAGGAAATTTGTTTTATGCAAAACTTGATCGCGAAGTATTTATATAAGTACAGCATTGCATTAAACAAATTCATTTTACCCTTTAATAATATTGACGAATGATTGGCATCATCAATAATATTTTCCGAAACTTGAATGTGAAGGTTTAGTGATTGAGCGTATACAAATGCATCGTTATAACCGCGAAAGATCATTTTGGGGGGTCGTTAATAACTCGGAGCGATACCGAGGCCACCAACGAAGAATTCTTCTCATTTATGATTTAATAGCGAGGTCGAGGAAGTCGAGCTCGTCGACTCTCTATACACGAAAAATTCCTTTCGGGGATTTTGGCTTTAAATTCCCCCCTCTGCTTCACTTCCACACCCCAAGTATCTTTTCAATATTATTTCCCTTGGATCCCTCTTTCTTTAATGTTTCCATAAACTCTCGATATTATCCTCGCTGTTCGCAACATTAATGTAATCAGAGTTGAAGCATAAATTTTCTTCGCCGAGGAAACATAAATACTATATAATATTCAAACCATATTCGTTCCCTCTTGACGCTCTGTGACAATCAAAGCTTTACTCTGGCAACACCGGGTGCTCTAAGCTAGTGAATAATAGAATTAATAGCACAGAAAAAGGAAGAAAAAGACTTTGGGAAAGATGGCCAAACGAAGATTTTTTAAAACTTAAATTTTCGATGATTCTTTCTTCATTCTTGTTTAACTTTTGTAACTAGTTGCAAAGGCGAATAATTATTAAAGTATCTCGTGTTATAATTGTTTTTATTTAAATCATGAAACCTACATGAGATGATAAGAAACGTTGACATAAAAGAAAATTTTCTGCAAGTTTAAAGATGCCTCTTTCTATTCAAAAAGAGTTTAATCCAATATGACCAACAGTTCTTGGAAAAAAATTTTAAATATCAGTTACTTCAGGGGCTGTTAGACGAGAAACCCCATTAATCGGAATACGATTATATTTAAATCATAAAACCTACATGAGATGATAAGAAAGGTTGACATAAAAGAAAATGTTCTGCAAGTTAAAGATGCCTCTTTATATTCGAAAAGAGTTTAATCCAATATGACCAACAGTTCTTGGAAAAAAAATTTTAAATATCAGTTACTTCTGGGGCTGTTAGACGAAAATCCCCATTAATCGGAATACGATTATATTTAAATCATAAAACCTACATGAGATAACAAGAAACGTTGACATAAAATAAAATTTTCTGCAAGTTTAAAGATGCCTCTTTATATTCGAAAAGAGTTTAATCCAATATGACCAACAGTTCTTCGAAAAAAAAATTTAAATATCAGTTACTTCAGGGGCTGTTAGACGAGAAACCCCATTAATCGGAATACCCCAGGTAAATGTGCCCATGCAACTTCATATCGTTCGCCAGGACCACTGAAAAGTGGTGACCCGGCCTGAGGGCGTCAAACGCACTTCGAGGGAGGACATTTCTCAGATGAGATAGTGCGGAAGTGCACTATGTGTTGCGCGGTATCCGAAGCGCGTACATTTGTACGGATGTCTTTATCGCCTTATGAGCCCCATAAAGTGCCGTTGTCGGTTGTGCTCTCCTTGTATCCGTACTGTACAGCGCCGACCGTGAAAAGGGAGCGAGAAGGAACGAGCGTTTAGCCGTTGCATATGCACCGTATTATGTAGGTATACGTATCGTTGTCCTCGGTTACGGCTGTTTAATGCGTGTACGTGGAACGCGAAGCGCTGAAGAAACGGAAGGAAGTGATTTATGAAGGAGTGCTCGGAGAAAAGGTTTGATAACGAGAGCGATCCAAGCCGATTCCGGCACGCTCGCCTTTCTCGTGAGCTCCCGAGGGAGAATATTAACGATAGATCTGGTATAGCCGGTCACAATGGACCTGTCCATCAAGATCGGCATGCCTTAAAGAACTAACTCTCACGGAGGACAGTGGTGACTCGTTTGGGATAGAAATATCTTCTGGCTTTACCGCAATAATTTTGCAAAGGCTGTTATTGGGAAACCAAGATTTTCGATACGCCAACTAGTGGCAGAAAATTAAACTACTGTGAGTAGGTCGAAGTCCATACGATTATCAGTGTTTATATAGATAAGTTGTGAAAAACGAGTGTTTTTAAATCTTTTCGAACACTAAATTTTTACTTCTTCGATTAATAAATACTTGGGATCCGGGCCTACTCGCAATAGTTTGCCAATTTACCACCACAGCGCTGAAAGCTAAGCCACGCCTCCACTTGCTTTCCCAATACTCAACTGAAGTGTACCGTGGAAATCACTTGCCTGGCGTTTGGAATTTACAATACTTTTTTAACTATTATCTTTACGAAAAATAATGTAAGACGTTCAGACGCTGTTAAGTTTTATTCACCAGTTTTTGATCATCACGCAAGAATTATTTTTTAAATGTCCAATTCAGCGCAACGTGCCTACACAAGAATGCCACGTTTATGGAACGAAAGTTCGGTACGATGAAAGATATAAAGGTTGAATTTCCGTGGTTTCGAGCATAACTCACAATCAGCGATGTATTACCAGCTTGACCGGTCTAACGATCTTATTGGTCGTGTTCCCTCGCTATCGGCTGTATGGATCGTTAGCGCGACAGTTTCCGCGTACTCTCCATTATGTCGTTTAGGCATCCAAGGGACGTGATTTTTTTGGATATAGAAAAGATAATCAAGAATACGGTCGAGAACAATGAATACGAGCACGGCGATGCGGGTCGCAAAGATCGCACTCCAGATAAATCATCATAACCTTTAGCCATCCGCATCGGGAATCCTACTATAAAGTATGAAACCGTTACTCGTGCCCTATCGCATTTTACGCTTACACACGTCAAACTCCCTTCTATATTTCTCTGATCCATTTTATTCTTATCGAAACGCTATCTATTAGAACGAAAACTTTTATTGTCGATTGGCTTGCTGATAAAACTGACCAAGTCCTTTTTTTTTTTTTTTTTTTCAAAAAATGAAATTTTGATCCTCAGCCAATGCCAGGTGCATTCTCTTTTAATTACCTCTTTTGGTAAGAGGATTGTTATAAACCACACGGCACTTACCACGGAACCGTTGATTTGGATTTTGGAACGTTCTTCGACGAAATATCAGCTCGATAATAAAAAAAGACTATGTATTATACTTTCCTGACATAAAATAAATGTTAAGTCAAATAATGTAACAAATACTTCTCTAATTACATAAACGAGAAAAGTTTATTCACAAATCGTTCCCTAGCCAAATAGTACTTGACGTGCAAAAGACCACTAATGTACATAAATCTGATACGAAGTTGCATGTCTCTTATAGAATACTTTAGCATCATGCATACGATAAGGTAATGATTCGTTGATTACGTGCCGAGTATTATAAATTAACCCCCCGTAAGCGCTGATTAGATACGTTTCACACAAACACGCTTGCTACATCTATATACCTACGATATTTGACTATTAATTAACCGAGAGGGAGTAAAGCAGTCGCAAATGTTCTTTAATGCGTGTTAAAATGACAAATACCAAAGAAAACAGCAGAAAGAGATGAAATAAGGTGAACAGATCTTAGAATACAGTATCAATATTATAAATTAATCGTCCAGTATACACAAAACTGACTTTCTCAATGTCAAATGTTCTTTAATGCGTGTTAAAATGACAAATACCAAAGAAAACAGCAGAAAGAGATGAAATGAGGTGAACAGATCTTACGATACAGTATCAATATTATAAATTAATCGTCCAGTATACACAAAACAGACTTTCTCAATGTAGATAAGGAAATAGCGATTTGCACTGTTCTGTTATTGCCGTTATAGTAATTTTCCAACTACGTGTCACAAATTTATTGCCACTTTCTTTCAACTAATAGTTGCAGCAAATTAATTTCCCAGGCAAAACTGATACTTGCATGTTATAAATATATTACATAACTGGTCACGGCACCGTATCCCGTCTACCGAAATGAAGTCCTCACACTACGTTGGCGCCGATAATTCCCTTGAAAATAGTGGTCGTTTCGCGCCTTTATCGCCTGCAACCGCGCGCATTTAAATCTCCGCCGGCGAGAGGGAGGCATTTTTAAGTTAATAACGTTTCACCCGAATTTCCCGCAAGAGTGAACGTACTGCGGATAATCAGATGTCCAAAAAATATCACCTAAGGAATCGAGAGGAAAAATAGTAGCAGTATTATTTTAAATCAAACCCGTGCATTTGAAGTTACGAAGAAAAAGAATTTGAAGATCTCTGAATCTTTGGGTCAAAGTAATATCGCAAAATCGAGCACCGAGGGGGCATTTCTTTTGTGCGAACGGATTGGAAGGTCAACGATGCGGTAATTAATAACCTTCTGACTGAGCAGATGAATGAATCGCAGCTCTCGAGAGGCAATGCACATGAAAGAATACAAGTGGGCTGTCAACAAACGTTCGTATATAGCTGGCAGCTTTTTTCAATCTCCAAAGACATGCAACAGAAACACGGCTACAAAGTCAACGTTGTATTTACGCTCGAAGAACGTGCAAAACCAACGTCATCGACATTTATGCCTTCATGCGAATAATAAACGATTAATAAATAGATCCGTGTGGATCATTCTAAACTCCCTTTTAACCCAATCTTAATAACAGGCAATTTCAATGTACAGCAGAATTCGATGCTTCAAAAAATTTCTTAATTTCCGATTGCACTTATCGGATATTTCGTATGTATTAAAATTACATGTACATTGCGGTAGTTGAATTTGTGGGAACAGTTTCATTCTCTCTTTATTTCAAGTGATCATATAACGGTAATAAAATTTTGAACGGGCGTGCAGTGAAAATTTTGGTATTATATAATTTTTAAAACTCGCGCGATGAAAGATTATGAAATAAAGTTTAACGAGTGTCGGGTAGGCGACAACGTAAAAATAATGTCTTACGTCGTGCCGTATCGAATTCAGACACGTATATTTACGAATGTAGATACGTATAGTTATGCATTCGTATTACGGAGGCACCGATGACGCGAAAACATCGTTGACCGCGCAAAGGAATCGCCAAATTTGGTCAAATCGATCGCCTCCGATGCTTAATAAAGACGAAGATGTCGGACGAAAGATAATATCTCGAGCGGCGACTACCTCGTACACGGTCACTTTCCAACTCGCGTATAAAGAAAACAAACTGCTGCCCAACGACGATAATTTCATAAGGCTACGTGCTATAAAACTTCGAAACAGTTGATACGATACGAAACGAGTGTCGTGTTGCAGTTCGTGGTCAAACACCTTCACATTTTTAAGTTGCTCAGTGAAATGCAGTTACTCCTACCACGTAATATGGATGTCATGCTATTTTTACCTTCGTTGGTTTAATGGAACAATTATTTTATATGATTATGCTATTTATTCTGTAGCTGAATATTATCGCAAAAATATTTGCGGCAATCAAACAGAAAGGCTATGCTGCAAACCAGTTATTAGTACAAAAGATATATAAAAGACACTAATTTTTTTAAAATGCCTTAATAAGTTTAAAATCCATTACATGAAAATTTTTACCAATGCCCGTTGGGGATGAATTTCAGTGGCAATCTTAGCCAAAAGTTAATCAATTTTCGAGATATTAATAAGACTTTTTCCTGAACACAAGATTTCAAAAACTTCGGCCTATTATTTCACTCTTAATTTTGCAGATATATTTGTCAATATTGCGTTTCCCATAAGAATAGATGTTAAATTGAAAGTTAAATAATTTAGAAAACTGCCGAATCAAGTTTTCTAAAATTTTGCGGTGTGATTTTACTATTTCATAAAGGTTCATGTCTTCAATTTTCAAGGACTTTCGCTTACTTTGTATGTTACAGAAGTTCATTCTTGAAGGAAGTAAAAAATGACATTGTAATTTCCACTTTCGCAACTCTCTTTTCTTACCACTTATTTAATTACGTAATACCTACATCTGAAGTAATTTCTAAAAAAAAAAGAAATAGTGAAACTTAAAGTGTGCCTATGAGTATCAACAAATATACACTCTTCTATGAGAAACGTGGTTGGTGACTTAAAACTTCGTAGAGGGCGTATGAGAACGAGGAATTGCAGGTTTCCAACCATGCACGATCACGTTTGTAGTCTCTCATTTGATGAAAAAACTTGGCGCCCGTTTTCTGATGTTAGATTTCATACCGCAGCCGCTGACATTAATCGATAATGCATGCCAATCGGAGCGTAACAGTATTTTTACAATGCCGAGCATTCGGATCGATCTCGCGTTCAACTGCGAAACAGATGATCTGTTATCGAATACAACAAAGCGGGAAGGCGAAACAGAGATTCGAAATTATTGCCTGACCGTTTCGATTTCCACCGATTAAAATACACCTATATATTAAGATATTAAGACATTGAAATCGTTTAAAATTGAAATGGCCAATAATCTTCTCAGAGACTGGCATGGCTACATTAGTGTTCCTTCGAACACCCATTGAATATAATTTTAAGGTTACCTACTTACGTTTCCGTGGCAAACATTGCATAAGAAACTTATGAAACAAGTAATTCTCGACTCTTTCCCTCGACACGATCTGTTCCACATACCCGCGTAATATATCGAAAGAGAGATAACTTTTTCTGGCATAAGCAAGCGAAAGACAGAAAAAAATCAGCCAAACATCACAACGTAGCAAGACGTAAAAGTCGACTGTGTTCGTCTCACCTGATCAGAGCAGTATTTATCGCATTCGCACTATACAGTGGACCTCGTGTTATCAGCTAATGTTGATATGTGTGAATTTCCCCGCACACGCACTCACGCACACAAGCACCTATCGCGATATGTTAGAATGTTAGAAACTTCACCGAAATCGGGAGACGTGACGGGAGTTCGAAGGACGGTTCGCATTTGGAAGGAGAAGAAAGGAAAGAGTGCTGTGATAAAAAGAGGGAAGCACGAAAGAGGAGAGCTGCGGGCTGCGTGCCGAGCAGCCACCCTCACGGCAGGCGCGCGAGCCTACTACTGTCGTGAGCTCACCAGCACTCACCAGCACTCACCAGCTCGCTAGACTGATTGTCAGCGACGCGCACCAGCACGTCCGCTCGGTGCTGGCGGTGCTGGCGGTGCTGGCGGTGCTGGCTCGTCCACACCATCAGCCACCACCTGCTCGCGATCATTCCGCGCCAAATCTTTCGGAATTCCCTAATCAATTGATTTCGCGACTCGTCCAATTTATTAGCGGCAATGAATAAATAATACCGCTACGCGCTAAATTTCGGCCGTCAATCAACGAGACGAAGTTCACCCGGCATTTAAATCTGCCTCCGTATTGGGCGAAACAAGTTCATTCATCGCGAACTAATTATACGCGTAGAAGATGACGTCACGTGTAGCACTTATTGCGAGGAAAATGAGTCATTTCGCCTGCAATTATTTTTAAATACGCGGGGAGTGTTTCTGGACGGGAAATGACCCAGTTTATGAGAAGGGGTAGGTTCTTTACGGGAAAATAAATCGAGAGAGCAGGATAAGGTTTCGGTGAATGAGTCTTCGTCCTTTTCAAAAAACCACTTCGTAAATCTTGTTATACAAAGTGTTATTGTTTGCGTTTAAAATTAGAATAAAATAATATACTAGAAGGAGAATCGTGAATGTAATCCATGTGTTCGAAGTCTTGTTAGGGGTTCTGTAAGTCGTTTTTTCGAAAGATGAGAACACATTTGAAAAAACTTTGCTCCACACTTCCGAGGTACTTAAGTATCTGTTCATGCGGAATCACCCTCTTCTCTTCACAGCTATGCGACCATTGAGAGCTTCAAAGGCAATTGTTCTTTGGATAATTATTGAAGTCGTAAAATTCATAAAACAGAATAGGTAAAACTGGGTAACGAGAATGTGAATGTAGAATAATTATTATAGTTATAATACTTACATATGATTTTGCAGATTTGATGTTGCGAATCGTGCTCGCACGTTGTCGGATAAACATTATTAATTAAAAAGGACAAAACTTAGTAAGTATAATCTATGCTGAACTAATGCGGTCATCTACCTCTAAACTAATTTGTCTAATAAGATATCTTTTCAAACTTTGTGGGCACAACCTAATACACTTACTCAACTAATAATAATCTTGTTAACCGGGTCACCAATCTCTATAACCAGATAAATTAAAAACAACATATATAAATTGATATGTTAACAAAGGAATGAATTATAATTTATTAAAAAATATGCCTAATAAAAGAAGACTAATTGCAAGCAAATTATCATATCCATATTCTTCTAGCAATAAAATAATAACCGAGGTTTCGCTCAACGAGCGCAAAAATACTTAGGTTTTTGGGCAATTATGAATAAAAACTTCACGATGACTTTTATTATGCTTGTCTTTTAATAAATTCTTCCCGGGAGAAATAAAGTGAGTACACAAGAATTTACAGGAGAGTCGATAGCGTGCGAGCATATATGAAGATGATTACATCGAATAAAAGTTAGAAGAGATACAAAATAAATGTAGACAGAGTAGTGTAGCAACGAATATGATTGCGAGATTTTACTGTGTACGTAAATACATGAACATGTACATAGTAATAATAATATTAATAATAGTAATAATAATAATATAAATAGTCAATGGATTTCAGTATTTGGCGTAAATCACTTTTAAATTTCTATGGACTACGCTACGGTCGTACACGCGTTCGCGAATCAATTGTGCTTATCATAAAAAAGTACAATCATTGTTCTCTCTATATTTATATACGAATCCATTCGAGTACGAAATTTCGCGATACGGTCAGTTTCATTGCGCACGAATCACGATATCACGAAAACGATTAGCAATAGTAATACTTAAACAACATTTTACGAATCAAATGCTCCTTATATATGTACATCATTATAGTGGTTAATAATGATTTCTGAATGATTAAAAAATGTGGAAACTGTAACGGGAGCAACCACAGAAGTACATTCAAGCGACAAAGGGAGAAAGGCGTGTGTGAAGTATTATATACTGTTTACGCAATTACTACAAAAATAATCTCGCGCGAGAAGCGTTACACGTTGAATCAATTCTCTGCTCGCTCTTCTACCCGCGGTTAGATTTCCTCCGATCTAGTTATCACCATTCTGCTTGTATTGCTCTCAACACCACGCACGGCGCTTTACAAAAATATTTATTTCAACGTTAGTCGGATTACTTTTGAGCAAGTACCTGCAACAAGCTACGCAACTATTACGCATAATCGTTCGCGCTGTCACCCTCTGTCACTTGTCACAAGGATTTGTGCATTTCGTTATTAATACGGTTTCTCTACTATTATTGTAGCTCGCTACTCGCTTACGCCTCGTCGAGAACGAAGCTCCGTTTTCCGCTACCTAGTCTATTTCAATAGTTGTACTACGTACAATAATTGATATCAAATATAAAATAAACTACTTAAATGCATTTGGCATGTCTCGTTTGTGTGCGAAGCCCAGATGTTCTAATCTGAATTATTGATTTCGCATCAACGCCTCCGAGATCTAAGAACAAATGGTGTCACTTCCTTGGTTAAATCGAGGTTTAAACTTACATTAAAGTAATTATTACAACTTTGGACTCTTTTAGCGGATTAGTCCCGCGCTGATAATTAACTCTCGATGTATAAATATAACTAATTATGATCATTTTATTCTACTGGTCATTACAGTTGGATTTACAATATTAGATCTGATGTGAACACTCTGCTTACTTGATCTACTTCGCGTAGCGGCTGTTGTACTATCTATAACTGACCTCCGACATTTTACGTTCTTCTTCTCACAGAGTTCTGAAACGTCGTCTTTCTTCCTGCTCGCGTCCAACGCTTTCCCATTACTTTGTCGATCGCTACGACTTGTCGATACACTTTTGCACGTAGTTTTCCCAGCCTTCGTGTCGCCCTCGTAATTCTTTCGCAACGGTTGTGGAGTATAGTACAAGCTGAATCTTTTCGATTTCACGCTTTGCTTCTGTTTCTCGTCTCGCAGTTCATCGGTCGAGCTAAACTTCCGGCCTATTCTCACAGAATCAGAAATCACGTCGTCGCTGACTAAAACGGAGTCGAGGCCCTTCTTCGCGGATGATGGTAAAAAACAGCTGAACCTTTTGTTCCTTGCTGCTGCCCTTGAATCTGTGTCGCTTCTCGGTGTGTACCTTTCGCGCCTAAGTTTTACTGCCTCGTTCTTAAAACACTTTGATTCTTCCGGTGTTCTCATTACGTTTCTCTTGTTGTTCAACAGATTCTGCGATTTAGAAGCTTTCGAAGCGTTCACTTTCAACGTCGTTGGGGTTTGCAATATTTTTGTCGCCGACTTCTCTTGACTCGTCAAAGGAGAATGTTGCGTGAGATCCAATTGCAAAATTTCATTTGCACAGCCATTTTCATTCGAGTCACGCGCGTTATCATTCATTGGTTCTTGATTATAGGAGAAGCAAATATTCTCAAAACTATCAGTTGACTCCATACTTTGAGTTGAACTCGATCTCTGATCCTGCGTTAATTGCGCAAATTGAATATTCACGAAACTGTCCGATGTTTCGATATCGTTACTGGAACTTGGAGTTAAACTATCGGTCGACGATAAAAGTGTATTGCAATTTTTCATGTCGTCGCTCTCGAGTTTCGAAGTGACCTTCTCGGAGAGGATTAGATTTTCATAAAGACGTCTCCATTTATGCTTTTGTTTGCTTATACTTGGATTAGCAGATCTACGTGTTTCGAAGCTATGCACATCGCTGTCGGTTGATATGTTCGACTTAACAGGCGTAACAGAGTTAGCGTCGGTGGAGAAATTTCCTTTATTGAAAGAATATATATTTTCTTGCATTGATTTGCTGTGACGACTCGTATTAATCTGAGTTGAAGCGGTATTTTCGTAACTATTTATTAATATTGCATTATTCGTCTTTACCGATGAATTAACATTTTCAGGAATACTGTTCCGAGATGAAGTTTCGCTATGCGATGATTTTAAACAATACTGATGGGCTTGATTTTCGTTCAAGTTGTTTATAAGGTTGTGCATAGACTGACTAAGATTATGAATGTCTTGCAAACAATCTGCACTGAGAGACACAGGTTCCTCGTCGCTTCGATTTCCATTATTAAAATCGGTATCGTCGTGACCCAAGTTCTCTTGGTTCCGATCCATGTTATGAAGTAAATCAATATTCCCTGGTTCTATCGATGATAAAACTTCGCTCCACTTGCTTCTCGTATTTCCCTTGCTGTTCGACGTGACATCGGCCTCGTCTCGTCGACTGCCACTCTGCGCTTGGTACTTGTAGTCAAACTCAAAAGTCGCTAATCTTATCGGCTTACACTGCTTATTCCAGTGTTGCTCCGACGGGTTGGTAGGTGTTGATGCTGTGGTTTGCTCGCCTCCTAGAAATCTCTGTTGATATACAGAGGCGGAACAAAAGAAAAAAAAAAGCACTGCTACAGATACAGCAAACCACTACAGAAGCCTTCCTAGCATTGTGTTCAAGTAGCCAAGGGGTGAAGCCGTATAGTAGGTGAGCATATTATTGGGTAAATAAATTATACTAAACTAGTAAGCAAATTAATCGGAAAATATAGATAACCAAAATTTAACATCTAGGATAAAATTACGGAAAAGAAGTTCACTGTAGCTACTACTGGGATCTTTTTCTTTTTACGGAAAGATAAGCCATGCAGGTAGAGGAAACTGAGTTTTCTATTACGGAACTTGTGTAGAATGATAGTTACCGCTAGCCACGGATGGTCAAGTACGTCTTCCGCGCTGAACCTCAGTTCAGGCTGTGCTTGTAGCATGTTCGAAATCAGCTGTTTGGCAGAATCTGATACAGTGTCCCAATACGGAGACGTGAATTCATATTGACCGCTTAGAATACGTTCAAATAATTCTTCTTGGTCATTTTCAGGTGAAACGAACGGTGGAAAACCGCAGAGTAATATGTATAGTATTACGCCAGCTGCCCATACATCGATCTAAAAAGATTTAGATTTATTTCTCCAGTTACATTTTCCAATCTAAATTAATAAACCTGAAATTATCTATCTAAAGTATCGACGTACCTTTAAACCATATCCAGTTTCTGCGAGAATTTCTGGTGCCACGTACGTCGGTGTTCCACAAACTGTGTACAAAGGTTCTCTTACGACTTGAGCAAGTCCAAAGTCACCTAATTTCAAGCACCTAACGTGACTCCCATCCATCTCGACTAAAAGATTCTCAGGCTTAACATCGCGGTGAACTATATAATGCGAGTGCAAATAAGCTAATGCAGACGTTAAATGCCCAATCATTACGCTAGCATCAGCCTCTGAAAATTTCGTTGCCGTGGCGATTGCGTCAAACAAATCTCCACCCTAAAATAACGCAAATATATATTTCAACTTGCAATTTAGACTTTCGACGTATAAAGCGACGAATTTTGATAAACAAACATACCTTTACAAGCTCCATGACTAAGAACAATTGATCGGCAGTCTCTTGCGCAGCGATCAAGCTGATAATATTTGGATGACAAACCTGCCGCAAAATTGCCACTTCGCTCGACAGCATCGTTTCTTTACCCTGACACTTATACTTGTCCACAATTTTCATCGCATATTCTGTATTCGAAGATCTAGAAAAATATTCGCAAATAGAGTTCTCGATATTCTTAATTATTAACATGCGATTTCTCAAGGTGCTCACTTTTGTACGCAATGGTGGACAATTGCAAAATTGCCGTCCCCAATAACATGACCAACTGTATAGAGTAAACATAACGGTTGTGGTAAGATCAGAAAAGGTGGACTCGGCGTTCGCACTCGTCGTGTGGTAATCACCTTTTTCCCAGATTTACGTGGCATTCTAGGCATCGGGCCGCTTTGTCTCTTCGACGTCCACGGACATCTTCGAAAGCTTTGAATACACTTACATTCTTCGAAATCTAATTCAAAATCTTCTTGATTCGATTTCTCCGGGCCGTAAGCCACAAAGATGTTGTTATTCTCGAAGAACTGTTCCAAAGAGATAACTTGTTCCCCGGAGAGCGTGTAAACTTTTCGCACAGCTCCAGAATCTAATTTCACCGCTTCTGTGATCGCTTCCATCGCGTGTTCTAAACTCGGAGCGTTTCGTTTGTTCAACAAGAGACGCACAACTTTACGTGGCTTTGTCCCGTGTCGGATTAAAGTGATAATTCTCGCTTTTACGCATAACGGTATTGCGCTTATTTGTCTACCAGTGCCGACAGAAGACTGCGGCAGTCTGGACAGAGAACTGCCTCGTCTCACTTTCGTGGACGAATAGTCTACTTTTTTGAAGATCTCTCCTTGTCCGGACACCACGTAACATTTCCCGTCCTCCAGGTCGTTAATGTTTTGAACTTTCCTTCCGTCCATAGTGTGAATTGCTCTAACGCCGTTTGGTAAAGTGACGCTCGATATTAAAGCTCTCGTTAGATCTGAAGCCAAGCTATCGAAACTGCGATATCTTTCTGGAGTCACAGCCATCACGATGCCAGTATAAAACCTATCTCCGTTCCTAAAAAATCTCACTCTCTTCGCTTTCTTGGCTGGTGGTGTTCGAAGAACACTTAAAGAATGTCGTGTATTAATATCCAATAATGTTTCGTCTAAACTCACTACAGTGGAGGAATTTATCTCTTCGCTTCCACAATAATTATTATCACCAGATGGCGAAGCACATTGACTTAATGGTTCTTCCATCATCCTAAATACGAAATATTTTTAATCAATACAAGAGATAAAATTCTTATCCTCGGAAAATTCTTAGAAATCATAATAAAAATATTTGAAACACGACTGTTTCGCGTGTGTCATAAGTTAAGAAAGCAGCCGGAAACGGGAGAATGTGTTGTCAATTGTTCATTATTGATTAACTACACGGAACATTTTTCAACATAAGATTTTTCTATTATTTTACTGTTACAATCTTCGTGAAAGTGAAACGTAAATCGAAACTAATTAAGAGGATCGATTATTACGCTACGAAGTTTGGAGTAACTCGATATTTTGTATAGGTATGTATATATATTGTACATGCAACAATCTGTAAACGTAACACCCCGGCAGTAAAAGTATTTATTCACCTTCCTAACCTATTTAACCTTTCCTAATTACTTCGATACGTACGCAAATGTAAATATAGAAATAGAGTTTGTTTAATTTAGTCATATGTCAGTAATCTAAGCTTCACAACAATCAACAGATCTAAAGGCACTCACCTGCTCCCTAAGCAGACTGTGCTGCTAAAAAACAGACGAACAGCCAACTATGTAATGAGCGAATGAATCACCACTGAGCTGACATTTTCATAGCAACCATGACGCGAATGCTAGATAATAAAAGCGAGGAACCTCGCTTTCAACATACACTGATAGAATTTGCTTTCCTGTTACACCGAAGCATATAGCTGTTACACTTCACGTTTCTATCGCAACACACCGATTTTTGTTTTCTATACACAGGATAGCCTGACCTGCCAAACTCTATAAATAAAGTGGCTTGTCAAAGAGAAACCGGGAGACCGGAACCGGAACTGTACAGGAATTAGAAGGGAGGAACACGAAAACGAATAACGAAGCGGGATGCTCGTTACAAATTTCATAGCAATCGAGTGAAATTTATGCGTCCATATATGCGCATGATTTTTATCGTTACAAAGTGTCTTGCTTATTGCGCGTACTCTGTAGAAATTGCTGAACTCGATGATGTAACGGATCACAAATTAAAATTTCCAAATCTCGATAAACTTTATAATATGAACTCAATGCTTCTTAAAAAAATTATGAACGAAAAATTAAGGTAATTTAAGTAATTATAATTGAGTTCGCAAAAGGACGAAATTTAGAGTGAAACGAGAATTTAATCGAATAGAGCATTTGCTCTAGAAGGGTAGAATGACAGTGATAAGAAATTTAAAAAACCAGTCGGTAAGACGTACGTAACTGTCAACACCAACAGAGGGCAGTGTGATCTACAAAAGTCGTTTATTACTTATTGCCATTTGCTTACCACAAGAAATGTCACTATAAATTTTTTACCGTGTAATAATCTAATAAATAAACATCTCGTATAATTTCCACTATAATCTGCATAACAAATATTTTGTCAAAGGTTATGATTCTACGTGTAACAGAAAATACAATGAAGACGCACCACTTACCACACTCCTCTGATAGCCGTGATCGTCTAGTGGTTAGGACCCTACGTTGTGGCCGTAGTAACCCAGGTTCGAATCCTGGTCACGGCAATGTCTGACAAAATATGACATTGTCACGGCAGAGGTAATTTTTTTTTCTTAATTCCACAGGTTTCCCATATAATTAAATATCCATTAAAGAATGCACTTTATTTTTATCAATATATTAAATAACAAATTTTTTAATGTCAAAACATCCAGAACAGAGTAAATTCATAGCACGCCAAGGGCGTCCGTAGACTTTTGTCCAAGAGGGGCAATTTTTCGAAATTCAGAAATCTTCACTTTTTTAGTATGATCAGTTTTTATAAATAAGCGATTTTTTTCTCAAAAGCTAGGTGCTGCCCCTTTTGCACCACCCACCACGCTTCTTTATTACATAGAAAGTATTAAAACCTCCGCTTAGAATATAATGTCGTACTTTATTTAAAAAATACTTTCGTTTACTGTTTCCTAGTACCCCTCAATAGATATATTCCATAACTTTTTAACACGATAACTTTGCAACGGATAAATTCCTAAACTGAAAAATAATATTTTTGCGTGTTACTTGATACGTGCTTTCGACGAATACAAATTTGCGACGAAAAGAAAGGTTTCCGCGGAGGAAAAGTTTACCGAACGTTGGACACTCGAAGAGCAAAGCATTGTACATCGTGCTCGAGAGGCGTACGAAATACCTAGAGCACGATCTGTTGATCCGCACCTGGGACTGCGATCAAGAGAAAGATAGACATAGAAGCGATCCAGCCGGTGCCGGTGTTGGTAACGAGACAGGG
This sequence comes from Andrena bicolor, assembly GCA_960531205.1. Taxonomy (NCBI): domain Eukaryota; kingdom Metazoa; phylum Arthropoda; class Insecta; order Hymenoptera; family Andrenidae; genus Andrena; species Andrena bicolor. The sequence continues at coordinate 38,003,830 of OY482667.1, read as the reverse complement.
CCGTAGCGTGGCAGTGGCGAGGCAAAGGTGCTCCGTGATGGTGGAGGGAGACTTCACAATAGCGAGCGACGTTCTCCAGAAGAGCCGCATGAGCCGCATGAGCCGCAGTCTCGCTCAGTCTCGCTCGGTGTGTGTTTATTGGCGGTCGTGGTACGCGGGCGAATGTGTCACGGTGAAGGAGCGAAGCGAACGGACTCGCTCTATAGTGCATGGGAAAGCAAAAGCGTGCGTTTTTCCTGGTTCGACGTGAAATAAAGGAAAGGACGGCGTGTGCGGTGGCGGAGGATGCCTCGTGAGTGAATGTGCAACAAGAGACGCCGTAAGTGCGGGTGTCCTCGTGTTCGACTGCAGATCTCCAGACCGGTTGACGAAAATGCGGGCGCGATACGTCGTGGCAGGTGAGTAAGGCCCCGGGCATGTTCGCCATTCGTGGCGTCGTTCTTGCCCCCCTGTGTGTTCTCTTTCCTCGCCGCCGCGGACTCGGCGATCCATGGATCCACCACGCATACGCGAATCATTTCGAACTCGACGCTACGCCGTCAAACGATGTTAAAATACTAAAATATTAATCGACGAGCCGCGACGGTGTCTGGATCCACGTCGCTCTATCGCTCCGTGGCGGGTAATCTACGCTGCGTGTTGCCGTTCAAATTTATTACGTGGGATCAACGCAAACGATGAACTCAGTAGCGTCGAATTCGTGACAGGTGGGGAGGCCGTCTTGCCAAACCGTTCCGCACACCTGATCGTCTACCTGGAGTACTGTTATGTGTCCGTATACACTAGGGTAGACTAAAATAAACGTCGTTCTGCTTCATGGAAGGCCTGGCGTATCCTTCTCAGTCTCTCGTTTCGCGTTACAACTTCTCGCTTCGTTTCTTCGGCTTTTCAACTGCACGCCTATGCTTTTATAAAGAACCACCTCCATTGGCTGTACCGACAATTACATCCGACCACTCTACCGAGTCGTTTTTATTCCTATACACAGCGTAAAATAACAATCCGACTATCTTTCGTGTTCGCTACCTATACGTGTTGAAATCACTCGGCGTTCGAGCGAGACTCCGACAATTCTTGGCCCTCGAGCTACGCGTCGATCTACGCGATCGCGTATATACCGTCGTGCCTCGCAGGGCAAGGAATTAAACTTGGAATTGCTAAGCTCTGATCGATAATGTTGGTGCAATGACCCGCATAGGCTCTTAAAAACTAAAGTGTGTAATCGTAAAATGGTGCGCGCGTAAAATCGTTGGCCTATGCGGCCTGCGAACAGCGGCGTGAATCGAGAAATTACAGTTACACAAATAAGGTTCATCTGTGCGCGAAGAAATTAACGCGATAGCAGAAAGTTTCGCGTCACGGACCTATATGTATAATAGGTACTCGCGCTCGTAAAGCCGTAGAATATCGATCGTTTAAAATCTCATCGCGATATCTTGCGTTTCTAAACGACCCTCCTTCTTTCCATTACGAATAAAGCAGTCTATAAAAATCATGTGCTTCGGGCTAATGCAAAATTTTACTATAATAATGCGGCGGAGTAGCCGAGGTTACTTTCCCTTCGCGCCATCTCTTGTACGCTTAATTTCATTCGTGAAAGCCCATAGAGGCGAGGCGTTCGCCCGTCTTCTGCGTTCAGTTGCAAGAGTAGAATCGTTTTCTAAACTCTTGGGCCCCTGATTGATATATTAATCAGCCTAAGTGATTCCCGAGATTAACGGGAAGCGTTAAAAGCTGGCGCATATCCTGGAATTGCGTGGCGACGGTTTAAATCCTTGGCGAGAAATGCTCGCCGAGAAATCGCGCCGCCGAGCGTGAAACTGAAAAAGCCGGCGGACGAATTTCTAGGTAAAGGAAAAGCATATTTCGACTCGTCTAGTGCAGGTGGAAGCCACGTCGGTGCATTAACGCTGGGTCCCTCCGTTTCACGCTCAGGTGCGTGCCTTCAACGACACACATACACGCATACACACCTACACGCATTCTATACATTCGAACACACTAGCAACGCTGAGCCGGGGGCCCCGCGTTCGTTCGTTGTGCACCTCTATACCTGCACGACGCCTGGGCGTTAATCGTTTTCCGTTGCTTCTTATCCGTCAGCGAAAAAACAGTCGACTAAGTAGATTCCGTAACAAGTGATCCGTTTTATATGGCTGTACGAAATTTTACCGCCGTAACCGAAGATGGTTACGGGTAACTGGCAACTCGCTGTCGACTGAACGTTCCGAAAATGCGTCGTCCATATTTCTTTAGATTTTAGAGGATCGAGTAAATATCAAGTTTCTTTTTGGAAAAATATTCTTCGCATTATAGAATTCGCGGGTTTCGCTAATTTTATTAAATTAGAATCTATTAGGTTAGAACTGTAATAGAATCGTTTTCCGTTTCAACACTTTCAACACTTTGCGGGGAATTTATATTTCTCGTTCTCTGAACCCCGCGGATATTATAAATCGATCGGAGCGCGTTGTTCCAGTTTACTCGCGCTTGTATCGACGTTTGAAAAAGATTTTACGAGCCCCCTTTACGCGGGGGATTTCCAAGCAAAGAATATCTGAGGATTATTTCAACTGCTCGATTCCGTACACGCCGCCCAATTCCTTCTTTAGCGTTACGTGCTTTCGGCGACTGTGCAACGTCAACATTCCAGAAGATTGCATTTTTTCGGGATCGCCGAGGCGCGACGAATGGGGGAATGAATGCAGTTCTGCTTGTTTTATTTCGCCGTTGCATTCATTTTGCATGCGGCTTTGTCATGGCGATTTACATTGTCGGTAACAACTGCTCGCAAGTGAAATACGCCGGAATGAATGGGAGACTTGGTATCCACGATAATACGAATAATTGAAAAACTACGAATGCTATTTGTCATTTTAACAAGCGACTGAAACTCACTCTCCGCTTCGCTGCGATCGTTTGCACAATCGCAGAGTATTTACATTCAATTTTATCTTAAAATATTGCAAGAAATAAGAGTGGCGGCATTCTTTCCCTCCGTATTTTTCCATAGCTTATTCTACTCGTCCTTTTAAACTCTTCTCCATGGCGAACATTGAATATTTCTGATCGCCCGAGAGGCGGCAGATATTTTCTTGACAGTACAACAAATAACTGTTCTTCGTACGATACCGCGAGTCAAACACTTGTTTCTGCTCCTCCTATCGCTATCTTACCGAATACGAATAATGATACTGATATACTATTATTGTTGCTGGCATAACGTGTAGAATGTTGTAGAGCAGCAAAGTTACATTCCTGTAACGGTAGGTTCGATTGACTTTATTATAACTGTATTAGCCATTACTTCCTGGATTCTCTGGCTTCCTTATATGCTTTGTATATATGAGCTAAACCGTTTCCTCGCCGGTATGCCTCAATTTTTATTATCTTATTCTATATTCTATTAAGCATTGCTGCAGTAGGCTTTTGAGGTAGGAGAATCTCTAATCAGACAAATTGTATTCGTAATTAATAATTATGAATAAATTGTATTCATAAACCTAACCGACTTCAAAAAAATAAAAATGCAATAAAAAGGAAAAAGTCATTTTCTTCCTTATTTTTAATCCACGGCCCTCAATTTTATTTATTTTATTTATATCGCCGTCTCATCGTTTGCGCCGATTTAAAAACTGGAGAGTCGTAGATTCGATAAGTGAAGAAATATGTGGATCCCGTCACACTAACAACGCGATTGATTTAATACCATAGAATTTTGATTTGGACCCGAGCCTGATTTATAATGAGCGGAAGATCGTCTGCATATCTCAAGGACGACAGTTTTACAATTAGATATTCGTTTATCAGTGATGAATGTTCACTGTTGCCTTTTTTCCACTCGCGTTCTCAACTTTATGATTCATAACGCAGATGGCATAGCCATCGATTAGGTCGTGTTCTTTTAAACACGTGCGATAAAAATATTACTCTTGTGAGACACATTTCATTGTTGAAGAAATTGCTCTCCGACGTTATATCCTTCATCGTATGATATTCGAAAAAGCATCTATGAATAATTTATAACTGAATACCAGCGTCACGTGTGACGTAAGGATGTTTCTCAAATTTACATTCCACGTAAAGACCTGTAAATATTTTGTTGAGATAAAAAGCGTGTGTGAGAATATTTTAACTTCGTTATGTCTTGGCAGTTGTGACAAATGCGAATTTTTAAATTTCTTTTATTGTATTTTTACGAAGCAAAGGATGACATATAAATTATACAGACCGCGCTATAATTTCAAGTATCGATACCTTACGTTTTTAAAAAAACACGATTTCGCGTGTATTTTACACGGGGCACTTTTTCATGCTGCATATTGTAAATCAAAATGAGCCTTTTAATTTTCGTGGAAAAAGGGAATTTAGTTAACAGAACAAGTTGCATGCCACATCATCGTCGAAAACAAAATAAAATTACTACAAATTTTCCTGTCTATAAGATAATTATTTAAATAATAATTCTTATGCAAAGATTTGATTTAAAAATGAATGAAAGTTTGATTTAGTTATTAAATCTCATGCCTACTATAAAATATTATTTTTTGCGAGCATTATTAACTAACAATTCTATACTGTCGTCATCAGTGACCCCGAAAAGTGTTTGAAGCTACGTAAATGGCAGTACGCTGACGAATGAATAACAGACAGTGCCTATACAGTTACAGTATGGCATTAAATTACATCGTGGAAATTGGTGTTAACGTGGAAAACAGGTGCTCGAACTGTTTATTGGATTAAGAATTACCAAAAGGGGAAAGAAGTTGCATCATTCAAACTAATCACAGGGCACAGTTCTGTGGTTGATATTAATTTTGTTAAACATTTCGAAATCCTCCGTGGACGTAGGTAGTTTTCCCACATATCTGTTAAATCGCGCCGAAAAGCACTCGAAAGGGCGACCGTGGGTCTGGTTATTATCAGAATCAAGTGGTGGAAAATTCTTGAATGGTTCTCGGGTCCTGTGAAAGGTTTTCTTTTAAAGAACTCACGGGGCGCAGGATGCTGTCGTAGCGTGCGGTTCTCAAGGGCCATGTGCCATGTCTAGTGTCATTGTCTCCTCTAGTTCTCTAGTTTCTCCTGTCTGCCTAATATTATTCAGGGCTCCGTTCCTCCATGCCCAACACCAGAAACCAGATTTCCAGTCTCGTGGAGAATTTATCAACAAAGTACACTCATCCTATCTCGTGAAAAAGGAAAAATTGATTTCAATGTTCCGTATAAGCTTAATAAAAACCGTGGCTATTAATCTTTAATCCTCGAACAGACGAACGAATATTCTTCTAAAAATGTATTCACAACTATTTAATCAATTATCGAATTTTAAAGTAATTCAGATTTCGCGGTAAACTGCAAAGTATTACAATAATTTACGTATGTATGTTATACACCTTATTCGTATTAATAATATTATTAACAGTTATTAATCAGTCAATTAATTATTGAATTCAGGTCGAGCCAAATGCTTTGAGAAATTGACTTTGTATAAAATACTTTAATACTGCTCGTAGAATAAATAGATCTTTCGTATGAGATTCAGGGGCTAATAAAATTTCTAGCATGAAACGAATGCATCGAAATGTTATACCCACGTACGCTCGGTAGCTCCGTCTGTAATTTAATACGAATTGCATATACGCAGACACAGATTGGTCCGATGGCTGTCGCGACATGTACGTACAGATTTTTCCTCCGCTTCGCTACTTTATCCCGATAACTCGATTTTTTTTACAGTCAATTAAATTTCCCATAATCGATAAGAATCGTTCGTCACGCCCGTCTACTGTGTCGCAGTTACAGAAATGGTCCGCGGTATAGTTTAGCCGTAATAGTCGCGCATTCGTTATCATTAATGAAAAGCATTTCATGCTCGATGAACTTACGTGTCGTTTAAATTGCCCGCGGAGCCAGAATCCCAGCGTCGGCCTGATCCAATTAATTAAATAATTTACTCGCAACAGTAATTATTTTCGCCTCCCGCGGCCCTCGGGACCAGGGCCAACACACGTAACTCGACTACGTGTCGCACTCGCACGTGAATGGACGCGCGAATGCACATCCGACATACGAAACATATTCCATCGATCCGCATCGTTTGACCGTGGAATGTTATAGATAATGTATGTACAGGCAATTTCACGAAGAACGTCGAGCAACTGCGTTCTTTATTATAACACGTTTCATTTTGATTTTGCCGCGGAAAACTTGTATACACTCGTCAATTTACGTGGGAGTCAAAATTAGAACCGTGAATGTCGAATTTGGCTGTATTTTTATTTTATTTTATTTTTATTATTATTCACGGGAAAAACTCTTTGGTACAAAGAAATATAATGCGGGGAGACGTTATGTCAGACAATTTGTCATCATTGATAAATTTTAGAATACCGGAATATTATATTCGAATAATTTCAGTATTCGAATAGTGCACTTGAAAGATTTCATTTTTATTTACAGCTTTATACAACTCGTAATACGATATCTCGATTTTTACAGCAACGCAAACATCTTCTTTTTTCTTTTTATTTCTTCTATGGAAAAAAAAACCCGTCCTCATTCAATTTTCATTATTTAAGAATGCATTTACATACTCGGAATCATTAAAGGGTTATTCTATTTTCTCTTCTCCCTTTAATTTAAAAAGTGTGAAAATTATTATTGGTTATCGAAACGCTAAGAACATATGCTTCACAGAAATTGAAATGTTCCGTACCGTGAAAAAAAACATTTTGAATTCGTCAGCTCATGGCTCGTCGATTAATTTTTCAGCAACGAGAGCAAAATCAATAAATTCATGACAATCTTGTTTCTAATAACCTACACAGTACACATCTTCTCTTAATAATTGCATTGCACACAAAACAATCTTTTTACTTTATATATTTCTAAAAGACAGACATCTCGATAAGAAAAATTCATAAATGTTTAACACATACCTACGTAATATTTCTTAACGAACATCTTGAATTCGTGAATTGTTGGCCAACTTTCCAATTCAAGTGTGTACACTTGATATTCCACGTTCAGTGGTGCCTTGTCGTTGCTTAAAAATGTAAATGTAATTCTATTCGTTACAACTGTTCACGCAACTAGCGTTTACACGCGCCGTGCACTAAATTCTGTTCCTGGTCGAGCGTACGGCGAAGGCCTGTCTTCGGCCAACAAATCCTATTGAAGCGACAGCCGAGCCTGGGTGCTATCGGGTCCAAGGAATGCCTGCGGCCTCTACGATTACCTTAAAATACACTTTTCAGATGTAAATGCGCTTCACGTGCATTTAGATAAGCCGCAACGAAAGCAAGAAGGCGTCTCGCGCGGTGACTCATTGTGGCGTCAATTTTTCTAACAATGGACAAAACTGGTTTTAAGGTTTAACCATATTAAAGTGGGGCAATGGCGTCTCTTACCGGTGAAAACGTCGCGTCGGCGCGGTTAGAAGACTTTTGTTTTTCCACCGCAAACTGAGCCACACGAAAGCAGGAAAACAATCTTCTCCGTATCCTTGTACCACTTCTTGTTCGCACAGAACCCTGTGCCAGATTTTATCAAATAGGGTTACAGCTAGTAATGGAAAAAGCAAGTGTTACGCGCGTGAATTACGTAATTCTGCGCGCCCATCTGGTGATAATTAAATTTGTGATTTAAATTTTCTATCGCCAAGTGCCCAAACAGAGGGAGATTCTTCTGTCCAATAGACTGGCGGCTTCTATTCAAACCGAAGCCTTAGGTGACCTTTCCGCGACGTTTGTAAAGCAGCTTTGATACGTTTCACTCGGAAAACCAATAGTTTCACGCGCAGACCTTCGTTCGCGAACATCATTTAACAAAACTTCAGCTTCGGCTGGATGCATGGAACGATTGTCATAAATTCCATTCATAGACGTGCGCCGTGTTTACGGTCGAAACTTCCACACACATGTGGGGCATTTAATTAATGTATTACGAAATAATAATATGTATCAGTTAACGGGAGGGCATTGTTATATTTAAATATACGATTCCATTCATCTTTTATTTTTCGTATGGGCACATAGATTGAAATAAAAAAAAATTGTTCCTCTGTATTTAAGGGACAAGCACTTTTATTATTATTATTATTATAATTAAAGGGAAATCCCTTGATCCCTTTTGAAGAGATTTAATTTAATTGGCACATAAATTCGGTGTCCCAGTTTGATGAAACAGAAATTTTCACATCACCTGACACGTGCTAAAGCAATCTTACTATTTATTTTCTGTCGTTACGATTTTGAAAATGCTACTCTCCGCAGCTGCACATACGTTTAGGAACGTTAATCGTTAGAATCGCTGGATTCGCGACAAACTGGTACGGTAATCGATGATGCACTTGGACACAGCTCATCAGGGAAGAATTTCGCCTGTAAATAATGGAAAACAGCTCGGAGCGTTTGAAAAGCGTGTCGCCCGAACGAACCGGGCGACTCTCTTTTTCGCTTGGTTTTTCATGTCATCCTTCGCTGGAGTGTTGCACTCAGAGTCCGTCCTCTTTTCTCCAGTAGAGTATCCTTCTTCCTGCGAGCAGGCGCCTGTTCTACGGAGGCGTTGGCAGTCGCGCGTCACTCCAAGCACAAAAGAATCACTATGATGCCTCTCGTCGTCCGGATTTTTTTCTTCCTTTTTAGAACGTGTCATTTTCAAAGGTGAGGCGTAAAACAATGGTGCACGGCGTATGTATATCGAGTGTATTATTTCAATACGCCTCACAACATGGCCGACGGGTCCAAATCTCCACGTCATTATACCCGTCTCTGTCCTGTATAGCTTTCTTCGTTAAAATATTTGACGCGTATGTGGCTGGCGATTAAAAAAACGAAACCTCAAAGAGCTGTATGTATTTCAGTGAATTTTCATATTTTGTAGGTATGTATCTGTTCAAAGATTTTTTTCGGGTTCGAGAAGGAGGGGAAGATGGTAGCAATCGTTGGCAGAAATCGATCTTAATAGCATAGAAGATGAATTTTTTTTATTTACGAATTGAATATAGGGGAAAGAGAAGATTTTAATATTTTGAATATTTCTTAACATACATATTATGTAATTGTCAAATTCCTATGAAACATATTACATAACAATTCTCCCAAATTATTCAGAACACCCTGCGTCCCATGAAAGGCTCGAAATAAGACCAGTCGTGAGTGAAAATGGTTCAATAGTTACCACAAAATAAAAGTATTTTCCTACCTGAAAGATTCAGTGCTCTACAAAAAAAAACTAGCTCCTTAAAGTTCATTTATCTTAAATCGTCGACGCTAATAATCACAATGAAAGAAAATCTCAGAACTGAGAAGCACATACAGAGACTTCGTCATTATTAGTATAACCAAAGCATTTAAGTCCTCGATCATTTCTTTCTCACACAAATGTGAGTACCCACTTGGAGAGAAGCCGTGCTGCAGTACATATTTTGAAAACGAAGGGATGCAGCCGAGGTGCAAGAACCGAAGAAGGAGTATGCCTTCGTGGCCACGACCCCGACGTGTCCACAACAGTGTTCTCGACCTCGGCTCCGGCCAGGCAACGATTTTACTGGCCGTTGTCGTGGCTTCGGGTCGGTCACTGATCCACAACGATGATCCTGCGAAGCCATGGTAAAAGTTTATACCGTTACGAAAGGGAGATGTCGTGCAGCGAATATAGGTACGTACTACGTAGAGCTGGCCGAAACGTGCTCCCGAGGCATCGCACAGAACCGGAAGCTCTAGCCGCGCGGCGCTCGTTCAGGATTACACCGATAGACAGTAAATTATTCCTAGGCCTTTGTTCGAGTCTCTCTCTCACCCTGCGATGACAGGATCGCCCCTGCTGGCTCGCCTCCTCGCTTCTATACCCGAGCACGTTTCTCAACATCCATTTCCCCGTCTTTTCTCTCCAGTCTCGTGGAAAATCTTGCAACGAGACTTCAGCCCCTCCGCAAATACGGCTGGTTAAGGTTGTCCGCCAGTAACAACGCTTGCACGCAACGTTCACCAACATCGGCCTGCGCTGCAAAATTATTTGCGCGTGTCACGTTTGCCAAATACCAGAGGTCTTCGATGCACAGACAATTATTATTAATCATAACCGTGTAGGTAATTATGGATACTAATAGGGTAAGACGAGTGTCTAGAATCTTATTTTTACGCTGCAATTTTACATTAGTCACGCGACGCAGAAGAAACTAACCGAACCTGATGACGCACTATTTGCTTTGGCATTTGTGTATGTGTGTATGTACTCCTTTGGTGTACATCGAAATACCGACAGGTACATTATTCGATCGCAAGCTTCGCTGCAGAATGTTAAAATATGAAAGCTTCAGCTAATGGCGTTCTTAGTTAATGCCGTCCCTTAAGACTGTTACCAGGCATTATTTATTATGAGTTCAATCTAATTTGCCGTGACGAGGGAGCTCAAAGGCAACGTCGTCGTTTCAGCAAAAGTTGCACTCTCGACCCGCGCGCGAAAATGATTTCCTTCGTCCAAGTTCTCAGGTTCGAATTAGAAATCATTTAAAAAGTAAGACCTACCTTTCAGTGGATATTTTTAAAGGTCGTATTTCGAAAATCTTTCAGATTGCATTGCGCGTTAAGCTTACCCCTACCTTAAACGATAAAATCATTAACAATGTTACCTTCACTGGCGTCATCCTTCGAAGGACTTCGTGGCACAGATGCCAGTACAGTATTGGACAAAAGTTGCGTATTTCCTGTAATTACGGTTTCTCCTAATTAACTACTGCCTTAACGTACCATTTCAAAGCGTATAATAGAATCGCTGATTTACTGACCGTTGAAACTGATTAATACCAGCATTAAATTCTCCTTCTCGAAATAATATTTCATAACTTTAACAATAATAATAATAATGCACAACTCCACTATTGACTATATATACTCTGGATTCTAAAAATTGTAAATTGAGAATTGGAAGTTAAGAAATAAATTTTTATAAACTCTTGCTTATAACAATTAATAATAGATTCTTGACAAGCGTTGTTTGATTTGTTAATAAAAACGTAAAGGTGGGACAGATTTCTGCCCTAACATTCTTTTAAACGACCAAGACTCGTAAACTGCGAGTACCTAAAAATAAATGATAAAGCGAGGAGGGCGAGCACGATTCAGCCGTAATTATTTTTCTGGCAGCAGAGTATATCGCGTCGTCAAGCTCCCCAGACATTTTTCCCCTCTCGCGTACGTGAACGCGTGTCCATCTCGCCTATTATGCAATCGATGCATGTCAATCGAGGTGCGTCCACTCACGAGGGATTGTGGTCCCGTGATAAAGTTGCGGTATGTTCTCTTGACCCGATCTACCGAGCGGTAGTTCTTTGCTCCCTCCTCTAACCCCTCTCTATTAATTCTAACCCCCTTCCTCTCACCTCCCCCGTCTCATCTACCAAGTTCCTTCCTTTTTCTCCTCCGCGACCATCTCCCTCCTACTTGCTGACGGTTCTGCTTTGTCCCGAGTCCCGACGGCTCGTTACGGCGCGGGAATGCTGCCGATGCCGTGAGAACCACTGGCCAACTGAATGAGACCCCATTCACCGATCCGTAGAGCCGATCACGAGAGTCGGCATGTCGGCGTAATTCGATAGGAATGCATTTTCCTACTAACAGAACAGGCGTAACCCGGAAGGCGAAATTAACGTCCTGCGCGGTGCTCTTTCCTTGGAAATTAGTGGCTCCGGCCAGTGACGGGCCTCGGTGGCGCGCAAGGCCGCTGGCCATTGCCGAGATATCGACGTCATACAATACCTATTACGTGAAATTGCACGGTGCAAACGCATATACCGGCGTGCAGAAGCTTTCGATGGCGGATATTTCGCGAACACCGATTATTCTTTCGAGTCGATCCTTGTGTCGCCGATCCGGCGAGGCGAGGCTCGTTTTGTAGGAAGCAACTGATAGCTATACAGCGGAGTTGGGGGTTTCCAGAAAATTCCACCCTCGCGTCGACGCGTAGCGGTGTACCACAGTTACTTAGCCCCCTTTCCTTCCACCACGGTCGCTAATTAGCCATTAATTCAACGATCAAGGTAAAGGAAAGGCGGAGATGCCAAAGGGAAAGTGACGGCGAGAACGAAAATTCGTTACACGGACGGGGAACATTCTTACTCTGTGGATCGGCGATTTTCCTTGAAACAGCCTGAAGCCGATGATCGGCGAACCGTGGGAACCGTTTGCGTACAGTCGGCAGAACTCTGGCGCCAATTTTCATTGCATCTACAGTTACTCGCATTAATATTCGAGCGCCGCACTATTCCTGGGTTTGTTGCTTCGTAGAAGAAAAAGGATTATTCGCGGAGAGTCGCCGAATTATTATACTCAACAGATTTTTGTCCAAATCTGTGAAATTCGTGGCTGTAATTATTTAAAGTAACAATGCAGGCATCTTATTGTTTATTCATTTATTGATTAGCTACAACATCTGGCAACATTGTGAGTAATTTTTCAGGATATAAGTCTCGTTTGTTTTTAAAAGGGCGGGGATAAAATTATTACGAATAATTTTATAAAGTGGGATATGATTGTCCAGGATTTCGATCGTGAAAATCCTAAGATTTCTGTGAATTTCGATTCCATGGTGTACCTACCTACAGATGAAGGTTTCCAGAGGCAACGATTGCAGCAAACAGAACCTACGTATGCCAAGTGGTGGGCGTAAATGGCCGCGACTATACCGCGATACGTGAAATGGACATGGCTGGACAAAGATATGTAAACGAAACTATTGTCGCTGTCTTGGAAAACGTCAGAAATTATATTTCATGCAGAAAATGAAATTAGCGTCTATTTCGGATTCATGCGAGGCGATTTTTATTACGTTACAGAATTCTAATCAATAATTACAGTCGAACCTCGATAACTCGAAAACTCGAAAATCTCTATAATTCGAAGATTTTTTCCCTTCCCTTGAGATCACTATATGTATTACGAAACACCGGTAATTCATAGAAATCACAATTCACGATTGTTGTAACCGTGCTCGGTTTTATTTTGAATTATATTGATGCTTAACGTTTACCACTGTCATAAAAGGAACACTTTATTTGTGCCGACTAAAACTGTCAGGAAACGTACAGATTTTTATTCGCAATCGTGATGGAGTGTTCTGTGCATGTGACAGCTGTTTCGCCTGAAAATAAATTCGGTTTGACACCAGTTATTTCAGAACGGAGCGTCACGCATAACACTCGATTTTACAGCGTTATCCAAATTGAGTGTTGCATCCTCAAATTAAATTAAAACACAGACTGTTTGAGATTTCTCGGGTTTCTTTATTTTGTCATAAAGTCTACTTCGTAGACCCTCGGCTTTTCTTCACGAACCCGATACATTTCGCCCAATTCTCCACTACATTTTCACATAACTGGGGCTCGGTTTCATCAATGGCGCTGTGATATTGCTTTTCACCTTGTCGTGGACTTCTCTTTTCAAAAATTGCCATAGAAAAATGTCTGACGGTGTTGAGTCACACGATCTTCATGCTCAATTAATGTCTCCTCTGCTCCAAAGCCCAATTATAGCGAATTCACGATGGACGGAATGGTGTCCAGGCTTCAGTTCTTGCGTTAATTGAATCTTGTACGGGTGCAAATTCAAATCCCTATGCAAAATACGTCGGGTTGTACCGGCGTATAGCGTGCACTGTAACAGAGCTCTACAAAACACAATAACTACACCTTCGTACATCATTTTCTAGATACTTTCAAATACATTCCTCATTTCTTAACCCTGATTCACTCGTGGTAAATAATTTTCCACTTACTTTTACCCGAGACAATGAGAGAAACACGTAATAAATATCTCAAGCATTTTCACGTTACTCGTTTATCGAAATACAGGTCAAACAGATTGAAGCAAGTTTGCAATATTTCCGAGCACCGCTATTACGATCGCAAAAGAGCGTAGTTCCCGGAAGCGAAGGAAAGTATAATTAAAAAATAAAACGTAAGCGAGATTATTACAAATTACAAATGAAGAACTTTCTATAAAGAAACCGACTGGGAATGCCGATTATGCAAAGAAAATCTGGCCACAACATTTCTGTTTCATTCGCGTAACGTTGATACGCGAGTAATTGTGCGCCCGTAAACATGAGAGCTGCTTTATTTTCACGCAGTTACGAACATGCACGAGTTTCCCTGTACAATTTACTATTACGCGTATCGCGCGCTCTGCAGATCAAAGACTTTTTCTTCCGTAATTGGCGTTCTGCATTCCGCAAAGCTGTAAGTGAGCCACGAGGTTAAGCAGACTCCAGCGCACTCCTAGTTTGGTCAGTTTTCTAGGTATTCTCAAAGGGAAGCACTTTACCACTTTATAAACTCGTACACGTATGTACACGATCACTCGCACGCTTCGAGAGTTGTTTTCGGTTCAGTGACACGTGGGAATTCCACGATTACAATACTGACACTGTAAGTAAGTAAATGCTTGAGGTAGATACCTTACAACAGTCCTTTGCATCTGTTGCAAAACTGACTATATGAGTCATCGCGCCAGTAAATCGTTTCCTAATGATAACCCCAGGCGACTGTTTGTAAGTATCGGTCCAAGTGTCCAGCATTCCATCCTAAAATCCGTAACGATTAATGGAAGCAATTAGGCTTTCGATATTTTTTAACAGTAGATTATATAAACTCCATTGTGTACCTTGCACTAGCTTTCAATTATTATCTCACTCGTTATAATAGTTTGAATTTTAAAACTGCATTTACCGAAGATTGGGAATAATGAACCTTTACAAAAAAGTCATTGACAAAATTCGAAATCTATGTTTTCGAAGTGATAGCTTGAGAAAGAATTCTCTGGTTCGCTATGAGGTGGTTTTATTTTCATAATTGATAGTTTCGTATTATAAATGAGTGGTATTATCTTCGTACTTTCCAAGTGCGAAGAGTGGAGATGGAGAGGGAGTAAAGGTTGATTCCCACTAGCGCTCAAGCGACGATGCTCCGATCATGCTCCGCTTACGCTTTTCTACCATGCACATCGTGGTTCATAGTTCGTTCGGTTAACTTTTCATCCATAATCACGGAAAATTATTTCTTTAAAGACGCTTACGCTCAACCACGCGCAAAGATCGTCTCGACGGAATCTCCGCTCTCAATTGAGTGTAGCGTGATCGGAGCGTTTTCTCCGATGCGATTGCTCTTATTTAAAACAATCGTATCGATTCTCTGATAAGCGCGAGCGTCGGCGTCGCGTCCCGCGAGCGCTAGTGGGAATCAACCTTAAGATGGCATGAAAATAGTAAGCGCTGATAAGACACTGGTTTGCTAGTCGCACAACGCACGCGACTACCGGTATGCATTGCAGTGGGATCGGGTTTGCGCCGCGATAAACCGTGTTTGTTAGAATTCTCGGGAAGCGTGTTCCTGCCCCTTAATGTAGTTGACAACAGTGTTATGCGACGATAACCATGGACGTGCTTTGCTGAATCGGAAACCCGTCAACTATTAATAAAAAAAAAATGATGTGCAATTTGGCAAAACATTTGACAAGCCTCGCTTGAGGGGAGAAGTCCGTATAAACGGCTCGTTTTTTTTTTTATCAATTTCTATGAATTTTTCTCGTAGGGGAGACCGGGGCTACAAGTTCCGAGGGGTAAGTTGTTCCGACAGTTCTATCTTCAAAATAAAAAGAGCGTTGTACTTTAAATTATTTTTTCCGTGGAAGTTGATCACGCCACTCTGTGGAAAAAATAATTTAAAGTAGGGTAAAGAAACCAGTAAATGACCGAATTGTTGAATGAGAAGCCCGGTGAATGACCGCATACTTTTATTAAGAATTGTACTTATTAATGTTTGTTTAATACGCAAAACAAAAATATGGGATATTAAAAGTGCAATTACACTCTATTTATAAAGAAATAGTAATTTTTAAATTTATAATTGACATTTCTTTGCCTAATGGTCATTCACTGGTATGCGGTCAATTACTGGTTGCTTTACCCTACAACGCTCTTTTTCATTTTGACGATAAAACGATCGGAACAACTTACCCCCGGTCTCCCCTACTTTTTACTTCGAAATTAACTATCTATTATTTAAGCTACCCTATTTGCATTAGACGCTATCGGCTGCATCTGTTACTTACTTCACAAGTCCTAGGCTACAGTATGTATCTTGAATAAGCAGCCTCCCGCGATGCAGCAAAGAAAAGGCTACCAGTGAAGGCGTGGCAACGCTCGTCAGGTTCGTGAAGCTGTTGAGTCATATAATTGGACTCATAGGTGAATACCAGCGAGTATTAGCCGTGTCAAGGAACTCTACTCTACGAGTCCGCCCTCAAGCACGGAATACATTAGTTTCTTCGATTAATTATCGAACAATCTTATCGCACTCTACAATCGTCCAACGCACCGTTGTGTCGTTTAATGCACACGTTCGCGTAACCTATAGAAAATTTTTCTTCATTCTCACGAGATAGCTCAACAAGTTACCTTCACATACGCTTTAATTGTTGTTTAGCCTCAAGTACACAACTTTTCAGAACAGCATACCGTGCGTAGTATTTTTTTCTTTCAATGCATTACTTTTCACAATATTATATTCTGTTTTTTGCATAGCACTTTGGATATATTAAAGAGAATTTCAAAAAATAGAAATAGAGTTGAAAGTAATTTTACGTCTGTTCGTGTAGCGAAGGTTGGGTAGTGTAATCTAAGTTTGTAAGTTCTATTCCAACTGAAACATTTTGTTTTTGTTCCACGGTCCATATTTTAAATAGAACCCATTGAATAGTTGCGGAACTCTTTCGATCCCTAATTTAAATATCGTACCGTGCAGGGATATTATTATAAAGAATAGGAAAATGTGAGGAAATGAATGAAGTATGGAAAGTCGAAGTATTCCCGATAAGGGGAACGGTTTAGTAACGGTCGAAAACCATTAAGTTTAATCGTGTGGGAATATTGTAGTGCGAACGATAACCGCTAATGCTAATTACAGACTCGTGTAGTTACTTAACGACACGTACAGTTTGTTCGAACGACTCGCAATATTTAGTAGTATATAGCGTACTATAAAATAAGTAGCTTGCATCATAAATTTCAGCAATTAGGATTGAAACTTGCCTCTCGTGCTTGTATCATCTCCTCAGAAATATGGCCAAAATAATTACTGCTATACAAAAGCATGATACGTATGTACATAGCCAGATGATTGTGAGAAAATAAAAATAATTGCTTCCCTTGGTATTAAGTCTAGGGAAATTATAGAACTGTTAGAAGGATGAGAAAATCTTTCAAGCTGAATTATAGTTGTTACTTGAATTAATCGTTGTTACAAGTAAACCACGCGTTAAAATTCAAGAGCAAAGATAGTAGGTATTAGAAACTCACTGTTGAATAGAGATGCTATATTTATCTTATTTCACGTTGTCACTAAAAACATGGTAATTAATATACAATGCATTGTAAGAGTGGAGATTAAAATAAAATTGTGGATATAAAGTAAAGAAACTGAAGCTTCTCAGTGGCAGAAGAATGTAGAATATTTTCATTGATTTGAAAGTACTGAGAGAAAGGTTCTATTTTTTTAAGAGATTATTAAAATTGTAACTCCTAGAATACCTTATTTTACTGTAGATTCTTTAAAAAATGTGGGACGATGTCTAGAATTAAAATTTCCCTGTTATTCTTTCCTTTTCTTTTTATACACTATGCAGTAGATACTAGGTACTTGTTAACAAGAGAGAATTCTTCTGAATATCGACGTAGCAAACGAGTCGTGAAATTTTACACAACCTGCCTGATCCGTTATGCTTTCTAACAGTAAACTCCTTTCTAATGCACTATGTACACTTATCATTTTCTTCTTTCTTTGATTTTATCGACCTCTGACACGGGAGGAAATTGAATTAACTGCAGGAAAATTGCTCGGCAATCCCATTAAAATTATAAATACGTGATTCCTTGGATTACTCTGCATGGCAACGTAATATGTGAATGTAAATACTACACCGTATTATATAAACGTAACAGTATTATTAGAATTTAATTATCTAAGTAAACAATTTTTTTTTAAAAAAAGCTTAAGGTCACTTGTGATTAACCTAATTTGCTGAAATCCTTTTCTCAGCTGTTCTTCTTATTTTCCTTACTTTAGCCACAGTGAAAATCATTCAGTTCCGGGAACGCGAGAAATACTCGACGTAACTGCGAAGAAATCTTGCAGCGCTTCTTTACTCGGAGATTTCAATGCCTGGCGCAGCCGGCGGGCAGAACGTCTTTCTATCGACTCATCGCCGAGCCGTGAGTCTCCAAACGAGAGACTCGTCACCATATTCGTCGTTACGTTTCGTCGATTCAGAGAAGCGAAGGGGGCAGAGACTTCCGGTTGGTCTCTGCGTTCTTCCCTACATCTTAATACGAGCTCCCATAAACCACTTCTACTCGTACGATATAAGCGTAATAAATTATTACTAATAATACTTAAGGAATCTCCTAATTTAATATTCAAAAATTCTGAAAAGTAGGTATCTTAAAATTTTTAGAAAGCTACTAACAAGGGAAGATCTGGAACCCGGAAATTAAAATAAATCTTTAACTTTGTGAATATGTAGGGAATGTCCTCCTGATTAAAACGCAAATTTTGTTTGCTGTCCAAATTTACTCGAATGGGGTGAAATTAATCCCCGAAAATTCGACTATTTTCCGAGCTTGAGAAAATCTTCTAACGAGAAAATCTAGATTAGAGGACGATAACTGGAAAGAAAAAAAATCGTCGCGAATATATCATTAGAAGTATTATTAAACCGCGAAATAGCAGAGACAAGACAGTTTTGTAGTAGGAAATAATCATAATTTTTTTCAAAGAGTAACGTAAGAACCGGTTTTACATCTAATTTGGTCAACACACACTGTGTTATCAGTTATCTCATCTCTCACGACTCAAACACCTCTGAGCATCCTTGTTAGCGTTTCCCCATTTTTTGAACTACAGCGACGGTGTTGCAGGATGTCTAATTAGTCACGGTATAAAACCCCTTCGCTCGATATTCCTTAAGAATCATTCATCGTTTCCTCATAAACGTGACCTAACATCTCGCTTTTGCCTTTCCTGCAAGTCTTTTTACAATTTATTTTTATTCCAATATTATCAAATAAATAATCACTTGGGATACAGTGCCTTTTTTATCGAAACCTTATAGCGTACAGTTTTTGTTCCTTGTATCCACTTTTTTGCTGCATACACTCTGAGAATAGACGCATTGAATTATTACATAATGTAGGTAGACGACGCTGGAGACGCGACATCACTCTATCGAATAATAATGCCACCACTTGTATTCCGCTTGCTCGTACCGGATTCACGTATAACATATTTATCTCTTGTTACAACATAGTGGACAACGTAAAATAAAATCAAGGGACCTAAGATTTCTGTGTACATATGAGCTCCTTTAGGTAGTTGATAAGTGAATTAAGTCATTTTTCTTAGTATTGTGAAAATGGGACTTTCGTGTAATGCTTTATAAAATATTAAGAACAGAACGTAGCTTTATTGTAAGTAAATATTATTTTGGTAAATAAAACAAGTATTCTTAATACTTACACTCTCTACAAAATGCCTCTGTAGAAGCTAGAATAATCGGAATTTTTCCATGAAAATTTTACAGTACATTTTTGAGGATATATATTTTTTAACAATTTTTTATAAAAAAAATCGATTTTTCCACTCCTTTTCTTTCTTCGCTGACGATACTAAATAAAGATTGCCAAACAGGGAAAATATTTTTCACGTGTTATAATCGACAGATTCATCAAGCACATTTCTTTGAAAATTTTTTTTACATGTTCTCTGTTTGTACTTCACTAATAAAAATTCAATGAAGTTAGTTCTGTGGAGTACTTACATAGTGCTTAATTTTTAATCCCTGTTGAACGGTGTTGTAAGAAATATTTATGTTCGTAATCGTGCGACGATTACGAGTCTTAAAGAATTTATATTACCCGATTATTGTGGGATTTCCACCGCCGCATAACCGTGATGTCTACACTAAGCGACAGCCTCTGCTGGGCCATACAGCTTCACGCGGGCGTGCAGATGCATCTCATGCATTATTTATTGGTCACCATCGATCCTGCAGGGGATGCACTGGACTTCATCAGCCACCTCAAAAGTCACGAATTGTGCTTATATTTCTAGCACGCGCGTTATGTTAAGCCATTCTGCTTCGATATAACTACGGACCACAAAAGTTTCGAATCACTTTGAATTAAGAGAAGCTGGGGGCTTTCGAATTTAATCGAATTTAATCAGGAACATTGTAGTCATCGCTGCAAATGTTAACTTCGAAGTACTTTAGCAGAATTTTTTTCATGTGTCTAGTTTCTCTGGTTTATTGCACGGTTCTAAGTAAAGCTGAATTATATACATAATGACCTAATATTGCTAAAATAGTCGGTATGTACCTATACCGAAAGACCAAGAACTATGGTTCGTGAATACTTGAAACGTAAGTGAATAGAGAACGCGTATCGATAACATATACCTACCTAAGTACAGTGCCGGACATATGTATTCAGACTAATGATTTTCCTCGATATACTTAACTGATTCAATGCATTAACACTAAATGAATTGAATAGTTTATAGAGGACAGGATGGTAAATAAATTATGGTATCAAATTTAACAAATTTTAAGACGAAATATATATTATCTCACCAAAGTTGCAGCCAGTGTTGATAACACAATTTAGGCCAAGCACGTACCTCGTCGATCACAGGCCTTCATTTTTCCTACTTTCGGCTAACGTTTACGATCGTCGAAACATCCGTTCTCGACAATTACTCATGATACACTGGCTTTAAAAAGCACCGAGTTTTGTTCCCCTCTTATAATCAGCAATGTGTTAAATTTCTATCCTCTATTATTCTAATTCGTTTGAATAATCCTCGTCTCCGCCTGAAATGATTGTTCAGTCTAAGGCAAACCACCACATCCCCCTAATTGTACTTTCTACTGGAATTTAAGAATCTTTAAAGAAGCTTAGACTTGTCTTTTTCCCAATAAGAAAATAGTCCGGCGAGATGTGCTGGAGCTTACAAAAGAATTCTGTTTCAGTACTGACTAGCTTATTAGTGGTCACGGACGAAGCGCCGCAAGACGTTAGGCACAAAAGCTACGATGAACATCCCCGGGAAGCTTACTTCAATGGCTCCAGCTTCCTGAAGCTCGGCTCGTTCGTGTCGGTGCACAGGCACAGCGGCCTGAGCTTTCGAACCTGCGAGGGTGGCCGACTCTTCATGCAGAAATACAACGATGACTCGATCAGTCTTGATGTGACCCCGGATGGGCTGCTCTTCGTGGCCATCGTGGATCAGCAACGCTACAAAGCAAGGCTCAACGCCAGGTTACTCAACAATGCCTGGCACAACGTAAATCTCTTCTTCAGGCTCGGAAATCTCACTTTGAACGCGGCCGGTCATACGCAGGTAATCAAGATCCAACGATCGTTACTGTTGAGTGTGTAGTTATAATTGAATCGATCAGCGCAGCTGCATTCCTTATTAGAAAATACTTATTAGCTCTAGTAATTTCCAAGATACTCGAGCAAACGCGTTTCTCACCCTCAACTTTCAGGGCTGTTTTCACGATTAAAAAAATATATGTGTCAAATATTTTTGTGACACCTAGGGTAAACGCACCAGTAAATGAACAGTTAAGGCTAATGAATGAACACTATTATAAAATTATGTTTGCAGCGCGAATGATTCCACGTGCTGCAAAAATTCTTTGGATACGAAGCAAGAAATGAAAAGAAGTCTCTAATTAATTAGTTGCTTACTTTAATAACTTATTTCACTCATTTTAATAAAAAATGTTCATTCACTGGTACGTGTTCAATTACTGGTACATCCACCCTATCTTCTATCAAAGTCGCATCAAAATCGGCGCTTGTCACTTCGATATGTTACAGTCGAAAATGTTATATATATTATAAGAGACGTCTATATGGTGTACGCACATTGGATGTTGTTATTGGTGATGTTACAAGCTGACTATCCTTTCTATTCAAAGTCATTTCAAAGTCATGATGCCGAAGGTCGTTGAACTGGACGCATTATAAAAACTAGACATTAATATGCAAAACCATGTCGATGACCTTGGAACGACCTTCAAGATGACCTTGGGGGAATTTTTGTCATCGTTACCAGACGCACGACCTCAAGCCATATAAAGTCCTCTTATTGTTAGTCATTTTTCTTACTTTCAGTAGCAGCGGAAATAATTTAGGTGTTCATTATAAATGGGACACCCTGTATACATCGACACTTTTTTTTTAATAAAACTGGTGTTCCTTTTTACTTAAATCGATTTTTCTCTTCGTTCTTCGTATAAAAGTACGCACCAAAGCCTGAGAATTAAGAACGAAATGCTTTATGAGATGCTTCATAGTTGATGTCTTCATTCAAACACTCAATCCGCATGTTAAAATTATGTTTATTAGGTCACGTAGCACCGATGACCGTGACCATGCGTGCCTTATACGTATTTCAATAGATGGCATGAAATTTGTAATTAAAAATACTTGCTTGAATGTAACTGCTGCGAAACTTGGAAATATAAATGGCGAGGGAAAAAAATATTTAGACTGTAACAGTGGGACATTTGAACTCCTGCTCTAATCAACTGATTTTTCAAAATAGAATTATAAATATCTCGTAAAATATTTTACTTTCAATGGTTACAGTCTAAAACCTGTGCGTGCAGAATAAGAGAAATCGAATTGCGTACAAAAAACTATGGTTCCGTTTAAAAGAAAAAGTCTACATTACGACCTTGAACTTTTCTCTCAATCAACTTTTCAATTCGTCAGATAGAAAAGGATGTTCAGCTTGTTTCTGGTTATGGGATTATCCCGTATATATTCTGTAGAAGAAAGTGTTTAATAAGTCATTGTTTCCAGCTAAACAATGATATCATCGATCAAATTAGAAGCTGACTTAAATTGGATCTAATTTTTAGTTTTTCTATTGTCTTGCACCGAGACAATAGTCATCTTTACGAATTGTCCGATACACGATGAATTATGAATGTCGTAAAATCATTAGGTCTTCGGTAACTTCATCATAACGAATAGACAAACTATAGGATTTATAAATTTGAATTTGAAAAATTGAAAATTAACACACACAAGTCTAGAATTCTTGAACAGTCATTTGTTCATGTTCGTTTTAAAGAAATGCATATTTTAACTTGTGTCTGTATTAATTGTTAGCGAACGAAAAAATGTTATTTTATAGAATGTTGAATTGAAGATTTTCTGTTTAGGTTATTGCTAATGCCACGTATAATGCTGCAATTCTTACGCTTCCCGACTACGACATGAATGGATCCCTCATTGTTGGAGAAGGATTCAGGGGATGCATTCTCCAAGGTCCTAGTATTCTCTTTAACAATACTATCAATAATGGAGCTGTCTTTGGTCCCTGCCCCGCGGACAACAAAGGATGTAAGGATTTCGACATTCTTCTAATAAATACCATATCGTAGCACTCAAGAAATAAGAACGACGCCCAGAAAACTGGGCTTCAAACGTGACAATGGATTTATACCTAAAAATGATATCTACCACTAAAATTAAATTAGTAAGAACAACTTAGAGAAGTATATTAACCGTTCGTGGTCACTCGGGGGGTGTATCGCCCCGTAGGCTATGTCTTTGCCAATATTTCTGTAAATTTTTACACCTTCGTAATAAAATTTAACAATTTGGTGAATCTTAAAAAATCGCTTTCATCCGCAACTATTTTTTCAAACACAAATTTCAACATACGAGTGTTATGAACGTACAATTATCACTGATAAATTAAAAGATTGAAAAATACGAAAATGGTAACTGCAAAATGACGCTGAAGCACAGTGAAACCCACCTGACCAATGTGTGATTATAAGAAGACGTGACCGCGGAGGGTTAATCACAGGAAATATTTTCAGATGTGTAATTTTCGGAAGATAACGCAACTGATTTAATTTTACTATTGTTCTCACATATTTCCAAAGTGATTCGCAAGGAGGAAATTTCTTAAATATACATTTCATTCTGTTTAATCATTTATAAGCAACATTATGCATATTAATTTCAACTGAAAGTTAGTTGACACGCGTCCTTAAATTACGGTAATTTATATATGTAACGAATAGAACGAAGATTAGGTAATTAGTAGCTAACAGAAGCTAGGTAAATTAGTAATACTCGCTAAGGGTAAGATTTCTTGAGTAATATATAAAAAGCCGCTAGTGAACCGTAGAATTTGAGTAAGCGCACACTTTCAGAGTGAAGATCACGTATATTTAGTTTGTTTCTGTGTACAATCGCGATCACACGTGTGACCGTGCGTACGATTTACATGAACTAAATGGTAGATTGCATGCCAGATCTTTCTACGAAACTTTCAGGTGGTACCAGCGGACTCGGAGGTGGCGTAGGATCCAGCTCAATTACCACCATAGATTTCTGCCATCACGAGCCATGCATGATGCATGGTAAATGCGTGTCACGGCAGGATCGTTACGAGTGCCACTGTTACGCCCGATATTCCGGCAACAACTGTCAAATTGACAATGGTAGACCTCGACGTCGAATATACGGGGTTTTCGCACAGACTGGAGAATAGAAACAGGTCCATGGCCGTGTGGAATTATTACGTATTACGATTTATTAAACTGTAAAGTGTCCTTGCGTTATAAATTGTGATTTGAAACGGGAAGGGCGAAAAGTAAAATTTAATTGCCACGAATTATTCCTGCTTGTATTTAGAATAGCTTTTCCTTATTTTTGCTTTATGTGTTATGAGCAGTAAAATAATTACACTTTAAATATACTTCGGAGAACAAAATAATTAAATGATAATAGAAGACTACTGGCCACGAATTCTGTTTTTAGTCTCCATCGATGGTTGTTGCATGCCATTTATTTCTATTCTTTCATCAGCCTAGAATCCCCATGGAAATGCTTGCGGGTTGGCAAGTTTCAGTGAAATGACATTGTCCTGCTACTGGAAAGTGAACGTTCCATGGTTAATTATGCAATTGGCCTTTGGGACGCTCACGAAAATCGACTTTGCCCACGGTATCCCGCATGAGTGCCCAGTCGCATCAATCAATTAATTTAAATGACGAGAGTGAAACACCTGGGAAAGGGGACTCCATTATTTCCCATTAATAACGCTTGCCATCGCGCCATTCTCCTCTCTTCCAACGACAACTCCGCTGACATTTCCGCTGCCTGCTTTAAACACGTGTACGAGATCAATACTGTCACGTTATCGCATTTTCTCTCCCATACCTTTGGATCGGCAAACAGGTGTCTAAATTTCGGGGTCACTGGTGTCTCGTGCTTCCGCAGAAAAACTATCACTTAGCTACGCTGCACTCTTTCCACTGATTTGCACGATTACCGTTGCCATTAAACGCTCTAAGGTGTTCTGTAACAAATTCATCAGGTTCGCCGTGCCAGAACAGCCCATGTCGGAACGGAGGCGCGTGTAGCGAAGATCAAAAAGGAGACTTCAGCTGCGCTTGCAAGCCCGGATTTACCGGGACGTTCTGCGAGTCGCAACTCGGCGTGCGACTTTGCGAGCAAAGTCCGTGTAGGAACGACGGTGTCTGCCTGGCGCTCACTGACAGCGAATACAAGTGCGATTGCTTGCCTGGATGGACGGGGAAGAACTGCGAGACCAATTTTAACGAGTGCTCCTCGAATCCTTGCAAGCACGGCGGAGCCTGCATCGACGGTATTAATAATTATACCTGTATATGCGATAGGACAGGGTACGTTTACAATATTGATCGTTAATTAATCTTACCTTATAAGTTCGAACAAAGTAGTCTATTACGTATAACGTCTAATAAGAGTTATATCGCTCTCATCGCGCATTTATGTATTTTATATTATACTGTTTAGTATTAAGTAATCGGCGTTGTCCGGGATTCTTATGTCTCCAGGGTGGTCCACAACAGGTAACCTTTCTGGGGGTAATTCTACGGACCAAAATTAGAAGAAAATGTAGAATATAAATTTTTAATATGTCGCTTCATTTTCCAGAAACTTAAGTTTGAACTTTTAGGCGCGCAATATATTCAACAATTTTATTCCATACTTAACAAAATACACTCGCGCTACGGTTCGGGTCTAAGAGATATTACGGACTTCATGAAAACACATTTCACCCTTTTTGCCCACCCCCTTAGGGGATGATTGAGGCAAAATCATGAAATTGGTTTTTAGGAATTTGTGTGGGAAACCTTTGTATGCAAAAACCGAGTTGATATCTAATCGTGCCTAAGAGATATCGAGATGTCCGTGAAGACACATTTTACCCCTTTGCAGATTTTCGTCTTATTTTGGCCCGTAGAATCAGTCCCTAAAAAGTTTACCACCTGTAGTGAAACACGCTGTACCACCATTCATTATGCTCTAAATATTAATTATTACGCAATGCTTACTTACATATACCGATATACCTACTTCATTACACAATAATTACTTATATAATAATTCACTGAACTTAAATTATTAGAAGGCGTGAAGTTATAATTAATGATATCGCTTCTATTGTAGATACGAGGGTGGAAACTGCGAACTGGATATCGACGAGTGCTTGGCAAATCCATGCTTGAACAATGGTGTGTGCTACGATAATTACGGTGGTTACATTTGCCATTGCCCGAACGGTTTCGAGGGTCAAAACTGCGAGCTGAACTTGAACGAGTGCCTGTCGAACCCCTGCGCGCACGGCGGGGATTGCGTGGACGACGTGGGCTCCTATCATTGCAACTGTCCACCCGGATACGCTGGCCGGCACTGCGAGCGCAAAAGCGTGTGCGAGAACGCGGCCTGCCTACCGAACAGTATTTGCGTCGAAGACGCGCACGGGGCCCAATGCGTCTGTAATCCGGGCTTCATGGGCAATCCCCCGAATTGCACTATCAATTACTGTGCCAGCAATCCGTGCACTAATGGCGGAACGTGCACTAGTAACAAGGACGGCTATAATTGTACCTGCCCGCCTGAATGGAAAGGTAAGCAGGAGGCAAAGTACATTTCACGAAACACAAAGCAAAGTTCGCCCGAACGTGCGGAACATTTCAACTCCCAGCAATCGCTTTCGAACAATACACGCATTGTAATTAACAAAAACGAACGCAGAGTAAATGTTACTATTACGTTTAACTATACACAAGTTAAACATTATCATTTCCGCTGAAACCACTGTTACGTTCAAAATAGGCCTTCAATGTGTACGTGTGAATGTTAACGACGAAGCATGGCTAACGCGTACAAGTTCCTTGCCGCCGTAACTAACTCCCTTTTGATCGTCGCTCTCCTCGTCTCCTTCAGCCGTGAGATCTCCTGTTTTCTTAAGTGTTTTGTGTTTTGTGTTTTCTGTCACGGGCCGTCTGTCAGGAGCGACATGCCTATCGCCCGCCTCGGATTGGTGCTCTGCCTGTTACAACGGCGGCACTTGCCTCGAGACGCGTTTCGGTATCATGTGCCAGTGCCCGAGATTTTGGACGGGGCCCCAATGCAAGGAGCCGATCACCTGTCGCGATCTACCTTGCAAGCAAGCTTCCGCTTGCCACGATTATGTGAGTGAGACCATTGCGCGTGGCTTTGCATGCACTATCAGCCGATTAATCAACCGTGTCGTGTCGAATGTATCTCTATGTGGCCTCTTGCTTTGTTTGTTGCGCCCCGCTCCGCTCAGCCCGGCGGCTATTATTGCACCTGCGAGCCAGGATGGACGGGCCTTGAGTGCTCCACCGACGTGGACGAGTGCTCCAGCGATCCTTGCCGCAACGGCGGCATCTGCATCGATCAACTCAATAGCTACTACTGCCAATGTCTTCCGGGATACACTGGTAATCACTCGATCCGCGAATCTTCTATACGCACGAAGCCTTGCTCACCGTTTTCTATTGGGAAACCAAGAATTTCGATACGCCAACTAGTGACAGAAAATTAAACTACTGTGAGTAGGCCGAAATCTGTCCAAGTCCATACGATTATCAGTGTTTATACTTTATATAGGCATTTTGTGAAAAACAAGTGTTTTTAAATTTTTTTCAACACTAAATTTTTACTTCTTCGATTAATAAATACTTATTCGGAATGTTTGGTGGGATCCGGGCCTACTTGCAATAGTTTGCCAACTTACCACCGCAGCGCTGAAATCTAAGCCACGCCTCCACTTGGTTTCCCAATACTATATGTACAGTATGCGCCCGATACTAATCGAGTATCAACTCGTCCCTTCATCTGTGATCCATTAAAAACAGAAATTCGCCATCCTCGTTTAGGAATTCTCATTACTTTTACTCGTTTACTTATTGGCGATGAGCGCGTGCGGTAATTGCTGTAATTAAATGACCGTAAGCGACCGACAGCTTCCTACGATAACTATCGTTGTAATTGGCACAAGTGCTTGAGACGTACAAGCGTCCCACTCGACTTAGCGCGTCGTTTATTGAAAAGCATCTTCGTTTCAACAGGGAAAAACTGCCAGATCAACGTGGACGAGTGTCTGTCGCAACCGTGTCAGAATGGTGGGACCTGCATCGACCAAATCAACGGGTACACTTGCAACTGCACGAAGGATTTCATGGACGAGAATTGCGAACGCGAGTACAATGTCTGCGCGATAAATCCCTGCCAGAATAGCGGGAATTGTTCGGTGATATCGCGGATGCGGCGCGAGTTTGTCTGCGAGTGTCCACGGGGCTTTGAGGGGAAGATCTGCGATATAAACGTGGACGACTGTGTCGATATCATATGTCCCGACGGCAAGGTTTGCGTCGATGGTATCGCCGGTTACGAGTGCAAATGCCGCGAGGGTTACAGGGATCCTAATTGTACCCTTATCGTTGACCATTGCGCGACGAAACCTTGCAACAACGGCACGTGTATCGATCTCGGGGAACACGGTTTCGAGTGCAAGTGTAAGGACGGCTTCCAAGGTAAGCCTCGTCAGCCGAAACTAATTTAACGGGGCTGGGGTAAACTGTTTCAGAATGACTTACCTACTCTTAATCGAATGATAGTTCTCTAATTACGTTTGGAGATTTATAAACACCGATATGTATACTCAGACTACTGAATTTCGCAGGGCAATATTGTGACGAAGACGTGGACGAATGCGAAGTGAGGGGTAACTCCCTGTGCATCAACGGGATCTGCGTGAATAAGAACGGCACCTACAAGTGCTTCTGCACGCCAGGCTTCTCCGGCGACCATTGCGACATCGACATCGACGAGTGTTTATGCGGCCCGTGCAAGAATAACGCCTCGTGCATCGATAATATTAACAATTTCGAGTGCCAGTGTCCGCCCGGTTATTCCGGAAAGACGTGCGACGTGGACGTAAACGAATGCGAGAGCAATCCTTGCTTAAACGGCGCGACCTGCGCCGACCAGATCGCAAGTTACACGTGCAGCTGCTCACCGGGTTTCCGTGGATTAAATTGCGAGATAAATATCGACGACTGCGAGAAACAGCCGTGCCTGAACCACGGTCGGTGTATCGACGGTATAAACAGTTATACCTGCGACTGCAACGACACTGGCTTCGAAGGTGCACGTTGCGAGAAAAACATCGACGACTGTCGGCCGGAGCCTTGCGTGAACGGCGCCCTCTGTATCGATGACATTAAAAATTACAAGTGCCAATGCTACGCTGGCTACAGCGGTAAAAACTGCGAGATCGACGTAAACGAATGCGAGAGCTCACCTTGCCAATACAACGGCACTTGCTTGGAAAGATCAAATAAGGAATTATATAAGAGCGACGCGCTGACGTTACCTTCGATATTTAATCAAGACTTCACCTACGCCAATGCAAGCGGGTAAGCGTCACGGGATTCAGTCTTCGCCTGGCGGACGCAGGGCCCCACCACTTTCGTTCAGACTATAATTTTCATGTTACTCGTTGCTTATGGGTATCGCTGCCCTAAGAAAATAGAAATTTTACACCTCGAGGGGTTGCATACCCTTGACGGGATACCCTGTAAGAATACTCATGCGATATTTTCGATAACGCAAATGCTGTAACTGTGAAGTAGCTTCGGGAGAAGGGGCTGCTTTCCAACCCCCCCGTTCCTTTATATAAAAAGAAAATCATGAAAATGACCCTCATTTCCGACCTGTCGAGGGTATGTAATCCCTCAACAAGGCCGGTGTCTGATATAAAACTGAGAATCGCATGAACGAAATTATACTATTGTGAATCGAAATGGACTCTGCGTCTGTCATTCAACGACCAAAGCGAATGAGAACACGGCGAGTAATGTCGATAACGCGAAATGACCACCGGTAATTTTTTAATCTTCTTTCTCAGATACGAGTGCCTCTGCGTGCAAGGTGTTACTGGTAAAAATTGCGAGGTGAATATTAACGAATGCGAAAGCAATCCTTGCCAAGCTGGGGCCTGCGTGGATCGTATCGGTGGCTACACGTGCGAATGCGACGAGGGATACGAAGGCGATCATTGTCAGCACGACATCGACGAGTGCAAAAGATACACGCCGTGCAGACATGGTGTATGTACCGACGGAAGAGCTGATTATATGTGTACGTGTGAAGCAGAGTATGGCGGGAAGAATTGTTCTGTGAAGCTGATCGGTTGTCAAGGAAATGCTTGCCAAAATGGTGGCACTTGTTGGCCGTACCTCGTCGATGAAACCATCCATAAATTCAACTGTACCTGTCCGAATGGATATCACGGAGAAATATGCGATTACGTAAGTATCTCGTTATGTGCACCTTGACCTTCTTTCTCTATAAATCAAAGAGAGAAAAGTCTTGCTCTTGTAACACTAGCTTATCCTGTATTTACGATCACGTATTGCATTTAATTTAACTGCACTCCTCGTTGTTTCTTGCACAAAATACGCCACGCAGAAGAAGGTGCGTAAAGGTGAAGGTTGGACGCGTTCAACTGCTTCTGTCAATGTAATCGTGCATTTATTCGTAGGTGACGACGATGTCCCTGAGCGGCAGTTCGTACGTCCTGGTAAATACAACTAGAGACGAAGGATACGACATCCAGTTTCGCTTTCGAACAACTCTGCCGAACGGATTACTGGCTATTGGGAAAGGGTCTACATTTTACATCCTCGAACTTGTCAACGGCAAATTAAATCTGCACTCGAGTCTTTTGAATAAATGGGAGGGTGTGTTCATTGGTAGCGGTTTAAATGACTCCACTTGGCAGAAAGTGTTTGTCGCGATTAATGCCACGCATCTAGTCCTCTCAGCTAACGAGGAACAGACAATTTACCCTATTAGCTTGAACGAAGGCTCTAATTCCAACCATACGTCTTTTCCAATGACGTATGTCGGTGGCACTACTAGCTACCTGCGACGATTAACTCACGGGCCCTCTTTCTTCGTGGGCTGCACCGAAGATGTCGTTATTAACGGAGAATGGGTACGCTGCGCTTTACTTTCTAAAACGTATTCTTTGGAAATGTCTGAATCATCGTTAATCATTCTTCTGTGTGTAAATGTACGTTTAGGTATATTCTGGAACCTCGTCGAAGACTGTATACATGGAGGACGTTGAGCCAGGTTGCCCCCGCGAGGCTCAATGCTCGCCGAATCCTTGTAAAAACGGCGGCCATTGCACGGACAGGTGGCGCGATTTCTCCTGTAAATGCGAACGACCATATCTTGGACATACCTGCCAATATAATATGACAGCAGCCACGTTTGGATATGAGAACATTACTAACGGATATGTAACAGTGAAAGTGGCTGACATGGCCAGAAGGGCTGTCAGATCAATAGTCGATATATCTATGTTTATTCGCACGAGGCAAGACAGGGGCGACATATTTTATTTAGGGTCAGAGCCCAGCTCGCAGACGGATTTCAAACCTCAGGAGAAAACTTACATAGCGGCTCAGTTAGAAGGCGGCGAGCTGCTCGTTAGAATTCAGTTCAATGGCACAGAAGCTTATACGGTTGGCGGGGTGAAACTGAATGACGGGAACAATTACCTGATACAAGTGATCAGAAACGTAACATTGGTTCACGTGAAAATTAATGGCACCGAGTATTTCCGGAAGACTATCAGCGCCTCTGGCCAGTTGAATGTGACCGTTTTGTATTTGGGCGGCTTGCCGCAAGCTTCTAGATACATACGGCAAGTCGATAATCGTCAAATAGAGGTGCCGCAAGCTCCGCAGGTTAATTTCAAAGGAATTATTCAAGACGTTCAGATATCGAATGGCGTTGAAACTATGGTCGTTGAATTCTTTCCCCTAAAGGTAATAATATATTCGATCTTTCTCACTTGAAACTCGTTCAAGTATAAATCCTTTATATGTTATACAGGCAAATGACATTCCCACTCCAATACAATTCGGTAACGTGACGTTCGATTACGACAAAGTTCTTAAGGGCGTAGTATCCGATGATGTCTGCGTGAGCAATCCTTGTAACCATAACGGGACCTGCCACGTCACGTGGAACGACTTCTGGTGCCAGTGCCCGCGTGGATACACTGGAAAGACGTGCCAGGAAATGGAATTCTGTCAGCTGCAAGATTGCCCAAATGGATCGAAATGTCAAAATCTCGACGACGGCTACGAATGTATAGCTAACGCTACTTTCGACGGTCTGACGACTTCCTTTACATATGTCTACAATCAGGTAGAGGAGAAGAACGTAACGGACTCGACGATCGACACTATCCAAATCACGTACCGATCGAACACCGGCGGCACTTTGATGCACATCGCGCCGCACGCCGGTGACCAGCATTTCACCGTTTCCGTTTACAAAGACAAGATTATAGTGTCTTGGCGTCTGGATATGCAAAATCATGGGACATTGACATTTGGTAAAACAGAAGCTGATGGAAATTGGACATCCATCGTGTTGAGATTGAATAACAATTCCATGGAGTGTGGATACGCAAATGCTAACGATGAAACTGCACCACACGTCAGCCCTAATTTCAGCTTTTCCTTGTGGTACGATTTACTGGTTACTGGAACGGTTACTCTAGGCGGGCTTGGCAATACCTTCTCCGATAGACATAGTTACGTGACCGTTGGCTCTGGTAAGCAGATATTGGAGAATAGAAGCGGCATCCAAGACAATTCGATAGATTTTAATGAACGTACACTCACCACGGCTTCACCACCTCATAACGTAATGGCAGGTAATATTGCGATCGAATTTTATATTTCTCGCCGATTTCGTACTCGACAGTGTTATAACTATTACTATTATTATAATATCGTTATCTTGTAGTAATATGTAGTTCTGAAACACACCGCATAATACAATTTATAATATATATAAGGCATAGAGAACTACTGAGGTGCGGCCTAAAAACTGAATAACTCGAAAAGAAAATTTCTTTGCGGATACTCTATTACCTACATTTATTACAACGTTTTTGTTTCTTTTCATAAACTGCACTGATCAGTTAAATTTAATTGGGAAATATATTGTATTTTGCAGGAGAGGCTTTCAAAGGGTGTTTAGGTGAAGTGCGAATTGGCAGCATGTTGTTACATTACTTCACGTACGAAGAAGTCTACCTGAACGCTAATTTTACGCCGCTAGAATATTTAGCATTACAAGAAAATAATTCGACGGATCACGAAAGTATCGGCTGCAAGCTTTGCTTTGAGACCGACTGTAAGAACGATGGTTACTGCCTTGACAAGCTAAATAGTTACATTTGCGAGTGCCCAGCGGGTTACACAGATGATGATTGTTCATTCGATATCGACGAATGCATCGACAATAAATGTGAAAATAACGCAACATGTGTGGATGGAATTG
Source organism: Andrena bicolor (assembly GCA_960531205.1). Taxonomy (NCBI): domain Eukaryota; kingdom Metazoa; phylum Arthropoda; class Insecta; order Hymenoptera; family Andrenidae; genus Andrena; species Andrena bicolor. The sequence goes on along the minus strand of OY482667.1, from coordinate 37,970,011 downwards.
CTAATTACACGTGTGTGTGTAACAGCGGGTGGCAAGGATGGCTGTAAGTTTTTAAATTAAAATCTAACTTTAGAACATTGATAGACGAAACGGGTGGGGATATAAAAAATTGTGTTATATATTAGTGGGACTCTTAACATGAACTTAAAAAATTACCAGTCCTTTAGACCTTTGGTTTAAAATATTTCAATATCGATTGATAATGGGTGTCACTTCAAAGATTACCTTTTGCCGTTTGATACTTGCACATCATCAGAATCGAGTTTGCAATACAGTTGCTTATCAATCTTGTCTCTACATTAGGTGCGACAGCGATATAAACGAGTGCGTAATACACAGTCCCTGCCAGCACGATGGAGTGTGTGTAAATCTTCCCGGGCACTACCGTTGCGAGTGTCCAGACCAATTTACTGGCGAACAGTGCCAGAATTTCCGCTTAATTACCTGCGATAATAAGCCTTGCAAGAATGGCGGTATTTGTACAGACATTGTAAATCCGCAGACTGGTGACAATTTCACTTGCACCTGTATGACTGGCTACGAAGGGGCAATTTGCAATGTTCCTTACTGCATCGGGCGGAAGTGTCAAAACGGCGGTAGATGCATTTTATACGATGTATGTATATTGTGAACTTTCATTACATTACTTTGTAAGACAGAACATTACAACTTGCAATTCTAATAACATATTACTTTGAATGATTAGACACCTCAGTGCAATTGTACACGTGGCTACACCGGGCTCTATTGCGAAATTAATATCGACGACTGCGCGCCGGATGCTGAAGGCAACGTACCATGTAAAAACGACGGGAAATGTTACGACGGTGTAAACAATTTCACTTGCGACTGCACCGATACTGGTTACACAGAAGCCAACTGTTCTTTGGACATAGATGAATGCCAAGATCCAAGCACAGACTGCGGCCACGGCCGATGCGAAAACTTACCAGGCACTTATCAATGTATTTGCGATCTGGGTTATTGCGGCTACAATTGCGGCATGATGGATCCTTGTAAAGCGGTATTGTTTCCCATTGAAATTTATTATCCCATATTACCTATAATGAACCTCATTTTTCACACATCTATTCTTTCCAGCAGGATTACTGTCAGAATGGAGGCACGTGCAAATGTGGAGACGACGGCGGATATAGGTGTCAATGTACGGGGGAATATACAGGGCAAAATTGCACAGAAGTACGTTCTAATCTGATGAAAATATAATAAGTGTTCAATTACACTGTCCAACAGCCATTTCGGTCTGTCACATTCAATAGCCGTTTCTTATGGAAAAACGAATCCGCAAACCGTTTATCTCCATCACCCTCAGTTTTCGAGAAATTCGATTTTGAAAAAAAAATGCAAATTTTCAACTTTGAACATCTTTTGTGTTCGAACGGTAATAGTTATTCAGTTGCTTGTTCCGTCAAATTATTCTATTCCATTTTATTGGAAAAAACGTTCCATTTTGTTGGACAGTGTTATCAAGTGAATTATAATAAATTTCTCTATAATTTTGTTATTCTTTCCCCGCGTAGACGGAACACTTTTTGAGCAGTCAAGCACTCGACATAGCTGTGATCGTTGGCCCTATCGTTGGATGTCTCTTCCTCATCGCAGTTGGCTCTTTAGTTGCACTATTTATGATGGCCAGGAAAAAAAGGGCTACCCGGGGAACGTACAGTCCCAGCGCTCAAGAATTTAGTAATCCGCGTGTTGAGATGGACAACGTGATGAAGCCGCCGCCGGAAGAGAGATTAATCTGAGAATTTTCCCGTGACGAAGGGACATGGTGCGGATGTTCCACGCCGGCAAATCCTAGTCTTTCGAAGAGCATGCTTGCTGCAGTACGCGTCGATTGGAGAAAAACATCGGGAGAATCTTCCACTCGATAGTACTGCTTTCAAACGGCAAGTAAGAAAATACGAGGTTTCATCGCGTTTTCTAGTCCGCGCTACCTTATCACCGCGTTATCAGATTGACCTAAGGAATTAAGTCTATGTACAATGCCAGATACGAGAACGAATCTTGAGGAATGTAAAAGTGGCGTTGAGAGCGAAACGCGTTAGAGCTTCGACAATTGCAGATTCGCTGTGAAATCTTAACGATCTTACCAATCGTACAGATGATTTATTCGATCGTTAGCACTGAAACCGCGAGTAGATTACTATGTTTGCACATCGGTTATGTGGCTGATTTAAACGGATCATGTAACTACACAAAGTGTACTTAAAACTTCATTAAGTGTCCTTAACATACAAGCAATACTCGGAAGAAGCACCTAAGCAACGAGACCCGTCCATTGTAGTGCCTAATTTACCCTACTTAAAGAGATTTTATTTATAAGCAGTGAATATGAAGCACTGGAAGTACGCATTTCAAAAGCGCGTTATATTCGAATGCGGATATTGAGATCTCTCGAGCATAATGGTATTCATTAAATTTATTCTACTGGCTAGGCGCCAGCCAGCTGAAGCCAGGCATCGTCAGGAAGTACTATAGCGTAGTTACTTTACGACTTATCGCGAACAATCGCGGACATTTGTTTATAAAAACGTCGCGAACGGTGTCTATCATGACTTACACAGTACTTAAATACAGTAGGTGCATTTCCATGCTTCGCAGTATCGTCGCGCTTGTTAATTTTGTACATAAATTAGATAGTAAGCTGAAGGAATTATTAACGTTTTTACCAATAGCATTTTATATAAATATAGTATTTAATAACGAATATTATTTGGTACGTAATTCTTTACTACCACGACCAAAGTAATAGGCGAGAATTTCTCTCGTCTATTAATATAAATGACGTAGCCGTTAATAAAGAATCATCTTCTTGCAATAGGATTTAGCAAGTTGACAATTACAGTCAAGGAATACGACACTTTGTAGAAACACATGTTTTACTATTGTTATTGCCCTTTTTTTTAAATACATCTACCTTAGCATACTATTGTTCCGATTGATAGAATCTAAAATAGCATCGAGTTGTATTATTATGGAACAAAATTGTTGTTCGAAGTAGCGGGCGTTCCAATACCATAAGTGAAGACTTAACTAGCTGATAAGCTCGCAAAAACAAACAAGAATGTGTCAATAAACACGGGTGACAGACAAATCGTTTTCGAGGTATATGTAAAAAAATGTATCTTGTTAGCTAAGCTCTTTGTACAACTACGATATGCAACAGCCTTGTTTATATTTTGAGTAGTAGAATGTACTGAATATGACTGCCGAGTAGTATAAGAAAGAAGTAGTAAAGAAAATATTTTAGATATCTATGTCAAAGCTTTTTCTTCTAAATTCTGAAATTGTTGGTGCTTTGACCATTGTGATCGTACAAAGAACAACTAGGGGATCATAGTTTATTAGGGCATTCTTGTTCGTTTTTGCAAGTTCTATTAGTCAGTTGACTCTTTACCTACAATTCTGAAACATCATGTATATATATACATATATTGATACTTTTGTAAAATCCCGAGCATATGAATATTCCATAAATGTAACATATTCGACATATATTAATCAAAAAGACACAGAAAATTTGTCATGAGAATTGTTTATATTTGAAAATATAAGAACGAACACATTCCAATATCGAGCTGTAAACAATCTTTATTCAGTGTGTACTGTAGAATGAATATCATCAATGTTTTCTTTAAGACTGAAACTTGGGGTACTAAGAAAATATATAAAAACGCGTGTATGCAATTTTCATGTGAGTACTTATTTTATGATAAAACGTGACAATATGCAGCATATGTGCATAAATAATTATAATAATTTCGATAATTAATTGTACAAAAGCAATAAATATTAAATTACTTAAATGCTATGGTTGTCTTTTGATAACATTTATATTTATATGATAAATTAACAGTTAAACTATACACCAACATGATTAGACATAAGAATATTATCAAAAAAAGTTTTAAATAAAATTTGACTAGATATATATATAAAAATAGTTTGTATGTTTGTATTTCATTTCGCTAAAACCTTTACGTCAACTTTCTCACCTAACTTTATATAATCACTAGCTTCAATAGATCTTCTTCCCATTTATCTTGCTTAATTTATCACGTGATATTTTGTCAAAGAATAAAAGCCCAGCAGCACGCTCTACACTTTCTGGTGGAACCTATTACAAATGTTCATATTAATATTACTTACCTTAATTTATAGCACATTCACGGCCGATTTCTTCACCTTCGGTAATCTTCCAGTTAGAGTTAGAGTTATGTTCCACGTAACTGCCAAATGATAGCACCCAACTGGTCGACGAGTGCCACATGATAGCGTCTAATTGGTCGTTCACTGACCGGCACTTTAGTCGGAGGTGAAGAAATCGGGCATCAGTGTTTCCCGGTTTAAGGGTCCATTTTACTTTGACGGTCGAAAAAGAGGCCTATTTCCAAGAATTTTTTTTCAATAAGTACTCTGTACTGTACAGATTTTAATGATTTTTTTTTTTTTAAATATTTATTATTTCTTGCTGTATAGAATTGTATTTTCCATATTTCCAAAATATAATTACAAATGTATGGATTTAAGTCGCAATGTTTGTGCCTCTGTGAGAACACTGCGAAAGTCCTCCTTGGCATCAAAGTGGTTCTAAACTGATAAAAATAGAATGATATGTCCTCTTCAGAGGGCCTGTGTTCTCAGTGAGGCACACACATTGCGATTTAAATCCACACATGTGTAATTATATTTTGTAAACACGAAAAATATGAATCTATACAACAAGGAATAATAAACATTAAAATCCGCACGTTAATTCTTCAACAAAAATTCATGAAAATATGCCTCTTTTCGATCGGCAAAGTAGAATGGCATCTTAAGCCAAAAATTCGCGACCCCTCGATAGGGTATCCCCCGTAATAACTTTTTTAAAATTTAAGAATTTGGTCTGCGACTGATTGTCTCTTTCGATCAACGTTATCTTGATTTTCTTGTTCGCTCCCCTTGTCGGAGAGTTTGAACAAGGACCCAGACAGGGGTCGATCTATTAGGTGCGCTCAGATACGGAAACTTTTCAGTTAAACCAGCTGTATGATTAACTTACCAGAAAGTTTGTCAAAGGAGTATTATCAGCTATAGGGGAATTTGGCATTACAAATGCTTCCATCTCTAATTTTGAATCGTGAGTTTCAGCAACAACTACTTTATAAAAGTGAGTAGGCACCGCTACATGGTTGGCGCCGATAACTTCGTAACGTACATACTTTTTTCCATCGGCCTCTTTTCTGTAATCATAGTGCGTTTAAGTCGCTGACCTAATTAGCAAATATACATAAGAAATTAAGAGTTTCGCTTACTTCGGTAAATATAAAGGTCCTGTACAAACGTAGACGTTCTTATACACTTTAGTTAAGTTTCTAACATATTTTTCTAACCTATTCCAGGAATCTCTGTTAAAACCCACACCCACTTGGGGTGCCATGTTTGTTAAAAAGAATGTCTGTTCTATATGACGCTGGTGGCTCTTATGATTCCCTGCTGCTGCTAAATGCCCACGGTCGTATCCGCTACCTTTGTAATCACTGTTTTCCGATCTAATATCCATTAAATTTATTACTACATTAGTTTGACAATGCTTGCGTTTAATCACAGGAAATACCTACCTAAAAAACGAATGTATACTCGAATCAGGCTTGAATTCACATTTACTCCGCGATACCTCGCTGTTGTATTGTAGCCTTTCTTTAGTTAAATGTTCAAACACCCAATGAGCCACCCTGTTTCTTCTGTCGTAAGAAAGCACAAAATCTTCGTACGATCTGACATGATCTAATCCAGGGAAACCATACTTCATAATCTGTCAAAATATCAATATTCTTTCAAGCTCTAATACATATTATTAATTACAAATACGAATCATTAAAGTATTATTAAACGAATTAAAGGCGTACACTTGTAACAGTAATAGATAAATTTAAGACAATTTACGATTGAGAAAATGTATTAAAGTCGCTTATAAATTACACACAGTTATATAGTAACGATCAATTAAATAGCAATGTTTATGTAACATTGAGGTTAAGTAGAAATTAAACACTATTAACTTACCTCAGATACTCTTGGAGCTGTTGAAGACAATTTTGAACCCATATTTATTTCACTTTCTGCAGGAACGAACGCAGTGGCTGCAGAAACTGTTCCAAACAAAGGCAAACCAGGCATCTCCTTGATGCCTACATTAGAGAAAATACTTGTTCTACTGTCTCCTATTTCTCCATTCAAATGTCGATTCTGTTCCGAATATTTACCGAGATACCAACCACCGAGGCCTATGGTGGATATGGTACTCACTTTTAAAAAAAGTCTCGTTAATACTTTCATTCTCTGTTTATTAAATTGTCAGTTGACAGTACTCTCCAGTACTTGTAGCAACTTGTAGCCTCGTCCACGTGAGTTTACTTATATAAAACACATACAGGGTGTCCCATAATAAGATGCCAGAGCAGCGTTCACCAGCGATGCCAACAGGGTCTCCGGAGAACATTTTGTTACGGCGATATTCTTGGATGTTTCGTGGAGGGGGAACACCTACAGGGAGTGGTGGTGGGGGTGGTGGTGTTCCTACATAGGGCGCGTTCCGATTCACGCATAATGCGCATAAAATGTATAGGATATGTCACGTACCCTATGCACTTCATGCGCATTATGCGTGAATCGGAACGCGCCCATAGAGAAATCACTGCACAACCAATGGGTGCGTTCAGCGGACTCAACCGTTGAGTAGCCGCTGAGTAGCACTCGCCAGGGATTGGCGGAAATGTCGTGCTGCAAGAAATTTCCACCAATCCCTGGCTAGTGCTACTCAGCGGCTACTCAACGGTTGAATCCGCTGAATGCAGCCAATTTAAATGCCCATTCGGCAATGATCGGTAAACTTCGGCAATAATCAGCCAACTACGGTAAGGTACATTTAGTCGATTTGAATATCCCGCTCGAATAGACAACCAATTTAAATGCCAAGATCAAGTAAGTACTTGAAAGGTGACGCCTCTTTGCAGTCACGCTAATAACGCTAATAACCAGAGATGCAAGATGCGAAGAATTCCGACTGCAGCGACCCTTGCGGTGGAGTAAGGAATCTCAGCTCGTGATGTCTCCCCTCTATAGAATAATATTCTTGAGTAGTACATTACACGGGCTTTTTTGGCGGGATACCGTAACAAACATGCGCGAACGTAGAGTAACCGTATCAAAACCGTCATTACTCTACGTTCGCGCATGTTTGTTACGGTATCCCGCCAAAAAATCCCGTGTAATGTACTACTCAAGAATATTATTCTATAGAGGGGAGACATCACGAGCTGAGATTCCTTACTCCACCGCAAGGGTCGCTGCAGTCGGAATTCTTCGCATCTTGCATCTCTGCTCAAGAATATTATTCTATAGAGCGGAGACATCACGAGCTGAGATTCCTTACTCCACCGCAAGGGGCGCTGCAGTCGGAATTCTTCGCATCTTGCATCTCTGGTTGTAGCAGTGAACGGAGGAAATGCTATGATCTCTGAGGAATTTGCGGTGGAGGTCCGCCTCTGAGGAATTAGCGGTGGGGGAACGTCGAGCTCATCAACGCCAAAATGAATGGAACCCCTGCGCGCATGCGTATTTGCAACCCCGGGATAAAAATAAGATGGTGTGTATTTTGCAAATAAATATAATATTGAATAAGTTCGCTTTAAAGTAGTAAGGACTATCTATGTGTATTTAGTGTTCAACTCGCAATTATATTACGAAGACTGGTTAATTAATTCGAGGCTTTCGTCTGTTATATAGGTAATCAATTCGTTGGAAGCGTCGGTGAATGTCAACTGGTGTAACGAAAACGGACTGGACGAGTGCAGCATTTACAATATGTGATTTTTAAGTGGAAATTAAACATAAGTAATTAGAATGGAATTATTATATATCACTGTACATTATTCAGAGTATTTTAATAAACCACATGTAGAGAAAAACCGCATCATTTAATTTAGAACAGTACCCTATAACTTCCCATTTCCCAATTAAATCCCAAAGTCTGCCTCTGCGTTGATCAGTTCTGTATCTTCGATTCTCTCTCCGAAGGCGCTAACTTAGTGCCACCTCTTTCGACGTCATGTTCTCCTGTTACGAAGCTCAATTTTGGAGCGTTCAGAAAATTTTGTCAGATTTTAGCCAATGTATCAGGAGAACATGAAGCGAAAGGAGGTATCCTGAAATTTCATCGTCAAAGGCCTTTTGAAAACGATGCGCCTCTGCGTTGAATAGTTCTGCGGCTTCGATTCTCTCTCCGAAGGCGCTAACTTAGTGCCACCTCTTTCGACGTCATGTTCTCCTGTTACGAAGCTCAATTTTGGAGCGTTCAGAAAATTTTGTCAGATTTTAGCCAATGTATCAGGAGAACATGAAGCGAAAGGAGGTATCCTGAAATTTCATCGTCAAAGGCCTTTCGAAAACTCTGCGCCTCTACGTCGAACAGTTCTGCGCCTTAGATTCCCTTTCCGAAGACGCTAACTTTGTGCCGCCTCCTTCCACATCATGTTCTCCTGTTACGAAGCTCAATTTTGCAGCGTTCAGAAATTTTTGGCTAGATTTTGGAGCGATGTATCAGGAGAACATGAAGCGAAGGGGGGTGCTCTGAATTTCCTAGTTGAAAACTCTGCGCCTCTACGTCGAACAGTTCTGCGCCTTGGATTCCCTTTCCGAAGACGCTAACTTTGTGCCGCCTCCTTCCACATCATGTTCTCCTGTTACGAAGCTCAATTTTGCAGCGTTCAGAAATTTTTGGCTAGATTTTGGAGCGATGTATCAGGAGAACATGAAGCGAAGGGGGGTGCTCTGAATTTCCTAGTTGAAAACTCTGCGCGTCTACGTCGAACAGTTCTGCGCCTTGGATTCCCTTTCCGAAGACGCTAACTTTGTGCCGCCTCCTTCCACATCATGTTCTCCTGTTACGAAGCTCAATTTTGCAGCGTTCAGAAATTTTTGGCTAGATTTTGGAGCGATGTATCAGGAGAACATGAAGCGAAGGGAGGTGCTCTGAATTTCCTAGTTGAAAACTCTGCGCCTCTACGTCGAACAGTTCTGCGCCTTGGATTCCCTTTCCGAAGACGCTAACTTTGTGCCGCCTCCTTCCACATCATGTTCTCCTGTTACGAAGCTCAATTTTGCAGCGTTCAGAAATTTTTGGCTAGATTTTGGAGCGATGTATCAGGAGAACATGAAGCGAAGGGGGGTGCTCTGAATTTCCTAGTTGAAAACTCTGCGCCTCTACGTCGAACAGTTCTGCGCCTTGGATTCCCTTTCCGAAGACGCTAACTTTGTGCCGCCTCCTTCCACATCATGTTCTCCTGTTACGAAGCTCAATTTTGCAGCGTTCAGAAATTTTTGGCTAGATTTTGGAGCGATGTATCAGGAGAACATGAAGCGAAGGGGGGTGCTCTGAATTTCCTAGTTGAAAACTCTGCGCCTCTACGTCGAACAGTTCTGCGCCTTGGATTCCCTTTCCGAAGACGCTAACTTTGTGCCGCCTCCTTCCACATCATGTTCTCCTGTTACGAAGCTCAATTTTGCAGCGTTCAGAAATTTTTGGCTAGATTTTGGAGCGATGTATCAGGAGAACATGAAGCGAAGGGGGGTGCTCTGAATTTCCTAGTTGAAAACTCTGCGCCTCTACGTCGAACAGTTCTGCGCCTTAGATTCCCTTTCCGAAGACGCTAACTTTGTGCCGCCTCCTTCCACATCATGTTCTCCTGTTACGAAGCTCAATTTTGCAGCGTTCAGAAATTTTTGGCTAGATTTTGGAGCGATGTATCAGGAGAACATGAAGCGAAGGGGGGTGCTCTGAATTTCCTAGTTGAAAACTCTGCGCCTCTACGTCGAACAGTTCTGCGCCTTGGATTCCCTTTCCGAAGACGCTAACTTTGTGCCGCCTCCTTCCACATCATGTTCTCCTGTTACGAAGCTCAATTTTGCAGCGTTCAGAAATTTTTGGCTAGATTTTGGAGCGATGTATCAGGAGAACATGAAGCGAAGGGGGGTGCTCTGAATTTCCTAGTTGAAAACTCTGCGCGTCTACGTCGAACAGTTCTGCGCCTTGGATTCCCTTTCCGAAGACGCTAACTTTGTGCCGCCTCCTTCCACATCATGTTCTCCTGTTACGAAGCTCAATTTTGCAGCGTTCAGAAATTTTTGGCTAGATTTTGGAGCGATGTATCAGGAGAACATGAAGCGAAGGGAGGTGCTCTGAATTTCCTAGTTGAAAACTCTGCGCCTCTACGTCGAACAGTTCTGCGCCTTGGATTCCCTTTCCGAAGACGCTAACTTTGTGCCGCCTCCTTCCACATCATGTTCTCCTGTTACGAAGCTCAATTTTGCAGCGTTCAGAAATTTTTGGCTAGATTTTGGAGCGATGTATCAGGAGAACATGAAGCGAAGGGGGGTGCTCTGAATTTCCTAGTTGAAAACTCTGCGCCTCTACGTCGAACAGTTCTGCGCCTTGGATTCCCTTTCCGAAGACGCTAACTTTGTGCCGCCTCCTTCCACATCATGTTCTCCTGTTACGAAGCTCAATTTTGCAGCGTTCAGAAATTTTTGGCTAGATTTTGGAGCGATGTATCAGGAGAACATGAAGCGAAGGGGGGTGCTCTGAATTTCCTAGTTGAAAACTCTGCGCCTCTACGTCGAACAGTTCTGCGCCTTGGATTCCCTTTCCGAAGACGCTAACTTTGTGCCGCCTCCTTCCACATCATGTTCTCCTGTTACGAAGCTCAATTTTGCAGCGTTCAGAAATTTTTGGCTAGATTTTGGAGCGATGTATCAGGAGAACATGAAGCGAAGGGGGGTGCTCTGAATTTCCTAGTTGAAAACTCTGCGCCTCTACGTCGAACAGTTCTGCGCCTTAGATTCCCTTTCCGAAGACGCTAACTTTGTGCCGCCTCCTTCCACATCATGTTCTCCTGTTACGAAGCTCAATTTTGCAGCGTTCAGAAATTTTTGGCTAGATTTTGGAGCGATGTATCAGGAGAACATGAAGCGAAGGGGGGTGCTCTGAATTTCCTAGTTGAAAACTCTGCGCCTCTACGTCGAACAGTTCTGCGCCTTAGATTCCCTTTCCGAAGACGCTAACTTTGTGCCGCCTCCTTCCACATCATGTTCTCCTGTTACGAAGCTCAATTTTGCAGCGTTCAGAAATTTTTGGCTAGATTTTGGAGCGATGTATCAGGAGAACATGAAGCGAAGGGAGGTGCTCTGAATTTCCTAGTTGAAAACTCTGCGCCTCTACGTCGAACAGTTCTGCGCCTTGGATTCCCTTTCCGAAGACGCTAACTTTGTGCCGCCTCCTTCCACATCATGTTCTCCTGTTACGAAGCTCAATTTTGCAGCGTTCAGAAATTTTTGGCTAGATTTTGGAGCGATGTATCAGGAGAACATGAAGCGAAGGGAGGTGCTCTGAATTTCCTAGTTGAAAACTCTGCGCCTCTACGTCGAACAGTTCTGCGCCTTGGATTCCCTTTCCGAAGACACTAACTTTGTGCCGCCTCCTTCCACATCATGTTCTCCTGTTACGAAGCTCAATTTTGCAGCGTTCAGAAATTTTTGGCTAGATTTTGGAGCGATGTATCAGGAGAACATGAAGCGAAGGGGGGTGCTCTGAATTTCCTAGTTGAAAACTCTGCGCCTCTACGTCGAACAGTTCTGCGCCTTGGATTCCCTTTCCGAAGACGCTAACTTTGTGCCGCCTCCTTCCACATCATGTTCTCCTGTTACGAAGCTCAATTTTGCAGCGTTCAGAAATTTTTGGCTAGATTTTGGAGCGATGTATCAGGAGAACATGAAGCGAAGGGAGGTGCTCTGAATTTCCTAGTTGAAAACTCTGCGCCTCTACGTCGAACAGTTCTGCGCCTTGGATTCCCTTTCCGAAGACGCTAACTTTGTGCCGCCTCCTTCCACATCATGTTCTCCTGTTACGAAGCTCAATTTTGCAGCGTTCAGAAATTTTTGGCTAGATTTTGGAGCGATGTATCAGGAGAACATGAAGCGAAGGGAGGTGCTCTGAATTTCCTAGTTGAAAACTCTGCGCCTCTACGTCGAACAGTTCTGCGCCTTGGATTCCCTTTCCGAAGACACTAACTTTGTGCCGCCTCCTTCCACATCATGTTCTCCTGTTACGAAGCTCAATTTTGCAGCGTTCAGAAATTTTTGGCTAGATTTTGGAGCGATGTATCAGGAGAACATGAAGCGAAGGGGGGTGCTCTGAATTTCCTAGTTGAAAACTCTGCGCCTCTACGTCGAACAGTTCTGCGCCTTGGATTCCCTTTCCGAAGACGCTAACTTTGTGCCGCCTCCTTCCACATCATGTTCTCCTGTTACGAAGCTCAATTTTGCAGCGTTCAGAAATTTTTGGCTAGATTTTGGAGCGATGTATCAGGAGAACATGAAGCGAAGGGAGGTGCTCTGAATTTCCTAGTTGAAAACTCTGCGCCTCTACGTCGAACAGTTCTGCGCCTTGGATTCCCTTTCCGAAGACGCTAACTTTGTGCCGCCTCCTTCCACATCATGTTCTCCTGTTACGAAGCTCAATTTTGCAGCGTTCAGAAATTTTTGGCTAGATTTTGGAGCGATGTATCAGGAGAAGATGAAGCGAAGGGGGTGCTCTGAATTTCCTAGTTGAAAACTCTGCGCCTCTACGTCGAACAGTTCTGCGCCTTAGATTCCCTTTCCGAAGACGCTAACTTTGTGCCGCCTCCTTCCACATCATGTTCTCCTGTTACGAAGCTCAATTTTGCAGCGTTCAGAAATTTTTGGCTAGATTTTGGAGCGATGTATCAGGAGAACATGAAGCGAAGGGGGGTGCTCTGAATTTCCTAGTTGAAAACTCTGCGCCTCTACGTCGAACAGTTCTGCGCCTTGGATTCCCTTTCCGAAGACGCTAACTTTGTGCCGCCTCCTTCCACATCATGTTCTCCTGTTACGAAGCTCAATTTTGCAGCGTTCAGAAATTTTTGGCTAGATTTTGGAGCGATGTATCAGGAGAACATGAAGCGAAGGGGGGTGCTCTGAATTTCCTAGTTGAAAACTCTGCGCCTCTACGTCGAACAGTTCTGCGCCTTGGATTCCCTTTCCGAAGACGCTAACTTTGTGCCGCCTCCTTCCACATCATGTTCTCCTGTTACGAAGCTCAATTTTGCAGCGTTCAGAAATTTTTGGCTAGATTTTGGAGCGATGTATCAGGAGAACATGAAGCGAAGGGGGGTGCTCTGAATTTCCTAGTTGAAAACTCTGCGCCTCTACGTCGAACAGTTCTGCGCCTTGGATTCCCTTTCCGAAGACGCTAACTTTGTGCCGCCTCCTTCCACATCATGTTCTCCTGTTACGAAGCTCAATTTTGCAGCGTTCAGAAATTTTTGGCTAGATTTTGGAGCGATGTATCAGGAGAACATGAAGCGAAGGGAGGTGCTCTGAATTTCCTAGTTGAAAACTCTGCGCCTCTACGTCGAACAGTTCTGCGCCTTAGATTCCCTTTCCGAAGACGCTAACTTTGTGCCGCCTCCTTCCACGTCATGTTCTCCTGTTACGAAGCTCAATTTTGCAGCGTTCAGAAAATTTTGTCAGATTTTAGCCAATGTATCAGGAGAACATGAAGCGAAAGGAGGTATCCTGAAATTTCATCGTCAAAGGCCTTTCGAAAACTCTGCGCCTCTACGTCGAACAGTTCTCCGCCTTCGATTCTCTCTTCGAAGGCGCTACCTTAGTGCCACCTCTTTCGACGTCATGTTCTCCTGTTACGAAGCTCAATTTTGGAGCGTTCAGAAAATTTTGTCAGATTTTAGCCAATGTATCAGGAGAACATGAAGCGAAAGGAGGTATCCTAAATTTCAGCTCTCCGTTCAATACTTCTCCATTAAGAGACATTTTTGGAAGACGCAGCGTTAAAGTAGCGCATTTTAAAATCTGGTTTGTGGGCGAATACGTTTGGAATTTGGATAGGAATGTTCTAGAGAATCTTTACAATAATAATACGATTTTGTAGAGTTTTTCCACTTTATTGTCTTTAAAATACATTCAGTACATTGCAATGGAGCGATACATGAATATTAAATAAGTAATAAGAATATTTTCAGTTTATTTTATATATAAAATTTTGGCTTCAAATTTCAAGTTCTTTGATTCAGTGGAGTACTCAGGATTTGACGGTAATGACGGTTTTGATACGGTTACTCTACGTTCGCGCATGTTTGTTACGGTATACCGCCAAAAAAGCCCGTGTAATGTACTACTCAAGAATATTATTCTATAGAGGGGAGACATCACGAGCTGAGATTCCTTACTCCACCGCAAGGGTCGCTGCAGTCGGAATTCTTCTACAGCGGGTCCAGGGACAGTGTGGCCAATGAGCCGGAAGTCGCCATTTTCAGTTCCAGCCAAGCCAAGCGCGCGCGATATAGAGTACAACTCTGAAGACCCACTGTAAATTCTTCGCATCTTGCATCTCTGCTTGCATCTCTGCTAATAACTCGGGCGAAGCCAAGACGCCAAGACGGGGCATGCTAGTATGATAATAAAAATTCTATGGCATTGTCGGTTGTGTATAACAGGGTTGACTAACTGGCGACTCACGAGTTGCCGGGGGCTCCTCCGCCTTGCGGCCACGCTGAACGCAGTCGAATTCGTCCGTGCCTACACAGACATAAATACATTCGATTGCTACGGCCGGCCACGGCCATACGTTTATGTACACTAGGCGGCAAAATCGGCTTCCCTCCGGAAATTTGGCAACGTTGCATGTCACTAGGCATAACACAGTAATTCTAGTGACATGCAACGTTGCCAAATTTCCGAAGGGAAGCCGATTTTGGCCCTTAGTGTACATATAATTATAATTAATACGACAATACGAACTGATATATACTTACTTTTACACATCTCTGTGAATGTGAACGTAAAAATTATTATTTTATTAAACGCACTTTCGCATCTGTATGTAGAACCAAATACATATTGATGAAATTTTTAAACCCAAATCCACCAATTTTTACGTTCACATTCACAGAGACGAGTAAAAGTAAGTATATATCAGTTCGTATTGTCGTATTAATTATAATTATATGTACATAAACGTATGGCCGTGGCCGGCCGTAGCAATCGAATGTATTTATGTCTGTGTAGGCACGGACGAATTCGACTGCGTTCAGCGTGGCCGCAAGGCGGAGGAGCCCCCGGCAACTCGTGAGTCGCCAGTTAGTCAACCCTGGTGTATAAGAAACATAGAAATTACAACATATTTATTATTTATATTTTAACAATTTCAAATTGAAAATATTTTTTCTAATACAACTATAGTATATTTAAATGGGGTGAGGCGGACACCCGGAAATAAATTATAACTTAACACGAATTGACACAGAAAATTCATAAATACACTTGATAAAAACATAAATATAACAGATTATGAAAAAATATATTTATTCATTACTACACTCGTCTGAATCTTCAGCTAAGATTATATCATATCCAGGCAATGTTCTGGGATCAAATGTTCTCTGGAAACATTTCTGAAATATTAGACGTGCTTTTTTCTTGACTGGTGGTGAATTTGGCACTGCATCAAAGTTACCATTATCGGGATCTTGTTGCCTATCTGTTTCATTGTTACTAGATTTCCTTTTTGTTATCGAGGAAAGTACAGAGTTCACTATCTTCTTTCTATTTGCAGACGTTTTACTAACTTTTGGAGTTATATCACGACTAGATGAGGGACAATTAGGAGATTCCTCTCGCGGATCGCGTTCTACTGGCAGAACACAGACTTGATTTGTATTGGGATCAACCCTTAGACTTGTGCTAGGTATATTTCGTAATGAATTAGCATTTTCTTTAGAAGAATTTAAGTTTGTTTCTTTCATTTCTTCCGTTAAAGCTGGATGCGTATTTTTGGAAGTTGCATTCCCCAATGTTTTATTAATCGTCGCTGATTTATTGTCTGTTTTACTCACTGATTTACTGGCTCTCTTTGAGATTCGCGGGCGTCTTGCCCTCCTCTTTATCGTCTTTTCAATTTTTCCAGTTAGCGTTGTTTCAGTTTGACTATCAGCATCAGAATTTAACGTAGACAGCACTAAATTTGCTTCAAAAGCTGGGTTCTTCAATGCAAATATAACTGGCCTGCAAAATATTAGCGAATAATTAGTCACGTATAAGTGAAAGAATACATGTATTTATATAAAATAATTCTTACTTTCCTCCTTCTTCGAAATATATACTAGCTGGTATTCCCACACTTTCTGCAAAACTTAAAATTGCTTTGAATTCTTTCACACAAAATGTAATTGATATGTTGCTACTAATATCATATTTATCGAATTCCCCTCTGCCAAGTGCAACTTGCGTTCGTGTTGTATTTGATAAAGCTGAGAAATTGAAGTAGTTTCATTCAACCAGATAAACAAACTATAATTATATTGCTTGAAATATACAATTTACCTGAAGCATCATCGACATAATTTCTTAATAACAGCTTTTGCGACGAAACTTCTAATGTTATCTCGAGTAAATTTTGATGAAAATTATGCAACGCATCTGCTAATACTCGTGGTTGAGATGAGAATTGATTCGACGCAAGATCTTTATTATATGTAATCTGCACAGTATGGATAATAATAAAAAAACAGACTACACAGAGGCTATGGAGAATATGCATAACATACTTGTAATATTTCGCAGTCCAATATGGGCAATAAATGAGTCTTGGTAATACTGTTCTTATATTTTAAGATAAATAAAATCTCAGATGCTTCTGGTTCTAATCTTATGTGACACGTTTCCACTTGTTTATCTATTAAATTGGCAGCTTTGAATACAGCCATCGCGCTCTGTAAAACATAATTATATATTCAATCTCTTGTAATATTATATGGAAATATTGTAATTCAGTATTACCCTCATTGAAATTTTACATTTCAATGCATCAGTTTCTTGTAGATCGCCATAAGCATAATATGAGAAATAATTTTCAAAGAATGTAAAGTCGGCGTACGCTGAACTGTTCAAGTTGACAGTACGAAACAATATGGTATCCTTTTGTGGTTCTATGTACATTTCATCCCCAATTTTTGCCAATGCATGTATAGCTTTTGCTAAAACTAGTACATGAATATTATGTATAAATATTCATTTTCAGTAAGTACACTCTTTAACACGGAAGCTGATAAAATATAACCTAAATGAATTTCAACGTACTTTTTACATTTGCTCCGGGTACAACGCATTTCATGTTGACTTTATTTTCTTACGCTACTTATCGTTGACTAACCATCAAGTATTATTTAATTTAGTAAGTAACTGGAAAATGCGTTCAAGAGAATTCATAATAATATCGTGCGCAATTGAAAACCAACGCGCTAGCGAATCAAGTGAATTCGTTACGCAAAGTTAACTATGAATTGTAAATGTATACGCATACATTTCGAACTTATACCTGAAAATGATTATTATAAATGAATAATAATTATAAATGTTGGTCGTAAGAAAATGATCAGTGTTGCGAATAAATGCAAACTAAGTGTAAGTAGAAACGTAAACCTGTAATTTGTATTTTAGCGCATTGCAAGAAACAACTTATCGATAATTTGACGTATCTCGAAACTCGAAAATCGAAAATCGATATGGTAGATGCTGCTATCACGTTTTACGATATCTTGACAAAAGATGTAGGTCGATTAGCAAACTATGCACGAAATGAATGTATAGTAAAGGCCTTCAAATTAGACGATTATAGAGAAAAATTTCCGATATACGCTAATATGTTAAATAGTAATTTTAAAAAGGGGGGAAATAGGAGAATGTTTCTGGAAAAAGGTAATAAAATTTTCGATCTTTTCATTAAAGATTTCCCTGAGGTACCACGCGACTGTACTGAAAGAATACTTAGTTACTTAAAGATTGACGATTTAAAAGCTTTAGCGGACGCTGGCGAGCCTATTGTATAATACGTATTGTAACAATGTGATAATAACTTCAAAAATACCTAATATATCTAAATATTTCTCCGTAAAAAGGCGAGGACAGTCATAGTTTTTATCGTTTTAAGTATTTTTATTTTAATACTGTGAAAGAAAATATTTTATTTTGATTTAAAATTTAAATAGATCGCCAAAATGCGAACCAATGTTAGGGATTGCCTCGCTTGCCTCGTTATGCTCGACGTATAATAACATTGTTGTTACCAATACAGTATGATCCTATCTATAGTCGGATAAGACCTGTATTATCACTATTATCTGCAAAGTGCAATTAACTTTTATAACTTTTTTAACGTAATAAAGTTTATATTATATCAAGTAAGCGTACTTTGAATTTGAACATGTACCTGAGTTCATTGGCTCGTTATTGCTAGTCTAGGATATGTCTTTCAATAAATTCAAATACAAATTCAACGCCTATTTTAGTTCACTCTTTCACCACCAGGCATCGTTAAAATTTGGGAATCCTGGGCCCGCTCCGTCGCCAATGCTCTGTTCAGCTCTGTTCACAGTTCACAGTCGCGGACGTACACTAGGCGGCAAAATCGGCTTCCCTCCGGAAATTTGGCAACGTTGCATGTCACTAGAATTACTGAGTTATGCCTAGTGACATGCAACGTTGCCAAATTTCCGAAGGGAAGCCGATTTTGGCCCTTAGTGTATGTAATTATCGTGACGTGATCAACGGATCTCGGAAGTCGCAACCGCGGTTAGACAACCCATTATTTAATTCTTCCTACTAGCTTCGCTTCGAGCTAAATAGGTGAGAGACTTTTGCGCCAGAGGCGTCAGGAGAATTTTTTCCAGTGGGTGCAACTTTGGGATGAAGGTACAGAAAAATATACCCCTCTTGCTTTTTTTAATCCATTCTATAGTGCTAATTTAATTAAAAATTTAAAATCGAAGTTTAATCATATTCTTTTTTTTAGTATAAACTTAAGAAAGATCAGTTTTGAAAAATAAGCGTTTTTGTTCTCAAAAGCTTGAAACGGCTTGGCGGGGGGGCTGCCCCTTTTGCACCAACATCCGAACGCCCATGTTTTGCGCTAGGTTATTGGTAGCGTTGGGTTTATTGCGACCAATTGCGTTGAATCGCGTCTTCTAAGCTGGTTGTCCCAAAACGAGTTTGATTTTATTTCACGGAATCAGGAATAAATTCTTAGTGCAAAATGCAAGGTGCTCAAAATTCGCCATATAAACGTAATGCTTTCATGACTGCAGTGCGTAAAGGAAACATAGAAAAAGTAAGAGAGATAATTAATTCTCGCAATCTATCCAAATCACGAGAATGGTCAGATGCGTTAGATGGATATCTTTTACTTCTTACTGCTCTGCAGAACAAACATACAGACGTTGCTAAAGTACTTTTACTAAATGGTTCTAAAGTTAACAAGAATAACAGCAAACCTTGTAATACTCCACTTCATTGTGCCGTTCAAAATGATGACATGGAGATTATACACATGCTTCTGGCTGGAGGTGCTAATGTTAATGCCCGAAGTATGAAAAATGAAACTGCACTTCGCATCGCAGTTGAAGATAAGAAAATGGATATTATTGGCATACTTTTACGTCATGGAGCTAATGTGGAAATTTGTGACAGTATGAAAATGACTCCTCTGCACGCTGCTGTTAAAAACAATAGCACGGAAATTGTAAAGCTTCTTTTAAGTAGAGGGGCTAATGCGAATGCTATGACTTGTCCTCGTTTTGGCAAGGATCAAGGGTATTTATAAATTGTTTAGCATCTAATTAAAATATCTACCTCACATTAATTCTGTGTGTCCCTCTATGTTTAGGAAAGGTTATACACCATTACACCTTGCTGTTGAGAATGCTAATGAAGAAATTATCAAATTGCTTTTAAGTAGCGGCGCTAATGTCGATGCTAAAAGACAAGATGGTATCACTTCTCTTCATATTGGAATAAAGAAAGATTGTTTACAAATTATTAAACACCTTTTAAATTATGGAGCTTCTATTAACACTGTGCATACCTCTGCTATTGGGGGACGTTATACCCCACTGCACCTTGCTGTTGAAATAAATGCCAGAGAAATAACCAAATTCCTTTTAAGCAAAGGGGCTAATGTAAATGCTCAAGGAAATGACGATATAACTCCTCTTCACATTGCAACACGTGCAGGGCATTTAAATAACGCTGAGGTTCTTTTGAACTATGAAGCTGATGTTCATTTTACATCTAGCAATGATCATACACCACTGTACTTTGCTGTAGAAAATGGAGATGAACAAATGGTTAAACTACTTTTAGAATGGGGAGCTCGCGTGGATGTTAAAGATAAGACTGATAAAACTATACTAATACTTGCTGTTGAAAAAAAAAACCCAATAATTGTCAAGCAGATTTTAAAGCATTCTCCTGATCTGAATAACAAAAGCAACAGCAGCGTTCTTAACGTTGCAGTGCAGGGCTGTGGCATAGAGTATAGGAAGATCATCGAGGACCTGCTGGAATATGGTTTTACTGTCACCTGTAAAGATGCAAATTGTATGTATGCTGCTATTAAAAAAGGCTATATACGAGTTGTTGAAGAATTCTTAGAACACGGAACTGATGTTAATACATTATGCGCCTCGACATCAGGAGGAAGTTATATACCTTTACATGTTGCAATCAAAAAGGGACACGAGGAAATAGCCAAATTACTGATAACCTATGGAGCTGATGTAAATGCACTAGATGAAACTGGAAGGACCCCAATATTTTATGCTATTGACAGTGGCGATTTCAGAATTTTTAAATTACTTTTAACTAGTAACGCTGATATAAACGATAATCCTGAACTGATGAATATTGCTGTTATGGGAGATCACAGAGAAATCGTTGAAGTTCTTTTACAACATGGTGCTGATGTTAACGCTAGTGATCAATATGGAAGAACGCCATTGCATGCTATTGTTTTAGACAAAGAAAACAAGCGTTTTAGATTTCCTGCTAGTAAAGGTACTCGTATTAATGCTAAGGGAGAAGTTGCTAAATTGCTTTTAAGCAGGGGAGCTAATGCAAACACCAGAGATAAAGATGGTATGACTGTGCTTCATGCTGCTATTGACCAAGGATATGTTAAAGTCGTTGAGGCTCTTTTGGAATATGACGCGGACGTTAATGTTACGTATGAAGGCACAACACCGCTCCATATTTCTTCCAAACATGGTAACAAAGTAATTACCGAAATGCTTTTGCACAAAGGAGCTAATATCCATGCTGTAAATGCCCATGGAGAAACTGCTCTTCATTGTGCAACACGAAGAAATCATAAAGAGGTTGTAGAACTATTGCTACATCGCGGTGCTGATGTTAATGCTATGACGAAACGTGACTTAATAATACCACTCCACCTTGCTGCTGAATATGGTTATGAAGATATTGCGGAACTTCTCCTAGACTCCGGTGCCAAAGTTGATTCTACGATCGAACATGACGACACAACATCACTTCACAATGCTGCTGAATTTGGTCACCTGAAAATTGTCAAGCTTCTCTTAAAATTTGGTGCCAGCGTTGATTCTATCGATAAATATGGTACAACAGCGCTTCATATTGCTTCCAAGAGAGGTCATGAAGAGATTGTTACGCTTCTCTTAAGAAATGGTTCTGATATTACTGTTAAGAGTAAAGGCCATTACACGGCACTTGATTTTGCTATGGATGGTATCAAAGCATTTTGTGCTTTGAATTATAATTCTGAGTATTATCGTGATTATGATACTCGTGATCGTAACATCTCTACTTATATTAATATTTCTGAGATTCTTAAACGTCACATGATAAAAATGAAAGCTGTAAATTTAAATGCACAAAACGACGGTAGTTTATCAATTGAAAGCGATGATGAAGAACTAATTGTAAGTGGTTTTCCAACTGAAGACGAGATAGAAATGCTACGTGTGTATAGTAAGACGGCTCGTAGGGAAAGAAGATTGTCCAGAAATAAATTTCACAGTGCATGCGAAAAAGAAATAACAAGGATGAAGAGCGAGAAGGTTTCTAATACTAATATCACGTTCTACGATATCTTGACAAAAGACTTAGTTCGATTAGCAATCTATGCGCGAGAAGAAAATATAGTAAAGGCCTTCAAATCAGACGTTTATAGAGAAAAATTTCCAATATATGCCGATATGGTAAATAGTAATTTTAGAAAGGGGGCAAAAAGGAGAATTTTTCTGGAAGCAGGTAAGAAGATTTTTCGATCTTTTTAATGATTTCCTTGGAGTACCGTGCGACTGTGGATGATTTAAAAGTTTTCACGAGCGCTGGCAGGTCTAATGACTTCAAGCGTACCTAAAATAGCATAAGCTTAAGTTAAGGACGAGGACAGTCATAGTTTTCAAGTTTTGAAAGTTTTTATTTGAATAAGATATTTACAAATAAGATATTTTATTTTTGTTAAATAGACTGCCAACATGCGTGCCAATGTTGGAGCTTGCCTCGCCTGCCCTTTTATACTCAATGTATAATACAATTATTCGACGAATTCCAGTTACGCTCAAATTGCCAGTGATTTTCATTAAGGTAGGTTTTCCAATACGCGACTGAGTTAAGCATTTCGAAGTCGATTTTCTCGAAAATTAAGGAAATTCTTAACGTTGCGTTCAGTCGCGTATGGGAAAACCTATCTTAATGAAAATCACGGGCGATTTGGGCGTAAGTGGAATTTGCTCATTGTTACCAATACAGTATAGTCTATATATATCCACATACTTTTATAATTTTTCTATCGTTATAATTAAGTATAGATTATATAAAGTAAGTCTACTTTGAATTTAAAAATGTACCTGACATCATGGGCTCGTTATTGTGAGCCTAGGATCTGCCTTTAAATAAAATCAAATTAAAATTCAATGCCTATTTTAGTTCACCCTTTCCTCGCTACGGCATGTACACTTTCAGGAGTGAGACAGTCAGTGAGTACCGTCAAGTACCGCGTTTGACATTTCTACAGCTTTTGTGTAGGGCTGCTAACAAATGCAATCAGTTCGATATTAGCGCTTAAAAATATATAACATTCACAAAGATATTATTAAATAAATCATGGTGAGCAATTGGTAGAGCGTAGTACAAATTAAATCGCTATAATTACGAACACATTTTTTCTTAACCTAACCTCGGGAAGGACTAATGTTGTTTCATAATGAGAAATCAATTCCTTGCAATCGTGTACCATTATTAATAACACGAGAACATGTACTTCTATGTACTCCTTAATTATCTCCGACATTTCTCTTATATTTACTAAGAAAAGAAAAACTTATTTTTTATTAATACCCTATTTACAGCTTGTTTTAGTGTTGGGAGATTTGCACATTCCACACAGATGTAGTAGTCTTCCAAGTAAATTTAAAAAGTTATTGGTGCCTGGTCGAATACAGCATATTTTATGCACGGGCAATCTTTGTACGAAAGAATCGTACGACTATTTGAAAACATTAGCTAGCGATGTGCATGTTGTTCGAGGAGACTTCGACGAGGTATATATATTATATAATTTCATCAAATTTCTGGCTAATCGAAGGGTGCTTCATGTTTTTAATTCTCCTCGTAGAATTTAAACTACCCGGAGCAAAAAGTTGTTACCGTTGGTCAGTTTAAAATAGGATTATCGCACGGGCATCAAGTTGTACCTTGGGGAGATCCAGAATCACTAGCTTTAATTCAAAGACAGCTGGATGTTGATATTTTGATATCGGGTCATACGCATAAATTTGAAGCTTATGAACATGAAAACAAATTTTATATCAATCCTGGCTCGGCAACGGGAGCATATAATCCTCTTGATACGTAAGCTTTTTTCTCACAATCTTTATAGTAAGAATACCCCCTTAACAATATTTAATATCTGTTTATTGATTATTCACATAATGCGTTATATTTATTAAAACTGTCTAAAGTAAATATTATTACTTTACAGATCAGTCATTCCATCGTTTGTCCTTATGGACATTCAAAGTTCAACAGTTGTAACGTACGTTTATCAACTTGTTGGCGACGAAGTGAAAGTTGAAAGAATTGAATACAAAAAGAGTTAAAATATGTATAAAGTTCAAGGATATCGTATGCATATACGGAATGACATAATATATGTATACAATATACATGGAATTTAATACTAATTTACATATTATTTGTATCAAGCCTCAGGCGCATCTGAGTTAGCATTTAAACTCTTACATGGAAATTTTAATTGTATAGTATTATATTGTAAATAAAATATGAACGCCAAATATAATAAATGTTATTTATTTCATTCTTTGTTTATAATATGGCTCATCTGCAAACCTTTTTATTATACTATCCACGGACGATATTTGCTTGTCGTACTTTATTCATTGCTACGCGTACGTGTACGTAATTTATACGGGTATTTTAAATATTTTCCAGTCGAGTAGATCAAACCATGCCTCTAGTCACGTACCCGCATTTTGCGTACGTTCGAATGTCGCACTTAAAGTGACCTATTTCAACGGTTCGTCAACATTTCTTTGTATCACGTTTACGTTTCCAACGAATCCCCAACCTTCTACAACTTTATTTACTCTTAATTCAAATCAAGCAGACATTAAATCGTTTTACGTCACGGTAAAATTGATAAGTCTGGATATAGGCGTAGTAAATAAAGAAGGCCAGCATTTGACTGATAAGAAGTGTTGAAATAAGAATGAAACTATAGTACCTACAGTGTTTTTTTCTCGAATATACGATTTTTTAAATTTTCTCAACTTGACTGTTTATACACGGTTTTATAAGTTTTTGTGCATTGAAAGATTATTAAATTGCTACAAGTCGATATACGTATATGTAAATAATAACTATTAATATACAAACAGTCGGATGCACGAATAATGGAGATTGTCGGATATTATTTTACAGAACACATTCTACTGCACTGCTAAACCTATTTCTTTCAGTGTTTTTTAATTTATTTTATACGAACGAAGGATTTTTATTGACGCGAATGTATAAGAATAAGGAGGGGAGGAGACTTGCAGATATTTGTATTAACATGTCCGAAACTGAAATTACAGCTTTTTGGCTTATTTGTATCTGTCCTCATATTTCCTAGTATTCTTTTATCTCTCTAGGTATATGTTCGTTTATGGGTTTTATCTGCAGAAATAAGGGGACGTGTACAGACGCTCGTAGTCGAGGGAAAGCAAGAAGAAAAGGGGACTGGGACATTCTTGCGCATGCGTGGCGAGTAAAGTGGGGAGTTGTTAACCGACCCATCAAAAAGGGCCCGGTATTCTTCTCCCCTTTAGTGTTCAGTCTCGAACCAGCTTGAGTGGTTGGAAAGTCTGCGCAAGTTCTGTTACTTTTGCTGCAATTTTATTAAAAAAAAGATAGTTTTATAGTTTAAATAAAAATGGCGACAACATTGTTACGAACGAGTCTGCGATTTGTGACTTCAAATGGATTTTTTGAAAAGAGGACTGTTCCAGTTTTGTGTGGTGGAGCAATGCAAGTGGGGAGAAACAACGATCATTCGAGTCAAAAGTTCTGGGTAAATTTTACTGTTTCTATTACAAGTAATGAAAATAGTAAATAGAGATGTTCAAACCGATTTATTAATTTATTAATCGTTAAGAAAATATAATTCAGAGCTATTATTATGGACATCATAATTTCGTAGTTTGAATCGCGTGGTACATATCTCTGAACTCTTCACCCACAGATAAATAACACGAACCTGTTACAGTATTTCTTTCTACAAGGGTTTTTAGGTCTCCGAAAATGTTTCACGGCACTTTACATAAACTCCAACACAACGATAGGTTTCAAGACTAATATCATAAAATGTTGTACATACAACAAGTTGTAAATGTATAATTAGAAAAAACTTATGTTTGGTGTACTTTAATGTACAAAATTCACGTCAAATTGGTATAAGATTTTTTTCGATATACACATTACGTTTATGAATAAGTTATACATGAAAAATCATTGCATTTCTTTATTACACATTTTTCCATCCTTGTTCAAGCTGCTTATGTCTGCGAGACCCTTTGACCTTGAAAGTTTCGAGACCCTTCCGAAACCTTATGCCTAACCTGAAAGAATTCTTGCACATACTTGCAGGATTATTCACATAAACATGTTACATTTAGACCTTGTATTATCTTTACTGTAACATTGAATCCACTACGCGTACTTACTGTACATTTGTACATGAAACACGTTATGCCGGAGGTCGTTGAACCGACACAACCTGACACAGACCGGATTCTATCTCTACGATATTACATTTAGAATAACAATAGCCAATGTATCAGCGTGGTGTGACGATTAAATGTAATTGTTACTAATAGTTCTTTATTCGCCCTACGTATGAAACGCTTGTTTTGTTTACAGTACCATGAAATCGCACGGCGAATGTACAGCAAGAGAAGCGTGCACCACACTAGAATCTCGACGTCCGTGAACGAACGAGAAGAAAGCGACGACGATTCAGATTCAGACAACGAACAAGAACGAGTAAGACGTTTTTAGGAGTTGTATTCTTACCCGTTATATTTCGAACTTTCTTTGCGGTAGTTAATCTCGCGATAATTTTATTTCGAATTGGCAACTATTATGCATGTTATTATTGCCCAATGTTTTTGCTTACCTATATGAATGACGTGAAATTCGACAACATAGTACGATTTTAGTTGCCGTTAAACGGTCAAATGAGAAAGTTTGAAAGTTGATAGAAATGTTCCGGGATCGTTCCTACCATGGGCGTCCGGAAGTTGGTGCAAAAGGTGCAATTTCAAAATTGACCTTTATTAAATTTATACTAAAAAGGGAATATTTTTAAATTTCGGTTTAAAATTTTTAATTAAATCGGCACTGGGTTAAAAAGACAGGAGGGGTATATTTTTCTTTACCATCATCCCAAAGTTTCCCTTGGTCCCAACCAATGGAATTGTTAAAATAAAAAATATGAAATCAGTGCTTGACATTTAAAAAAAAAATCTGAATCTGGCGTTGCATCTATACTCGCGATTAAGTTCGTTCACATCGCCCAAAATCAAATCTTTCATAAAATCACTTGCACTGGAGATGCCTCGCTGCGCAAACTGGGATGCGCCCAAAATCCTCGTCTGGCAATTGCTTTCTTTCTTTTTGCAATTATGTCGCATTTGAACATTTTGTCGCACTGACGAGGTAGAATGTATAGATGTTCACTACGGTGCCGATGAAACGGGGGACGTACCAAAAATATTGGCAAAGCCGATCGCTTAAATTGTTTGGCAGTTCCAATCAGTGCCAATTGGCGAACGCCAACGCAATGGGGACGCGGATTTTATGGACGTCTTTAAGGCGACTTGAAAGTCTGGAATCGACGTCTTTCAGACGTCTGTGTACTATCTGGGATGCGGTGTTTGACCTCCACGTCACCTCGAGCATTACTGTAGTAGTGTGATACATACATACTATATGTATATATAACGAAATTCGTCTGAACAGTTGCTCCCATATCATACAAAACCGCTATTTTCTCCTATTAAAAATATTTAACATTACATCGAGTTAATTCGAAATCTATTACGAATTTTGAAAATTAATTTAAACCATGATATTTACTATAAAATAGAATAACGAAATTATTTTACTTATTTTTTCATATAATTATTAATGTCAAATGGCAATACTGGGCAATAATAACGCGAAGACACTGCATAATTGACATCTCATAAAATAAATTTTCATCTTATTAGATTCTATAAAACACATAAAAATGCATTTTTTGTATTCTTTTTGTCATTTGAATTTCTTCGAATCTACCAGACTTTAAGCAGTACGTGCAACATACTTTCTACGGATGGGTCCCTTCCACGCTTTGTCTCCCTTTACACGCCACATTCTATTTGTTTGGGATGCGTATACAATGCGGTATCACTAATCTCATGTGCATGATAAGAGAGACAGAGTGGAGAAAGGTCCTCAAGCTTCGAATTTGTGTTGGATAACGCTACTTTAATTCTTTAATACTTTGAGCGACGTCGTTATGTTTTCACGCCGAAGGGCTTTCACTCGTTGTTGGTGAATTGCTTTGGCGTGGTTTTCATGTCGATATTTTTTATCGAGAAAATTAAATTTTAATTTTTCTCTTCTATTAAATACTCGCGGGAGTGTCACGAATGGATTGGTAAGGTTCTCCTGATGAAAATAAGTCCAAACTCGACCACTCTCGGACAATTTAAGACACCCCGTCAATTACACTACAGAATTATAAATTATGTGTAATTAAAAACTTGAACTTATTTTCATCGAAAAAGTCTCGCTGAGCCATTGATAGTACCCTCACGAAAATGTAATAGAGCATATGCGTATAGAAATTTAAATTCTCATTGTGTATTCAAAGCGCTGGGCGAACCAGACAAAACTTTTCCGACAAAAGGAGCCGCTCGGAAAAGTCTGACTGATTTGCAACGGTATTTCGCCGCACCTTGCGTCACTCAAAGTGTAAATATTTCATAATGCAGAAAATGTTTGGTGTACATCCTCGGAAGCTTGAATTTATCAGATAAGCGGGAGTGTGATGAATGGGTGACATAATACATTGTTAATCGTCGCGATAAGATAACTCTTATTGTTAGTACTATAAATACATAACCACCGGTTTTCATTAGAAGATAATCTGTTTATAAAAAAATCGTTAAATAAATTTTATCGAACATGGTCCGCAATGGCCGGAATATATGAATGTTTCGAATAAATTTCGGTATTAGTCATCGCACAGCTGCCGGGTAATATTTTCGAGCACGTGGTTGTGTTTATCGTCCTTCGCCTAAATACATTCATATTGAGAAACATTTCCTATTTCTTCGCTTTTCGCCTTACTTATCTTTATCAAAATGGAGCTGCTAACTTTAACACTCTTTAGTTCAATAAATGTAAATTCAAATACACAAAACCTGCTTGACTCGTCCAGGCAATTACGACCACTTTCTCAAGGCGAAACGTGGCATACTCCGTTTTATTCGAAGCAACCAAACCACGTCTTCGTTTATCGAATCTTTAACGCCGAATGATTTCGCAAAAAAAAACGAGATTTCTTTGTGTCAATAATAGTATAAGGAAGAATAAACATTTCGATAAGATCGTTTTTTTCTTAATACAAATTAATTAAAAAACAATATTTGATTTTTTTTAGGGAGAATCACATTTTTGGAGGAGGAAAATGCGAACTTTGCATAGCCATTTAGATGTTAATAAAGATGGGGTCATTAGCTACGAGGACTTTATGTTACTCGGGGAGCGATTCTCTGATTTAGGGCATCTATCTGCAGAAGCTAAAGTTGAATTTAAAGATGTATTGAATGTAAGTATTTGCAC
The DNA here is from genome assembly GCA_960531205.1 of Andrena bicolor. Lineage (NCBI taxonomy): Eukaryota > Metazoa > Arthropoda > Insecta > Hymenoptera > Andrenidae > Andrena > Andrena bicolor. The sequence goes on along the minus strand of OY482667.1, from coordinate 37,940,641 downwards.
ACGTTTTGCACAGCACGATAGATAGTGGCAACAGTTGTGAATATTTTAAGATTTATCGGAGTGATTTACACGAAATGTGTAGTAGGCGAGGCCGGGACTAAGAAATCATTTCACGAAATATTTTAAAATAAAAATCATGGCATACATTGATAATATTACTTTTATATATTAATACGTGTAAAGTTACTTATTAATGCATGAATATAAGAAATTCCCACTCATCACTAATTCAGTTTAATTTTGTATTTTATCTATGTTTAGTATAAAAAAATATTCAGCGTATATAGTATCTGTTTTTAAACGAACTTTTAAGATTGAAATCACTTATACATTATTCTGTGAAAAAAAGAGTAATTATCATAATAAGCGCTTTAGTATATTCTAAGTTCTAAAATATAAACAACAAAAAAGAATTTTGCCCCTATCTTCAATTGACTTGGACAAAGGGCTGCAACATTTTATATGGAAAATTTCATGTAAATGTTTTATACGCGTGTATTTATTCATGCAGGAAATGTGGGAGGAACAGTGGGGAGAAATTAGTCCGTACAATCTTGTTTGCGTTGAAAAGTATCTGGAAGAAATGCATCATGTTCTTAATGATCCAACATTAAAAAAGAAGTGCCATCATTTCTTACCGTTTTTATTCAAAGTAAGTATTGAAAAAGTATACGTTTATACAAAGTAACATCTATTAAAAGATACATTTTCATTTTAAATTAATGTTAAATCTATACTTGCAGGCAGTGGATAAAGATCAGAGTGGAGAAATTTCTGTGCAAGAATTTAAGCTGTTCTTTGAATGTTTAGGCCTTACACATGACGTGAGTAACATTTTCCTTATCAAGACATTAGAGATAAATAAGCTTCGTTAAAAGAACTAATTAAATTGCAATATTTATTACAGCATGCGGTTGTTTCCTTCAGCCATATCGATACTAACGACGATGGTAAAATCAGTTTTAAAGAATTCATAACATTGGGTCGCGACTTTTTCTTGACAGAGGATTCATCAAGGCCCAGTAAACATTTTTGGGGCCCATTAATAGATTAAACCTGTCGTTATGTTTTATCCTGTAACTTGTGATATTAAGATATTGTATGTTAACTGTGTTTACAATGACATCAATTTTGAATATTATTTGTAAAATAGTTAACTTAGCCACTTAAGCTTTTGTACTATTAAGCAGCATTAAATAGACCGTATCCATTTTTGGTTTACTCACAGACTTAACAACGAAAAAAAAAAACACATTGCTATTATTTTATGTACAGTGAAGAAAATAAGAGGAGATTTTTGTAATGAAAGTGTTTCTAAGTATCTTAATGGTTTAGAAACTCCTGTGACACTTTTGTATTAAAAAGTACAACAGTTTAATAACAAATATAAATACTCACTTTTACAAATGTATGTAATTATAAGAAAATAAATAGACTGACAATTATTTTATCACTTTCTTGATTTTCTAAGAGACGAACCTTCCCCAGTGAAGGCTTTGAATTGATCTGGATCTTTTATCTGCAATAATATCGTATTTTCACGTGAAACACAGTGCTTTATGATAAATCAAATCACATTCCGACAAGGAAACATATCGAACCCGCGCACTCCGATTTTGACGAGACCCTGCAGATTTGCAGAATACTGAAAAATATTTGACACGTATTTTTCGTCAAAATCGGCGTGTGTGGGTTCTATATGTTTCCTTCTAAGTAGTAACAGCTTACCTCCTTATTGTTAGCGGGTTTAATATTCCGTAGAAATGTAAGAGTTCCTATTTTATAATCATAATCTGGTATTCCTCTAATATATGTTGGCTTACTGTTACCTATGTCTGATTGAGCAAAGTCTTTGCGTTTTTTACCATCTAATCTGTTCCCCTGTCCTTTGAACGCTACAAAACCCACTGGGGCTGGCATTAGGTCTGCAGGGTCTACCACGTTATCATCTTTTCTAATTTGTTTTTCTGGTTCTACGTATCCCACCGGCGGTGCGAATTCAACATTCATGTCGCATTCGATGATAGTAACTGCTGGACCGGGCCTTGTTTCCAGAACACACATTTCGTATATCCTCTGATTGTATTTTATGGCTATGACATCGCCTGTCGTGAGACAGGCAAAATTTCTTAATCCATTTTCTAAGACAGCTTTAGGATTTGTAATATCTAGGAAATCTTGCGATTGCGGTTGAAAGCGTGAGAATGTTGCGATGGGTAAACGAACGCTTTCAATGTTTAACAATTCTGCTTCTTCCAATAAAAGATTATGCATCATCTGTAATCATATTATGACAAATATATATCCAACGAGCCTACAGAATATGATTATATATTAACAAGAAGTGAAAGTGATTGTTTAGATTATATCGCTAACACTAGAAAGAGGTAAGAAGCGTTTATAACTGTTATTTACCCAATAAGGTAAATAAACTTTTCCTTCGTCTGCAACAAACTCCAAAACACCGCAATGTGTTATCCTATTGGTCTTCTTATTGGTCAATTTGAACAGCATTGGGTAATCGATATTCAATCTTGTGAGCTGTTCCAAAGCGGAAGGCGGCATAATTACTGGAAACAAATGAATAGTGACTGGCAATTTCTTGGTTTATCAGTGGATAAACAACGGGTCTTGTAAATACTCGTGCTAACTTTTTCCGCCCCGTTCTACGTCTTGTCGGTATGTGCCCGGTAACATCGATACAGAGAAGCATCTATACTGGGTGTTAAACCGTCGTGAAATCTCCGGGAACATGTTAAATCCAAACTGAAAGCGGAAAGCCATTTTAATAAACAACTTAACCTCACTTCGATGTAAAGCCTGCCGAACGGACGTATCCCTTTCTTATGTCCCGTCTCGTCCTCAGAAGTTTTTTACCATGTTTACGTTATTTGCCTCGGCACTCCTTCACAGATTTATGGGCAACAGAATATTTTAGAAACGCACAAATTTCGATGGAAGTATAAATTTGACGTCTACGTATGCATACGAAAGCAGGCGCTAGCGTGAAAACAGATGTGTGAACACTTGTGAACTGTCAACTGTGTGAAGTATGCATGAAAGTACATACGCGCATGCGCCGACCAGCGGCCAATGAAACTTAGACACTTTTATACTTCTACTTATGAACTTTGAGGGGTGGCTTCACCCCCTAAATATGCAAACGGGCCAAAATGAGAAAACACGTATTTGTTATTTTTCAGTCCTCTAAAACATATCCGAAAATCAAAGCAATCGGAGGCGGACACCTAAAAACTTCTCCTTATCAGTGTAAGTACTATTTTATTCGATAAATGAAACTGCATTTTCACCAACGATCATTCTATGTCTGTGAAACACCAGTTCTCGTCCGATCACTGAAGTTAAGCGACATTGGGCGCGGTTACACGGAAAAATGTTTTAACCCTTGAAAACAGTGCTTGTCGTACACTGTTCAGATGAGTGCTCGGTCATCATGCGGTAACGTGTTCAGCACCGTCGCTCTCGATGTGCGTACAGTATGTATGTACCATGCGCGCATCGAAAACAACGACGAACGGTGAGCACCGAAAATATCGGTGCTCGCGCATCGAGAGCGACGGTGCTGAACACGTTACCGCGTGAAGACCGAGCACTCATCTGAACAGTGTACGACAAGCACTGTTTTCCAGGGTTAAAACATTTTTCCGTGTAGTACTTGGATGGGTGACCGCTTGGGAATACCGCGTGTTGTTGGTAGTATTTTTTTTCTTGTTGATCCATTTTTGCTGTTTATAGCTATGAAAATGACGTTTCCTACGACCTCGACCAGCTACATATGGTTTACGATTCGTTAGGTATCGTGCTATCTCCCTAAGTGTCTCCCATTTTCGAAAGAGCTCGCCGCATCCCCACTACCTGTTTTGTAGTTGCCGCGGCGAAGCTTCTCGCAATGTTGGCGCGACTGTATCTTTAAATGATGTAATTATTTTTAATACTTCGACTATTAGGATCGACTAAACGAACGACGAATACAATTGATAATATTTTTTATATAATTGCGTGACCAGAGCCAAATAATAAATACACCACACATCCTATTGCGTCAATTATAGCAATAAATACAAAGACAACAGGCCAGCTGTGTGTTACATGTAGGATATGTCCAGCAAAGTACACACCAAGAAATCCTGAAAGGATATATTATTAGCTTTGCTGAAATATAAATCAAATATGAATGCTTTGATCGTACCAGGGATAGCACCAACAGTATTCATTAATCCAAATACACTGCCAGAATGTTTCGGTGCAAGGTCTGAAGGATTTACAGCAATTGCATTATTATGAAAGCCTGATCCACCAATTATAAATGCAAGACAAATTATTGCGCTTTGAAAAGTTTCCACTTTGGCTGAAATCATTTCAAATTCAATTTCATTAACTAGTTTCCGGTAATACACCTAAATATACGTACCTAAAAACAGTAGACTTATAATTTCAGTAACAAAACATATTGTTTCGATTATTTTTCGCGTCACTGTTACAGAATACCCTGCTTTTATTATTTTTTCAGAAAGAGCTTTGCCCAAAAATGTGCAAGGTAGCATTGACAACCATGGTACCATATTTACAACCCAACTCTAAATGTAGCAAACAAAAAGTCGCAAAATCTTACATAATTAAATTTAAAAAAATACCGGGAAATATTATTTAATAAGTTGTTACCTTCACTTCGGGAAACGTGTCGTGGAAATATGTTGGCATCCATGATAGCAGTACAAAGAAACAATTATTTTGGCAGGCATGGCCTAGTACGCATGACCTGAAATTTATAATTTCAATTCATATATCCTTCGTAATTTTTCACAGCAAGATTTGAATCCAACATTTTATGACTTATGTCGAAGGAATTCAAATTTATCCCAAGTGCAATGATTACCAGAATGGGGGCTTTTTCAAAAGCTTCAACCAAGGCAATGTGTAGCTAGTAGTCGACTTAGAAGCTGTTCTTTCCTTAAATGGTAGAGTATGGTAACTTAGTAAGAATGTCCATGTCAAACTCAAACCTCCTATATTAATAAACTTGTTAATAACAATAGCGTACACATGTAATTTGCTTTATTTAAACATATTAGAATTTAATAGAAATGCTCATAATGTATTTTCTTTAAATTCAAAAGCACATGCATAATTAATAAACTTGATAAGTTCACATATAATTTTTACATCTTCCACTGATACACTTACACTTACAGGGTAACATTTTAATCAATTTGAATAAATTATTAATAGCCAAAGAAATAAATTCTACGCCGAAAGGTAATAAGAAAATGTTCAGTTTACTGTACAATGAAAAGTTTTCGGTATTATTCCGTGCATTATATTTGGATACCCTGTACTTGCACACTACAATATGTATCAGTTGATCTATGATATTAGAGGAAAAAATTGTTCACTTTAAAAGGACAAACATTAAAGGAGACTGCATATTTTTATGTACACAGTGGCATAGCTGAAATCAACATAATCTACTACAAAGTTCCCTAACCACTGATTCGAATGTAAAGAGACTTATTTTATAGCAATGTATTAAAGCTCATACATACGTAAATACTCCAACAAACTTCAAGACCTGAAACAATGTATTATCAATGTATGCGAAATATTCATAAAATAATTCAACTATGGAGACATTTATTTGCCTTCCAAAAAGTGTGTCAAAGTAAGTTATCACTGTAGGCACACTTTTAACAATGAAATTAATAACAAAAATACAGAATTGAGGGACAATCCGGAACATGCAATAAGACATCGAAAAGTCCTTTACAGTTTTGGGATCCGCGGCTTCGTTCTCGAGATATTAACAGTTGAATACTAGCGATGCAACTTCCGGGCCGCGAGGTTTAAAGCCGAGTCAGTTGAGCACGCGAGCGTAGCTACAGGTTCACATAACAGTAGAGCCGACCGTCTGCTTCAAACCGTGAAAATGGGTCAGCTGTTTCGGCTTTAAACCTCGCGGCCCGGAAGTTGCACCGCTAATATTCAACTATTAATATCTCGAGAACACAGCCTCGGATCTCAAAACGGTAAAGGACTTTTCGATGTCTTCTTGCATCAGGATATTGCATGCTTCGGATTGTCCCTCGATTTTGGGGCACTCTGTATATGACATCATTTTCTAATAATTGAATTAATGGACTTGTCTTGATGTCAGCTATAACACTATATCATTGAAATATATTATATACGTCCCTTTAACGCAAATAATTTTTTACTCATACTTTGTCTCATCACCAAGAGCAATATGCATGTTTAAAATAGTAATATGGCATTTTTAGGATAGCATAATAGCATTTACTATTAAATTGAATTACTAAATTACTATATCAAACCAAATTGTGAACATCAGCTATTTTTATGAGGAATGAGGCATTTGACTATGTAGTTACTTACCTAACGTCCGAAAAACTGTCATCCAGTTATAATTTTCCAACAAGTAAGAACCTAAAGAACCTGTGAGTAATGTACCTAGAGCAGATCCTGATGTCAATAAACTAAAAAACGAGGCTCTCTCTGTTTCATGCAATCGTTGGCTTATCAAACTAATCATACTTGGAAAATGCATTCCTATAATACAGAATTTTCATGTGTATGAAAGAAGACATTCGTTCGTATGTTTAATTAAAGTCGGTTGATTTACTAATTTCACAGAAATACCTTGGAATGCTCCGTTTATTGTTCTTACTGTGGCTACTAATAACACAGACGTATCACTTTTCGAAAAGAATTCTATAATTTCTGGCATAAAAAATGTTGTCACAGACCATCCAAGGGCAGAGATCAGCAATACCTTTTGTCCTCCAATCTTATCACTAATATAACCGCTAGCAACTTGCGTCAATGTGTAACCCCAAAAGAAACTTGATAATATTACTCCAGAGTCTGGTTTGGACCATTGTTTCTCTTTACTTATAATTGGTATTAATAAAGGAACCGATGTCCTCGTCGCATATATGAGGCAAGTGCCACATAACAAAGATAAGAACCATTTTCGCCTTTCCTTCCTGAAATATTTCATCAAAGAATATGTTCTAAGACTTTATATGATCTTGTAACATACAATAAATACCTTGTCCAAGAAGAACTTGTTTTCTCGTGTGGCATTAAACTTAAAGGTATTTGCATTTGCATTTCTCGTCAAGTTGCTTTCTTTCGTAAAACAAACTATTGTTGTTTCCATATGTTTGAAACAAATACGTTATATATTTGCATATTCCTGAGGCTGTTGATTGAACATTATCGACGGGATATTATACCGAAGCTATGCATATAAAAATTTTTGAAAATCGCAGAATTATCGCGTGGCTATCAATTATATAAATTCAAATGGTGAATAACTTTATTAAATTATTTACAATTGATCGATTGCATGTGAATGTTTACCAATAAGTTTACAAGAGTACGTTCTACTATCATGATTTAAACAAGTAATGTAACGTAGCGATGTATCGGCTCTATTTTAGCAGGAATTGTTTCACACTATTCACTTCAGTGTTGATCTCATCTTTTCCGTATGGAAACATGTACCAATGCGGTAGAGATGCATTGTTTAGAAACTTTACTTGCTTTACATTCGTACACCATTGAACTACGTTCTACGTTGAACACAATTGAACACAATATCGACAATATTCACGCTATTCACCCTCTCACTCCACTCAGCAGTCCTACCCCTGTTTTCTGTTGGTATATTGTCTGCCTGTGTGATTGTAGGGCTAGCGTAGCGCGCGAGATTTTAATTTATGGAATTAATTCACTCGGCTCCATGGGAACACGTGACAGATATCTTAATTACATTGTTTTCAAGATGGAGATAACATGTAGAGAAATTAATCATTTATACGAGGCAAACACAGAAATAAATGGTAAAAAACGTTCTCGTACTGAGAATAAATGAAAGGATAACGAAAGAAAAATATTGAGAAATCCTTGTAAATACCATCTAATTCAGGTGCGGTTAATAATAATTATAATTTCGTTTCTCTTTTTCTTATGAAAATAATTTTTCCTTCGGCTTGCTTTCGTCTAAAAGTCGTCCAGTTTGGCACTGGGCGCCCCCAAATATAAAGCCCCTTCTTTGGGGGGGAGGGGGGGGGGGGGGGGTCAGCACTGGCAGTAGCCATAAATTTTATTCTATTTTTATTTATATAGATTTTCGACTTATTTTTCAGGTAGAATTACTTCTTAAATTTTCTCCCACATGTATACGCGTTTCCGATTGAGCGCTGTCTGATTTCCTCTGACGCACGTTTTTGCCAAGATAATCAGGACATATTAGAGATGGTGGGGGCAGCAACGAACTTATAGCGAGAAACTACTGGATTTGATGCATGAGATAACGTAATCGCACGTGGAAAACTTAAGAATCATTAACACAGTAGCAACTCCGGACAAGATTACAAACGTGTATGAATATGAATACACATACATACGCGTTTCTATGCATACGTGGAACAATTTCAAAGCAGGAGGCAGTTATTTTATAATTACCATATGTTTGAGCTGCGAAGAAAGATATACATGATTATTTCTACGACCTACATAGCATTCCTGTACAGACTATAGATTATAATGAAGATTAATTACATAACATAAATTATGTTTTATGTAATAAATACGATATGATGGCCAATACACGCGATAATAGTAAGTATGCTAATGGTTCAGAGGTTTTCTATCGGACGGTATTTATAGAAACAGCGAAATATGTCAGATAATAATTATATAAAATAGTATGTATATAAAGTAGGTACATACTTATCGCGTAGCTTGTGTAATTTGCGATAAATACCGTGATAAAATAGTATCATCGCCATTGCGAGATTTCTTTCGCGCATGAGCATGCATACATATATGTAGATATAAGTAGCTACGTCGGTATACTCGGTTCCCTCCAGTTACTGGACGAGAGCAGATGAGAGTTGATTGAAACATTAAGGACTCCTATATTTTATTTAATTATTAATAAAATGGCGCAGAGCACAAGGCTCCTTACGCTGTCATCTGCTTGTAACTTATTTAAAAATAATTGCAATGCTACCTCACATACCATTCGGTCATCGAGGTAAGATTTACGTCCCATAATAATTAGCCGACCTCTTTAACCTTTTTCTAACTATCGAATAGCCAGTTACTTAAAAACGAGGTATAAATTACTCGATATATAAGTTGCGATAACTTGTTTTATTTGTAAAGATAGCAGAGACTATTGAAAAAGGTTCTCTCTTTTTAAATTCTTAATTAAAAAATAATCGTTGCCCTCGCACGTTAACCGTAAATTTAATTATATTCTAGTTCGTGGTGGTCCCATGTCGAAATGGGTCCCCCAGATGCAATTTTGGGTATCACGGAAGCATTTAAGAAGGATACAAGTCCTAAGAAAATTAACTTAGGAGTTGGTGCTTACAGAGATGATAATGGTAAACCATTTGTCTTACCAAGTGTTCTGAAGGTAGGTATATGTTACAGATTTTATTGTTAATAATGTTTAAACAAAGTTATGTTTAATAGGGATATAGTAGAATTGGTTTGATTCGTAAAATGAGATTTATTGCAGGCGGAGGAAAGAATTAGGACTAAAGAAATGAACAAGGAATATTCGCCGATATCAGGGAATCCAGAATTTTGCCAACATAGCATTAACTTGGCTCTCGGCGATTCTAACGATGTTGTTGCAAATGGATTGGTATGTTCGACGTAATACACGTGTTCCAATGTTATAAGGAAGATTATGTTTGATAATTTAAACTGATCACATTTTTTTAGAACGCTACCGTTCAAGGAATTTCTGGCACAGGTTCCCTCTGCATCGGAGCGACCTTTTTGTCACACTTTTTCCCTGGGTGTAAAGAAGTGCATTTACCTACGCCTACGTGGGGCAATCATGGGCCTATATTTAAACTTGCAAGGCTTCCTGTAAAGTCCTATCGTTACTATGATCCCAAAACTTGTGGCCTGGATTTTCAAGGCGCTTTAGATGACATATGTGTTAGTAACTTATAGGCATTATCGAAAATCTAATACGATATCTCTAAGTTCTATAGATAATATCGTTCTTTACAGAAAATTCCAGAGAGATCCATCATTCTTTTGCACGCATGCGCACATAATCCTACCGGCGTTGATCCTAAACCGGAGCAATGGAAAGAATTATCGGCGGTAGTAAAGAAAAGAAATCTTTTCCCCTTCTTCGATATGGCTTACCAAGGATTTGCATCAGGTAGAATAAAATAACAAGGACCGATAACTATACTGGCGATTTTACATATTTAAACATTTTCTTGTAAAATTTCAGGCGATATAGAGAAAGACTCGTTGGCAGTTAAATTGTTTCTCAAGGACGGGCATAAAATTGCTTTGGCTCAATCTTACGCTAAAAATATGGGTCTTTATGGTAACTACAGAAATTTAATGTTTAACCATCTTTCGTGGAAAATAAGAATTTGAAAGATTACTGTATGCGTAACTAGAACTGTTTAAAACTATTCTGTTTAAATAGGTGAACGTGTCGGGGCGTTTACATTGGTCGCTTCTGATAAAGAAGAAGCAGCGCGTACACTTTCGCAGCTAAAAATTATAATTCGACCGATGTATTCCAATCCTCCCATTTATGGTGCTAGAATTGTTAACGAGATATTGGGAGAGACTGAATTAAAAGGACAGTGGCTGCGCGATGTGAAAACAATGGCTGATCGTATTATTTCTGTGCGCCAGAAGTTACAGGATAATCTTAAAAAGATTGGTAGCTCCCGTAACTGGACGCACATCACAGATCAAATTGGAATGTTTTGTTATACTGGCCTTAAAGCTCCCGAGGTATTACAAACACTTTTCTTTGAATTTCTGCCGCGTGTAATACGTGTAATGCATTATAAATCATTGGCATAATGTTTACAGGTGGAAAAGCTTACGAAACAGTACAGCATTTACCTAACTAAAGATGGTAGAATATCCATGGCAGGAGTAACGTCAAAAAATGTAGAATACCTAGCAAGTGCCATCCACGAAGTTACAAAATAATTGAATATCTCTGCTAATGGTTGAAAAGTTGAACCAGAATTTGCCTTATAATATTCAGATACACGATCCGTATACACAAACGTACAGTAATAGTTTTCAGATATAAGCTTTAAATCCAATGCATTTAATCTTGCATGTCATTTTTATAAAGGCACTGCAGGCAGTGTAGCGTTCGATGTGAAAATTTCAACCGAATTTTCTGTATCACAATGGAAGATTTATAATAATCAATGTAATTTCTTGTAGAATCAGGATTTATATTATTATCTACTATTACAATGTAATGTTATCAACTATTACAATGTAATGACACATTCAATTTTTATTCGTTTATCAAGTGAAAAGAGATTCCGATGAAATGTACTAAATGTATTATTACAATAAAAATTGCTATGATTTATTCTTCTAACGACTCAGATATATTATGAAGAGTATCGCCGTCGTGTGCTGTGTAATTGAATAGAATTATAGTTCGTTGATAAAAAGAAAAGAATACCTACTGATTAATTATTTGACTGAGTATTAGGTAAATTAAAATAAAACAGGCAAGCAGCTAACTTATATTGCATATTGTTCGATTAGCATATTTCCTTTTTATCGACGAGAAGCAGCTACATTCCGAACAGAGGACATTTCTTGTTAACCTTCTTCTTATCATCGCCTGGCTGAATATACAAAACAACATGCCCATCATATTACACGACGAAGCATATTACGCGAGTAGGATACCTCGGCCTGATTTAGGACCCATAAAAAACTTCATGCGATTCATTTGGGATAATGAAAGAAAAGCATTTCTCGATAGAACGGCAAGGGAATGGGGTAATGTAAATGGGGACATATATAGCTATTTTTTTTTTACGTTACTAACTTTCTTAGTAAATTAAGTTTAAATAATTTCGCAATTACTCTCACTCGTGATTTAAAAAGCTCTGTTTTCTTGCCAATTAAAGTGGCTTAAGAGAAGTTAGACACTCGTGAAGCGAGCATAAATAGACAATAATATCCCCTAAACAATGTATTGTATCAATTTTGCACATTCCGGCTTTTTGTTGTCCACAGAGGAACACGTTCCTTGAAACCGTGTAAACGTGTAACGACTGTTGAAAATTTCAGGTCAGCTGGGAATATTCTACTTGTGCTTTTATAGTGTTTTGGCAGCAATATTCGCGGTGCAAATGAAGATTAGTATAGACTACGTTTCTCAGTTAGACAGACCGTTTTTCGATTACGCAACCACAGGATCCCTAGTTGGGAGGAGTATCTCACTTTTTCGTTCTCCCTGGCACTTCCGCAGTCCAGGTATGCCGAAATGTACATTGTTAAGAAAAGTAATGGAGCTAAGAATTATTTAATAGCTGTATAAACAATGCTAGATTTAAGGTAAATTATCATTCTCTACATTATTCTCAAATTGGTATTATTATTGTTGTAACATAATTCCTTAAAAAATTACTTACGAAGCTCGTATAAGATTTACTAGATTTCCAGGGTCTAAATTCTTGCAATTAATCACGTTCGAAGCCCGGGAGTTGCGTTTTTTTTTTTTTTTTGAAAAGTGATTCTAGATTTTGTCAGCAATGTACATGTATTAAGAAAAGTATTCTTTAAAGGAATAGCCATAAAATCAAGAAGCGTGTCGGCCACATCGCCCATCATTTCGGTGAATAACTCGAACATCAGTGCCAGACCGAAAAGATACATTCGAGCCCTAACTGATTTTTTGCAAGGTACTTCCACATTCTTATATTACACTTGTCCCTCGATTTATGCGGCACTTTTCATATGCGATTTTTTACGCGGTACATAAATAATTAATTCCTCCGTTTATAATGTACTGTTTATGTTTAATTTAAGCTCAGTTTTATACGATCTCATTTTACGCGGTCAGAGAACATTTATTTATTATTATATGATACTGAAGTAGAAGTGCCAAATATTTTTAGCGATAAGGATATGGTACAAGGCTGCACAAGGAGCCGTTTTTAGCGCCTACCTGCGAGCAACCACCCGAGCACCGAGCTGTCCCGTTGCTAAGGGTAGAATCAGCGAGGAGAACTGCAGTAGAGTAGGCGCGCGCTCGCAGGCGCGTAGCGTAAGTATTTCGGTTGCTCGACGCTCGGCTGGTTGCTCGCAACTAGGCGCTAAAACCGGCTCCTTGTGCAGCCCCGATATGGGAAACCAAGAATTTCGATACGCCAACTAGTGGCAGAAAATTAAACTACTGTGAGTAGGCCAATTATCAGTGTTTATCTAGACATTTTGTGAAAAACAAGTGTTTTTAAATTTTTTTCAACACTACATTTTTACTTCTTCGATTACTAAATACTTATTCGGAATATTTGGTGGGATCCGGGTCTACTTGCAATAGTTTGCCAAATTACCACCGCAGCGCTGAAATCTAAGCCACGCCTCCACTTGGTTTCCCAATAGTAACATCGAACCAATTAAAAAGAAAAGGGTGACTGCTTTGGAATACACTACTGGCAGCGACAACGCATAAAATTTTAATTAGTTTCTCTGAACTTCCATTATTATTGCTTTTGTGCAAATATGCGGAAAATAAATATTTTGCAACATACAGGAGCTGTTCTCTTTCGTATTTCTTTGTGGAAGAATACTGCGCGTAAATCGGGGGACAAGTGAATATGGTTGTAATTACGATATACCATCTTCTTGCTTTGAATAAAATACTTACGAGAAGACATTCATCATATTTCTCAATTTAGAGTACAATAAAAGCAAATCGAACTATGATGGAAATTGTGGGAGTGGAAATTTTCAGTCGAACCACAGTGAAGAAAAACCGTGCTTTTTTGACATAAAAAACCTTGGGGCTTGTAGCAGACCTCCGTACGGCTACGCTACACCCTTACAACCTTGTGTCCTTATTAAATTCAATAAAGTAATTTCGCACAACAGTTGAGCATTCTGTTCAGTTACAAATCAATGTTACAATCATTGTGTAGTAAAAACATATGCGTGCATGTGTTGTAGAGGTTCGATTGGACGCCGAAATATTACAATCAATCTTCAAATTTACCAGAGGACATGCCTGCTAACTTGAAGAAAGCGGTACAACAGTCTAAAAAGGTTTATCTCGTCAACTTCCAGTACTAATACCAATATTTGCTTAAATAAATAGTAAATTTATCTGACACCAATTTTTTTTTACGAATTTCGTTCTGAAGCTTTGGGAGCATATTTTCACAATATTCAACTATATTGATTTATGCAAAAAAAAATCGATTTTTCCTTTAAGCGGTAACGTGGAATACATATTTAAATACACACTATTGCAGTTTTACATTTGGCTGTCGTGCGATGGAGCGAATAACGTCGATAAGGAGCACATCGGAGAAGTAGAATATATACCAAGTCCTGGATTTCCCGTTGAATATTTCCCGTTCACTGGACAGCCAGATTACCTGTCCCCCATTGTCGCGTTACGATTCAAGAATTTAACACGTAAGATAATTTCACGTTTCTCGAGACAAGATATACTGACAAGCAATCGCTACAGGCATCGGTTTCATAATTATCACAGCGGACAGACTGGTCACTGTGGAGTGTAATTTATGGGCCGCTAACATCCAGCAACATTCCCGTTGTTCATTGGATTTTCAAATAATAATAGGTAAATGGGGAACAATTAATTAATTACATGCTCGTTCGTGCAAATTTTCGGGCGAAAAATAATTTTTAGAATTTAATTTATTCAATTTCTAAAATTAAATAGGTAAGTACTAGTGATAAGGACTTCTTATTCTAAGCGTTAATATTTTATTTGTACTACGGACTGATATTTTATTATCTTTATAGATAGTTGATAGACCCGAAATTTCGGTTCGAATAATTCAAGGGGCGAAATAATTTATGTGGCGTAATGAAAGTAACACTAACAGTGAAGAGTTGAATTTTTTATAAACAGTATGAATTATCTATCAGTTTTGCGAATATGTTAACCGAAACAATGTCAGCAATCGAAAAATGTTAATCGATTCGATAATTGTGTTTATATGGCGGAATATATAATGCACGTATTATTATAGAATAGATTGAGGAATTTCGAGAATTTGTGTGTTACAAAAATTCTGCGTACATGTAATATCATAAATATGTATAAATATGCGCATCTATGAATCGAAAGTGTGTGGTTCAGACAGATTTTGCAATTTAAATCTTCCTCGTCGAATTACAAATCTCACTCCGCCGCAACACATGCAAAGTGATTTTGTGATTAAATGTATCAAATATCCTTTCATAAATCCCAGTATTCCATTTCGTGTAACCCATGGAGAGGGAAAAACTTAATTGAAGTAGCAGAATTTTTTCAAGCAAAGTTTAACGTTTAAGAAGAATTGATGTTTGAAAGGAACTAAAATTTTTGGGAACGAATATTTATATTAAAATAATTCAGTACAAAAATCACACTGCTTTACAATTGTATGTGCATTTCTTTGTAATTAGTTAATTATGTTAATTCAACTAATTCAAACTTGATTTTGACAGAAACGTTTAGATTTTTAACTGTACTTTATAGAGGCAATCATTAAAATACCAAATTGGGGATGTGGTTAGAAAAACATTTCGTTTGCAAAACGTTTGGAGGGTGGACTGCAAATATAAAATCTCACTGCAGTTCCGCCACCAAATCTAGCTCCATACCTATACCGATATCTCGAAAACGATCAACACAGATGCCGATTTTTGACAAGTTTACCCAAATTTTTTTACATCCCCCTCTCCCGGTTTTCAGCCAGCGGGGCCCACGAAGGTTTGATAACTCCGGGCCCCAAAAATCTTAAATCGCCCCTGGTCCCACCAAGGAGATTCGTCTGTCTGAGAATGTTTGAAATCCAATTTACAGCAAAGCGTGATCCTCGTTACGTTTACACCTCGTGATAAGGAACACGCGAAATAGCGGGAGCCTTGAATGTTTCCGATTTAAGGTTGATTCATTTTTCAAACTAGAAGAGCATTCACATCACAGGAGACACTTTGATCACGCTGCACTTGATTGAGCGCAATCTTCGAGCGTGCTTGAGCGCGAGCGTCCCTCAAACAGAGAGGCACTTTCCCGGGATTACGGATGAAAAGTTAATTGAACGAACTGTGAACTGAATGCCGTCTTTCCCTCGAATAGTTGAGCGCGCTACTCTACTACAAAAATTATTTTTGCCGCCCTTTGTATTTAATTAGAAATGATTATTTTATGTAGAATATAATTTTCGATAGTGAGTGAAATTTTTTGCAGGTATTTGTCGAAAAAGAAAAGCCTCTTGTTTTATAAAAAGTTGATTATTTATACAAGAACAGTAAAAAACAAAATAAAATATATACCTAAGTAGAGATAGGTAACTATTTTGTAATTAAATATAAGAAATATTCTTATTCTTATATATAATAAAAGGAAAAAAATTCAAGCGCCTTAGAATAATAGTAATTATACGAGTGATTTAAAAACGATTTATAAGCTTAATACTAAATTCAAACAATTATTACCTACTTGTTTTACCGTTGTTTAAAAAATTTCCACCTTGGGCAGTTGCCCTGCTTGCAGCCCCAGATCGAGATCTGTTGATCGTCACTTGACCGTTTCGTCTCGCGCGCGCTCCTGGGAATGAAACTTTAATGTGGTCGCTGAATAATCTCAGAGATAAAATCTGATACGTCCATGAATTTATGCTGGCTCATCCTGCGATCCATTGTTTCGCGTCGACCTGGCGAACAGAGCGCAGATAAAAATTGATGAATTATTACATAAATAGATAAATTACATAAGTCGTATCATAAATTATGAAAAATATAACTGACATGAAAGTTACGAATACGATTGTCCGGGCAAATCTCCTCGAAAGAAGTTGTAGTTACTTTTCAAAATCGACGATTCATACGAAAAAGGAGTTTAAAATGTCAACTAGTGGGACTGCTAACTGATGGCGTTTTTAACGAGTCGCAGATAACAGTGCAAATACATTCGGTAATCACTGCCTACTTAGTTATCAATAGTGTGCACGTGGTGCATCAATATGCATGTGCAGTACACAAATACGTAGGAACTACGTATGTGTTTCTCGGTTCACTTGTTTTTTAATGCACGCTGAGATCAATGGATCTTTATGTGGCATTTTCCATAAGTAAGCGCAGAAATAGTCGATCAGTATAAATGGTTAAATTCTTTCGAGGCTCGATTTATTAGTAATTTTTTATTAATTTAGATTATTAAAACCGCAAATTTAAACCGTAATTGAGGACCATGCGGTAAGACGGGTGCAGCTCCATCTTTACCAACTTCGAGTAAATTAGAAAAAAAAACCGTTTATAAAATTATTGCTTTGACTTAACATTAAAGGGAAGAGTAATTGAAAAATAAATATTTTCGCAGAATAAGTAGCGGAGGAAGTGCAGCATATTTGGAATATTGTCGGTAATTTGGAATACCGAAGTATCAAATAAATTACTAACGCTATCTCAGTAATTTGTGACGTCGTAGCGTAGATAATAGGGGCTAATGACCTGTTAACTAATGACATATGTGCATGAACCGCCATTTTGACATTTTCGACTTAATCTGCAGAATAAGAAAACGTGAATCTGTAAAAAATTTTCAACAAGTGTTCACTCGTCAAATCCGCCACCGTATTTGGCCCAACATTGTGGAGACAACGCGTATCTACTCGCCTGCCGAGTCTTCGGTCGATCATGCATCTTCCATTCAGCTCCGTTTAGTATAGGTGCATTTAAGAATTATTTATTGCACTGTTGATTTTACATATTTTTTATCGCCGTGGTAAGAACAGTTGCCCAGGCAGTGAAAGACGCGGGTTCTATTCCCGGCCCCGGTAAATACCCGATCGGCCGATTCTCTTTCTCCTACGTTTCGAAAATACTTGCCGCGACGAGCGAAAGAGACTTGGAATACGAGTGAGAGGGCACCGTAATTTACGAGTTGTCTCTGTCGCCTGCCCTCCAAGTCGTTCTCAGTCCCCCACACGCGCCGCTGCAGAGAATAAAGCCAAGCCGTGTAGACTACCCGATTCGAAAGTTGCTACTTACCCGCCGGTCTCGAGCTAGTTCCACTTTGCGCGACGGAACTGTACAAAAAGAACACGTTACTTGTGGGATGAGCTGTACTAGGAAAGGAAGAAAGAGATGTTGATCTTCCGTCCGGCAGTCGTAGTATCCGGCCGGTGTGATATGCAATTTGCTCGATAAGCGTATTCCGTACTGGAAAACCGAGTGTGTATATATTTATACGTACACGTACACTACTCGCTCGTAGCGAGGTGTGAGTCAGCCGTACGGCGCCGAGTGTGGCCTCTGATATATCTGACGAGTCACGACAGTATTTCCCACCACTCGATCGGTAGACGTAGAGGCAGCCGATCGTAGACCCGCAACCGTCGCCGTGTATATACGCGCGGTGTCTCTCGGTCTTGCTCGCTGCCGCGGCCAGTGGGACCCCACTGGTAAAACTCTCGCGGCCCGAGACGAGTGCAACGTCGTCGAACGTTCGCAAGACCGTCGCTGGCTGTTCGTGCTTGTACGTACATCCCGGCCTTTCTCGTATGCAGAGCGGGCCGACTTGACGCGCGAGTAAAAGATCGCTCTGCCGAGAAGCCTGTGATTCAGTTGGCCACAGTTGGCCAGTTGCCACAGAGCGCCGCGAGTGATAGAAGTCAGTTGTCGCGATGAGCGCGACCGGCAAGCCGCTGCAGAACGGCACCTACGAGTTCGATTACAACAGGACGCCGGAGGTGAAGACGTCCTGGAAAGCGTTCAGCGATTTCATTCACAACCCCGACGAGGGCACTTACTTCGGTCACACGGGAAAGAAATGGGGTAATTATTATAATCACCTTGCAATTTAGGGTAATTAGGATACAGCCGGGCGACAGAGACGGGGGTACACGTTTCGCGATGCGTGCGCTCGGCGCTGGCAAACGCGTTGGACATTTCACGCGGATATCGAGACGGGGCGTTTAGAAGCTAGGCAATCTCCGAAATCGTTGCCCTCTGTGTCATCGGGGGTAGGCGTGAAGCGAAGCTGAATGCCTAAATCAAGTACCGAGAATTAGGGCTTCCTTGACTTTGCTACGTGCCAACCGGACGAGCTTCGCACCGCGATCTTTCTTCTTTAAAACTTCGCTGTGTCCTTTCGTGCGTGGAAGTGTGCGGGCTATCTGATTTAACGTATTAATTGAAGCACGCGTAAGTAAGCGCGCGCGCGCGCGCGGCGAGTAAAAATACGTGCACGTCTATATTTGTGTTCGGATTGAAGTGGAATCGTAAGACGATCCTGCTCGTGTTTTGGCAACGGCGGGATGAAAGAGCATCGGAAATAAGAGTCCACGCCGTCGCGCGGCGGTATTTAAAGGGAAATGATAATATCCCGGGATCGTGTGTCGTGTTCGACGCGAAGTGACATATCATCGGAATGCATCAGCGGGTTCCTTCTTATCGATGACATTGAAACTGTTTAGCGTGTACCTCGTGTATACGAGGAAAGATAAGAAATTAGGAATGAGATTAATCGAGCTCTATGCTCGTGCTCACGAGTCCAGCTCGTAAACCTTCGACTAGATATTAAACTACATTTAAACTACCACGATAGTTTGGGTTAAAAGGGACAGTACGGTATCAATAGAAGCATCGCTTTCAAACTGAATGTAAATTTTGGCTCGCGTTCAAGATAATTCAACACGTGTATGCATAACCTTCAGTAGTAACGCCAGTCCCACAGGCTTCGATAATATCCAAGCGGTCGTAAACTAATTTTAACCCGCTACAATCCAAAGTTTTTATAAATTAAGTTATGTAAATGAACCGAGCAATTTTGTCGTCATTCACATTCAGCCGCTCTCGCGGAAGCTGTTTACCCTTTAACAAAAGAAATTGCTTTTGCCCACAACTATTTTTTCAAACACAAATTTCAACGTATCAAAATTTACATTTCTAGAAAAATATTTTTAGAGCATGATTGTACGAGTATTAAGAATATAGAATTAGCACTCAAAAGTTAAAAGATTCAAAGATACAAAAATTGTAATTGAAAAATGACGCTGGGGTGCGGAGAACCCCATTTGACCATGGAGGGTTAAGTAAGAACGCGAAGGGGATGATGGCTCCATTTTATTTTCATCTCTGCTGCTTCTCCTAGCAGTCTCTTTACTGTATTTCAGCTGTGGTATATCTGAAAACAGAACATTCTTGAGAACAGGTAATTTTGAATTGAGTTTAGTAATTGTTGTTACTTATATAGGAAGTATTACTCGTATTGAAAACTATATGACAAAATAATTATAGTGATTAACAGTTTGATAGGGAATTCTGTTTAACGTGGGAATTCAATTTTATTGTCTATTGTCGAATAAACGGCATGCTATCATCATTTTTACGAAGATATAAGATAACGCGACTATGTGTTTTATCGCTGGCATTGGTAATGAAGATGATAGAGATCCCCCCTCTTCCCAAAATATTACACCTAGGTATAAACAACGAGAAACAAAGATAAAACTATACCAACATTCAATGCTCCTTTACTAATTATTATTTAGTATAACGAATTGCAAGAAATAATTAATAATTAACAGTTTCATTTATGAAGACGTTAGTACATTTTGTAATTGCAAAAATTAAATGTGTCGTAATCGATGAATAATTAAATAAACGGCGATACTTAAAGATTCTATTAAAAAAAGTAGGTACTTCTGATCGTTTTCAGAAATGTTGAAAAAGGTTGGGAGAATTTCTAAATAAACATGAAAAATCTTCCAAACCAATATTCATTTATATTTATGTAGAATAAAATTCATGCTATATTGCATATAGGATAGAATTTATTGTTACCATGTTGTTGCACATCTATTAATAGTACTGATACTTCCAAAGCAATGACGAAAC
Organism: Andrena bicolor; assembly: GCA_960531205.1. Taxonomy (NCBI): domain Eukaryota; kingdom Metazoa; phylum Arthropoda; class Insecta; order Hymenoptera; family Andrenidae; genus Andrena; species Andrena bicolor. Next base: position 37,919,695 of record OY482667.1, on the reverse strand, counting down.
CGAGCCAGTTTCCTAATATGTACAGAGTAATTATTATTCGTCGAGAATTGTAGCAAACTAATCAAACAGGTGTAGATTCTCAATCATTGACCTCGATAAGTATTTAAATTTCTTATTATAAAGAAATTAAAGTTTCTTATGAATTACGTAGATTAAAACACGAACAACTTCGATGACCCCGTACTAGTTTTCGTACTATCTCGGTGGTACTCGTTGGTCCATAAACTTATCGCTTATCATCTAATCTAGTTTCTTCACTACAGTGTCTTCAACGTTTGAATGAAACAGAAACGATTACCAGAATAGCAGTTAATAACATTTCCTTAGAGATCTGGGAGGAAAGTGGAAAATTCCCACGATAAAGTTACGCAAACTGTTTAAGGCGTTAAAAGAGACCGTAAAATACGTTTAAAAGAATGCCAACAGCAAGAGTTTCGACGAAACATTTTTATAGACAAGTTTTGATCACCAAATTTATACTACTTGCTTTGGAACAACTGGTTGGTGACGATATATTCTGTGAAAAGTGTACAAATTAAGTTTCATGCGTTCATTAAACTAGCCGAGAAGAGAAAACGGAAAAAGCTTTATAAAATTAGCAAGTCTTAATTTTTCTATTCTATTTTCTATACCTATATAGTTTAATTGTGCTTCATTAATTAAATTACAGGTATTAATTACTGTCCTGCACAGTTTGTTGTAAGAATCTACACGAATAACTAATAGCGTTGCTAAGCCAAAGATTAGCAACAACATTTAAAATGTTTCTCATACCAATGGATAACAATTAACATTAATAACCATAATTGTGCAGAGTTCGACGAATGAATTTTTGTTTTTCAAGGAACGAATGTTACACAGAGGCTGTAAATAGCTATTTAGAATTCATGGCAGATGCTAAAAAGAATACGCTTCGTTGACACGTTTGTGAAGAAAATTGTTTTTTCTTCCGTCTGAGTATCGAAGTCTGTATTCACGAGGAAAACATGTGTCGTTTGTATGAATACTGTTTAAGAGAATACGTAACCACGAGTACAACTGTATTATAGATAGCTTCAATAACTGCTCGGTTTCCACCTCGTTTATTTGATTTTTACCAAAGAGTTTTGCAATTAAAACTGCAATTACTATCAGGCACACAACGATATTAATATAATAAAAAAGTTTGTTGAGAATAACGGTAAGTGTGATTTAAAAAGAAATAGATACTAATAGCATTTATGCACAGCATGTGACTGTCGTTGTGATTATTTTATGACACTAACCTGAATACATAAGGTCAGAATAGAAAAAAATCATTTAATAGAAAACTAAAGATTAGATATCAATATTTATTATCGTATTCACACGAGATATTAAGGAAGTAGTGTGCGCATTACTCATAGCAGCTACAAATATCATTATCTGTGATATGATGGTGGTCATAATCTGTTATATAATCAGATACGATAAGAAAAAAAAAGTAAGAAATCTAACTGATATGAAAGGTGCACCAGGCTGTAAATTTGTCTGCTGTATTTATCACTGAAGATGCTTAATTAATAATTGCTGATTTAGCATCAAACCCAATGAAGATTTAAATATACCACCGAAAGCATAATCTATTATTTATAAGTCAGAGATTACTGTTCGCGTAGACACTACTTCTTCTATTAAGTTTTGTATTCTTGATACGATTTTTTCTTTATATCGACGAGTGCAATACTGCGCATAAAGAAATTTCGATGAAGGAGAGATGTATAATTGGGACGTAGTAACCTTGAGAACGATCTTTATATTTCATATTTATCAGATTTTCCTTGAACGAAAGAGAGAAGGGGTGAGGACGGGAAAGGAAGAAAGAATGAGATTTATTGGACCGGAAGTAACTTCTGTCACGGGCTATTGATATTAATGCTCCTAATATCATCTAACATCGTAATAGTAAATTCAACACACTTGTGAAACGTCTTGTAGCGTATTATACTGTAAATTTCGTTGTATCATCTGTGTTAAATAATATTCTATATTATTTATTTATCAACTACTAAATGAATAATACACGATGATGCCGTATCCAATCCCTATAACATATATTATTTTATTATAATCTTGGTAGTAATACATTTCTAAAACATTTTTAATTTAAAGTGTTTTAGAATACATTTTTAAATTAAAATGTTTTAGAATACATTTTTAATTTAAAATGTTTTAGAATACATTTTTAATTTAAAATGTTTTAGAATACATTTTTAATTTAAAATGTTTTAGAATACATTTTTAATTTAAAATGTTTTAGAATACATTTTTAATCTAAAATGTTTTAGAATACATTTTTAATTTAAAATGTTTTAGAATACATTTTTAATTTAAAATGTTTTAGAATACATTTTTAATTTAAAATGTTTTAGAATACATTTTTAATCTAAAATGTTTTAGAATACATTTTTAATCTAAAATGTTTTAGAATACATTTTTAATTGAAAATGTTTTAGAATACATTTTTAATTTAAAATCTTTTAGAATACATTTTTAATTTAAAATGTTTTAGAATACATTTTTAATCTAAAATGTTTTAGAATACATTTTTAATTTAAAATATTTTAGAATACATTTTTAATTTAAAGAGAAACCAAACTCAACCGTAAACGCTGGATAAATATGTTTGTGTAATTTTTCTTTTTTACGTTATCGTGTACGGATAATTTCCGTTATTATCGTAGCTGCATACGCGAAGAAACGGTGTCGAGCGAATGGTTACACATGAAGAAAAAAAGACTCGGGCAAAAGTGCGTAGCTTTAAATAAATACAATTTCCACTGTGTCAATAAGCAAAGTCCCACGAAGTTTCGGTGTCGCTGGATTCTCACGTGGCTCGCGAATGATAAATTGAAACGATGAAAGAACAGGAAAAAATAGGCAGCTGCGCTAACTACTGAAATTACAGCGAATCCAGACGCAAAATATGCAAGTACAGGATGGTTAGCGCCCGACGACTAACATAGAAAACGACTCCTCGTCCTCGCGAGAACCAACAAAAAATACAAAAATGACTAGGAGTCTACACACATGTTTGAGTGACTGAATAACTGGTTCATCCGGTAATATTAGTTTTTTACATAGTCCACGTATATTATGTATTTTCTACACTTTGTACGAGTTATGGGATATTACTACGACGACCATATGCACGTCTTTTGTTCTAAAAGACAACCCATTGCTTCAAGTAGCAAGTCCTTTAGATTTATTTATTTTTTCAATACTCGATTTTGCCTTTTATTGTACAATGTCACAGGAAATTATTTTCTTTCTTTGCATTCTAATTTTTAATGTCGCACTAACATGGCAATTTTTACGGAGACAACTATCAGCTGAATTCTTTACGATTTTATGATTTTCTGGAAGAGAATCATGTAGTTTAAAAAAAATCCATTCATTTAATCCCAACGAAATTAAAAAAGCTACGATTAAGCACTAGATAATCTAATATACTGACTAAATTTGGTTCAATTTTTAATTTCTGTTGAATCCTTTAAGCACTCGTTAGAAATAAATGAACCACAGAAATTGTTCCACACTGTGAGAAGAGGTTGCATAAAAATATTCAAATTGGAGTCCAGCGATCCCCTCCTTCTATTTTTAACTAAATTCTACTTTAACATATTTGTATTATATATGTATATATTGTAAAAAAAACTGATTTTCTTTATTGGCTACTATTTTGTTTTGGATTCTTATCGAGAACGAATATTCGGTTGAAAGGTAATCGCGATAAAGAAGTGGAAACGAGTGGCTATCAAAGCTTACGCTACTCTTGAGGAAGGGACTATATTTAGATCGGGTTTTGGCGCGGTGCCGAGGCTTTAAATATTTTCCGTTCAACGATCGGAATGATGAAAATTTTTAAACATTTTTTATCATAATTGCTCTCACATGAACAGTAAGAATTAGAATGATCCAAGCAGATCTACTTATATATAGTCACGTGAATTTGTACAAACTCTCGCAACGAAAAAAATGCATTTCTACTACATAAGCATTATCATCATTTCAAATGTGCGCTCATTTAGTCGATAATTTAAGCTTACACTAATATCAAACGATTTCATTGATATTTATTCTTTACTCTCCTTCCTTTTAGCTATCACTGGAGCTTTCTACACAGTCTTCTTTTCCGTATTGGCTCTGATGTTTGCCGTTTGCATGAAAGGACTGTTAGCCACGTTAAATTATGACAAACCAAGATGGATTCTGGAGGAGAGTTTAATAGGAACCAATCCAGGTATATTTATAGATTACATTACACAGCTAAAAATATTATTCAGGAATGTCAGTGGGAACCAAGACTAAAGTAATCGTTCCCTTTTGTATTACGCTGGCCTCTCTCTTCTATCTTGAATTAGCCAAAGTCATATACAGGATGTTCAGCAATAAATGGCACAGGTATGCGGGAAATTTCACATGCGAAGGCAAATGAAAAATATAGATGGCACAGGTTTTGCCAAACTATTTCGTTTTTGCATTGAAAACAAAACGCGACTTACTACTTCTGTCGAAAACTAGACTCTTAGTTTTGGAAATAAATTGAAAGATATCTACAAAACTATTACCGTTTCGACACAAAAGATGTTAAAAAGTTGAAAATTTGTAGTTTTCTTCAAAATCGAAGTTTCCAAAAATTGTGCGTGACGACGACAAACAGTTTGCGGATTCACGAAGCAGATTTGTGACCTTTAAACTATAGTCGTGAACAAATTGAAACGCCAGCTTTTGTATCCGAGCTTGTGGATCGCGTCGAAAAGTTACATAGACCAGGCGGGTTAAAAATATATTTGGTCGAGAAATGTGTGAAAATAGCATGAAAATCTCGATTTTGCTTACAACGAATCGACAGTCACGTAAACGAAAATGCCTCTGTTTATGCGAATACATCTTCCGTTCCGTCTCTTTTTTCCTCGCGAACTTAATACGTTGCATAACTTCGATAGAAACCTTTACTTAAAATTATAGAATCTGTGTTTTATAAAAATTAGGATTTCGAATCAGAAAAGTGGGTATCTAGGGTCTTTGTGAATCGTATAAAAATTTATCAATTATCAATTGAAAGTAGTGTCATACATTTTAATACTGTTTATTAATTATGGAACGATGTTGCGGGTTTGTAGGTCTAGGATTCCGGCCGATCTCCAACAACACTGACGAAAGGTCATTAATTTGGTACAGTTCATCCGACCCTGCATCGGTGCAAAAGTGGACTGGCCTGTTAGATAAATTTTTAGAAGGTAAATCGTAACAGTATTAATATTCATCACGTATTATTTACCCTAACTAAGAGTATAAAAACTTATGCTCTAATCAGCCCCTCATTGTTGTTCTACAAGTGATTATTACGTTCCTCTGAAAAATAATTCTGAGGCGTTTTATCAGCCGCAGACGTATTGTTTAGTTTTACATTGTCGATTCTTTTCAGAGTACGTCAACTCGTCGGTCTTACCGAATGCCGGCAGAAATCAACAGATTTGCAATCACAATACGCCAGTGAAGCCTGGCAACGTTTGCGCGGTTGAGGTCAACAACTGGGGATCTTGTTCGCCTTATGAACAATATGGTTTCAATAATTCAGCTCCGTGTGTTTTTCTTAAATTGAATAGGGTATGTTGATGACAACTAATTTTATAGACATTCATTTTTACTAATGGTAGTCTCGTGAATGTTACTAATTTTGGCATTCACGATGAAAATACGAAGAAACGCGAGAAACTTAATTACACCCATTAGAAAACGCTGATTAATTTGTAGTATAAATTAATATACAATTATTCAATTTACAGATATATGGTTGGGTACCGGAATATTACAACGACACGAAAAATTTGCCGAGCGATATGCCAGCGAGCCTTGTTCAACATATCAAGTCTATCAACAGTTCACGGGTTAGTTAGTCGGTCAGTTAATTGCACCAGTCGGTATTTTAAATTACCGGCAAGTTAAAACAATATAAGTTTCTTAATTCCTCATTAGCATAATAAATATATCTGCCATCTTCCGATTCAATTTATCTGGTTTAATTCACGTTCTGTGATACAAAAAATTGCAAGAAGATTGTGACGCTAGCTTTAAAACGAAAAAGTATGTAAACCCGAGTTTTGTTTCTCTTCCTTTTCGAATTAACGAGTCCCTTTTTATTTTGATTCCAGCTAAATACCGTGTGGGTATCTTGCATCGGTGACAACCCTCACGATATCGAAAATATTGGCGAGCTGAAGTATTACCCCGAAGAGCAGGGGTTTCCGGGTTATTATTACCCTTTCAAAAATATTCCCGGCTACCTAAGCCCAATCATTGCTGTGCAATTCCTTCGGCCAGCAAGTAAGTTCATTGTAATTTCATCAAATTTCCATGTCGTTTTAAAAATAACTTGCTGTCTTAATCATTTACCGTTCGAAGATCGTAATATAATCTTAACGGCGATAATGTTCAAAAGCATTGTTGCGCTACACTAAAAATTGTTTACTTCCCATGTTGGCAGAGTCTGCTATCTCCAGTTATTGATATGGCGACACGGAAAAAGAGACGTTTTTAGTCTGCAGAGGATATAGTATTAATGAATTTTGAATTGCTTTCTAGGGAACAGAATCATCAATGTGGAGTGTCGAGCATGGGCGAAAAACATAATATATAAACCGAGCAAAAAGGAGAAGATGGGGTCGATACACTTCGAGCTTATGGTCGATGAATGACCATTTCATTTATTTAAGAGAAAAGCAATAAGATCTCTGCGTTAGATGCAACACCAACTGCTTAGGAGACACCCTGCCGCGGAAGATGTTCGCATAAACCGTAAAACTAGGGAAACCGCTCAAGATTCAGGTCTGCGATGGGAAGAAGAAAGAAGGATAGATAATTTTGAATCTTTAACCTTAGTCCATGGTCAAGAAACATTTATCTGCAGTTTGGAGAAATTTTAATACTAGCCAGGACTAGTGTTATGAAAAATGCGATAGGCAGTGCAAGCAGCTAGCGGAGCTAGCTAGCAGGTACATAGCTATTCGTACATCTGTTTCGATTCAGCAATTGTGCTTATGTTCACCGCGCACCACCGAGTATAGCTGCAAAATGAAATCATCATTAATCACTTGCGCTTATCAAGGCTACGGGAAACGAAAATAGTTAAAACTGTTTATATTTAGAAACAAAAGGAACAATACATCTAACTGTACTTATTATGTAAATGAACGTTTTAAACAGTTTTCAAGATGTTTCACGTTACAATGTTAACGGGAAGCAAATGATCGCTCGTCTATCTGCGTATTTTAAGCGTGCAAATAACATCGAGTTATTTATTTGTAACAAAGATTTCTCTTCCAAAGAACGTGATTTCCGCAACAACTGCTATAAAAGGATGATTTAATATCAGGCTTCATTTTCGAGTAATTTACCGCGGTAAAGAAAAACTGCGAATACTGTTTTAATAGCGTTTATTTATACCGGATTGTGTACATAAATGTAGTACATACTGAAAAAAAGTTTAAATGTTTTACTCAGTGTGAGTAAAAGGAACTGAAACTATTCTTAGTATATTTAATTTCAGTTCTCCATCTACTTCTGCGCAAACATTGCAACGAAAAGGCGAAATAGTATAGAATGGAAAAGTTTGAGAATTTCAGAATGAAAAATTGGTCTGCATAATTTTTATCGGACCCGAATCACTGATTAGATCTTAACACAATATCACTGAAACTGATGCAGTTTGCAAACTTTTCGATAGTGACAAGTACAAGCAATAGGGAAATAATGCAGAAATATTGCATTAAACAGTAGTCGCATAAGTACTCCGACGTATATTTATAAGTTTCCTATCATTTCTTTTCTTATGCTGAAATATACATATATTACGACCAATATATTCTATCGTACTAAAATTGGTATGACCTCGTGCGACTACTCGAAAATTAGGGAACGAAATGATTAAGAAGGAAAAAAAAATATCAGGATCTCAAAGTTGCAGAGTCAGACACTGACGACAATAATTTTAAGAGGTATACTTAGGTGTAGGTACTTATTAAATGTATGTACTTATATCGTTCGTAATGTTTCCCATAGAACAGTTTTTCCCAACTTGTTTTCCGCGATACGAAGTTTAGGATTCCGTGAAAAGTTACCTTGGAATAGATTTACTAATTTCCTCGTATTATTTATAAATGATTTATGTCGGTGGTTCAACCCTTCATATATAAAAAAAAAAGAAACTGTTGAAGTTGGGGGTTCGCGGCAAAATTTAGTTGGGAAACGCTGCCGCAGAAAGTTGTACTTTATGCTAGCAATGATAACGATATATCGATATACCGTTGTATAGATAAGGATAATTTTCGGAAGTGAAGAAATTCCAAGTAGTGGTTGTATGTATTAGATAGAATATAAAATTTCATCATTGTCAGAAATTTCAGAAAGAATCCGTTATAAGATGTGTCTTAAAATAGTACAATTGAGACAAAAAATTACGGAGTATAATTCCAAACTGTATTGTTCGTTTACGGTCTAAACGAAAGCGTGGAAGTTCCTCCAATTTTTACGTAAGCACGGATGTTACTCACAGCTCGGATAATCGTCCATTTCTGTGATTGATTTTTTTAACTTTTAATACACTCCCTGAAGCTTCATTTAAGCGGCCTGTTGACGTTCAATATTATTACGCGATATTCAATATTGCATAATATTATCAAGCGTCTGGGGCATCTAGCATAAATATTGTGCCGCTTTACGTACACCGACCGACGCTGCTAAGTAGACACAGCATAATGAAAAAAAAAATTGTAAAATACGAAATGTAACTCATGCTTCGTAGGTGTATTCTCACTGTATTGTATACACAGAATCACGTATAAGATTAAATATATTATTTTCGATTCATGAGCATTAAAGTTACCCCAGCGTATATTCGCAGGGGATGAAATTTATTACGTTGCTAGGAATAAAGAAACAATAAAGAAACTATGAATCTCCTGATAATAGAATAAACAGTTTCTTAATGTCTAACAGTTTGCTTTCAATTGGCAGCTTTCTGTTGAATTATTCGCAACTCGAAAACACTGTATTTCACTGTAAAAGTTTCATACGTTTGGCCGCCCAATTGTAGCTCTGCATGTGATCGAAATTGACAGTTTTAATCACCTACGCACCAAACGTACTTGAATTTTCTTAGCACCTGGTAAAAAGAGTTTCTCTTCGTTGAAGAATAGATGCAAAATTAATTTCAACCAGGTACTTCGATGCACAAAATAAAATGAGTACACTGCGATAATGTTTCCATTTCTTACGTTTGGTACGTAATTAGCATGATGCGAATTGCAGAAATGATTGCACATATATACATATCAAGGCACTTTAGAAATAATTAAATACTTACTTCGTCTTTTATGAAAGGATAATTTATTTTTTTTTTTGCATAGTTAAAATATTTCCAAAATATGAAACTTACTTTGAATTTCTGTTTTGTTTATTGTACTCACCACTATTTAGTTAGCTGTTTCCTATACGTTCATTTTGCTAACTGTAAGTCATACATTCTTTTAACAAACGTTGTATGAAAACGTAATCATTTTCTTCTCATTATATTAATTTCAATGGCAACCGAATATTTTTACAGTGGCGCTTAAAGTTATTATAAATATGTGGCAAAGCTTTATAGACAAACGTAGTAATTTTGTAAAAACAGTTAAAGGATATTGTTAAAATATTCATCAATTATTTGTTTCGTGTTTTTTTACCGTAATCACAATGGTAAAATTTTTACAGATTATATCAAATTTAAGGAGAATTTTAAGTCAGTTTGGTTTGATGAACGCGAATTATTACTAGGATGTCCTAAAAGATTACAGCTATCTGTACGCGCGAGCTAATCTCTCATGGTTACACAAATATACTGATTACGTAAAATACTTGCAACAAGTGGAGACATATTGATTTTTGTAAATCGTTTTTAATTCCAATGAAAAAGCATAAAGTTTATCAAGATGAAACTGAAAGTTGCGTTTTATTACAGTAAGATCGTATCTAAATAACTTGTTAAACAACAATCGGGCAATAAAATAAATATGAAAGATGACCCATTCTAAGAATGCGTTCAAGTGGCGTCTAGGGTTTCGCAATTAAAGGTAATAGAAACAGGTGATATCGATCCGTGATTTAAAACAAGAAAGTCTTAGCTAAAAAAATATATGTATACACATACGACACATTGTCAGGTTTAAGAGATCCGTTCGCAATCGGCACTAAAGGTAGAAATTTTCAGGACACAAAATATTCGGAAATTACAGTAACTAGTAGTTTTAAATTGTTTTCTGAACAATCACTCGTTTTTAATCTTCATATGGTCTTAAATTTTCACAAAGCACGTTTTATTAGTTAAGACGATGGACTACTACTAATCGCTTAACCTTTAGAGGGCCGGGATTTTTTCATTGAAATTGTAAATTTTATTTACTTAAAATTTATGCATGTATATCACCAAAATGGCCGGCAATGTATCTAAAGTTTTAGGTGGCCACTATAGTGGCCAGCCCGGCCCTCTCAAGGTTAAATATTAAAATCAGATCTTCCACGAGATTCGATTTACAATAATCACTCCTATTCTTCTAATCGAATTGATATGTTATATGTAAAAAATTTGATATTTTTTAAAACACAAACATCCTCAGGGATTTCCGAATCAATCTGGAATCTGGAGTAATTATGTAATTGAATTTTAATACATCATTTTTCATTGTATATTCAACTGCCCCGAGAAAACGTAATATAGCTACCTCCGCTGTTGAAAGTTTTCATGAAAATATCACCAAATTACAATTACCAATATAATATGTTCATATTAACGCACAATAAATACGTATATCTATCTCTTATACATATAATATCAATAATCTGTAACCGATACATGATCTCTAGTATATCATATGAATTAGAAATTACCTTACTGGTACGCTTTGCTTACAACACTCGTTTGTCCCACGAAATCAGATGAGAAATTGGAGACTGTAAAAAGGTAGTGTGATATTTGACATATTTCTCGGTGCGCGGAAAATTCGTCGCAGGTCGAATTCCCGACAGTATGTACAAGCATCGAAAATCCTTTGAATTTTGTACTCGATAAGAATTTTATTCACTTTGGCAGCGGTCGTCGATTTCTGACGGCTTCGTGACTTAATTCAAAAGCATCCAGCTATGCCGAAGAGTCAGAAAATATGAGATTCGCGTTTAGTTCCTGCACGCTAACAAGGGAAAGGCCAGAAAGGCTATGTAGACACTGTTAATCTATCATCAGCTCGAAATGGACTGCGCCCATCTCGTCGTGGCGGCTGTGTTTTATGTTCTTCGCCCACGCCCTGCACTCTACGTTTATTAAAATTCCAGCTGTAAACAGATATTTATTTCTCGATTAAGCAAATCCATTTAGTAAATTCATTAACAATTCTCTACACAGAATTACTACAGAATTACTTAAGAAACAAAGAGAAAGAAAATTGCTTTTTCCTCGCGAAGGAATTCTTAAAAGTTCTATGAAAAATTAACCGATATAAAATAACTTTAAGTTTACTTATACGCTGATCCGAGCAACACTTACTGCGAGGGCGAACGAAGTGAACGGCCACCAAGGGGCTGAGGTAACCCTCGGAATTTTCGAATGGATAGAAGTAGCCAGGGAAACCTCTTCGTGGCATATAATTAATTGGCCCTATATTTTCTTGGTCCGCGGGATTCTCGCCTTCACAGGACACCCACACCGTGTTAAGTTGCATAGAATTGTTCGCCTTTAAACTGGCGATGTGTTCCTTCAGACTGAGTGGCATTTTCTCCGGTAACGATTCCGTATCGTTGTAAAACTCTGGTTTCCAGCCGTATATCTGCGAAGAAAAATAGGTTTTAAACAATACTGAACATTTTAATCAAACTAACTGGGACGTCTCTGTCGTGTTAATAAGGACATGTATTTTAATTACAGGGTCGATTTTATACGAGTTAATAAGGCTACCTTGTTAAGCTTGAGAAAAATACACGGGGCCGATTTATGGTAATTGTATTTGTTCTCTTTTGTACAAGGGTACCAGTTCTTAACATCGACGGCGCAGACTTTGCCAGGGGGTGGCGGTTGATTGTAGTCGCACTTATTAATGTTTGCACCGAGGCCGGGAACCGAGCCCGGCGTTATGTAATCTGAAAAATTCATGATTGTAATACAATTACTTACACAGCACACAAACGACACGTTTAAGCAAACAATTTTATGAAGATTGCGTTTCCTGTTAAGGGGTCTTTCCACTGTAACGCCATAGGCAATTGGCGTATACTGAAAACACGTATTAATATACAGTCGGGGACAAAATTATGTGGACACTTTTAAAATCGTATTACTTGTTCAAAATTGGTCCGAACAACTTGAGTTTTTTTGAGAAGCTAGAAGGATTAGTTTGCTAAGTGACGTGTTTCGTAATTTTGAAAAAAGTTGCAATTGGTCGGAATAGCAAAAAAAATAGGAAAGATCATTTTTTCAACTTTTTTGTCTGGCCTCGGAATGAAAATTCAAAAAACCCGTTTGTAGATTTCAGTAAGTTATATACGTGCCTAAAATTTCATCTAAATCGGTTAACGTTGCTTTGAGCTATAAAGGCTTAAATATCGTAGAATAAGGTCGAAAATCGCGGAAATTCACAGAAATCAGCGATTTTCAACCTTATTCTGCGATCTTTTATCATTTATAGCTCAAAGCAACGTTAACCGATTTTGATGAAAATTTAGGCACGTATATAACTTACTGAAACCTACAAACGGGTTTTTTGAATTTTCATTCCGAGGCCAGACAAAAAAGTTGAAAAAATGATCTTTCCTATTTTTTTTGCTATTCCGACCAATTGCAACTTTTTTCAAAATTACGAAACACGTCACTTAGCAAACTAATCCTTCTAGCTTCTCAAAAAAACTCAAGTTGTTCGGACCAATTTTGAACAAGTAATACGATTTTAAAAGTGTCCACATAATTTTGTCCCCGACTGTATAGGAAAAACTTCAATTTAGTAAACACGTTCTTTTCGTGACAAAAGAAATTTAAAACAGCGGTAATTTTTTAGGTCGTCACAGTGGAAAGACCCCTTAAACAATCGCTTCTATTTGTTCAGTAGTACTAACACAAGTCTACTACTGAAGTCACAAATACGGCTGAATTTGTTAATAAAATTTTTCACGTGTGACAAGATGAAGATTTATGCAATCTTTTTCATAATTTCATAGGTAGTGTGGTAGTAAAACACACGAGAGTCAATGAAATACTAATTAACTATTTTCTAGGCATTACCTTTAAGGAAGGCCTGCAGCGAATTAACCCAATATTTGAAGTTGTCGCTGTCTGTTCCACTGTACCAGATCAATGTGCTTTCCACGTTTTCTAATGGTGGTCTTGGCCTGAATCCCAAACCTAGAAAGGACGATACCGGGTATAGAGAATATTACGTATCTACCCGCGATTCTTTCCTTGAAAGCATTTTACCAGGATTTGTCCCGATTATTGAACGATCCAGCTGCCATCTTGGTATCCTTGGATCCAACGTTTGGAAGAAGCCCCAGAAGCAAATTGAAACCAAAGCAGCCAGCACCCCGTAGAATATCAAATAGAACAATCCTATTTTACCTGAAATAACAGAAAATTTAATTAACCATCCGCTCTGAAGGGCACCGTTTCAATGTCGTTTGCTGTAAACGGATCTTAAGCAGATTGCGCGTGAAATCCCACTAATATAATAAATGCGAAAGTGTATTTGAATGGTTGGATGTTTGTTACTGCATCATATATTTAGGTTTGTTACATCCATTTCAGGATTTAATCTTGGGGGAGCCTAGTTGAACGGATAAATATAATTTAAATGCAAATTCAATAAAATTCATTAGATGGTTATACAAATTTATTTAAAGAATAAAATCCAGTTTTCTTTTCCCCTTACAAAGACCCTTTTTGGGGGGGGGGGGGTGCCAGAGCTTCTTGGCCCCCACCTTCGGGTGCTCCAACTAAATATTTGCATTAATTGTTTATGTCATAACTCATAAAGGAACACAAGTAATTATAACACTATAAAATACTATTATCCATAGCTGAAAAGTAAATTAATTACTCTTATGATTTAAAAATAATTCATCAAATGTGTAATTTATTAAAGTACAGTCTGATGTTGTGCTCCACATTTTGTATTTGAATGCAGAATGCGTATATGGAAAGTGTACTGAAACTTTTGACCGGTCAAGTACGTCCATTATTATTCTGTCAGCAATTTATCTTTAGAGTTTCTTACTAAGTAGTCCCGAATACTGAAAATTTCATTAATATCAACTACTTTTAGCGATTATTATTACAATTATTGTTCGCTGATGTCCTCGGTTCGTAATGTTTTATTACTATTTAATTTGCCTTGGAATTCATGATTTCCCTAAGAAGCTATAATAAAACCTACATTCCATTATTGCACTGTAACAATTAACAACGCAGCGAACCTCGACAACGTTACATCCGAGATTCACTTTCCGTATTTCCGCTTTCAATTCATATACTTCCGCTCGACTTTTATACGATTCACGTTACTGCATGCTGTGCACGGAATTGTAACGGAGGAATGAGATTTTGTAGGCGTGTATGCGGAATTTGCTATTTTTTTCTGTATAGGAGCATATAGTAGGTACATATTTCCTTTACTACTAGAATTTAAATGGTTTTTAAATAGGTACGATTACACCTAAGGTAAAAAGGTCCCTGATTAGAATCCAAGAAGTTGAAAGTTTAAATTCTCACATGTTTCTTACACGTTTTTCTCCTTTTTACAAGATTTTATTTAGCTTCACTTGTGAATTCGTTGTAAGCTAATTTTGACCCACTTCCACATACCCAACCGACTTGAAAGTTTGCACACATACATAGTTCCGATGACAATACAATATTTTCACTAAAGGGTATAAAATAATTAATAGAATTTTTTTATTAAAAACAAGCTTTAATTAAAATGTACGGAAAATGAAGAAATAATTTTCATACCAGCCTAAATGACTACCTTAGAAGAATTTAAAATAAAAGCGTGGGGCGTAAATATTGAAAATTATGCAGAAACTAATAAATTATCTATTTTTTTTTTTTAAATTATTCTAATATATTCTGGAAAGGAAGAAAATAATTTTGCAGAATTTAATATTCTGTAGCACTTGAACAGTGCTACTTGCTTTAAAAATTGTCAGTTTTATCTGAAACATCTCTACGCTGTCGCACGAGTGCATAGAAATTATAAGTTCTTAGCAGAAAGGCAACGGTCGGAAGGTCATTTTAGCAAGGAGTAGAATCCGAGAAGCGACCTTGCGAGACATTGAATCGGCACGTAATTGAATTGTTCCACTTGGCCACACGCTTTGATCTTCCTTTAAATTGAACCAACGATTAATGCAATTAACCTACATTATACGGCGTGCCACCACACGCTGATTAATTCCTCCGTTCTACCAGACGTCGGCGGCTTTGAAAAATCATCGTGATTTACTCCCAACATTTAACCCCGCGCGGTGATTTTTCAACTGTTACTTAATATTAATACACAGACAAGACAGCAATTGATATATGAACCGTTTATTTTGAAAGTGGTGTAAGTCCATTTTCTCTTGTTTCGAGAAAAAAAAATTTACATTAAATTAAGCATGAATTACGTGATATCTCATTTTTTTCAAAAATGGACTTACACCACTTTCAAAATAAACGGTCCATTTGTACCAGTGCGATTGATAAAATAATTCGTAAGCAAGGATAAAAAATACTTCGAAAAAACTGTCCCTTATCAAAACATTGGATCTTTTGTAATTCTACTAGAAGTGTTAAGACGCGTACAATTTTTGTCCTTTCCCTTTATTTAATACATGTCAAGTAACTGCCAATGTTCCCCCAAGTTTATAATAGCTATCTTATACAGTTTTAAAAATTGTCGTTTATTATTCTTTACTTGGCTGCCAATGGAAAATTGAATTTTTCAGTCCTACAGGTAATAACCACGGATATCAGACGTACAATGATAGTATGTGTATATGTACTTGGTAGCACCATTTGTCAAGCTATTGCGACAATCGAACAAAATTGTCGCGTCGATACTAACCGCGCATCTGTTTTATGCGTTACGATTCATTTATAAAGTCACGAGTAAAGACGATCGGCAGAATCTTGACAGTTATCTACTAGATTGTATTACTAACGTTCTCCGATGTAAATTAATATCCGCGGTATCGCGTGCATTTCGTAGAAAGACGAGAACGTATGCATGTATTGAAAACAGATCGGTTGTGGAAAAGCTCAATGACAATCCGTCGAACAAATCATTCGACAGTGTCATACGAGAGAATTGTGTGAAAAGTAATACATTTTTTTTTTAAGGGTGTAGGATAAACTCTGCTTAATCCGTGATACTTTTTCATTCGTCACTAAAACGAAGCTGCCAGGCGCGATTTAGTTTTTAAAAACCAACTAATAAACAGTGTTGGTTTGTAGTTGATATTGTGGCAAGAGAATCAGTCAGTTGAAGTTTGTGTGATGGAGTGAGAGAGCATTTTTGTTCCGGGTGGGCATTATTTATACATGTGCTTTAGAAGATAAATAGAAGATTAAAAATGCAGGTGAGCGGCGGTGAAATGACAATTTAACAAGACTTACAAAGGAAGATTCCCAACCCGGAAATTAAAAAAATTGTGATACTGGAGATATATAGAGAGTATTTTATAGATATGCATTACGCAATTTTTTTGGCTGCCCAAAGCATTCTGAGGGGGTGAAATTGACCCCTGAAAATGCGGTTATTTTTTAATTTTGTGTTATAATTTAAAACTTGTAAGATATCAAATGATAGACCTAATTAAATGAAGTAACTTATGCCTGAAAACTTTTTGTATCTTACAGTTCGCGAGTTATAACGCAAAATCGGAAAATAATCGGATTTCCAGGGGCCAATTTCACCCCCTTAGAGTGAATTTTGTCTATATCCTCTACACATCTCGAAAGTTTCAGCATTTCTTGAATTTCCGGGTTGGGGATCTTGCTTTGTTAGTCTTAAAATTATCATACAGAAAAGCACGAATGCGGAAGTATCCTGAAAAGCTCGAACTGTGCGAATCTTTGTTTTGAAAATACCAACGCGATGGTTCCTTGAAGTTCTTCCAACGAAGATTAAAAGCATCGCGGTGGCCTTACGCATCGGATACAAAATTAATCTTAGACATTTTTCAGGGGACCGATGCTAGACGAAAGCTGCGGCATGGTCGTGTGGGTGTACCCTTCGGAATGGCCCTAAGTTACATAATGCCGTAATGCCTTCATTTAACGCCAATTGACCTCGTTGTACACGTTTGCACTAAAGGAAGTTTAACAATTGCCATTCAGCCGGGCAAACCGTTGTGTGCACCGCGAATTAGCCACGCTTCGTGCTTCCGTCTTTTTCTCTCCCTTCCTTCTTTTTTTTTTTGTTCTCTTTGGCGCTTAGTTTACAACAATCGATTGGGGATGCGCGTACTCGATCGATCCACACATATCGCTATCTATCGCGCCCGAATCCTAAATCGCGCAAGCGAGATGGAAGAGGCAGAACTCCTCTCACAATTTTCTCACGCTTCATACACCCATCGTATCGAATAAAAAATCTGATTCAAGAATATTTCAACGAAAACTCAGCTATGCCTTTAACTACAATGCGTTCGAAATAAAAATTGACCACATTCATAGTTTCACATTGACTACTGGGATAAGAACGAGAATAGAAATGGAAAAGGCAGTTGAAATATACGACTGCTTTTTGAGTTTTGTATATATTTGCCTTCGCCAGTTGAAAGGGTTAATTGTAACCCAAATTGAATTCTAATTTAAAGAATTTCAACCACAGCCATACCTACGTCGTTTTTAACCCTGCAGTCCACGCGTGGGGCCTGACAGGCCCGAGTGAACATGATATTAAAGAAGATTCAGATAACGATAACTCGTAATGTTGAAGAGATAGTTCTTCAGTATTTAATTTTGTTATTAAATATTTTCTAAATAAAGGTTGAGTGCAATAGATTACGTGTAGTCTGAAAATATTTGTTTTCTCAAAATATTGCAACGTGTGCAATGGTGTAATTTTAATTTACGCGTTCACTGTAGGGGTTAAGGTGAACTAACGATAAAGGTAATCGCTTTTTTTTATAGTACAGGCTTCCGACCACTTTACATTTATACGTTCTCCCCTAAAAGTTCGCAGGCTGCGCAAATAGCTAGTACAATTTTCTGCCGTTTAGTTATGCCGTAAAATTAAGTTCACGTGCAATTACTTTCAGATAAATTAAGGCCACGAACGAGCCGTAAGCAAACACTCTTCTTGGCTTAGTATGGCGTTCAATATTGCTATTTTACGGGGTTGTTGTCTTACACCCCTCTGTAGGGTGTGTTTCCAATTGTTACCATGCCGACCTAATAAGACCTGATAGCCGCTATGATAGCACGCGTGTTCATGGTATTTCGTTCGCCCCTACTTATTCCTCCTGTGTATAAAGTCTGTTTGAATACTTGAATCATTTAGAGGATATTTCACGGTAAAATTCATTTATTGAGACACGATTGAAACTGAAACGATGTATAAACTGGTCGGAATAGGATAATACAAATGATTTAACGATTTAGTTATAATCCTGTGCGTTATTGATTTCTAGGTGCTCAGTAGAAATAGATATTAATAAAAACACTTTATTAAGATAAATACTGTTGAAAACATACACACAGGAAGCTAGAGGAGCTTGCGAAGTATGCGTGCTTTGTGTGGGAATGATATACGGACACTGTTAAATAAACCAATAAAGTTACATTGCAAAATTAGATCCAGGATCCAAAAGGAGCGAAAAATGTTCATAAAAGGTATATAAATAGTATATAAAAAAAAGGTATAAAATCGTTCTTGAATCACAATTTCTTCCATATTTTAGCAACTATTTTCTCAGTTACACACAAAAATTATAAAATGGCCAGCTGACAGCTGAGATAAGTGCAGACAAACCGAAACCTTGCTGACATTGGAGCAAAACGACTCATGTATCAGCAAGGTATTTATGGTTACGTCAGTGTTATCAATGTCAAGGGTCATTAACACGTTTCGGGCCACAGTAGAAGTTCAGACTTTTGGTAGGGCTATAAAAAGTGCCGAGAAAACTGAAATCGGATTTAGCTTTTTATTTTGAATAAAAGCTTTACCACCGACAAATAGGTATCGTCAGCCACCGGTGGCCCACGTGGCACGTGGCGTGTTGACATTTCCTTGCTATGCGAGAGATTAAGTATTGTAAACATATTCTTAAGACTGTTAAGTACTTAATCTCGTTTACTTCGCCCGAATGGGCAGCAGGTACTTGGAGGAATGAAGTTAAGCGTTTTCAATCGATAATTTCGAGTGTCTTTAGCGTTCCGTTCGCTTAAGACTTATAGTTAAGGAGATTTATTTTAGCTTGAAGTACTAAGCTGGCCATCATTGGGGAGAGCTAAAGTGAACAAATTGCACTGATAATTTACAGTTTATGAAAAATTACCAATCAGGAGTTATCAATTTACCCACTCTTCGGGGAAATCTATTTAAAGCGTCACGAGGACAAGATCGTCGCTTCGAGTTATTCTGGTATGCAAAATACGTGTATTCATTTTAGAAGGGATACTCTTAATTGTACTTCAGGGGTGAATTGCTAAATGTCGAATTGAATGATTTTAAGAGGTTGGAACACGTGCTACTTGCAAAATGGTGTAGTTTTTGTAGGCAACATTGCGTTCAAACGAGATTCCTCAAGTTTTTAGTAACTTCCGACGATAATAATCTGCATTCTTTATTAAAAGGATGCTCGAAAGCGAAGGATCAAATGCAATGAAATAAAGACGTACCCAGCTTATCCGATTTAAGTCACAAGTTTCATTCCAGCATCATATTTTCGAAGGAATTCTTTCAAGAAACCATAGATCTTCGAAAATCAAATAAAATAATTTTTCGGATAGTTCAATTTTTAAATATACATAGCTAAAAAACTTTTAAAAACAATTTTATTTTTTTAAGTAATAATGTCTGATCTCAGTTCCTGAGAGAACTAACGTTGTAATTATAAAAAATAAAATTTAAAAGAATACGATTTTTCAATAAAACCAATTTCTCTCAAATATGCAATACATATTTAATATAAAAAGAATCTTATATTCACGCACGTAATAAAGTTACGAAAATGTTTATCTACTTTATGCATCGTCCCTTACTTCACTAGAAATATGAGTTACAAAGAAATGATAAATTTATTGTGACAACCTTTGTGGCAAATACCAAAGTAAAATTAAATACGCAACTATCGGCAGTAGACACCGAATTTTTTCAACTGTCTAAAAGCACTCTAAATACGAACTAAATTATTAAGACCTAAATGACCTCAGTGTACAGTTATAGGATTAAATAGTTACTCGGAATTACGCTTAATAGCCTTTAAGTAAGATATTCTTGCTATGAGAAACGCGAGAACTTTTCGAGAATCTACCTTATAACGTCTATTAAAAACCTCAACATAAATGAAAGAAGGTCTAAAGTAGAATTTATGAATAAGCGAAAGCATGATTAGTTCCCCATAAAGGTGGATATGTATGTATAGCGATCGAAAGAACCGTTGCTTCTAGCCGCTGAAACAGGGGGCACACGCCGCAAGGAGGCACCGAACGCCCAACGTAAATAACGTTCCCTTTTTCCTGGTGTGGTGAATAAAGAAGCAACTTACCCCAGCTACTGGCTGTTCTTCCCATAAAAGCGCCGGTCTCACGATTATAAATAAAAGTCTTGAGAGACTGACTGGTTGACATGCTCGGCGGCTTCAGATAGGGGTTCGCCTCCTGGCTCTGCGCAATCATCTTTGGATCCTTGCTGATGACCATCGTGCCGCCAGGTAAACGACTTTTTATCTAGGGAATTCGCGCACTAATCACGTATCGGTTAAGAATCGAGTGTGACGAACGCACCGGAACAATCCAAGACGGACATGGAACACAACGGGACGCGAACAAACGTGCAACGGCGCCGCAGGTCCGCTACACCGAAACCGTGAGTTCCTCGGGGTCGGTTGGCAGCTTCTTCGCTGCCCACAGTTGGTTGTTCAGCGCCACCAGGTTGACTAAACACGCTTCGCCCGTGCAGGCTTCTTCTCCGTCTCCTTCCCTTCTGCTGCTTTTTTCTCACTTTCTCTTTCCCTCTGCCCCTCCTTAACCCCCCACTAACGTAACCGTCGTCCACTGCCATGACGTGTCATCTGTGCACGTGCACGGCACTGTCAGAGTGGTGGTTAGCCATTGTCGTCGGGGTGTGCGTGGTTCATGGTGCCGAAGCACTGGAAACACTGATCACTCTTATGGGAATTTTCCTTCGGACTTCCATTCCGATTGGCTGTGTTTCGGCGGAATATTTTTCCCGTCACGTTCAGTCTCGGGCGGCAGCTTTCAGATACTTCGCAATTTAAATGTGAGAAGTACCATAGCGGTATAACGTTTTCAATTTCTCTCGTATGCCACGCCTATTGTGAAGCTGGTTCTTTGTGGATGTTTTATTCAGTGTGGTTTGGATTGAACTGGTTGCTCGTTGTAATGGACGGATACGAAGATTTGAATGCTTGGAAGTAGTGTTGAAATTGGAATATATGTATATTACACTGTCACTCCTGTAAATTAAATCATGAATACTACCCCGCCTTATTTTTTTTTAAAATTGAATGTAGGAACTTTTCAAACCATCGTACGAATACACGTGCCAACGGTATGTGCGTAAAGAGAACATAAACAAATGGATTAATCGATAATCGATCGAGGTATATGCCGAGGATGAAATAATCTTAGATTAATTTTCACCGAATTTGAAAATTGCAAAATGAATTTACTATGAAGGGTGCTTAAGGAATGAGGTTTACGAAATTGGTAAAATTACGCGTAGCCGCAGGTTAAAAGTAGCAACAAGTGCCATTGGACCCTACTGCATCCCATTCTTGTGACGTGGCAGGCCGCTTGAAAGTATGTAGGCGTTCTCGTATAGAAATGTTTAAACATTTAGCTCCAATAATGCTCAGATCACGTAAGTCATCACATGAAAAGTTAATTTATTTTCGATAAATAATAAGAATAACCCTCGTGTATTGTTGCATCGTATTAAAAAAGGCCCGTACCTATACAGTCGTAAAGTAATCAAAGTTTAGTGGCGCGATCTATTGTCCACTTTTCAGACTAACCGTTAGCGCGTGTGGCCTTTAAGAACAGGTGGTTTCACTTGGATTATTGGTCCATTTGTGAACATTGCTTCACGCGTAAATAATTAACTACATTTTCCTGTGAAGCTTATCTATAGTTATCGTTTTACATATCCGTAAATACTTCGAACTTGAAATAATTTTTTTTTAAAACAAATTGATATATTATAAAATATCATTACCTACTATTAATACCGTGATAAAACAGTCAAGTTTAAATTATATTATTATCAATCGCATTAACAAGAAGGCTTTCAGGAAGAACAATATTTTTTTTTAATAGGAAGTATACATAGGAAAATTTCATTATGCTCTGAATTATTTCTACACACCCACCCACAGTTTTCTCATATTTAATCTGCCAAACATGTATTAAATTTTATTTGGGGGGTTACGTTATAAGTTCTAATTAATAGAAGAAAATGTTTGAATTAATTTTAGCAATGTATATTTTTAAATATCTGTGAGAATGTGATTAGGCAGAGGTGAGCTGCAATAATTGATGTCGATACACCTGCGTAATGTAGTCATTGGATAGCCATCGCGGTGAAGAAGGCTGCGAAAATGATTTCCTCGACTTGATCGTCGAGGAACAAATTGGGGGCTAAGGTCAAACCTCGTATGTGTGACCTTAGTGCCTGGAGGCGATTCGTGTGTGCGATTCACAGCACTGTACCATTGGTAGTTACCTCCTCCCTCTTTTTGTCACGTTGAGATGAGTCGAGCGCTCGCGCGCGCCCGCACGCACGCATATAATGTGAGTCACACACGGCGACCGATCTGAATTAACCACATCCTGTCCACTGTGTCGTGTGACATTAATGTCATTGCCGTGTGCCGTCCGACTGAGAGGATCGGGCAAAATAGACGGAAGAATCGTCTTAAATGTCTCGACCTCGCACGGTGATTTCCTCTTAAAAAACAGAATTATAATATGGCGTCTATGAATCACGTGGCTCGTCAAACTTATTATCCGAGCAGCCGGTAACTTTGATTATACAAGAATTCCTACGACATCTCGGCAGAGAATATTTCAGATATCTTACCAGAATTATTATTACCGAATACTAGTTACTAATTTATTTCAATACTTGTAAATTGATATTTTTATTGGCTCGATCATGTTTAGCTCGATCGCAAACACAAATCATTTTAATTGGAACATTGACGAACGGCGCTAATTTCAATTTAGAAAATTACAGCGCGATGATTGGTGTAAGAACATATCGGAAAAGTTATTAAAAATACATTTTCAAGTATAACATTAATAGTTATGTTTAATTGAAATATTATCTTTCAAAGTAATAAAATAATATAATATTCGTGATTTATAGATGGGTGGATAACTTATCAGCTTTAAATTTGTAGCATTTCAAAACACTTTGAACTCCTTCAAATTCTTGAATACGATCGTCTTATAAAGCTTTTAAAAAGTTTGTTCCTAATCCTTTCAAAATTATAATCGTAAGGAATGAGGATCGGTTTTTTCTTTTGTAAATAAAAATACTCGCGTATTTCGTGAAGTATTTTGTCGATAGGATAGAATATACTTACCATAACATCTTATGAAGTTTTGTGCCTCCAGCGAAACTGTATTACCGACCCATAATTTAAGGACAGAGCTTAGCGTCCTCTGCTCATGAACAGCGTTCAACTCAAGAACTGCTCTAAAATGTGTTGAAATGCCGAAAAGTGCGTGTTGCTTGCATACGTGTGACTTGTTTCGAGTGAGAGATTGACATAGAGGGCGGGCTTTCGCTACGTTACGCTTTAGCTCGGTTTGGCAACGACTTACGCTGATTTCTCTTCGAATATCTGTCGCGAAGATCAGGACACTGTATGGCGGCGAAACATGGTATTTCTTTACAGTTCATACAAGCGACAAATTGCAAGCTGATTTTATTTATTATATAGGTGATATTAATTACCATTTTCACGTGTCGTGCGTCGAAATTACTGACATTCGCGCAAATCTCTGCAATTCGTTTCTGTCAGAATAACAATTTAAAGATCGTATGAACATATTCGGTCCAACAGATGAGAAAGAAGGATCACAATACAACGATATAGTTTATACATACAAACTTACTGGACATCCGAATATCAGTTAACATGTTGCCAGAAAAATTGACAAATAAATGTTAATTATTAGTTTAAACAAAATGAATAATTTAATTATTATTAATAAGTTAATTATTTGTTTAAACAAATGAATTTTTCTAAAAGCTGCAGAAGAGAATGAATTGCTGTTTCAAAAAATATGTGTCGAATATTTTTACCTACTCCACAAAATGTGCAACATGGACATATACAGTAATCCGCAACTACAATAATTATTTATTAATGATATCAATTAGGGAAAACTCGATACAAGAATTGATTTTGGAACCGTTTCGGAATCGATATAGAACTGATAAAATAACGGTTATGGAGGGAAATAGGAACCGTAACTGAAACTGATAATAGTTGGAAATTTCGGTTCTTCGTAACAGTTATTCCGAATAAAGGTTCTTTATAATCGTTTGGAGAACCGAATTCGATATTATACCTAACAGTTTTTAAGGCCTGGTAATTACACTATAGCATACGGCGCTAGATGGCCCCCTAAACTTTCCAAGATAGGAGGATTAAATAAAACGCGGTACTAAATAATCTCCGCAATATCGATTATATGCATGGTTTCATGCATTATGCACCTCCTGCATGAACAGAGAGTAGAAGCGTAAACATTAAAGTTTTCAAAACAGCGCAATAAACTTTCTCCAACGGATTATTATCCGCAATCTGCAAAAATTATTCCCCGACGGAAAAAAAACTGGCGTAATTTGAGGCGATCGCTTTGCCATCGAAGAGTTTTCAACTCATCTGCAATTTTAATATGCACGAATTATCCTCAATCAAGGAATACGCGCTTGCGTTCCAACTACTTGCTCTACGGAAAGCATCTGTTTAGTCGTTCAGTGAACGATGTCCACTAGAGCCGTCACGATGCATAAGCAATCAGGTCTCCAGATCTACGGCAAAGCGAAAAATCCCCATTACGAGACAGATATACGGTATGCGCTGCAAATGTGCCAATGGTTTCTGAGACCAATGGGCTTATGGTGTATGATCTACCCTGACACAAGCGTGTTTGAGAAAATCGTATCCTTCTGTGTGTTCTTGTCGTGCCTATGCGTGGTGTTGTTCTGCATGATAGCCCCCGTTAATTTTATACTCTTCGAGACGAAGGCCCTGTTAGCAACGGTGAGATTGTCGGGGGTAATAGGCTATTGCCTGACAACAGCCATTAAATACGGCTTCTTGGGCCTGAAGGGATCAAGCTTCGGAAATTGCATTATGCAGCTGGAAAAAGATTGGAAGGCGGTGGAGGACCCGAAATACCGTGCTATCATGGTGAAACAGGTGTCTATTAGCCGATATCTCATCCCCATGAGTGCTGGAATGCTCTATGCAGGCGGCTTGTGTCTTCATCTTGTGGTACCGATGGTAGCCAAGGCAAGGGCCAGAGGGAACGTAACCACCAAGCTACCGGTACCTGCCGGCTACAGCTTCCTCATCAACTCCCAATTCAACCATGCAGCTGAGTTTATCATGGCCATGGAGTATTCCGCGGGCTTGATCAAGTACAGCGTCACCTCGTGTTGCTTCAGCTTGACTACAATCTTCGTCACTCATATCATTGGACAGATCCAGATCCAGATATCGCGATTGGGTAATTACGTTACGGACGTGCGGGTTAAAGGTGAGGACCCTATGGGAAACATCATTCAAGAGCACGAGAAGATTCTGAGGTAAGAGGTTCTCTAAGATAAGTGTCCATTCATCTTATTCTTGTATTCCTTACTTCTTACTGTATACCGTACACGGAAAATGAAAACATCACTGCTGCGAACGTTTTAGATTCTCCAAGACTATGTGCGAATCCTTTTACGAGATATGTTTGATACAAATCACGGAGTCCGTGTTAGTTATATGCTGCGTCGCATTTTGCCTTCTGATGGTAAACCTTAGTATCTATTAAGTTACCCGTTTAAATTCCAACACATCTGTCGCAATGTCTTCGTAGTTATGAAGGTTGTTTGACGATACATACTTCTAGGAATGGGACAAAACGATAACGATGGCGGCAGGAACCCGCTGCCTGCTGCTCGTTTCCTTCACTTCTAACTTATTTATATTCTGCTATTTAGGCGAAATGCTTTCTGAGCAGGTACTCGTAAAGAAGTTAAGTTGCCGAACTGCTTTCATTACTGGCATTACTATTAATACCGTCTATATGTTGTGATTTTATTAGTGCAGCCAAATCGGTCCATCCGCGTATAACATCGAGTGGTACAACTTGACGCCCAAGCAAGCTCGTAATCTGATTATGCTGTGTACTATATCGCTCTATCCTCCAAAACTTACAGGAGGGAAAATGATCCAATTCTGTATGACAACGTTCAGCTCGGTATGTGGCTCTTCCTACATTAATTTAGCAGGATTGGCGGCAGGACGATCGAATATTTACAGCTTAATTGTTTTCAGGTAATGCAAACTTCTGTAGTTTACTTGAATCTACTACGGACATTCTCAAATTGGTAATAAAACTTTTATTTTTCACTGTTACCTTGATGCACCTGCCATTGTGCAATCACATCGAACCTTTTACAGATCTTCAACCCTGCCGCACCAGGGGGTGTATTGAAACAAGCCTCAGATGCTAGAGTGGACATTGCGAACTTGAAATTTCCTGTAACCTCTGAGGATTGTAGATAATGAATTAGTGACTCGATTAGTCTGTATTAAGTAAATCAGCATTCATTTTTATTCTTATTTGTACCTGATTGTACAGTAGGGTGGTCGCAAGACATAGGGGGGATTTTTTTCGTCTTATCTTCAACGGGAACCCCTAAAAAGTTGCCAATTGGTGTAAAAATGAGATTGTCAAGGTTTCAGCTTGATCGGATAACGTTGGAAACTGTCTCATCAGCCCTAAAGTATTAAAAAAAACAGCTATTTAGGCGAAATGTCTAAATAATTCGAAAACAAATCGGGGGTTTTCCGCTATAAAATTAGCAAAATAACAGTTCAGCCCCCGGCTGTTGTCCGGGTCCTAGAACTTGAGGAGGTATTTGCACCCTGACGGGCAGGCCTGGTCTACATATATCTTTGCAATTCTGAGCACCGAGTCAGGAGCCGAGCGGGGAGCTATTTCGATGCTCAGCTCGCCGCAGACGCCGCTCGACTCTGAGTGCTTTGACTTGGCGCCCAGAATTGAGAGGTCCAGTAGAAAACAGGGCAACTTGCTTTCCCCTTTTCCACTGGGCCCCTCCAATTGCAAAGAGGTCTCCAGATCCAAACGGATGGTGCTACCTATTTATTGGTATATCATTTTCTGCCTTTGTAAATGATAAATACAATTTTTTTCTTTTTCTGGGGAGTTATTTATTTATATAGTAATACCATTCTAAATATATTACGTGTCGGTGAAATATAATAATACGTTTCTATATTTTTAATTTTGTTGCTTGTTATACATACTTCAAGTCATAACAAATGCCGATAGTAGAAACCGTTTTGAGACTTTCACTAAATTCTGTTGTGGGACCTGTTCCGCACCGAGCCCAATAAGAAGCCAGCTACACAGATTCTTGGTACAAGCCTGCATGGACGTAGTACGCCAGGCCTGCCCGTTAAGGTGGAATCTGACCAGGGATCGGTGGACTTGGGCTGTCCCTAGACACCTACAGGAGTGGTGGTAATGTGTGCGTGAATCAGCGTGGACTCGCTGCTAGCGTAGCTTCGGCAGACTCGAGCTACGCGTAGCCGGAGTCCATCGCAGCGTCCGCAGCTATTGGTCAGAGGCTTGGCTTGGCGCTGGCATCGGTACATTCGAGACATCACATTCGCCTCGTGTTGTCGCCACTTGGCTGGCTTCGCACTGGCGTAAATTCACGCACACATACCACCGCTCCTGTAGGTGTCTAGGGACACCCCGAGTCCACCGATCCCTGAAATCTGAATGGGTTGTCTGACCGCGGTTGCGACTTCCGAGATCCGTTGATCACGTCACGATAATTACATACGTCCGCGACTGTGAACTGTGAACAGAGCTGAACAGAGCATTGGCGACGGAGCGGCCCCAGGATTCCCAAATTTTAACGGTGCCTGGTGGTGAAAGGGTGAACTAAAATAGGCGTTGAATTTGTATTTGAATTTATTGAAAGACATATCCTAGGCTAGCAATAACGAGCCCATGAACTCAGGTACATGTTCAAATTCAAAGTACGCTTACTTGATATAATATAAACTTTATTACGTTAAAACAGTTATAAAAGTTAATTGCACTTTGCAGATAATAGTGATAATACAGGTCTTATCCGACTATAGATAGGATCATACTGTATTGGTAACAACAATGTTATTATACGTCGAGCATAACGAGGCAATCCCTAACATTGGTTCGCATTTTGGCGATCTATTTAAATTTTAAATCAAAATAAAATATTTTCTTTCACAGTAAAAATAAAAACACTTAAAACGATAAAAACTATGACTGGCCTCGCCTTTTTACGGAGAAACATTTAGATATATTAGGTACTTTTGAAGTTATTATCACATTGTTACAATATGTATTATGCAATAGCCTCGCCAGCTAAAGCTTTTAAATCTTCGATCTTTAAGTAGCTAAGTATTCTTTCAGTACAGTCGCGTGGTAACTCACGGAAATCTTTAATGAGAAGATCGAAAATTTGATTACCTTTTTCCAGAAACATTCTCCATTTTTTCCCCTTTTTAAAATTACTAGTTATCATACTAGCGTATATCGGAAATTTTTCTGTATAATCGCCTAATTTGAAGGCCTTTACTACACATTCATTTCGGGCATAGTTTGCTACTCGACCTACATCTTTTGTCAAGATGTCGTAAAACGAGATATTAGTATCAAAAACCTTCTCGCTCTTTAAGCTTGCTATTTCTCTGTCGCATTCTCTGTGGAACTTACTTCTGGACAATCTTCTTTCCTTACGAGCCGCTTTACTATACACACCTAGCATTTCTATCGCGTCTCCAATTGTATAATCAATTACATTTAGTTCTTCATCATCGCTTTCAATTGATAAACTACCGTCGTTTTGTGCATTTAAATTTACAGCTTTCATTTTTATCATGTGACGTTTAAGAATCTCAGCAATATTAATATAAGTAGAGATGTTACGATCACGAGTATCATAATCACGATTGAGTATTTCAGAACTATAATTCAAACCACAAAATGCTTTGATACCATCCGTAGCAAAATCAAGTGCCGTGTAATGGTTTTTACTCTTCACAGTAATATCAGCACCATTTCCCAAGAGAAGTGTCACAATCTTTTCATGACCTCTCTTAGAAGCAAAATGAAGCGCTGTTGTACCATGTTCTTCGGTAGAATCAACGCTGGCATCGAATTTTAAGAGGAGCTTGACAATCTCCTCGTAACCGTTTAGAGCAGCATTGTGGAGTGGTGTTATTAAGTCACCTTCCGTCTTAGCATTAACATCGGCACCGCCATGTAGTAATAGTTTTACAACCTCTTCATGATTTCTTCGTGTTGCACAATGAAGAGCAGTCTCTCCATGGGCATTTACAGCATGTATATTAGCTCCTTTGTGCAAAAGCATTTCGGTAATTACTTTGTTACCTTGTTTGGAAGAAATATGGAGCGGTGTTGTGCCTCCATAGGTAGCATTAACGTCTGCGTCATATTCAAAAAGAGCCTCAACGACTTTCACATATCCTTGGTCAATAGCAGCATGAAGCACAGGCATACCATCTTTATCTCTGGTGTTTGCATTAGCTCCCCTGCTTAAAAGCAATTTAGCAACTTCTTGCTTAGCATGAATACGAGCACGTTTACTAGGAAATCTAAAACGCTTGTTTTCTTTGTCTAAAACAATAGAATGCAATGGCGTTCTTCCATATTGATCACTAGCGTTAACATCAGCACCATGTTGTAAAAGAACTTCAACGATTTCTCTGTGATCTCCCATAACAGCAATATTCAGCAGTTCAGGATTATCGTTTATATCAGCGTTACTAGTTAAAAGTAATTTAAAAATTCTGAAATCGCCACTGTCAATAGCATAAAATATTGGGGTCCTTCCAGTTTCATCTAGTGCATTTACATCAGCTCCATTGGTTATCAGAAATTTGGCTACTTCCTTGTGTCTCTTTTTGATTGCAACATGTAAAGGTATATAACTTCCTCCTGATGTCGAGGCGGGTAATGTATTAATATCAGTTCCGTGTTCTAAGAATTCTTCAACAACTTGTATATAGCCTTTCTTAATAGCAGCATACATACACTTTGCATCTTTACAGTTGACAGTAAAACCATAATCAAACAGGTCCTCGATGATCTTCCTATACGCTATTCCATTGCCCTGCACTGCAACGTTAAGAACGCTGCTGTTGCTTTTATTATTCAGATCAGGAGAATGCTTTAAAATCTGCTTGACAATTATTGGGTTTTTTTTTTCAACAGCAAGTATTAGTATAGTTTTATCGGTGTTATCTTTAACATCCACGCGAGCTCCCCATTCTAAAAGTAGTTTAACCATTTGTTCATCTCCATTTTTTATAGCAAAGTACAGTGGTGTATGACCATTCCTAGATGTAAAATGAACATTAGCTCCATGGTTCAAAAGAACCTCAGCGCTATTTAAATGCCCTGCACGTGCTGCAATGTGAAGAGAAGTTATACCATCTTTTCTTTTAGCATCGACAGTAGCGCCACTACTTAAAAGCAATTTGATAATTTCTTCATTAGCATTCTCAACAGCACGGTGCAATGGTGTACAACCTTTCCTAAACATAGAGGCACACACAGAATTAATGTGAGGTAAATATTTTAATTAGATGCTAAACAATTTATAAATACCCTTGATCCTTGCCAAAATGAGGACAAGTCATAGCATTCGCATTAGCCCCTCTACTTAAAAGAACCTTTACAATTTCCGTGCTATTGTTTTTAACAGCAGTGTGCAGAGGAGTCATTTTCATACTGCCACCAATTTCCACATTAGCTCCATGATGTAAAAGTATGTCAATAATATCCATTTTCTTATCTTCAACTGCGATGTGAAGTACAGTTTCATTTTCCATACTTCGGGCATTAACATTAGCACCTCCAGCCAGAAGCATGCGTATAATCTCTATGTCACCATTTTGAACGGCACAATGAAGTGGAGTATTACAAGGTTCGCTGTTATTCTTGTTAACTTTAGAACCATTTAGTAAAAGTACTTTAGCAACGTCTGTATGTTTGTTCTTCAGAGCAGTAAGAAGTAAAAGATATCCATCTAACGCATCTGACCATTCTCGTGATGCGGATAGATTGCGAGAATTAATTATCTCTCTTACTTTTTCTATGTTTCCGTTACGCACTGCAGTCATGAATGCATTACGTTTATATGGCGAATTTTGAGCACCTTGCATTTTGCACTAAGAATTTATTCCTGATTCTGTGAAATAAAATCAAACTCGTTTTGGGACAACCAGCTTGGAAGACGCGATTCAACGCAATTGGTCGCAATAAACCCAACGCTACCAATAACCTAGCGCAAAACATGGGCGTTCGGATGTTGATGCAAAAGGGGCAGCCCCCCTTCCGCCGTTTCAAGCTTTTGAGAACAAAAGCGGTTATTTTTCATAACTGATCTTTATACTAAAAAAAGGAATATTTTTAAACTTCGGTTTTAAATTTTTAATTAAATTAGCACTATAGAATGGGTTAAAAAAAGCAAGAGAGGTATATTTTTCTTTACCATCTTCCCAAAGTTGCACGCCCTGGAAAAAATTCTCCGGACGCCTCTGGCGCAAAAGTCTCTCAACTATTTAGCTCGAAGCGAAGCTACCTACTTAGTAAGAAGAATTAAATAATGGGTTCAGCTATCGGTGGACTCGGGCTGTCCCTAAACACCTACAGGAGTGGTGGTAATGTGTGCGTGAATCGTGCTAGCGTAGCTTCGTCAGACTCGAGCTACGTGTAGCCCGAGTCCACCGTAGCGTCCGCAGCTATTGGTCAGACATACACTAAGGGCCAAAATCGGCTTCCCTTCGGAAATTTGGCAACGTTGCATGTCACTAGGCATAACTCAGGGCGCGTTCCGATTCACGCATAATGCGCATAAAATGTATAGGATATGTCACGTACCCTATGCACTTCATGCGCATTATGCGTGAATCGGAACGCGCCCTCAGTAATTCTAGTGACATGCAACGTTGCCAAATTTCCGAAGGGAAGCCGATTTTGGCCCTTAGTGTATGTGACACTAAAATGGTAATGGCCCCATTATTATTTCGTTCCCTCGTTAACCCGTGTTTTGTCGTTCACTGCTTACAACAAAACATTTATCATCCATATATACCGTACAACATTATCATGCATAATAAATTAGTGGAGTTTTTAGTAATATATCGTTCATGAATCAGTAGGATACTCAAAGAATGTTTGGAAAAATGTGAAGAAACATGCCACTGGTAAAAATACTAAGTATTTTCAAATGAAAATTATACGTACATTAGCGCCCCAATATGAATTGTAATTCTATATGTGTCACAAACAAGTGGCAATTGCACATAGCAGTAATTTCGTCTGTTAGCTCCTATAGTATCATTAAAAATAACAATTTAGATAAGAGTTCGAAGAAACCAGTTTCAACTTGTTTTTTAGAATTATCAAAGTGTACATAAAAAATTATCAAAAAGCATTGGCTTAACGTCTCTCCTGGAATAATCAGTTTCTTCGCCAAGTCAATATTTGTTTAATAGAATGAATGCGTTAAAAAGCTACATACATTTCCACTGTCTGTTTCTCTTTTCACATTTATCATCTATTTCATAAAAATGTTACCTTCATAGTAAACGAATCTAAATACCATTTACACTACGCACTCGTTATAAGTCCGAAGAACGGGGCTGGCGGCGGGCGTACGGCGCGTTGTGGGCACAATTCCGCCTGGCCAATGGCGCGCGTGAGAAAGCTCAAGAGCGAGCGAGAGGTAACGAAAGAGCCTCTCGCTGGCATATGCTCGCTGGTTCTTGGATTCTCTCACTCTCGTCCGAAGAATTCCAAGAAATGGTGGGGATAGTCGCCGCGCATACAACGCACGGTAGAAACGGGCTTATACCGAGTGCGTAGCGTATTCGAAAGCATCTTCGATTTAACTTGCGTGCAACTGTGATCAAGAAATTTTCACCAGCATCAAATATATAAAAATAAATGAACGTGTTTGCCAATCGATTAGGGAGAAGAAAAATTATGGTTCCCAACAGACGAACTTAATTTTTATAGTCATATTACGCTATCTTTGCAATTCACTATGTCATTATTCTCATTCCCCTGTTTTATCTAACACTGGCAGTAAAACCATACCGCTGAGTTTTTTTTTGTACATTCTGTTTATTTTTCATAACACATTTCAAGCATAATGATGTCAACAGCCATACCATATCATCTTGAGTCATTACAAGGTGTCCATGCTTAAAGATCTTGCTGCTAAAATTAACGTTCGAGGTTCGAAATCGATGGCGATATCAGAATGAGATCGGATCGAGAGCTTGTCGGTATTAAAAGCCGTTGAGAGAGAAGCTTCTCGGAGTTGGCGCTGCTTCGAAATGCCGTAATTCGTTCACGGTTGCTTGATTCTCGGTATTCTACGTTGAGACGCATGCCGCGAGTGTCATTTAGCTACGACAGACTCGTGTGACACGAGAATGCCAACAATCATTCATTTGTTTTCACGATCACTTCGATAAATTGAAGGTCGTCCGTAATCTTAATTCCAAGTCGTACTCGATTTTTTCTTCTTGCACGCAAAGAGTCCGCAAAAGAATCGGAGGCAAGCTCGAAATCGTTACCAATCCCATTTCCCATCCAATTATTAATTATTTACAGTTCAGATTGATCGCAATGAACAAGCCGCAATGTAACGATCGGTGTTTCAGCTTCGTGGTACTGCGAGCCGCGCAACATGAAACGATCGTTTTGTCGTTTCATTTCGACAGCTGCCGGTTGCCGTAAATCATACGTTATCAGCGGTATCTCAAAGATCTAATACTTAACACCATCATAATAGATCTACGCTCATTATAATTCTCTTAATCGATAACAACAAGTTTAGGTACACGAAGATTCAAAAGCGATACATCTTGGAACGTCATCAGAGTTCACAGTGATCATGAACTATGCTAAGTTCGAGTCCTCGTAGTCTGGGGTAAAGTTTCATTGATCGACAGAGGATCGAGTTCCTGTGTCGCGGCATAAATGCTTTCGTAACGTCTTACATCTGCAGAGTATTTGCCCCTAATTGCAAGGCTGGATATTTCGCTAATCTTTTTCTATTCCCTTTTTTTTTAAACAACTTTTCTTATCTCCGTTTATATCACGTTCGGTTAGCTTCTTTTGATGAACCTCTTCCCCGTACATAGAAAGTCGCAAATGGCGTAGAATATAAGTACAGCGGTGGGTGGTCACAAGTTTGAATTCTTTAAACGCTAGTCCCCTTTATCGGAACACCAAGTCGCGATGTCGCGTTCACTTGCAACAAGCATGAGCAAAGTCAGTAGATTCTCTTGTCTTTGTAGCTGATTCGTGTAGCGAGGTATGCCTGAATGTTAACAACTCCATGATCAATTTCGTGTTCATGTTCGGGGACTAAATCGTTGACTTGGGGAGAGGGCGTAAATATAAGTCTAAGAACTAACGACACGGTGTTTCGATAGAGGAAATTCGATATCACTCGGGTGATCACAACATTTATATGTATATCGAATATATTCTTCCGTTTTATCGGCTGTTCTGTGGTCAGAATCTATTAGCCTCTCTTTATCGGTTCTCCTCCTGTTTTCTGACGAATATATCCTATGCACGTATCGTTTCACATTAATATCGCGCATAAATCGGCGGTCTTCCACGCATTTACATAGCATAGGATAATTCTTAAATACCTTATACGCTTGTGTATCGTTCGATAATTTACGGAATAGTATATAACGGGTATGCATGCAAATATACGTTATAATATACGAGACCCACTTAAACTTACTTACTAAGATGAATTATCTTAGTTAGAACAACATCTCTGTTATCCATTGTTTCTTAGTGGCCAGATTTCGTACGTTGTCACGAGTTCTGCCGAAATTTCGCTAACATTACCGGCTATTCAGAAGTTACGATTTACATTATCATGGGTAGTAATATCTTAGTTGTGTTCGTAGCGTACGATCAGTAACGATGCGCACTTTTCTACGCGTAACCGTACACCGGTGCATTATACACCGTATCGTATAATCTCATACGTACTTGATGTGTCCTTTAATTATAATTTAC
Source organism: Andrena bicolor (assembly GCA_960531205.1). Lineage (NCBI taxonomy): Eukaryota > Metazoa > Arthropoda > Insecta > Hymenoptera > Andrenidae > Andrena > Andrena bicolor. The sequence continues at coordinate 37,884,033 of OY482667.1, read as the reverse complement.
AGCTTACAGTTCCGTGATGCTCTGGTTTCAAACAAAATGTTCACCCTATTTTCATACGCATAAGTCTCACGTTCATACTTAAAGTGCTAATTGAGTTAACAGTTATCACACAGGAAACACGTTCCAAGTAAAATCTAGAAAACGAACGTAGCTTTGCAGGATAGCGAAGTACTCTGACTCAGTGTTTTAACCAGCAGTTTGAATAACAAGCACCTAATACCCGCCAGCTCTCTACCCTGCCCCATCGCAGTTCGCCCGCTTGCTTTCGAGAAGCGAACGTCTCATACGGCCGTCTAAGAAACTTTAAGCATGTTACTCGACCGAATCTGATTCGTGACTAGTATTTTCCTTCAGTGCCAAGCTATCCCTCCACCGGCTCCCTTCCCTCAACCCGCTCGCTCTATTCCAGGCTTGCACGAAGCCTCGATTCTATACTTCAACAACGTATGTTCATTATTAGAAACAGCTCATTCACAATGATGAATATACATATATAATCGCTCTCGATCGGTGCACTGGATACACGTGTAATAATTCCTAATAGTACGTTATAGCGCCAACGCGTGATTCATCATCATCACTATCAGTGTCTTCTTCCTTCCCCTCGCCCACTTCCTTCTCCTCTCTTCTGATGCACTCTACTTCTCCCTTTCCTTCATTTTTTTTTTTTTTTTCTTAAAAGTTAATAGTGTCATCGACGATTAATCTATGTTAAGTTTTTTTCTTATTTCAACATTGCTCCGGGCGAGGACCCAAGAAAATAATAATAACAATCGCTCGTTACGTCGATTAATAAATAGCAATGAAATTACTGATTTCTTCCGGCAGCGCTCACAGTTGAAGTCGCCGCCCGCTCGGATCGCTCGTTCCATTTACCTTTTGTACCATGGTTTCTCGTCCGTTCGACCGAAAGCGAAGGATCATCCGCCTCGCCTTCGTTAACCAGCTGCCGGATAATTCTCGTGGACGCGCGAGCGCCGATCGTTCGCTCTGACAGAATTCTGATCGTTGTCCGATATCGATCCCAAAGGAAGATTAATTATTAAGTATCAAGAGTCGATTGGCCATCTTCGGATTCTGCTCCGTATCGCGCGACGCGTATGTAAAATAATACAAAAAACCCAACGAATCGTAAAATTCCCAATAAAATATCTGAGAACAAACAGCACACGTGTAACAGGTAACAGATTATATTTGGGTAGTGAACATATTTGGCAGTACGATTTTTGGTAGTGAACGTAGAAGCGTTTGGAAATCATTGTCAAGGAACGATGTTCCTTGATGTTTGATTAGTGTTCTCGTGACTGCTCGTGACGCAAGCCCCACCCTCCCCATTCTCGCTCTTCTTCCGTGGAAATCCAAGTGAATCCAAGCGAGTGTGTACCGCGAGGTAAAGATCCAGATGTGAAGGGGGCGACGACCACCGCGCGCAAACGCTGTCATTTGAAAAAACGAACAAGCTCTCGGGACAACCAGCTTTGTTTCTAAGTACAAGCCACAAAGACGGGAGATCAGGGGCCGGACATTCCATGTTTCGCCTTAAGTACATCACGCGAATGGTCGTCGTGAGAGAGAGAGAAAAAAAAAGGAAGGGACGACCGAGTGTGCTCCTCTGCCGCGAACTATAGAATCTAGAACTGAGAAGCACTAAGGATACACTGCTTCCGACATAAGAGGGAAACCTTGTCCGAAATAAGAAGCTGAAGTGCGTGAAACGTCGGGGCAGACGATATCATAACCTCGTAGTCGAGCACAAAGAACCGGTAGATTATAATTCGGAATAAAGTATTCAGATTGGGTAGAAAAAAAAGAAGTTGTACTTTGTAAACGAAGTACCGCTAAAACAGAACATAACCCCTCTGATCTCCAGACTGTATGATACAACCTATCGACTATACGATTGTGTGGACTAGCGCTAGATATTATCATGCGGTACAATATAATCATAAATACATATTCCATACGGTGTCGTACGGTTATCACTAGGCTGATTAAACTTTTCCCGTGCAAATCTGCGCGCTGTTTCTCGACAAATCGAAATCCCTCGTAATCTCTGTGTCTCTCACTGCCCCTCGTTGGCTCTCGATTCTCTATGTATAACGTACATACCAAAGATAATGGCGGTAACAGCACGAGTTGATTCTTGAATTGCTGAATTGCATTTGTCAATTGGGTAAGCTTCAGCGATTTAAAATTCCCTCGCCTTTTAACGTAGTTGAGCAATTCGAAGAAAGTGAGATTTTTCAAATATATATATGTACAAATACAACGAAACAGATGAGTTAAAACTTATTCATTGCTTCCCTTTGCTTCGCATTAAGTTCCCGGCGGTGATAGATAGCGATCACTCTCATCGCCGATTAATACTTTTCGCTCGACTAATGAGAAATTAATTCGCAATCCAATTTTCGTTACCACCATTAATTACGCTCACTCTGTACAACACAGCGTTAACAGGCCACCTCAATTCGGCGGAACTTTAAATGAAAATCCAAGGGCGACCCGTTCACCGTTACTAGAATTAGAAGTTTTATCTGGTAGCTCGGGCCCTGCTAACAAATTCGCAACACATTTCTTCCTGTCATCGAGAGAAACGTGTCCGAAGTATTACAGGAATTATAGGATCCTCGATCAAAAGTCCCGCCGCGCGAAGCGATCGATACAGTTTAATTAATTTCACGCTCTCCCGTTTCAACGAGTTCATTGGCAAACATTACACGCAACAGACTGCGCTCTTCGCTCCATCCATTCCGCATGAATTTCGATTGTTCGAACATCCCCCAGCTTTCAGCCCGAGACGGCGGAACTTTCGATGATGACTCGCCCCGAGAGCCGTGTCCGAGAGCTTCTTCGTGGTAATCGAAATCAAAAGTTCCACCGTGCCGGGTGCACCGCACCGACGGGCGTAAGGAGACTAACGTTTTTCTTTTTTTTTTTTCTTCTTTCTCTTTCAATACGTCTACGTAGCACGAACTAAGAGTATCAATTATCCTCGGTGTACCCTACACGTTAGCGGTCTCGTCAACTAGGCGAGTACCAACGAGTTCGAGAGAAAATTAACCAAACGAACGTTACACGCGCCCTAAAGCCTGCGACGAGACCAAAGAAAATAACGGGAACACGACGAAAAGCGAAAAACTCGCGAGAGGAGCAAAGAAGTAAGGGAAACCTCTTGCGCGCTCCAACGGATACCCCGAACGATATTTAGATCCCGACAGTACGACCACTCCCTTTCACCCCCGATGGAAAGAAGGCATTATCGCCGCTCTTTTTGTGCAGAATTATTCCGCTCGACTGTTCGGTTTTGTTTTTTTTTCTTTTGTTTCTTCTTTTGTGCATCCCGACACATACATGTATGTATCATCACGTGTATACAGCTTGTGGTATGGCCAATTTCCCTGATCCGCTCTACCGTTCTGTGACGAGCCTATCGCGCGGTAATCGCGCGGCGATACTGGCGCCGCGTCGCGTCGGCTCGCGGAGTAAATCGCGCACGATGAATGAAACGAGTATGCGAGTGACGATTGTCTCGAGTAACGAGACCTCCCCGGCGGTAATTAGAAGCGCGACGATGAGGAACGGCGACGAACATCACAATGAGGAGAAACACTTCGCGAGGATGAGCATGATGGAGATGAGCGTGAGCATCTGACGGATCTACGATAATACGACGAGAATAAACGCGGTTAGAGCAATGCCGTCGGCAGAGGAAACCGGAGGAAAGAAGGAGTGGTCACCATTCGCCAGCGAGATTGATTAAAAAAGAAATTTCTCTTATTCTCCTTCCTCCTACTTTTTGTTGGACGCAGTTGGTAGTGGTCTTGCAAAAGGTGGCAAGCGACGCGCTTAATCCACCATTAGCTCGAAGTGTACGGAACCGCGCCTCTCGAATCTGTCGTGGATGATGTTGTGCGCCCAAGCCTTGCACTCGATGTTGATCAGCACACCATCTGTAAATTCATACATTTGTCAATGGAAAGCGCAGAACCAACCATTTCAATGAAGCTTGAAACATCTCATCCGCCGTTAAAAATCAGCTTTCGCTTCTGTCATTTATAGTTCAAGCCGGGAATCCACCTGGAAGCTAAGCTAGACTGTGTGATATGCTATCCTAAGCTTTAAAAAGTTAGCTTCAATTCATCTTTATGGAACGGATTCCCAGAGCCGGATTCACCTTTTCCGGGGCCCTAGACTGAATATTCGGGGGGCCCTCGGTTACATATAAAAAATAAAATAACGGTGATTTGATTTTTTTTATCATAATACTCGGATAATCTAAATAAGAATTTAATTTGAAAATTAACATTGAATATCAAAACTAAATATAACATTAACCCTCGGCAAGATTTTTTGATAAATTTTTCGAAGAAAAAATTTAGAATCAGGGGCCCCCAGCTAAACGGGGCCCTAGGCTTTGATAGCCTAAGGGGTAAATCCAGCACTGCCGATTCCACCAAAAGCTAAGCTAAACCGTGTTATGTTTTATAGCACAGCGAAATTAGCATAACCTAGCGTAGCTCAGCTTAGTTTCCAGGTGGATCCCTGGCTTAAATCTACTTGCGTCGCTACATGCTTACATTTAGGCCTCTCGAAGAAAACAGCTACGAGTGGGCTAAGGTATCCTGGGGTGTTTGTGAAGGGGAAATAGTAGCCAGGGAAGCCACGGCGCGGAATGTACTGAATCGCGCCCATGTTCTCAACATCAGCTGGATTTTCGCCAGCGCACGATACCCAAACGGTTTCCACTCTGTGGTTTTCTGCTTCTTGCTTTATGTGCTCCTGAAGATCGGCTGGCATAGTGTCTGGTAGATTCTTTGTATCGTTGTAATATACAGGCTTCCAACCGAATATCTGCAATCACAATTATCATTGTACAATCATCCCCAGTTTCCTTTATCTCGATGAAATTGAATTTAGGCAAGTATTCGCACTTTTGCCCCGAACACCTTTAGAATATCTCTGAATTTAAACCTACATCTACAAAATAAATATAAATAAATTGTATGCTCCTTGAGAATCGGTGACGCACTCACTTCATACAACAGAGAAGAGAACTGGATTTTATTCTTTAATAAATTTTTATAATCACCTAATGAATTTCACTGAATTCGCATTGAAAATATTTGTATCCCTTCAACTCGGCTCTCCCCAAGATTAAATACCGAGCAAGCCTCTGTGGGGAATACATTGTGCCGTGTAAAGCAAGCTTTGGAGGAAGTAACGCGATACACTTTCAGAATCAACGATACACGAAACTGTTAACCGAGATATTTAAGACAGAATCCGTAAATAGAAAGCAACGCGAACGAGTAAGAGTGGCCGTTTACATGCCTTAACTGTTACTTTGCGAGAGACCACGCTTGTGTAAGTAGTATATACCTTGTTGAGCTTCAAGAAAATGCAAGGAGCGGATTTGTTGTAGCCGTATTTGTTTTGCTTCGTGCACTGTCCCCACTGCGCCATGTCAACGTCGCAGACTTTTCCAGGCGCTGGTGGTTTCCCGTAGTCGCAAATCATCCTCTGCTGGGCGCCGTTTGTTCCACCAGCGGGCTTCTGATATTCTAAAGAACCCCGAAATTAACACCTTGCATTACGATCTTGATTTAAACAGGAGATCTTATAAAGGACATGTAAACGTGAAAAATCGATTAAATTAAATGGAAACAGATATATTGGCTAAGTTGGTTAAAAAAAAAATATATAGGTACACATATATTCGCGAATAAAGAAGCATCGAGTCAAAAGGCACTGAAACTCTGATCCGAGGATTGGTGTCACCTTGACCAGATTTAACGGGCGCCTGACGTAACTGGCTCGTTAACACGAAGAAGGTTTTCTCGCTTATCGGTTAATATTAGCGTCGTAATATATCTATGGGAAAGCTGTCGCAATATGAACGGAAAATAATGAGAGGAAGGAAGAAGAGAGCAGAAGAATCAATGCATACAAATTCAATTACATTAGAGGGGTTTAGTGTACTACGTATAAGCTTAAGTTAAGAAAGTATTTTTAGAAATGGATGTGGCATAATTCAAAGCTTCGTTGTTAGGTGTTAAGTAAGAGAATCGAAACGAATTTGAATGCAGGGGTGGATTTATATATTACAGGCTAAGTAGGCTGCAGCTTAGGGCGGCAAAGGGGGCAGCCATTTTTGGGCGAAAGAAATTGAAAAAATTTAAACACAGAGGTTTGAGACAACTTTAAAAAAATTCACTTTTTTCGTCTAGCAGATTAGCAGTAATAAATATTGAATTATTTTTAAAATTGTCTCAACTCTATCGAATTAAAATATTTTTGTTGACAAATATCTAAATTCGTGCCTGTTTAAATGCTTGGTGAGAAAAATGAGAAAAATTACCTTCGAGGAACTTGTCGAGTTCCTTAGTCCAGTGCAAGAAGTTTCCCTCGTCGCTGGCTTTGTACCAAATCAAAGTACTCTCTACATTGCTGGCGGGAGGCATGGGCCTGAAGCCGAGTCCAGGGTTGCTTCCGATCAGAGAAGCATCCAATTGCCATTTCGGCTGGTTCGGATCTAACGTCTGATAGAATACGGTCAACATAGCTCCGAAGAAACCAGCAAGTACCGCATAGAAAATGACGTAGAATAACAGGATCTTGGCTGCAATGGAAAAATAACGAATTATAGTTAAGGATACGAAAAGAGAAGACAGATCTCAATAGAGTTTTGCAAATATTTCGATTCAAACGTTAAAAGGATTCTTTAGTTAATTTTCTTTCAACGTCTAACGAAATCGTTCTCATGAATTTTGTAAAAGGACCTGTCTACAAATCGGCCCACTTTTATGGTAAAATTATCGATAATCGGGTAGATTGGCAATTCTTCAAAGACTACCAGAAGAATAAATTTTCAAGAAAACGTGCAGATCTGTAACCTTGCAGGCAATTATCTATCGAAACAATTGTTTCGCCGCAATAACTCCTTTTGTGGACACACGCAGCAACCGAAGTCTAGGGCATCACGGCAATTACAATCCGAGGTCTAATTGGCCTGAATTGGTATTGAGTAAGCAATGCCATGCGTTTGTTATAAGAATCGTTCACGAATATGCGTTACGAGCAATCCGTCCTCGAAGAACTGTGTCATTTGTTACATCTACATTAATATCCAACGGACTCGTCAGCACTGATTGAAAATACTAATTAGTTAGTCGATGTGCTCGCATGAAATCCCAATCACATATCCCACTGTTCTTCCGTTACATAGCACAGGCGGCTTTGTTATATCATAAGCTTTTTCAATAATATTGCTTCTATTGTTCTGCAACTCGGTAGTCGTTTTCACGTACAATGGACCGGGAATATTGAAAAATGTCATTCATATTTATATATGGAAACTAAACTTTAAAAGTGTAAGTAAAAAAAGTCAGTCATTTGCAATATGCGCACTTAGCAAATTAAGTACTTAAGGGGAATCCTATTCTTTGGGATAAAAACATAGCGAAATTTTAGATTTTTTTTTAAGAGACTAGCGATTCGAATAATGTGAAAATTGGACCATATTTTATAAAAAAAAAACAGATTTTTTATATTTTTTTTTCAATTGTGACATTGAATTTGGATTGCAGTGATTTCATCAGAGATAGAAACGCTTTTATAGCTCGCTTGGAATGCTAAACAACTGATAATCAACTGCGCGTGAAACAATTCCGTAATTATGGGATTTTGACCTTGGATTGCCTCCAGACCGCGGTACCAGTGTCTCTGCGTTTATTTGCATACGCACAGATGACTCACTGTCAAAGTCATTGTTCACGTCGCAAAGAAATAATCGCATTTGTATACAACACTCACATTAGAATCAAGAAAATTATTTATTAAAATCATTCACAATACCTGCTCAAATATTTGTATTCCCTTTTGTAAATGTATATGATACTATACTCCTAATATATTACATTGTATAATTCAATTATTTCATTGTATTATCTTATGCTTGTATATATTATGTAATTGAGGACCATGCAGCAAAAGGGGTGCAACTTCATTTTTTACAGTTTTGAGTTACGACGTGAAATACACCCACGTAAAAGAAATTCTATACCTTGGATGCAAACCTGATAACAAATAAGCGATTCCTTGCAAATTTTGAATCTGCACCCATTATCCTGCTGCAGGTGGGGGAAACCTCAGATTTGAAAAATTCGTCAAAAATAGAAATAGAAACTTATTAATTCAATAATTACTACTTGCTGCCTGAAAATATATATTTTTCAACCAGTGTTCTCTTTTCAATGTTAAGTCAACCCAATAATTTTATAAACAACTTTTTTTTTCTAATTTACTCGAAGTTGATAAAGATCGAGCTGCACCCCTCTCGCGGCGAGGTGCTCGGTTGTAACATTTATCTAATTTGCCATCTCCAGAATTATTTGTGCTTGTCCAGCAATCGATACTAACGTGAGTTGGGCGTATAAAGAAATTCCGACAGCGGAGGGTGCAGGGCATTGAAAGAGTAGGGTTGGCTTCGTACGAAGAATGAAACGACGCCTGAAAGAAGAGCCTAAGCACCAACAACGGTGCCTACGACCCCAACTGTCGCGTAGTACGAGAAAAAGCAGAGTAGGTTATTGATCCCTGTGTGCGTGGCTCCCTACGCTGTACAAATATCCGTATTGTTGGATTACGTACCGCTCCGTCTGTACCGTCACCAACCCTATTGGTCTTACCCTCGTTCGAGAAAGACTTACGTGTTCTCAGCTTTCTTCCGATTGCGCGTCGCCCATTTTAGCGTCCCTCGCCAAACGCGCCCGTCACTTTGCCCGTTTATTGTAATATACTTGCTCGAAGGGAAGCACAGCCCCTTCTTTACTAAATATATTATACAATATTTCTTCAAACGAACTCATAAAATCATTTAAAATTATCACAGGGAAAAGTAAAACTTACTCTAAAATTACAGAAAAAGGACATTATTAACTTTAACTTTGAAGTACGGTGTATCAGCATTATATTTTCAATTCTACTCTAATCGCGGATGCGAGCATATTTCGAGTGGAAAGAAGAATGCAAATAAAAAATTGAGATTCTTTTCTCGTTCGGCTAACTTTGCTTCTTTAAAAAATACTTAATATTAATTTTATGGAATTTAAATGACTCTGATATTGAGAACTCGGCACTGAAGACTCTTGTAAGGGAGTCCTGCTCTGTTGTTGTAAAATTATCTGCTTATCTCCGAGATAAAAGCGACAATGGCGCACACGCGACAAAGGGTGCAATTTCCTTACAGAGATTTAAACGTAGATGCAACAATATAAATGACCTACTTCACGAAAGAACCGCGGTGGCTTCTAAGTTTGTGGCGCCGCCGCATTCCGCGTGGAGAGTGATCGATATCTCGAAAAACCGTGAAAATGTTACGTTACTACAGCGACCACAATGAACAGTCGCATTCGAACATAAATGAAATGGAATTTGCACTCTCGGCAGAAGCCTACTTTCAGGCATGCACAATTGCACATTATGCACCTCGATACCTGCTTCATCGATTGGTCTGGTCTATTTCGGATGTGACTACTTGAAACGAATAGGTACCTTGTGCTATGCCACCGTTTCTCGGCGAAACTACTAATTCCTTCGCAATTACACTTCTGTATAATTCACGGAGCAAAAAGAGATACTATTTAAGCAAATCGATATGCTGAGAATTTTGTTGAAATTGCGTGCGAGAGCACTTCACGAATTTATGTTTCATATAATCCAACCGTAGTTCATACCACCCTTAAAAGGAAAAATCAAGAAATACTTGTTATATGTTACACTTCTCACACAGCCTCTTGTAGTAGATCAATACATTTTATAAATAGAAGAAAGGGTGGATATTTCAGCTGGTGAACTTAAAAAGCCTCTTGCGATCGCCTATTTTTAGGCACTAATAAAGTGCCACCAATTAGTACCTCTCAAATATATCATTTACATTTTGAAAACACGACTTTTATCACGTCGAAACGTAATATCCAATGTCCTGTGTAAATTTTTTATTTAAATAAAATTTCGAATAACGAATAGAAGTTAAAAGAAAATTTTCGTCATGTGTTAAACAAAGTTAACTCGGGTTAACGAACGAATGACGATTTTTTTTTAAATTGTATTCATTATTCGGAATTCAATTTAAATAAAAAGTTTACCCACCTCTGAACGATTTATGGAAAACGGTCAAAATGATTTTATTTTTTCAGAAGAATCTCTTTTTCACAATGAAAGAAATGTAGATCCTCCAAATTTAAAGGAAGAGATTTTTACAAAATATACAAATTTAATGAACGAGAATAAAGAAAAGTGTAACGTCTACTTGCTCGCAACATCGTTAATACAATAGGTAATACTGTTTGACAGGAATCCGTATCACGAACGAGTCAATCGTACAAAATCAAAGGAAGCTAATTCTCTAGAATTGGGTTCCATTGATTCTGGTGGAAATCGATGAACCTCAGGAGTAGGGAAGGACAGACTGCAGGACGTCCAATAAATGCAGCCACCAAAGGCAAATACATTAGCTGTCTGCACATATAAACGTGAAAATCCAAAATCGACTAAATCGGTTTATTGGCGTTGCAAGTGAATTCTCGAGTCGTGAATGTCATCGAGTTTGCAGAAAGGATTTTCGAAAGTTACACCTCTGCTGATAAGCGATAAGGCGGAGAAGATATTCCAAAACGACATTTACTCGTGACATTATTTAAAGCCTCTCTGATCGTGGAAGAATTTAAACAGACAGTTGTATTTTTAACCTTGATCTCCTGAAAGCTGGGCAAGCGACACGGATTCATTAACACTGAAGAAATTAAGATATTCTTTGTGACAGGGAAACAGCCAAATATGCAACATGATATTCGCCTAATATTTTAAGTGAAGTGAAAAGAGCGATCTGATGATCTGTGCAACAATTATATTACAGATCGAATTTGCAACTACGAGGAAAGTGCTAGTGAGAACATTTTTACTAAAATATTCGACTTTCCTAATGTGCAAGAAAAAATATAAGCAACACACGAAGTGTTAATTATTTAAAGAGAATTTCTCCAAGTTGCACAAGATGCTTCCTACTTAGTTAATGCACTATGCGAACAAAAGTATTTGCTGAACAATCATACAACATTGGCCACGTATTAACTCCTGAACGATTTGCAATGGAATCACGATTTCGTGACGTACGTTCAGCTTAATGCTAATGTAATCTACACGCCGACCTTATTTATATCAAGCTTCCAGTCACATCGAGTGTTCGAAATTTTCTATTGATCGGCTCATAGCTATGCACAAATTCAAGCTTCGCGAAGTAGGTACTTTCGAAGTCCTAAATGGCAATCGACGCACGGTTTTCGAGAGAATGAAATTTCGTATGCCACCATACGAACTGTCTGTCGATCAATTAGCAAGGAAATTATCAGACAGTATTGCATAACTATCATTAGAATTTCAGGTTAAATTGATTTTATTTTAAAGTTAAAGAAATAATATCGGGCTTTTGGTTTCACGCGCGATTATTTATGGAATCTAAATTCAAGCCCAAAGACTAGGAATACTTGGTCGTTCCATTGCTTTCTCTCTTCTACGTATAACACGTAGTTCCGCGTCTCGAGGGGCAGAAATAGGGCAATGGAAGTCGCCAAGGGTTTCCGCCCCTCTGTATATTTCTCTTAAAGGCCCAGTCGGAAACCTTGAAGTTCCACCGTACAAACAAAGATATTACGAGGAAAATAATGTAATACCGACTTTATCAGAACAGGACGCACGCGACGTTAGATAAAACGAAACGTCTCGGTATTAATACACTCTTTCCGTTCGCTCGAATGAAAAATTCCTTTCGCTAATAAACTGTCGGAGGAAAGCATTACGAATATCTCGCGAGGATGTTAAAATTGCTATTCCTTTGCGGCAGAGGAGAAAAAAATCAGGATGCTTGAAGGAGACTCTACCGACAATAAAATCATTAGCTTCTCGATGCGGACGCGTTTGTAGGAGATTTTACGTAATTTTGACACTTTCGTTGCGACCAAGTGGTAAAAAAATGTAGCTGTGAAAATAGCCCCCACTCTATTTCGTAGTGGCAACGTTAGGAAGGGGGAATCGATTCAACTACAATCAGGACGCCTGTAGACGTTTGAATGCAGCAGGAAAGTTCTTTACATGTATATGACATCGCCAGTGGGCTGCAGTGGCCGCGTACATTGCGACACTTTACGTCAGAAACGATATGGGATTATGCTTAAATATCAATCGAGCGTATCTCTATCGCGAACTAAACTCTGCTCTCTTTGCCGCGGTATCTTTGACAGAAAGCACGAGAAACGCGATGAGCTATTTCGTAAGGAATTTATTCTACAAATCTGGCGAGCATCCGACAGCCTAATGTCCGATGCGCCCTAGAATTGATCGAACGTTCCGCCTCTTACTGTATCTAAGAACGAAAGGGTTCCGGAAATTCGACGGGAAGCCGATGACCAGTGTAAGTTACGTAATCGGAGGAATGGATGCGAGGAAGGTTGCACTTTTCACGGGGAGTTAATTGAATTTCACTTTGCCGAGTCTACTCTGTCTACTCTGTCTACTCTGTCTACTCTGTCTACAAGGGAGAAGTAGAATATCCCAGTGGATGAGACTTACCCCAACTAGCGCCTGTGCGTCCCAGAAACTGTCCAGTCTCGGAGTTCCATAAAAAGACCCTAAAACCTTCCCATTTGCCAAGCTGCGGCGGCGGGCTGTAATACTGTTCGACTTTCTTGCCCTCCATCCCGATCGTTTATAGGAGATTTACAGAGAGAGCGATCGCAAGCTCTCGCGCGTGCACCACAACGAATGTTAACGTGCGAATCCCTTTCTCAGGCTGTTCTGCTTCCTCCCGCTGATCTAGTTCGTCTTCTGGCGGAACAGTGCCGCGATCGAACAGTTCCGCGGGCGAGGACGCAAAGGAAGGAAGGAAGGGTCGATTCGTGCCCTCGTCTGGAGCCGCTGTTCTCGGCCGCTCTCGTCCGGCCAAGGGATGAATATTGAGCGATCGAACCCAAGCCTGGCCCGAGCTTTTCAGGCCGTCCTCTCCTTCTCTCCTTCTCTCCTTCTCTTCTTCTCCACGGCTCCCTCTCTCTGTCGCTCCAGCGGCAGCTTCCCCACCGCCGGCGAATCGCTACCCTTTTCTACCCTACCGCGTCGACGTAATCGCGCAGTCGCGTCAATACCCACCCCCTTGCCTCCACCCAGTGTCCCGAACTCCCGACCTCCCCGCTCCGCGCTCGCTTTATCGCCGCCGCGCCGGCCAGGTGGCGCTACTGCCGATAGGGACCGGCTGCCATCATCCTTCTCGCTCCACCTCGCGCTTTTACCGTCTCCCGTTTTCTCGTACGCGGATTCGATCGACCCCGCTGCGTGAAACGGCGACTCCTCGCGGCGGAGCTTACGCGAAACCAAGTCGACAGACACCACCAGCGAATGATTCCCTCCGACCGAGCCCACCTACTTCTCTTACGCGAACCCCTTAAAGCACGCTCCGAGAGATAGCCGGAGGAGGAATTAGTGGCCCCGTGGATGGGGTGTCCGAGATGTTGGAACAGCACGGAGGATAGACTGTCTACGGAGAGACAGCACGGAGCAAAGACGGGGAACAGATAGGTCAAGGGTTTCCAAATGCGTCCGACTGCCACGGAATCCCGAGGGAGAATGACCAAACGTTACGAGACATTTTCGTACAGCTTCCTGCCGTTTCTGTTATAGCGCGATCGTCCAGTTATCGCTACGTCGCATGCACCGTCACTCGCTTACAATCTTCCTCGCCCATGGCTACCTACGTCTTCCGCATCGCTGTCTTTTCCAGTCAGCTAGATTCCCACGAATCCTCTCGATCCTCCGTCACCCGGCCAGGACTCTTACCGCTTAGCTCTTAGCCAGCAGCTTATAGTGCGACGGTAAGGAGGACAGAAAATAGATTTAGTATCTTGCATCGCAGGCTTTGGCATCCAATGATACTTGCGGTAAAGCTTGGAGGAATTTCGAAAGTAGTCGGTTTCAAGTAGCGTGTAAGTTAGAAGAATACAATGGTGCTCGAGAGCGACGACTGTTTTTTTCAGAAATAAATTTCAGGTCAAGGATGGGCGATATACTTTCGAATTTAATGGTGAACACTTCGGTCGTTTGTTCCGATAAGATAGTAGCGATTTACTGTCCCGTTCCCTACCGCGATCCAAGAACACGCCTAACAAGATCTCAAACCCACATCAGTTACGTTAAATTCACTAATTGTAGAGATACAGTGCCTGGCATTATTCTTCTTAGTACATTTGTAATTATCGCCTGGAGGAAAAATTAAATTGTATCTCCGAGTGTTAGAATTTATTTTTTTCATGCATCAGGGCTGTCTGCTGAACACACATTTTTGTAAAATAAAATAAGTTCGTTACCCGTGCTTTCCGGACGTTCTGTTTATATCGCGCCTTCTACGTCACAATGTACGCAGGAAACTTGTATAATTATAACTTAACGAATCTCCTCGAATACATCGCACCACATCCGTACAGACGTCGATAAGGGTTAACGTGTTTAAGCCTACTAAATAGTGTTCCAGCTGAAACAAATCGTATTTATTATGACCGGTTAATACGAGAATCTAGTACAATTCCAGCGACAAGGTACGATAAGTCTCAAAGTACATTTAACTTGATAAACTGGAATTCGTATTTTACGAGGGGCATTTTTTTTACGAGGCTTTAACGTAGAAATAAATGCCAGCGAATTTCATGTGCAACCATAACGCGGATCTGTGTCGCTTACTTTAGACCATACATGCCCACTCTTACATAACGGAACTCTTGTCGATCGATTGCACCCACAATACTCGATTTGGTAATAGTTTATAATGCAATGTTTAAAAAAAAAATACTGACTATAACGATCCTTTTTCCGAGATTAGAATGCTTCTTGTATAAGAGAAACGAACACGAAACTTGGTATTTGAAAAAATCGACAGGATATCGAAAGCATTCAATTAGTTATCTGACCCACGCCTTCGTTTCCACAGATAAAAGGAAATACGAGTCTTCTGCCACGAGATAAAGATAGATTATAAAAATAAAGTAGAGACTTTCGTTACGTAGTAATTGCTATATAGACTATTTTATTAGTTCTCTATTAATCACATGAAAGGATACATTGTACTTATTCCATTTACGTCGAGTCGCTTGTCGATATTACAAATTATTGTGATTTCTGCCTACAGTGCACAATATACAGTTATCTATTCATGCCTCGACGAATGGCAACGTACCGAGTCTTTTTGTTAGATCTATATGAAAATTGTAGCTTCTTCAAACCCCTCCCGTCGCGGAACCGCCCCTGCTTATGAATACTATCTGGAACTCCTTAATACTACATAGAATTTCCGCCGAGTATACAGTATGCCCGGACTTGAATCAACACACGCAATTATGCTTCAAGCCATTGAAAATAGAACAACTGTTGTTTTATAGAAAAATTGTTCAATTCACAGGGAAGAATGTAACGTCGGATTTGAATTTCTCGTGGGAATATTAATTACAGAGATCTGCAAATTTCGATCTCACCTTCGAGCTTTGAATGTGATCAGCTACGTATTTTTATTACTCATTTGATGAAATCAGTGAAATGCGCTTCTGACTGATCATACACCACATATTCCTAAGAATATCGACGACAAATATTCAATATAATTATCATTTTTTACGTATGATATAGGAACAGAACTGTATTTGTCTGCAAAGCTGTATTTTTTTATATGTACAATCATAGAAATTAATTGATCAAAAGGACGGTTCATCGAGAAATTAAAGTTGACATTGAAATTCTTTTACGCAATAATCGCACGAGGCATTCAAGCACGGTATTATATTTTCCCCTCCAAGTCAAGCAATTTTATTCTACCTTCGATAATTTGCCAAATAATCAAGCACGAAGTATCAAAATTTATACGAACATTTTGTTACTGAATAAAATAATAATATCTAACAGATATCTTGAGATAATATAACACCATAGTGTTTCGCAGAGTTTCATTAAATTTTGATTCAAACTGAAATATTTGACACAAATATATTAAATAATATTATTATAATATTAGCGTATTAAATTCTAAACAATCGTATTACACATTTCAGAGAACGCCAGGGATATTTTAACCGAGATCCTGATTTTTCTTTATGTCAAAATACAATACAATCTTTGTACTCTGTTATCGCACGTGAACAAACAGCTACGAACATCGAATAATTATCACTGGTCAAAAAACCCGACAGACGTGTCAATTTCTAATAATATCAATAATACCTCGATCAGTATAATACATTATTCACCCGAAACGAGAATATCCTAAACGCGCCGACGAAAAGCGTAGACGGGTTGGTTGGTAACGTTTTTTATTAAATATTTCATTACAGGAGGTTAAAATATTTATAATGCATTCAGATAACAGAATTTACAAATATATCTCAATATTTTCATATGTATATACATATATATATACACACATACGTATATACGTACATATATATATATATGTATGTATATATACATATACATATATAGTGTATATACACATCACATATTTGTATGTAAATTTTTCTTCTTTCCTCTACCATACTGCGTCTCATACATACTTTGCGCGTCACACACACACACACACGCACACACACACTCTCTCTCTTTCATTCGCACCGTTTTTTATGTACATGACATAGAGTGGCACGAACTCTCGTACAGATTTTTTTCGTTTTCGTATTTTTTTTTGTTTTTTTTTTTGTCCTGTCACACTCTCCGTACCACGATGACACTATTCGTCGTCGTAACGAAAGATGCGATGACCCTCTCGCACGAGCGACCGTCTACAAAAACCGGAATTTCATTTCACGCAGAATGCATTCTAAAAATCTTTTTTTTGTGTTTTTTATTTTCTATCCTTACTCGAGAATAATCGTAGTCACACTCATACATTTCAACCATCTTCGCGACACGCTCACCCGCACTTCTCTCGCTCTCGACAATGTCCCTGCCTAGAAACGATATACCCTCTATTTTTTCTTTTCCTTCCTGTTTCGTCCAAATGGCAGCTCGCCCGTTACAGTCTATCGCGTCCCGCGGTCCATCCTCCTATCTTTTTTTCTTTTTCGATTTTTCGTCTTTTTTATATATATTTTCCTCTTTGCCGCCCAAAGCAACGTATTGTCTTCGTGTGTCACGGTTGTCCGGGCAAGCCCCTCCGAATTGACGGTCGCCTCGTGCAAACGCGTTATTATCGCGAGGCGGGTTCTGCCCCGCGAAACGCAGCAAATGTACATCGGTAATTGTAAGCGCTTTTAAGTCCCTATGCCAACGGTATCTCGATAAGTGGCTGCGGACGCATGTATATTTGCGTATTTCCTATTTGCACATCAGACGTCTGTATGTGTGTTTCGTTAGAGTTCCCTTGCTGCTGGTTTACTACATTTAACATTCTCTGTGCAATCCGAATCGCTGCCCAATTACACCCCTGTATGTCCACAAACGTTTGCAAAAAAAAAATAAAAAAAAAACACAAAGAAAGATACGCGCGACGCTAGTCCTCTCTTACATCGCCTTTGTTCTTTTCTCGCTTTCTAGAACCTCGTTTGCAGCTTCCTCGGAAATCGATCTTACTCGTTAATAGCAGAGATGTAAAGTCTCGAGAAAGTCTTTTTAATTTCATCGTCGATTCTTGATCGCGCCATTGAATGCGTAAAGACGGATGGAGCTTTAATAATTAAACGCTAGTCGATTGCATGTACTTTCGTGGCTTTTCACGCGAATTTTCTGATTGTACAAAGGGACACGAACAATCGGTTCTGGTTAAAGCGAGAGAGAAAAACGCGGTCAAAGAGCAACGGCTAGGCGTGCCAAGAGAAATTAATAACACAAATATTTATCTAGAACTAATAACTGAATTATGAGATAGCAATTATAGAAACAATCATGGTAACCATTCAATTCATTTTTTTCTCTCTTTTTTTTTGTTTATCAATCTTAATATTTTCCGAAAAAGAAAGCGATTCTTACTTACGAGACGGTTCGATCTTTCCGGAAATTTTACATCCCCCTATGTCGTTACGAATATACAATTTATCATTACAATTATTCCTATAATTAATATTAATATTATCGTTTCATTATAATTATTACTACTATCAATCTCTCACGCTCCTGTTCCTACGACCTCCGCTCATCAAGTGATATGGTTCTTTGACTTTTGATTCTTTTAAGTATAATACTGATTTGATCAAGAGCATTTGAACTTTTTTCTTTTTGTTTGAACTTGAACAACATAACAATTCGATTGCATCGAGCATCGCCTCTCTTATCGCTTTCTCTCTGCCGTTAATTCCTTTTCGCTAGCTTAAATGCGTATGGTATTTTCTAAACAAAGGAGTCTCAGTTTTAATGGATAGCAACTCCTGCGATGCACTATAATAGCTAATGAACACTGTTCCTCGCTGCTCCGCGACAGCGATTAAACCATACGGTTGACGTTGAAATTTTCAAGAGAAATCTCGGGAGCTTATCCTCCCCGCGACATATTAAATTCGTGAAATGCAACTAACCGAATGTAACCGATACAATGAAAACGACAATCACTTAGTTCAATTCATTGTGATAGAATTTCTCGTTAAATAACAGTCGTATAATGTAGCATGTCATTAGGCATGACATTATTGCTAAAGCGTTATTCCGCGACTCTTATTTTATATACAATTGCTAGTCAGCAACGAAAGTACAGAACTTCCTTATTGCTGCTTACAACTTTAATACTATACATTCACTTGAAAAAAAAAAGCGTACGCTGGTGTTCCGCTGGGAAATATTGCTTAATAGTTAAGACAAAAAATATCGCCTTCATCTTATTGCCAATGACGCTACAGCGAAACATGCTCTTTAGCTTTCAATGCCAACAATTAGTAAACAGCAATAAAGTGGCGCGTTTTAATATAATTACTATTGCTTTCGATAACACGAGCTATCCGTGACTACAATAATCAAAGTACCGCTTGGTCAACAATGATTTGTTACTGCTTGGCAAGTCGGGGTTCAGTTCTTTCGAATTACTTGCAGAATTGTCGGAAGTTACGTCAACGAAGGACCGATTAATATTTGTTTTTTTTTTAATTTTAAACTTATCTGCAAACGAAGAATATCGTGATAGAATTTGCCCCACGTGTTTCTGACTTTAGAATAAAGTTTAGGTCGGAATGGTCAGAATTTTGATTTGCTCGACGCGTGTCGTAAGGTCAGACTCCTTTGTTTTGTAGTTGAAGCGCATACGAATTCGCAAAACCTTCGCGTTATTATTTTGCTCCGGTGAAGCCGTACATCTAAATTTCTGACGCGATATAAACGAGGCTTTTCGTAAACTTTACGTAGGCGCGTTTTGCCATTTTGCTATGGACACTGGTTCGAAGACAGAGTGCTCGCGAATACCAAAAATTTATTCCTATCATAAAGTTGAAAAGGTGTTCTTGTTTACGGGTTCAATATAAATTTCACGAACTTCTCATCGGTCACAGCCACTTCGAAACTTTTCTCAGGTAGTTTTCAAAAATTATTATTCGCTACTGGTAACGGCAAGATAAATGTTAACCATTGCTTTTTTTTTTGTTTTTTGTAGACCGGTAAAAGGACACTGAGTATTTAGACAAAAATGGCACTTTCACTAAATATCACCTTGCCACTGAATCATGTTCCAGTAATTATATTACTGAATTTCTTACAAGAAACTGCCAAAAGTTTGACTAACATGGAGCAAGAATAACATTTTAAATTGCAATCATTTAAAACTGATCTACAAAATTTTTCTTGGAATTTTCAATCTATACATGATTTGGTGATTCGTTGATAAATAATTAATTTTTGGTTCTCTTTGGAGTTTAAAGAATTAAACGCCGTTGAGGAAACGTTTAGGAAGCATCTGTTACGCTATAAAAAGTAATATACCAAAAAATAATATCATGATACTGAGTCAACATTGTAAGTGTAATAAAATTAGTAAATCAAATCTGCGTATAATTAAAAGCCCGCGGACTTTTAGCTTCCAAGTGCTGCCTAAAGCGAAACTTTCACTCGTACGAGAAACTGACTCTGACACATTAATCTCGAAATTTGCTGCGGCAACTGACTAGCTGCCGAATAATTTCTTGCCGACCAAAGGACATACCTGAGAAACAATTTTATACCAAGAAACTACTAAAAGGAAGTTCTTAAATGCATACGTATTCAAAGTCATACATATTCACTCTCGTCCATCTCCGTAGCTTTTCATTCCTTACTATTAGATATCTAAGATCTACTTTTCACATAGATCAGGTTTATAGTATGAGAGCCTTAGGATTAAAAAGTACGAATCACTTTAAGTATGGGAGCTAGCCGAGGATCTGCCAAATTATACGCTCTAATAGAATTAGATTAACACTCGTCAATGAATAATTTTAATCGAAAACTGGTTTAAATGCAGTAGCAACTTGTTGACAAGGCGAGTACAACGCAGATGCCACTCCACTCGCACCTGCACGTTTGCATGTAGCCAAGTCATTACTCTTTCCTTATTCTTTTATTTCATTATCCACTAAGAAGATTCTAAACGCATGTAACGCATTGCTTACATTTAAAAAAGATGGGCGATCAATAAAAGTCGTATAAAATTGCTTAAGTTGCACGTGATTGCATGACTATTTATATAAATAGGATGAGAATCATTGTTACCTAGCTAACTATCCATAAGTTAATAAATGAGTGGCGTATAGTTGTAGTTTTATACACACAGGAGCGCAACGGCAGCTAGATGATCGAACACTTATGGTTTGTTGTTCTCTCATTCTTTCCTTCTCCCTTCCTTCCATCCTTTCTTACTCTCTCCTCCACTCTCTCTCTCACACACACGCGCATTCACACTTTATTCTTCTTCACTTCTGTGTCTACTTATTTCGTTCTCACCATTCGTTTTCGCACTCGTTCAAACATTGCGCACGTAAGAATTGAGAAAATATATATACATAAAAACGTCGGGGCGCAGTAGCGATAATAGAAGTAATAGTAATAGTTTAATAGTAATAGTAGTAATAGTGGTAGTAGACATACTAGTAGAAGTAAAAGTATCAATGATAAATATAGTCAAACATGGTAGTTTTACCTAATCAGAGCACAATGCGTTGTTTTGTTTTTCCTTGCATTTTCGTTTATGGCTAGTTACTAGAGACATAGGGAGAAATAGGGTGAGGGTAAGTAGCCCATAGGTATCATTGGAAAGACGCGAGTCAATACCTAACACAAACCTTTCAAAATGTATTCTAAAAACTTAGATAAGAACATTGCATTCTGCGTTATACTTCTTTTCGTTTCCCCCCCCTTTGTACACGACGCTACATTTCTTTACAATTATAGTTAAGAATAATTACTATCATAAATAAGAACTTGTAAAAAGTATACCTGGTACCGTGAATCGCGAAACGTCCTCTGTTAAAATATCGTCGTGCTGGATGTAAGGGATGTCTACAAAAATCACCGAAAACTTGCACAGGGAGCGATAGCAGTCATCTTTTGAACGGTCCTTAGGTTGTATTGCTGTGGCGGGGTCGTGATGATAATGGCAATGGGAATGATAATGACAACGATGGTAACAGTAGTTACGGTAGTGATGATAGCGGTAAATTGCTCGGCAGTCCGTGGCAGGGGATCACTTGTCAGAACTTGGACACTCTCCAGGTTGTTTCATTATGCTGTAGTCTAGGCGGTACTGAGCTGAAATTAAATATATGCCTTACAGTTTACGAATAGGAGAGGCAACATATTTAAGAATTTTCATTTATTCGTAGCCGGAAGCAGCAAACAGTGAAATTTTAACTTTTTCTTAGCAAAAAAAAAAAGATATTTGCGAAGAATAAAAAACAATCAGTAGTTTTATATCCTCGCGTAAAAAAGCATCGAAATAAACGAGCATCTCAAGCATCACAATGGGGTCCGTGAAACTCCACCTCCGCAGTTAAGGGTTAACATGAGGCAAGATATAAAAGAAAGGAATACAGCGAGCCACTGCAAATGGAGAAGACGAAAAATTACCTTTTTTGGTAAGGTCCTCCATAGTTTGATCTTTACAATCGACCGGGAGGTGACTACTACTGCCACAGTTATAACACGAGATTTTCGTTGGTGGGACGGCAGCTGGTGCGTATGTAACAACCGGAGAAGGTGGCATGTATGGTGCTTGTACGGGTGTCGCGGCAGCGTTCGGCGGCGGTGGGGGTGTTCCCCCGGATGATGGATGGCCAGGATACTGGTACATCATTTCACCGTTCGGTTGGTACGTGGTCGGATAAGCTGGCCTTGCATACGGTCCATGTGAGAAGTTAGAATAAATACCACTGCTCGGTCTCAATGCCGAGAAATGACCATGCGGCAGATACGTGACCTGCGAGTGCGATGGTGGCGCGGGAAAAGAAACGCACTGTGAGAGATTCGGTGGTCCACCGCCATTCACCATTTGATTCTTATGGCGCATCAGATGCGTCTGATTTCTCCTAGTACGTTGCCTCTCCGGGCCTGATTGTATAGGCTGTGGAGGTGGTGGATGCGATACCGCACTCGTAGAATGTACCGGTACAGAGCTAAGGTGATCGGTAACTGGTGGTGGATTAATGTCGCTCCCGCTCACCCACGGTGCTGCCGGAGGAGTTTCTGGCGGTGATCTACTACCAGTACTGTCCGAACTACTACTCTGCGAGCAATGCCTACTGCTCTCAGGATCTAACCTCAAGGCTTGTAATTGCGTCAAACAATATACATGTTGAGCGTTGCACCTGAGATATTTTCAGAATCATATCAACTTCCATTCGTTTCGGTGGATAATTATTAAGTATTTATTTCTTCGTCTTACCTTGGATATCGGTTCTGTACCCCGCCAACGGGTAACGTAAGACAGGCATAGCATGGGGCATTCTGTGCAGCGTACATCGGCGGCGGTGCAGGATACATCTGTATTTGCTGAGGATCTAACGGTGGCATAGTAGGATATCGCCGTAAATTAGGAGTAGCTGCATGATTATGATGATGATGCATCGCTGGATGCTGTTCCTGCAATGGCATTGACTTACTGCTTTGATTCCCATTATCATTTAACATCTCCATTCCCGACATAGCCTGCACAGAAGTTCGTCACTTATTTTAACACACGATTCGTACCTGTATAGTGGTTAAACGGGGCTAAAATACACTCGTTCGTTACCTCGTTTTCCATTGGATCTACAACTGAATGAGCTGCGCTAGTAGTATTGTCTAATTTTTTGTCATTAGTAATTTGATTTAAGCCATTAGTTGTTTGACTTTTAACTATACTTCGTAGTTGACCCACTGCATTTGGTGTCAGTCCTATGTCCCTCAAATCTTCATCGCTCATCCTTCGAATCTGTATTCGGTGTGTGGCAGATAATGGAAAAATTTTAATCGTCTAACATGTAACATTACATTCTATAATTTCAATACGAAAATATTTTATTTGACGATATCCTAGTCTTTGTATGAATTAAATTTATAAGTTGTATTAATTACAGAGTATTTCGGAGAATTGTCAGTTATTTTAGAAATCTACTATCTTACCTCGTCGAGAGAAAAATTCTGCAAATTGCCTTTGAAATTTGGCATTTCTTTCCCCAGCGTTTCTCGCAAAGAGTCGCCAGAAGTCGAAGATCGCAGTCGTGGTGGCGGTGGCGGTTGTTTAGATTGCGGTGCTGCCGGAATTAAGGTAGAAGGAGTATTCTCTATGCTATTGTGCCGTGAGAAAGTGGCAGAACTGCTAATAGGCAAAGGAACAGAGCGTGACGGAAGCAATGGGGATTGACTAGGATGATTTCTGTTCGTACCAAGTACAGGAAGCGGAGGAAGGGAATTGGCATTTGCACTAGAGATGCTCGTCTGACTGTTAGAGGCACTCGTTGACGTTGTTAAGGTGTTCGAAGTAGACTGAGTTACTTGTGAAGAGGTTCGTGGCATTGTATTGTTTCTGCGACCCATTGGGGAATTGCTGCGACTAGGAGATCGAGACTGGGATGGCGACGATTGGCGGCTGACTAAGGGGGAAGGTGGATAAGCCAACATGTCGCCAGTATGATACATCAGTTGATTCCCCATCATAACCTGACCTGCCCATGGTGCCATATGATTTACTGATGGAAAACCAAGATGAAGATATTGCGCCGCACCACCTGATCCTATCGGCATTTGCTCTGGTGTTGATAGACATAACCCGGGTGGAGGCATAGGAAGACCAGGGGGAACTCCAGTTACCATGTTATTCCTCATTCCCATATCTCCTGCAAATAATACCAAGAAAATATAATATAACGTACAAGCGGACGCAAACTGATGATAAGTTCTTAGACATTGTATACGTTGCACGTGTATCAAATAATGGATATAAATTACCATGGTAAGTTTGCATCGGAGGAGGTGCCATTAGACAATTACCCTGCATCTCAGGATCCATTAATCTTTCATTTGTATTCACACATGGTGTGCAACCCTATTTTATCGTAGTAAATATATTCGTGAAATAAATGACAAACTAACTTATCGTAAAGTGCATTGATTAAAACTAAAGCAAATTATAAAAATTATCATTCATTTTATATGGATATATATTTAACATAAGAATTTATATATACTTGTGCCTGTTTGTAGGACGAATTTGACTTTGAAATATTCAAACGAGCTTCCTCCTCTTGAAGCTTTATATAAATGTTACCGAACACGCTCTTCTGCTCGTATGTAAACGCTGGGTGATTTAAAGCCATCGTATACAGTAAGAGCAGCTCCTCGAGAGGTTGGTCATCCGGTGTAAAGGTGGTCCCATTTAATAGGTTGGAGATCTCTTGATAGTCGAAGTTTGACAAGTTCTTGTACAAGATTACCGCGCATGCATAATTACAAGAGTGTAACAATGCCATGTAGAGAGCAAGTTTCCTTCGTGTGCGTTTATCTGCCACACCTAAGGTCGTCAGCTCGGCAAGATCGGACGCACTGTTCGCGTGATGTTCTGTGTCACGGAGGTCATTGTAATCCCTCTTACCAATATCCTCGACACAAGTGCCAAGGTATCGTACTTCAAATGGCAGGCACATGTTTAATAACGTGCACATGACATCGATACGTTTATAACTGCACATACATAAAAATTTGTATCGTCAATATATGGAATACTTTTAATGAAAACAAAATTTTCTACAAAAGAATCGCAAGACTAATACTCAGGCCACACCAACGTTCGAATATAACGATAACTTTTAGCGCAATTAAATGAAGTAGCGCTATATTTTTAAAAGGATCAATAAATCATACAATAAGAATTGTTATTTGTCTAACTTTACATGCAGCGTTATTCAAAAAGGCAAATGGTAACCGAATGGAGTTGCATTAGCATTAAAGTATAAAATAGTTTCTCTATAAGTACACACAAGAAAGCTTGACGATCTAATATGTAGAAAATTTGCAACTTTACTGCTAACGATGCAACTATCTAAAATATTATAGAAAACATCTATTATGGGTATTCAATAGGTATGTAAAACATTCAATGAAATGTACAGTTACTCGCTTTAATATTCGGACACCGCAGTACTTTCAAGTTTATTGATCGATATCTTTGCAAATTATTAAAAATTATTCATTCTATTGCTCTGTATACATAGATAATGGAAATACAATTAATATATATTCTTGCTTTTGAGAGTATTGGAAGTTGTCACAGCCTTCGTTCCAACTCAACCCAGGAATTTTCAATTGGGTCGAAGTCGAGTGATTGCAGGGGCGGGTGTGAAACTTTGGGACAATTATACAATAAATATTCTTGTACAATCCACAATTTGTATTTGAGATAATTACCCTGGTAGAACCTAAACCTTTCTCGGACTTCCACTATTATTATCACTTTTTAACAAATTACTTTTCCAAGTCTCTAAATATTTATTTCTGTCTAAAATTCCTTTTGCAAACACTGATTCGCTAACTCCAATGGTACATATGCAACCCTATACCATTGCGATTTCTGTATTTTATGGTTTTAATACTTCATTGATTCTCTTCCATCCAAGTCAAAAACATTATGTTTACTCTCATCGGCAAGGATTTTTTCCATTTGTTGCACTCACATATGGTTTCCTTCGGACTAAATTCGAATCTAAATTCTTTAAGTGTCCTCTGAACAGTTCATAGATTTCATTTTTTAGCAGATTTCTGATACGGAGCCGATATTAACTGCGGTGCACTTAATCACGGATTTTCTATGATTTTTCTTTTCTGCTGGTCTTTGGAATCGACAAATTTTTAGCATCCTTTCTGGAGCTGAAACTCAATACGTTTCTCTTCTTTGCTAACAATGTCTGCTACAGTACTTTTCTTCGCATTTAATAACTGCAATTTCACTGTTGGTTTTCCCTTTTTTATAAATATAAATTAGAAGTTGAAGTTTATCGAAGCTCGTATCGCTTCCTTTCCGTGGCATTTTGAAATGTTGTCGTTTATTGCTGAATTTCTTGCATCGAAATGACATGGAATCGTAACATAACTAGTATGTTTACATTAGAAACGTAAACATTGGACTAAGACTACAAGATTCCTTGGAATTCGTTAAGCGAGGAATATATCATGTGTCTGAAATATTTTTGTACCGTGGAAACCAGACATTTTGTTCAAAATTGTTGTAGAATAAAATATTACAATTAAGAAACAATGGCTTACAGTTCTATTGTCGATAATAAATAATTTGACACAATAAAGATCAACAGAACTAATATTTTCATAGTTTGCTAAGATATAAATCAATAAACTTGAAAGTACTGTGGTGAGTGAATATTAAAGTGAATAACTGTACAAGGTTCTCACTAAAACTTACGTATATTAATTTTATAAAATTTGTACAGTGTACCTTTTAATGTTTCAGTAAAATGCATTTGTAATGAGAATTGTAAACGATATTATAATAATATTTTTGTAAATAACAATATTTATTTGTATATCAGTTGGCTATCTCTAAAAGGGCATGTATTAATAATTTTGTATGAACTGATCGTTATATTTGAAATAAATTGGAAGTTACAAAGTAACATAGTACTACCACACATGGTAGTTTTGTGCAAGGAATGAAAAGAGGAGTGACGAATTAGCAATAAACCGAAGCATTTATCGACGAGAATGGACATCCATGTAATATCTATACGAATTAGCAATGTACTCGCGATAATTTCTGACACAAAGAGTTAAAATAAGATCGGAGCGGAATGTTCTTTTTGGTTAGCTCGAAATTTGGTGTAAAGATGAGGAGGTCACGGTGAAAAGCGTAACAGCAAGTCGGGACCAAGGGAATCGGGGGATATTTATTACGGGGAAAGGTAAATATGGTAGCAGCCACGGAAGAGGCTGACGGTATTTCCTTTACCTGGACAGATTCCCAAACCATGATACCACGTTCTCCTTACACACCATTGCCAGACAACATTGATACCACTTGGGCTGAAGAAAGCGCCGATGCGGACAGCTTTGGCGCCTCGGGTGTTGATATCAAGTGACAATCACGGTGGAGGTCTGGCACAATAACGCGAACCAGTTCTAAACCCTTCGCGAATGTGCGAGTTTCGTCAGAATCGGAGAGCGATCAGTCGGAGCGGGCACATCAAACGCACAGCGGCGGCGGCAGCAGCAGCAACAGCAGTAGCACAGCACACCGTGAAGTATCCACATTCGCGGCAGCAGGCAGAGGCAGGCGCGACCGAACGATCGGTGAAAACGACGGACGTCGACGAACGAACCACGCGTTCATGAAAAATCTTGCATAAACAAGCACACGATCGTCCCTCCCGTTGAAAATCAAATTCCACCTCCACAATTATTCTTGCTGCGTGTATTTAATTCTCACTAGATGCTCCGAATCGAAAAATCCAGTCTCGAGATCCGTTCACATGCTCGCGTTAAAAAAGGCATCGAGTACATACTCGCTATTGTAGATTATCTACAATAAGGGTACGATCGCATGTAAGCTACAATTGCATGTGACAGCTACCGTATTGGCTGCCGTTTCATTTAACACCAATTAGAAATGCGCTTTAACCTCGACGTAAAGGTCCATTTCCACGTGATAGTAAAGTCGTGACATTTCGCTGCGTGGTGCGCACTGAGTGCGAACTGTTTCGGTGCCAAGATCACTATAGCAGTTCGGCGCAAATACTAATGGTTCTAGCCAACACTACGCGTATTAACTATTAATCGAGGCACCATGGATAATGCGGAACCAGAAATACTTTCTTTACGAAAAATAATAGTCGAAATATTCCGATCCAAGTAACGAGTACAAGTATCGATACCATGGTAGTATCGAAACAACCTAATCGCAACGCTAGGTATCGAAACGAAAGTATCGAGTATATATACTCGCTTTGCTTGCATCGATTCATTCCTAGTCGGTGTTGGTATTGAAAGGGTTATGTAAAAATGGTTGCATAGTGTTTTACAATCTCTATAAGAGCCATAATATTTCAGATTCTAAATAAATAAAAGAATAAACAAATTTGAATTCTCCCGTATGCTCTTGCATGTATGCATGCTTTAGTGAATTGACCTGTCGTTAAAAATGAACGAATTATAGATTTTTTAGTCGGAATTTATGTACTTTAAAGTTGGATTTCAAACTATCAACCTTTGAATATCTTCCTCCACGATATTTATGATTAACCAATTATTAACAATTCCTCGATTTATTTGCGAGATGATGAGAGCAGATATTCTTTAAACCTTTTCTATCACACAAAACTACTTTTTATAACGAAATATTATTATTATTCGACTAGTCTTTATTATGATACCTGTTTCAATTTCCCACAAAATCACGTACATCAAAATCGTTTAAAAAATGACAATGAGGTAAACAGTTAAAATAGAACCTGAACCTTAATGTGAATAAATATAGTTGTTTTATTACTTGTCACTTTTCCAAGGCATCGCCCTGTGTTACCTTTCTTAACGTTACACTTACTTAATAAAAATTTAAAATTGGGCTCCCAGGACCGTTTTGCAAGATTTTGGCTATATTACTAGAAGAATATAATTGTTGAAAATCTATTCTAAATTTCAACTGTAAAGCTGTTGCCTTAAAGTAATGCTCTAACACTGCATTGGTGTCAGAATTCTGTACCTGTGCTTAAAGTAGTGGTCCGTCCAGGGAGCTGTTTTCCAAAGGCGTTACTTTGTGTCAACGCTTTTCATCGTTACATAAGCCGTTTAATGCAAAAGCGAGGTAAGTGAAACAGAGCTAGACTTGTACCACTTCTGCACAAAATGGAACGAAGGTTCTATATACGATGTTAAAAAAAATGGGAAAAAGATTCGCATACACCACTTTTACACATTAAACAGCTCACATTTTCATGGTAATAAAGCTTAAATTCTAGCTATAGCAAATTCTTTTTATTTCAGCTTCTTTATTAAGAATATACAAAGATTCAAGTGTTTTACCACAAGATTTTTTAAGTGTATTAGATATTTGGCGAATGACAGGGTTGATATTTGGATAGGAATGTTCAATAGGAGTCTCATAATTGTAATGTCATTTTTTAATGTTTTTTACACCTCTTACAGTAATGTTGGTAATTGAAATATGTTTGCAGTATTACAATAAAGTGGTATAAATATGTAGAATTGAATGCCGACGTAATATTTTATAATTAGTAAGTCTAAAAAGTATGGTGCTGCTTTGTTGTCTATATAATACAACTATTTTCTTGTGTTCATTGTTGAGGCTCCCATCAGTTGGTCCAGTTGAATAATAAGTTGCCCACAGAATGATGCACGAGCTTCACATGTAACATACAGAAAATAAATTTTAGCATCTGGTATTACTTACGAAATAAGTAGTATATTAAATGATTTCTATACCGAAATTATTAGCAACATTGCAATAAAAGTTGAAAATGATAAAAATATTTTTATATCTCGCTCTCTATTTGAGGGGACATACTCGTCAAAAATTTTCAGAAAATCGATTTTTTCTACATATATCTACATATATGAAGAATACTCGGTAAAAGTTGTAAGAAGAAATTCGTAACTGTATCTATAGATTCTACCCTGTAGAGGCCAAACTTTAAACGTGTTTACCCCGAAACATGAACAAAAGAAATTATGAACCGATTTCAGAGATCTTGATAGCATTTTCTTTGTAACTGAAATCACTATCGTATCAACCTTCGATATTAAATTTTAGGGGTCATAGTTTTTCGTTGTTAACATTCTTAGGCGTAAAATTATTCCTTCTTTTTTTGGGGGGCAGGCCCACCCGGCCCCCAAACTAGTTACGCGAATGCGTGAGCCGGGAAATCACATGCGCCACGAATACTTCTACTTCTTTTATTTAGGTGCCACATTGACGCTGTAAAAAAAAACAATCACCCCCTAGGTATGGGCGTTGGCAGATCTGAAGCACCCATGATGAATATTTCCTGTAAAAATAACTTCATACACAAGTCTCATAAAAATCGGCAATTGTCATTTCATTGTTTTGCAAGAATAATGCAGTATACTATACAATAATAATTTTATTACTCACGCGTACGCTGATACTCGCGGTCATTACTATCGCCAAATTCTACAGAATACAGCCAGCCAGGCGTGCAGCTTTGGGCCTTTCACCTTACAAGATTGGGAGACCAGAGGAATAAAAAAGCATGTGAGCTAGACCACTTCCATATTTTATCGTTGATGATGCCTCGTTGTGGATGCCTCAATGGACGTCTTGTAACAAAACGGACAGAAAACGAATTACAATATGGTTTTGGGAATTACAGTTTAATTGTTCAATTAATTTTGGCACAAGGAAAATGTTCCTTTGGAACTTACGTCTTTGAAAATATTTTGATTTCGATTTTTCGATGATTACAGTATTGTCTCCCTGAGAACTCGCTGGTCGGGACTGGCGTTGAGCCCACATCGTGAGCAGAGCCCTAATTCCGAGTATTCATTTCTCGCTTCTTTCTGGCCGAAGGGAGGAGCGAGATGGAACGCTTTTCGTGCGCCGGAGTGACACGGCGTCCGAAAGACGGAGCGAGACCAGTGGCTTTCGCTCGCTCTCGTTCCATCTCGCTCTCGCCTTCGCCGAACAAGAGTGAGACAGAAGTGGTGGGGATAGCGAAAAGCCCACAGCGTGTGCACCGAAACGAGTTCACGGGGAGACAATACATACTGTATATACGTAGAGGACTTACGTGCTGCGATAGTTCTACGTCTCTCGACTCTCCTTCAGTGATATACTGATTCTGACTCCGTAAACGATTGTTACTTCCAAAGGTAAAAAAGCTTTTGTTGCAGTTCGAAATTTAAGTAGACCCCAAAGCTCTGGAATGAATTGAAAGTGCCTAACGAAACACTGTCTCTACTCTCGCGTGTGCGTGTCCACAATTTGTAAAGGGAAATGTAATCTACGGCCACTGTGCCCGTACAGCAACATTTTCTACGTCAAATAGCACTGATTCTAATGACCGCATTGCGCGCGGCCACGAAATTCTCTGAAAGAAAAGGTGATTAGTGGGAGGGGGTTTGCGGAGATTGAACGAACGTTATGTTTTACTAACTGCAATGTAACATACAACGTTGTTTTTTTTTTTTAACTTTTAGGATTTTAATTATTCTTTAAGTTCGCTAGTTTTTCAGGCCTCAATGGCATTTCTTGCTGGAAATTGGTTTTCGAGTAGAAAATATCGCGATGAATAGGAAACAATTTGAGGAATGGGAATTGGTTGCTTGACGAACCAAGGATAATTGTTTAAATTTAATAATAAAAATACATTCCACACATCGTTGACTTGTGATCGAGAAAATTGTGTGTCGCGCGAGGAATTTAGAACTCAAACATCCAGTTATTTTAGGGGAAAGAAGTTTGCTCGTCACAAGCCAAAGACGTATTGGGACGAATGATTTTTTGAAAGGACCGTTTAATCACCTCACGAAATTTCAAGGATAATAATTCGAAGCGCATGCTTTCCGCTAACGGGGTTCGTGTGTAGGTGTTACAATCGGATTAATCTCACAACATTGATTTACATAATTATTTAAACGTCATTTAACTGCATATAAACGTACAAAAGGGTTTAAAAGTAATGATCGAATCATTGGTAATCGTCTCGGGCACTACTCACTTCGTTCTCGTTTCTTCGACGATTTTACATAGTTTACGTCTCGCGTGCTCGCTGCTTGCGAACGATTCGCTCGATTTCTCGCGAACTCATACAAAGCATCCTCTTAACTGTCTCAATACTTGAAGAAACGAACCTTGTAAATCTCTATTAAAAAGTCCACTAAAAAATTTTCAATACGGACAAGGTACGACAGTAAAACCTGAATTACTCGTCCGAAAAACACACAGATATGCCCTGTTTCACAAAACTTTGTCACTGCGCCACTTTCGCGTGAAGATTTAATTAACGACAGTGAATTATTAAACAGTAGGTGGTAAAGTTGAGAACAAAATTAGTACGATTCCTGTTAACTTGAAATAACTGTATTTCTGCAGAAAGAAAGATGAAGATATAAATATCCTCGTTGTCAGAAATAAATAGATTCGTAAATAATTGCCACTGTAGGCGGATTAAATTCTGATCTTACGTAGGAAATAAATTTGAACATTTCTTTGGTCTGTATTTCTTTCTTCAGGTATTTCTCAACTTGTTCAAAAAGAGAAAAGCGAATCGAGCTCTGTGGCACTTTTTCCTTGAAATCACAGGTGACAATAATTACAGTCAATTTTGGAATTCGTCGAAAAATAAAATTCTCTAGGTTCAGTTTTCCTAACGTTTTCGTTGTAACGATATTCTCCGTTTATTTTAAAGTTAATTCACACGACGAAATAGGAGAAGAGTTTATACGTTATATGTATAATGTAAAAAATTATTTTGGAAATTGTATTTGCGAGAGGATTCGCGAACCACGAAGGCGAGCAAAATCGTGTTTCATGCAAATAAACCGACGATCTATTAAATATACATATACCACGTTTAATTGCAAATGTAATAATAATGAGCATCATTTGCATTCATTATTATTTTTGCTGAGTCAGTTTACATTCATTGATACAAATAAACTTATAATAACGAACCTCCAAATTATAATAAATTTCAAGCATCAATTTTACTTCATTTCGATGGACAATTGAAATGATCAATACCGCGGAATTATTTTCTATTTCTTTTATTAATCTCCATATATCTTTAAAGTAGCCTTGCAAAATAATGAACAAATATAATATTAATCGATAAAATTTTTTGTCTTGATTGGAAATTATTTTATTTTCAGTTTTCAATCGTATGTCAGGAAATATCAAATTGAAATCAGATTCGGCAGAAAAACTGGGCAATTTAATAAAGTCTCGAATGAAACTGATTGAATAAATTTTTATTTCTTGGAAAATATGCCACTACTCATTCACTTATCTAATTTTTTCCCGTTTGAGCACATTCGTTTGTTTCTTATTTATGGCGTTATGTTCTGCCATTCGTTTTCATTGCAATCATCGCATTCAACTGGTTAACTTAGATTCTATATACTATTCAACAGTGTAAAATAAATCAAACAACATTTACTTCGACTTCCTCTTTGCCTTTGAGCAACTTAAATATCTCTTTTAAACTTTCGATTAAGTAATATGTTAAGTATATAGAATTTAAGTAACAGCGATCGCCTGGATCTCAAAACAATTCAATCTTAACGGGGTAGTCACGCGTCTCAGGCCAAAAAATTCATTTTCGTTTGTGTCTCGTGCGCTATCGGAGTAAGTTAGATGGAAAAATTCATGTCACACGTTCGAAAGTTTATTAATAAACACACGTAGTTTCATTTCAACATATTTTATACTTTGCTTGAAAAAAATATCAACATTTTTCGGCTCGAGTCGTGAGACTGTCCCCTTATATTAACAAACCGAAGCTACAGTCGGAACATTTTTGTGATCTTGAAGAGCCAGCCAATTTTGCCCCGACTATAGTTTCTTCACACAACATGATTAATAGTTGAATAAATAAAAAACGAAGGGAAGTGTACCATACAAATAATCAATTTTGTAAAGAACGATCGATTCCTTTGGTTCTTGTATCGCAATATAATCGTCGAAAAAATACGATCAAGGACACTCGAAGGTGTTGAATCGATAGCCCACTGGTTCTTTCGGCTATTCGATAAATTAATAAGATTCTTATCGACGTTTCGTTTTAAGCGCTCGTAAAGGAGTATAAACGTTATTGCTTTCGGAATTCCGTTGTTCTAAGTAGCATTAAGTATATTACCTACGCGTTAAGCAAAGTAAACGTGTGATTATGCAGTGTTAATTAATAATAGTGTTAACGTTACCAACGTAAGGACGTACGAACTAACTTCAATGAATCGGAATTTAAGTCAATCCTTCGAGCTTCGCTGTGCTTCTTTTCTTACGACTATCACCAAGAATAGACTGCATATTCAAAAGTCCCATGCTTTTCATAACAATCTTAAATATTCTTATAAAACGAACGACAAATTTATTTATGCAACTTCTTGTAGTCGAATCCAGTCGAGGTTTTGCAAATAATACGAGAGTGCGGATTTTTTTAGGTGATTTACTTCGGTGTTAGTGGATTTAAAGTATTTGTTATCATGGAATACTATTTTTTCCAATTCTTATGGCGAATCTGTAAATAAAATAATTGCAAAAGCTCGTTTAAATGATTTCCATCGAGACAGGAGTTCAATCATTCCATATACAAGATTTAGTATATAAGACATACTAAAAAATGAAGTATACTTATATATCTTTTCTATATTCGTTGTCTAAAGTCTTATTTTCCTAATATATTAACCAAATCTAGAACTCAATTTTAAAATAGACGCCTTTGGAAAGGGAGCTTACAGCATTAGAAAAAAAATAGTTTTGAGATAGTTAAATAATAAATATTCACTTATATAATTCACTAATAATAGTCACAGGACGTATTGGACTAGATTTGTTTTTTAAAACTATTCATTGGAAAAATCTTTAATTTCTATCCAATATTTAAATATTGCTAACACCCATGGCATCATGAAAATATTTTATATTCAATAATTTAACACGTTTCTCACTAAACATATACAGAGAGATATAAAATAATTTAAAAAACAAACTTGCTCAATTAGATTTGTAAAAAAAAAGAATCTAGCAAGAAGTATCCTATAAAATGCCTTATATTATTTATAAACTGTAAAATCGTTCATACGAAAAATCCACCATGCCAGCGGCAAAAGTTCGAAAACGTTATATTTTTAACTAATTGGAAGATCTCTTCATGGAATGATTGCTCCAAGGTCTGGAAACCATTAGATCCGCGTATTTGAATAACTTTTTGCGCGCAAAATACGTTGAAAAATGGCACGGTGAAGCTCGAAACGCCTGAACACGTTGTTCCAACGAGTCCCAGCGTAGAACCGTATTTTTTTTTTAGTGATGCATGTTTGCATCAGATCGCCAGAAATCGATTACATCTCTTCCTGACGAGGCGCTAACGACGTATACGTATGTCGATGTTTGTTTCTCACGCGTCGGTTGGTTGGGAGAGACAAAAGGTTTTTCGAAATTCCTTCGGCGAAACGTGTAAAGCGTTGAATTAAATGTGGCTCTCTTATTTATTACCGCGTCTACACTGCTTCCCAAAAGAAACGCAAATGAAATACCACAACTTGCTTGGTTGGAAGATATTAACCTGTTAATTGGGGAAGACGAGTTAACTCGTTATTATTTGAAATTTTTCTTCCATTGGCAATGACGAGTTAATTCGTCATTTGAGAATTTCTTTGCATCGGGTGAGATGATCCAATTCGCCGGGAAAATTGAGTAGTTACACTCGTACAAAAACAGTAAACGTAGTAGATATTAAAATGCATATGTCTTTCGAAGCGAATTTGTTCAGGTTCATTAATGTTGCCTAAAATTGAATAAAAATTTTACTTCTGTGTAATACACGTCTGCCTCAATTATCTGCACGGTTAACGACACAAATT
This sequence comes from Andrena bicolor, assembly GCA_960531205.1. NCBI lineage: Eukaryota > Metazoa > Arthropoda > Insecta > Hymenoptera > Andrenidae > Andrena > Andrena bicolor. The sequence goes on along the minus strand of OY482667.1, from coordinate 37,847,967 downwards.
GAACGTCTCACTCAGAGTTAAATGGAATTCATTAACATTTCCAGATGGTCGAAAATTTTTAAAAAATCTGGATTATTTTAAAGATCGAGTTGTAATAAATAGAGATCCAATTAAGCTTCACTTGTATATTCGAGAAATTATTAGTTCAGCTTAAGCAGATTTTTTTTAAAGGTGCAATGAAGACGCGGTAGTACATTTAAGACATTTTCGTTCGCCTTTAAACTACGTACTATCAGTCGAGTGTGCTCTCAGGTTCGCTCTACGCACGATTATTTATTGCTTTTTGTTGCTCGACATCACCTTTGTGTTACGTAATTAATACGCACGCTGTTTACGACGGATACAACAGATAACATTAACGACACTGTCGCGACTTACATAAAGAAAAAAGGAAAGGAAAGGTTATTAACGCATTACAGAATGCATTGAAATTAATTCTTCGCGTTGCTCGAGTCACATATATTATTTATAAAAGCTTTGTCCCGTATTTCAATGCGCCCTGTTATTCCGTGGACATCGAAGTTACTTGCATAATTTCTGAGTCGTGCTTTCAGCTTCCCGCATAATTGTTCCGCCTCCAGAAATTATGCGATTTTTCTGCGGACTAATAACACCATAGTCATTGCGTCACGAAGGAAATTAAGGTAGCACGTGTCACGAGTTTCATAATGCAGTGGCACGATTGTGGACTGGACAATAATAATAATTACTGCATTTAAGGTAGGAAAATCACATCGAAATTCGTCTCCATTCACGACGATTGTTTCCGATAATTGCGTCCAGATAAGAAAATTCTCCCGAAATCGTTTCGAAATAGTTTTCGCTTATTTAAATTTAATTCTCCATGCGAGCTTGTTTATGAATCGATGATTAAACGCAGCTATAGGTGTATTCAGCAGTACAGTATCTATTCGCTAAGAGTTCGGTGTAGCCTACACGTTAAGACAGCGCTCTCCAGCGTAGGGGCCAATCAGGCGCCAGCTTCCCCTTCCAATCTTTCTTTCGCGCAGCGCGTTGTGTTCGCGGTTAGCGTCACGCGGAACCTCCGACAACGCGGACGAGAGTGGGAGAACCCCGAGTCTAGGCTTCGGGGCATGAGCGTTTAGACTCGCTCTCACCTGTGGCAAGAAAGAAGCGAGAAACGATCGCTCGGAATCGTGCCCCCTCTACGTTAAATGCTCACCGGCGGTCCCAACTCGTGAGCTCTTAGCGAATAAATACTGCAGTGAGGTCTTCACTGCGAACCCCATTTATTTTCCACCCCATCCATCAAACTCTTACGAACCTCACTGTTGCTTGGCTCACCTATATCGCGCGTCGTTCTTTTTAACAGAAATAATGAAGAAATATCCATTTATACGGAAGTGGACTATGACAGTTGATATGCCGAAATGTATCATTAAATTAGCGACTTAATTTTAATAGAAGCACAACAGACAATAGTGGTGCAGTCGAATGAAAATCGAACGGCCAGATATGGTTGCGATAATCCGCCGGCAATAACGAGCTGCCGCACGATTTTCATTGGACTCGTAGCAAGGCATAAAGGCGAAGCATAAACAAACGAAGATCCGCCACAACGATGCATTTGTGTCGCAATGAAAGAAAACGCGTCGCACAGAACGAGCGTAGACAATCCAAGCACGGTTCGTTTATACATATAATCGGAATACATAGAAACGACGAGTTCCGGTATTCGTCGCGGTGTCGTGTTAACCCTTGAACTGCTTTCAATTTCAATTACCACCTGGGCTCCTCATCTTTCAAATATATCGTCAAGAAAAACATTCGTCGACTAACAATATGGACCGCGTCTGACGTTCTTCTCAACCCCCTCTTAGGCTCGCTCAGCTCCAAGCGGTTAATCACACTTAAAAATAATCGTTTAAGCCTACGCGAAGAACATTGAAAGTTTAGTCTAGCCCTTAGCGACGAAACTTACATTCTGGAGGGCAACTTCGAATCCCTAGAAACGTTTCACTTCTTTTTTTGTTCGTTTTGCGCGTTTTTCGGTGTCCTAAGGACCATTTTTTTTTTTTGGTATTCGTTTAGCGCCTCTTTCGCTCGACTTGCAAGCTTGTTTCCACGGACGAAACGGATCTCGCGGCTGGAGGGGGTCGAGACGCGTCACGGCAGCGGAAGGGTTACGGACAACGACCAGGTTCGACGATCGTATATGCAGTTAAACAATCGGATTCGCGGCGGGTGTGCCGCGGCCTAACGAGCTCCAAGATAACAACGCAATATTTAGGGAATTTATAAGACTCCTGGAGGGCAGGGAGGGAGAAGAAGCCGCGTCACTCCGCGCCCCGCCTAGTGGCGCGCGCATCGGCGAGACGTAAAGGTGATTCCCAACGGCGCGTGGCGCGACGCACGAGACTAGTTCGGGCAGCGGCCACGCGCCGGCGCAGTTCGCCTTAACGAGGCCCCTCGCTTTCTCGTCCCCTCCGTTCCCTTCTCCCTCCCCCGTTTAAACATCTATCGAGGTAAGGACAAGTGTGGGTAATCACGTCAGGAAACACATACACCGTATACGCTATTATAAAAAATAATAAATATCATTGAAACGTGGATTACACGAGAGGAGACGCGGCGCGTCGAGACTGGAGGAGGAATTCCCTCGACGTCGGCGCCCGCGTCTTCGCTTTAACAATCGTAGACATCGACAACGATACGATATTTCTCATGTACGTGTCCTTTGTGTGTGTGTCTCTCTGTGTGTGTGTATGTATCCACGTACACGTGTTCCCTTTTTTTTCTTTTCGAATTTCGCTCCTCCCTGTTCTCCTCGAGGAGAATCGAGCGGCAGGCGAGAGGGAAGCACCTTCCATTCCGGTCGTTCCTCGCCCGCGATTCTCGCGCGTGCACGTGGAATGACGCGTAGCAGCTGAGTGCCTGTGTGTGTGTCCGTGTGCGCGCGCGCGTGTGTGTAGGAATAGATACATTAATACGTAGAGAACTAAGCTATCTATGTCATTTTAAAATACTGTCTGGATCTTTGTCGATAGAATATCGTCCTCTTTCGCCGCGGTTCTCAACGTCTCTGTACATGTTACAACGATCCCGTGGATCACGATCGATGCTCGTCCATGCGTATCCACCGCCCCCCCTCCCCCTTCCCCTCCCCCGAGACCCGTCGTTCGATCGATCGATCCACGCGATCGCGCGCGTTTTTCGTCTTAGCAAAACCTTATCTCCTATTCACCGATTTGTATATGCACGTGTATATGTTATATATAATATATATAATATATATAATACATATATATCTTGTATATACAATATATCAATTTTGTATGTATATATTATGTATATAAGATGCGGTAAAGGTGTAATAAATTAATTGTTAATGTTGTCGTTTCGTCATTTTTTTTTTTGTCCCTTTACAACTATACTTATACGACGCGACTCGTTCATATACTCTAATGATATGTATTCGTTTTGAACTATAGCGTTTAGTTTGATACGGCCCCTAAAAGTTAGTCGGCCCGTTCGCCAGCGATTCGGAACAATTTCGATCCGAGATTCGATACACCTTGCGCTGTGCTGGGCAGTCTTGTTCTGTGGAGTTGATCGTGGAATAACGCCGCTCCAATTTCACTGAACCTGATTTTCTGTTATTTCGCTGCACGATAAAACTCTGTAACAGGCGTTCTGATCAAGAACGCGGATGGTTCTTAGATTTGTGGAGGGTTCGAAGAGACCTTAGACAAGCATTTCGCGAGCGAAGATTGTCTGCCACTCGAAACTTGCATAGGAAGAAGGGAGCTACTAGAGGGAGGAATAATATATTCTTGAACTGTGAGCTTCTGCGTGGTCAAGGACCGTGTTTGATTATATTCTCAATCCTGAAGAAATCGTAAATATTACGAGTATTAAAAATCGTTCTTTTCTTCTGGCTATGTCGACTAGTATGGCTATTTAGTTTGGGACCTCGATGACGTTTCTCAGAGGGTTTCTTCAAGAGGGTTGGTATCATCCCAATTTGAAACGGAGCACAGGTAAAAAAATATATGTTTCTTGGGTTCTGTGTGTGGGAATAAATTTCAAGGAGGTTGAAGTGAATTCTGAGCTGTTGGGCGAGGTTTCTCTTTAGAGTTTTTGTCAGATGAGATACACAATGCTACGGATATAATAATTTGAAAAATTAGATGGAGCAATAGAGCAATCTAACGATAATTCTCATTTATCGAGACTCCTCTTCTAACAAGGGATTTACAACTGTGCTCACTGTGCTGCATTGTTCCGGCGTAGCAGTGGTAAGAAGAACTCTGCGCCCCTCTTCTTCTTCCCACTGGCACCTTAGTCCGTAAACCCAATACAGTAGATATCTGCTCTGGAAGTCCTCCATGGATGAAGGGGGCCCAAGGGTGCCAAAGAACGGGCGGTCCAGGACCGACCAAACCACAGTGGCAAGCAAGGAATCGAAGGAACCGAGAGAGGAGCGCAAGTGAACAGGAACAAGCATACATAATTGGAGTATCGTTTGTAGCTTCGATTGTCCAGCCATCCCCTTGGGGGGGAATTAATCGAGCCGATAGAAGTCGGCCAGAAAGAGTCGAAAGCGAACCGAGAGCGCCGAGGGGGGAGGATTTTATCGACGGTCGAATTTACTGCGCCAGGAGGCTGCGTGCACGGAAATGCAAATTTCGCTGGCTTGCCCTTTAGCGTTTTATCGAATCAATCTTCGGGCGATTAGGCGGACAACGATTTTTAACGGGTCATCGCACAATAGCCTTTTGTGCCGTGTCAAAGGCCAGCCCTCCCCTCTCCTCTCGCTCCTCTGGGAGGGTGGGACTCGCGAAAATGCGAGCTGGACAAAAGTGGCATTGCCTCACGGCGCTCTTTTCCCTCAGTTTTTTTTTCGATAAAATGTCCCATTGTCGCGTTTCCGTCTTTCCCGGCCCTCGGCCATTGCATCGTGCCCTCCCCCCTTTCTACCCTCTTTGCACCCACGCCCGACGCCATTTTTCGCGATCCCAGGTCTACGATATTATTGGCGTGTAGCGCTTGTTCAGAAATTGATTTCAGGCTTTGCTTTCTGCATACTCGCGACTCGAATGTGGGTGTTTTCGTAATGTTACTGGTAATAAAGGGGTTACGTACACTTTGGGCGCTTTGAAAAATTCATTTCCGCGGTGTTAATATTTTTCCAAATAACGGAATTTGTAGGTGTACGATTCTAAATATATAATATGCTAATTTGAGATTTATGGAAATAAGGGATGTTCTGGAACGTTAAGAGAACGATGATAATGAATTCTATTGTGTTTTCTGAATAATTCTTTAATCGGCGATTCAGGTGAAACAGAATATAAATCTTTTATCTCGGGAACAACGTTTCCTGACTCTGTATTGTGATCTTCGTGAAACTATGTTTTTTAAGTCGAAGGGTGCGATATCGCGAAAGTTATTTCACGAGTTCCATCCAAGCTCTCAGTGAACATTCTGTGAAGGGTAGATTTGGTTACAATCGAGTCCTATTTATGTGCATTTATTGTCTTTTAGTCAGAAAACGGGCAAAAGATACGGGAGGATTGATATTTACGGTTTCAGGAATCGTAGCTTTATTTCCAACTTGAAACTTATTCATTTTAATAATTTGAAAATATTGTTTACCTGCACGTCTCGAAAGAACACGAATTTATATATTCAATACGAACTAATACGTCATCAGAAAGGAGTTCCATAAGCAATCCCCTCTTTTAACTGTTCAGGTGCACGTAACCCCTTATGATTTTTTTTTATAACACATTAATATCAGCGTAATACGTCGCGAATTAAAGGCGATTCACGTACACACAGAAGTAATGAATGTTCGAGGACCGCGCGCCGTTATTCATTTCTATCTTCTTTACGTATAGAAAAATATTCTTCTAATTTGATAAGCGTCACTTTGATCAGCTAAACCTTTGACATATTTACTTCTGTAAATTTGTAACCTTCCGATATGTATTCGTACTGCTTTCAATTAAATACACTTTAAAAGATACACATCATTTGTACACTTCACATATTCCTTTACACACTACAATGGAATATAACATCTTTTGAGGTTCATGGAACAGTTTGATTACAAAGTATCGAGTTCTTTTTACACTGCGATTTCTACACGACTAAAAGTTTTGATCTAAAGATTCTCAAATTCCTTCCAACCTGTAACACATCATTTTCTGTTCGTGTCACCCTTTTTTCATTTTACGCACTTCATTCTACATTCCCGTTGGCACTAGTTTACTCAATTTTAATCTCTGCCTGGCTCATCAACATTTCAATATAATCCATAGGGGTTCGAAGAATCCTTCTCGGAAAGAATCTTCGCCGACACTTTTGATATCGACACGTCTCGCCTGAATTGCTGATAAATATTCGATTTAACGCGCCCCGTCGTGTCCGCGAAACTTAGGAGCGAGTTTTGGCCGATTCCAGCCTCGACTCCTTCAACCCCGTGAACCAACCCAGCCATGCCGCGCATCAATATGAATCAGATGAAAAAACATACTCCACAAATATTTGCGGCCGAGTATGATAACGGTGAATTCGCTTTACATCTACTTTGACCGTGCAAACCGTTCAGAGCAGCGAGTACCTACCAGCCGTCGCTCTATTTGCAGAAACTAAGCCCCGAATAATCGAGCGCGATAAACAAAATCTGCAATTTCAAGCAACTCGAACTCCGTGCGTTTCGCTGGGAAATCATCGTGGATGAAACTCAGGCTGGCGATAATTGCGTCTCTATAAACGAATTTCTCAGTTTTAAAATTCCAAAATGAATATCGCTGACGTAACAGGGAATTAATATTAGTCCCTGTTAAAGATCTACGACGTGGACTCGAGAGTTCAGTGAAATTGGAGGGGCTGAGAAAACGAATGGAGAAATTCTGCTTTGCTGTTTTGCCGTTCCTTTTCTACGTACACGAGTTGAGGAAGTATCGAGCCTCGAAACTGTGCTCCGATCGTTTCGACGATACGCTTGGAAAAACCACCCCTCGCCGCCCCGTGTCTTTTGGTTTCCTTGAACTCGGTGCCTGCATATCGAGGATCGATGCCGAGAGCACCTGACAGGCAAATTCTTGATATGTATCGTTTGTCAGCGTTGCTTATTGCTTAACGTACAGCTACGATTTAAGATCTAGATCCCTTAAACGCTATTTACACGTGAATGTTTCCGTCGTCGATCGCCGATATCAAATACTTTACTGGACGAGTACCGGTGGCTCGCGGGAGCTCGATAATGTCGAGGTTGATTTCGCACGTGAGTCGCTTTAATATTATGGAGATTTGCGTGATTGATTATTTGGATATTAGTAAATGTAACGATTTAAACTATGAAATAAATGTCGAATTCGCATTTTTGAAAAATGACTAGCGCATTATTAGGGTTTGTTGGTTTTTAAAAACCGTTTCTTTTTACGAAATAAATGGTATTTCAAATTTAGAAAAACAATTTTAGATACTAGAATTAATATCTGAAAATTTATTAATTATTTCAGTAGAAACGTTAACGTTTTGACTTGAAATCGAATCGGGAACGAGCATATTGTAGTAAAAGTTTACTGTAAAACCAATCTTCGTGGGTTCATATTTCCCGAAGAAAAATACTAAATGAAATAAAGATTTATAATGAGTAATTTTGACGATGCTGATGCTCCAAAATGAATAATTAACTCATGATAAAATATCACAACAGTGAGTAAATAATCTCCCATACGACTTCCACTGTAATAATCGTCATGTTCAAAGACTCGATGTGAACTACAGAATAGAACCGAAGTATACTTTCGATAAATTTTCACCCTGCGAGCTGTAATGTTCGTAACGCGAAATAAGATGCTGCGTTTTCCTTATCAATTAAATAACCGAATGAAAATTGCTGAAAGCTGATATTGTTTGGTGCCGAATCAAAAGAATAATTTCTCCATCGTCGCAATGATTGCCAGAACGTCGATGAATCGTGGCGAGCGAGTTAATATTGATTGAATCTCTTCGATTTCGTTTCTTGGATTGTCGGGGAATTGTCTGCGATATGGTTTTGGTTCGATGCAAGTACAAATGTGTCGATTGTTCGGTGAAACTTTCCGTTCGCCACGGCTCAACGACGAATTGGCAAAAGTAAGTGTGCGTCCCCGATCGGCGCAAACTGTTTTTTATCCTGAAGAATTCAAAATGCAAAATGTTTTCTGATAGAATTTCCCTGCCTTTTTGTAAAATATTTGATATATCGCGCCTCTCTCAACGACACCTCGGCCCCGTTGCACTGTCTTGTAGACGAAATGGAGGAGTTGCGTGTACGCGATAAACAAAGTGTATGTACATACGTCATTGATATCTTTCGATCACAGAAATATTATTTCCAAGAATCGGTCGCACCTTTTCCCAGATTCACTACTACCTGAACGCAATATTCCGTGAATCCTCTGCTATACATATGAATTCCGATTTCTTTGAATTCCACGGTTATATTATAAAACTCTTCAATAAACGATGAATTTCATGGGAATGTTTAAAATATTGGGGCGTTTCGACGTAAAAGAACTTTCGAGAAATATACTGTGATTTTTTATATGTATCCATGTTTCTCTGGAGACGAAAGATGGATAATGTTGAAGTTCTTTGTTTTGTTTATGAATTATTAAATATCGAGAAAGATAGCAAACCACTTTTTAATGTCGTCATTAATTTCTTTGAAATTGATAATAATTTTAAGCGCATTTACCTTTTCATTTGCAACAGAATCAAACACTCGTTTCATTATTGCAGCTCCCTTTTCTTCGAGATAAGAACAGCAAGCTCATTGAAAAGGTTGCATGGATAATGAAGTAAAATGGGACGCCCTGATGTAGATTCTCTCTTGAGCTTTTAGCAGATGTAAGAGTGTTAAAGTCTTGCGAATGGAGAAAACGGAAGTTACGGAAGAGAAAGTCGACTGTTATGCGTCGACGGATTAAGATAAGGCGTGATTACAGAGATAATCAAGCAGTAAGGTATTTTTAATATACTATTTTTCATTTGAATTAATGTTTGAACCACTTTTGAATAAATTCAATTTATTAAATATTTAATTGGAAGAGCCATGGAGTTCATGAAATTAGTATTCTTTACGATGTATTTTTTCAGAATTGAAATATTTAAGAATTCATTGTGGAAATGATAATTTTTTTTTGTTTAACTTGTCAAAAACAGATAGCACGCGTCAATGTTATTTATAATCTGTAGATTTTCTGACATTTTCTCATAAAAATAAATCCTCTTCGTTTTAATATTAAAACTTCATACTTTGCAAATTAATTTCAATACTATAAATTTTTAAACGTGTCGATTTTCTCTCGGCCAACGTTCTCGCGAAAGAGTCATTATAAAATAGAGATTCGTTAAGAAACTTTCTCAGAACTGTTGGACTTAAGAAGATGGAGATGAATTTTTAAAGAGAAGCAGTTTCCCAGAAAAGAGCAACTCAATTTTCCAGTTTAAACTAGTATTGTTTAATTTTACCTTCTTTTCTCTTAGTGAAACTTTTTATACAAACTCCTACTTTAAATTACAATATTTCTCTTATTCGCAAAGTCCGAAAACGAGAGAGAAAGAAAATTAATTTATCAGCAAGGGCTCGCACTGGGATTTTCAGGTTTTCCCCAGCGTTTCATTCTTCGTGTTTCCCAATCAAGCATTTAATAAGAAATAAAGTTTAAACGATCTGGGTGAAAGGTTTAATTTATAACGAGTTAAACGTGTTCCATTGATTTCTCGGGCTCCAGCCTTTATCACGAAATTATAAAACGTACGGGAATTAATGGTTAATAGTTGATCATTGAGAAACTCTTCGTGAAATTAATTGGGAACATTTTCAAATACAGAGTTTTCATCGCAGATCTCACCCTTCTTCCAGTTCTACAAAGTAATCACCTTAATCTTGCTTTTGACTTCTGAAAACTCCACGTATAACAAATTAAAAAAAAATTTCCCAAATAATAAAACACTATCGAAAAAATATAACGAGACACAAACCGTTCAATCTGTAACGCTGATTTCAGGAACCACTATTATTAGAGCATACAGGATCGATTCTCTGTAACAAACAATTCAATTATTTCACGATCTGAACCAATCCTATTATTACCTAAAATCATAAAAAAAAGCAAATAATGAGCCATAAACATTTGCTCCAAAAATGAGTATCTAATTATTCTGACATCAGAAAATTCTTTCCTCACTTGGATCCTGAAACCGCAACCCTGTACACAAGAAACCACCCCCCATTTCGTAATTTGCCCGAGAACTTATCCCTCAACGGAATGCGAAGCATAAAAGTCCCCTCGAGAAGCTGCAGAACTCCGTCCCACTATTCACAGTCGGCGTGTCTAATTTACGACGAATCAGAGTTACACTCTCGATCCACCATCGACCGGAGTTCCGTTTCGTTGCGTGATTTTGCCCCGCGCTTGTTCCCGCCAGAGCAACCTGTCTCCTCTTCCGTTTCCGCCAGAGTCTAGCCAGTGGCGTCGTCTTTTAAATAAATCAGCGCCGCTCTCGCGGGACACAGGCAAAGGAGGGAAAAGAGAAAAAGTAACGCGGAGGAGGAGGAGAAGGAGGGATACCTGGCGGCTCGAAAGAGCCCCCGAAGTGGAGACTGGAGACACACTTTCACCGGGTCCCCAACAACTTCTGGCTGGCGGTATTACCGCGGTTTAGGCGCTCACCCTGCAACCTTATAAAAAGGAGCTAAACTCGCCTTGAACCGGGTTTCGATGAAACATGGAGGGATTTGCTTCTTCGATCGAGAAGGGCTGATCTAATTTTCTAATTACTTTTCGATTCGCAGTCAGTAAACGTTCGGATGTGGATAAATTTTTTACTGTCCGATAATCTTTAACAGAGAATTCCTAATATTTAGGATCTGTTCCCCTCTGATTTTATAGTTTTTATGCTGTCGATGATAGGGTAAATGCACCAGTAAATGAACAGTTAAGGGTAATGAATGAACACTATTATAAAATTATGTTTGCAGCGCGACTAATTCCACGTGCCGGAAAAAATTGTTTGGATATGAAGCAAGAAATGAAAAGAAGTCTCTAAGTAATTAGTCGCTTACTTTAATAACGTATTTTACTGATTTTAATAAAAAATGTTCATTCACTGGTACGTGTTCATTTACTGGTACATCCACCCTATTTGACGACCTGATATTTGGGGTATTTTAGGAAGCACTTCTGGAAACAAAGCTTGTAGATTGAAACTTGAAAGGAATAGAGGATTCGTGAAAGAATATTATGTTGAAATGAGCAGCAGGGTTTTTGAAAGCAACGTGAAGTTTCTCAGGAGGACTGCTCCGAAGGGAACCCGCGTTTGGTGAAAACCTTGCAAGGGAATTTAAATAATAGACGTTATACGCTGTTTTATGTTGCACACAATGCGCAACACAGTCCGTAACATATTTGTGAGACATTTTCTTCGCTTTGCTCTGCGACAAATTCGTCGAAAGTGTCCCTTTGCGTTAGACTAAAGACTATTGTGAGAGAAACATTCAACACGAGGTTCGTTCTTTAGAAAGTCTTGAAAAGGAGAAGTTAGAATGAAGCAGATTGTAAACTGCTGTTTTGCACAGACACAATGATCATTTATTTGCTTGGGACGATTACCAGCTGCCCTTCTATTTGCAGAAACTTTTCTTTCGCGACCTTCATTCACTATACTTATGAAAAAGATTTCAGCTTTTATCTCAAAGACTTCTGATGGCTCGTGGCCTTTCCTCCAAGAAAAATAAAAAGGATAAGAAAAATGGTAAAGAAATTATTTTAGAATTCTTCGAGAACCACTTTTCAAACAGCCCTGCAGCCCTTATTATTGTCTTTGTTGATACTGCCTACCCAATAAACAATAATAATAATAATAATAGCACTCTCAAAAGCAGAACAGTATACAAAACTTATTTACCTCGATTTTTATTAAATCTGGATCACTCGGTTGAATAAACAATTAATTTCGATCTACTCGACACTCTCCAAAGCATCCGAAAATTCCGTCACTTTCGCAAATTCCAGAATAAAGCTTTATGGGCTGAATTTTACAGGGTTACCTTCGACAAACCGAAGGAAAATTCCTGATTCACGTGGATGGTGAAAGTTGGTCGCATGTCTGGCAAATGGGGGAAAATCTTGGATGGTCGTTTTTCCGTCAACGACGAGTGGGAAAATTAATTCGACCGAAGAGCCACGAACGCCGGACAGCGCAATTACTTTTAATCAGTTCTCGTAAATCCTTTGGGGTGGTTTCGAGAGTCGATGGTACCATAGGACGAGCATGTTTTATGCAAATGCCATGGGTCGATACACGTGGCCCCGTAAATCCCTTTCTTCGACGGGCTCCTGTTTTCAGGCGACTCTCGCATGTGGCGAAGTTGAACCTTGAGGAAACCTTCCTCGCGATCACTTCACGCTGGGGAATTTCCAGCGAGGCATCCCTCTCGCATTTAAACCAACGATTTCGCGACGCTGCCCGCCGCCGGTGTTACGCTCCGAAGGATCCCCGATTATTTCCCGATAGCTTCGCGCCCCTAACGACCAGATTTATTTCAGGGGAATATATTTTTACCCGTTTCGCAACGATAAACCGCGATATTCTCCCCTCGATCCTTGTCTTTAAAGAACAGATTTACAATGAAATTTTAATATTAATAATCAATTTTTCGTTGTTATGATTTTCGACTGTTAAGTTTCAAAAATATTTTAAAGAATGCAGTTTCTGTTTAAAATGCTCGCGATGAAGGGGTTGGAAAATGTATTAGCCAGCCTGAAATTTCTGCAGAGAGAAGTTTCACGAACGGTGAAGGAACTTGTATTTTATATAGAAAATCCCAGGGAATCCCTAGTATAATAACTGTAAGTGGTTTGCTATCTATAGAAGCGCAAGAGACATTTCCTTCCAGGGGAGCAGCTCCGTTCCAAGGGACAGATCAAACAGTAGTAATTTCTCTGAACTTGTCTGTTGAATTCCTCGTGGTATCAGCTGTAATGCTGTATCAGCCAACACACGTCATTCCATTTAAATCTCGAAAGCCATGACCTACGATAGTTGGCTATACTCATTATTTAACTAAAAAGCCTCCCCGGGAAAAGTCGATCGGTACATCGGAAATTTTTCAATTACCATTTTTTGGCATTACATAAATATATAAATTGGTTCCGGCGCACTGATTCGGTCACTATAATACGATTAATTTATTTATTTAAGAATAAAATAAAATGACACAGCTATTTAGCAATTAATTATAAGTGAGATCACTTTGCTTGAAGAGGGTTCAAATCAAGAACCGAAACGTCGGATTGCTTTATAATTAATTGCTAAATAGCTGTGTCATTTTATTTTATTCTTAAATAAATAAATTAATCGTATTATAGTGACCGAATCAGTGCGCCGAAACCAATTTATTTAATATTTACGGTCGAAAATTTTAATTTGAATATTATTACATAAATATATATTAAAATTCCACCCCTAAATTCTAGAAATATCAAATCTTTTTCTAGTTAAAAGGATTCGTGAGCAACGTCCTTTATCAGAGTGCTAAACCATATTGCCTCTTTAAACTAAAAGTGAATCTTGGGAAATGGTTAAAGATCGACGACTCCGTCGCGAAGAGAGCGTCCGCGAGCGTGGTTCGCCGAAGAGCAGAGTGTCGTGTTCCCGAAGAAACCAGTGTCTCGTTAAAAGTGCAACTGGACCGAGGCCTGCCGCGGCCGTTCCCCGCCCCGACACACGATATGATACGTTAATTCTGCTTTAACGACTAAACGGGAGCCCACGAAAGAGTAAAAAACGAGACGAGGTCCGCGGCTCAGCCGCCTGTCACCCTCCGTTCGCCCCCGAGTCCTCGCTCTCGTTTAATGTCTTTGGTTTCGTTCGCTCCATCCGACTCCATTTGCGGTACGTGCCTCGAAGGCGCCGCGTCAATTTCCTACTCGGCCCTTCTTACGGAACGATTCGATTCGATTCGATTCCGCGAGTTTGTCGAGGAAAAGGAGGAATGGATTCGATTATCCAGCTGGTATCGGGCCACCCGGCGCCGCGTTGTTATCAAAACTTTCCCCCGGAATGCTTTACGGCCCCCTTGAAAACGCCAGGACCTCGGACCGCCGTCGTTTCGATTAAGTCGTTCGTTCTGCCACATTTTCTCCGGAGCATCTCGAATCTACGCAGAGTAATTCTCGTCGACTTTCAGTGCCTTGCTGTTTTCTTTTGATAGTGCGCGGCTTCGGTAATGTTTCCTGCAATCGATTTTCTATCGGGCCAACCCGGTCTGTGTAATAAATTCTTTGCCACCAAGGATATGGGTTTTTCATTAAACAGAATGATTTTAATACACTTAGGTTGTTACAGAAGCGTTTTCGCGAAATACGTTCTTGCAACTCTCAGTTGGCGAATGCAGGATCCAATTGGAGTAAATATACAGTTAGTAATTAGTAATTCAATTTGAAGCTTATTAAAATAAATATTTTGAGAAAGTTATTCTCTTTTTTAATAGAAAGTTATTCTCTTTTTTAATAGAAAGTTATTCTCTTTTTTAATAGAAAGTTATTCTCTTTTTTATTGCTCGGACTCCACTCGTAATTTTCCTGTTTCAATACATTAGATATCTTTGTGCTGAAACTTAAAACCACAAAATCGAAATGAAAGCTACATTTGTCGATCAGATACATTATTAACGTCTTCCTTTACCCAACTATACCTCACATTAAATAGCAACTACGGCATTGCACTTGCATTGTAATTTCGAAAGAAATTAACATTTCAATCAAGGTTTAATTGCATTTTTGGTAATTCCTCGTCAAACGAATTCCGTGTTAGCCTATCTTACAATCTACTCCGTCTCCCTTTTCAACAGGATCTGGCCAGAGTGTAATGGGAATCACGAGGCTGAGTGAAACGTGCTCTTTGAAAGTTTCGCGAGGAAAAGTTCGAACGACGTTGTCTGTTCACCGATTAATGCCGAAAGGGAATCGATCGATCCGATGAGTTTGTTCGAGAGCAGCCCCGAGATTCCATGGAACGCGATGCTCGACGTCTTGTTGTGGCATGGTTATTAAAAGTTTCAAGAAGAACAATCACCCCTTTTCCCCGAACCAATGCACGACGATTTATCAGCCTGAATGCACCGATTCCTATGACAGTTGGTGGTGAATCGACGATGCTTCGGCTATTATCAGTCCAATTTTCGCAGAACTTCTGTTGTAGCTGACTTTTAAATATTTTAACAGGACCTCGATTATTTCAACTAGTTAAATTTCTACAACCGAGACTATTACGACGTTGGTATCCACTTACAAGGAGAAGTTTTTAGGTGTCCGTCTCCGATTGTTTTGGTTTTTGGATACGTTTTAGACAGAGATGGGCAAAAAATTATTTGAAATAAAAATGTGTGTGTGAAATTTTTATTTCAAATAAATAAAAAAACACGTTTATCTTATTTTTCGATTCTCTAAAACCAGAGATGGGCAAAAATTATTTGAAATAAAAATGTGTGTGTGAAAGTTTTATTTTAAATAATTTTTTGCCCATCTCTGGTTTTAGAGAATCGAAAAATAAGATAAACGTGTTTTTTTTTTAATTTATCAAATGAAAGACAATTTAACGAAACGAATGCTCCTTTCGATCTTCTTCTGACTACACAAAAGGTAGGCACCTACTCTACGATTGAAAGCAAAGAGATATCTATTCTACTGGTAGCATTTTACGTGTCCTCGTGACGAAATAGTTTTCACCAAGTTCGTGATTTCTCGGCATCACGAAAAGTGATTCCCTCGAACGGACAAACGTGTGCGCAATTCGTGTTCGTTACTTTCATTAAGGAGAAATAAGGGCCCCGCGGTGCGATAGGTACGAAAGCAACGACACGAAGTCTGAGGAAATTGAAGTTCTCGAAGGAAACGGCAGCGTGCCTGTCCGCTGCGATATAATTTTGCTAATTAAATGTTGGCGTAGTTTTAACGTGATTACGATTTGTTGAGGGCAAAAGTGCAGCTATTCAATTACGATGCCTCATAGTCCCGCGAACCCGTGCACGGAGGGGCTTGTGATTCGATTACGAAGGCCCGAACTTTCCCTTTTCACTTTTAATCCTTGTACCGCGTGATTGTTTTCTTTAAGAAAGAGAGCCATGTGAAACCTCGATTGGTTTTGCATTAACACCAAAGGAGTGATTCTAATTCGATGGATTATTCGTTAGATGAACTTAAAAAGGAAACTTAAGATTTAGAATGAATATTCGAAGAATTTTTTATGAAATCTTATCCACATAAATTTAAGTAATTTTAAATGTGTAGAAAAATTTGCAACCATTTCTCTTATTTACAAGTTGTGTTTTTAAATTTCTTCAGTTTTATCTTTAAATTTATTTAGCGCAGTGTCTTTTACCCATTCGAGACTGAAGAAATGGGGGAAAAATAATTTTACAAAAACTCATTTTGGGACGGTTGTTGGTACATGGATGTCGTGAGAAAGTTAATTACGAATCGAACGAACCGCGACCGCGTAAATAATTTATTTCACGCGCAGATTAAACAGGTGCTTGCGAGTGAACGAGTTTTTACATTAATAATTCTCTGTCGAGGCAAAGTCTGCAGATATCATTGGAAAATTTGTGTTTTCTTTGACCATTTGAGGGACAGCTGACCATTAAATTTCAACAAACGTGTGCACAAACGTTTCAACGGTTTCAAGTGAATCTTGCCATCGATTTTGCAAGAAATACTTGATGCACGTTGCTCGTGCGGACCCGTCGATTTACCGTGAAAGAGAGCAGACCTCTGTGCTGTGTCTACTCGGGGAATAATTTTCTTCGAATCGCGTTCGTTTGTATCGTGTGTTTACAAAGTCGACGGACCGACGGGATAAAACTGGGGCGAAATGATCGATAATAAAACACGGCGTCGTAAATATCGCAAGAGGTAATTGAGAATCGAACCAGTTTCGTTTTTGGAAACTTAAGGCATTTTCACTCGTGACCCTTCTGTGACTCATGATTGGTATTTTAGAATTTAGATATACGATATAGGTATGCATTCTTTCAGCGGAGGCTGATCTGAAATCCCCATTATTAGCAAAGCTTCTGTGATGAATTTAATTCCTTTACTTTCATTATTTGTTGTCGAATATCTCGATAGAACTGAATATTACATTTTGGTCCGTGCTCCCCGACCGTAATAATGCAAAATAATTTCTCCCTCGCAAGTTTGCACTGTTTTTAATTTTTTATAGCCCGCGTACATGCATGTTACGCTTGGACGCAAATTGGAATTTGCTGTAAAGCGGAAACAAATACGTGGAAAAGTGGAGAGTAAAGCAGCGTTATCTATAATGCAAGGTCTGTTAATTAGATGAAAGAATATTATGAAGTTGAGGGCAAATTTTTTGAAATAAACCAAGTTTGATGGGAAATCAATGCAGCAGAAGTTAACGGAAAATAAATTCCATCTATCGTTTTTCATAATTTCCAGTTTAGCGTGTATTGGAGTCATTATTTGAAAATGTTCCACTTATCGAAATTATATAACCCACATATCCGGTATACATTCTTTTAATAATATTGAACGTTCGCGCTGGAGACCATAATACGATGCTAAAGCTTCAGTTGCATAACCTGCATGAAATTAAATATGATGGGCATGAGAAGCAAGTGACATGCCATGCTGCACCGGTGTTCAATAAAAATATTGCTGTACTAAAACAACGGTAAAAAAACACCACATCTTTGTACGAAAAAGGGGCAATAATGACAATAATGAAGAAAATAAAAGAAGACATTTGTATTGCCATGTCATTAATAATATTAGATTATTATATTACAAAATTCTACCCTACTTTCATTTTTGACAGTTCCCGCATTCCATGGTCTGATTCACAAACACAATTAATTTGAAGGTAGTTCCTGAATAATCTACTATATTACAGAATTCTTTGAAATTTCGTACAAAACTAATTTGGAATACAAGAAACCCTTGTACAAAGTTTAAAATCGATTTACCGCATAGTTATCGAGAAATTGTTAATTAAAGTTGATGCATTTTAACACGGTGGCATATGGCAAAGTCAAAAAAGAGGGTTATAGTTTCAGTTTTTCTTCTGAAACAGGAAAACCATATTTAAGAAATCTACCAAAATTGGCAGAAAAGTATATCGAAGTGTCAGGAAATGAATTTAACCAATTTAATATTCTATTTTTGTAGTAGAATTATTTATATTAAAATTGAAATTTTTAAAATATATATACACGATGTTAAAAATTATTACTATTATTTCCATAGTCTCATACTACTTTATATTTATCGTTTATTGCCCAACTCTACTTTGATTAACATAGTTGGTTAGGAACTACCTCAATCAAATAAATACTTTTCGTTGTCATTTTTTTAATCCGTCCTTGGTTTCTTTCAAAACGGACGTATCGAACCCTGGTGGGAGTGTTCTACAAGCAAAATAACTACACCGAAGAGCGTGAACTTTCAAAAAAGAAGGAGTGGTTTGGTCGGGCCGGGAGCAGGGCGATCCCGCAGGCGTTTCGTGAAACTTCTCGCTATGGAGAAACGTTCTCGCACCTTACGTTGCTCTATTGTTTTGCCCATCGAAACTTTTCTATCGGACGACACGCTCGAGAGTTTCGTGTGTTACAGGGTTGGGGACGGAGGCGGGAGATGGAGAGGGGGAGGGCAAAAAAGAATACTGGGAAATAAGTATTGCAAAAGTGTCGCGGGTGGAAGTCTGACACGCAAGGGAATCAAGAAAGGTCACGTTCCTTCTTGTCAACGGGAGGGATGGCCGAGACATGTTTCTGGGATTTGACTAGAGAGTTATAGTGACTAACCTGGGACCCACTCAAGCGGTGTGTAAAACGATATCCCTGCGGGTGCAAAGTTGTGCTACAAAAATTACTGAATGTGATCTTCGTTATTTATTATTGGACTGTGCTTATTTGGTCACATTGCTATACATCTTAGGGTCTTTTACTAGTGTCGAGATAGGGTAAAGGACCCAATTACTGTCACCTTAAGCTATTTTACTTAAAATAACGAATAAATAATAATAATAATAATAATAATAAATCGTCTTTATTCACCACAAGTTACATGAATCAAGTGATGAAAGGGCGAGGTATATAATTTATAGCATAGATTATAGGTTGAATTACATAATTCTTTTTGTGTATGACTTTAAACGTTTATTTATTTATTTGTTATTTTAAGTAAAATAGCTTAAGGTGACAGTAATTGGTCAGGTGTCAGTAATTGGGTCCTTTACCCTATTCTACGTCACAGAGGTATAGCGAATAGCCTGGGACCTACTGAGTTGGTGTGTAAAGCGATATCTCTGAGGTTACAATTTACAAACAATCAAATGTGTTTTTTATTGGGTACTTATTATTACAGAGCTGCTCTTATTTCGTCAAATTTTTACGGAATATAGTACAACGGAACACAGCAACTAATATTTGGTAATATTTTGACTAATCCAATTTTTAATTCTACTTGACCGCGATTCAAGATACTAACGTCTTCCCTCTCGAAACTCTAAAAGAAACGAAGAACGTAATATAAACAAAGAGAGAAAGAAGGCAGCCGCTTTAATTAATACCAGCCGCGCGACACCCGCGACTCAGAACTAATCTCGAATGGCAAAAAAATTAAGATAAAAAATTTCCACGTCGACAACGTAATTAACGTGTGACGGAAAGACGTTCCTTTCGTGAAAATGTCGGCTGGGTCAAAGGAACCGACTACGGGGAAAATTGTGATTCGCGTTCCGCAGCTTCAAGTCCCGGGAACGCTAAATTTCCAACAGGGGCCTCGGCGAAAAAAGCCCTTTCGTGGCTCGCGTTTCACTTTCTTGTTTATCTTTTTCTCCCTGCAGCACAGTTTTGTCCTTCCCAACGAAAACGGCGCATATCTGCGTGTGATACAAATTTTCCCTCTTTAATACCTCTTTCTTCGCCATAGTTAGTTTTCTTATATATTTCATAAACGTATTTCTTCTTCCCAGCTCGTCGGCAAGGTGCATTCGTTCTATGAATATTAGTACCTACGATAGAATCTAGTGTCCGAAAATGTTCTGTGATTTTATTTCGTCCACACGATTCTGGAAAATAGTAATTACACATTTTGCAAAAGCTACAGATTTTTAATTAAGCGAATAAATCAACATTAAATTTCTATTTCATTTCAATTTTCCAGTAATCCAATAGCAAACTCAACTTTATACCAAATTGAATGGACAGAAATGATTCCACAGTGGAATTTCACAGTTAACATTGTGAATAACTTAGAAGGAAAAAAAACGATACCACTGTTATACAAATAAATTTCAGAAAACATCCAACGTGCAGAATGTATCAAGCCAATGTGTTGGAATAATCCTCATTCGCACTGCTTCTCCCGAAAAAAAAAAAAATGGCATATTGCGTATAAATTGCCGTCTCGTTTATCATTTCAGATCATAACGGCGGGTATTATGTCAAGCAATTTGTCTCGCATAACTATTTAACACGTTGGCCGCGGAGTGATTTGCGAAGAGCGAGTTGGCCGACGAGCCAGGCACTGGAGAATTGCCAAAAACGTGAGAACAGTTATCGCTGACAATGAGGGGTGGGTAGTAAATGTCAACACTTCCGCGAGCATAGCATTTAGGCGAAGTTGGATGTTTCAATTTTCTATTTTCCTGGCACACGATCCGGCGAAAGTATTTTCCGCCGACATGCACCTCGTCCCTGCCTCTCGTTGCTTATTTTACGCCCCCCCCCCATTATGAAAGCACTTCCCCCGCCTTGGAAATAATTGCACGCCAATTTTTCGAGGATGGGGAATCTCTTTAACGCGAACTTTAAGGGGTAGTCTCGCGTCTCGAGGAAAGAGAGAAGAAGTTGCTTTTTCGTGCTGTCGTAAAGACTCGAGTTTCGAAAGTGTACCTCCAAAATATTTCGCGAAAATTATACGAACTGGGGAAGATGTGGATTTATGAATAGAAAATTCTCAATTTGTGCTCTAATGTGGATATTGGCTATTTCGAACAGATGTTTTCAATATTTACTTGATAGACAGTACCTCCCTACTAAACTAACGAGTAAAAAATATCCGACGAACATTAATCGAAAAATCAACCCCGTCGAAGTTAAAAGCGATCATCAATTTTAGTACTTTAATCTACTGAGCTTCTTTATAGCAAATATCGATCTCCGATTTTCAATATCCTGTATATAAAGATTTCTCGTGCGAATACCTTTTGCTTTCCCATTACCCCGCAATGAAGCTGAGAAATTTGTTTAACGATCCGAATATGTATAATTTGGCCTGAAAGTGGTTAATCAAAAGCCAGGGAGAGCTGGGAAAAGGAAGCGATCGAAGAATCGAGCATCGACGAGATGTTTCGCGAACACTTGAATAAAACTAGTTCGCCGTTTCCCGGGGACTGTTCGCCGACGAACGAACTTCGATGATCAGAGCACCTGGCGGTGATGTTATCGAAGATAACAAACGCTGGTCCTCAAGGGACGATTGCTGTCTTATTATTATCTCAGCAGACTCGAGTCGTTCCCCGTGCACGGGCAAACTGGGTATCGCATACTAATAGCCGATTAATGGAAAATCGATCCAGAATTTTACTGTACCCGCAGCGACCCGATTAAATATAGATACCGACGGTAATGGCCGCGAAAGTTTATTTTCGCGTTCGACCAGCTCCTCCAGCGTCTCCCTGTGCCTGTAGATTATCAACGCGTTCGACGTCGCCGTGGGTGGTTCACATTACTCCGCTCGATCAAAATTCTTTTGTAATTCCTGGAGACGCTTGCGGTAGGTACACTTAACGTTGAATATTTTTTTTCGGGGGACCGTCGAGGACCCAGTTCACTTAAGATGCAAAGGGAGCAGTTTCTGATCAACCTAAATATTTTACTATGAGCTATCAAATTTAAAAATACTTCATAATTATTTAATAATTTTTTCGAATAAATTTGTATCGCGATAAACTTATTATTTGGTAAAACATTTCACTATGAGCTACATATCAAATTTTTGCGTATAAATGTAAAAATACTTCATAATTATTTAATAATTTTTTGGAATAAATTTGTATCGTGATAAACTTATTATTTGGTATTTATATACTAAACTGATCGGGAATTGGGTTCTGATCAGGAACTGGGTCCTTGACGATATTATAGGGAGTATATTACTCGTTCAATTATGATTCAAGTCGTGACGGGTGTAAAATTAATTATTGGAATTTTATAAACTGTAAATTTCAGTGACAGAACTAATATTTCTGAGATAAATACAAATAAGTTTTATTTCTGGTGTAATAAATATGACAGAATCGATTTAGGTGTGAGTTTTTCTTTATCAGCAATAATTCGTTCGCGGCGCTCAGTTGCTCCGACAGTAAGTGAATGAAGTTCGTGAAAAGCAAAAATTGATCGAACAGATTGACCGAGTTTCGTGATTCTACTCTTCAATTCCTCTCATTAACGTTGTAATTTGACTTCGGCTGTAACTTCGTCGTAGCGATAGAGTTTCAATTAAAAACGCAGGAAGGCTTAACCGTGTCATTCTGAGTTTTGTCCGTAAAAATTGCAATTGATCGATAATTTAACCAGCCGTTCCGTACTTCCACGACTTGTTTTCTTTCGCGGAACATGATTTCTTTCATAATGCGTAAAAAAAATTACGAAAATTACGAAAGTCACTTATGAAAAGACGGGAAATTATTGCAATTAACGATTTCAGTAAATTCCAGCAACAAATCTTAACTCCTAATAAGGGAAATTAACAACCTTGCCAATATAAAAGTCAAAAATTCCACAATTGATTCCCAATCCAGTGCCACGAGATTCTGAAGTTCGGAAAATGTTCCCGAATTTTATTTCGAAGTACCATAATTCGGTATTAAGCTTTTGAGAAAAAAGTTATTTGAGTCTATAGTTTATAGAAGCTAATAAAATAAAAGTTATTGGTTTTAAAAACCAATTTCAAGATGCTCGCACGTAAGTTAGAATATTAAACTTCGTAGAGCGATTCGACCACTTTGTAAACGTCTAACGATTTCATTCCACGAGTTTACTTTACGCTTTTTGTGCCGTGAAGAGGGGTTGAAAGTTTCTATCGAGAAAGGAAATTCGCCAAAGACAAGGGAAGGGCGTCCACCGAGGTCCGACAGGATCGAACTAAAAGGGTGGAATCAGGGCATCGCGATCGTCATCGTGTGAGAATGAAGACGGGGGGACTCGAAGTGCCGGAGAGGGGGGCTGAAAAACGAAGCGCGAAAGTGGAACAGCTAAGTAACAAGGGAGAAAACAGGGGTAGATGAACGTGCAAAAACGACGGAGTAACTAGCGTGAGAGAGGCTGAGGATCAAAAGTAGGGTTTTATTGCGGGCCAGACTGGAAGAGGAAAGTGGCTGATCGCGATAGATTCGCAGACAAAAAGGGTAGTTGAGGGAGGATGAGAAGTAAAGAGGAGAAACGAAAAAGCAACGGCGAAGGGTGAAAAAGGGGTGAAAGGGAAACTGAGTGCATACGAAACATCAAAGACTGAAATCTGAAGGATTCGATAGTAGGAGGAGCCTGAATGCGAACAATAAGGAAATGGGGAATAAAAAGGGGAAAATCGGGAATACGTTGGAAGTAATGTGGGTCGAACGAAATATCGAAAGAAGGTGTTGGGAGTGTTGGGACAGGGAAGGAAGAACTTGTCACGATATCATTAAAAATTAATATGGGAAGAAATATTGTGGTAATGAATTTTGAATGACATTCGAACAAGGAATATTTTGTATCAACGAACTGAATTTGCCAGGATTTCTTCGAATAACCTTTTTTATTCCAGTTAAATTTAAAAAAAAAATTATTGTAACACGGAAGTAATGCAAAATATTTATTAGTTTTATAAGTTTGTTTTATCATATAAAAGATAATGATGAATCATTTATGGGTCAGTGTAGAAATGTCAATGAAGAGGGGATATTTAAATAAAATCATTTGAAAGTAACTTTATCTAAATACCGAAATAATTTAAATTTTTGAGGCTGAGTTAGATTAACATCTGTTATATCAGTCCCTTTGAATATTTTTCTTCGCAAAGTACCATAGAGTGGGTCATATAGAAATTTTGATGTGGTAGTGTGTTAGAGAAGTTCTAATTAATTTATCAAAGCAGCAGATACATCCAGTGTCTCCTAACAAATTCAGTTATGAATCCTTTGTCCCAGAGAATCCCGAACGAACGCCTGAGCCAGCGAGATTAAGCGATAAATTAACATGAATCGGGTCAGGAAACGCGATCGTCTGCCTTGGATTCAGCGGTTAGTTTGCATTACAGAAGTCTCCGAGACTTCGAGCAAATGTAAAAGCTTCGTTTCAATTTAAACCTTCAATTAAGGGGGCCGAATCATCCTCACAAGCGCCTCGATGGGACTTCGTGAAAAGGGAATCTAAAAACTTTGAAATTTCAGTGCAATTATGTTCCAATCGCATAATAATGGAGCTAATTCGAATATTTTCAAATCAAAGCTTGATTTCCAAACCCGGAGGTTTAATTTCTAAGGGTGCGAATTTGATTTTGAAGGGTGCGAATTTAATTTTTAATACCTATGGGAATTTAATTTCCGAAATTGGAGTATTGATTGCTAAAAATGGACAGTGGATTTTCAAAGGCAGAAGTTCAATTTTCTAAGATGACAAAGTTTGGTTTCTGCAAAAGGAAATTTGATTTCCAAACATAGAAATTTCATTTGTGCAGATGGAAATCTCATTATTACAGATGAAAATCCGATTTCTGGGAATTGAAATTTAATTCCCAAAGACAGAAAATTGCATTCTCAACTTAGAAATTTTATTTCCGAGTTGAAACTTCCAAAACCAGGAGTCTCAACACCGAATGTTTTTATTTGATCAATCTTCTCGTGCTACACAGCAATGAGCACGTCGTAAACCTCGGAGTGTTTCAATGGTCATAATGGCTCAAGTGATTCTAACGATTTTCCACCTCGGGGACGCACCTTGAAGCCCGCCAGTGACGCCATCGCTAGAAATTTCATTCAGTGGTCGCCAATTTTTCGACTGGTCACGCACGTTAATTAGTTCTCCGGAGACACAATTATTAAATATCATTTTGATGAATGTCACGTGACCCTAAAGCTCGGCACAAATTTTCGAGCCTCTGTAACCCGAGTGAATTCACATTCTTTTCTCGTTGGTGAACGACAATTTTTCGGAATTACGTGTATCTCAACTATTTAATTAATCCTGACCCAATAATTAGAGGGTTCAGAGGCTTTCGAACTACTTTCAAGTTTAACCCATTTCAACCTCCCTGTGCAACCCGCAACTGCAGCCGGCTGATTTTAATAACACAGCTCTGGCACGAATTTAAATTCGACAATTTCTGTCTAAACTAGTAATCAGAAAATTATGCACTTCTGTATACCGAGTGGGACGATAACTCGCCATTAAAATATCGAACCTACGCACGTGTGTTTTTCTTTACCGCCTATCTTGAATATGCGTGTGTTTTAACCAAATATAAATTTGTGATAAATCAGAGATCGAAAATTTTCGGCCAGAAAACTGTACGGAGGCATGGAATCGGCGGAAACATATCGATCAGCTAATTTCAGGATGGCAGGAGGGGTGAAGTTTTGGATGGCGTCCCAGAGGGTGGCGGTGGCCGATGTAAAGCGAGGAAATGAATTATGGGTACAGGAACTGAATATCAACGTAACAGAGCGCGTGAATTATTTAACGATCCTATTTACCGGACTTAGCGCATTGAATTAAATTTACGTTCCAGCCGGGCGGAAAAATGATCCGCAAACAAGATTAATGAAACGACCGCGACGATTTAGGGGGTGGTTCAATCGAACCTTCCTCCCATCGCGTTAACTATTTCATGTCTACACGTGAAAATATATCTGGCTTCTTTCTTTGTTGTATTCAATTCAATACTTACAGTTTAACAGTGGGAAAAGATAATCGAGAAATGGAATCAGTGAAAGAACTTTGAAATGTTCGCCGCTTTTATAATATTCTGTTGGAATATTAACACTTTCCGCACGGCAATTTCTGAAGTTAAAATATAGTTTTCAGATACGTAGGGTAATTCCGGGTGAGATGGCTCGATCACGCTCCTTTTGCAAATATATTTTTGTCCTTTATAAAACCACTAAATTTACGGTGTGCTGATTTTTTAAAAACTGGGCCATCTCTCCCCGACTTACCCTACATTATTATTTATACTTGTTATTTATTATAGTTATGCGCGCGCGTGATTAAACGTAAATGTTTTAAATCGTTCCACGGAAATAGCGCGTTTCAAATTTTCATATCTTGTTCTTCTTTCATATTGAATTAAAAATGATGAAATCTGATTCGACATAAAGCACGACGTGACTGGAATTGAAAGAAAAAAGATGCACGCAATGTGCTAAACTTCTATCGCCCTTTCGAGAAGCTAAGACTTACTTTCCATCGTGTCACACGATTTCCCTAAATCGAAAA
Organism: Andrena bicolor; assembly: GCA_960531205.1. Lineage (NCBI taxonomy): Eukaryota > Metazoa > Arthropoda > Insecta > Hymenoptera > Andrenidae > Andrena > Andrena bicolor. The sequence goes on along the minus strand of OY482667.1, from coordinate 37,821,437 downwards.
TCTCTGGCCGTGTCGAATTACGCCACGATTCAATCGCGAGACACGTTAATGACGAAATTCCTGCCGCTTCGTAATTACCGTTTCCGTTTAAAGCCAGCAACGCTACATTGGTCGTTCTCCCGCGGCGGACCGAAATCAAAAATTCCCAGCAAACTCCGACTCCCCCGGCGCCAGCGTGACTTTAAAAACGAAATCCCGACGAATAGAGGCGAAATGAAACCTCGACGCGTAAACAACGCGCAGTCGCCCGGCGGATTGGGTCCATCAGGGACCGCGTTGTAAAATTTGAAAACAGAAGCGACGACGCAGGGTTTTCGAGGCCGAACTTTCTGAAACAAAGCCGCGCGCGAAGCTTCGAGCACCGCGGGCTTCCAAAAAGAATCAAGGGGACAACGCTGCGGGACGGGAACGAGATTTTCAAATAAATATGACGCGATAAATGTTATGCAACGCTGTTCCGCGAAACGGCTGAAACGTTAAACGAACAGCGCCAACGAGGTCGTAGAAAATGGACCTTAATGCAGTGAATTAATTCAGCAGCTTGTAGAGCGCGCCGCTACAAAGTAGTATTTCTCCCGCGGTTTTTCACGGCGCTCCTAATATCTTTCTTTCCCCTAACAGCCTCCGCGGCGACTCGGTGCCAACAGATACAATTTATTCGCGTGAGTGACGTATACAGGACTCGGCCCTTCCGGTTCATAATAAGACATAATTCACCCCCGTCGCTCGCTAACTCGACGTACACGCGGGCCACGCAGCCGGCGCGCCGGCTGAATAAACCAGCCACCCCGTTTTCCACGGGAATTTCACCCTTGAAATATCATCTCCAGGAAAGGAATGCTGTTCCTCTGGATGAGCAACTCCGGCGACTCTGATATCGAGCGACACGCGCTACTCGCGCAATGGCAGTCATGGTTTGTGTGCGAGTTCGAGGCAGAGTGAGCTTTTCAATTTTTCACTTTATTGCCCTGAGATTTTTGGGTGTTACAAAGCGGCTCGAATTTTTATTTCAATTTTTAGGGACTTCGGTTTTCAACACAATTTTCAGCAAATATTGTCTTAAAGGAAATAGTGGTCACTTCTTTTTAATCGGCTTAAAATTTTACGCGTATAGATTCATTCTGATAAAATAAATAAATAATATCAGTAGTTTTAATAGCAATTTTATATTTAGGGGGCAACTGTCCCGGATTTACTTTATACCTACGCAATGAGTCTATTTATTAAATTTCTATGCTTTGACATAGCTGTATAAAGAAAAACTTTTTTCAACATATATATATATTAATTCATCATATCGAATTCGAGGTATAACACCTCGAATTCAAATAATACTTTATGAATAGAATGAATGTTTTCCTATCTTGAATGAATTAATTAGATTTTCAGGATATTAGTTAAATAATATGTCTTGTTATATAAACGATCAATTTTGCGTTTTATTCGATTGAGTGTATAGTATAGTATATATATATATTTTAAATCTAGTTCCAAATCTAGATCTATATATACAACATCCTACACAACCACCTAATAATACTTACAATAATATAAAAAAGTTTACAATAATTTCTGTGTCATCGAATCTCTTTTATTGAACTTGTCAAAGAAGCTTATTCAAAAAACACTATCATTGGAGTTTGTACTGTAGATGCGACTCATCAAAGGTTCCATCGATTTAAATCAACAGTTGCATTAAACCACTGCAACGAAAGGTAGCTGAACGTAAAAGTGTCTGGGTCTCAGTGAATTTACGACGTCTAATGGGTTCGCTACACGAATTTCTAGGGTGTAACGATCGTCAACAGGAAGCGCCATCAGCTTTCATTTATACGCGCTCGGTGGACATAAAGTTTTCGCCTGTGATCCTTGGAATGATACGAGGCTGCGCCGAAATTGCGACTTAAGCAAACTTAGTTGAATCCCGGCTGGATCAAAGCTGACTACCGGTGTCTGCAAAGACTAGCTAAGATCAAGGTTTGCATGTTGCTTTGATTAGCTGAGCGGTGGATCGGTTAAGTTGTTAAATTAACGTCTGCTCGGAGCTTATGTTTGCATCGCGATCATCGTCATCTGCAAGTAGCTTCGTATATTTGCAATTTCTTGGAAGATATCAGAAAAAAAATTATGGTAAATCAACGTTTCAATTTTGTTATGGTTTTAAGTCTACGATATCGATCCTTTATTCTTAGATGGAAGTCGTTAATATTGTTAGTCTTCAATTTCGTTAAATTTTATTCCATTAGTTCGTTGCAATTGCCTTAATTGTAAAATGTTTGTTTGTAGCGCGACGATGCGTTATGGATACTGTCACCTATTTTCTATCGAGTGTATTTTGTAAATTCGATTTAATTGTGATTGAAAATTACGAGAGAGTCACGTGCAGGCAAAAAATAGAGGTTTATGTTTCATATTTCATTTCAGAATCTTCAATATTGCAATCGTGGGTTTTGTTCTCAATTTTTTTTCTGTAAAAAATTCAGTATGATTCATTAAATAAGTTACTGAATGTTTCACGAAACGAGGAAGCAGTTCCATTTATTCCTCGCGACGCGAGTTTCTTTAATTTCATTGGCCTCACTTTTATGAGTACCCAGTATCTCTTCAATATTACATTATTTTGTATTTTAGTTGCGAATATTTTCATTTTAATTGAATTATTGATGCTCCATAGAGTATCATGTATTATAATATACCTTATCTTCTTTACTTACAATAATACACATAATGTAATTGTTTCTAAAAAATGGTACAATACCGAATCTTTCTAAAATCATTAATTCCTAAATGTTTATATTACGTTTTATGTACATTAGAAAAATTTACTTTCTTGTATCACACTTTTTGATATGTATGCGTTACAGATATGTATTTCAGGTTCGCAGCGTGATAACAAGTCACTTGCAAATTACTTAATATAATTTAGCGAGAAAATGTGGCATAACACTTAAATTAAGGCATTCTGAAAGTAATTTCGACCCCCTCCTAAATATATATATCGCAACAGAAGAATTCTAATTAATCATTCTCATTAATATTTCGCAATTGGGAAATCATACCACTTTTCTGTACAAGTATTCTCGATTTTTAAAGCTCAGATAAAATTGAGCACTCCGAAGCTTTCCCCTAGTCGAAAAATACTAGGTAAACAGCCCGAAAATTCTATTGCAACCGATTCGAGAGGATTTCGCAGTACCACGACGGAATTTGACGCGGATGATGCACGAGACCGCGGAGCGGATTTGGAGCGAATTCGGAGCGGATGTTTCCACGTTTCCACGTTTCTCCCTCTCCCTCCTCCCTCTCCGGCTTTCTCTCGCCCTATCGCCACGATATCGAGCGCTCTGTGATCGAAATTTAACTTCTGCCCAGACAGAGCGATATTTATTGCACGGAATAACAGGGCGCGCCGATGCTGCAAAGCTGCACTTTTCACGGCTGCCTCCGCGGATGCACGACTCACCGACGCTGTAAAGCGAATTATTTATGGCGTATCCTACCTCGCCCAGGGCTGGGAGACACTTGTCTCGTATCTTTCATCCACTGCCACTCTCCACGAAATTAATACGTAATGAGACTTAAGTCGATACTGCTGATAATCCCACCCTTCTAACGCAACACCTACGCGGTGTCTTAGCCTCTCCTGACTTCCTCGTACGACTGCAGTTTATTCTGGATTTATCGCGTCAACCCTCCACGACGACGTGTTACTTCGAGGTTTCTGGGTTTTACATTGTAAGACTGGTTTACAAAAGTTGCTCATTCAAGTATTCTAACGTACTTAGATATAAAAAAAACTTTGTTTTATAATAAAGTTTTTATTAAATCAACTTGAGATGCACCTGTCAATTTATGTGGAATATTCGTTGCATAAAAATTTTGATATGAAGGGTTAACGACGAAGATTCTTTGTATTTCGATTTGCATTTATGGCACTTTGCTAAAATTGCTGTAAATCGAAGTAGGGTTTCTGAAAAACGAATTGTGTTTGGAATATTCCCCTCTAGATTCTGTATATAACAAACACTATGTACAACTAAAGAATGAAACATTATTAGACGCAAAAAATTCCGACTTTCTGACACTTTGAAATAACATTGAGAAAATATCCACAATTTTTTTAACACCATCTATAGATACTTTCGAAGCCAAAGTAAATTTTTGCATCAACAAAGACCCACTTCACCAAACACCATGAACGAGTAATACTGTCTCAATTAAGTAGCTCAACTTAATGCTTCGAGGATTTGAAAAGCATTCGCAGGAACGAAGCCTGAACGCTGCCAAAGTTTCCATGCGGCGAGCTGATTCGCAGTTGACTGGATTCCGAGTTAATTTCTTTCCCCTTCTCGAAAAGTAAACTGCTCTTTTCGATAGTGAGCGCCACAGGACACGACCACGCGAAACGATCGCGCACGATGATTCCCGCAACTCGAAACTCCGCAATTCCCACCGATATTGACTCGTAAGGTAGATCAATTTGCTTTTTATTACGCGGCTGCTCGACGAGGCAATACTTACGTATTTTCGTTAACCCAAATTACCGTTTGTAATGGGATTTCCACGGGGTTGCGCGAGGAAAGGAAAGTACCGGTGGATTTCCAAGGGTCTGAGTCAACTTTTCCCTTTACTGCGAATAGAAATGAGCTCCCGATCGAAAAAATCCGGGATTTAAATACCGTGGGAAATATACAAGGTGGGCCTGTAATTGATAGTGCAATTAAAAAATGGTGAACCTGCATGTGTAAAATAATATTTTTATTTTCGCAAATGTAAAATAATATTTTTCGATTTCGGGCTTCGCGCTCGAGAGGAGCTACGATACGTTTGTTACGTTTTTAAAAAATGGCTTTCTGAATTTTTCATGTATTTTATGTAATTTAAAGGGTAAGGGAGGAGAGTTAGTAGAAAATTGTCTGTTGTTGGTAAACGTAACATTATAATATGAAAATGTCAGAGTAAATATGTAGATATAATACAATTGAAAATGACACAAATTTTGGTGTACAAATGTTTCTCGGTGCAATAAATCCAAAGCGTAATTTCAGAATTAGAATAAGGGAGCAGGAAAGTTCGCCAGGGGACGTTTGGTAAAATTCGCGGCGATCTTTCTTCGCCCTATTACACACGTGTCCGATCCGTTCATCGAAGCATCAACGTCCCCATTTCTCGGCCGATCGATGGAATTTTCCCGTCAGAATCTCCCACCCTCCTTTTTTTTGTCTTCCGAAACAAATGGTAAATTTTATCGCGAAGTTTTATCTCCCCGTGATATACGGGGCCCGTCCCTTATTTCTCTCTTTCCTTTCTTTTACCTGATATCCCCGCTTCAATCTCGTGCCTTGGATATCGAAATAGGTGTAGCCATCGGAGGATCTGCGATATAAGGTCCATTACGGTGACTCGAATGGAAACACCGACGGGCTATCTGTAGATTCGCGTTAAGGCGAGGAGGAAGAGGGATGCCGTGGACCGATAGATTCTTCCGAGAGTCTCGCCTGCTACGTTAGGTAGCATCGACGTGCGTTCGAATCCTTTTAAATCAATAACCTCTCTGCCTTATCTTCTGGTATGGTTTCTACAATCAACTGATAGGTACAATATTTTCTTAAAATTCTGTGCAGCGAAAAAGGGTGAATTTTTTCTGTCAAACTTTCCTCCGCTCTTCTTCAGTTTATCACGTCTGCAAAAACAAAGACTAGGTGTCCTAAGTTCGCGTAACGTTTTCTTTCATTTTCTGCTGTAGATTGACACTGTATGTAGAGTAATTAATATTGACACTATAAAGGACGCGAGTGTAGTGATTTTATCTCACATATAAATTATTTCAGAAATTATTCAATGTGTTGAATTCGATAGTTGGGTGTAATCTAAGTTTTCACGTACTTTAAATACAATTGTGCTTGTTGTTGTGTTTTGCAGGTCGATTCATAAAAGTGTAACAAAGATCATCCAGAATCTCGTTAATGGAAATTTAGAGGAAAATTTGAACACTTTTTTAATGTATGAAACATTAAAACGAATGCGAATAAAGTTATCAGATAAATAACAATATTATTATCAAACTCCAGTTGTGTCTCATGATTATGCATTTGCATATTGCTTAAAAAATGCACTGAACAATATTTATTCATAGTGCAAAAAATATTTCAGAATTTGCTTCTATTCTACTTAAAGTTATTAAATCGTTTCGTTTCCTCATTTCTTAAAAGCAGGTTTCCTCTCTTAAAAAGACGTTCTCGCATGACAGAATTAAAAATATTTCATTAACAGGTTTTAGAGCAACTCTTTATAATGAAAATGGCAAGGAAACCTATGCAGTAATAGTAAATTCGTAAATTTTATATTATGAAATTACAGAAAAACTTAATGTCGGCTACTCGAGTTGCCTCTGACTTATTACGAAATTCTGAATGTGTAAATAATAAATTCTTCGAGATTGTTAAGCAAAAGTGACCCCAGAATTTATTGCGTAATTGGATGAATATTTAAAAATTACTTCGCAATCAATTATCGTATTTATTACGAAAGAATATGATTCGAGAATTCATTTTCAACCCATGATATGTATACCAATACTTCTTATTCCATAGTAAAGTTATTATTGCCTTAACCCCTTTAATAATTCGTATAATTATATATATTCTATAAAAACTGTACTTCATTGTATCACATTTCTTGATATGTATGCGTTACGCGTTTCCTCCCCGTACTTTCACAAAACTGATATGTGTGTGCATTTGTACAAATGCCGTGGCCTTACAGTTTAAAATTTTTAACTCGCTAACACTCCCTCTCAATTTACCCAAACTCCCTAGATACCATGGAACCAAAAAGTACTAAACTAAGCATTCTTTTCATACTTCCAATCAATCATTCTATACATATGCATGTATGTATATACACCGTGCATTCACTACCAAGCGAACATCGATCGAACCAAAGCTAAACACGCAAGAAAATCCCGACCAACGGTCCCAGCGTTTAATTTCAGCCCTCCTTCCCCCAGAAAGGCTCAACACACCGAACCACAGCCCTCGACGTGGCGATTTATTCAAGTGAGTCGTGCATCCCTTCGTAAAGACAAACATCATCCCCCCACTGTGCAACGCGCGAAACGAATGTTACTAACTAACTGGTCGATCGGAGCAACGAAACCCAAGATCACAGAGCGGCCCCCCTCCCCCTCCCCCAACGGATCCGTTCCCTACGGGTGGCTCTCCCCCTGTACACAATAAGCTTAACGACTCGATATAACAACTTCCAATGTGGATTATAAAAATATTAAATCTTCTGTAATATGAACTAGTTAACCTATTAATGATATGTAAACTCACGGACCAATGTGATCCATGTGACGGGGGCCTGCGGGACGCTGCGCTCTGGGAGCATCAGTCCATCTTCTGTTCCCCAGGAGCAGTCGTTTCGCCGGACCCACGTCTCTATTTTATTTTGGCCGGCGTTACTGTTACTTCGTGTGAATTGTATCTGTCCTCGTGTCTGCCTCTCTGTACACGTATGTGTGGGCGTGTATGTGTGCGCGTGTGTGTGTTCTGTAACTGTGCGAGTTCCCTTTGCCTGTCTCCCTCTCTTTCTTTCTGCGCGTGTGCACGCGAGCCTACCATGGAGCAAGACGTGCGGTCTCGCGCGCAGCCACGTGGAGGAACGGGTAACAGCATCGATGGATCATTCTGCTCTCTTACCAGAGATCGATCGACCTAAATGCCCCCCCGCCGTACAATGTGCTCGAATTCATCCGCCACCAGAATCCACGGACAGACGTCCACCCTTCCCCTGAGTAACGACCCGAGTCTTCACTCCCACGCTTCCAGCCCCGATTGGACGCCCCCTCTGGGATACACGTGGCCCGTGACTGATACCAAGGATCGCCCGTCGGAATTCCTTTCCCTGTCCTCCTCTATTTCTGATACCCTCCCCCGTTCGACCAACGGCCGATCCATCGGGCCACTAATTCTCCGCTTTTGTACCGCCGATCGTCTCGTTAGCCCTTTCGAGAAGGCTCGATCGATTCCACGCGCGCCGTTAATCGCGCGCCCGAGGGCTAATGAGTCGTTCGTTGAATTCTGGCCAGAGGATAATAGATCGATGCGAATGCTACTTGGGAATACTTGGGAATTGTCTGGCCCAAGTGGATGGGAGCTTCGATTGCAACTGGATCATTTGGAGAAAGAAATTATGGGATTTCTGTTGCGCTTTGTGCATCGGGGTGCTTTGGTCTCGCCAGTGTTAGACATCTTCGAGGTGAATCTTATTACTGTGCGTTGGGTATTGTGAGGAAGGGGGTGGCGAGGATGCTTGATTTCTGCAGATTTTCAGTTAAAAGGAAACTGTACTTGCCCTCGAGAGTGCTTAACGCAGTGAATGCGACCAAGTGATGACTTTGTCCCTGAGATTAGCTCGATTCAACATTGCTTTTGTACTGAGACGAATTCGTGGATCGTTGAATTTTCGTGGTGTGCCTTTGGGTAGCTAGCTCTACAGTGAAATTCTCTCTACACCTGAGCCTTCTTAATTTCTGATACGGTGACCTGTTAGCTAATCGGCTATTGTATTACAGTACCTATAGCCTCTTGATATATTCTGCTATTAAATAATAAATGGAACCCCTCTGTGGCTCTCGTTTCAGTCTTGTCGCCATATACGACCGCATAGATCTTAAGCGATCACAATTTTTATTCCAATCCGAATCACAAAATGCAAGCCCTTTAACTATACAGTTTACTTAACAACAGGATTGTTGAAGTAAACGTTTACTATTCTGTAAATTTCTGCTTTGAACGTGCCGCAATGATCGTTAATTTCGCGAGGATGGATGCCAATCTAGTTGCTGGATTTTAGGGATGAAGTCTTTTGAATGGCGACGCATCGACCGGGGCCAGAAATCTGGTCTAGATGGGGCGGTGGAACAGCGATTCGAAGCAATTAGCACGCAAGGACGGGCGACTGAAACGCGAACGCAAGAGGGGACTCAGGATCTCCGATAATAATGAAGAGTCCTGGGCAGAGCGTATATCCATTAAACTGCATGCACTCGATTTAATGGCTTGACTCGTTGCCACGAGCTCTTCACCGTCCACTCGAGTTCGCGTGCTCGAGCGCCCTTCCTGGAGAGCCCGCAGGATTGTTGCACCCTTAAGGAAGCATATCGCGCCTTTCCATTCTTTCACCCTGCCATGCTCTGCCAGAGCTACTCGCTCGGCTCTCTCGCGTGTCGTTAACGAACCGATAATCGACTACTAAAGGTCCGTTCTCCTCGGAAAGTGCATAAAATAAAACGTGAAAGCTGAATAATTAGTTCTCGAAATCAAGATCTCGTTAAAAAATATAGCAGGATACACACTTCGTCCTGATTTCTGTTAAATCTTGCCCGGATTGATAAATAAATATCCTAATCTTTCGCTTCGAGCACATTGTACAGTGACCTAAGCCCATCACCATCGAGCCGTTACCCCATTTTGATCTTACAGCTAATCAGTAAAATATAAAAGGTACTCATCCTGATCAGCCTTAATTCTCTCCACGACGAGGTGTGCCAGTTACCGATGAAGCATCCTGTCCCCGAAGAAACTTCTCTGTTTGATGAAACGGCACCAGCAACGATGCGCTTCCAGGCGACACAGTTGCAGATGCGCGACTTCTCGAAGGATCATCTTCAGCTCGATGACTCTGAGCCACGAAGACACTTCCTCCAGCAGCGAGTACTCGCTTCCATCGCCAGTCGAGTCCTTCGAAGCCGTCTCCTCCCCCCGAAGCAACGCCGCTCATCCGTTCGCGCCAAACACCCCGGACGATGTTCCCGCTAATTTCGACGAAGTTGCTCGCGCAATCCCCGCAGATCGTAATTCTCGAAAGGCGGTCCGTGGCAATTACAAGGTTTCTTTAATCGAGCGAAGCAGAGGAGAGCTCGCCCGTGTTGACTTTATTCGAAAGTTCCCTCGGGCCAGCCGAGTTGCCGCGACTCTATTCCCGTCCCTGGTCAGCTAATCCTCTTCTATTATATCCGTCGGGCGCGGGCAGGATTTACTCTAGCGTCGAGCGGGGGATGATCGCGAGATTCCTTTTCGTGAAATTACTCCGGGGGAGCGGTGGAAACTCGCGGATGGTAGCGATTAATATCTTCGGAGGGGGAGCGATTCTTTCTGGGGACGCCGGGGAATTCTTGCTTCAATCTTCGATCCATCGTGGCTGCACGCGAGGCTCTCTGTTATTGGGTGAACGTCCGTCGAACCACCTCTCTACGACGGTTATTCTTCGGGCCAGCCGAGATCCTCGCCGACGAGCTCGTAGAACCGTTGGTTGTGTTCGTTGAAGAACCTCCTCAGCTTGGTGACGACCACGGGGCTGACACGCGGGTGCCGCCTGCCTTTGCTCTCCTTCAGGCATTTCTCGGAGGTTTCGTTGCGCAGGCAGTAGAAGCCCTTCGTGTGGTTGAAGTAGAAGTTGTGCCTGCCTATTCGCGGCTCCAGGCCGAGGAAGCTCTCGATCCTGCGCAGCTGGGGCACTGGGTCCTCGATCAGCTGGTCCCCGTTCACGATGAGGATCTGCTCCCTGGAGAACACCTCCAGCCACCTGTGCATGTACGTGTGATAAAGGGAGATCGCCACCGGCCTGTAGGACTCGTTTATGCTGCCGTCCGGCCGTATCACCAGCTCCTCGAAGCTCCTGCTCGCTTGCTGCTGCAGCTGCTGCTGCTGCGGCTGCTGCACGCTACGCGGCGTGCCGCTCGTTACGGTGGACGCGGTCGCTGCGTGGGTGCGCAGCTGTGTGTAATCAGATATCGCCCTGGTCACGGGCTCGCGCACTATCAGCAGCAGCTTCACGCTCGCGTTCATCGCGCGGATCCTCTCAGGCACCTGAAACGCCCACCAAATCCCGCCAGTCTCTTGTCGTCCCGTTTTGTGGATGATAGAAGTAGTTTCTTTGCTTGTGTTGTAAGTGTTTGGAAATTCTGAAGCAGATCTCTGTGTAATTCAGATTCAGATGCGGATCTTGACTTTATTTCTAATGGGTATATTTTGTTTCTTATTATTCTTTTGCAATGTTTTTTAATGGGTCGTTTAATAGTGAGTAGTATAATTAATATGGTTTTAAATTTTCTGTAGGTTTTGTGTTTTAAGCTTAAGATGGAACTATGGATTGGTAGATTTAATAATTGTATAATAAAAGAGTTATTCTATGGGTTGATAATTTTGTGCAAAATAAAGATCACAAAATTATGGGATATGTACTGTGTTTAACTAATGACTCGTCATTTTGAGGGTTGGTAGGTTTCTGCAGAACTACAATTGCAATTAAAAGTAACATAAACTTTACTATACAACTCCCAAAAAATATTCTATGCTGTACCTAGGTATTATATATAACAAAAGTTGTCCTCGAGGGACGTTTCTACAAAATCGATTTTGTCCTCAATGGGTTGAAAACGTTTTACCGCTCCTCTGCGAAGCAACTGTCCTTCACCACTCACCTCTGGCGTAACGAAATAGCTGGGGCTCTTCTCGATGGTTATCTGCCCCCTGAACGAGTAGGGCATCTTCCGTCGGTACCATTCGAGGCCCTTCCCGTAGTTGTCGTCACGGTCGAAGAAGTGGACCTCGCCGGCGGCCTTCTGGATCTGCGGATGGAGGAAGAGCATCTCGAGGAGCGCCCTGGTGCCGCACTTCCTCACGCCCATGATGATCGCCTGAGGTAGATGCCGACTGGTGCGCGGGAAGTGAACTTTGCTGGAGAAAAGCAGGGGCGGCGTGGCACGAACTTCAGAAACAAGCTCGACTGCACGGCCTTCGACGACCGAAGCCGCGTGCAGGCTGTACACCGCGCTGTCGTAGAGAATGTGGAAGGTCAGAAAGAGGGAGAGGAGGACGACCGTGAGGAAGGCAGCGGCCATCTTGGGTCTGGATATGCCAACCACCAGGATGCAGTCCGATGTGTCGCCCTCGGCCGGCCTCATGGCAGAGCGGGACATCCACCTGCAACAAATGTTTGCAATTTTATGGAGGAAACGGTGTCAAATGGCAGTCAAGCAATTAACGGGATCGTCCGTGCACCAGAAAATAGGATCTAGATAGTAAAATACAACTCTTTGTAACAGAACTATGTTATTTTTCTTACCGTTTACAGTTTAAACTCTCCTTTGACGACTACTGTATTAGCTAAGTGGGGAGCGAAATAGATCCGTATTATAAGAAATATTCATATTTTTTTGTTCATGTGTGATGATCGAGTGTTGAGCTTTTTCGCCCCGACTAATGCTGCACCCATGATGTAGAAAAGGGATCTGTGCTTATAACTAGAAACGCTGGTGTAATTATTATTATCCAAAATTACGTTCACGAGGTTTGCGAGCCAGTTCTGACAACTTCAGCGGGAGAACTGTTAAACTGGTAGAAACTTCCTCGAACGAAAATTCCCTGTATTGGTAGGAAACGTCAAACTAATAACACGTATCTGGTACTACTCCTCGGTTAAAAACTATCGTGGTTCCACTCTTATGTGTAATAGTTTCGTTTGATATTTCTTAGCAAAATCAAATTAGATTCTTCCCTGGTAAACGTGACTTTAGTATCTGCGCACTGTAATTAATACTACGCAAAGTAATTCTACATAGTAATTAAGAAGATCATTTTTCGCGATAACAACATTGAAGTATCAGCAACAATTACTAAACAAGGTACTCCACGATTTGGGCTGAGAAATAATTAAATACATTATTTCTATTCCTTATACTTGCCCAAAAATTGCAGGACTTCTTAGAACATATAAAATCCTGATGTAAAAGTACACCAAAAAGTCTTCTACCGTTTTGGGATCCGAAGCTTCGTTCTCGAGATATTAACAGTTGAATATTAGCGGTCCAAGTTCCAGCGCGTGCAGTGACGTCACTGCTCGGCGCTCAGCTGTTCCAGCTTTAAACTGCGCGCCTCGGAACTTGGACCGCCAATATTCAACTGTTAATATCTCGAGAACGAAGCTTCGGATCCCAAAACGGTAAAAGACTTTTTGGTGTCTTTTTACATCAGGATACTGTATGTTTCAAGAAATCCCGCAATTTTAGGACACCCTTATATCTTATCTTCTTTCTCCTATATTTTGAGAGCCTAGCAAATGAAGAGCTCCCAAGGATTCCTTTCCTCGCATTCCTTTCCAGCACACCAGCTCCCTCGCCAGTCAACTAATTTCCAACATACCCCTACATCTCGAATGCTTAGTTCGTGCATCAACAAGCGCTGATGATCATCGCATTCTCAATTCCTCTTGACAGGGGCTACAAGCGTTACCAGATTGCAGCGTCTCCCCTTGAATTCGGTGGCACGCAACGACGCCATTAGCGGCACACGTGTCGCTCGTAATTTATTCTTTCCACGCGGCGAGAATGATTAAGACTGGTGCGCTTACCGATCATTACGTGCATACTGATAAGAGCAGGTTACAGTGGGAGGAGGGCACGGGAGCGTTCGCGCGTGCATAATGCGCGCCACGAGCTCCTCGGCGCAGAGATTCTCCATCCCTTCGAGTGTTCGGTATCCTCTGGGATAAGCAGCATCCACGAAAACACCAGCCGGATTTCCCGTAGCCATTTAAGTATTTACTGGAGTATAATGGAAACGCGATAGAATAAGTGGAGCCGAGCAAACGAGACACAGCGGGCTCTAGTATTGTTCTCGAGTTGCGTAACTACGAATTCATTAGGTATGCCGTTGCTTCGGTATAAACAAAGTGCGCTAAGTGTTTGCGATTTATCGTTAGATTTGACAACTTCTAAAGCTTATACTGGTCCGATTGTACGGTCGGCTTGTAGATATTATTTCTAGTTATTTATAATGTTACTGCCGATGTTATGTGACAGCATACATCCAGTTGCTAATTAATGATATTTTGTCGCAAGTCTAATTAATTATCTCGCACGACACGTATAACGATGCGATATTAAAACTCAACTGTCAATGTGGATTATTTAGTCACCTTTTACACCAACTGGCTTTAGCACAATATTTTCCTGGCCATATTGTTTAAGACAATATAATAAGACCTGTGATAAATTAAGCCCCTTTATGAACACAGCCTTGATTAGGATTTTCCCTAATGGGATCTCCGAGATCAAGAGATTATATTATTATGTACGTGACGTAGAACTAAAAGACTGTTATGGATGTATACTAACAAATCACGAAAACTTTTAAATTTATTGCCGAGATTGTATAAAATTATCGTTAGAAGAAACAAGGCGTTTTTTGAGAAATGTTGGAATTTAGATTTGATTGATAAATAATAATACGCCATTCTGCTGGTCTTATCTTTGGTTTTATCTGCGTGTATGTTCAGACATTTTGAATATAGGTATCTTTGATAATTCATAACTTACTGCAAAAAACAATTCCCAGGCTAACTTAGTGACGCCGATTCCCACACTCGTATCCTTTTTTCTCCTTTTGCGATGCAGCACTATTTCACTAATAGTTTCTTTCGTAAAAATAGAGAAACATTTTTAAACGCGAGACACGAAGAGAGGTGAAATGTCTAATACAATTAATTCAGCGAACGGCTTCACGAGGTAAGGGGCTCCTTTGAATGATTAACGGAGCGACAGAATTAATAGCGGCGATATTCTAGAAATTGCATCTCGAACACGGTGGCGTTTTATCGATACTGTTGGAAACAATGAATCAAGTGAGGAAGCCCGCATGCACTCTTGCAGAATGAAGGAATCTTTCGGGAGGAAGAAAGTGTACACCAGATAAGAGTAATCACGTCGGAAACGCTGACACCAGCTGCGCGATATAAGTGTGTGTGTCAAGGAAGATTAATTAATCATTTTCGCGCGTATATAATTGTAGGGAAATGTGAATAAAAAGTGTCTGCGCATCCGTCGCAATAACATTCATGGAAACCACGAGTTTTAAATTTTTTTAAATTTTTAAAACGTTTTAAAAAGTTTTAAAATTTTTAAAATTTTTTAAAACGTTTCAAAAAATATTTAAAATTGTGTTAGTTAAAAAGGTGTCCGCCACGCGGTCGACTGGTAAGCTACTTAAGAGTTGAAAAGCTGTATAGCAAGTACGTGGACACTTTCGCGTCGATAAAAGAAAAAGTACGAAACTTATGACAAAGTCGTACGTGATCGCGGAACTTAACGAAACGCATTTACCAGGGTAGGGACGTAGGGCCATGCTGCAACTCTGGAAACAGTTAGTTCTATTGCTTCTGGTGGAATCGATAAATCAGCCTCGTACGTTGTTCCTGCCGCGGGCTACCAAGAGCAAACCACGATATACTACGTCCGAAGCGCCGTATCGGGTGAGGATAATCGTGTGAAAAACAATCGACTGCGATAACTCCCTTCGCAATATGAACGCGAATTTCGACCACCATGCTTCATAATTAAAGCGATCATTTACCACTCTATCGTGTGGAGACAAATTAATGACAACTACAGTGAATTTTAGAATTTTAGGTTTATTTTAAAATCACTTCTACAACAATCGTATGCCTGAATATTCAAAATTTTCATTTCTTATTTTCAATAATTTCAAGAATTTGCAAAGTAAAAGAATTTGTCTTTTCATTGTATCGATTCCTTTACTGTTGTGTTAATTCGACACCAAGGGACAGATTTTGAGTTGGAAAACTGAGAGAAGCATGAGAGTTAAAAAATGGATCTCATATTGCATTTGTCTGTGGATCTTTTATTCATTATTGGAATGTCGAATGAGGTTTTCAAAGAAATGGTTGTATTTATGGAAATGAAGGCAGTTTGGTGAGCAAATACTTATAACATTTTTCAAGTACATCGGCAATGTTTCTTCAAATTTCCTACTCTCCACCAGCGTATACTTACATAGTGAGTTACTTTAGACAGACCACCTTATCAAGTTCTACGTTTCTAAGATGGAAGAGAAATATTTGAGGCCAACTAGTTTGATGACGACAGGGCTACTTTATAGGGTAATTCCTTGCTTCTAGATGCAGGTAATAAGAATATTTTAAGAATAACGCAATTAGAAAAACGAAATCGATCGTTTCATTTATTGTTTAACAATTGCATTTACCGTACAGAGTGTCTGTCAAGTATCAATACGAAAGAGAGGGTGATGCCTCATATCTCTGAGGGGAATAGAATTAGAATTTCACCAAGGATTCAGGTAAATTAATATGATTACTTATAAGATGATAGACAAAATGCAAATCTGTCATATTTGTATTAGGTCAGTGGAAAAATTCATTCGCCCACTATTAGGTGATTTTTGGTGTACCGAAATGTCATTTGTTACTATTCCCACTTGTACTTTTAGAAAGAATACTTTGATTAAAAGGAGATCTAATATATTTTTATTTTTACTTTTGCATCGAACTATTATATCAAGTCTCCACCCGTAAATATTAAGAATAATAATAATAATAATACAAAAGCTTTTTCCAATTAGACTGTAAAGCATCGAAACGCTAAACCCTCAATAATCGAGTATTAAATTATAACGAATTCATCGATTAAAGCTTGCATTATCGTGAAATCGCTGGAAATGGTTGGTCGCGAGGCGACAATAGGAGATACGCTCGTCTGGCGAGTTTTAAGCGATACGGTTCTCGAGTTGAGTAATACTTGAAACTGTTCCCAAGTATAAGCAACGATCCCGGCGGGCGACGAGGGCATTAACGCGGCGCTCGCGAATTGTTAATGCCAGCGGAAGAAGAAGAAGCCGAGACGCGAACTATCGGGTGCTCGGTTTCGAAATAAAAGCTCTTAATGAAGTCTCTGCGAGGAGGGGGCGCGAGGGGTCGCGAGGGGGCCGGGCGGAACTTGCCGCAAGAAACAGGAAGAGGCGTTGGGACCCCGCGACTCCGCGAATAAATCGGAATTTAAAAGCGACGAAACTTTCGATGGGGGCTCTTAAAGCTTAGAATGCCTAATCAGTGTTTGGTCTCGAGTGGGCTTTCGTTCGAGGCGAGCCAGAATCCTGCCCGACGCTTCGGGGGTGGCCGTGCATCATCGATTTCTAGCGAGACACGCGGCATGGGGAGGAACTGCCTCCGAGACCGTGAAAAATATGTCCCGTATTGTTCCCTCCGTTTCCTCGATCCAATATAAAACCCCTTGGATCGCCCACCTTTAGATAAGGTCTCGCGTCTACCGTCTCCTCGATTCTGTACTAAGAGGAATGGCTCTGATAGACGCAGCTGCCGATTTCCTTGAGTGAGTGAGGAAAAAGTTCGGTGGACAGCTACGTCTTGCAGAGGTCCGGGTGAATTTAATAATGGGGTAGTTGCTTGCGTAAGAATATTCAGAAATATTTTCGAATCAAACATTCGTTTTCGAGGAAATCGAGTTTAAAAATTGGCAGAATGCAGCAGTAAATTTAATATAATTGTGAACGAAAGGACTCCTTGTGCAAAAACATGTCGACGCTGCAGACAAACTTTTCTCGAACGAGACAGTGGATTTGGGTAAATCAATTTTGAAAATTCTCTTGGTTTAATAGAGGAATAGCCCCTGAATGAAATTAAGAAAATTTTTGCATTAAGCCTCATATGTTTTACTAACTAACGATTTACCTGAATTAATGTATCATTCACGAGATAATATATTTTATAATATTTAACGTTTCGGAGTCGCCAGTTTCTCTGGTTTCCGAATTAACCAAGTTTCACCAAGGAAACCGCATTAAAAGACAACTGAATCGCTAATTAAATTACGGCTGAACAATGGCGGTTCGTGAGGGCTGAGAGCTTCATAGCGGGATGTTTGCTTTGTTGTTCCGAAATAGAGGTATTCGGTGCTAAACAGATTCATAATTGTAACCATTTCAATTTCATGCGTAATTGCGACAACAGAACTTAATCCTGCGGTATTTCGAAGCGTCTGACATCGAACTTGCGAGGTTCTGTACCGTGATTAATAGACGCGATGAAACAAGACATTCCGCTCTCCCACTTTCGTCGAGTATTTCGCTGATAAAGGGACTACGTACAACAATTTTGGGTCGTGGATTCACTCAAATTTTGCATACAATTAGCGCACACTATGTGCCACTTAATTGACCATTCTATTTTAATAATAATAAAATAAATCTTTTTGGTATTTATTAAGCTACTCTTATATTATACAAAAAAAAATTAAAACGAATTTTTTTAATTTCGCAGCGTCAATATGGCACTTTTAATAATAATAAAATAAATCTTTTTGGTATTTATTAAGCTACTCTTATATTATACAAAAAAAAATTAAAACGAATTTTTTTAATTTCGCAACGTTAGTATGGTACTTAAAAAAAAAGAGGTATGTATTTCCTGATGCATGACTAAGTATCAGCGTATCAGGACAAGCTGACAAACAAGTGACAGCAAACAAACTGTATCTAGACGCGTAGTGTATGTTGTAACGAAAGGAGGGCATATAAAACACCATGTTTTTAAGTACACATTAACGTATGCTTACGGCAGGAAAATAGAAACACGCAAATCACTTTGCTTACTCTGGCCGGGTTGATTTATCGATCCCTCTTAAGCAGCCACTTTTTACTCAGTTTAGTCGAGTAATATCTTCCTTATAAGTATCGAATCCTTGTGTTACATAACTCTTTTCACACATCCTTATTATCTGATTATTCTACTATTCCATTATTCTAATTTTCCAACATATTTCTTCTACAAAACACTGCTCTTTTCATACATTTAGAATTAGAGTTATTAATCATATTTATAACTACTTAGCTGATATTTGCTTTACATTGACTTTTGTATTTTGTACCTTTTTACGCTTTATGCTTCCAGTATATTAAGTATTATATGTATAATTATTTTTCTAATCTGCGGTTCATTGCTCAGCGTTTATACTATTGTTAATTGTATTTACCAAAGGGTTTCCGTTTAAATCAGTAAATAATATAAATTATCTAATTATCAATAATCTGTTCAAGGTCGAAGTGAAAAAGTGAAACCACAGACAAGGTCAATGGACATTTCCATGTTGCGGAAAATTGTGACTCCCCAGTCGTTATCGAGAGAAAGAAGGGAAGTTATTGGCCAGCTAGAAGGCAATTCGAGGGAAACAAGCGGCGTCGAGAAACCGCAGGAACGTCCTGCGCTCTGGTTTCGATCAGTTGATTCTGCCGGACAAAGTCCAAAGGGAAAGAGAGAGAGGGAGAAGAGAAAGAGCGAGGAGGGAGGTGGTTTTCGGCGCAACGCCAAATATTTATCTCGCATCGGCGGGATCCCTCTTTGGGAACCCATCGAGCGTATTATCGCGACAAATCGCAATTTCGAGGGTTAACTTCCGCGCGAACGACCGATTGTCCAGCGACGGACAATCCTGACTTCTGGCGTGTGAATACACGTGTTGCTCTTTGCGTGCAACCTGACATCCTCGTGTAGAGATCTGATCACTGATATTTAATGAGTTCTTAACTTATTTACACGTATTTGCAGTTCTTGATTTCTCAATTTTTTGAATCCAAAAATTTATAAAACAAATTCTTCCACGTTACTATTAAAAATAATAAAAAAAAAAAATCAAGCCCTACATTTTCCTCACAATTCTCCTCATTTAGCATGCTTTTAAAAAATTAATGTTATTTCTCTCACGCACAGTATTATTCATTTCGAATATCTGGTATTAAAACGTCTGCGCAGAGAGATTAAAATAATTCGACACTGTGTACCTTCGCCGCCTTCGTGTAAAGAAGGAATTCCACGACGAGAAGCATTAGCCTCTTACAAGAAACAGACCCCGCGCAGCTTTTCAGTTATACCGTCAATTTTCGATGTAGGTAATTCCCACAGAAATTACCGCAGTTATGATGTAAGTATAATTTTAGGACAGGCCAACTCATGGCACCGTCGTTCCTGCCCTCTAATTGCATCCGATTGTGTCGACAGGTTCGTGACTCTCCGCCATGTCCGTTGCGTTAAAATTGAAGACCTTATCTCGCAAACTAGTTCAATTAGAATCCGCGGAAAGCAACGATCTTCTCGTCACGGCGATTATTCCCGCAACTTTAATTACCTAATTACGCATGAACACTTTGCCAAACTTCCCGCCCTACATAGCTGCTCACCGTTTCTTAGAGGTCTTTCCGCACGAGACACTTTCGCGGCACATATTACAGACCTGTTCGCGTGAGTTCTGTCTTTTTCTAGCTTCGTTAATCAGTCGCAATGCAAGCATCCTTCCTGGCGTGCCTGAGTTTAAGTTATTGTTGCATATTATAATATTCAATTTTGTAAAAATGCAAGAATTTGTAATACGTAGAAGGAAGTAAATTATGTAGGCATTTTGATGACGACGGTGGCAACCGAAAGATTAGCTAGGCAGTCGGCGATCGTCGCCGACAGTCCCGGACGATTGTTAGTTTAAGGATACGGTTACAGGACACCGCGCGACAAGTAATCGACTGCCGATGGCGTATTAACGACGGATTGGTAGTGAGTCATGGTGGGCCGTTGAGGAGAGATTCGACAGTTGGAAGTAGTTCCAAGTAGTTCTCTGTTGGCGACCGAGGAAAGACGTTGGCTGTTTTTTTAATAAAGTTATAGGGTAAAGAACCCAATTACTGACACCTGACCAATTACTGTCACCTTAAGCTATTTTACTTAAAATAAGAAATAAATAAACGTTGTAAAGTCATACACAAAAAAATTATGTAATTCAACCTATAATCTATGCTATAAATCAGGGTTGACTAACTGGCGACTCACGAGTTGCCGGGGGCTCCTCCGCCTTGCGGCCACGCTGAACGCAGTGGAATTCGTCCGTGCCTACACAGACATAAATACATTCGATTGCTACGGCCGGCCACGGCCATACGTTTACATATAATTATAATTAATACGACAATACGAACTGATATATACTTACTTTTACTCGTCTCTGTGAATGTGAACGTAAAAATTGGTGGATTTGGGTTTAAAAATTTCATCAATATTTGGTTCTACATACAGATGCGAAAGTGCGTTTAATAAAATAATAATTTTTACGTTCACATTCACAGAGATGTGTAAAAGTAAGTATATATCAGTTCGTATTGTCGTATTAATTATAATTACATATATGTAAACGTATGGCCGTGGCCGGCCGTAGCAATCCAATGTATTTATGTCTGTGTAGGCACGGACGAATTCGACTGCGTTCAGCGTGGCCGCAAGGCGGAGGAGCTCCCGGCAACTCGTGAGTCGCCAGTTAGTCAACCCTGCTATAAATTATATACTATAGTTTATTTATTCGTTATTTTACATAAGTAAAATAGCTTAAGGTGAGAGTAATTGGTTAGGTGTCAGTAATTGGGTCCTTTACTCTATATTAATCCTATTCTCGTCAGTCATTGAGCGCCAAGCTGACCACGCGCTATCCGCGACTTGCCCTTCTATAATTAGTAAACTGGATTTGCAAGAACTTTACTATAGTATTTCTTATTCTAAAATTCTGTATAGAACCAGTAAAAAAATTACTTACAATACATCTATAGGGGACTGGGGAGACCACTCTCGACGAGGCCGTGCCTTGTTGGGCATTTGCGTTAGTTTGATTGTTCACATCCTTGGGATTTCTGCAAAACAGAAGGAAAATTGCTATTCAAGGAAGTATTCCCAGATGAAAGTACAAATTGCTACCTGTCTCAGTTTTGTTTCCATCCTGCTTCTGCGGAAACGAATATCGTTCCTTCCGCAAAAAGAATAAAACGAAAACGGAGATAAGCAGAGAAAGGTGGAATCAGGTTGTGTAATATACTTCTTATCTAGAAAATATTCTCTTTCAAATTGCATTCAATGTGCTCCAAATAGACCGCACGTTCACAATTTCATGTGTTATTTCTAGTTTATTCCAAATGAAATAGCTTTAAAATAGATTTGCTTTCTCATTAGAAAAAAAAAAAAAAAAAAAAAACAGCACTGGGCACTCAAAAATTCAGATTTGAGTCATAACACAATTTTTCATTTTGGCTAAAGGGAAAGTACTTTTAATGAAATTAAAGAAATATATCTCTGTTCACTGAAACAACAACACTTTATGTATGAATATTAACCGAGCGAATATTATTTCAAGAATTTCACTCGTCCTTTCATTTTTTGAACACAGATGTTCCGATTTTTTTAAACTGTGCAGGTTTGCAGAGGGCCTGGATAGAAGTATCAGGCATTTTATATTTTGTGTCTGTTGAGGATATAAAAAATAACGACTGTAGAACTGTGTAAATACGCGAAACACGAATGGAGTTACGCGAAGCCGATCAACGCGTCCTTACAACGTCGACGGTCAATAACAGACTAAATTCAGCGAGCTTCCCATTCGCCGGGAGCGTGGCAAAAACAAAGAAGTCTTTACCCATTTACCCAAGTCAATGTCAATGGCACGTTCGTGGAAATCCTATAATGAAAATATACAGGTTTCGATGACTGTGAAACTACCTTGAAATGTAATACCATTGTACGGCATGATAATTTACGTCACATCGGTTTACATATATATGTGGATTCCATGTCAATAGTGAGCGTAATTTGTAAATGAAAGTAGGTGCCATTTAAGTAATTGATTTTTCAATCGAAGATTTCTAATCAATTTCGAAGTATCTTCCGTCTATTTCAATTTAGTCGTGTAATATGTTGGAAAGAGTATTTATTTTATATATACATTAAATTTTAAGCTTAATAAACATTTTTATGTTGTAAATGTTGTGCATTTCGAGCCTTATTTAACCGTTAATTGGAAATTCAATATTTATGGAGGGTTTAAAGGAAAGATAATCTCAACTGTGCGGGTTAATAATTTTTTTTTAAATATTCTATAGCTTATATTGTTGAAGGGAAAATGGAAGTGATTTACAATAAGAGCTCTGTTTCGAATAATTATATATTATTCAATTAGTTTTCCTCGTGGTTTTCCCAGTGAATGATTAATAAGTACATTTATTAAAGGAGAGTAAGTACTCTATTAAGTATTAAATTCCCTCTGCTGCTTCTGATAGGTACAGATGCATTCACCTCGTTTTATTGAATTAATTATTAATAATTTCATACATGAAAGTAATTTCTAAATTATCGAAGATAGATTATTATTTATTCATTGATATCGTGCAAGGATATTTTAATGTCATTACCATTCCAACGTAATGAAATTTCTGCTCATTTACCACATCATTACATTTTATGTACCGTTTGACACACTTTGCTCTGTAAAATATTATAAAATACGAAATATATTTTAAAGGGGAGAAGGTCGTATAAATCGAACGAAAAAATTATCTGCTCACATAGAATACAGATTTGTGCAAAAAAATACTATAACACAAATTATAGAAATTCGACCAGCCATTGAAAGTCTCATTAAAATAGGCAAAAATAAAGAAACAAATAGGTATCTTACTGCGAAAAATATAAAATTTACTTACATATAAGAATTTTTAATCGACTTACACGATCGCATTGATTTTCCCCATATTTTTTTACCTGATACCTAACATTGCACTAATGTCCACTAAAATCAATCTCCCCCATTGACCATGTATTTTCGTTCCCTTTCGCTCGATCCTTGACCGAGAATCGGGTTATCGAAAGTGCTTTGTCTCCCTTATCACTTCGGATAATCGACGTGCTACCGTGCAGAGTATCTCGGAGATCTAACATCAAAGATCCAATTACCGTTGGCTCCAAAATTAATTCCGCGGAATTTCTGCTTTACAGCGTTCCATCGGTGTCAACGATAGTCGAGTGGGCGCCAGGGAGGACGCAATTTCGCAGGGCAGGCGGAGGCTGTTGGCGCCAGAAAAATCAAACGATTTCGAGGGCAATTCAGAGTGAGTTGGCCGCGTTATTGTGAACGAAAATGAAAACCCATGTCGACGGCGGTATAACTTTTCTCATTCTGCTGGCTGACATTCGCGATATTGTGGCTTCCTGGTGAGTTAAGAGAGGGTGCCGTTGGTGGCCGCCGGGAGGGCTGCCATTGTCGGCTGGATGTGCCCTCAGAAACTTTCGAATTCGCATCGCGAGTCACCGCGAGGTGTCTTCATAACTGAAAATTTCTGTTAACGGCCCCCCTCCCCCCTTTTTCCCCGCGACTACGAGATCTTCCCGCTGTGATGCCACTCGCCCAAGCCACTTCTTTCTTTAGCTTTTATTACGCCCGTTCTTTAACCCACTCTTTATAACCAGTCTTCCCTCGCTCAAACAACTTTCCGCGCCTTATTAGAATTTCTTCGACGTTCTGCCACGTTCGCTCACACAAGAAGTGCGGTGGCTTCGCTTCAATTTTGCTCACAGCTGGTGTTTTATCATTTGTTAAACGTATAGGGTATGTTGCTTAAAATTTTGTGACATTTGTGGGTGAGAGAGAGAGAGAGAAATACATAAAGACTCAATGAAAATATTATAATACTGCTTTATTTCAAATTCAGTTTATGTAGCGTGAAATGATAACAAAAGAAGCTTAGAATCTAGGGGGTTGGAGTTAAGAGGAAGAAAAACACTAGCGAGATTTCACTGGATCGATAAGCATGTCTTCCCAGACTCAGCGAAAGCGTCGCTCGTTCTGTTTCTGGAAATCCGATTAATCCCGTTGACGCGGGACTGTCACTGTGCATTGTTCGTTCGTTATCTATTCATCGCGGCCATCGTGTTGCATGCCGTGAAATCCGGGAAAAAAGGGGGAAGCGAACGACGGAATTTAGGTCGAAGTAGCACGAAGATGCTGAAACAATGGAAATGGGAATAAATCGTGACCGATGGTGATTTACTTTGCTTCGTGACACCACTTCACCCCAGCCATTCAAATTTCATGCTCTTTCCGTGAGATGCGTCTGGAATTGAAAGCATCCCCTTACTAATACTACCTAGACACGTGTTACATTTAAATAATTCAATTATTACACTGGTACTGCTTATTTGAACATTTCGTCGTTGTAATTGTACAAATGTGTAATAGAGACTCTGTTTCTTGATGGTGGTGGTGGTGGTTGTATGTGTTTATCATTCAGATCGAAGTAAAGGCTGGAACAGACACGTCCAGTAATTTAGTCAAGTAGCGAGTAATTTAGTAATTTACCATTGTTTTACTAAGCTACTCGGCTAAATTTTAGTGTCCACACACGAAAAAATTACTAAATTATTTGCTACTCGACTAAATTTTAGTGTCCACACACAAAAAAATTACTAAATTATTTGCTACTCGATTAAATTTTAGTGTCCACACACGAAAAAATTACTAAATTATTTGCTACTCGACTAAATTTTAGTGTCCACACACGAAAAAATTACTAAATTATTTGCTACTCGACTAAATTTTAGTGTCCACACACGAAAAAATTACTAAATTATTTGCTACTCAACTAAATTTTAGTGTCCACACACGAAAAAATTCCTAAATTACTCGCTACTCGACTAAACTATTGGACGTGTCTGAACCAGCCTTAACTTTTATGATGTTATTAAACGAGACTCTGCCAAGTGTTTAACTACTGTTAAACTAGCAAGCAATAAATAATAAATAAGAATTGACGTGGGCCCTGTTTCCACCCAGCGAGGGTCAAACACTTCGATTTCAGTGTTTCTCCGTGGCCCTGAATCCCATTGCACTGCTAGAAAGGCCGCGACTCTCTGCAAGCTCGACAAGCTTGCACGTCGGCAGCGTTAACCTTCGCGAAAGACAAACAAAAGGCGATGGGGTCTCGACCACGGGGGACAATGCGAAGGAGAACAAGGGAACAGTTTCGAAACAAAACGCGGAAGAATTCCCCGCGTTCCTCCGCAGTGATACGTGCATCGGAAGAGAAAGTTTGACGAGCATTGTTTGCGCTTGGTTATCGATCATCGTTGCACCGCTGTTTGCAAACCGGCGCCGACACGACGATCGCTTACCACCACCGCTCACCCCCAATCCTGAATTTCCTCTCTAGCTCTCGGCTCCCGCACATCCATTTCTGAAAACGAATTCTCTCTCTCTCTCCCCCTCTCTCGCTGTACCTTATAATCGATCAACCCTTCGCGCATCTGTCTTCCCGTGAGAAAATCGACCGTATCGGGCGGCTTAAATCGTGGCCCACTGATCGCTAGTGTTTTTCAGACCGTTCCAAGGGTTTATCCTCCGAGTCTTTTGAATCCATGCTTGTAAAAAATTGGGATTACGTGTTACGAATCGCTCCATGGTATTCTGAATATCATCCTGAATTCTTTTATGTCGATAAAAGCGGGTACCCGAAATGACGGGACCCGTTTTTCGATTACTGCGTACCCGAAAATCCGAGAGATCAGATGAAAAAATTTTTAACAAGAAAATTGGCTCCTGAATCGCAAATCTGGTCAAACATCATTTAACGAAGAATTCGCTTTGCGCTCTGAGTTACTTATCTATCCCGTATTTCTCTATTATCAAATTTGAGAAATGAGGTTTCACAGGCAAGGAGTCTGCGACAAATACCAGCTGATCAATTTCATCACTGTGACAAGCAGCTCCGACGTTTTCGAGGATTAATCTCGTTCGTATAAATAAGATGGTAATAAGGGAGGAGTAATCCGGATTTCCAATTAAGACGCTTCCATTCCGTAGCGTTGCGTTAACACTAACGAGCTGAAGGCCAAAGCGGAATCTCTTCAATTATGCAAATTCCTAGCCATAGTGCGTTGCGACCTTTTCTTTGGCTGCGCCAACGTTTCCAACTTTTCATATTGCTGCCAGCCAACCCCCTCGAACGCAATTAGACGATCACCCTGGAAAGCCTCCCCCCGTTGGCCTTGATCATGTTCGAAATGCACGACACGGATTTCGCGTGAGGGGGCACGCGTTTTCGAGATACGAAAGGAATGCCAACGAGATTAATTGGTCGTGCCAGGGATGCTTCCTGGCGAGGGAGGAGGAAGGCAAACAGTTTCGTAAGATCAATGAGCTTGCGAAGGACAATGTCTGTTTGGTTAATCTTCCTGCTTCAAGTCACTCATCTTCAATTGAAGATTTCATTACCAGAACTTTTTTTAATTTCTTTGTCAATGTTTCAAAACTATAGGTCGCGAAAAAAGAGGAGCGAATCTGGAACAAGTTAATTTTTACACGTCGAGGTTCCCTTGGGTCTTTTTATAGTATTTATTTAATATGTTTATTTTTAATTGCAGTTTTGAAACGTTAAATTTAATTTCAATCTCAATTTAAGGGTTAAGTGAAGGAGGATTTTTTAAGATCTTAACTAAACCCACGTATTTTTAAATTGACTTATTACCAGGGCTGGGGATAATTGATTTTTGAAATAGATAAATAGAAATAAATATTTTTATTTTTTCGAGTCATACAGGATTTGACAAATACACTTTTCTTTGAAATAGTAACTCGTACAAATACTACTGTGAAATGAGTATCTCATTGAAATATAAAAAAATAGTATTTCAAATAATAATGTTTCAAACAATACCTAGTATTTCAAATAATGACTGACTGACCACACAAGAAATGTATTTCTAAATATTCCACAGTTTAGAAACCATGAAATACAGACCCCTATTTTCTCACAAATTTTAGAGTAATGCATCTCCGTGTTTAGTACACAATTTTATTCAGCAGATAAAATGGTAAACGATGTAAGTGGCAGAAATGAAAATTTCCCGTATTTTCTTTTCAACCACAGCAACGTTGGTACTTATTATGATTACATCTCTGTCTTGGGACAGCCTTAGAAACTAAAATAAATTATTCTAGCAGTTACAGCCCTTACTCACCATGAAATTTACATCCCTTTCCACTAAAAAAAACTAATTTTTTATTTCTTCAACCGCTGCATCGTTTACCATTTCAACTTCTCAATTATCCACGCAATGCACTAACTATATTCCCCATCTCTGACACTAACACTTATTTCTTTGTTAACCCAGTCTACATTTTAGTATAAATATTTTAGGATGTGCCGGCACGTTCGAGAGAAAAAAGCCCAGAATCTATCGCACGAATTTTTATAGAACGTATAAACTTTTCGCATAAACTGGGCGAGAGGTTATGACTCACACCTCGCGGTATTGAACAGCGGCCGTAGAGAATCCACTTTTCTTGGGGTTCGGGCGGTTCGAAGAAAGCCCGCTGGACGCGGGGGAAGGGGATCGATATATCGAATAGCAGAGAGGTTAATGATGCACGGTGGAAGGGAAGCGTGTATACGATCGTTTCAACGATGTAACACACGACATTCTTCCGCTTGCATAATGGCTTGCTTCCACAAGGCCGTGCGAGTCGTCCTGCACGGCCGCTTTTCGCCGCCTCGGTCCGCTGTTCCCCGATCCTCGACATGCAAACGGAGAGCACGCAACGCTCGCCCCGAGCTTTTTTTCGTTCACGATCAATCGACTTCCCCGAGAATGATTACAGGCTCCGTTTTTCTTCAGATCAAGCGGCAATTTGCGTTTAGACATTTTTCAACCGACCGCCCCTTACGCGATCGCGTGGAATCACTTGGACTTTGTAATTCCGAGGGCATAATTCTCGACGGTCGAAGAGTTCGCCGCTGGCAGAAACTATCAAGGGCCACAGCTTTCGGCGATGCAAATTTCATGACTTCGAAGCATCGTTATATAATATTTTTGAATTTTTACGAAGATAGGTATTCAATTTCTGAATATTTGTTGCCCTCTTCTCGTCTATGCAAGCCTCAAAATAATACCCGCCACTTTGCGCGCTCTGCAATACATTAGGAATTAAGTGAACTTTACCATTGGAAGACGATAAAAATTGCAAATGAAAGCTCGCTGCACTACGAAAGCTTCCAACTGCTCCCAACTGTGTTGGATCGACTGAAGGGCTCGCGAGCTATTCTTATTTCGCTTGATTTAAGAACACTTCCAGGAACATTATTCAAACCCTAAACTGGAAACGTTATCTCACGATCGTTAATGTATGCGGTGTGTTTTAGCGTGGCAAACGCTCGCCACGAACGTTCTTTGCGCGATGCACCCGCGGGAACACGCGAATCTCCACGAGAACTTTTTCTTCTCGAACGTACGAACGAATTAGTCGTAAATTGTTCCGCCTCTATTTAGTTCCTGTGACTGTTGAAATTAAAAATTCATTACTACGCGTCACAAATTCGTGACACCCTACTTTATTTCTTGTGATGGAACAATCTCACGCAAGTTATCACGAAACTTACAAGTATTAGCTGATTTAAGTGTTTTTTCGGGTCCAACAAGGGTAACAAGTTTTTCGAAAAGATGTCTTTAAAAAATATACAGGACGGATTTTACGAATCTAACGCTACTAAAGGTGTTCGGATGAATTAGTGTCCACTTGGTTCTGTTTTTATGTAACTTTTTTAGTTCAATAATTTCAAATTCTGTTTCAAACTATTGTGGAAATGATACAGATGGATGTTAATAGATAAATTAATAACACGAGTAATAAAGCGTATTTATGTTTCACAGACAACCGCGGAAATATGTTATATTTAATAATTACTAACATTTATTATTTACATCGCGGTATTAACATTCGTGCGACCAGCAGTAACTGAAAATAACGATTGGGTATTCGTTGTTTGCATTAAGGCAGGCGCTTAATATTTGTATTAAGCACGACAATTGTATTAATTAAATGTCCGACAATCAAAAATTTCGTAATTTAAAACAGTAAATACAATATTCCAAATCGATTTTCCATCTTTCATTCTTACATTATACCCAGCGAAATCTTGGAGCCTTGAAAAATTCTAATTTTTCGACGTCTACCTATTATTTTTTTTATTGAGCATCTTGCAGCAAGAGGGGTGCAGTTCCATCTTGGAAATTTAAAGTAAATTAGAAAAAGACTGTTTATAAAATTATTACTTTGCCTTAAAATTAAAAAGAGAATTATAGGCAGAGAACTGCGTAGCGGCGGTGCCCTTTGTGGCCCGCCGTTGCTCCGCGAAGGGATCAACGTCTGCCCGCGGATGCCCGTGAAGGAGCGCAATGAGTCAGTCAGGCGCTGACGTTCCGAATTTAACGAACGAGCATTCAATAAACCTTATTTTATATTACCCTACAGAATACTAATTGAAAAATATATATTTTCACCGAATAAGTAGGTAATAGTTATTCAGTTGAAAAGTTTTTATTTCTATTTTTGGCAAATTTTTCAATTCTGGTGAATTCGTATTGCGCAAAACAATAAGGAGTGCAGATTCAAAATCTGCAATAAATCGTTCATTTGTTATCGGATTTGTATCAAACCTGCACCAAACAATGTAGATTTTTTTTATATATAGCACACGTCATAACAAAAAAACTGTCACAAATGAAGCTGCACCCCTCTCGAAGCAGGGTTCTCAATTCGACACCAGTTTATTTCTAAATTTGTTACATTCGTTTTGTCAGTGTTATATCGAAGTTGGAACCTTGAATTTGCAATCTCCTTTCTAAACACGCCGCGATTTTCTGTAATGGCTCATTGGTTTTACAACGAAAGTTATTTTATACCTTGCTCCAGGGCATTCCCCAGGAAAAAGGGCTCAGTTTCAGGAGAATGGTTCGATCGTTTTCCAGGGGTTGAATAGCTACTTTAAACGCTTAATGTTCAATGTTCCTGGAACACGCGAAATTTGTGGAAACTTCTGCTATCCGTAGTCGATCCCAGTGAACCGGATCGATAATTTCGAAGAAACTTCAAACTACGTCATATCTATGCAAGCCGAACGATTCAAACTCGTCTGAGAAATACTGGGGTATCTTTTCCCTTATATTGTCCCTGCAGGGTGTTTCTGTGCTACGGGTAAAAACTGGTTGAGGAAACTCGCAGAAACAAAGGAAAACTTTTTAATAAACATAGAGTAAGTCAGAAAAGTACCTCCATCCAACTTTATCAGAATTATTGAGATATATTTTAGAATTTTAAAATCACTATGTTACTCACTTTGAAATTACCACCATAATTTTTATATTTTAAATTAATGGGTTGCATGTAGACTTTTCTGACTGATTTTAGGTTGGTAAACTAATCGTTTTTTTTTTTTATTTGCAAGCTGGTAATTTTATGAATTTTTAACGAAGGGACTTCAAACATATTGAGGTTTCGTATAAAGTAGCTTCTGTATACAATTGATAGCTTAAAAGTTATTCAAGATGTATGAAAAATAGAGTCGATAGTACTATACAATAATTGAGAAAGAAAATGTGTATTGGGTGGAATTTATTTATAAACGTCGCCGTTATAATATTTCGCTTTCTGTCACAGTTCTGTATTTCATTATATTTAATGTTCAATAATATCTATATCCTAAATTAAGAATGTTTAATACAATTTCTAAATATTCTGTTCTCCATTGATGACTGCAATACATTAAAAAGAAAACACTTTTTTGCGAATAAAATGACGAAAACTGTGAGATAACTTTGACAAAAATTATTTACAATTTAGCATTGGCTATAAAGTTGGACCGTTGATACTGAGTTGAAATTTACCTTTCCTTATCGAAGGGTTAACTTATTCGACGGACCAATGGAGAGGAGTATTACCGAGATAAGCTGCTATTTGTCTGCAAAGTAACGTCCCCACGGATAAATGTTATCGTAACGTGAGAAAACTTTGGTTCTCACGATAAAATTTTCAATGGATACACACGTCCCTGCAAAGCATAATTTCGACGCCATTTTAGAGATCCAATTGATACAGTTATGTTGGGTAGGTATCGGCCTTTACATTTGAAATTATTCTTAATAATTTTCTTAGCTGATAAATGATACTTTGATTTTCCAATTATCTTCACAAGAATATTTATATATTTTCGAAGAGACTGGGTAATGTTCATTCCGAAATGAATATTATTTAATTGAAAGAGATGTCCATCTGTGAAAAGAAGAGGATATGTGTACATATTACAAAGCCCAGTGTTAATGTTTAGAATAATTTTTCTTTGCAGTGAAATTAAATCGTGTTAAAATTCTATTTGCAAAATTTATCCATTTATAACTATCATTTATAGATAAAATGCCTTTCTCTCTTTCTATTTATTTAATACGTTATCTATGTAATCCGACGAAAAGGTTCTCCAGAAAAAGCATTCAATTTCGAAATTCTTAGAAGACAGCATCATCCAGACACTTTCCGTGAAAGCATTTTGTTCGAACCAACAGCTCCCCGTTCCCTCGAGATCGAAGGGAATTCTTACTTTTTACAATAAAATTGTGTCTCCGTGGCCTTCAAGGGATAATACGCGGCTTCATTCCTTCAGTGTCGTGATCGAGCATGCTTGACACCATTTTCGGGGTCACCATTGTCATTATCGAGTGCAACCCTCGATCCATCATTCGTTGTGCAAGAACCGAGGTCGGGCGATGGTGTAAAAACGATAACCGTGAGACAATACCTTCGCGAACGCGACATTGAACTTCTCGAAATGCCCTCATTGTCTTCTAGATGCCCGTGAACAATCTATTTAAAATCCCTTAGCGAGCAACGCCTCGTTAAAATTCAGCTTGGACGTGCTTTATACACTACTGGAAATATTTATTAGGTCATCCAAAAATTCAAGTAGTGCGCAGAACTTTCATAGCTACATGATTGATAAAGTGGATGGTATCTACATTATTTAATCTTTCTTGTTAAGTTGCTTATCGAAGGCAATATTGTTATTACATACATTCGCAATAAACAAGGGAATATTTCGATGAAATTATAACATATTCGTGCCTAATAACCCTTCGCGGGGCTAAACTTTACTTATTAAACACTTTGTACGATATTAATCTAGATTTTTTGTTATATAATTTGAAGATTTAGGAAATCAGGAAGAAACGGGGACTAGTGTTTGGTGTCCATATTATTTTCAACTAGATATGGAGCACTGAATACCTATTCGACAATCGCGTCATAACATTGCAATGCTAAAATATTTAAAACCTCAAAGCATAAGTTCCATAATATTTCTTCCCCAATTATTTTGTATAATATAAAAAAAAATATTTGAAATCTCAAAGCATAAGTTCCATAATATTTCTTCCCCAATTATTTTGGATAATATAAAAAAAAATATTTAAAATCTCAAAGCATAAGTTCCATAATATTTCTTCCCAATTATTTTGGATAATATAAAAAAAAAATATTTAAAACCTCAAAGCATAAGTTCCTCAATATTTCTTCCCCAATTATTTCCACTGAATCTACCAAATTTCTATACACCCCGAAATACCAAAGAAGACTACCCCTTCATCCCTCAACCAAGCATCTCGCAAAACGAGCTCAACCCTCCCCAAGGTATACCGCAATTTAGCACGCGAAGCATAATTTTGAAACACACGTACATATATTACAACGTGTCAGGTTCGTTTGCTTGGATGCTCGGCCGACCTTCGACCTTCCAATTAGTAATTCCTTCGGTTAGCCCCATTTTCGCACCTCGATTTCCGAGCGTGTCCAGAGGTGCAGGCCAGCGGAGACGCGTCTCTCGAACTTAAACAAGAGGAGTTCGAGGTTCCCCCGATTCTCTCAAGGACAGACACGTCCTTCGCTAACTTGATCCCCCTTCAGCCTTTTTCCTCGAGCACTTTCCACGAAGAAGAAGAAGCCCGAGGAAGGGGGAGAGGACGCGCGGCCGCTTTCCTCCCCGGTTGCCATGGTTTTGAGCATCGTCGAGAAACGCAAAGGCCAAGTGTCGCGACCACGGCTCCTACCCTTGTGCATCGATTACATCATTCTTCACCTCCAGCCCCTACTTCTGCCCAGCTACCACCCAACAACCCCCGGCCCCGCCACGGTCCTGTCTGTGGCAGGTCGAATGCAATCACGACGAAAGCTGGAGGAGGCGCTTCCAACGGCTGAAAGAATCGACTGACACGATTCGCTTCGCTAATGGATCTGTATTCGGTAATGGCACCAAGTGACTCTTGTTAACTCTTCCGAGGCTAAGCTGCCCCAAACTTGGATTTACGGAGATGCTTCGTTGGTGGGTCCGTGTTCCACCGAGCACGGTTGCTTTTTCAGGGACGAGAGAAGTGGGGAATTGGGTAGACGTGGACCATTTCGAGATGGTTTTAATTGCTTTGTAAGTGTGGTTTCATGGCACCTTTGTTAGGCGACGATAAACAGATTTTTATTTATTTATTTATTAATTCCACGGGTAAAGACCCTTTAGTTTATAATGATTAATTCCTAAAGTTAACAAATGACGACATAACGTACATAAACAAACAATAGTACAGGAAAATAACGAGACTAAATAGCTAATACAACCAAAGTTAGAGTAAGAATTATTACCGGGCGTGTAAAAAGACGTTGAAGCGAGCCAAAGCCCGCAAACGATGTTTGAAGGTGGCCACTGTGCCGCTAAAAGAATCAAAATGTTTGCTATACAGGTTCGCTAATTTACATATTCTATGAATGGAGTTATTCATTCCATACGAGGTGTTGTGTGCCGAAATGTAAAAAAAGAGAAGAGATTTCTGCCAATGATAGATTCACGAATCTGTAAAGATGTCAGGGTGTATGTACCAGTAAATGAACACGTACCAGTGAATGAACATTTTTTATTAAAACGAGTAAAATACGTTATTAAAGTAAGCGACTAATTAATCAGAGACTTCTTTTCATTTCTTGCTTCATATCCAAAGAATTTTTGCAGCACGTGGAATCAATCGTGCTGCGAACATAATTTTATAATAGTGTTCATTCATTAGCCTTAACTGTTCATTTACTGGTGTGTTTACCCTGTTCAGAGAAATTCTTCGATTACATTTTCGACAGTGAAATAAAAGCACAAAAGATTCCACTGCGAAGGATAATACCGCTGTACAATCGAATAATGGCAAACACACAGGTGCCACCGTAAAATGTGATGCGATGCACCCTCCTTAGACCAGCCGTTTCGCTAGAAACGGGCAACAGACGGTGCTGTTGGGTCACTCCACCAACGACCAGGCTCTGGTTCTCAGGAATTTTAACAGCGCCCTAGAGGGGAAGGTTGGCTAGGAGCGAACCACCACCCCCTTCTATTGTCGTTACCCGGCTAGCCGTGATTCCCGTTCGAACGACAGGATAAAGGTTAAATGACGTGTACCTTGCAGAGACCAGCGCACAGTGTTCGACGTAATGTACAAAAGTCAAAAATCCGAAGTGTTCGATCCACAAATTCTTGTATCTTAAAATGTTAATAAAGAAACGTAGTTTTTAATGCTACCCATAACTTTTGCTCAATTTACCGATTTGTTGTAAAAAAATGGCGCTAGAAATTTATTCCAAATCTCGGTGCATTTTTTCAAACACGTCCCATTGGCGGAATGTTTATGCTTTTCATTCGATTTGTAAAAGTTGTGTTTAATACTATCATACCTTCAAAACTGCCAAGTCAGTTTTTTACTATACTAACAATTTGTACGAATATTTTATGTTAAGTGTTTATCAACTTCAAGGAGACTTTTAAAAAAAGTACCAAAAAGTATCTCCGTGATTTTTTTTATATAACTTTAGGGGACATTAAGCTTTGTATTCCCGTGAATTTCAACTGCCCGAATTTGCCCGAAACAGAAAAAAGTAAAAATCATTATTAAGACGTTCGCCACTCATGTCCGTGCTACGCCCGCCATTCGGGCCCGTGCTGCACCCGTTGCATCTCTTAATTTTGACGAAGAATCCTCGGAAGCAAGTGTATCGACTGTTTCAGAATCCGAATGAACCAAGGTAAGTACGGGTAATAAGGCCCTCTTAAGGATCCATCATTTAAAAAAAACAAAATTACACATACTTTTGAAAACTCTTTTTTTTAATAGAAATCTATGAAGATTATACTATAAACTATGATATTTTGCATAATATATAACGAAAGCAATATTACCCGATGGGCCTTATTACACGCATTTACCTTACATGCATTCAAAAAAAAATTTTTAAAAACTTATAACATCAAAGATGTATAAGAATAGTCCTTTTATAAATAAATATGAAATTTATTTTCAAAAATTTTACTCTAGAGGGAAGTTATCAATTTTTGTCCATTTCCCTATACCCATCGAACACTGTGCAGCGTCGCGAGCGTACAACGCAACGCGTTGGGGAAAACGAAGGCGCATACACGGAACCACGTCGGCTAAAAGATTCAGACCGCTCTCCCAGGGCGATGGCTTTCATTATTCGGTTCACGTGGGAGCATAGAGGGATGCACGCGAAAAAATAGGTTATGCATACTGACAGGCCGCGCCGGCGAGGCGAGATTCTCTGAAAAACGCGACCATCAGCGCCCGTCCGCGGGATAACGGCATCGCTGGCTCGGTATCGGGCATTCGTTATTGTTAGCGTTGACAGGCTGCCGCCAAACAGATGCCGCGCTCCCCTGTCAATAATCGGCAACGAAGATTTATTAATCGACCTTAACCCTACGCTCGCTTCTGTCCCGTCTGGCTGCGCGGGTCACTCGCGACCTCTCGTTGACTTGGATTTTTTTTTTATATTCTGAGAAGAACTTTAATGAATTTTACTTTATCTAGTATTTTAAATTAAAGGCGGTGAAAAGCATTCGGTCTGTGCTAAATATCACATTCTAGGAGATTTACATATGGGAGCTGTCTTAATACTTAACTGGTATACTGTTTTGTTTTTTTTTTAACCCTTATGTCAATAACCAACTTTACCTACGTTGTTCAATGGCCGGGGTACAGCTGTACCCGCGTGGTGAAATCATGTATTTAAGGCTCTTTAGAGGGGTGATTCGTAACTTTGTAATTATACTTGACTTCGGCAAGCCTGAGGTGAGCCGGGAGACCTTTATTAGGTATACGGGACTTTCCGCATGTATCTCGAAATGAAACTTTCTTTTAACGGGAACATAAAAAATTTTAGGCGGCAACGCTTAGGTGGGTACAGCTGTACCCGGTTATTGACATAAGGGTTAAACGTAACTGGTATCTTGGAGTCGTGACAGACCCCAAATAAAAAGGACACAGAAATTTGTAAAGTCGATATTAGATCAAGCTCTACGAATATTTTGTTCTTAGGTAATGTATAATTACCTAATGAAATAATTACCTTTGTATAAAAAAATAGAAACGTAGAGAGTTAAACTATTATTATCAAATTAATTAGACATTCAGTTTACGAACTTAGACAACCAAATATTTGGTTCATGGCTGACCCCAGGACACCAGTTAAGGGTTAATACTTACGAACGGCAGCGCAGGTAAAGAGGGGAGATAATTCTGTGGAGAGGCGATGAGAATACCATGCAACAGAGCCGTGTATCTGCAGACAAATCGCACAGCCGATCGCCGACCTATTCTGTTCCGATGAAACGCATCGTTTATACATATGCTGTCGGGCACCGGTATCGGGTCAATATCACCGCCCACTAAACGTGAACGGGGTCTGCATCCCTGGATAAAAGAGCGCGATTCAACGAGAAGCTCCTGCATACGGTCTCTCGCGTCGAGATCTTTGTACCGGCGAAGGTGTAAAGATGAAAGGAAGCAATAGTCAAGTTCGCAAGTGTGCAGCTTGAAATTTCAACGAAAGACGTTCGCTTAAACGGCTCGTCGTGGATTCAGAATTTGTGACAATGAATGCTTTGTGACGTTCGTGAAGTTATCATTGAATAAACGCGACGTGTGGATTTGGTATTAATTAGAATTTGAATTTTTATTTGATAAATACGTGGTTATATTTTCTTTAAATATTGTAGATGGAATCTTGTGGCAGTTGTGAGGAAATTTTAAAAATTCAGTTTATTTTATGCAGGGTGTAACTGAAATTAGTGGTCTTTAGAGGTAAATTCTAATTAAATTCGTCGTATGTTAGAAACGAAAGAACAGTTTTGCGAAGTGGTGTATTTATTTGTAGGGAAAATATGAAATTCGAAACATGAGAAAATGGTAAAATGGTATTTTTTGGAACCTCAGGATGAATCTCGAAAACCGCATCACTCTTTTAGAACGCTAAGGAATAATTTATGAAAGCCAGGGTCGATAATTTTGCACGTGTCGGGAATACTACTGATTCTTTCATTCTTTCGACCTTGAAGAAAAGCAGGGAAGAGTCGTAAATAACGAGAGAAAGTTTTCACTTCAATTTTGAAAGTACTCCTTGAAAAATTCAACCATCCCATTCTATCGCTATACATGCACCAGAGAGAACCAGTGGTAACCTTATACTATTTGAGATACACACTGCACTAGTTACTTGAAACACATTATTCATCCCCTCTTCAAATTTTTCTGTCTTGTAGCTTCAAAGCTACAAATCTTTAAAGTAGAACAAACATTTATTTGAACTTCCCACCACCAGATAACTGTACTTTTCTGTATTTACTGTAATATTACAGTACAGTTCAATTTGATTTAAAATACAGAAACCAAATTTAATAACGGTATCTGTATTTGAAGAAATTCGTGAGTCCAATTTCTTAAATTTCCATAATTTTTTTAGAGTTTCTAATTTAAATCATACACAGAATAATTCCTCTCGATCTGCATTTCTCGAAGGGCGAGACTTGACCCACTACTTGAAGAATTCGATCTTCGGGATATGTATGTCAGTTCGTAACTGAAGAGCTGTGTTTGATTCGAGATTCAAGGATGGTAATGTCGTGGATTAAAAGTTTTTTTTTTAAAAAAAAAGACGGAGGGAAAAACGAGCAACCCATTCCTATGGAAAGAGTGATGCCCCAGAGAATTCAAGTTTCATTAATTCATACATACGATGCGTTTGCCTCGCATGCAAATAAGGCTGTCCAAAGAGAGGCGGCCGAATGTATTCCGAAAGATCATTATTCAAGAGTGTAATGCCTTCAACAAGGTGCATTTGATTAATTCATGTACACCACGGTTCGTTCAAACTACATGCCTGTGGTTATGATCTTCCGCAGATGAAAGGAAGCATTCCAATTTAATGTGCTGTTGCATTTATGATTACAACGACACTTCGTAATATTATTCAAATTAGATTTATTAAATACAAGTTGCTTAGAATAATTACTCGTAATTAATTTAAGTTCAAAGCTATACAATTCTCTACCAAGAGAGTTATGAATATTTTTACACTTAAAAATAAGTGTGCAAGGAGCACAAGTCTTCCCTGAAATTCTGTTCTTAAATGAGGAAATTTAAAAAATTGCAGCGACGCATTTACAATTCGATGTTCATCGATTCTCTATTAAACGTTAATTTACAGCACGTACGAATGCATTACGGGCACAATTATATCAAAGATGATGCATATTTTCACATAATAATTTTACAATGTAATTTCGTTGTAACTGTTGTAAGTCGCGATAACGTTGGGCCAAGAAATGGTCCTCGCCAAAACGCTGAGAACGCGTTGCAAACAGCTCCTCGGTGAAAAAAAAAAAAATAGAAGCAATCACAAAACATAAAATATCTCCAAAACTCGCGGCGAATCCACTTTGAAACGTTGCACCACTACATCGACCTAAAGCCGCCCCAGTTTACAACGTCACCCTCCTAACCGACTCGTCCCACAATTTCACCAAAACAATTCCTCCCACGTACTCGACCCTACAAATATTTTATTCATCCCCGTATCTCACCCCCCCCCCCCTCCCCCGCCCCCCACCCACCCATGACTCCATCGTCGAATATTTGAATTTAGAGTAGCCGAAGGACCCGTCCGAAATTTTAATTGAACGCCGTCCACCACCACATATGTATACACGGTGACTTACAGATTTCACTGGAATTTCACGTATTCACACATCTGGTCAGCATTTGAAACTATGAAAGTATAAAAGCCGGGTAATTAGTACACTTATAACTAATTATAAGTAACTATTACGGTAAAAAAAGCTCGCGACAAGATGTAGAAAAAGTTGACGGACCAACAACTCACGCGTCAAATGCCTGCGTAAAGAAGTTATAACACAAAATTTTTTAGTCAAATTTTTACTTTATAATTCGAACACCTCACTATTTTTGACAATATTCTTTTAGTTAACGCACAAACACCGCGATGCCTCCCACTATCAAATCAACGTAGCTAAAAATCCCACCTAAACGATAAAAAATTCCAAATTCGATTCGACATTGAAACTCACCAAACCCCGGAAAATATCCATCCCCTTTTCCCGTATAAGGATATCGGTCCTCGAGGGTGGCCGAGTGCGCGCGCGCCTCCCGGCCCGGTGCCTTGCACCCTGCCGTGACGTGTTTATTAATTGGTTACGTAGGAGAATCGAACCGTACACGTAGAAAGGGGTGGGTTGATTCAGCGGGGGGAAGGGTGGCCGAGGGGGTGGCGGGTTGGTCGCGAGAGGTCTGAGAGAGGGGAGGGCCGTAGTAGTAGTAACGGTAGTAGGATGCTAGGGGTGGCTCGCTTCCCGGTCGGCGCCAGCGAAGGGGGTGGAAAACGGGTAACCCGGCCGTAGTACCGCGCACGCGCTCTGCCCAGTTGCGGCCACTGAGTCAAGGTCTCGCGAGCTGACAATCGACCTGACCTCGCTTTTCCTCCTTAAAACCAACGCAAACATCGACACATGCACGCAGGGGGGTGAAGCGGACAGAGCGCGAGGGGGGAAGGGTTGAGGGGTGAGTGTGCATGTGCGGTCTGCACTAGCCGAACGGAACCAACCAGACTGTGAATCGTCCTGGCTTTACCTGGCGCCGTTTGGCCTTATCATTTGCGCGAAGACGGCGGTTAGCTGTGCAGGGGAAAGCTACAGGATAAAGTTGGGGTAACACTGTATGGAGAGCTGGTCGGTTTGTGCTGCTTCAGAGACAGTTGGGCGGAGCGGAGAATCGTGGTTTATGGGGGATAAGTGATTGGACATTTTGTTGATCTTGAGGGTGGATTAGTAGAATTTTCGGGATCCACAGAGTGCACGGCTTTAGATATAAGGGATGCAGGATTTTTTGAGTTTTTAGGGATCGATTAGGCACGAGTGGAATTTTTCCTGAGTGAAGCTGTGTGGGTTGAAATATGTTTGTTATTTTAAGGAAGTTGCTGTGGTGCTGCTGCCGTACCCGGGATATCTCTGCGTTTGTAGGTTATTGATTGATGAGGAAAGTGAGTATAGAGGAGGGTAGGTGAATGGCGGGAAAAAGTACCGTCTTCAGGTTCCTTTGTCAGCAGTGGATTTCCACCAGGTGAGATGGGTAAGTAGAAATGTCTGGTGTGCGGTCAGCCATGTGGGAATAGCTTACGCTGTGGTCACGTCTGACGTTACACGGCAAATTGGATTACAAATGTGCCACTAATGGAGAGACCATTCCAATATCGAGCGTTAAATTGGAAATGTATTACTGGGAAAATTCTGTTTACTACGGCTCCGTTATAATACAGGCAATGTATTCATCAAGAAATGGACTGTAACACGGATACTTAATCATTTAATAGGGGATTAAAAATGAAGGAGTTTTTATACGTCCGTATCGTCGTACTTCGAGCACGTTAAACTGCTAAAAGGTTAAAAGCACACGACAGCACTAAAAACAGCAAGGTGACCTTGATATTATCAATATACCAGCATCTAAAAAAAGATTAACTTGATCACGTGACGTTTCTTCCGACACTAAAATATCTCTGAGAAAAGCAGTATTTTATTTGCCCCTTAATTATGTAAGGAACCTACTTGATATTTATATTATTTAAAAATGCCATTTGCATGTTTCAGATAAATCATTAGAATTTTTCTTGTGAAATGCGTAACTTTCGAATCTTTTTGTCGTCGAGTGCGCGATGTGTATTCAATCCGTAGCACTTGAAAACACTGTGCGTTGACGTACAAACTACCTTCCTGTCATGCCAAAGTACCTTCTGATGTATGCAAAGTACATATTTGAATTTCACTTATAGACTTGTTAAACTTCCTCGCTTATAGGCCGCCTCTAGCACGGTGAATGGGATCGGCTTTCTTTCTCGTTGAACAATGCTGATGTTCCATAAACCACGTTCGCGCAAACGGAAGCAATTAGAATACTTGTAACAATTCGGCTAGGGGTTTTATATAACTTTTTATTGTGCTCGGATTTGTCTGGACACAAAACTATCAAGGAAAAATATTTTATTTAACAGTTACTACAGCTGTACATACACACCCATTAGTTCGTTTCTACTGACAGTAGTAACACCACGCATATATCAGCCCCAGGGCAGGTGACTACGAAATGCTATGCCTGAACTACTGAATCCAACTACACCGCGTTGTTGGTGATCAATAAACATTAAATTGGTGTATTTAAAAACAATGAAAATTATATTCGTCTGTTTAAATCCAACAGAGGCACAATGGTGGTTAATAAGAATGTTTAAAATACACATTTTTACACATCTGTAGAATTAGAGTTAATACTACGCTTTAAATATTGGTATAATTGGCTTATTCTGGTATAAATATCAAGTTATAATTCGTTTTAATCGAACAACATCTTAATTTTCTTATATCGTTCACAATTTAAATTTTCTTCAACTATTGTTATATCTTGAAAAATACAATTCCAATCAGATTTTCTATTTGACACAAATTTATCACAGCTTGCATGTCAATAAGAGGAGCGATCTAAAAGTGACTTTTCACGTAATTCCATCATACTTTTGTAGAAGCCAGGAAGTGGAAGTTACTCGAAAATTGTTCGAAACATCGAAAGAAACATTACGCGATCGGGCGTACGGGGCAGACGAAAGAAAGCTAGAAATAAAGTAGGAAACATGCAATATACTGAGGAAGCGAGAGACCCTTAGCGATAGAAACTTGCTCGATAATCACCTGAGATTCCACTTGTTCGACCTAGTCGATATTCGATTAACTACTAACGGGCACGACTTGCCCACGGGAATTCCTGCATTGTTCAGTTTCCGTATCCACTCGACTCAACCCTGCATTGACCAACAGCCCCTCCAGCTCGACCCCACATTACAAGAATGAATGACACCACAGCTCTTCCTACATATTACATTCTGTCATCTCCTTCCTTCATTTTTCTAGCGACGGAATGTTACACAAAGAATCCATATTATAGACAATTCTTTTAGAAATTTCTGGGTAAATTATCTTGGATGAAAGTGGTGAAATTGTAAACTGAATTTAACGTAAAAATTATATAAATTAATGGGTTAGATTATAAAAGTCTACGTATAAAAATATAATAGTTTGGACTATAATTTTATATCGTGATTATTTCAGCTTCTTTTTCTCTATTTTAATTTTGATATTCAATTGAAATGAAAAATACGTTTTTCATTTGGATGAAAGTTTCATTGTCTCT
Organism: Andrena bicolor; assembly: GCA_960531205.1. NCBI lineage: Eukaryota > Metazoa > Arthropoda > Insecta > Hymenoptera > Andrenidae > Andrena > Andrena bicolor. The sequence goes on along the minus strand of OY482667.1, from coordinate 37,778,297 downwards.
AAATATCGTGGCTGGTGCGTCAAGCATTGTAAATTCTTGTGAACAACAGATTCATGTCGGGAATTGCGAGGCACTTTCGGAAAATTAAGATCGCACGGAATATCTCCGCATTGTATACTAGCATGCCGAATACGATAGAACGCTGTTTCGTATGCAAAATTCAGGAAACAAGCAGCATGCAAGTTCACGCATCCACCGTGTATTCGGAGCCGAAAGATGTGTGGGAAGGAGAAATTACAGTGCTGAGTGAAACATCAATTTTCGACATTGCAGTTGCTGGAAATTTGAAACTTGAGTATTCAAGCCTTGAATATTCGTAAAACCTTTTGTGTCTCAGGAATTTCTTAACTTATTTGAACCCGCCTGGTTTCTTTGCACCTCCGTTTTTATTAAATTTCTGAAACAACTTTGATACTTTCAACTATCATATTGCACCAACGCAAGGTATTCGATTTAAGCTGCGAATCAGAGACCTTGAAATACTAGAGAAATCCAATAAATATTTCTCGGTTAGATGGTCGATTACCGAGGTATATTCCTCGAAAACATTTTCACACTGACTCGATAAGCCACAACTGTTCCTCGCCCTGACTACTTAAGCTCCATTTATATTTATTTTCCTTCGAACAGAGCGCAGCACAGTTCTATAAAACGTGAAGAACACTTCGTGCCCTCGACATTGAAGCAAACCCTCGCAAGCATCCGATCTCAAGAATAAGTAACTCGTTTACGAACGAGGCTCGAAACCGTTAAGAGCAATTAATAACAGAGCATTGTCGAAAAAAGAAGAGCGAAACCAAACGTTAATTCGAGGAAACTGATGAATATTTAAGTGAAAACGTACGCGGCTCCAGCCACCAATTACGTCGTTTATTTGCATCTTTACTGCGTTCTAATTACTTTTGCCGGCTAACAAAAAGTACGGGGATGCGGGAGTGGGTGTGGAGAGTTCCTGACGGAAACGAGTAAATATTCATTGCAGATAAAGAGAACAAAATCCTGGACATCGCTGAAGTCCGTTTTCCAGCAAATTCATTGGCCAGGCCAGTCCGAAAGGCCACATTTATGAATTTATGAATATTGTTAAAGCCCGTATTCCGCTGAACTACCCTTTGCGCTGCGGCCAGGTCAAGAGTTCACGTGTCCTTCTCTATGGCGAACTGCCGGCATTATTGCGGTAATTACGGTGAAATTATACTCCAAAGCACGTTCAAATAATGCCGGTTGATGTTACACTATTGCAAACCTCCACTCGGCGTAGCGAAGACACTTGTCTCGACGTTTTCTCGAGCTACAACAGGGCTATAGTCGAGTGGGTTCGAGGGAGTAATTTTCTCGTATTTGCAATTGTTGTTTTCTGTAGATATACGACGTTGGGACGTTAATTGGATGAGTTTCAAGAATGGAGATAGAGATTTCATTGTCTAAGCAGAATTCTATATTTATGTGTAACATTGTTGGTAAACAACTACGAGATTCTGACGTGTTAATAACTATTACAATTGTTTTTTAGGATATTTTACAGTTCTACAGAGTATGTGGCGTCGGGTTCGATTTATAATTGAATTTAAATATAATTTGAATATGGTTTAGTTTTTTTTTTTTAATTTTTGTATTCGTGCGGTTTTAAAGGTGAGAAAAATTTAGAATCTATATGTAGCTATACTAGAATTTCTGTAAACCTTGAAGGTTTAGCGTGCAGCTGGTTTAGTGACTGCAGTTTTTCTCAATTTTCCCCACTTTGCTACTGCCTTACGTTAATTTAGGTTAATAACACAAGCGAATTTAATACCTACTTTAACCAACCATAGTATCTGAATAAAATACAGAATATTATCCTTTTGGCTGATCGCATGAATCATCCACCCTGCTGTACGCGAGAACTCATTAAGAAGGAATAATCAGCGTAATTAATAGCTTCCAGGATTGTTTGGATAGCAGAAAACCGAGGGAATAGTTCTGGCAATTCGATTAATCAAGGGCTGGAGCGGATATTTAGGAAATATCAAGAAGAACGGAACGCGGTGTAAATCGATGAAAGCTCGCGTCAGCAATTAAGGATTAAAGATCCCTAGACACTTTGTAATTGGAAGTTCGAAGTGGCGAGTAAACTATCGAACGTCAGAACTTGGGAAACTCTGTCATTTTCCGATGGAGGTCTCTACTTTGTGCAGAGTTAACTGCTTGCCGAACTTTACGGCGCTTTCATGAGCGTATGAATAATATAACAACGAGCATGGCCACGTAGTACTACTACGTAATTACGGCAATATTACGTGAGAAGCGAATGCACTGTAATATTCATTCATACAAAACGGGGTTACAATGTATTTAAATCAATAGCAGAATGGATATCGCGTGTTGCTTTAAACGTAGCTTTAAATAAAGTACAATATGAACAACTCTTATCATATAATTTCTGTAGTGGCGACTCAAATTCTGATTCGTATCAATTACAAGTAGTTTGAAACTTGAAGTAGCAAAAGAAGTATTTACTATAAATCAACTTTATACATTTTTTTTATTAATTTAGTACTCTAATCATCCATAAAATAAATTCAGTTAATCAAGGTAACAAATAAACTTTGAAACTTGAAATAGCAAAAGAAGTATTTACTATAAATCAACTTTATACATTTTTTTTATTAATTTAGTACTCTAATCACCCATAAAATAAATTCAGTTAATTAAGGGGGTCTAAAATTCGTTTTTATTTACTTGATCTTTCAAATAATATGGATTTGTTGAAATTCGTAAAATTCCTAAAGTAATAAAGTTACTTAAATTCAAGCCACGTGAAGTGAAGTAACTTGACTAATGAGAACGAGACTTTAGGGTGTTTGCAAGCTAGAAAAGGGGCTCACACGAGCAAATACACGGAACACGATTGTCCTACGCGGGAAGAGCTTACGGAAATCGGTGCGACAATCGATTGCATCTGCCTTCACAGGTGCTGTGTTTCTAGTTGACCCACGATGCACGCGTGGTTAACCACGCGTCGAACTTTACAGCGCTTTTACACCCGCTTGAATAATAGAACGGGCAATTTGCACTGTACGCGACGCAGATGAGCACGCATGCGAGCATCAGTTGCATCCTAACTGCATCACTGACTGCTATCCTTTCTGCGCCGAGTCCACGACCGCCCATTTTCATTCTGTATAAATTTTAGCTCTCCTCAGTCTTTTGTAACAATAAACAGGGTGTCTCTGAAAGGTGCTACGAAAGCTCGCTGACTCGTGGTGCTCGCTAAACTGAATAAAAAATAACTCGCAGGGGATGTTGGGCAACTGGAAAATTGAAAAAGTTTGAAACTCTTGCAGGAATGTGGTTCACTAATACTAATAACGCGATCATTTTTTCTTTCGGCAATGGAACTGTCCGGGGGGTGGAAACACCCCCTCGAAAAATTGTGAGTTTTCGTATTATCGTGAATATTTGCGAAACCGTAAAAGATATCGAAGAAATGTCCAATTTAAAGTTTTAGGACGCAACGAAAGGGGCATTGTCATTTAAATAACGAAACGGGTCATTTACAGAGGCTTCATCGCCGCAGCCTATCTGCAGAAGCCACAAGCACCTCTCACGGTTTTCCGTGTTGCCATCCGTGGGACTGGACAGGCAGTCTGTGTACCGATGCAGCTGAAGCGCAGCCGTGGCCCAGCGACAGGCTGCACTAAATACGAGCAGAGAGGTAGCCTACATACAACTTTGCATCGCGTACAAATCATATGCATGCAGGTGCTCCATTTTCGAGACCTCCCTCTTCTTCTCCCTTTTGTCTTGTTTTCCTATCTTCTTCGTTCCCTCAACTCCTTTCCTTGTGGATTTTTATAATTCTTTACCTGAATACAGTATCACTTGGAAGGTTACTTTACGAATGAAATTGTTATAGTGGAATGTAAGTAAAAAGAGTGGTGATAAAATCCATTCCCGAAATAATACTAATTCGAATGCATTCTTGATTTTTCGACTATAATTAGTGATTTATAATTGTTTACCCGAATACAGTATCACTTGGAAGGTTACATTACGAATGGAATTGTTATAGTGGAATTTAAGTAAAAAGAGTGGTGATAAAATCTATTCCCGAAATAATATTAATTCGAATGCATTCTAGATTCTTCATCGGTATTTCTGTTGCTATCGCTTGGACTATAATTAGTGATTTATTTTGTGATTCTGTCTGACTAATCGGTCGTGAACTTCTTTACGTGCAAGCTCGTGTGAGAAAAAATTGCAAAGATCCAGGCGAGCGTGTCACGCTTTTCCTGCGAATTTAGATGGTCTTAAAGATTAAAGGTTACAGGGCTCGCATTGCATTATTAGTTCCATACCTCGCGGGCGTAAAAGCTGCATTTCCAGCAGTTTTGCACGGTTCCCGGCGCCAGACACGATTCGATAGTTGACGTGGAAAAATGGAGCGTGAGAAACAATTGCCGGGCAGAAGTAAAAACGAATGCAATAATGGTAACGACGCCGCATAAAGTACGAGTACCTATTCATGAGAATTCCTGGAATTCCAAATTGGAAAGCTTCTGACGTATTATTAAGCTTAGAATCCTATCGAAATATTCAAACATGCAAATGTTAGATATTCGTTTCGAAACTCCTATAAAAAATTCTGGTATTAATACATTAGATATTAATTTCGAATTCCTTTTAAAATATTAAATAAGGAGAACTGCTGACTTTCAGTTGAAATTTCTTTCTCTTAGCCCAACACCTCAATCCTCTATAATAAATTTTCCGTCGACTGAACACATCATTATTCCATTATCCAAGGAGTACATGCCCCAATTCGGATGACCCAGCTTCCATTCTATTTACAATTGTTTCTCATTAGGGTAGGTTCTATATGCATAATACAAACTCAAAAAGAGATCACTAATTTACATACAATTTGCGAAATGTTTATTTGCTGCTATTATCAAATTCAATCCCAATCGAGATAATTCCTTGAATAATCGTGTTTGCATTTTGCGCAGAACATTTTCCAAAACTCCCAATATCAAAGCAGTAAAATATACGCATAACTCAACGCAGAGGTAAGTTAAACGTATAATCGAAATGCATTGGATTTTCTTTGAAATTGCGTTCAGAATACAAGTTTTTAAATAAGATATAAATAATGAGTGCCCGGTCTTTATAGACAATCTTTTACAATTAGTTAGGTAAAAGGATGCTGAAGTTTATTCCCAGGCATTCGCCTTGGAAATGTAAAAGAAACGCGACAGAATGTGAATGTATTAGTTCGAAAGTAAAATGACGCATAAATTGCGAGCTCTTGAAGATATCGTTAATTGAATTTCCGTTTCATTTTGAAGGCGAGGAAACTTTTCGATCCGCTGCAAGAACACTCGCAGAAGCGACTTTGCTATTCGGTATTTGATTCTTCCGGGCACGGTCGCAGCTTTTTACAGAAAACTCCGACTGCGAGGGAGATGAAGAGAAAATTAATTAACTGGCAGGAAATTTCCTTTGAGGCGGATGTGTAGATGTAAAATCGTAAAGTAAACGTAAAATAATCTCTTCTTCCGTCAGAGGCGGACGTGTACACGGCTCTGCCCTTTAATCGACATTAATTTATGGCGCGAAAGTAATTAAAATTTCGCAGTTAATCGCTCATAAATCTGTCCGCCGCTTTCCTCTTTGCACATCTTTCATTTAATGGCAAGAAGCGAAATTTCATTACCTCTATCATGGTTCATTCGTGTCAGCTTTTCCCTTCACAGTAGTCTAAAGTCATCAAGAATATTAAGGATCTGTTTGCAAAGAAGTGGAGATTATAAGCTTCGATGAACTCGACCGGAAGTAGCGAGAATTTCAGAAAATGTGCATTCAGGTGGATCAGGAATTGAATAGCGAATTATATCGATTTAGAAATTATTTATCATTTGCAGGATTTATTTGAAGGAAAAGATTAAAATTGAAGATTTAATACTAATGATAAATGCTTTTCAGATAATAAATATTATTTTATTCGTGACACACTTTATGTTAACTCTAATAAGTATTACAGTAGTTGAACGAAGGAATTTGTTACAATTTGAATTTTTTTGACAGTCGTCTTCCAAGTAATTTAACAGAGAGTACATTAAAAATCTGAATGCATACGTATTGCATTATACACACGTAGAAATCGTGCACCAATATAGCTAAATCTAGTGGTGGAACTGATATGGTACTAGTTCACGATATTGAAGCTATTCGATACCAAAACACTTAACGGAAAGAATGGAAAGGTATCAAAGTTTCAGGTACAGGATATCAAATTTGATATAGATACCTACAGTATAGTGCTCGATATCAATAGCCATATAAAATACAAGCTGTATAAATATCCATACGATAACAGTAAGCTAACAATAAGTACCAAATTATTTCGATGTACTTTGTATTCGATATCTAAAATAAATTTGTATTTTTGTAAACTTGGAAATTTAACTAATTTTGGAGTCAATGTTGTACTATTCTACGTGCCCCAAAGAATCTTCACGCCAACATTTTATCGTCAGGTATCATTAATATAATAATGATTCTTTGCAATAAAATTCATGAAAAATCTCAGATCGTGGATTCTTGTAAATCAGAATAATTTTTATATGAAATCAGAAACCAGTGATTCCTAGATACTTTAACATCTTAATATGTATTATCCTCGTCCACCAGCTAGTCGAGATTTGCTATCGCGGAAATACAAGAAAGAAGTCTCCGTAACGAACAAGGAACGCGGAAATTTCTGTTCGAGATGGCGAGGACGCGTCTACCGTCGGCCATGTACGCCGTCAAAGGAAAATTGTACTTTCCGTTTGCACGCAGCGGCAGATACGACGTTGGCCCGCGTTTATTTCCATGCTTTTAATCTCTGTCGATGTTAAATCTCCCCGACGCGGGGTGCCGTTCCTTTTGAGGGAAAATGGAAAATACACAGAGCCAGGGCGCGCATAAACGATGGAAAAATGGTCCCGTTTCTCTAGATAAAGGAAACTGCTACTGGAGAACGTGGAAATAATCGTTATGCCTCGCGGAAAGATACGGGTAATCCCGTGCTGAGCAGTTTCGTAAATGAAGAGATTCGTTGTGTTGCGAAAGCTCGATTCAACAACGGCTTCTTCAAAGTCGGCAGTTTTGTTTAAACGGAAAAGAAGCCGAACACGTGCTCCTATAGGCGCACAGTGACTAAAAGGAAACGTCGAGCCAAGTTCCACGATATAATTTAAAAAATCAGACTAGTATTTTTATATTATAAAACAAAAAGTTAGAAAAACATGCCAAAGTTTCAGCACTTCACGGCCCCCGAAATCTCTGTTATACGAACGTCCCATTCCACCACATTCAATTCCATTCCACGAAAGTCCCAGCAGTGCGCTTCCCCGTTGGCAGTCCTCGTTTGCATTTATCATGCCCTGCCTCTGCGGAAATAATTTTTAATCGTCCTGCAGAATCGCCGTTTGGCCCCTGCTTGGAGAGCTTCGAGCTTCGAGCGTAAAAATCCCTCGTCCCTGAACAACGGGCCACGGGAACTCCATGAATTCCGATAAGATTAAACTGGGCCCGTAATCTCGAGGAAAGGCGCGCTACGTGATCGTTCCGACGGGCTCCAAGTGTATCGAAATTAACGGGGGGGTAATCGTCGCATTCGCAGGAAAATTCGTTGGCAAACGACGACGGAACCCGCCCCCTCGCTCCCCTCTAACCCCTTCAGCCTTCAAAGGAAAATTGCGCTTCCCTGTTTACAGGGACGCGAACACGCTGCCACTTCGTTCGCTGGTGGGCGTGTACGTGTTCCTAACGTCGCCGCGATTAAACGTAAACGATACACCGAGTCACGTTAATGCAATTATCAGACGCACCAGATGAGTATGCAAAGGCATTCCGCCTCCTACCATCCAGATATTTTCGGTTAATTTGTTGCTGGCCGAAGCCATTCGCAGGCGCTGCGAATGGGATGCTCTTGAACACGTAAATATTCAAGGTCTTCGTGGTAAAAGCTTTTGGCCACTTGGATGGTTTGAGGATTTGTGAAGCATTATCAAGGTATGGCGAATTCTTCTAAATTTAGTGGAAGTTAATTTTCAAAAGAACGCTCAGTGTACCCCGCGTGCGGGTCGACCCTAGACGTATCTCTAAATCATTATCGATGAACGCCCATGGGCGTTTCCCGCACTGGGCGCAGGGTAGTGAAGGAACGTACATTTTGAATGCGATGAAACCAGAATCGTGAGGTTTTATTTAAACTGATCAATAGGTGGACACTCTAAATTCGATGACCAATCAATTGCATTCGAAACTATAAGCGAGTTGTAGGAATATTAAATTTACTAACTGAATGTGACCAAACATTCGAAGTAACTCTCTACGAGACTAACACCCCTTTAACGCGCGACAACGCGAGATTTTCCAGGAGCAAAGGGGCCGAACGTTAATTCTCTCCCGCGCGGAAATTAAAATCGACATCGCCCGCCGGACGCAAAAGGCACGTGAAATATGTATACTCGAGGGCGGAATTTGGCGAAAAAAGGAAAGGGTTGGGTGAACTTGTTCGCGGCAGAAAAATTAGCTCCCGCTGCCCTCGCTATCTCGCCCTGAAAATAGAAACGAAAAAGGTTCCTGTGCACCGACGGAATTCCCGCAAAGCTGTAATTCAGATAAACCTGCGTCCTGGCAAACACACAGCTGCTCCGCAGAGGCGGGCCATGTTTCTGATGACGATTCCAAATTAACGTCGGGGCTACTTCCGCGCGAAATATCTTTGATCTCGTTTGAAAGAGCACGCGAACGCGTTTCCCTTTACCTTTGAGATGATTCGCCGAGCGAAGATGACTTACAGCTCGTCATTCAACGACCCTGCGCTGACTTCAAAGCTCCTCGAGTATCTTAACTCTTTCGACGACGGCTTCGAGTTCCTCGAGCGTCTGGATCGGCAGCCATCTTGCGATTCGCGCTTCCTTGGTTATATAGAAGATGTCAGAGGCAGCGAGAGTTTTGATGACGTTTAAATTTCAGCATTTCGAGTCGAGTTTTAATGGATCGGGTATTTCGGAGAAATACTTATCATCAGTAATAAGTACAGCGTTGCGTATATTCTTCACAGTCCACGATTTTTTTTTCACGCTACATACCGTCAAGGACCCAGTTCCTGATCAATTTAGTATATAAATACCAAATAATAAGTTTATCACGAAACAAATTTATTCCAAAAAATTATTAAATAATTATGAAGTATTTTTAAATTTGATAGCTCATAGTAAAATGTTTTAGGTTGATCAGAAACTGCTCCCTTTGCATCTTAAGTGATCAGGAACTGGGTCCTTCACGGTAATATAAACGAATAATTTTAGTAATTTTTTAGTGTACGAAAGCAAAAAAATTATATCGTGAGAGACTTTTGAGTAATCAATCCCCTGCGACTACATTTCGAAACAACAGAAAATTTGCTATCTAAAAATCCCCTTTCGTGGAAAAAAGTTGCAGTGTTTGTTCAGAAAATTTTATTGGGGAGAAATGGCAATCAGGATTGACAGGGAACGTTACGAAAACCGGGGACGATAAACATCAATCAAAATGGCGGAACGAAACGGGTAAAGCCCCTACTGGAGTATTGATATTTCTGTTTTTAATATGCAATCGACATTGACGTGACATTCTATTTTGTGTCCCATAGTCTCACCGTTTTAATAATCATGCTGGAGTGTCGGCGTGGATTTAATCTCGTGGCGCTCACAGCTTTATTGCCGTTCAACAATACTCTCTTTCAGCCACGCTGACACTGCGATGATTTTCCATGGAGCCATTTTCAAGGTTTTTCTATTTCCTCGTTGCTGGAAAAAATTAATACCGTAACGTGTCGGGCTATTAAGGAATTTAAAATCCAAATTGTTATAAATAATTTCTTTCTCAATATGTCACGAGCTTCCTGATCAAAGAATTGATGCAATTGATTTAAGGATAATGAGAGCCACGACCCCCGTTTCTTTGTGTAAATTTGCCGTCGTTAACGATTCCTTCGGTCCCATTAGAATGCAGATTTTCTCGAAATCGATAACGAAGTCTGGTATCCGAGGCATTGAAACTTCTTTTCTTCTCACTTTAGAAAAGTTTTGCTCGTAGCGACGATTACCTCGACACTGGTGTGACGAGAAAGATGAGCTAGCATTGTCTACTTCTATAATTAGCGTATGGAATAAAAGATTTGCATTTCTATCGAATCTTTTCAAGATACAGTAAAAAGTATATAAGTGGTGAAAATGGAATATTAAAGTCGAGAAACAGCACTTTTGCAAAAGCGTATATAAAGTATGTATCTATTGCATTATGTCATTTAAATATAGATCACTAACTTATTCAATTAAAATTTACGTTATTTTTTACATTGAAAGAGAAACGTCGAAAAGGAATAAAGACTGTTCACAAGGAAGAAGGCCGGAATTATCATGGAACGTTGCCTAAAGGTAAGGTTCTATTTAATTAGACTGTCAAGTGCATTCCTTCGATTTGGCTGACCTTTGTTCCACTTGCCCAACTCAAGTCGGCCTATTTTCCGCTAAGTTGACAATTACAATCCCCAGGTATAACGATGGGCTCGTAACACAACCATAGACTTTCTTGTCCTCCTCACTTGCCACTGACATTTCGATGTAACTTGAAGTTTGAGTAGCGATAGGAAAACATTTAGCTTGCCCCGCTTCAGCTGGTAAATGTCAGTTATTCCTGTATATGTCCAAGAAGACAAATATCCATCGTACAAACAGGCGTTTATTTGTCACATAAATATCGACTTCCATCTATCTAATTAAATCTTCAATTTCAGACTATCTGAATTTGCATAACGTTACAAGAACAACGACTAAACGAGGGCGAAAATAATTGTCTGCTTGTACCTTTCACTGCAGCAGAAAGCTTGTGTCTGACTAATGATTGACTTTTCTCCTTGCTTTCGCTTTCCACGTGATTTCTCCTATATTTAAGAATATAGTAACTGTATACAAATCAGAGTAGGAAATAAAAAATTGTCATGTATAAATATTTGTACGAGGAAATCTGTAAAGAAACAGAAACCTGAAAGATTAATGGCGAATGGGATTCCAAGATAACGAACCCTGGAGTTACTAACTGTACAGCAACTGTAATTTATTGCTTGACAGAAAAAAATAAATTACTACACACAGAATGTAGGTGAACGTGAAAGGTAATTGTTAGTAACAAGATGGAGGGCAAATCCAGAAAGCCTGTTCACGATGTAGTCTCGCAATGGGAGGACAGTAGAAATAGTGGAAGCTTATCAAACAATACTGTCTATTTAGATACTTGTTTAAAATAACAGTTAAGTTGAGCACGGGAGTATATTCCAAAGAGGCTGAAATAAAATTGAACGCAACATTTACCATTTTACAATCGCCGTAAATAATCAAGAAACTAACCAGAAAATTTGTAAATCATTATTCAGAGTTTAAAATTGTTCTTCCAATAGCAAAGTGAGAATAATATTCAATAATTTCTACAGACTGACAGGAGAATTTAAACTACAAAAACAATTTCACCTCGTTGCCAAAATTCGTTCCGCCAGTGAATACAGGAAAGGCACCGTTACTCCCTTCATTCCAGAGGAAATGCGCTAAGGGTGCGCTGAAAGAGAGGGTGCAAGCCCTCTAGCAGACTCCTTCTTAGAATTAAAATTCAGAATTCTTTTTTTTTTGGAAGCATTGCACGGCACTTTAGGTGCACCTCGAGCTGTCTTTGAAGCAATGAGTTCCACCCAGTACGAAGCCTCTAGCTGGGAGACTAGTCGCTAGGGCTGAGCATTCAGAATTTTTTTTCGAAGCATTACACGGCACTTTAGATATATTTCGAGTTGACTTTTAACCATTGAGCTTAACCCACCACGGTTCAACCAGTTATTCGAATATCTCTAATTAGGCTTTTGAAGTACCGAGTTTCAGAGAAGCTCGTGTACTACTCACTTTCGGTCAACGTTTTAAGTATATCATATAGGAGTACGAGATAATATTTCCATGATAAAAGTATTATTGTTTAACAGTATATATAGTTGTTTGAATGAACAATCAAATCTCTTACGCATGCAAGATGAGGCAGCACAAATAATATTTTTATATGACATAATCTATAACAATGATATTCGAAAAAATGGTGGAGTGCTTTTAAAGTATGAAGGATATAAAACGTACCACAATTTTGGGAGAAAAAGCTACGTGTCTGTTTATATCCCATAAAATAACGGGTCACCACGAAATCCCTGCGATAAGTGATGTCACCACTATAGGTGGTTAGGTGAGTATAATAACATCAGATTCGACCAGTGATAGAGCCATATAATATGTGATAACAAGGGAACAACACCACGAACCCTTACACACCTATTGGAGCGCAACTTTGTGGGTTTATAGAGTGATTCAAGACAAGAAGAATCGGTGTGTTTGATTCGTGGCCAATCGAATTTAGGACAGTGATATTGCAATGATAAGTGAGTCGACGAGTATAACATTAGACGATGATTTCAATACGATAAACGATTAAATCAGTGTAACATCGGAATAGATTAGTAATACCACTCTGATAAGTGCCTATATATATATATATATAAGTGCTAATGCTATAGGTGCTTTTCAATCCCATCTTTTCTTTTCTTCTTTCTCGTTTTCATATATGTTTTCTTTTGTAAAGTGTGTTGTGCAATAAAGAATTATTATTATATGAGTATAACATCAGAATACACCAATATCACAATGAGAAATAAAGCACAGTATCGAATTTAATAACACACGCGTCTTTTCAACTGCGCCTGTACATTAAAATTTACTTTGCACAGTAGGTGTTACAAAATTTCATTCAAAACACATATATCTCGACACGTCGAACGCCTCGGCAAGTCCTGCCCCTCTTCTTTTAAACGCCGCGAACGTTTCACCGTTCTCATTTCGTTCCCCGTTTAAAAGTTTACCCAGGAATTCAATTATAACAATTGCATCGCACATTACCAGGATCCAAATTCAATTTACGGGAAAGGCTGAGGCTGCACAGCCGCCCCGGCCATCGGACAATTAAATGGATTGTGCGCTCGGACAGCGCCGGGTGTATAAAACCGATGGTATTTCGTAAGTCTTTTTACAGGGGCCGAAGGAAAACAACGGCGTGGGAGGTGAAAAAGACGGAGGCTAACTTCGACAGCGAAGCTCGTCGCGAAATTGCAGTACAGAAACGAGCCAACAGTTGCAACAAAAATTTTAACAATACCATCTCCCCTACGCAGCCCGGACAACTTTATAGACACACGATTTCCCTGTTCCTCTCTCCCATCGCGAACACTAGCTTCTGTAAAATATTGCTGCACTTCCGCGCCCAGCTTTTACGCGCGTCGTTCAGCCATGCAGCAACTGATACAAAATTTCAAATAGGGGTACATTTTATTTTTCATTTACTTCTTCCCGTTTTTTTGTTCGTCCTTCTGCTTCGTCTTCCTCTTTTGCAACATTATTGCGGCTCATGCATTGCTTTCTCGTTGGAAATACAGCAGGTGATTTTTTCGCCGAGGAAAAGGCGAAGCGCGTGTCTGTGCATTCTCCTTGCTGGGAGCTTAACGTACTACCATCTTCTCCGCGGCAACGTAGCAGCAAGGTACATACTTCGTATGAAATACTCAGCTCCGGCGAATAGAGAAATTTTAATGATCATCCGTTGTCCGCGGAGCAAACTAGTCGCGACTGATGTTTCACGCGATATTACGAGATTGCCTGGGAAGAGAGGGACTCGCTTCTAATGCGTCTTCTTAGTATTACAAAACAAGAATGACTGGACGTCACGCGTGTTTAATTGAATGTCTTTTAACTTATTGATACACATGATGGCTCATGGTTATTTCAGCACGTTACGTTCTACTGGATGTCCACTATTTTTTGGGTCCCTTGCATTTCAGTTCCCATACCAGCGGCTTAAGAAAAAGCACAAAGGAGCACACAGTGGCCAAATTCCGTTTGCAGCTCGACGCGGTAAAGGAGTTAAACGGTATAATTATTCCGCACAGCGTAAAGCGTTGTGAATTAGCAAAAACGGTTGAAATCATTTTAATCGTCAGGCGCTGTTTCGCCGTTTTCGTGTGGCGGGTTAGGTATTTGGTCGGAACGAGGCAGCGGAAAAGCGACGTAAGAATGGCGACAAAAGGAAAGGCGCAAAGAGACTGCGCGAAACGGGGAACAAGAACAGGAACGAGGGGACACGGAAACGGGGATATTCCAAGGTTCTCATTCCCGTCTGTCCCGGCCTCGTCCCAGTTACGAGACGCGCAGACATTCAACCGCAAAACCGAAGTTCCATGGCTTTATGCAAATTCACGCGCAACTTTTAACATTTACACTGGCTGACTTTCTTGTTGGATATTTCGTGGCTGGGGTTCGGGGGCTGGAAACCGCGACAAGGATGGAGAAGCACGGAGCACCCGGCTCACGTCCTATCAGCGTACTGCTCTCTACTTACTCGCTTTGTATGCCTCCGCTCGCCGCCCTCGCTCTTCAACGTTTGTTTTCCGAACTGAATTCGACGAACACGACAGATTGGGCCGACCTAAGATCAACTTGCATCTGGCGGCTTGCGAGAGACTTTTACTTAGCTGAGATATGAAAAAGATGGAATGTAGAAGTGTATTTGGATTTTTGTTACTTGGTGAAATCGCGGAAGATCGTCGTAGGGGATGATTTCGTGTTTGGGCCGGGGTGAGAAGGAAAGATGCTACATTGATTGTTTTCCAAACTGAATTTGACGAGTGGGACAGATCGAGTCAGTAGTTTAGGATTATTTGAACTTCATCGAACTATTTGGATTCACCACTTTTTTGAGTTATTGCATTTTAGGAGATTAGCATTGGAACATGCGAGGGTTTTAGTATGTTATTGTGGAATTGGTATTGTTCATAAAGATTATTGCAAACATAAATACTATTTTCATTTGCAAAATAGCTACCTCTACGATTATTGTAGAAACTGTGCCCAGAAGAATTCAATTATGGCACTTGTACAGATTTTTTGTAGTTCGAATATACAACATCAAATATTATCCGATCAATTTACACTGTTATTCTGTGATAATATGGAGAGTTTAAAGGAAAAAATTAATTACAGTGTTGCGATGTTAGCCTGACACAGGGCATAATCCCACCTTCTTGCAATCATGAAAAAGAAGGAAACTAAAGCAGCTTAAAAAGTGAATTAATACCTTAATAATTGTGGGAAGTTTCGACGCGAAAGGATTTCCAACTTAAATTACCCTCACCGCTCTGACACGGTACTCTAATCCAGTTAGCTGACTGTGGAACTTATTTAACCATTTTATAACTTCCATGTCAATATTATTATTACGGCCACAACAAAACATGTACAGTGGAAACAAGTGTCAGCAAACTGGTGGCCTTCATCAAATACATTGCAAGGGGGAGAATATTATTATGATAATAAATCGTGGAAGAAAAATAATAAAAAATCTACAAGTAAAAATTTAACACAATCTCTGAGATTAGGTATGTTGAAAAATTGTATAATTTTCCTCAATCACTCTTTGAAATGTTACAACTTTTGAATAAATAATGAAATCAAATCATAATATACTTAATTGTTTATTCTTATCTCGGACTATTTTTTGGTCCGTTCATCTATCTCATTTGCAAAGAAATATGCATTTTCTGTACCAGCAACTTCGTCTCAATTAGACTGAGGCGAGAATGAACGAGGGGGGAGTAAAAATTCGAAAATAAAGCGTCAGGTTTCGCAGACATTTCAGCCTTAATTTCGAAACGTGCAGACATCATCGCAGACGATGGAAACAAGTATTAATTAGGCGCGAATGGGGATGCCTGATTACACGTTCCACGAACCGTTGCTTCAAACGAACCGTGATTTCGTGCATCAGAGAAAAATTGCTTCTGAAACATTTCGCTCGAATCGAAGGAACGTTGAATGGCGGAGAAAAGAACTGGGCCGCGTGTATGCGCCTGCCTGTGATTGGAATAAAGGATGAACCGATAAAAAAAGAGGGGAAAAGAAAGAAAAAAGGGCAGCGTCCCTCGAATGATAAAACGAAGCGCGATAGCTTTGTTCTTTCTTTTCATTCGAGAAATGAATCCTGTGCATCGTTAAAGTGTCGTTGCCCTGTTTAACATTTGGAATTCCATCGAGCACGAGAGAATTGAAAATTTCGAGGGCACAAATGTGTAAACGAACGACTGATAGGAATAGTGATTATAAATATGTATAAGCAAATATAGATGGCTTAAATATGAGGAATTAAAAGAATTGTGTATTTAAAATGTTGCCTGATGTGACACAATTTTGAAAATTCCACGCCTATTGAAAGGTATGACACAATTCAGTGAATCGTATACCAATCTTTTTGATTATAATTAATGTTCCAGAAGATGAGTCACGGAGGACGAAATATTACATACCCTTTTTGTATTTGAAAATGTAAACAAAAGGCTCCGAACAAAAGCAATTTGCACCTTGTAGATTTTATTATTTGGCTCCAAATTCCTAAACTGAAGTTCTCTTTATGGTCAGGCCATGTTGAATGTAAATAAAATTATTACATTTCTTAGATTTAGGGCTAAACATTAGAATTTGTAATAATTTGTTATAATAACAATCTGAAAATACAGAAGAAACTACTAAAAATAGTCTACAAAACTAAGTGTGCAAAGGTACATTCGCGTTATCTTGAGTTCTGTAAAATCATAGGTCATCATTTATTTATTTTTGTATAATATAATCAGTTAAGTTACATTTGCAATTTTTAATTCCTCCAGGAACATGATTTTATGCAACGATGTTTATTTTCGTTTATAGAATTTATTATCGATTAGGTTGCACCAATCTGCCACTAGGTGGCGCACAACCTTTCTCGCTGGTGGTCGATCGGGCCTCCGTTTCTATATATACGAAAAGCGAAGATTGTACTATCGTACTTGCTTCGGCAGTACATATACTAAAATTGGAACGATACAGAGAAGATTAGCATGGCCCCTGCGCAAGGATGACACGCAAAATCGTGAAGCGTTCCACATTTTTTTGTCATTTGTTGCGGGATATATTTTTTACAATTATTTTCCAATTATTCTCATTTTAAATTTAAATTTTTATTTTTGTTAGTGTAAAAAAATACTCTATTCCTGCAACTATAACCAATATCACAAATCTGACAAATACATTTGCACGTTGTATCGACTGACTTGGAAGCCAAAATATCGAACGTGGCTAGAAAAATGAACTACTTTTGCAGATACGTCAACGAAACCTGTGGAATATTTGAAACGAAGAGAAAATCATGAAGATCCACGAAGTAACGACAGAGAGGAAGTGCTCACTGCTTCTTTTCGAAGTGCGGTTACAGAGGGAACACACCTATACCGCAATAAGAACAGGATTCGCGAAACTTGGAACCGTATTTTAGCCCCCTCGCCCGTGGAAAGTACTCGCGACGTAGTCTGACGCGTGTGGGCATAAAAATCTGAGCCAGAAAATAAACTTTCGAGAGAACGCGCAGTCCACAAGGCCAGGAGGAACTCTTTTTGCCAAGTAGGGACAGAGTACCGAGAGGACTCCACTATCCCTGCAAAATAGTGCCACCGAAAATACATCTGTCCGTCTCGAGGAATTATAAAACTGCAAGTAATTCTTTGCTGACCCCTTCTGCTCACTTAAAACTTACCAAATACCCTTTCTTCCCCTTAATTTGCATCGTTTTTTAGCAAGATAAGTTGCTCCAAAAGGAAGAATCCACGAGAACGACGTTTGCACAGTTCTTGGTCTACTAAACCTTTCGCCACTTTCATAATCGAAATAAAGAAAAATTCCTTCAATTGTCACTGGGTGTGTAAGGAGGAGGTAAGCTTCAAATTGCTGCAGAGTCATTGTTACTTGAATAGGTACAGTTCGAAAGAAATGATACTTTCTGTTGCTGCATAACTAAAATTTCATTTTTGGATGATTATAAAAGAATTTACTAAAAACTAAAATGAAATACAAAATACAACATTAACATATTAGACAGCAATATCAGTGGATACACAAAAGGTAGGCCAACAAATTGATTAATCATGCTTCTTCTAAAACTTTAAATAATGTTACGCACTAACAGTCTAGGTTTACTGTATTAAATAAATTTGTGAACAATTCCACTATCATTAGAAATCATTTATAGAATACTAATTGTAAGTGTGCTATTAAACTGTGAAATATCCTTACCTTTGCCAATACAGATTTGAATAAATGCCACGGAACAATCGTAAAGTGTAACTGTATTTCAAATACTAATTATGCGAGACAAGCACCCCATTTTATGTACTCCCTTTTCTTTTTGTACCGTATTGCTTATGAAAGATAGGTTCGATGGCACGGAGGAAGCTTGAAGGAGGCGCAAAGGATAAGTGGTTGTGTGGGGACAGAATAAAAAGATGCGACCAGGAAAAAGCGACGATGCATGAAAGCTGCGGAATCCAGGGTCACATCGATAGGTCAGGGCACCTGTGGCAAATGTCCGGAGAAATAATGCTCTGGCAAGCGCTCGTTTCGTTTCCTACGCGAGCGTGCGCGCGCACCGCGGACCGCTATCCGGGGGAAAAGTTCAGGGTTCAAATAGCAGAGTGAAAATGCAAATTGTGGCTCTGATGTAGGATCGCTCGTATTTTGATACCGCGAGATAATTAAAATTTTGATCTGCATTCAAACAAAAGGCAGGTATCGTATCCCGCGTTTCAGCCGACCTGGCATCTGGGCATACAATTTTCAACGCGTTGAATACAGGGGATAAAACATGTTACGAAGAATGCAGATAAATATTCATTGAACCTTGTTTCTCTTTACTGATGAACTAAACATTAAACTAAGTAAAGTATTAAAACATAATTTCCTCGATAAAGCTGTTTTATGACATTCCCTGTTTTTAATCTTATCCTTTATAAATCATTGTCAAAAATGTCAAACAAGCATATAATATACAATGGGTCTTAATGTACGTAAGTGTAGCACTCAGATTGCCGTTCCTTCTTTCTGAGATGAAAGAAGAACGTACAAGGCGATTCTCATAAAAAAAATCAGCAAAGAAAATCTTGTAATTGCAAATGAACTAAAGGAATATTAAGGTAGAGAAGGCCAGCCACGACACAGCTGCTTACGATTCAACGTCTAAAAAGGCTAGAGAGAAGCTCCGAGCTTTTACCCCGGCGACGCGACGTAGCTGAAAGGCTTGTAGGCGTTATAAATCGAGCGTGGGCGCGAAATTACGTGCCCCATGAATGGAAAAAGAGTTCTTGTGATCAAGTTCATGCTAATAGGTCGGATAGAATCTCTGTAGAATTTCAATTACACGCCGGCGTTGGTCTTTCCGTGAAGCCCGAACATTAACATTTCAAACAGCTAATTCTACAGCAATTTTATTGTACTTTTATTCGAAAATTTCGTAAAGAAAAGTAATGAGGTGAATACCTTACCTACACGTTAATTAAATAAAATTGGCAAATAGAAGTGGTAAAAAAATTTGTGAACAAAAAACAAACGACAAAAAAATGTGGAACGCTTCACGATTTTGCGTGTCATCCTTGCGCAGGGGCCATGCTAATCTTCTCTGTATCGTTCCAATTTTAGTATATGTACTGCCGAAGCAAGTACGATAGTACACTCTTCGCTTTTCGTATATATAGAAACGGAGGCCCGATCGACCACTAGCGAGAAAGGTTGTGCGCCACCTAGTGGCA
Source organism: Andrena bicolor (assembly GCA_960531205.1). Lineage (NCBI taxonomy): Eukaryota > Metazoa > Arthropoda > Insecta > Hymenoptera > Andrenidae > Andrena > Andrena bicolor. The sequence continues at coordinate 37,758,544 of OY482667.1, read as the reverse complement.
GATTGGTGCAACCTAATCGATAATAAATTCTATAAACGAAAATAAACATCGTTGCATAAAATCATGTTCCTCGAGGAAATAAAAATTGCAAATGTAATTTAACTGATTATATTATACAAAAATAAATAAATGATAACCTACAATTTTACAGAACTCAAGATAACGTGAATGTACCTACGACTTTTTTAGTTTCAAGAGTTCAGATGTCGGTCGTTGCTCATACATTTTTTAAATAATATTTTTTAAGCAAATGTAAATAAAAATTGGTTTTTAAAGTAGAACACCCCAACAAATTTTATTGTAACTTTTTACGGAACCACAATCGAAAAACCCTGGTATTGAACAGGTACCTATAGAGATTGAACGAGAGACAGCTCTAGGCATCGAAGGTACGAGATCGATGGAAGAAGCAACTGGGAGCAAGGAGAGAGAAAAAACTCAAAAAACGAAAGCAAGACAAGTCACGGGGGTCATTATCACCGTTTGGCTCGTCCCAATTCGACGGTTGCTCGTTGCCAAGCGAACATTTCGTGGCAACTGCGCTCTCTGGCTCGGGGTTACTCGTTTCGCCTGCCTTTCGGGAATTCATCTTGAATTGCAGAAAACAGGAAACGGGGGGAGGGGGCAAAGGAGTGCGCACGAGGGGGGTGTTTGTGGTTGTTCTTGAAACTGGCTAATTCTTCTGCGAGGCGTGATTGGCCTGGATACGAGCCACGATCTAAATGTCACGTTTCCATCGACGAAAATTCCACGGCGAGCAGTGCCAACGTCGGACACTGGCCGTCGTCAAAAATAATGACCCAATTTCGATTTCTCATTTTCCTCACAAATCAGCTCATTTGTCGATCATGACGATTTCTTTATATTTTTTTTATCAAATATATATTTCACGCAACAATATATCAGAATAAATTGAAACAGGTACGTGTGTATTGGCAGAACTAATTTTTACTCAGAGCTCATTGATCGTTACTTCAATTCGGGGCTGATCTCGTTAACTATTTAGAGAGCTGATTCAATTTAGTTCTACTGTTCCATGTGATTTAATGTTGGACCACGTCAAATTCCCTTTTTTCACAGCTTTAGCTCGATCGATATTTTGAAAATTGAAGAATAAAAGTTTAGGTTTATCTAACCGGGAATCGTTTGCGATGTTAAGATAGCACAGGAGGAAACAGATTGTGCATTCTTTAGGTACTTTAGGACATTAAATTACGAGAAACAGGAGGCCATGCGAGAATTCGTTTAAGTGTTTATTTCACGCTGCGCTGTTCCTTTTCCGGTGGTATATTGCGCTGTGTTTTGAAATGTAATCAGCTTATGCCGGGGAAATGCAATTTTCCATACGGCCACGGTGTTTTCATCGTGATTTAACGAGAGGGGCACAAAAGTGACGCGGTAACATGGCAGTTCCGGTTCATGTTTTCCCTAAACAGACACTCGTGTAGTCGTTACATTTCCAACCACGTAACATTTTTTCTCGGCAATTCAATGAATTACAGTCAAACTTTCTAACTACCCTCCCGACATAAAATTAAGAGCGTCAATTTACCATTTTTACATTCAGCTGTCACACTCTTTTGTATCAAATTTCTTTGATGAAAATACGATAGACGTGTCTATTAGCAATCTTAAAGAAATTATTAATTTGATTTCATTGTTCACGTTTTTCTCCACTTCACTGTCAAGTTCAATTCTTGAATAATATTATATTTATAGTCTCGAAGGCAAAATTAAACGGTCGATACACAATGGACTCACCCTCTCCGGCTATTCTGGATGCCTGCAGTTCTTGCATTGAGGCTAGCTAGTCAAGGTCCATGCAAACAGATTCGTATGCACAGGAATCTGAAATCACACGTAAACAGGTTTGGTTATTTATTTTCTATGAAATAGAAGAACATAGTTCAAAACACGTTGAAAAGGAAATGGTCGGGGTTTCCACAGACGAATTTATATAATAGTTTTCGATTCGCGGAAATTCGATAAAAAAAGTTTCAATAAAATCCCTGTTAACTATAAATAATACGACACATATAAATGTAAATAAAAAAATTTCACTTCTATATATTGAATTCGATAAGTCGATTAAACATTCAAATAGAATTATATGTTCATACAAATCGTATGTCAATTCCCAAAATTTTCTTGGTAGTTTTAAACCTGTTAGTTTGTGCATATGAAATTGCCGTTTCGCGTAGGGAAATTTGAATGAAAATATTTTTTGTATTTTAACTACTTTATACATTTTATTTTTTTGAGTTTCTGTAACACTTCTCGAGTCGGAAGCCAGCGTTAGCAATTATTATTGTTTCCTAACCATAAATAAAGGAGCTTTTGTCATATGCACAATTTTTCCTCGTTACAATTTATCCCATTGTTAAGCACAATCACACAGAAAAAAATTGGTCACCATAGTCGGGATAATTTTACAATGAATCTTCATAAATCCAAGTAGATACACAAATTCATTCGCGCATAATACAATAGCCACTACTAATTTTTCTGAAACTCCACGAATCTACGTTTGCCAATTTCGACTCGCCATGCCAGAAATTAATAAGCTAATCAGGAAGCACGATGAAGAATCAAGAGGAATCTCTTGATTAGAGAATCTCTTTACTTCAGGTTACATAGAATACTTTGCATACTGTTCTCTATTTCAGAGGAAAGTGAAGCAGGCAATGGGCTCTTTGACTGCAGGTGCGAGGAGAGGTGTTCATTACAGACACTTTACAACGAAAAGGAAAAGAAAAGCAAGGTTGTCGGGCGAGAAATTGAAGAGAGAAAATCATGCGAGATTTTTCCCCGCCTGCATAGGGACCGTCGTCACGAGCGTTCTTTAATATTGCAGCGGCGAAGAACATGGCTACAAGGAAAGCGCGTAATGGTGCTGTAATGGCGCCTCGAAAATTTTTAATCTCGAAGGAAAGACTCCCGGTGTATCGTTTGTCCAATTCCAGCCTCGTTAATCCCAGCATACGTTACTCTTTATTAAACCTTGCGAGCTTCCAACAAGACCAAGTCTTCTTCCGTTGCTCTGGAAATTCGAAACTTTCGGCCGAGGAAATTCGACGCACCCCTTGGGAGACGCTTACAGAGAGAGTCTAACGTTTTCTTACACTTTACGGCCACTCTTTTACTTAGCTTACTCGCAAAGTATCCATTTTTGAGAAATTCTTCAAATTCAAAGCATTAATGAATTCTAAACTTTAAAGCCTGGTCGGCACCCTTTCTTGTTGCTCGATTGCAATAATCTTTTTCAGGGAATATTTTTTTTTTAAATAGAACCATATTAGGGGGTTAGAGTAAAAGAAATCGCAGGTTGAAAATAGGGACTCTAGTCGTCATTGCAAGAAAGAGAAACTCGGAAAGGCTCATTTGCAGGAATTATAATAAGTGGAGAAAATTTATATCGATGTATTAATAGTGGGCGATAGAAGGGTCTTAATACATGCAATGAATTGTGGGAAAGTAGATGTACTGGATTTCAATTTTCTGACGCTATGATATGAATTTATTTTTTTTAAATTTATTACTCAATCAATACTGCTGCATTCAACTGATTTAATTGACTATTAGCCAATTACAAAATGGGGAAACTCGAGCAAAGTGGAGGGGAAGATTTTTTTTCACTCGCTGTGCATCCGTGGCACACTTTAACCATTCAACGTACGAAATTCGCCCCAGATCGATCGAAATTCCACGCGACTAACGAGAGGCTAACGTCACGAGCAAATTGAACAATGCCGATGCTATTTATCCGCCATCAGGGATTCCCAGTTTCATTAGGTCAGTATTGGTCGTGGGCAAAGTTGTACGTTTAACTGTTCTCTATCTTCCCTGCCGAACGAGCTGAGCAACCTTAACGAGAAAGTTGGATCACGCCAAGCCACTTTTTCTTCTGATCGCCAATTTCTATTAATTCCAGGTTTATCTAATTTCTATTGTCGAGTTAATTTCCGACGTGTTCGCGTGTTTCTTCTAATCAACATCGACAAGTTAGATCGGAGCAATTTTAAGGGGGTGTTTTCTGACTTTATCTCGAAAGTGACGCGGACGGAAAAATTGAGTTCGAAGTTTAATGATTCCAATCTGGACAAAATGCCAAGCCCCAAAAGATGAGGTTTTTAGTTTCTTTTCATAAAGCATAAAAGCTTTCGTTAACTTTATTTTAAAGTTAATTACTAGTAAAGAATATAAAACCACAATTAGGGTAAAGGACCCAATTACTGACACCTAACCAATTACTGTCACCTTAAGCTATTTTACTTAAAATAACGAATAAATAAACTATAGTATATAATTTATATAGCATAGATTATAGATTGAATTACATAATTCTTTTTGTGTATGACTTTACAACGTTTATTTATTAAGTAAAATAACTTAAGGTGACAGTAATTCGTCAGATGTCAGTAATTGGGTCCTTTACCCTACTTGTTTTGTATCCTCGCGTGAGAGAACGTCGAAATCGACAAGCATCTCGAGCATCATGAAGCTCTATGAAGATCTATGAGATCCCACCACCACATTAAAAAATTAAATCCACACAATCCTGGGCACCCGAGTGTCAAAGAATCCTATTGCAACAATCCCATACACACAATCCGTCATACCATGCAGAGGCGGATTTACCATAAGGCGCACTAGGCGCACAAAAACCAACTTTCCACTTTTTTTTAACGACACCAAATTTGATTTCATATTGTAAGCGAGAGTGATTTTACTCTTCCTGTCTTTCCCTTTTTTGTAAGGGGCCGAATATTTTCTTTTCCGCCTAGGGCCCCAACCGACCTTAATCCGCCTCTGATACCATGTACTCATAAATTTAATCGCACCGTCCCCGCCTCTGAAAAAATTCCCCGACACATAATTCCAAAGACGTTAAACGAACCACCGGTTCTGATCGCGACTAAACCACCCGATCCCCGGCCAGCGAAAAGAGTCGATCATCCTCTTTCGCGGCCATTTCACCGACACTACACAACTATACGCCTCTGCAGAAGAGCAGGACACAAGCTGTCGAAGGGGAGGGCGGTGGCGGATCGGATCGAAGTTTCGCTATAACGCCTCTGTATCCAGCACCGTGCACAACCCTGAAGTAATGCTCAAGGGAGCCCCGCCGCCGTCTCTAAAGAACCATTGTCGATGTAGAGGCGGAAGATTGGAAAAGGTGGTATGCACAATTTCGCGGGGAAACGGGTCAAGGGTGATTAAGGGACCCTCGTGTGTGCTACGGAATCGAGGTCAACGGGATTCACCCCCCTCGGGTCGCCACGGGACGGAGAGTCTCGAAGACACTGGCTCTTAGTCGCTTAAAAAAATACCTCGTCTCCGTCGCCTCTATCACCTCCCCTAATATCTTGATCGCGAGTTATTGCGAGCAGCCCCGGCTCTCATAGGTACAACCACCATTACTCTTTTATAGGGTACGTGTGAAGCACCCCTTTATACCGCGACGCCTCCTAATTTCGCGACGGAGCACGGAGCGCGCATACAGCGAGGGTAATCACAGCTGCCTTTGATTCACTCGCCAGGCATAGTTTAATGGTGGAGCGCTTTGGTTTCAGTCGTTGGATCGCAACGAGCATCCAGTGCAGGAGTGGTGTTTGAAGATTCAGGGGGAAGTGTTGGCTCGGATGGGGAGTGCAAAATCTTTCTCAATGATCCGTGACTTTCGGGGCCTTTTCTGTGCCGAGTGAGTGGAAATGTGAAGTTTTCTTTATACAGGGCGCAAGAGGGTAGGAGTTGATTCCTTAGGGTACGTTTATGTTGGAGCTGCGATAAGAGCGAAGCGTCGAAATACATTAGGGTAAGTCGGGGAGAGATGGCCCAGTTTTAAAAAAAAAAGCACACCGTAAATTGAGTGGTTTTATAAAGGACAAAAATATATTTGCAAAAGGAGCGTGATCGAGCCATCTCACCCGCAGGGCCATCTCACCCGGAATTATCCTATACTGTTTTTTCAAATCTCATTTTCTTCCTCATTCAACGACTCGTTAACCCTTAACTGACAGGGTAAGTCGGGGAGAGATGGCCCACTTTTAAAAAAAAATCAGCACACAGTAAATTTAGTGGTTTTATAAAGGACAAAAATATAATTGCAAAAGGAGCGTGATCAAGCCATCTCACCCGCGGGGCCATCTCACCCGGAATTATCCTATATTGCTTTGTAATTGGACTGTTTAAGTGTTTACATTTCTAGCAGCGAGCGGAGCAACACTAAGCTACTAGATGACCAACGATAAAAGCGTCGAGAAAGAAATTTTTCTTTTTCTTCAACATCTTTTCGAAGAACTTCGCAAGAAACCCTCCAAGACTGCGTCTAGTTTCAATTTTCAAAATCGTTTACTTCGTTGTAAACGTGGCGAACTGGCTATTAATTACGATGCTTGAAAAATAAATTTACCACTAACGTAGGTGGATCTGCGAAGACACAGTGCCTTCGGGGAGAGTTCGGCCGTCAGAAATCGACGTAGCTCGAGATATTACGAAATTATTCAACGCCGTTCGCGTTCTGAATCGTACCTGCCGACGAAAATAACTTACTATGTCCTTGCCGTACGACAGTTCGATCGTATTGGAATTAGCCCGGCGCATCGTGGGAAAAATAATTCATTAGCCGTTCAGTTATGAACGGCCAAGCTTGGCGCGGACGATCGGCCCCGAATCAAGTTCACTCTATTCAGATGGGTCTATTATTGTTTAACGGTCAACGTTCACTGCCGTACAGTACAGGCACTCTGAAACGACCTACATTTCCTCCCGTGCACGTATACACGCGTGCTTAACACGCTGAAATCACGAAAATACCCCGAGCACAGGCGAGGCACCTTCTACTGTTCGTGCTAGCTCAATTTAATCGTTCGATTGTGTGGCAGGGAACGCTATAAACTTGTCCATTTGCCGTAGGAATGGATAATTTATAGGTCGTAACAAAGGAGAGATATGTTTGTTTAAATGCTTTTCAGTTGATCCACTTTACGGTGAAATTTTCTACCTAGACGTGATCGTGATTTCGAGGGTTCTGGGGTCTGAGGCGAACTATAGTTCCTTAAAATACATATACTGTCAATATTTCAAGCCAGTTCTCTGTCATTAAATTAAAAAAAAATCTTGGCAATCACAAAACTAATTTTCCTCGTGTACGGGAGTAAGTTCGATGACGAATAATTTCACGCAAAATTAATATTTCATAATGATTATTTAATATTCCATTTTATTTCCTCGAAGAATTAATTTTTAATACACCAATAAATTGCAGTGAAATAGATATTGTAAAACTTGAAACAAAATTGCGAGGTTGACCTTACTTTGGGAATCGACCATTACTGTGTTATATGTACCCCTCAATTATTGTCACGAAATTTCACGAGAATTTCGGTGAAATATCAATGAATAAGGGAAATGAAATGAACTCGAGGTTCTTTTTAAACGCATAAATTCCTCTAATTTGATATTGTGAATTTGGTTAGGAAATAACGTGGCTGATGGCGGCTAGCCATTAAGGCTCTTTTGCCAGGCTATGTCGCGGTTAGTTGCTGATTATGCTGCACACATCAGTGAAAAGCGCCTATCGCAGATGCAATAATAACGGTCGAACGCAACAGCCACCCGCTGGGTCCAGCAACGCGTCGTTAATATTTGAAGAACACGGGCTATATTATCATCCAGTGACCGCGTAACCCGATATAAATTGCGGGGAAAGCGCGCCTCTGCCGATCATCCCCTTCCATCTCATAAACTGAACGTCACTGCCAAGTAAAATCAGATTAACCTGCGTTAACATTAATTTTCGCGAGCATATGAATTGGGGCAGGACTCGCGTTACAGAAAATCTAAATACATAGGTGTTCAGTTAATAAAGAATCCTACGCGTAAGAGTATTGAGTTTCCATTGTTTGTGGCTGGAAAATTTTGTGTCATTTATGGAGTATGTTTTCAATATTTCTGATGGGTAGTATGAAAACAGAAAGAAGACTAGGGTAAAGGACCCAATTACTGACACCTGACCAATTACTGTCACCTTAAGCTATTTTACTTAAAATAAGAAATAAATAAATAAACGTTGTAATGTCATACATAAAAAGAATTATGTAATTCAACCTATAATCTATGCTATAAATTATATACTATAGTTTATTTATTCGTTATTTTAAGTAAAATAGCTTAAGGTGATTTACCTATTTTGATTGTTTAAGAATTACGTAGTTCAACCTATAATCTATGCTATAAATTATATACTATAGTTTATTTATTCATTATTTTAAGTAAAATAGCTTAAGGTGATTTTACCTATTTTGATTGTTCCGTCCTTCGAGTTTTAGATTTATAGGGAAACTTACAATTAGTTAATTTTATACTACAAGAGTATAGATCCTGGATGTAATTTTCTTTATTGCCATCCGCATGGTGACTGAAACAATTTCTAAGTAGTCTTCTTCCATGTCCTTCCATATAATTATCATGTAATTAATGATAATATAATTATCATTTCTGCTCGATTTTATTTTTTATAAAAAGGAACCAATTGATGTAGCAAGAATATCATATTTTCATAAATAGTTGTAAAATAAGCTCTACCCTAGTGTACCTACACGTGAAATAGAGACCTCTAATTTAATGTCCCTCTTCAAAATAATCGACCAACCAAAACGAGCAGATGCTATCAATAACCAAGCAGGCCACGTAAAAACACAAAACATACAATTTCCTTTGCAATACACACGCAATGTCTGTTGCCTCGGGCAAATTGTTACTGTCCCATAAAGAGAACAGCTTTACCATTCCCGCCACCTACGCAGAGGTGTTTTCGTTCCGGGGGGGGGAGAGGGAAATTTCCTTTCATTTCCCCGGCGTTCGTGGGGAATGCGTTCCTTTCTAAATTTCACGAGCGTATAACACGAAACCTCCCAAATTTAATCTCGGCTGTACAATCGACCTTCCCCGCCCCCCTCGCCGACGCCGAGTCCGACAGAAACGCACAGAGGGAGGAATGTGTCAGACCTCGAGACCAATTGACTGTATATACCTTTCTGCAGTCGCAGAGCCGTTCGTTGATGCTCTCCCAGGAACGTTCCCCGCCTCTATCTCGCCCTGGGGACTTCCGCGAGAATCAACCCACCCCTCGTCATTTCCACCCACCCCGTGGGCCCTACGAGAAACGTATCGACGACCCCGAATCCCCCCCTCCGCCTCTGTTTAAATTTGCTTAAAGATTTATCATCTCGACCCTTCGTGGCTTTCTTGTCCCAAGCCATTTTGATAAGGGCTGCTCTCTCTGACGACCCCCTTCTATTCCACCCCGCGGAACGTCCCGAAGTTTGCCACCGCTATCAGGGATAATTTCGCGACTGGAAGGGGGCGGCAGCCCCCCTTTTACCGGGGTAATCAAAGTACCAACGGAGGCTGTTACCGAGGGGTTCTCGAGCTAGATGAGCGGCGGATATTTTCGGCCCAACTCCAGAGATGCTCTACGATTATGGTTTGCGAAGCTTCTGATAAACAGGGGGAATCGCGCGGTTCAACCGGCGGGGTGGGACTGGAATTGGCGGGAAAATTCTGGGAACGTATTCTGCGAGTTCTAGCGGCTTCGGATCGATTATTTTTCCGTGCAACTTGGTTCTGTTTTAATGTAATTGGTAGGGCAAAGGTGGGATAGTTGATCACAGTTTTTCTTTTTTATTAAATAATAATAATGGTTTGCTTTGTTTGTATTTAATTTTTTGAGTTGTGATATAAACTGATGCGATCATGTATCCCCGCTGATCAACTATCCCACCTTTCCCTTGCATACTGAAGTTTCTGCTAGGGGTTGTCGATTCTTAAAAACAGTTTTTTTTTTATAAATTTGTAAAATTCTAAAACCGTTTCGTTTTTATAAATTTGTAAAATTCTAAAACCGTTTTTGTTTTTATAAATTTGTAAAATTCTAAAACCGTTTTTTGTTTTTATAAATTTGTAAAATTCTAAAACCAGTTTTTTTTTAAATACTGGAATTCAAACATCAAAATCCTAGTTTCTGTATACAGGGTGTCCCACAGATTTGGCGCCCGAACTTTTCCAGCGCGCGTTGCGATTACAAATCAGAGATAATGTCGAAGAACAGAGAGTAAGCAGAGGCGGCAGTAAAGGTCTACGCATACATATCAGTTCCGTGACGGTTCAATGGCGTCGGTCTCGGTGATAAAATATATCGTTTCCCTGTTTTAGAATGGAGCAGTTCGCACTTGTCGGTATCAGTTATTGGCAATGAAACAACGAGAATATTGACATTTTCGGCACTGAACCGTCGCAGAACTGATATGTGTGCGTAGACCTTAAGACGGAGTTATTCAGGTGTAAAGAGGGATGAGATGTGCAGCCAATTTGAATGTCCCTTTGGCAGGAAAGAGCGAGCAGAGGATCAGAAGATGCGACGGTAAGACGAAGATATTCACCTGTCAATACAGCCAATTTAAAGGGACAAGCTTACAGAACGACTTCAAAAGTGCCGACCGAAGTGTCGCCTCTTACTATTAGATACCTTTTCTTTGATGACGTCAAATAAACTTGTCTTCATGAATGTGTTATGGAAAAGTTGTAAGAAAAATATGAAATGATTGGAGTGCCTCGTTGAAAATTAATATTGTTGAATACTGTGCGACACTATTGGTTTCCAATAAAATCATTGTCGATCAGCTCGTGGCTGCTTTACCACTTCCCGCGCAAAAATTGTCAGAAACTCTGGTTATTTCGATTTTTGAACCACATATGGAGCGTTCAGAATCCAATCAGTGTTAGTCCATTAGCATTAAAATCAAGATTTACAGTGTTTGCTCTCTAAATAATTTTTTCGACTAGTAACTCCGTGGTCAATATAAGTACCATAATTTATTGCTTGACTTAATTGATTTATCAACTGAAAGCTTTAACAATAAAGAGGTTTTTGAATAACGTAACTCATTTTCGGGAAAAGTTCTTAAATTCACTGTGTTTGTTTGTGAAGCATTTTGAATTTCGAACAGATGTCTGAGCATGATTATATGTATCTTTAGAGAATACGACAAGACAGAATAATTTGCTTGTATCAACGATGATTAATAACTGCATTACACCTAAGAGTAACTTAGAATAATTGTAACGATGATGAATGGTCTTGGGATTCTTGCCACAGTTTCAGGTCAAAGAATTTTATAGAAATACGATGTTTCTTGCCACGTATGAACCTGCAGTTTACTATAATGTTCTAGAATTATTCTAATCGATAGTAATATTATACGGAAATTATTAAACTGAAGGAAACTGCAATGTAAGTGGTTTAAAACTCAAAAACCATGATTACTGGCTGAAATTTATTTTCTCCAAGAATTTACCTCGGGTGTTCTAAAAGTGGCAATGTTTATACGATAAGCATTAATAGTGCAATTAAAGCAATTAGTTTGCAAGAAGAAATTTTTCGCGCACACGTGGATATCGATTTTCTGGAAGATTAATCACCTCGCACTTTTCTCAGTGCCGTTTCAAGGGAAAAAATTAATGAAATTGCGTATCACGCAACTTAGAGACGGATTAAAAATAAAGCACGCTCGATTACGGGCAATTAAAGCGTATAAACTTTGCGGCAGTCTTGTTACGGGGTAAATGCACAATACACCAACTGAAATGAAACTATAATTCATCCTGTTCTGACAGAGACAAACTAGCGAAAGGCTCTTCATGAATTTAAAGCACGATATAAATTACAATACGAACGAGATGCAGTATAACTTTATAAAAATGAGTAATTCTCTTATCATTGAAATAAAGATTAGATACTATTATTAATCGTATTAAATTGCAATACGACCATGATTCCCGAATAACGAAACAACTTCTTCAGAAAATACATTTTCCAAGTACTTAAAATAGTGAACGTACCTACTTTCTGTGAAAAAGTTAATCATGAATGTTCAGCAAACATCGTGTTTATATTTATTGTTCATCGACTGTTAATAACACTGAAACGGTTGAAACAAGTTACAACCTACGACGAGTTAAATATTCAATTACAAAGTTACTTTGACGCCATTTCCCCGTCTAAACGACATTCAAACCACAGTTAGAAATCGACGTTACCGTCAGGGTAGTTTTTTTCATCGTTCCAAAATTCAACGAAAACCCATTTGGGACAGAAAGGACTTGAAACTTTTACACGCCCCGCGGAACGCGCAGAAAATTGCTCCGACGAGGACGCTTTTCGAAACGCTGCCTCGATAGTTGCTCCAAGAGCGGAGTAACAGAATTAGCATACGCGCGTTGCAGGGAATTTCAGCGCGTAGGCGCATCGCCATAATGAAATGTTTAATCGTCGCTGGCGACCGTGAAAATCAGAGGATTCTGTGCGCCAGTGCAGGCGCAGTTGCACCAAGATACACGCGTCCGTGCATGCAATGTTAAATTGCCAGTTAGTTAAACGGCTGACGCCCAAATATACCTCGTGAAAGCGTTTTAACACTTTATCTGCGGGTCGCTGAATACTTATTTCTTTGGGCCGCCGCGGGGGGCATTTATTGACGAATGCGGGATGTGTTTGTGAAAGAATTTTGAGCAGTAGTTTACTTTTATTTTATTTAATTACAGCGGTATCATTGGTGGTGTAAAATACCACAGAATTATATTGTAGAAGAGAATAATCGAATAGTATAAAATAGAATAAAATATAATAGATTAGAATACTGTGGAAAACACAAGAACCGAATATTATAAAACAGAAGAATAGAAATACCACAGAATTATATTGTAGAAGAGAATATTCGAATAGTATAAAATAGAATAAAATATAACGGATTAGAATACTGTGGAAAACACAAGAACCGAATAGGTATTATAAAACAGAAGAATAGAAATCCCACAGAATTATATTGTAGAAGAGAATAATCAAATAGTATAAAATAGAATACTATATAACAGATTAGAATACTGTGGAATACACAAGAACCGAATATTATAAAACAGAAGAATAGAAATACCACAGAATTATATTGTAGAAGAGAATAATCGAATAGTATAAAATAGAATACAATATACTGGATTAGAATACGGTGGAATACACAAGAACCGCATATTATAAAACAGAAGAATAGAAATACCACAGAATTATATTGTAGAAGAGAATAATCAAATAGTATAAAATAGAATACTATATAACAGATTAGAATACTGTGGAATACACAAGAACCGAATATTATAAAACAGAAGAATAGGAACACCACAGAATTATATTGTAGAAGAGAATAATCGAATAGGGTAATTCCGGGTGAGATGGCACTGCGGGTGAGATGTCTCGATGACGCTCCTTTTGCAAATATATTTTTGTCCTTTATAAAACCACTAAATTTACGGTGTGCTGATTTTTTTAAAAAGTGGGTCATCTCTCCCCGACTTACCCTAGTATTCTAGTATAAAATAGAATACAATATAACAGATTAGAATACTGTGGAATACACAAGAACAGAAGAATAGAAATACCACAGAATGATATTGTAGAAGAGAATAATCGAATAGTATAAAATAGAATACAATATACTGGATTAGAATACGGTGGAATACACAAGAACCGAATATTATAAAACAGAAAAAATAGAAATAGAAATAGAAATAGAAATTGAGCGCAATTAGTGGCACACAAATCGTTGATGAAGCTTCGAACGAATTCGTATAAGATTGCAGCCTGAAAAATACGAGCGATTTTCCGTGGTTCGATCCGCGACACGATAGCCGAGGTTTGCATCGTTGCGGTGGTCAATTACTCATTCGGTTAATACAATATGTAACGTAGGCTGACGATGCAAACTGATGGCATAAGTAATGAAGATTGATCGAGGGCGAAGCGCAAGGCACAATGTTCGAATGCACTGTATTTGGGACACTGATAAATTGCCCCGCTCTCTAATTAGCCCTCAGTTTTCGTTAATGAAAACATTAACGCGACCAATGATATAAATTAATAACAACCGGACCATGATACATTCGACGACGTATCCTCGAAGCGTGCGATTCCACTGCTTTCCTCCGACGAGGCGATCCTTGTTCCGCGGACAAATCACCAAAATCCCGACGATCTTTGCTCGGCGTAATTCGCGACCCAGTTCACGTTGCAGTTCACAGCGAACCGACTGCTTTCTAGGTATTTACATGCATCTTTGTCTTGACTGGCTCGTGCCAGATCAGCGGGCGGGTTGCCCTTTAAATTTCATGTTTCCACTCTGCGCGCGGCGAAATTAATCCCCGCGTCGTTAACGAAATTCACAGGTTTCGCGTTTCGGTAACGAGGGAGACGAGGGAGACCAGTGATATTCCAAACTTCCCTTGTAAAAATGGCCGCGGACGCGGCCCTATCTAATTTTCGCGCGGAAACGCTAATTCCATGGTAACTTTTAATTGCTGGAATTTATTCTATCCTGACGTTAATTCATCCTAACTAGACTCTATGGCCGATGTAAGTGCGCTGCGGGTCTTATTTCGAATAGAGGGGTGAAATAGAATATTCTTCGGGGTCTCGCGGTGTTACGAGAAAAATGATAACGGAGGCCCCGGCGCTGCGTCGAACTCCTGGACTACTTATTAAATTCTTTTCAAGAAAGAGGAGAGGAAGGCTTCACTGTGAAATCTGTGAGCGCGGAAGGCGCAGACCTTCTGTTTGGCTGATCAACTGCAGGGGACGCAGATGAGGGGAGTTTAATATTGTTAGAGTCGTTGAACGTTTGATGTGATTTGAAAAAGGGAATCGAGATGTATTGAAAGAGCAGATTCGGTAAGCTGCTTACGAGGAGAAGATGGGAAAGCGAAGATGTTTTCAGTCGGAATTTCCCATGCCAAAGAATATTTCAAATGAAATTTCGAAGGAGCAGTAAGTTTAGCATAATAATTGACGAAGGAACAGGAGTTTATATTAATTTTTCGATCTAGCCCCTTGTCTATAATAATTAATATTTCAAAGTTAAATCCCTCAAAGAGGACCTTACTCGAGAAGGTCAACAAATTTTCATTGCATATTGTATACGGTTTAAGTATACAAAAACTGACCGGTTTTCGAATTCCGCTATTCCCAAAAAACCGATTACTTAAACCAGTTTTCGAATTTTCACAAAAGATTCTATATAATTAAAATTTCTACCTATTTTTATACATAATAGAACTGATTTTTTATAATTAAAAATCTGTTTTCGAATTTTACAAATTTATAAATAAAATCCGGGTTGGAAACCCTGTCTTTAAAACACGACAAACCCCAATATTGTATCTAAAATTCACGTTACAGAGGAACCAAGCCTAAATTATGTTTAACTGCCAAAAACTTATCTACCTATATCGTCAATTTCATCCCGACAAATCTTGTTCCGTTTTTCTCTTCTACCCAGATGGAATACAAGGAAATACAGACACTACAACAGAAGAATATCGAGAAAATGAGGTATCGCCGGTTCGCACGCGAGAACGAGTATACACCGACGCCGGTAGAAAAATGATAGAAAACGTAATCTTGAGGGCCACTAATCAAAACGATACGTTCCTTTGCATCCCCATATTCCTGTCAACGATGAAAAATGGAGCGGCATTAAAAAAGAGACCCGACCACCCTAACCCTATCCGTACCTCGGTACCTTTGAAACTGCATCAGCCATGGCCGGTAAATACCGATGAATATTTTATAACTACGACAGTTAGATGCCTTGACCCGTGTCTCCGGCGTAGCTACCTACCGCGAGCGCGGTTCCGTCACTCGCCTGAAACTGTCGTAGGTACCTATGCATTCGTCAAGCTGATAACGATAAATCCTATGAAATCGTCGGGTCGTTCGAGTCTATCGCGGGCTGATTCAACGAGACCAGCAATTTCTTCCCATCGACTGTGCGCAGCGGGGGCGTTACAGGGCCACGTATACACGCGCGAAACGTAAACGAAAGAGACGCCATAATTTTCCCCCAGGGTGCAAGGATAACGGGGAATCGCGATAAATAGGAGAAAAGGAATTTTCAAGGGGGAGGAGTGAGAGAGATGAAGAGCCCCGCGAACGGTGCTGCGACTTTCGTGCTATCATGACGAGAGCTCCTTGAAGAGTGCCGCCTACGGCAGTCCTCTGTACGACGAGAGATATCACGTCATATTTTACCCACAAATCCTACCGGGGTCTCTGATGCTTCGCCGTCAGGCGGTTCTCTTTTTACGGTGCGGTGATTCTCCTTCCACCCTGCACACTTCTACGCGTGTACCAGCCATTCCAAGTCTTATCACGGAGAATTCAAGAACATGCTCATTGATTTCTTTTTCCAAGCTTCGATTATTTCCACGCGGCCTTGGGATTACTGTGGTTCCGTGAAATTCGCGTGACACGAATTTTTATTCGACCAAAGACGTTAACAAGTTAACCCTCTAGTGCATAGATTTTTAATTCAGTTGGAAAAATTAGTTTACTCTTATTTGAGGATGAAAATACCGAATCCGATGTCAGTTTTCAATTTGGAGGAAATAATAATATTTTTTGCAGCGTGTGTAGCTGAAAAATCGACTTCAAACTAGATTTTTGTCAAATTGAAGACTCAGATTGACATATTTCTTAGACCAATATGTGCGCTGTGGCACTGTTTTTGGGCTGGCAAATGAGAATTCCCAACCCCTGGACTAAACAGGTGCCCGCGTTTGTTCCTCGTTTGTTTACGTGTCATTTGCATTATTCGATATCTAATGAATCCTTCTCATTCATCATCTACCATTGTCCCTAAATTGACTTGATTCATTGAAAAAAGAAATGTCACCGTCACTTATTTATTTACTCCGGAAACATTAACCCTAATTGCCAAAGATTTAAGGGGAACCTGTTTATTCACTGTTAATTGTGTTGTTTCGGGCTTGTTAGCGGGTTCTTAGAAGCCTCCTGTTTCAGGAACCAGGCGTCATGGCACTGCGTTATCTCTCAGCCTAATGAACGCAATCAATACTCGATGCCATAGAAAGTCCCATTCACAGAAGTCTCCTCTTCCGTGGTTTTGTCCCCCTCTGCGCGCAGTACTGTGTTTATGTATAAACCAACTAATCGCCGGGGGCTATTAAAGGGTTATTCCCACCATACCGTTTAACTACCTCCGCCATACTATCCCTTGTCTCTGCGCAAACCTGCAGGCATTCGTTCTCTGGAGCGCAGAGGCAACTTGGTGCAACGTAAAAATGGGAGTCGTTCGTGGTCTGATCCACAGTCGAGAAAATGGCCCCGAGCTGCTAGTTGATTTTATTTCTCAATACATGCAACGATGCTGGGTCGTGGTAGTTGAGAGGGGGAGAAACTGGTCTGCTCCTCAGAAATAATTTTAAACGCGAGCAAGTTAGAAAAGAATATTGGTACGTTCTGAACAAAATCCTATTTCGTTGATAATTGAGGCAGTCAGAGCAACAACGGACTAACCCACATTTTTTTCGAAATTGAATTAGTAGCAATTACGTATTCCAATAGACTCTACTAACCATATAAAATAGAAAGAAAAAAAATATTTTCAATGTGGGTTGGTCCGTTGTTGCTCTGACTGCCTCAATTGTCTGCTTTGTTTCCGTGAAACTTTACCATTTTTAGTGTACGTGTTTGAGCAAGAGTTTGGGTGTTTAGTAATCTTTTTCGAATGGTTTTATAGAAAAATTCGATTTATTTTAAGAGTCCCGGGGATTGGGGAGGAACGAAACTGATCATTTTTAAAATTCTACCCCATTGGGGATATAAGAACCTGTTCTACTGATAGCCCAGCTATCGAAGGCTTCGATATTTCTACAAAAACCAGATGCAACTTCGTGCATATTCATGTTCCAGGAACTATAGCTCGGGGCAGTGACTGCGATCGAATATGAACTGCAACATGGAAATACTCGATGGATATTTCTGAGCAAGTGCACGTGGCTGACCAGAAGATGGCTTCAGCATTTGCAGAAATTCACAGCAGAAGTCTTGAAGTTTTCTACAGTTGGAGTGATTAACGAGAGAGCGTCGCATCGAATGAGAAATGTATTTTTTAAAGTCGAAACTGCAACTAATTTTTTCTGACACTTAAACTTTGTTTCTTTTTGAAAATTTTTAAGGGAATGAAAGGATTGAATTCAAATACAACTAAAAAAATCATCAGATGCGCTACTAAATTTAGTTGTAGAGCAAATATTAGTAAACAGAAATTTTTAATTTTATCTGAAACGCGAATAAAGTGTTTATAAACAATCAACGAAGTGGTTAAACAATTTTTTACAAAAATGACGGATAGGAGCGCCAGTGAAACGCAACCGTGTCGTATAAATCAATATTTATTTCGATAGAAGACTTTGACGTAAAAAGAAACCGGAAACATTTATGCAATAAATAAATCGATTTGATTTATCAACCTTTCTCTCGTATTGCTCGCAGAAACGGCGCCCCTCAGGCACTCGTATAACGTAGCCAGTCGCAGCGAAATTCTAACGGAATTCTTAACTTCGGGCGACACTTGAGCGCGGAGAAGTTTCCGCGTTGCGGTTCCGCCTGGAATCCTTACCGCCGTATAAAGAGCAACTCTGAAAGCGCGCTTCTGTGGCCGGACAATAAAAATCGCGGGAACGGAACGCGCGGGGGAAATCCCGAGTGGCCATCGACGTGGAAATAGGAAGTTCTCGAATGAAGATTAGAATGGACGACGGAATTGCTTTATGAAATTATTATTTCCCTTGATTTATCGGCCACGACGAATCTCGCATTTCTGGCCACTTTTGTTTCTACAGTTGTTCCATGGACTCTCGAAATTATACCCCTTATTTATTCATTTATTCCATTACGAACTATGAAGTCTATCCCAAATAATAAGCTCCCGGCGATTTCAATACCGATTTAATCCACTTGTGACTCCGGGCTTCCGTTTGCGGTGAAATTGGGAAAAGTTTTCTACCCGACGATATAAATTCAGATTGGGAGAATTAAATGTTTGAGAGTACATTCTGAACCAGTGATTACAGCTGGGTAGATTAGCGGATGAACGAGATTTAGGATGCTTAACGCAGGAATGTAGGTAATTTTGTAGAAATTTTTTTTATCTGGGGAGGAGAAAAAACGAGTCGCTGTATTGGGAAACCAAGAATTTCGATACGCCAACTAGTGACAGAAAATTAAACTACTGTGAGTAGGCCGAAATCCGTCGAACTCCATACGATTATCAGTACCTATTTATATAGACATTTTGTGAAAAACGAGTGTTTTTAAATTTTTTTAAACACTAAACTCTTACTTCTTCGATTAATAAATACTTATTCGGAATGTTTGGTGGGATCCGGGCCTACTTGCAATAGTTCGCTAACTTACCACCGCAGCGCTGAAATCTAAGCCACGCCTCCACTTGGTTTCCCAATAGAAATCTGGCCAGACGTTTGGATTAAGTGCACGGGTGTTGGAATAAACTGGCAGAGGGCCTTGCTCGAAACTTCGACAGCAGGTGTAAGTTCTCCGGTTAATTGAATCGACCCTCCATTCAGCTCATGCAATATCATGTAATAGAATTTGCCAATATGGCCGGAATGGGAAGATGACATCGGATCAAGGCCAACAGAACTAGCCTACCCATCCGCGTTCACAAGGGATAGAATGAGAAACTGAATTTCTACATGGTCGATCCCGTGAACGAAATCAGACCGATCGTTTCCAGGTGCAAAGGTCGATCACTGAAGGTGTTAATGGTCCCAATTTCCTTCAACGCTATTCACGGCCTCCGGAATATTAATGACTATTCGATCAGTAGCAATAATCACCCGCTACGTTAAATGCATATCGTGTAAATTATAGCCGTACATTGTAAATAATTAATTGTTTCAGATACAATTATAATTGGGACAATATTATAGAAAACAGTACAGCATTGATTCGTTCGTGATAATATGTCCGCGAAATTAGAATATCGAGGCATTTTATATAAAATCGATTATTTCTTACACTCGATGTCACGGAATTTTGATAAAACTGTAATATGATGTGGTTTTGATATAAAATCGATCATTTCTTACACTCGATGTCACGGAATTTTGATAAAACTGTAATATGATGTGGTTGGCGGGAAATTGGGAGTTGCGTAAGTCATTATTTTGGTGGTTTCGAAATTGTTTAAAATACACAGGAAAATTTTACCTATTTTCATGGACACAGACTTTATAAACGAATTTTTAATAAATTTATTCTCTGACGGGTGCAAAAGAGGCAGTTGCCCTCTGGCTTTGAGAAAAATCGTTTATTTTACTAAACTGATCTTTATTAAGTTTATACTAAAAAGGGAATACTTTTAAAATTCAGTTTAAAATATTTAATTAAATTGGCAGTATAAAATGGGTTAAAAAAAACAAGAAGGCTGTATTTTTCTTTACCTTTTTTATTTTAAAACAAAGAACACATGGTATTCAGTGCAGCCTAGCAATATCCACCCCCTCCCTAGCCTAAGGGTGAATTGGAAATTCCACTCCGTACTCCGATTTACACCCGTAGCATTCTCTCCATCCTCGAACGAGATTTCCATTCGCACGCGTGCCGAAACGCGCGCCCGCGGCGCCGCGAGTGTAACGGTCCATCGGGTTGTAAAAAAAACGAGATGAAATATTATTTCTCGCGGTGTGCAACACGAATTTCGGCATTACTCGCTAAGGAGGGGTGGATGGGGGCGTTATGAAGAACGTGTACGGGGTTAGATAGAAACGTCATTCGCCGAGGCGTTGCTCCGAGGCGAAACGAGGAAAGTGTCGATTCGAATCTCCGATATCCGGCTTCAGCACGTACGTATATCCACGTGCACACGTACTCTTAACGATTACACCGATGCTAGTTCGGACAGCTGCGAGGGGATTTCCCAGGGACCTGTTGGCGCACGTACACTCAACTGCAATAATGTTGTTCGCAAATTCTATTCGGGACGCCCAGGCGCCAGGGAACGAATATTCCTCGACAACCAGATACACCTCTCGTAGAACACGCTCTATAACAAATGGACACCTCTGGTAGAGGCGGCCATTCGCTCGGATACTTTGTAGAAATGCGTGGAATTGGAGGGGAACTGAAACTTTGTCCACAGAATTCAGTGGAATTTCTAAAATTCTGTTTTACAATTAAATTAGGACCATTGGGGTATTGTTTGGATTTTAGAAACAGATTGTATTACTGAGAGTCAGGCTTTTAAACGTCTCGACTTATGTAAACTTGCGGGTTTCTTATTTTTAAACTTTTCATTTGAATTTGTAATAGCAAGGTGATGGGTCAGAATGCAACTTTTTGAATTTCCGCGCGACGTGAATAGGGGAACTTCCGATGCACACGGAGAACGCATTCTCCACATAATTCGCAACATTTAAAGGACCCTTTGGACGGCACATCAAAAAGCACAGTGCCAGCACGATTGCACAGCAACTCCACGAATTCAACCCCAATTGACCCAGATACACTGGCAACTTGGTCCGAGTCGATCTATTTGTACGCGATCTGCAATTAACACGTTACAGGTATCGACTTCGACAGATCCTCCAGCGAACCGTTTACATCGATCGATGGGGGTTCGTTCGAAAGAAACATTGGCCCGAAATTAATCTGCGAAATCGAACCAGACTCGAATCGTTACCGCGGCTGATTGCGCCTGCCTCGAGTCAGGAAATTATTGCCAAGGGGACAATGTTGATAAATAAATTTGAAATAAAAGATTCACGAAAGCACCTTCGATGTATTTTTTTTTAGAGGATGTAGTTTTTGTGGCGTTAGTAGCAATAGAAGGGTGGATCGGAATAACATTTTATCACTTGATCATTTGATTACAGAGAATTATTGGAATTGGAAGAGATTGTATATTCTATGATTGTGGCTAAACATGGAAATTTTGGGTAACTTCTTCTTACTTTTTTGAAGAGCAGGAATGTAATATTTGATAGATAAAGTGGAGGATAAGGGTTTACTCTATCTGAATCTATGTTGAATGTAGTGTAAAGTATGCCACTCATTATGGTCGATAAAGGTAAAGAGAGAGGAGCGGAAGTCAAATTATTCTGTAATTTCCCACGGGAGAAATTTTGAAAATACTATTTCGTACCTTCAGTATTGTAATTAACGTCACAAAAACGTATCGAAGTATGAAAACCATAGAATACAAGTAAATAGGTACATTTGCCAGAGAAAAATATGTTATTAAATGGACCGCAGCGTGCCCGCAGTAGAAAACGTAAAAGAAAACTCTAAAATCAATATTCCCGAACTCGATCAATAGTTCTCAATCAAAAGCATTTCTAACAATTACATTCGGGTACTTAATACAAAAGAGAAACAATAAAAATCTGCTTAGAAAAATATGCAGCAAAACCTAATAAATTTTTAATACAGTTACTTTGCATTCCAAGATGAAAACAGATTGAATAATTGAGTAACTGAATATTTAAAAAAGGGTTCACCCTAAAAAAATCCAGTTGCACCGATCGTTTCCAGGCCCACTGCACTCTATGCAATCACATATAGACTTCTGAGGAAAATGTGACTGCGGCCCGCGATGCCTGACTGCGATGTGGCGAGTGCTGGTCGACTCGAGCACAGCTTTCCAATTATTGACAGGAAATTAGACAGTATTACGCGATATTACGCGATATTACGCGATACACACGTATGTGCAACCCTCTCACGCTGGCTCTTCAATTAGTGTTTACCTACTTTTGCTTGCCTGGGCAGGTTTTACTCGCGCCTGGTCAATCTGATTCCCCTTTAATCGGCTGGAAGAGAAAAGGGTGCGAATAACGGCGAAGGAACGACTCGTTCATACACGAACGTTCGTGTTTGTCATGTGGCGTGTGGCGGCAAGATTGATGGAGCTTTCAACCTTTCGCTTTATATCGGTGCAAATATATAGAGTATCTGTTTCAAATACGATGCTTCGTGCGACGTGTACGCGGGATTTGTGAAATATGTCTCGCTATATTTGGACCTTGCGCGTTGGGAGACTTGTTGGAATTTAGACGTTATTAGTTGAGAGCTCGTTGAGTGAAGACGTCGAGATTTTTCCTACACCCTTCCTTTTCGCTAATTTAAAGGAATGTGTGTTTAAAAATAACAGAACCGAACCACGTGGGTATTAAATATTAATACTTTGGGTGGCTAAATCTAAGTCCTGCGTATCGGGGACCGATGAAAATTACAGGTTTACGCGAACGCGGACTTTGGGCCTCATTGTGGGGACCGCGTGGCTGCAATAAAACGCGCATCTATCTGGTTGCTGTGTCCTGATCCCACGGAATTTTCCAAATTGGCTGCGCTAATCGGAGCACCTATCTTTATGTTTTTATCTATTTTCATGCAGCACTGGTGTAGAGGAAGTGCAGTATATTTGGAATACCAGTTTGTTTAAGACGAATAAAAAATTACGACAGAGGATGGGAACAAATTAAACTACATAATATCATAGAGAAACTAATAAACTTTCATATTTCTGAGCGTCAATAAAAATAAAAAACAAAAAGTACCTGAAATTTTGGTTTGAATGAAAAATGACAAGAAGTACCGATTTCGTTAAGGTGCAGGTAATTTGGAATATCGACATTCCTAAAATATAGATATCTTGAGGAGATATGTATAACAGAATGTTTATAAAAATGCTAAGAACGGTTACATACTGCACTCAGTCACGGTTCACACGTTTCTACTTTCTACCAATCTTGAAGATTTAGATGTCTATAAAACAATATTTACACAAATGCTCCTAAAAGGTTATACAGGTGACAGACGAAACTGACGCGGTGGTATCCATTACGCGTGAAACAAAAGCATCGGTAGGCTTTGGAATATTCCAAATTACCTTCATCTTCGGTATTCCGAATTAGCAACATGGCATCGAAACCGAAAATTTCATGTCACACTTTGTATTCTCAAAATTATCGCAAAACTGGCACGGAACCATAGAAGGAACATGCAAATGAGTCGATTAAGTGTTTAACACTAAAGTTTTGACATATTTTAACCATGATTGGAACGATTGAATATGCGCTGAAAAAGTTTTGCAGATTGACGTTTGCTTCCTCTGCAGATTAAGTCGAAAATGTAAAAATTGCGGTTCATCCACAAATGTCATTAGTTAAGAGGTCATTAGCCCCTATAATCTACGGTGTTACAAATTAAATAGCGTTAGTAGTTTATTAGATACTTCGGTATTCCAAATTACCAACAGTATTCCACATATGCTGCACTTCCTCTATTAAATTCGCTTGGAAAACAGAAATAACGGAGCCCGTAGTCTTGTTTCAAGTATAATAGAAAACAGCTGTCTCTCGATCATTCACGACAATTTGCTGTCGACCTTCGTAACAACGATGGTGACATTACAACGTCACAATTTCCATCCCGCAATGATCGTAATAACAGCCTTTCAGCTCTTAGTATAGCACTCATATTTCACAACTATTTATCAATTCGTATCTACCATCAATGACTCTGATACGACAAACGCGCGTGTGCATGCAGGGCGATTCTTGCAAGGTGACCGATCTGATTACCTTCGTTCGAGCCTCGATGGCACGTGGCGAAACTGTTCGCACGAAAGGTGCTAAGTGGACACTACGACCTGATATTTTTTAATTAAGAAATAAGAATAGACCTGATATCGATCACCAGAAATTATCCTCGTTCCCGTAGAACTATCTACATTTTTATTTTCATCGCTGAATCTTGTATATTGGGGTTCGGTTCTCACGATAAAAATATTAGAAAATATCGGTATTTGAATATGCGAAAATATTTCGACCAACTTTCGTACGATTACACGTGCCACTTGCATGCGCGCAGTGCAATCGCGATAAGGTGGTCGAATTTCACTGGCCCGCATCCACGTGCTAGTAAACCTACGGCCGTGCATTCCCATCTATCCGAGATGGCAGGAAATTGAAACTGCTGCCTATCGAAGCTGATCTCATTCCGAAAACTCAATGATCGACAAACTATGGGGACGCATAATTTCGAATAATTAGATTCTGCCCGCTGCTGATTGGTCATTCCAATTCGGTTAGATTAGACGATATCGCTATAACGCAGTAATTAATTACTAATCGAATCGGCAACATTTCAAACTTTTCCCTCCCGTTAGCCGAACACAATTTACTACGTGCAGAGCTTGCTCGCGCAGCGCTTTAATTAATTGTAGAAATGTATTATGCGTATCGAGGAGCAATTAGTGTAATGAGAGAGAAAGTAGTGTCCACTTTTCAAACGCTTTTTCTTTCGAGTTTTATGATGTTTTTTATGAAATGTATTGAAACGTAAAACGCGATAAAATGGTTAGAAAATATTAATTTCCGTGAATTTATATCGACAAGCAAAACTAGACATTGTAAAATAAATTCAGAATGAGCAGGCAATTATTCTCCAGGTGTCCTGTTTAGATAATTAAATGTAATCAAACGAAAGTGAAACAGAAAAATGAATGACAAAGCTAATAAAGTCCAGCAACGCAACCGTGCGGTGCTTAATCAAACGGATGGCACATTCATGCATACACGCGTTGGAAAAGGAAATTGAACAATAAATCAAAAAGTCGGGGGAGTCGACTTGTCCTCAGGAAACTTCGTCACAGTACGTTGCACCGAAGCCTGACGAATGTCCGCGATTTCGTCACAGCTGAATCGAGATGTTGACGATCGATACCGCGAGATTGGCTTCCCTTGGGAAAACTCCAACTACGGCAGCTCGCTTTTTCAGAAGTTAAATTCATAGCGCCCAGTGCAGTGTTCGCTAACGTAAAAACAAAGATTCGTTCGAAATCATTTCGACACTTCTGAACGGTTAATCGAATGGATTAGGGGAATATTCATTTAACATAGCTGGAAAAAGAAACTGCAGAGAGAAAGAAAATTCAATGGAATCTTTTACTGAAACGTAGTTCTTCTTGGTGCTGTCACTGTGATTTGTAAAAAAAAAAAGATTTTATATAAAAAAGTGTTAGAACCTACCAAAACTCCCTATCGATTCGTTAGGCAGTGCTGTCTTTCGTGTTTAGAGCACTATAAGTTATTACAGTGGTATACTTTTATTTAAATCAAAGAATTGTATAATAAAATACGAAGAAAGTAGAAGAATTAGGGCTGTCAGTTGCCCCCAGCTCGGTATTTACAAGAATTCCAAAGGATCATTTTGAAATTCGTTAAGAACCGAAGATTAACTTTACCTCGAGTCAAAGGCTAACTGACTGGCAGCTACACACTTGTTCTTTTTCTATACTTTGCGTGGGGCGAACGAAGCTAGGGTTTCGAACTCTTTGAAACTGATTGGGCGACCCTTTGAGTCTCCTTCCCCGAAGGCGTGTACAAGCGCACCCTTTGAAACAGAGAACTATGGTGGCAACGTGAGAAGTCGGTGTCTATGCAGGGACCCCAAGTACCACGAACCTGACCAGTTACTGTTTTGTCAAGCATATTCACTGTCTGCAAAGGAACCTGACGCTCAAATGCATGAATTTTCTTGCATTTTGTAGACGCTCCGTTGGTATTTCTCCTACGGAAGCGAGGAATCCTTTGAGTATTGTTGCACTACAGAGACATGCCGAAGGTTCGAACGGTAAAAAAGATTTCGGACTGCGCGAAGGAAGTTTCCGTAGACTTCTAACTTGGAATAGTTCGTAAAAACTGCACGCAACGCGTGTGAGTTCTTTCCTCGAACGTACTTTCAACTGCGAACTTAGGGGAAAGGGCAGCACACTTGTTTCAATTAATTGCGCCAGCGGTTTAGCTTACGCGGGGAGGGGGAGGTGAAAGTTGGAAACATTTTGTATCAGTCGCTGCGATGTTACGAGCTGCACAAGTTGTTGGGCCGAGGCAACCGTTAAACTTACCACCACCTGACATAACAAGCGTAGGGCTGACTTTACCCGGTATGTACTACTACCCAGCGAAAATCACTCTGCCCGCCACGATGTGTTACGGCGCTCACGCTAGTTTAGATTAGAAACGATTAGGGCTTCGGAGCTGAAAACTTCGGAAGACGTTAAAAAATTAGTTCTACGGAAATATCACAGTTATCCACTTAATCGGGGAATAATTCATACCTACTCTGGAAAATATACTATAGAAATTATACGTAGATAAAACTCCTTGATTTTGTGGCTGTTATTTATTTTTTAGAATTTGATGGTGGTTGGAAATTAAATGAAATTAAATCACTTATCTTCCATTTCATGCATATTTCATTCCTTAAGAAATATTTATAACAATAAAGAATTCTAGCAATGGCCACTATTTTATTCATAAATTTTTTTAATAGATTCTCAACGAAGTGAACAGAACCAGGGCGAAGGACAGATGGAAACAAATAATTTCATTGGAGTAATGCATCGTTGAATAATCGACCCGTCATCCGAGTAAATTCAACGCGAGACGTGCAGGAGATATTACTATTCTGGCTCTGCATTTGCGATGCAGATGACCTGCCATTGATATTTGTATCAAAGACATTATTCCGATTCATACGAAAGTGACCGATTAAATGTCACACGGGGCGGCCACCGTGCGCCATCATTCACAAAACAGCGATCCATTTATCAATAGCAACGAATTAATTTCGGGCCACTAGATCGCGGATGCCAGTTTAGACCCGCGCGGTGATTCCAGTTAAAAAAATTCATTCATACAGTAGCAGACTCAATGGAGAGCTATTCATTGAGACTCTTATCGGAAATATTGAAACAGTTCCAAGGAGATATGTATTCCTTTCCATCGACGCGTTTCTCTGTTTTCGTTATACATTATTACGCTTCTTCAAGTTTCTGAAACATTTCTTAGGAACGAAACACCTTCGATTCTGATTGACTTTCGAAAAACGACGAGACACGTCTCTTAACAAACTAATCCTTCTAGCTTCTAAAAAAAACTCATCTCGTTTGGACCAATTTTAAAAAAGTTATGCAATTTTAATTGTTGCAAACTTTCTTTCGTCCGCCACTGTATTTCCCACAAATAACCCAGTTTAAAGTTTCCTATATCCATCCCTTCCCGAATAACATCAGCACTCTAACATTAATCGTAGCACTCTGCTCTCGCGAGGAGTTTCATTCAAGCATGCATTGAACTATAAAATTCATAGCTAGTCAAATTCGTCTGACACATCGCGTTTCTGATTGCGTCGGAGCGGCGGCGTTTTAACGAAGATTTATATAGACTGGAAGAAGCCAACGGCGAGAGAAATGGGATACAAATTCCTGGACGATGCAAGCGTAAAGCTCGCAATTTATCACGTGGTTTCACTCGACGCGGCACTCGGTCTCTTATTAAAGCCCGATCCATGTTTACCAGGCCTGGCGTTCCACCGAAAACAAAATTACCCTTTGTGTCTGTGTCTGTGTGCGCCTGTGCGTTGACGTTTGGGCCGCACAAATTAGGGCGAATCGATAAGCGTGCAACGATCTGGCTGTGACGAGTGTCACTTAATTAACGGAACTTCGACGTGGGCCATTTAACCTTATTACGCGTCGGGGCGAGGTGAAATCGAAACATCTGAAACACAAACGAACGGGTCTGACTTTATCGCCCCGGCTTTCTGGAAATTTCATTCATCGAATCGACGCGTTGCTCGAGGCCCTCCCTTGTCGGCGAGCAATAATATCGCGATCAAAAGGGCATCCCTTCGCTGCTCGTGGTTTCAATTTTCCTGGAATTCGAGCAAATTATTCCATCAACGATAAAACTGATGCACGTAGGGTGTTTGTTACAATTTTCTAATTTCATTGCAAATTTTCATCATCCATTTTCATAATTTTCTAATCATTTTCAAGTCTCGTTACAAAAATTACTAGCGACGTGTTACTTCTCAGAGGCAGTGAATAGTCTCACAGGGGAAGCTGTGAATTCTTCTTTACAATTTAGAAATGTTCGTTTCACACGACGTCAATATTTATTTGATGCACCGTAAGTCGAAGGGTCCTCGAAATAAACTGATAAGGTGCTGTGAATTTGATTTCCATTCGATAAAATCTACAAAGATTACGTGACTTCTATGGACTGTTAAGGTAGTTCCTGAATAATCTACTATATTACAGAATTCTTTCAATATATATACATGATGTTAAAAATTATTATTATTATTTCCATAGTATCATAGTACTTTATATTTATCGTTTATTGCCCAACTCTACTTTGATTAACATAGTTGGTTAGGAACTACCTTAAATCATTATGAAAAATCGGCAATAAACAGTAACTTCAACTTATACCGCTACACGATGAAATTCAGGAACAAACTGAAGATGAAATATATATATATATATATATATATGTACAAAATGCTTTAAAAAAATAGTGCTGGACAGTTTGACCATTTAATAAGTATCATCTAAGAATTATCTGCAGATTAAGAAGGACCGATTACTTCCAATAAATAATCGCCAAGCATCCCGACAGGTGACCATAAAATGGACTGAAGTTCACGCGCGGCCACAACGCCGCATCGCAATTAATTTACGTGACAACGATTGAGGCCATTAATTTTCAATCGGCTGCCTCAGCCGTGCAACCGATTACACATTAATTGAGGGTTTATTAATTGGTGTTCAGGCACCAAGGATAACGGCAGCCCGAAGGATAAAGGGGTTTCGCATCCATCGATGAATTATGACACCGTTGCTCCGATTAAATACATTTCCAACTCGACGCGCGGAAATCTTTCAAGCGGACATGCAATTCGTCTATATCATTCCATATCAACTCCACTCTGTATCATTTCACTACCCTTTTTCCCCAGCAATCGAGATCTTCCGAAACAGACAGAAGCTGC
The DNA here is from genome assembly GCA_960531205.1 of Andrena bicolor. Lineage (NCBI taxonomy): Eukaryota > Metazoa > Arthropoda > Insecta > Hymenoptera > Andrenidae > Andrena > Andrena bicolor. Next base: position 37,728,771 of record OY482667.1, on the reverse strand, counting down.
AGACAATAACATCAAATAAAACAGCAAACAAATCAAACAAAAAGCTCTCGAGTCTACGATTCACTGTTTGCCACAGGAAAGGAAGGGGGACAGCAATTACAGGGGTGATAAAAGATGCAAGAAGGGGTAGAAAAATGAGGCTGCTTAGCCAAGGAGCCGCGTTTTAAAGCCTTCGAGATCCCAGCGGGGAGCGGCCGATTAACGAAGATCAAAGTTTCCCTGGCCAAGAAGATCGTGCAACCCTTTTCAGCGCTCCGGAGTGGGCGCACACAGCGCGAGTACAAAGTGTCCGTTGGCTAAACGCACACGCACGCGTGCAGACGGATAAAGCACACAGGTGGAATGTAAAAGTTGCATGCTGGCCTGGTGTCAAAGAGGAGGACTGACTTCCTCGCCCAGCCAGCGCGGCCGGGCACCCATGGCTTTTCACCGAGCGCAATTCCCCCGTCCCGCCAATCTCCAGCCATCTCCGTTCCAATTTCCACGGAAGATGTTTTTCCTCGTGCCACGACTCGAAGCCTCGCGGACGAGGATGACATGAAAATTGCACGAAACCCCGGTATAGAAACACGGACGGGAAATCGGGGCCGTCAGCTATCTTATCATCCCCGGGATGGATCGCGCGAATCGATATTATGCAAAACTCCTCCGCCGTGTCACTCGCCGTGTCTTGCGCGCGTGAAAACGCCCAGGAATATTAGAAATCCCACGGGTCAATTCGAAATATCACGAAAACAACCACGCGCCGCGAGTTATCAGTCGCGTTCGTGTCTACCAAGCAGTGGTGGGTGCGTATTTTACCTAACGTAGAAAAGTGAATTTTCTATTTACTACGTCATGTATTTTATGTATAAAATCACATTGTTTGAAAAACCGTTGCAGACGTTGGAACGCGATAATCTGCATTGGTCAGATTCGATAACACTAAATGGAATGTTACATCCAAAGAAATAATTTGCCATAGCTTTATCAATTTCTTCAGAATCCATGTTTATAAGTTGATGTACGTATGTACAAATTTGAGTATCTTCTGCTCATCAAAGATATGAAGTTTATTAAAAAATTAAAAATTATTTAGAACTAGCTTAAAGCATCTGGTGTTGCCCAGGTAAAACTTTGTCACAGAGTGTCAAGGGGCTGAAATAGAAGGGAAGGGATGGTAGATTGGTAGAGGTTAATAGTTTGTATTTGAATTTTTCACATTTTCTACATTTTATACAATTATTTACATTTTTTACGCGTGCACGTAGCAAATTCGATGTAACGTAGTAAACCCATCACTGCTAAAAAGGGAACTTCGGTAGCTCGAAAATTCCTAGTTCTTTTTTTTTTCTCCAAATTTTGTAGTTTTGTAGATTGTAGAGGAGCTTAATAGAAACACAAGAGAATCTACTTTCTGCTAATTTTGATTCGTCAGAGTGGGAACGCCACTTAAATATCAGACTTAACATTCGGTTGCTACAACCACTTGAAAAAGAATACCTAAGTCGCTGTACAGACATATTAATGGATATGTGCTACAGTGCTATGTTGAAAGAACCTTCGACTTTTCCAGGTAGCAATCAATTCGAATATTAGACGCAGAGCGAAAGAATTCTCCTTATAAATTAGCTAGCATTTTCAGAAACGAGGTCGCTCTTGTACCTTTGCATTTCGTTTTCGTGTCATTTCGAGTTTTAAGTGATCTGCGTGACCAAGGGCATCACGCGACATTCGTCAGGCTGCTTGTCATGTAGGCGACAGTTATTGCGAATGCTAAACACAGAAAGAAACATTTCTGCCGACTGCCTATTTAGGTTATCATCGATCGATTTATCACTTCCTCGGAATTTCCAATTGTCACGGGAAAAGTTAATTAGGTGGTAATTGCGAGGACTCGATACGTTGAGTGGTATGTGGGTCATGGCAACCAATCATATCAATCGCCAGTAAAACTTTCGTTAAAGTGACATGCATATCTTTCTGTTTGATATTAGAGTGAAAGATGGGAAGAAAGAAGTTGAAGCAACGAGAAGTTTAAATATTGTAATTCAATTTTGTTGTCAGTTTTTAGTTCCATAGAAAGCCTTCAACTCTGTTCAGTCACTTAGATACTGATCTTCTCAATGTATGAAAATAGTAGATAATTGTACTATTAAGGTCGGGGCCAGATATATTGGCCGGTGAATTCGTTTTCGCAGCTAACGCACACCTATTCTGATGTATGTATCTCTACGCTAAGAACTCGGTTTGGCCTACACGTTAAGAGCTCGGCGCTATCCCCACCACTTCTGGCGCACTTCTTTTCTGGCAAGGCGAGAGCGAGTCAGAAAACGTTGAGAATAGAAGAATACTCCTCACGAAACTCACCGGCCAATATATCTGGCATCGAAATTAATTTCCTTCCTCCTATTATTTGCAGTGTTGCAAGTTAGATAACATTAGTAGCTTCTTAGATGCTTCGGTATTTCAAACTACCAACAGTATTCCAAATATGCCGCGCTTCCTCTACACTTTGAGGCCAAACCCATCCAAGACAGGCTCGTCTCAATCATGACCTCTCCATCCCAGATCAAAGCCATCCACTTCATAGGCACGTTGCATAAACAAACAACGGCATAATTTAACCATCCATACGCAATTAACTCCGCAGGTCTGCAATAAAGCGTCAACACTATCTCCCGTATTGCCGATGACAATTCGCAGAACCTCATCGAGTAGACTACACTTTTTATGCAAACTGCCGCACAAATCTAGGCCGCTAGGCAATTTCGCATCGCGGAGACGATTACAGAAATCGCGCACGTTGCTCAGCGACGAGCAGTTGGAAAAATAACAGTTAACAACAACTACGTGACTTGTTGGACGCGCCACCTTTCGCAAGACGTTCCGCACAGGATAAAATTACGTTTGCAAGCAGAGCCAACCATTCGAATGCATATTGATGATGCGTATCACGCTAACGAACGCGCGCGATCGGCGACAGTAACGGAAACGATCGAATTGCGCAACACCGCGTTTCGATTCTACACGAACACCTTCGGCGCTCGTCGTCCACCTGGCATTGCGACACGTCGAATCTCAGGTAAACACGGGTCCATTGTCCGTTACTAGCGGCACAACTCGAGAAGGACTGCTCAGGCAAGAATAATTCTAAAATGTGGAGTAACATTTCCTGATTCGGATTTTCGTTTTCGAGAAAATGAATTTTAAAAAATGGCCCCGTACGCGTGCACCTGGTTAAAAAATAGAAGAATGGGGGGAACGAGCAGTGCTGGATTTACACCTTAGGCTAACAAGGCTGAAGCCTAGGGCCCCGTTTAGCCGGGGGCCCCTGATTCTAAATTTTTTCTTCGAAAAATTTATCAAAAAATCTTGCCGAAGGTTAATGTTATATTTAGTTTTGATATTCAATGTTAATTTTGAAATTAAATTCTTATTTAGATTATACGAGTATTATGATAAAAAAAATAAAATCAGCGTTATTTTATTTTTTATATTTAACCGAGGGCCCCCCGAATATTCAGCCTAGGGCCTCTGAAGAACGAGTATGGCACAGCCGTGGATTTAATTCGGAAGAAAATTAAAGAATAGAAAATGCATCCAGACCGAAAACACGAAACAAATATTTTTTTACATCCTAACGAGTGTATAAATAAAAGCAAAAAAAAATTTTTAGATTACGATATAACCTCTTCTTGTAAAAAAATCATAAAAATCGCCTTTTTTCGGGCGTTTCGACCGGACGGTCCCCTGAAAGTGGGGTAACTCGCGTCACTAGGTCACAGACTGCCACTTCGTAGTCACCATCCGCCGTACCTAAAGGATTCGAACCCCGACCGACGTGCTCGAACGAGGGGAGGGCATAGCTCAGCGGCGAGATATGTTAAAAACGTGCCATTTCCAGAGCAGACGACCATTCTATCACTCGAACGACAAGGAAATCGATTTTCGTTCCACTCGAGACACGCTTCAGACAATCTGCCGCAGAAGAGGCAATTAAGGTAACAAACAAAAAAAAAAGGAAGAATCGAGAGCGAGACAGAGAGAGAAAGGGAAGATGGGGGGAATACGCTCGGTATTCCGTAAAAGAAGAAACGCACCGGTTGAAGGACGGAGAACGAGCTTGGCCCTCCATGAAAATACTTGAAACCCTCGAAATTCCTTCGAAAAGAATTCGTGGAAAAGGGGAATAGAGAGAACGTTAGGAGAGAACAGCCACAAGATTATCCTCGACGTGTCGGTTTGAATCGCCGCGATTTTTTTTAAGTCAGCTGACCTGAATCGCTTTAATGAAATTTACCTTCCATTCACGTGATTCACGCAAATGTATTCAACGCCGTGGCCCGGCCACGCGAGGGGATACACGGCCGCGGGCGAGCTCAAAAAACCGTGCAATCTCGAAAAGATACGTTCGCGGGGGCGCGGCTCAAGTCTATCCACACGGAGACGCTGGGAACGAAGGAGGAAAAGCTGTCTGGTCCAGGAACTCGGCATGGATTTACGCGTCGTTCAGAAAGTATACTCCCGCCCTCCCCTCCCCCCCCTCCCCTCTTTCCCCTCCCGCGACACCCAACGAGTACGTTTCAACGAAATCGATTTAACACGAAAGAGGTCTGTCTCCCTGGCGAGCCGAGGTGCTCGTCTTCGGGACGGCAATTTCGCGACGCGGACCAAGCCAGCAGGCAAGAAGTTTCCCCGTGGTTCCATCCGATTCCAATTAAGGCGCCGCGTAACGACGTCTCGGACTGGCCGGAGACCATCTACGGGTGCGGTGGCCCTTTACGGGGCAGCCACGGGAAGTGTTACGCGCCAAATTTTCACGAAACTTTGTGGGCACATAGAGAGATGAAAGATGTTTCGCCCGTATTTCTTTATTTCTTTATTTCTTTGCACGGGAGAATCCTTTTTCTACACAGACACTGTGGGCTTTAAGGGTTGTTTCTTATAAATATACATAGTTCATATTCTTATCATTTATTTAGTGTCAGATTATTTGATATTTCCACTCAATACTTGTCAATATTGTAAAATCTATGGGTATCTAGAATATGCTAGCAATTTCAAATTTAATTCACCCAAGTCCACATCGAAGTCCATGGTGGAAGGAATTTGGCGTCTTCGCTGGTAAGTCAAAGCAGTATTGAAGGAGAGGTTTTCAACTGTGGTCTGGGCACGTGACGCGACAATCTTACGTACCGAGGTGTTTCAAAGTGGGTTCTCGGTGGCATGTGCGCGTAACAGACTTAAGACGTAAGCGTGGCATCCGCGGTTAAATCTTTCAGCGGGTGTCGAGTGTCTACGCAGAACGGCAAGCATGTAACGACTATCCTTCTATTTATTTAGCGCGGCTCCTTTAATATCCTCACGTAGCCCCCTTGTTAGACCGACACCCCTATCCACCTGGGGGCCAAGCAACGTGCAAAACCGTCCGTCGTGCGCGCATTACGGGGACAATTGGATTTCTTTCGATTCCGGGCCACTCGAGCCCGGTCAATTTGTGTCGGCCGACTCGAGCAACGGCCCCCAGCACCACATTCGTCTTCGTGCAACCCGCGTCTTCCCCCTTGTCCTGATACCCTCCCACGAAGTTACATCGCGCCTCGTTCCTCGCTGCAAGCTGTCTGCGGGCATTCGCGTAAATCCGTTTGTTCCCTGTCCCCCGTCGCTAGGTAAGTGCTCTAAAATTCTGTCGAAGCTCCCTCGCGCTCGCGAGGGCTCCCTTTAACTTGGCATGGGAACTTCGGTCAGAAGTCGGACGGACTTCTCGCGGGGTGTCTGCTTTTAGGCTGTTCGGGGACTCGGAAAAAGCGAGTCGAGCTGGGTACCCGTAAAAATCGAGTGGCTCGAATTTTTTCCAGCGGCCATTATTTAGATTCCAGTAGATAAACGGAAGCTAAAATATTCGAAACATTCGTATTGACCGAAACGTTCAAGTTTCAAGCTACTCGACACAGTCGGTTTGCTCGAAAATTTTGATCTGCTCGAAGTATATTCAAGCCGCTCGAAAAAAATCGAGCTACTCGGATTTATCGAGCTACTCGAAAAAATTCGAGCTACTCGGATTTATCGAGCTACTCGAAAAAATTCGAGCTACTGGGATTTATCGAGCTACTCGAAAAAATTCGAGCCACTCGGATTTATCGAGCTATTTGAAAAAATTCGAGCTACTCGAAAAAATTCTAGCTACTCGGATTTATAGAGCTACTCGAAAAAATTCGAGCTACTCGGATTTATCGAGCTATTTGAAAAAATTCGAGCTACTCGAAAAAATCCTAGCTACTCGGATTTATAGAGCTACTCGAAAAAATTCGAGCTACTCGGATTTATCGAGCTACTCGGTTTTTACGGGTACTCGGCTCGGCTCGGTCCGAACTTCAAGCTACTCGAATATTCGAGTACTCGACCAGTCTTAGACTCTGCTTCTGTTTTCGAGAGCGCAATGATTTACGGTGGCGAGGAGTTTCTTTCATGTCGGAGGATTATTTCCGATAATCGCGCGCGCGCCTCGCTTGTTAAACGCTCGCGGCGAAGTGTCGGGAAACACGGGGGCGCGAAATTTAAAGCTGCAGGAGGACACGCCCCGGCGCGATTTAATTGGCACTCGTGGCCGTGATTTCGTTGCGTGCTACGAATCGCTCCCGTTAATTCATTTACCGACGTGCCACTGATAATCCCATTATTTACAGGCAACCTACCAGCATATTCTCCATTGTCAGATTATCTTGTGTTTAACGCGGTCGAGAAGCACCGCCGCAAACACCGAGCCGGTAGCCGCGGTTAACGTAGCTAACGCTTCTGGATATTGTATTACATATAATGCAGCAAAGTGATACCAAGTAATTACGTCTAAAATGATAAAGTGGATTAAACCGACAGAGGGAGGGACGGGGGGACTGTCCCAGGTCCACGGTCCATTTAATTAACTGAATCGTCCGATGCGCGCTTGACACCGGGATGTGTTCTAATCGAACAACGGGAACGCTTTCGAGCAGTCCCGCCGACTACGGCGAAAGTTATAATTGAAACGTAAATTACTTAAGAGGACGCGTAAACCGTAATCTTTGCCTTTCGTTGTTCAACTCGTTCACGTTTAATGGGGTAACGTCGTCGAACTGGAGAAGAAATTCTGTAATATTGGGGAAGAAAATTGTGAGCGGGGTTCAGGGATGAGGGAGAGAGGATTCGACAAATAGAAATAGAAGTTACGACATAAATTGAATTGCGAGGTGATGTTACAAAAATTTTGATGAGTAGAAAAGAAGACATAGGGTAAAGAAACCAGTAAATGACCGAATTGTTGAATGAGAAGCCCAGTAAATGACCGCATACTTTTATTAAGTGTTTGTTTAATACGCAAAACTAAAAATATGGGATATTAAAAGTGCAACTACACTGTATTTATAAAGAAATAGTAATTTTTAAATTTATAATTGACATTTCTTTGCCTAATGGTCATTCACTGGTATGCGGTCAATTACAGGTTGATTTACCCTACCTGAAACAAGGAACGACGTAAAAGCGAACACGTTCGAATGGTAAAGGCGCATGCACAGTTTTCACGTGGAGCGAGGGAGTAGGTTCGAATCGATTAGAAACGTACAAAGCAGCGCGAAGAAAATTGAAGCAGGCCGTGGCCTTGAACAACAAAGCTTATAATTTTGATGGTAATTCGCTCGGTCGCGTGTTATTTTCGCATTAACTGTGCTCGTGGCCGCATGTGCACACATCACGTGTTTCCGTGCACGCGCACGCTTGGTACGGCCGATGCTTCATTGTGCTGCTCGCCCCAGGACGAGGGAAAATCCACCCCCGTCCGCGAAAAAAGGCCAGCCGAATAATCCCCTGCACGCTAAGCTTCTCTCCTGCACTTTACGACGCCGAAATAAATTTTTTCCAATCTGTGCTGACGTTCCCTTGATTTCCAGCGACCTTTTTTATAGACCCCTACTCTGTAAGATATCTCCCATCCAATTCAATTTCATAATACTCGCAAGCCTGCGAAATTAATTATAAGTAGGTGCTGAAAATTCAAGTATTTTACGCGATGCTGCTATCACTTCGAATATAACTCAAAAAGGCGACGTAAATTCTGTAATAGAGTTTATGCATTTATCGGTTTTGTGGTCTGCGTTGACATTCGCGGAGGAATATTAAATGCAGATGCCTGAATTTACGACGAAGAAAGGGAATGTAATATGAATATTAAAAGCGTGGGAAGAGAAAGCTGAACGGAGGAAATACGAGCGAAAACTGCAGCATGAAAAATGTTTGGGGATGAAATTCTTCGAGACGCTTTACTTTTAACGCATTATACGAAGTAGATACTTGGAATTAATGAAACGTTTCGATGCTCGATTACTGTACCTTGCACGTGCGCATGCGAATCGGAATTGTTTGTGAAAATTCGACTGGTTGCTGGTGAACGGTAAGCTAGACGAATTCAGACGAGCGGGGAAGTCACGATACTGCGCAAATAATTTCAGGAGCACTCTGCCTCCCTATTGCCGAGAACAAAGCAGAAGTCGGGCTTGAAGAGCATCTTAACTTTCAAGAACGCATTAATGCAACCCTCTCAGGAATGCTCATAAATCCCCCTGGCAGCGTATAACGTCGCCGCGAATTAGGACGCGCCAGTGTAATCGCCCGCACGCAAAACATCACGCTAATTTGCAAGTGATACGAGCGCTTCGAGAGGATGGAGGATGCACTTGATGGAAGTCGTCTACGAGACACGGCTCTAGGCGACTTCGTTCTATCGATAAGAGTGTGCGGGGTGAAGACTTAGAGCATATAAACATGGAGGAAGCATGCAATAGGCAAAAATGTAGACGGCGATAGAAAGAGAAAAATATACAGGAGGGACACCCCCTCTCTTTCTAACATAGAAAAAAAATGATAGCGCTAGAAAGAGAGGGGGTGTCCCTCCTGTATATCTGTCTCTTTCTATCGCCGTCTACATTTTTGCCTATTACATGCTTCCTCCATATTTATCTGCTCTAAGGGTGAAGATAACTAACTAATACCGCCCGTGTTCACGATACCGCCACTCGTTATATCTCGCGAAACAAGCACTAAAATTGATCGGTCATTAAAGTTGGACATCGTTATCCGATCTGATGTGCAGGGTCGTACATTTTTTACTGTAATTCTTTGAATTTTTTGAATTTTTGAGGCCCAGTTGCGCTTAAAATACTACGAAGAAAAAATTTTAGCTAGCGGAATGTGCGAAGATCCTGAAAACCAAGTTTCGAATTTTTTTAGGGTAACCTACCCTCTTAACACTATTCCTACCACGAACCGGTCAAAAACACCGTTTTAAAAATGTCGATTAGAATTTCCTATATACAACGTAATTGAATCGCCTCTAAACTTCACGACTTTGCCTCAAATATACGTATAATACATTTTTGAATATACACTTCTTGTTTTATTGTTTATTTTCTGAGAAAAATTTGTAGTCTGTCTTACCTAACGCGACCGGTCAAATGACGTGAAATGTGTCGGTAGGAATAGTGTTAAGGGGTCACACCTAGTCAGAATTTTTTCCGAAATGAAATTAATATAAACCGAATAAAATTGTGCCCAGCACCAAGACAAATGAAAATTCTTTACGACACACTGTAATCGCGGCTGTGGAACACGACAATCAAGGACAATAGCCTGAAACTTATGGCAGCTACATATTGCAAGCAGTAAAATACCAGCTAACACGCTGAGTCTTCCTATTTTGCGTCGATGTTCCATTCCACGATAAAACGTTATCGATCTCGCGCTGGCACCGGCTTTAAGCGGGCGTTTTTATGATCTATCGAAATGAAAGAAGAATTGATCGTCGCTAGAATTTCGAAACGAAAGATATGCATTAGACGCTGAGCTGGAAAAACATGGGCGATCCTCGAACGCAGCGATGCCAGGCGCACCGAGGTGTACGCGTCGCTCTGTCACGCACTTTGAAACAGCATCTCGGCAGGAAAACTTCAGCGCTTAAGGAATGCTGTAAGTTTATTTATAACGCACGAACTTCCCCTCCCGTAACTGGCAACGGAACGGCGCGCGTAAAATAAAAACGTAATCGCCCCCCTCTCTCCCCCTCCGCTGAAGCGGGTCTCCTCGAAAAGTATTAAAAACCATTTCTCCCGGAATGTATGCTAACTGTCTTTATTGGGACGTTTTATGCTCGCGAAAGGACTTTCCATGGGGCCAAAGGGACTAAGAAATTTCACTCACCGGCTTCTACTTTTCAAGCAGAAAGGGGAACATTCTAGGGTAGCTGGCTTCTTTATTCCAAACGACTGTTTACCTCCCCTTCGCGTTTTATGCCATCCATACGTTTCTACGATCGTAATTCCGAGCAACTGCAAACTTTCATTTAAATAATTCCGCTCGGAGTAGATTTAATAATAAGGTAGTTGGGCAAAGGATTTCATGAAAGTTAGGTACACAGACTTCAATTATTATAGCGGACTGATTATTTCCCTTTCTCTACTCCTCATAATTTTTTTTGGCAATGAGTAGTACGAGCTTCTTTAATTATGTATAAAAAAGTCGAAGCAACAAACTTCCTCAGTTTTCATTAATGCAAACAGCTTCAACCTTGAAATTATTTTTTCTAAAGGAATGTTAACATGTTATCGACCTCCAATCCAACTAGACTCACCAGTTGAAACTAAACTTGAGGTGAAGTTTCCAAATTAACAAAAAAATCTTCAACTTAGCAACTCTCACATGAGAAACGAAACTCCTTATGAATCTTACAATTAGTAACATCAGCTTAAAACGACTTCTTCTTTTACCACCGAATATTGACATATATATTATCGACTGACCACTTAAAACCAAAATCAAAGAAAACTATCACGTCAAAAGAATCTCCAACCTATACATATACTACTAAAACTATTAAAACCCAGTAATCCCAATCACCGGCGACCGCTAAACTCTGCTTAAAAAGAGAAACCTATTGAGAGAAACCGATTGCGTGCAGCTCCCGATGACAAAGCAAAGAGCGACACTCTTCCAATCCGGCAGCCCTTTTTCTCCCTTGGAACGTGGCCCTTTCCGTGCGAAAGCATCGCGAGTCGCGAAAAAGCCAGAACAGTACTCGACTTAATAATTCAACGCTAATTGAGCGAGCAGACGTTACGGTAGTTCGCGAGTGCTTACCAGGCCACGTTTAGGAGATTATTAAACGTAAAGTCACATGGCGGCGGCTGTGGCGTTGGCGAAGGAGCGCGGGGACGAAGGGGGGGGGGGGAGAGAGGGGGCGCACACAATGGAAGACAAATTGCACGGTAAGGCGGCGCTGAATTATTTGGCATACAGCACTCGACGCGCGCAGGAAACTCGCGGAAAATTATACATTACTTCCGGTATTTCCGCGGGCCGCCGAAAGGGTTAAGGGTTAATAAGATGCTTGTTTGCGCTTGGAGTGGAGGCACTCGAATCGTAGCCGGCATAAATTTGAAAGGGCAGTGGGCAAGTTATTTCGACAATGTAGCCAGCCATTAGATTGCAACAATGTGCTCGCGTGCCCTGGCAACTCGAAATGTCAGATGAACGCAGACCTGGCCAGGCGAAAGAGGCGCGGGGCTGGTAAGCGTGACCCAGAACACGAAATCCCGACTACCTGCGCTCCGCAATCTAACCTGTACGATAATGCACAATGGATCTGTACACGCGTGTACGGGGTGCTTCCGAGAAATGGATAGAAACTTTCGAAATTCGTGGTGCTGGCGAAGGCAAGCAAAATAATTTTCGTCGACGCGTGTCTCAAAAATTCAGAATTGTTTAGATGTATAGGATAATGGGGATGGGATTCGTCGCTCTCACAAAGAGATTGCAGAAGGTCAGTGTCGCAGAGTTGGCTCCAATTACACATATTGGTACATAGCAGGGGCGGATTAAGATTTATGGGGCCCGGGGCTATGAAGCCTTCGCGGGGCCCCGTGGTTGAAAAGTGAGGGGGGGACAAAATATATTGTATAATTAAGTTTTAGTTAAAATGTTGTTTTCTTATCTTTAATTTTGCAAATTCTTGTATTAAGTCTTCACAATCGACAGATTTTAATAATTCAGATTCAGTTGTTAAAATCGCTTAGAACGGGGCCCCCCTTGGAAAGTGGGGCCCCAGGCTATAACCCCCCCTAGCTCCCCCTTAATCCGCCCCTGGTACATAGTTGTCTATAACCTAATAATGTACGAAACGCAAAAGGTACACTAGTTAAATGTTTTTGAGAAAGTGGTGTTCAAAGTTTCGTCTTACTTCGGCACCAAAGTGGAGTTCAGTTGTAGTAGCAACTCGATTGTACAGTGAATAGGGGTCGTCCTTAAATTACGTAAGGGTAATTTTGGCGATTTCTTACCCCCTCCCTCCCCCAGTATAAGAATTCGTAAGATTTGATATTGGAACCCCCTTCTTACGTAATATTTTTTACATTGAATTTTTTCAGATATTAAAATTCTTTTAAAGGTTTATATAATATTCATTTAATTCGGTTTGGGAAATTTAAACTAAAACAACTTCTCTGGAACATTAATGATAGAATTTGTATTTATTGAAAATTAGGTTAAAAATATTACGTAAGACGCTACCTGACTCCCCCCTCCCCCTTCTAAGAAAACGTAAGAAATTCGCGACCTCCTCCCCCCCAAAAAGCCTTACGTAATTTAAAGACGATCCCATAGGATATTTAGTAGGCTTCTTCATACGTGTCGAATTTTTTTGGTATTTATTTTCTCTCACGCTGTAGAACGGTGCCATTTGATAAAAAAAAAATAGTCGTTGAAAAAGTTTATTGCAATACGGGAGGGTGCCGACCAGGCCTTAAAATTTAGAATTCCATTATTCGCATTTAGTTTCATTTTATTTTAGTACACTTTTGTCTCATAACAGAAAAGTCTCGTGTAAAATCTCACGGTGGCTTCGCATCTTCACAGTAATTCCAGACGTATGTATATGTCGCCGGACAATTGTGAAAACAGACTTTTTGCGAAGAAGAAAAGCCGTTGGCCGGCGAAAACTGAGGGGGTCGCGGATCTGTCCTTTTTAGCGTGGTGCAAAGTCGCATGAGCCGCGAATTACGACCACTTGAAGAGCTTAGCGGCCGATAGCTGTGACAGAGGGTCGTTGTGCTTTTAGAGGACGCAATCTGATCCGATTAGATCGCGTGCAAACGCAGCGCGCGCGTACAGCGAGCCCTGATCTAATGGTTAATTACACGTGGCAACAAGCGACGGTTAACTCGCCGATAAAATTCCACTCTTCTGTCGTGAATTCCACTACCTGACACGTTCCAACTGTCGCGATCGATGTTTCCTTTCGGGCGACCGCCGGCAAATTTCGATCGTTTATTGTATTTAGCTTCATCGTGCTTGTTACTACGTTTCTATTATACCTACTTGCTCCTTGAATGAGCTTCGCTCGAAAGTGAATGAACCGTGCCGAGTGGGAAGTAAACAGGAATTCTTAAATAGAAGCGGAATATTTCAAGGCAAAGTACACTTCTGACTTGAATGGTGCATAAATTGTTGAAAGAAGGGGAGTTCTAGAATTATAGATTCTATACATTAGAATCTTTTACGGGGTCCTTCGTACGTATATGTAGGAAAAATTTCGTAAATAGTTATTCGAAATAAAAATGATTTGATAAAAACAAAACGAGACCGAAGTTTTTCCAGAACTCTTCTGTTTTGTTTTTTATTGCTAAAGATAAATCTGTCATATTTGATTTTGCAGTAAGGTAGATATATTATTTCTACGCTGAAAGCACAAATAAAGATTTCCCATTGCAAGAGAATTTCTCGTTATACGTTCTATCCGGGAAAAATGAAACCAATATAGGCAGCACTTTTTTGGTAGAATTACAACAACCAGAATTGCGTACAAGAAAATAAAACAATACACGCAGTGGATTCATGCAAGATATATATTTCATTTCACGCGAAATTGAAACTCGAAAAGAGATCTTTTAACAATTCCATTTTTATTTAATCTGCTGCAAGCATTTTATTTCGTTATGTCGTGTCTCTATCTTAATTGAAAAATTTCAATCGCAAAAAGTGTTTTTCTCTTAGAAATAAATTCCCAGAGATACGGTATTTCTTAAATCTCATAAAAATGCAACAAAAAAAGTCAATACAGTGTTTCGAATGTTCCCCAAGCTACTCGACTTCCACATCACAGAAATAATGCACTTCCTTAGTCCTATCAACGTAAAATGCAAAATTATCGTTGCCACCATTCGCGACTGAAGATTAATCCGTCTCGCGATGCCAAACAATAAACATGTTAACGCAACAGGAAACAGTGAAACCATCTGCCTAATGTTCGACTCATGTACTGCCCCCCTTAGTTAAATTGTCCTATCTAGCATTTTTTTATTTTTTGAAATATGTTGAAATATTTGAAGTTTCACACGTCTTTTACCTTTTAAGTAAAGTCAGACAACTCTATGTGCTTCGTAAAGATTTATAAACAATCTATTGTATTTAACCTAACTTCTGTTCAAATGGTTAAAATATCCTATCTAAAATAATTAATTAATTGGTACGTTAAAAATACATTAGCTACCGGTATACCTATTATAAAAAATTATATTAGGCTGTTCAGAAATAATGACAGCATGTTTTAATTTGAATGAAGGGAAATAACGACGGTACAAAGTAAATGATGAAACTTCATTTTTCTCGGTTGTTTCAAAATGCTGGATAGGACATTTTAACTAAAGAGGGCAGTATACAGCTCAATTCAGAATAAAAAAAAAGTAGAAAAACAATATCAGACTCGCGACAGCGTAAACAACGGCTGATCTCCTTCAATTTACCGAAGTACGTAAAAAAAAAACAGGTAAAAGAGAGGGGATCGTTCCGTTGATCCATAACAAATCCTTTTTTAATCACAACTCCGAGCATCAACGAGGGGCGCCGTCAGTGGATCCAATCTGCTGCGCGCATCGAGAGCACTGGAAACAAACGTCACCCACGGGTCACGTTCTGCACGGGATGACGGCGCCGTGTAAACGATTACATGTCGGCTTCTGTGTGCAACTTTCCTCCTCTTTCCCAGCGAACGATGTACTTATCGCGTATAGCTGGCGCGCACAAAGAAATTATGACGCGGAAGGCAGAGGCTACGGGTGCATAACCGGAGGGTAGGTTCCTTTACGCCCGCGCGCAATGCCAGTCCATCCCCCTTCGTGCTCCAACAAGTGATGGCCAGTCAAACCCTTAGGTTCAACATATTCCAACAACCTATTTGCCATTCGAAATTTTCGAGTCATAGGAGAGCTTAAAGGTTGCGAGATATTTTTTGGAACATCAGAAATTCGGTGTCACTTATTATTATAGATAATATTTAGAGGCAAAGATAATAGATATGCATTTTTATCAACTTTCTAAACTTTAAATGATCTCACAAGGGAAGATCCCGAAGCCGGAAATTCAAAAAATTCTGAAACTTTGTGGATTTCTAGGGAATTTCTTCCCGATTACAACGCATTTTTTTTTTTGCTGCCCAAAATTACTCTAAGGGGTGAAATTATCCCCTGAAAATCTGGTTATTCTCCGATTTTGTGTTATAACTCGTGAAAAGTAAAATAATTTTATTACCAAATAATAGATCTAATTAAAAGAAGTAACTTCTGTCTTGAAATTTTTTTTTATCTCGTACAGTTCGCGAGTTCTAACACAAAATCGGAAAATAGCCGAATTTTCAGGGGTTAATTCCACCCCCTTAGAGTGATTTTGGGTATCAAAAAAAATTGCGTTGTAATCAAGAGGAAATTCCCTACATATCCACAAAGTTTCAGAATTTTTTGAATTTCCGGCTTCGGGATCTTCCCTTGTCAGTGAATACATAATACGATATTATATCCTCACAATAGTTCATATTCAAGTTCTTCGCTCCTTCCAAGTCACAATAAATTCTCAAGAGCTTCCGATTTTAAATGACATTCGAAAAGACTCGAGGCTCGCGTCGTATATTCGAGGCGGCTCGACTTGCCTTGCGCCCATCGCTAGCTGAAGGGTGCAGGATATAACGAGGGAAAACGGGAGGAGGGAACATCCACTTCGTATTACAAGAAACGAAGCCGGGAAAAAAAGCGGTCTCCAGCGTTTATTCCTCCCTCTACCCTCTTATGTGCGCATCCTTTCGAGCGAGCAGCCACATGTCCATCTCCAGTGGATATTCATAGCGGGCAGAGGCTTATTTTACAGAATGTTAACGCATTTCCAGATCCTGAATGCGATTTAGCGGTCAAATGCACGAAGGGGTGCTTTATGAATGGAACTCGCGGTGATCAAATCACGAAAGTTCTCCTCGCGGTTCTTCTTTGAGCACTTTAATCTCGTCGAACATGGTTTCCAATTCAAAGGCTTCGCGTATGTGCAAGAAGCGTGCCGCGAAATGGGGGATAAATTTCCTATAACCTGATTCTGAATATCGTAGAACTCGACATGTGCATCGCGATATTAGCTTGCTTTTAATTAAAATATCTTTGAATTAATGAAATTTGCTAAGTACAGCATGTAAATATTCGTATCTTGATTTCCATTTCTTTTTATTGACTTTCACTTTTTTAGTTTTATTAATTTAGAACCTGGGTACTTTATATTCTGTATATTTTTTTTACAAGAAGTTGATATTATGTTACGGATTCAGTTTGATTAGTTATATTTATTCTTGACGATCGAGTTTACGTTTTCCAACATCTATTTAGTAGATCCAGACGGGTTAGTTCGTTGATCGAAACACTTAATCACCTAGATTTGTGGGCCCAGTGATGTTAGAAGAGTTAAGATTTCAATGGTTTTACAGCGTAGATAAACTCGCCCCAGGAGTCACTTAATCAACGGAAAGAAGACCCAATAAAGACAAATGTAAGACTCTCTTCTCTTTACTCGCAGAAAGTCAAGCTACTTGCAAATAAAACCGAAATTGCGTCTTTGAAATTCTTGTTATTTTAATTCGACCAGATAAAACAATTCGAAATATCAAAAAATTCATTTCTAACCCAATAAAGGAATTCGGCAAATTAAAAATATTCACCTGTTTATCAAAAACATGTCTTTTTGTTTTACTTACAGTCGAACCTCCTTCAGTCTTTACTTTACCACGAACATTGACACAGTAAATTATTTAACCGACCGAACAAATGATCCCAAATAATAGAAACTATTTATACTCCGTGACTTGATTAAATCGTAAGTAAGCGGCTTAAAGTCCACACTCCGCGGAACGGCGGTACGTCAAATGTATACGTAAATGGCTTGTCAGGTAATCAGAATAGCTTCCTCGAAGCATGTACGCGGCCAGGAGCATGTCTCCGGGGTACATGGAATAGCACGTCGGCTGCTTGGTTAGTGAACGTCGAACCATGAAACTGGACAGAGGATATCAGGCTGGTACACAGGCGGGTGTGAAGACAGACGCCCTGTTCTCATTTATGTTAGAAAATTGCCTGCTCCGGATAATCAGCAAACGAGTGCCTCGTTTAACTGGCGAATGATCTTCGTGACTGGGAATTTTCGATCCGCCCTGGCCACCGCGGTCACTTCGTTTTACTTGGCTGAACTTAATCGGGCGTTTCCACTGGATTAAGATCGTTAACTTTCAGAGAACCGTGCGAGTGAAAAGGATCGAACTTCCGTGTTCCTGGAGTAACGATTTGAAAGGAAAGTTTCTATTTCCCGAAGCTGTGTGTCGGAATAAAGATCGATGCGTTGAGATAAGATCGATGTGTACTAGTGTTCGTTACGTGACTATACAAATTTGTTGAAAAGAGGAGAAAGAAATTTTTCGATCCTATTAAGAAGGAATATTCCAAAACTATTGTTGAAAGAGGTTGAAAAGCTCTCTATTTTTGCAAGCGTAAGTACAATTTTAGAAACCCAAAGAGGATTAGTGGTCAGCAAAAGTGTCAGAATACTATATTTAAGATACAAAGGAGTTGAAAGGATTACAAAGGATTAAAAAGATACCGAAGAAGTTAAAATACAATAAAATTCTTGGGTATGCAACTATGAAAACATAAAGTTGCAACTATGAAAACATATTCTGCAATAATATAGAATAGTGCATAGATTTAATATGCCTTTTGCAGTATCGTTTATAAAATATCGCGCTCGATTTCTCGTGTTTCAGTGAACACAAATTTACGACAAACACGGGTATGCAACAGCGAGCCTCAGCACTCGGTAAACAAATAAAACGTCAGCCCCTAGCAAAGCTGTAATCAGATAAACAGAATTCTGGATTCCTCTCTTCTCCATTCGTTATTGCACGGCTATTCTTTCCCTTCGTACAAGCAGGATGCGCATGTGTTTGATAATAAATTACTTTTATCGAGCTTCGTTTGCATTTTTCGAACAACCGACCGCTTTTTTTAATATGCAATTCAAAGTATTTCCTACGTTAAATGTCACGCTCTACTACACGTTAATGCAACACTTTATTTAGATAAAGTATAGATACGTTTAGATACGCCTCGTGCAAAGCGACAAATAATAATAATAATCGTGATGTGTAAGTCAAATTTAGAGATAAAAATATCTAATATACAGATACATATCGTCGTGTTACAGAAATCTGAAGTGAAAGTGATCGACATCGGCAGCACATTTCCGAAGTTATTGATGTGGTTCATCTTTCCGCGAAGGCGCGTTGCAATTTATCAATCTCTGTCTTCCTTTGTGTCCGATCCTCCGTATTCGATAATCAATTACGCAACATTTTTCCATTAAAAGCAATTTAAAACGGGCGTTCGCGATGGAATATTCGTAAAAATTCTTTTCCGTGGGTGGAGCTCGATGCGGCGACGATATATTGTTGTAAAATCGACAGGAATTGCGCGATGGAATTTATTCGAAACCTCATATTACAAATGATCGGGTCAATTTTGACGCGATTGAGTTTTAGGCCAACGAAAGGAGAATTAAGAAGAATAAAAGTGAAATCACGCGATGTGGAGTTTGGAAAATTAATGAAAGAAAGGAATTTTATTTGATTAGTTTGACAGGGAAAATCGAGACTTCAATGAACAGACAAAATTTGAACGATAGTTTAATCAAATCTGAAGTCTACAAAACCGCTAAATTTCACTTATGAAAATCAACTTTCTAATTCAGTTTTCATGATTGAATTTCGGAGATTATATTCCACTTAAAAGTTCGAAATTAAATCCAATGAATTACTAGCGTAGAAAATCGTTGAAACTAAATACACACGTTTCTAGGACAGTTATCATGCAACTCTATTTGCAACATCTAATTTCTAAGGATAGACCAAGTCAGAAATATTTGATAAATACTTCTTGTGCAGTGTCAGACGGCTCTGATATAAATATGAAGCAGCTCTGCCCGTCAGAAAATAAATAAAAAAAATACAAATATGATCGACGTTATACTACACTTACTTTGCGAGAAGTTACACCTGCACAGTCAAATTCTCATTTATTTTACGTTTCACAAAATACGTCTAGCGAGGAATCGTTAAAACTCACGTGCCCGAATTTCTCAACAGCGGAGAGGAAAGCTTTCGTGCTAATGGAATTTCCAAATTACTCGAAACACGATGAAATGTTGCAAAATAGGATTTCACGTGTGTTGCTGATTAAACAGCGTTTGGGCTGACGTAATACGAGGTAATCTACTGCTAAAATGTCTGAGCAAGTTTATTGCTCAACCTAATATAAGTTCAGCACCTATATCTGACGTACCTATCTAGTAATTTCATCTAACAATCAAGAACAAACTTCCAACTGTATTTTTGGTGAGATCTGTTCATTTTATTCTACAGTGAAGTTAAAAATAAAAGTTTCTTTTAACTTATATAGCACTTTAAATATTCTAATTGTCTTCCCGCAAAACTAATAATTTTTATTTATAATCGTTCACCCACTCATCAGAAATGTGTGCTACAATAATTACAAATGTTTGTCGCGTGACAGGGCCCTTAGTTTTCAAAAGATTTTATCAGACACAAGGGTTGGAAACTTTTCAAAAGTCATCAACTGACCACGGTTTATCATCATCCGCAAATCGTCGCTTTTATCAGCCCTTCATATCCAGCTGACTATACCAGAGTTCCTATCACTACTTGAAAAGACTCTTGCCAAGAGGTCAGTCTTTAGAAAACACGTACAGCCGCGATTCAAATTTCTAGAACACAGGCAGGGATTTCATTTTACTCGTGAATTCGCGTTTTAAAGGAAAAAGGGACTGACCCCCTTCGAGAAAAAAGCGAATGACCTCTGAAGATTGGATACAGGCTTCAGTTTTATCGTGGATATATGCCAGACGATGGAAATTCGAGGATCAAATTCTGCTGAAAGTCAATGGGGAAACGCATCACCAGCCCGGACGGAATCTGATTATTAAAATAACGTCGCGAAATGAGAGAAAAACATGAAATAATTCGCGGGAACGTAACGAAGCGTCTCTTGGAAGCTCGAACGGTTGCGAATCGATATTTAAAATCGTGTTGACTTTAGCATCAGAGATTTTAACGAAATTCTCCGGTGCACGGTAGCTGCTACGTATTTCTTACAAAAAAATATACATAAATTTCTGCGAATAAATAAATGGCATGTTTCTGATACAGTGAAACAGATTATAATTCTCTTATCCACGGTAAATTCTACGCGCAATTTAATATCTAGATATATATAATTCAGTCATTCTGTACGAGTGAAATTATTAAATTCGAGGGAGTCTTATCCAACGTAGAAACAATTTCGAACGATCTAAGTAATGGCCTAAGTAATATCTCGCTATTAATTCAGCTTTCAAGTTCTACCAAACGAAATGCGAAGGATGCCATTGAAAGTTGTCCGCTCCCAAAGACACCAGGCGTCCAGGAACTTTGCGCGCCGTAAGTCTTAGTCGACGGCATCAAAATTCGCCGTGGAGAGACGACTTCGCGAGACTCGCGGGAGAATACTTGCGCATAATCTTAATGTCCTTGGCGAACTAGCTATCGCTTTAGAAGCAGTCAAACTTCCGAAGTGGCATTACTTATCATTGCACATTAAGCTGCGCTTAGTTTACATAAAGGTACACAGAGGAAACTTTAACCAGTCCTGGCGGACATTTTAAACCTCGACGCATGCGCTCACCGAGGTGGAAGATGAATGACACTCGACTCGCAGATTTGGTCCAAATTTTTCGGAGAGTTAGTACATACAATGTAAATACAATAATAATTGGACCGTTTATTTTGAAAGTGGTGTAAGTCCATTTTCTCTTGTTTCGAGAAAATTAAAGGTTAACAAGGTTTACATTAAATTAAGCATGAATTACGTGATATCTCATTTTTTTTCAAAAATGGACTTACACCACTTTCAAAATAAACGGTCCAATTATGTTAGACGCAGAGGATAAACTGTGGAAAATTTGAGAAGATCGAGTTCAGTTTTGACATTGGCTCCAGTGTGATTAGGGAGGGAAAAATTAGAATACTTTCATAAGGGGTCGTCTTTAAATTACATAAAGTTTTTGGGCGGGGGGAGGGTCGTGAATTTTTTATGTTTTCTTACGAGAGTTTTCTCTCGAAACTAGATTTTCCAGAACACAGAGAGTAAAGACAGTAAATGTGCATCGGCTAGTCCTGTCATCTATTAATTTGCATTATAAAGTTTCCTTCTTCGAACTGGAAACTGTCTACTAATATCCCCTGCTGCGTGGTGGGCGTTTGAAAGGGCTCGACAAACAAGGAGGTCCAGTGAAACTCGTCAGGTCGCGAGTTAAAAATTTTTAATAACACGAGTATCTCGTAAAAATGGAGATTCAAGTAAAACCGATAAAATCGTGGGAAAGGGAAAAAGGTGCGTATTTAGTATTTCCTAAAAAAAAAACTACATAGGTATTTGTAATAGTAAATGTGAAGCACGCAGAAATAGAAAATCTGAAAGTTTCGGTTTGTTTGTATAGAATGCACGATTCTTTCCCAATATTTTGCTATTATTTAATAAGATCCCTTTAGTTGTTTTTGTGAGCTCTATTAGCCACTCAAGTCTCGACCCTGTATAAGAATTTAATTGCCCAAGTTGCAAACGGGGTTGCAGAGTTCTGTCAGAAGATTCAATATTGCAAAGTAATAATTGAGGCCCTTCTATAGTCCTTTCCCACTCAACCAATTTGAAGATCTTATTAAAACTACATAGAATCCTATGCCTAGCAAAGTAAAAATTCCCCAAATAAAAAGTATATCACCGATTCATCAATAAATCTAAAAAAAAATTAAAATCTTTGAATAAAATTTCCCAATTCTTGAGATTTGAAGAATTTGATAAAGACAATAACCAACTATATTTTGTTTTATTCTATTTTCTCTGTTATCAGACGTACATGCAATAACTGATGAAATACTTTTGAGCGGTGGTGTACGTACTGAACTGTGACACCCCTATTACACAACAATCACGCTCCATAAGGTATTTATCGCAGAAAGCTTTGAGCAAAACACCATGCCACCTGCTCGTCTCTGCCCATTGAGCACGAAACCTGCAACTGCTCGCACCGGATGTGCAAACGATCGTTCACTCCACTACCTGACCGAGGTTACACTAAACACTCAGAATCGATGAAATCCAGAGTGACATCGAAACGATGGTCACACAATATTTCAAGCTATGTACGTTAATTTTTTAGCCGCCGAAGAACAACGAAATGAAAAGGAGAAGTGTTCCAACTAAGGAACTACTTAAGGAATTAGTTAATAGGTACTAGGGTTTTCCCATGTACTCGCACATTTATAAGAAATACTGGCCTTAAACAATTGTGTGTTTTGAATATTGCCTAAAGAGATTATTCACCTATTCTATTAAACGAATAACAAATAACTAATAACAACCTGAAGGTCCATCGTGCGTCGAACTCTCAACCCTTTATAAGCCAGAAGCAAACCTGTAAGTTTAAATCTATAGCGACATATCTTATTCTCTTCCTCGCTGTAAGCAAGCATATGTAAATCAACATTTTTAGTTACCAGTTAATAAATTCATCCATCAAGGGTTAACACTACCACAGAATTTCCAGCGTGAAAATATATCTGCCAACAACCAACGAGAATCCCCCTAAAAAATGCGCCTCGAGTGGAGATCTCGTTGAAACGACGAAGTTGTTCCTTCTTTCGACGTTGCAGAGTCTACATGAAACAGCTACACTTCAGCCGATAAAATGCATCCCTTAAACTCGAAGCACACCGGTGAAATGCACCAGGAAACGTGGCACGAATCCCCGGGTTCTTGCATAACGGAATTGCAAGAAAAATGTCCGCGACGCGTCGGCAAGATCGGCCTGGAAGAATTCGCGTTAACCGCCAAGCTGCGGCAGAACTGTGCCGCATCGTGTTCCGAGGGCTTTGGGGAAGAAAATCGAAGGATTTACGGTGCATTCGGCTGACCTGGATGTCGTTCACCCCGAAGAATGGTCCACCGGTCTTGGAGAAACGTCATTCGACATCGATATTGACCAAAACATCATTCCACTGGCAATTTTATCGATCCGGTCGCATAAATCCACCCAGCGTTCGTTACTTTACAAACTTATGGTAAATGGCCACTTTGAAGGAGTTGGTTGTAACCGAGTTGTACGCGATTTGATTTGGATGCTAAATAACAAGATAAACTTTCATTCGTCGCGAAGGGGTAGGTTCTAATCCAATAAGAATTCGTTCAGCCAATAGCGTTCGAGGCGAAAAAATGCTTATGCATTGCTAAAGCTGTCGAGGATCGGGGATTTTCATTGGATTTTATCGAAAAATAAACACGGTTCGCAAGAGCGGCAGATTCTCGGAAGTCAACGAACACAACGGACGGGGGGGAGAACGTAGAGGAACGTTCGAGAGGAGTTAGCCTGTTCAGTACGGTGGATCGAGAAGATCGAATAAAAAGTATAAATTAGTACGATTTACCGTGTCGTAACTTGAATGTTGCTTTTATTACAGTTACATCGCTAGCTACGGGAGCACAGTGTTTAATGTCAGAACACGTGTTTCTGTGCTGTGTATGCGCAGTCCAATATTTATGGATAGTATTCCATTCGTCAGTTTAACAGAACAGGACAAGTTAACTCGCAGACACGATAAATATTTGAGCTTCTGTTGCAGCAGCATTTCATCAAAGATTTATTCGCGAAATGATCCTCGACTTTCCAACGCTGAAGGATACTTTATTTCTACTTAGAAAGGACGAATACAAAATTTAATTACTCTTAAGCGTAAATATGAAGAGGTACCTTTTTAAAGATAAATGCAAACACCTAAGAAACGAATATTCTCAGTTTTCGTTATTATACAAAGTACCTATAATCAGTGCCGTTCCTGGCGGGGGTGCAGAAGGTGTCCCCGCACCTGGGCGGCCAAAACTAGGGGCGGCCGCGGGCTGTTTATTATATGTAAAATTTTGATTAATAAGAACAATAATCGAAACTTTTTTTAATGATATCTGTTTAAAATTATGTATGCATAGATATAAAAGTAAACACTTCATATTAAATTCTTAATTAAAGAATATTGAATTAATAAGGGCGCCAATATTGTTTTTGCACCGGGCCGGCCAAAACCCAGGAACGGCCCTGCCTATAATGTAATCGAAAGAATATTCATGCCATCATTAAATTCGATGATTAATAATTTCTAACATCAACCTAAATTAATTTGGCTATTATATTTAAAAGTGGATTTCAAAATAGTGGATTCTCGAGAAAGAAAAAATATCGAGAAATCAGGTACACTACTCTGGATATCAAACTTCCTAGACACCTCTCTAGTCTTTAGACACGCTAAACGTAGGAATCGCTGAAATAAAGTGGACGTAGAGGCAGTCTAGACACGAGACAGCAAAAGGTTATAGAGAAATTCTGAGCAGTGAACCTAGGTCGAAAGTTCGATGTAACATTGTGAAAACACGAGAACTGGACTGTTTGGGATGCGAGGGACGTTGAACGGCAGGCGAAATAAATCGAAGACTTTTCATCTCGCCAGGATAGGTGGTCCTCGGGCGGACTTTAGCCGAGAAGTAGAGCCCGAGAGGCATCCGGGAGACGCTTTTAATGACCCTTCCAAAGTACGCGGCGTGAACCGAGTTCGCCATCTCCTCGACTATTTCGTTCCAACGCTGGCCAAAGGTACTGGTTGCAACTAGTAGCCGCGGGTATTCCCGGTGGCAACGTCAGCACACTTTGTCACCTGGTTAAGGGATCGTTTTTCTACGCTGCCAACCTGCCTTCCACCAAGCAGAATACAGAAATTCATGGAACAACTTGTACCCGACAAACTACACGTCCCTGCGTTATACAAACGGGCTGGAATATGTACAACATGCGCATAACGCGTATTCGCAACGCCCCATTCTAAACTTGTCACGCGAATATCTGCACAACTATAAGAAGTATTAAAAAAAATGTTCCAGGTCAAAGTTGATCCGTACTGACAAGGAGAGGTTCCCAAATGTCGGCCTCCGATTGCTTTGATTTTTGGATATGTTTTAGAGGACCGAAAAATAAGATATACGGGTCTTTTTATTTTAACCTATTTACATGTTTAGGGGGTGAAACCACCCCTCAAATGTTTTCATGTGTTCGCCTCCGATTGCTTTGATTTTTGGATATGTTTTAGAGGACCGAAAAATAAGAAATATGGGTCTTTTTATTTTAGCCACCCCTCAAACTATCTACCCTGTAATTCCTGGACCCCTTTTTATAAACACACTGTATTTTAAAGCTGTCGAATTTTCATGAAGTGCAATCTCGAGGCAGAGGCGATGTATAAAATATTTATCGTGTTACTAAAATTGATACGTTATCGAGATCAATTGAAGTGGACATTAAGGACGACTGTTAATTTATAAAACGAACCAGTTTACTGTGCGAACTTTTCCAGGAATATTCTTTCGCTGACCTGGTTCTTAAAATTGGACACATTTTTTTAATTGAGTTCCGAGATTAAAGTTTTGGCTACCACGGCGTCTGGTGTGTTCCTCTTTCTGAATTAATTCCTTATTTTTATTGAATGGTCAAAACACCCTTATCATCAGAATTTTATATCGATGGGGTAATTCTCTTATTGAAAATAACCACGAAATTGCAAATGGTAACAAAATGGTTGCAAACTGGAGATAAAATTTCGATATCTACACTGTCTTCTTTCCTTTTTGAGGAAACTATTATCTTCAAAACTGATCACCTAATAATGGGTACAGATTAGAAAAATTCAGTTGTCGAACTAGAAATTCTCAGCGTGCTACGCTTTAACTGGGGAATATACGTCCTTCTGCATTAAGCACGTACGGGGATAGAAAGACACCGATAATCTCGTAACGTGGATCACGAAGACGTTTCGATCCCCGATTGGAACGAAGTTACCCCTGAAGTGTCACGATCTCGCGTCACGTACCGAGAAACTTTCGAAACGGTGTACATAAAAAAAGCATCGTATCAAGTTTGAATATCCTTGGATACTTGCCCATCGAATTACCACTCAAATTAAAAATCACATATGTACGTAGGGTGTAAATTAAATACGAACAAAGGTTTCAGGTATGAAAATAACAGATTCCGTTGCAAAAAAAAAGAAAAAAAATGAAAATTATATCGAGAAATTAAACATTTCGCGAGTTTCAGAGATTTGTAAACTGAAACGTGAATATTTTCAAATCGATTATCCTTTGTGCAACCATATCTATATACGGTAGATCACGCAAACAAGATTTTCAAAGAAAATAATGAGAATTATTAGAATTAAGGCTTCTATACATTTTTTGACAAATTTTCTGAATTCTTTTTTTTCCTCCGAGTATTTATTAAACCCTTTGTGTTTTCTTAAGCAAGTTTCAGTAGCCTCTAAAATTCATAAATACTTTATTTAAGTACATTCCATACATATTGTATACTTCTGTGATTAGATTTAAATTAATCTCACCCTGTCATTTATCTAACATTCCACCTATCAGATGAGGATCGATTACTATTTTAAGCAGCATTTTGTCAACTTAAAATGTAACAATAATGTCGAAGTAGAAGGAACAGATACGACCACCTAAATGGAGATTCACACGACTTTGTGCCAAAGGATAGAGGAATAAAGTAATACACTTGGTGCAGTGTAGCTCCAACAAAACCACATGTTGCAGCTTGGCACGTTTGCGTGAGAATCAACGAACTACCAGACGTAAGAGCGCATAAGGCTCAGAAGATATGGCTGGGTTATCAAACCTGCAAGTAGGAACTGCTAAAAAGTTTCGAGTGGAAAAGTACGAATGAAATCATCGTTATGTTCGACCCAGAAAAAAGTATCTAGCTTCGACTCGTGCTGTATTAATTAAAAATCCTATTGCCCTTTGCCAGCAATTCAACTACATCGCTCTGTTATCTTTCCACTTGAATCTTCGCTATTGCACCCGCTGTTCACTTTGTCTTTTTTAACCAAAATCTACACTGTGATTTTACTATTAACGTGTCTATATCTATATACCTGTATATCTATGCATATATCTATATGTTTGTAGCTCTTTATCGTGAGTTTGAAAACTGAATCAGTTGGAAATAATTAAAGGACAAAAATCCTGATATATTTAGCCAAAGATTGCTTGGGTATTCAGAGATCTATGCTAATGAAAATTTGAATTTGAAAACTCTTTTCAAATGGTCAAGACCTTTATGACTTCCAAGGGCTTCAAGCTCTCAAAATTTGAAAAAACTTTCAAGAACTTGCTTCTAATAAGCTTCGAATAATATGCAAAGTAATTCGAATCTTCGTATCATTGAACCGTACGAAAATTTTCAACAGTATTAATACGCCGACTGTGTACTATTATTGTATCATTCATATCGCCATTCAGGATCCAGCTTGTTTACATTTCCTCTCTGCAATTTTGCTTTATTTCTGTGCCTGGACTGTCTTCTACGCAGCTACACGTACATATGTCATTAACTCAGCTACATTCCAAATCAATACGCTGTTAGCACGTTCCATTACTGTGTCCATATTCGTACTTAGATAGTCCCCTCCAAATTGGCAATTAACATTTATTTTACCCTCGACAAACGTTCCCAAACTTAATGAAAATATTCTTTATAGATATCTGGTAGATTAACAAGAACTGGTATGGAAATATTCAGAAACCAGAACCAATAATCGAAAATAATTAACAGTGTTAGGACTTAAAGTGTGAAATGTTTTTTTTTTTTCAATATTATTACCACTTTATTAGAGTTTCTTATTCTGCAATCTTTAGGAAACCATTTCTCCAAGTATGTTTGTAATTTATTAGCTGCTCTCCAGTAGAGATAATTATAAACATTACGTCTTTATTACACCGCATACAGGAACGTGTACAAAGTGGAGGCAGAGTTTAGCTGCTATTAATTAAGTTCAATTTTTCACTCGCAATAGGCACTCGACGCTTATCGATTTATTACAGTCATTACTATCAGCAATTAGCGCAATTTACCCTGCATGATTTACAGAACGATATTTTAAACAGTTCACGAAACTACTAAACGTAACGACACCCTCGCCAGATTTTGACGTTTTAATCTATTTCGCCATAACTCAATAATAATCGGGCCATTTAATACAGATGACGACCATAATTCTTCAACGTTCTGGCTATTCGCCATTAACAACGGAGAATTAGCAAGCCAGCGCGAACGAACGAACCGTAAACACTTATCAGAACCTCGGACATAGAATCGAGAAATTGCGCAACAATAAATCGTATTTAATTCGCGGGGGAAAAAAAGAGAAAAAGGTCATCGTAAACAGCCGTACTGTTTAGAAATTTTCACTCCAACTCCACCTGTAAATCCCAATCTCTGACACGTTGAGCGTCGAGTTCGGTTAAACTTCGGCTTAACAAAATTCCACAACTTCCTGCACTAATGTATTAACGCGAGAAGTTGCTTGCCGTACGAGAAAGAAGAGGAAATGCGAAAGAAAGGTGGAGCAACGAAATACCAAGCCACGGTGGGGGAAGGGACAGATAAATGGATACTGTGCAGCCTTCGATATCCGAGTTCACACTCTTGAGCAGCGTAAGGTTTTGAAAAATGCCGCTTCAAGCTTTTTTGCAAATCGTAAAAAGCGAACTCCGGGCTTCGTTCGGTTTGAAAATGAACATTCTGAAACACTTAGACAATACTTTCTATGCTGTCCAGAAAATATCGACGTGAAAACACTGTTAATAGGAACTCGTACTGTTTTGACAAGAAAATTTCGGAATAGTGGGACAATCCCCTTTTTTACAGTCATTATTCTATATTCTAAGAAAGAAAGAATACTATAATTGTGACGATATTAAAAGCTGCCACTGTTTACTTAAGTATACAACAGTCAAGAACCCAAATGCATCACAAGATTTTTTATTTTTTCTATCAATATAATACAAATATAATAATGCCCATTAAATAATCAACACAAAATAGTCTCTATTTTTATAAATAGTTTCCCTGCAAGCACACCAACACAGGCATGCCACGCTCTTAACCAAGTCCCAAAGGAGAGGAAGGATTTAATCGATACTAGCTCGCCGAAAGGAAAATAAATCTGTCCCCTTCGCAGATTTGTATCTTAATCTTTCTGCTCGATGTTCCGCTATGTGCACAAGGGGGATAGCAGAGCAGGAGAAACGGGGAAAGACAATATTGACCGGGAGAGCGCGGGGCAAACAAAACATTTATGTACGCAACTCCCTGAGCAACCTGCACCCTCGTGAGCAGCCCTGTGCAAAACGGACGCGTTAACATTTCCCGTTCATTAAATATTTCTGTCTGTCGGCTATCCTCGCGCTCGAAATTACCCGAGCCACGGTTCTGCTCGATAAATTTCATCGCCGATGCGCGTCACAATCGTCCCGTCGATAAGCCGGCGAGACCTTGTCATTTCGTGGCCGAAAAGAAACTATGGCGCACGATCAAACGTATAATCGGGCGGAATCTTTAACGACGTCGCAGTTTACGATTGCCCCGTGCAATTACCGGCTTTACTTTCGGCGGCTACACGCGACAGAAAGTTCTAATAGGGCTGAAAAGGAACGGCCTTGAACGTGGACTACGTTGATGGGATATATCTATAAAACAATTTTTGGGGGTGGGGGAGAAACTGAGGGATGTGTTGTGAAATCAATAATTTGGTTGGAAAACTATCGAGTATGAATTGAGGAACTATCGAGTAGGATTCAGAAATATGTAGTAGAATTAAAGTGAGAAATTATCGAGTTGAATTGAGAATTCATCGAGTTGAATTGGGAAATAATAGAATTGAAGTGGGAAATAATAGAATTGAAGTGGGAAATAATAGAATTGAAGTGGCAAGTCGTCAAGTTGAATTAGCAAATCACAGAGTTAAATTGAAAAATCATCGCGTCAAATTGAAAAATCATTGAGTTGAATTGAGAAATTATCGGTTTGAGCCGAGAAATCTCCAAGTTGGGTCGAGAAATCATCAAATTAAATAAAAAAATTATTGACTGGAATTGAAGAATCATCAATAAACACTTTATCTAAGTATTATTCAAATTCCTAAGCTACTCATCGATTCTTAAAAACCTTCACCACTACATCTTGCAAATACAATAGAATCCGTCGAATAATACAGTTTTATCAATGAACAATATAAAATGTCTTACACATGCTGAAATTTTCTGCAACAATTTGAATATTCAATTCTACCAAGAACGACCACCCGAAAAAAGAAATATATTTTTGAATAGTATCCATGTGAAATGAAAACACGTATTGTACCTATTCGTCTTGCAGAGGTTGAAATTATGTAGTACTAATCAGTAAGAAATTAATGAATACCGGTAGAAAATTAATTACGCGGAACCCGCTGCTATCAATGTTATCATGTTGTAATTATAGTGGCGGGGACTGCACCGAGTTTACACGAGACGCAAAGTAGCATCGCGATAAGTAAAATTTACAGCGGAGTGTGTACGAACGTGCATGTAAAATGTGAACGTAATACTAATTACCGTTCTCCAGCTAGTAATCAAATCGATAATCCGATTACGCGCAGTTCTAACGCGAAAAACCTGTGAAAATAACTGATTCGTAACGCCTGATATATCTGCAAGCTTGTTGCCATGCTTCTTCCACCAACACTTGTAACCTTTACTATTTTAACAGCGAAGGCTAATAGAATTCTGTCCTGCCATAAAATAATTGTAACAGTCGCTTAAGACTTGCTACACCTGACATCAACATCGTCGAAGAGCCGAAGAACGATCGACAGAAAAAAATCTACTAATAGTTTAAAGATGCCTCCTTATATCCCAAAAGAATTTAATGCAATATTGACAATAGTTTTTTATAAAAAAAGAATCATAAATTTCGGGGGCACCCTCAATGAATTTTCAGTATTGATTTTCTGAAAAACGGTGACTCGTATCAAAAGTTTTGCTTCTCTTTTTACTTCATTTCTCCTTGAAGAATCCTCCCTTCTCTCTACCACTAGAATCCCCCGTAAGTGAAACAGGGGTATGTGGAAAAATTATTGCAACGAATAAGATTTTTCGTATTCCCTTGGTGCTAACATTCCTCCTTGTCCGTCGATATCGGTGAATCTTTTCTGACGAACTTCTATCGCGTAGCCAAACAATAACGACCCCTAAGAATACTAGAGCCTGGGAACTTTTAAGAAATCGTGCACGACGTGGATTCTTCTGGGGCTTTCGCGAGCTCATCAGCTTTTCGAGTTCAACGACTTTGCTCAGGTTTCTTAGGTACGGGTTGAAAACAAAGGAGCTGAAAGAAAAGTCGACGGCTTGCGTTCTAATTACAACTGGCGCGGTAACAAAGTGAATTTCAACGTTTGTTTTTCTGCCAACACTTTTCCATTGACCTGGCAATCTCGAATTAAATAACCTTCCCATCCAACGCGTTGCGAAACGCTAACCTGGCCCGCAAGAGGCCATCGTACGTTTGCAAAATAATTTAATATAAAAAAAAATAGGATAATCAATGCTAGGAACGTGTGTGCAAACTCGAAATTGGTTCTATATATTTTCAAGATAAACTACAATTTTCAGTTTTCTCTTGCCGCAGTTCACTATGTACAATTTCCCAACTCAGTTTAGGGAAGCAGAACATAAGAACCCACTCCTGTTACACTGAGTGGGGGGCACGATTCGTGGTAATAAAGAGAAGGGAGGATTCTTCAAGGAGAAATGAAGTAAAAAGAGAAGCAAAACTTTTGGTGTGAGTCACCGTTTGTTCAGAAAATCAATACTGAAAATTCATTGTATTCATTTGTAGTCATTATATGTAATCTTCTTTCCTTACTTCTTAGTTAATTCACTTTTTACTTAATTTCACAATCCATTATCACACTGTTCTCGCACTTGTAGACTCATTTCAATAACGAAAGCTTTGACTAGAGCTCCAAAGCAACTTGACTTCGTAGATATTATTTAGTTCCAGAAACATACATCTCACTAAGAAAGTTATTACTACTTTAGTCTACCAGTAAAGAAACAAGGTTCGGTGAATTGGCAAAAGACATTTTGCAACAGCAAACTCAGACAGAAGATGAAAGTTTGACGGTCCTTCCCCGAAACAAGCCTGAATCGACGTTGGTTCGTAGCTGGAACCGGATATGTGTTCGTTGGGAGTAGCTTTTAGGGGAAACGAAGCGCCAGTAGTATAGGTGGCATTATGGGCTGACAGTAGTAGAGCAGTTGTACGCATTGTGCGCCGTCAAACGTTGCGAAACGAACATTCAAAGAGACACGTCTAATTACAAATACACTTGCGAGACTCGTGTAACGAATGTAAATATCGTAGAACAGCTCATCTGCCGCATAAAATGTTTACCCCCTCGAATATTCATCGGAGGCGTAATTACGCGAAGGATCGCTGCGATGATATGTTTCTTTATAACGAGATCTAATTTCCAGGTAAATGGAACTAATAGCAACAGGCACGAACTGTCAAGCACCAAATAAATCAGCACGCGATGCAAGATAAACGCTAATCGACCACGCTGATTCCACAACGAAAAACTGTTTTTCCGATTTCGACCGCAGTTTCAAAATTCGTTCATGTGGAATTTGAGAATTTTAGTACACTGTTTCTCGAACCGAACGTCATAATCTGGGTCTCGTAATTATGGAGCTTGTTGACAGAAAGTTGCGCCAAACAAGTTCATCCTTTACGAAGGGCGCTTATTATTCTCGTTCAGCTATAACACTTCACTTTTTCATAAAGAGAAAACATTAAATACCCGTAGAGTCAACGTCGCAAATATAGCAAGTCTATTCTAGGTAAAGTTTCCCCTCAATTGCACCAAGAAATGTACAAAAAAAAGTATCGATTCAATGTAAAATTCGTGTAGTACCGATCAACAAGCTCATCTTTCGGAAACCACACGTCTTTCCCGAACTACAGTTTGAAAACCAACGCACACAATGCGAGCTTCAGATCAGAACCAAAAGAATGGAGAAGACAAACAGAAAGCGGACTTCCCGCGAGTGAAAGCTTCCGAACAGCAATTTGAGGGTTCCATACGAATTGACGAGCAAAGGCCGGTGCACCAGCGATTCCCCTGCTTTCATTCCCAGATATTCGAAAGCCCGCGACTGTCATAGCGGTGACAACGTCGCACCGCGCCGCGAGGACGTACACACAGAAGGAAACGGTGCAAAGCCACGAACACTCGGCCTGGGATACTCTTATTCAAACAGAGCAGCCAGAGTTGTGCGAAGCTGACGCTCTATGCACGTTCGTGTGGGTGTTGCGGTAACAACGCGATGCTCGAAAATCGCGCCTCGCTTTTCTGCCCCGCTGTGCACCCCTGCGACGTGACCTCGCGGCCGAGGGAGACGCCAGAGACGCCAGAGAGGAGCAGAGTCCTCCGAGCGAACGTCGGTTCTCTGGCGAGGAGACGTTTCGCTGGCGACACGGCACCGCTGTACGTGCGGGCATTTAACATACACACCTGGTCGGGCCGACCCAAGGTCAGGTCACTAGGCCGCGGGCGCGCACGGTGCTCGGTTTTCCTCCAAGTCTGTGGAGATGATCTGGTCGATGACAGCCACTCAACACCTATCGGCACTGGTCCCGATCGCCCTCCGAAACGACCTGGCCACGCAGGGCGAGAGCACAGTAAACAACGGGCGCCAAGAACGACTCGCCCTTTCACATCACGGATCAGCACGTAACACGCGACCCCTGGCCGTGGCGTTCGACCTGTCTCGACCACCGATCCCACTGACACCGCGACGCGACCGAGGGAACGGGAATTGTCGCCGGCACCGCGACCCAACTGCGTGCAACCGCGAGTACAGTGTCTTGCAAGCCTATCTGCGCCCAACGATTCGCGTCGAGCCGAACCGGAGCATCGATAAGGGTCGACCTGACCTCTTCGAGCCTCGCCGAAGAACTGGCGGGCTCGAGCGCCAGCACGCACCCGTAACCCCCCTCCACCGGATACGCGACACCTATCTGCTCCACCGTAAACCCTCGCCACTTCTTCCCCTACTCCCGGCGGTTCGCCCCCGGCGATCCACCTACCCCCCAAAGCTTCCGCCGACCCACGCCGACCCGCTCGCACAATCGCGGGAGCGCGGAAAATTCAAAGACAAGAGTTAATTATAACGACTCGCTGGTACAGAGGCTGCGGCTACTCGAGCTGGTTTACTGGGTTTACTGGTCTCGGCGCTCGTGGCGCGCTGCTTCCTTCCGTCGATGCCACGCGCTATAGAGTTAATGGCTGATGAAATGTTTCGCGAGATTTATTTATTAACTGGGAGAGTGGATCTTTAAGCTTCGGGGATGGGAATCGCCTGGTGGGTTTTGGTTGTTGGAATTTCTGCTGGGACTTGGGTAATTTTCTTTCATTCGCATGCTATTGGTGCAAGATTTAGGACAGGGGTTTTTTTAACCCTTGGGGGTCGCGAAACGTTTTCTGGGAGGTTATCGCGGTTGGTTTTAGTTGAGGATTCTTATTTCTTAGCACTTGAAATTGCAGCATAAGTGACGCCATGCGATTACGTTGTATTATAATTTATCAAAGGGGCATAGGCGTAGCTAGGATTTTTGTCTGGGGGGGGCCAGGCCCCATCTCCCCCCCCCCCTCTCGCGCTCTCTCTCTCTTTTTTATAGGGAGAAATCTTTAGATACATACATATTTTATAACAATCGTTCTTCCATTTCGCGTTTGGGGGGGCCAATCCGCATTTTGGGGGGGCCGGGCCCACCCGGCCCCCTAACTAGTTACGCCAATGCAAAGGGGTTTATATCCCCTTAACATAATAATAATAATAATAATAATATTGCAATTTTTATTGCAGTATTTTATACAAGAAATGTATAAAAACACTTAACTGTCCTACTGAATCCAATGAAAATAGTAAAAACATTGTCAAATTTTCACTTATTCGGATGCACGAGTATAAAAATCGCAATCTTCCTAAACAAAATTATAAAATAAAACATCAAATGGAATAGGGGACGAGTTTATAGGAGATCATACAAAATTGATAAACTCACATCAATTTTACGCAGTACTAGGAATTTTTTTATAACTCTTCCAAATATTTAATAACCGTGGGAATGTTCATTGAGTTCGTTGCACGTGTGTTTGACAAATGAAATGTGAGCGCCAACTATGGTCTAACTGGATCGAAAGGCATCGATTGAATGATTTGTTCAGTTTATTGGTCGCCTCTTTGATTTGCCGTTCCTTAGAATCGGGAAAAATGCTTTGTCACGAGAATACAATGCATTTGATTGCATTACACGTACACTGGAACGCGTAATTTTAGATTGGCACGTGAACGCGCAATTTGTTCGATCGATTTTCCAATGGACCCACAATTCACCACGAATACACCAGAAAAATTTATGCAAATAATAGGCGAAGAATAGAAACAACGAGTGGTAATCTATTCGTGACTAAGGCAACTATATGTAGATAACTTGTAAGTACTAATGCTTCTAACACTGTGCTCGACATCCATTGCTACAAATGGTGATAAAATATTTTCTCATCGGACAACGATCGAACAATCGTAGCTTCATAGTCTCCGAATTAATTTCTGAAGACTTAACCGCCACAAATTAAATATCGAGGCAAATCTAATTCATAGAAGATTCAGCATGCAAGATGTCCAAAGCGAAGAATTAAATTCAGAGCCGGATTTACCTTTTCCGGGGCCCTAGGCTGAATATTCGGGGGGCCCTCGGTTAAATATAAAATATAAAATAACGCTGATTTGATTTTTTTTATCATAATACTCGTATAATCTAAATAAGAATTTAATTAACATTGAATATCAAAACTAAATATAACATTAACCCTCGGCAAGATTTTTTGATAAATTTTTCGAAGAAAAAATTTAGAATCAGGGGCCCCCAGCTAAACGGGGCCCTAGGCTTCAGCCCTGTTAGCCTAAAGGTTAAATCCAGCACTGATTAAATTTAAGGAGAACACGAAAATTCCGCGTAGAAAATGGCAAACACGTAAGGTAGGAATTAGCATTTTAGAGTGAGCCAAAATCGTGCCCCACTCGAAAGACGCTTGGAGACGGAGGTGTTTCCCAGAACGATCGACTGATCATTTTTGGCTGCGCGGTGCAATCATTTGTTTCCGCATTTGTTATGTAGATGGGGATTGCTGAGTTCTGTATGCATTCCTACGATGTTCGTGCAGGTGCACGCGCAGACCCAGATTCGCTCCAGCATACGTGATTATTATCAAATAGAACGTGAAATGCATGTGGCCTCAAGGAAAAAGGTAATTCGATCATCACATTCGATCGGTACTCGATACACCCCGATGGAACAATTAATTCAACCGGACTCGTGAACCATCGAAAAAGGATCCATCTGATTAAATGATGATATCATTTACAGTGATTAAAATAACAGTGGAAGTGAATTGATTGAAATCTCGGCAAGAATAAAATGCAAAAGGTTCCGCGGCGTTGGACTATTATTTTCGTGTTTCTTTTTATGTAATTTTTTCTTGGAATTATTCTTGAATAATTGGTAAGCCAAGATTATTTTAGGTAACAAGAGTTTTATATGAATTTTTCAGGCAAGAATATGCAAGTGGGTGAAGTTAGAATGACCTTAACACATTGTGTACTTGAAGAAGTTCTACTCTATAGCGAATACTTTATGCGAAACTTTCGCTTTATGCGAACGTACGCATAATATTTCGATTACGGTGAAATACGACAAATTCCTGCAAGCTTCATTCAAATCACAACCGCCCATTCAGGTGTATCGCGTCTGCACCCTAAGGTAATTGACTTTCCTGGCACGCGATCTTTGTTATTAGCAGATAATCAGTGCAATTATGCGTTATTCCTTCCCCTTACATTTCTATACCCTATATTAAAAAAATAGTAACGATTTCATTGAAAAAATTCCAAACTTTTCTCCAAAGCAACGTCGTATAAACAATTTATAAAAACACCTAAGCTTGTACATATTGTAAAAAAATTTATGTTTTTCTACACTTCTGGATGGATGAAGATTTGTTAAAAAAGTGTTCAGAGAAATTGATCTCAACCTCGAAATTCAAGATCCAATTTTTTTATTTTAATGTGTTCTACTCACTGGGTGGCTACAAACTCAAAAAGTGTCAAAAATATAGGCACTTTTGTCATTCATCCTTCGAAACATTCTCTGAATTTCAAGGTCAAAGTAAGTTTCGCGATATATTTTTTTAACAGATCTTCACCGACCCAAAAGCGTGGAATCATCTGTGTGAACTATGACATATAATTAATTTACTAATACAGTTTCGAAAACTCCATAATTCTATAAAAAAAAAAATTATACAATTCCAATCTGCAGTTGCTGAAACAAAAACCTTCACAAACACCAAGAACAATAAACAAGACAAAAGCAACGTAAAAATCTATGAACCCTCGATTCCTCCACCCCCAAAGCAGTGCCAACATTTTCCCCTAACTTTCCCCTGATTATCTATGACGAATATCTAAGGTATCCCGACTTTCTTTCAACGCTCGACGAGAGAACGTAAATCACGCTGGAGTTATGGCTCGTAAATCGCGCGGGACGTCGATGGAGACCGTGCACGGGATCCCTGAACACGAAGTTGCGTGGGGATGGAGCGTTACCAGTTTCGTAGCTGGCGCAGAAATTGCGTGGGTGCGTTTACGCGGAGGGCGCAGAGGGTTGGGTGGGCGCGATACGCCACGGCATAGAGCAGCTAGCCGCGACTTCATTCCTCACGGCGGCGCGAATCGATAAACGGCGACCATCACGCAACACACAAACCCATCCTCACCGACCACCCCCGACCTCGACGACCGGGTGCACCATTCCCCGGATCGTACGGCCACTCGTACGCTACACATCGCGTGTCATTAAAGTAGACAGAGCTTTCGGTGCACCCCGCTTCGATAATGATATAACAATCCGCTCCCTCCCCCTCCCCCCCATCAATCTCGTTCCCTTCGGATACATCTGCAGTCGACCGACGGGGTTCCTTTATCCTTTAAACGGCTACCCTTTCCACCCTCGTTTTCTTCTCCCTCTGTGTATCCACCTTCTTTTTTTTTATTCGATTTTTGCGTGGAATACCGATGTTTGTATGTACGATACATAGGGGTGGACCAATAAGAACTACCACCTTGAATATCTCCGGAAACATGGAAGTACCTATTTAAGAGGGAAGTAGGTCGTAAGCGACTCCACCTGCAGAAAAATCGTTAAGGCCATACGATGGCTCCTGTCACACTAAACAACTTTTGTCAACAAAATTTCTCTCACTTCCACGGTTCCGGAGGTATTCGAGGTAGTAATTCTTAGGGGTACAGCCTGTATTGGGAAACCAAGAATTTCGATGCGCCAACTAGTGACAGAAAATGAAACTACTGCGAGTAGGCCGAAATCCGTCGAACTCCATACGATTATCAGTATTTATATACACATTTTGTGAAAAACGAGTGTTTTTAAATTTTTTTGAACACTAGATTTTTACTTCTTCGATTAATAAATACTTATTCGGAATGTTTGGTGGGATCCGGGCCTACTTGCAATAGTTTGCTAACTTACCACCACAGCGCTGAAATCTAAGCCACGCCTCCACTTGGTTTCCCAATAGGGTGTTCTTGAAGTTTGGTATAGTAATTTAGTAGTTGATCTTAGTGATAATTGTGAATTAAAAAATTCAAATTAAAGATGATTATATTTTACAATCCATGTTGAAATTTTTAGTTATTTTCTGTATATTTTACTTTTACGTTAACTACTCGTGTAATATACACATCACTAATCAGTAATCATATATTAGTATAATTGGTTTGTGAACTTTTCAGTCGACTATCCTACACATTGATAGATTTATATAACTGATAACATAACTTTTGTAATGACCAATGGATTTTTTATTTCTGTATTTACAAAAGCCCGTTACGTCGAAGAAATTGTAAGCAATGGGAAAACTTTCTACTTACCAATCTCCTTCCATGCTTGCCTTGCCATAAGTACATACCACCACAGGCGAAGTATGTTCCACGGCACACGAGGTGCATGTAGGTGTGTGATTCTACAGGACTGACAAACATAACTTTCAATATGCTTCGTGACAATTAGATAATATTCTAAACGAAATATGTGACATTAAAACGAATAAATCAGAATTGCCGTCATCTTACAAATGCACGGAAAAATTGTTTCTTGGCTATACATTCTATAGTTGTCGTTTTCTTTTTTTTTATGAGAAACACAGAAATTGCTTAGGAAGAAACTTATGTAAAGTACTTTAGACACGAATTCATTCCATTTTTAGGTGAATTCGACGAAAATTACCTTAAATTACCTTAAAATACTTTGAAAACTCGCCGCTTCTACCACTGATCGGCATTCCGTGGTAACGGCAAATACGTAAACAGTGGAATGTTTGACGCGCAAACACAATGCGCATGCACGAACAGTGGCGGCCTAGGTGGAGCCAGCGGAGCGGTGAAACAGAAACCTGCTGCACCCATGACGAAGACTAATTAACCAGTGTGCAACCACAGACGAGGTATAGGATAGACCTATCAACCAATGCATTTTTCTGTCACCGGTTTGGGGGGTCCTAGGACCCCCTTACCATTTTAGTGTCGCATGCAACGTTACCGGTAAAGTCTGGAAACAGATTGTAACGCTACGCATGGTAGGAATTAAAATTCAACACGTGTAAAACTAGGTCATTTGAAACCCGCGAGTTACAAATGGTTCTGTTAGAGTAACAATTTAAAGATCGTTTTATAAACGTATTCCGTGCAACAACAGAGAAAGAAGGATCACAACAAAACA
Organism: Andrena bicolor; assembly: GCA_960531205.1. Taxonomy (NCBI): domain Eukaryota; kingdom Metazoa; phylum Arthropoda; class Insecta; order Hymenoptera; family Andrenidae; genus Andrena; species Andrena bicolor. The sequence continues at coordinate 37,688,511 of OY482667.1, read as the reverse complement.
AGAACACATACGCCTTTTAACCTTGCTATCCTATTCAAGTTCATTAAACGCAAAACAAATTATTTTAACATAAGAATTTATATAAACAACAGCATTATTTGTGGAAGACATGCTTTCATGATGTAACATGGAATACCTGAATGTCAAGAAATTGTCAGTTGGTATATTTCAATAAGGTGCTGAAGCAAAGAGGATTTTAAAAATTGTCAAAAACGCATCAGTTCCAGTATCTCACTGAAATATTCCAACTTGCACTTATTCTTCTATCATAACGACTTCTTCTATCCAACTTGCACTTATTCTTCTATCATAAGTTACATATTTTATTCTTATATTCTATCACAGTATCGTAAGTTAGAGAAATTCTTATATCCGACTAAGTAGAGTATTTGACAATCGCAGCCATTGGCTCGGTTCTCAACGATTACCAGATCTCACCACGAGGAGGTTGCTGCGCTTGGAGACCCGTAGAGAGATAGATGGAATCAAAGTCCCATCGATCTCCCTGTACATGAAAACCTTAGCCTATTAACCCAAACAAATGGATGGAAAGAAAGTTCCATCCTACGAAAGTGCAACAAAGCTAATGATTCAGTGACTACTTGGCAATTTTACATGGGGCCTTAAATACTTAATGCTATAATAATTTAGCCTAGGTTTCCTTACGTGTCTTCTGTCACTATCACTTTTCACTATCACTTTTCTCAATCACTTTTCACTAGTTTCTTTCAAAAGATTTTACTTTAAAGTCTATAGGGTTCATATGTGTGTACACGCTGCGAGGTATAATATAGAGGTAGCTCTAATTTGAAAAAAGAGCAGCAAATTAAAAAATTTACAAAATTTATAACTAATTTTGAAAAAAAATGATGAAATCATATAAACCTATTAAACAAACAGAGGATCAAAGCTAAAAAATCGTTTAAAAAGTACGCAAAAAAAGAATACAAGAATATGAACCGCGCTCATGATGAAGACGATTATCAAATATGGCACTTACAAAATTTATAACTAATTATGAAAAAAGTAATGAAATCCCCCCGCCCCCCATAAACTTGACTCATGTCTAAAAGAAGCTAATTCCCTATAATTCACGAAAAACATTAAAAACGGAATTGGCGGGCGTTGTATAAGAAAAAAACTATAAAGTCGACTTAAAACAAAATGTTTCATATTCTCCGCATCTCTCTTACAGCGTATTCGGACGGTCGCAATGGTGCGCATTGGGAAGCGAAAAAGTTCGCATTCAGTGGGCACTAGTGCAGGTTGCCGAATGTGCTATTAATCTATTACCGACTTCGATTCGTTTAAATCAGTCTCTACCAAGTTTTTATTATTTTCCATCATAAAACGATTTTCATACGACATTTTTAATAGAAGATGTCTCTCTTATAAAAGTTTTTGTGTCAACTACAGACATCGCACGCAAATTCCTTGAAAATCTGAGCACTGAATTGATTTCTGGCCAATAAAGGAATGTCAAGTATAAAAAGTGACAGAGGAATCAGTGTTCGAACGGAGAACGAGAATACAATTGGAATTAGCAAAGTTGATTTCACAATCTTTGCGTGAGAACGTTTTGAATGTTTGTCGCGGATTAAAGGTACAATTGGAATTAGCAAAGATGATTTCACAATCTTTGCGTGTGAACTTTTTTCGTGAATTAAACGGAATTAGCTTCTTTCATACATGAGTCATGTTTATGGGGATTTCAATTATATCACATTCCTTACTCTCGGAATGGACTCGGTGAGTCATGCATTTTGTAAGATGCATATCCTACCAAACTACACTGCGTGCAATTAGGTAGGATGCTTACCCTTCCAAAATGCACGCACAAAGATTACTACCCAGATATACAAGATACTTGTGTCTATTATCGCATGCAAGTACAGAATATGACTCACCGGTCGGCGAATATGGTCCATCCTGTCATCCTGTCATCCTGTCATCCTCGCTGGCTCCCAGCTAGCGTGTACCTAGGCTCTCGCTAGGGCCTATGCTGCAGGTCCTCTCTAAGGCCCATGCTTCGGGCCCTCTCTAGGGCCTATGGCAGGCCCTCTCTAGGGCCCCTTTTGGGCCCTCTTTAGAGCCCACGCGCTAGGCCCTCTCTAGGGCCCGTGTCTTGGGCCTTCTCCAGGGCCCACGAGCTAGGCCCTGTCTAAGCTGAAAATTGAAGCTAAGCGAAAATTTGACTCTACTTTCGCGATAAAAAAGCAATTAGAGCACCGGTGCTCTGGACGAGGTTTGTATGCGCAAAAAATTGGATCTACTTTCGCGAAGAAAATTCAACTGGAGCTGCGGTGCTCTGAACAAATCTTACATACGCAAAAATTTGACTCCAAATTCGCGGTAATACTCTAAGTAAGAGCCGCGGGGTCATCAAAATATGTAGATGGACGCGAAAAAACCGGGGACTTTACAATCGCATTACGCGCGACCACAAAGGATCTTGCTCGACCGCAAGATTGCTAGGAAGTCTGGGTCCACATGGAACCTTTTCAAATTTTCCGCGGTGACTCTACTCGACTCGAGCGATTCCATTATTTTACGAATTATTAATCGGAATTGTAAAAATCGCGAGCAACATTTGTATTGATTTAATTTTCTGGCCCTCTCCAGGGCCCATGAGCTAGGCCTTCTCTAGGGCCTAGAATCTCATTGGCAAGTCTAAGCTGAAAATTGAAGCTAAGCGAAAATTTGACTCTACTTCCGCGATAAAAAAGCAATTAGAGCACCGGTGCTCTGGACGAGGTTTGTATGCGCAAAAAATTAGATCTACTTTCGCGAAGAAAATTCAACTGGAGCTGCGGTGCTCTGGACAAATCTTAGATACGCAAAAATTTGACTCCAAATTCGCGGTAATACTCTAAGTAACAGCCGCGGGGTCATCAAAATATGTAGATGGACGCGAAAAAAACGGGGACTCTACAATCGCATTACGCACGACCACAAAGGATCTTGCTAGACTGCAAGATTGCTAGGAAGTCTGGTTCCACTAGGGACTTTCTCAAATTTTTCGCGGTGACTCTACTCGACTCGATCAATTAGATTATTTTACGAATTATTAATCGGAATTGGAAAAAGCGCGAGCAACTGTTGTATTGATTTAATTTTCTGATTTTAAAACAGACACATGCATGTCACTATCTACGAGTACCTTGTATGGTCAGCTCATTGAATTCTGCTCTTTCCAACACATGCGCAGGGGTTAGGGACCCATTTCATATAATTAGCATTCGTTTTAAGAACATTTTTGCAATATTTCGTAAATATGGTTTAGAAAAGAGCCACGTCATGAGGCTACTGCCTAGACGCCCTAGACTATATTCGCGAAATATTGCATAAGTGTTCTCGAAACGAATACCGACCATGTGAAATGGGCCCCTGCATGTCGCGCATTTGTGTTGGAACGGCCAGAATCTAAAGAGCTGGCTACGCTACGTTTTCTACAGAAACCATTATGTTCTATTGCGTGCACCCACATTCAAAGAGTTATCAAGTGACTCACCGTTCGCTGTCATCAAGAGTACTGCATCTCTGCAAACTCGTAACCCCTGACCGGCAACCCTGAGACCAGCAGCCCTCTGACCAGCACCCCTCAGCTCAGCACCCCTTTAGCCCTCAGCCCAGCAGCTCCAGTTGGACTCGTGCATGACTCTACTTTCGCGGTGAAAAGGCTATTAGAGCACCGGAGCTCTCGACTAATTTTACTTGCGCAAAAACACTGACTCTACGATCGCATTACGAGCGATCACAAAAACTATTACTGAAACAGACAATTTGTATTTAAACAAGTTCCAAAAAATTTGCTTTAATTTCCAGGCAGCTGCATGGAGCGCCACGCAATTCGGACATTCAGAAAAATTTCGAGCAGCCACATTGGGCGCTTAATGATTTTAAAGATTGATAGAAAAAAGGAGTGCCCCTTTGGGCGCCTAATACTTTTCAATTGTAATGAGAAAAGAAAGGGTAGCCTCTATGGACGCTTAACGATTCTCAAGACTGATAGAAACAAGCAGTGGCATCTTTGAGCGTTTAATACTTTTCAATTTTAATGAAAAAGAAAAGAAAACGGCAGCCACTATGGGCGCCTAGTAACAAGACGGAAGAAAAGCAGCCTCTTTGGGCGCATATTAATTCCGAATTGTAAGGTGAAAACAGCAGCCTCGCCAGGCGCTAATGGCATGCAATGCCAAAAAAATGTTCCAATTCAACTCTACAATGTTAGTAAAGCTTAACCCAGATCTAATTCCACCCTGAGGCCGCCAACGAAATTCTGAGTAAATCTCCTTAGAGTAGTATTACCGCGAATTTGGAGTCAAATTTTTACGTATCTACGGTGCAGGGTGAAACTAATCGTAAGAGAAAGCAAAAGCAAATACAAAAGGTGTCACTCTCGACAAGCAAGCGCACCTCTACCCTTAAGGGGTTAGTAGAAGCAGACGATTTTTAGACGACGATAATAAGAAAAGTAAACGATCGATTAATATAAGGTTTTGTGGTTTAGTTCACTATATTATGAACTATTAGAAAAGCTTATAATATTTACAAAATAGCATTTGTATGCCGTGCAATGTCTCCATTTAAACTGTCCTTTTTTTTCGGATGGCCAACTGGTGGGCCGGATTCCGGGAAATCGGATGAACTGAATCAAAAACCCCCAAAATGTCATAAACTATAATATATTTCCTAGGCATTGACGATCCAACATTTCAAATTTTTTAATTATTGTAAAAAATATAAACGTTGATCATTATTTTTCAAACATCGGCCATTTTGTCAATTTTCGCAAAAATTGAAATGTTGGATCGTCAATGCCTAGGAAATATATTATAGTTTATGACATTTTTGAGGTTTTTGATTCAGTTCATCCGATTTCCTGGTATCCGGCCCACCAGTTAGCCATCCGAAAAAAGGACAGTTTAAATGGAGACATTGCACGGCATACAAATGCTATTTTGTAAATATTATAAGCTTTTCTAATATTTCATAATATAGTGAACTAAACCACAAAACCTTATATTAATCGATCGTTTACTTTTCTTATTATCGTCGTCTAAAAATCGTCAGCTTTTTTGGCCCGTTACTGTGTCCTAACCCCTTAAATTTAGCCTATCGCACTCTTTACAATGGGCCCCGGTGGCATAATCTATTGCAAATATGCACTTGCGTAATCTCGAGGGATATGCGAAAGCTAAGAATCTCCCGATTGAGATTGCAAAGGAGACAAAACGACCGAAAGGACCGAAAGATGCGACGCGAACATTCACCGTCGATGCACCGAATTTTCGAATCGAAATCAGAGATCGAAGGCGAATTGTATTTCTGGAAGAGTGCATTTGACACTCTTATATTTAAAAAGAACGAGGCGGAACACAGAAGCTTATCGTTCGAAGTACGCAAGTGCATTTTTGAATAGATGTCCAGACCGAACCAAGCTCACCGAATAAATTGGTTTGGCTCGATCTGGACGCTTAAACTAGATCGTAGGCTTTAGCTTGATTCCGTTTCGCAAGTCGCAATGCTCGGGAAACGTTACCAAGGAGCCGAGCACACCAGCATGGAGGTACCTACGAAAGTGACCCATTTCTACGAAATATTTCTGGTCCACATTCGACCAATGCTTTGTGCATTTTTGAAAATTTGGAAAAATCTTACGACTAAAGTTCTTAAACTAAAACTTATTGCTAGGCTGGTTTAAATATTTTAAGGAGTGAGAAAAATAGCACAGTGACCAAGTAGTACCAATAGCATCTGTCACTTTAAGTTATTTATATTTATATGAGAAAGAGCTTCAAGTTATATAGTTGAAAATCCTTAAGAAATGAATGCTTTCCATTCTCGTTTTATTAAGAGAATCTAATGACTCGAATGTAATTAAACTTGAGAAGTGTGACTCGTATTCAAAGCATCAAGCTTTGATTATAAAATTCAAGAAAGATAATTTGGAATATTTAAAACGCGATATTAGAATTTTGACGTCGAATTTGAAATTTATTGCTTTTGTCTGTATTAAACATTTGGAAGCACGCGCGTTAATGTTACTGTTCACGAAAACTAAATACGTATTCGTGATCACTGTGCTCGCTGCAGCAATCATTCGTTCAATAGCATGCAGAAAAATTGAGAAAATTAAAATGTACCACTCACCCATTATAGAACACAGTCTCACTGCTATCCATGCAGACAGGAAGCTTCTTCAGCAGCTTCAGAGACCAAGCTCAGTAGTACCGAATAGAATATATCACACACAAAAATGTCACTTTAATTTCACGATCAAAGAGCAATTTGAGCACCGGTGCTGAGTCTTAACTAGTTCAAGATGCGTAAAAATACTGACTCCACACTCGCGTTGACAATACTAAAACGCACAGCCATCTCATGTTTTTAAATACAAAGCACTGCAAATTTTTAAATGTACCGAAGCAGTGGGTCAAGAAGTCTCCTAATACTGAGTGAAATGCAGTAGAATCTTGTTAAGCGACCTCCCACATGGTCCAGTAATCGATGAAATTAATTTAGGAATCGATATATCACGAAATAATATGCTCGCGCGTTCACTGCGGTCCGATCACTCTCGCGTGTAAAGTTGAACTGGCAGGTGTTATCGTTCGGCGATGACGCGCGACTTTGGCAGAGGTCGTGTTGTCGTTCTGTCTCGCTCCAACGCCTCCCAGTTAAGGGGTCATATATATATATATATATATATACGTTCCTCGGCGCAGAAACGTGGTCAATGTTTGGTAGTAATTTAGGGATAAAGTATAAGCCCGATTGGTTTAATTCTTTCTGTGTTTTATAGGTATACGTTTATAGATTATAAAACATGTATGAGAATTGGAAAATTTTTAAAAATGTGGCGTTCGTGGGCAGTGGCGTAGAACATGTTTTCTGGCGCCGCCCAAAACGGTGGGCATGATTCAGTCCCTACGAGTGGTCCGAAACAAAAATCACCGATTTTTTAACAATTTTGGGGATCATAGTTATCGGGTGACGTCGCCATTTTTCGAAAAAAAATTGCGAAAATGGTTATACTTTGAAGAAAAGGATCGTGATTTGCGCTATAAAAGTCGTACGTTTTTGCTTGTTATTAAAAAATAGTTGAATTTAATTGAAAAATCTCAACGTCACCCGATAACGAATCTTATGTAGAATATGTGTTTTCTGATTTGAAGTACAATTTTAAAGATAATTACGATGAAAGTCAGTTAAATCCTTAAAGTGGCCACAAATGGTGCATCTACCATAACTTTCTTAAAATTGGTCCAAATGTCTTGAGTTTTTTTTAGAAGCTAGCGGAATTAGTTTCTAGGTGACGTGTTTCGACGTTTTAAGAAAAATGCACTTGGTCTGAATAGCAAAAAGAAAATAGTGAAGGTCGTTTTTTAAACTTTTTTTTGTGAGCCTTGAATGAAAATTCAAAAAACCCGTTTGTAGGTTTAAGTAAGTTATATACATGTCTAAAATTTCATTAAAATCGGTTAACGTTGCTCTGAGCTAGATACATGATTTCCCGGAATTTCGCGATTCTCGACCTTATGTTGCGATCTTTAAACGTGTCTAATTTCAATCGAGTGTCAGGTCTATCCTTCGCATAGTTTATGCTTCTGCTGAGTTGATAAGGCTGACGCGCAAAACGGAATTTACAACATGGCGGAACGCAGGAAAAGCAGGAAGCGCAAAGATGTAAGCATCGCATATGGATGCAATTATCTCGATATTATTTCACTGTACGCGCGCGTTGTAACGTTCATTCGGTGACCGAGGGCATCGAATTTAATTTTATTTCTTGTCAATTCCATTCTGTTTATCCGAAACACGTGTCAGTATTAATAAGTGCTCCAATGAAGTTCGACAAATGACGTAATCAAACACATCACTCGATCTCTTTATTGAAGATTCTAGAATCAGTTGTGATCGTAGAGTTGGTTCGTCGCTTTATAAATCATTTTAGTTCCTCACTCTCGGAAACTCAACAATTCCGTCGAGTGTACCCTTCGCACAGAAGTATCACAACTGATCACAGTTATGTCCCGGTATACTGACAATGAGTGTCACCATCTGTACCGTTGGAATCTTTATCGCCCCGGTTTTTTTTCCACGCGTAACAAATCGTGTTCAGCTGACAAACTTTTCGACGCACGGAGAACCATGTATATAATGGACAATTCACACGAATCTCTATACTTGAATTCGTACGAAATGATTATTTATAGAATCGCAAAATTAAGAATTGATTTTTACAACAGGAAATGTCAACTTTAGATAACGAAGGCATTCAAGAAAAACCGTCTAAAGAGGAATATGCGGTTGCTAAGTGGATCCACAACAATGTACCATCCAAGAAGACAAAGTTCGACAGATACCACAATGTTGAATACTTCACTGGCAGTCGTGCGGTGGATGCCTTGCTGGAGAACTCGCCGTGGAGCAAAACGAAATTCCAGGCGCGCGAGCAAGTGACGGAGTTCCTGAATTTGATGTTAAGACATAAGTTCTTTCACAGAGCGAAAAAAGTAGTTATTTCCGAAGAGGAATTGTGTAAAATACGTGGAATAAAGAAGAAAGTTAGAGAGGTAAAGAAGGAAAAGAAACCTGCCGAGAAAGAGAAGGAAGATTGTAAAGAGAGCAAAGATGCAACAGGTGGGAAAGATAACGAAGACAAAACTGAGGAGAAGAAGAAGAAACCAAAAGTGGGTTTTCAAAGACAAAGCGATAGTGTTAACTTATTTTCATGATATCTGGAGTAATATAAGTGTTATTGTTTATAATATCCTATCAAACGCAGGGTATCTAATCATCGCGGTTTCAGACACAAGTAGAATATTCTTGGAGAGTGAATGATAGCGCGAGAAAAAGGTTTTCCTATAATCTCAATATTTTCTATCTTAACAGACTCGGAAGATCTGATTATTAGTTCTTTTAATATCTTCTGGCATTACTTTAGGAGGCTCTATTACGTTTCACTCGGTGGTTCGAGAATTTGTTATTAACAATCTCTGTTGAAGCATAGAAATAACGAGTTAGATGGTTTTCTCGCCGATGATTAGGTGCCCTCTTCTTGATGGGATATTCTGCATGTAATATTTATTAGAGTGGGAAAAAATTTAAGGAATTATTTGTTAATTCAGGTACGCTTGGAAATGCACATGACGCAATATTTTGTCGACTGCAACGATGCTTATGTTTGGATTTACGAGCCAATTCCAATATACTACTGGTTCTTCGGGACGCTCGTAGTTTTAGGTGCAATCGGTGTCTGTCTCTTCCCATTGTGGCCCTTGACGATACGCCACGGAGTATATTATATAAGTGTTGCATTTGCTGGATTCCTTCTATTCATTATGGCATTAGTTATTATTAGATTGATCGTTGTTTGTCTGCTTTGGCTCGCGACGCTCGGCAGATGTCATTTCTGGCTTCTGCCTAATTTAACAGCAGATGTTGGATTCTTTCCTTCGTTCTGGCCACTTTATCAGGTATGTGTATCGATGGTGTTCAATCGCCTGTTTGCGTATACGGAATTAATTGTACAGGAATATATTTTCAGTACGAGTATTATGGCTCCACATCTGAGAACGATAAAAAAGTTAGTAAAAACAAAAGAAAGAAGGAGAAAGATTCGGATTCGGAAGAAACACCATCGACAACTTCGTAAGTTAACTTTAGAACGATACGATGAATTGTTTGTCACTTGAAATCACGGTAGCAGTAGTATTAACTTCGCTCTAATCGATATATACATTTATACTTGTTTGCAGAGAAGAGAAATCTAGTACAAAGGAATTATCTACGGAGTATACACAAATTGAAGAAATTCCAGCTAGCGAGGAGAAAAAGCTTCCTTCGTCCGAGTTGGCAGAAGGTGAAGAAGGTAGTGAAAGTTCAGAAAGTGAAAAATCTAATACAGATCAGGATTTTGTGATGCTTTAAATCAAGAACTCTTGGCAATAAATAATTTTTCTTTATCTCCAATAACCACCGTGTAATCGATGGTTAATTCTTATCTATTCCAATCGACTGGTACAAAGATTCGTACGCGTAGAGAAAATATTTATGTGTAACTATCAACCTCTCGAGACACGTGCCACTCTCTCGTTAAAAGAGCAGAGTTTCACGATGAAATCGAATCACGGCAAAGAAACAATACGGTGCATCAATTTAGGAAACTCAACTAGCTTATTGCTCATACCAATATCTTTGCATTTCTTGCATTTAGAACATTACAGCCATGCGAACAAGAGAAACGCAGATATATTTTACAGAATGGAAATTTTTGTAAAACACACGGTATAAGGATACCAACTTTGAGATTCCAGATAAATGTATTTTTATTTAAATCATTGCTAGCTAACGTTTATTTAGATATATACGTAATGCATACTTAGATGAATTATTTTGTTGTAATGTATTATTACATTAATGTAGGTGCCTGAAGTTTTCCTGATTCAATAGCAAACACTTTTTTAATACTTTACATTGTGACGCGGGGTTCATCGCAATAATGGATATCGAATTTTGGTGACATTGTTTTCTCAGGTTTAGGACTGCACAGAGCTGGATAAATAGAATCTCCATGAATAAGACTAACATTATTTCTAGAAATAGTTATTTTACGAGTTCCTTTTTAATAGAGCCAAAATGTCTCGATGTTTTACAGGTTTAATACGACAAATTGTAATTTATATTTTTTTGTAAAAATCCCAAGAATGATAATTATATTGTAATTATTATTATACTAATGACATTATTAATGAGATATCATTTTGATCATTGTAGTCACGCGAAATGTGACTTTACCTATATTACAATAAATGGTAAAAAGACATATGATATTTGCATTGCTTGTCAAGCGAAATGAAGAATTACATCAGCCTTGCGAGCGTTGATAAAACTGACAAATGCGCAAGTTTCAGATAATAATATTATCAACTATAACCAGTGTTTTATCACTTTCCGTCGAAATCGCATTATTGTTAGGTGCAATGCATGAGAATTCGATTCGACCGCTTGACAATTTTAAATTCAGAGAATTTTTTATGAGACATTAAATTCTCGTTTCACCTTCGACTTCGTGCCAAAATTTTTACACTTACGTAATTCCTAAGGAAAAATTAAATAATATTTGATGGGAGGTCGTTTGACTATTCCAAAATTAAACATTTCTTTATTCTATTGTATTTAATACTCGTATTGTATTTCGCGTACATTTACATGCATTTACATCGTTTTACAATTACTTTCAGTGTTGCCCTGCAACCACAAAACACGACACGGTGGTTTCAGCAGCTTCGTCTCAACCGCAACGCCTGCGCTTTGCCATTTGAAACCGACGGGGAACCCAATGCTCTCTTTAATACTCTCTATTTTCTTACACAATGCGTGATACAAGGTATGCTCGATGTTTTCTCTGTTGTAACGAAGAGATGTCGTGTGAGCATAGTATAATACTATCGACGGCATTGCGCAGCAGGTGTGATAACAATAACAGTAACTGCATTTTTATCAGCTAGTTTCCTTAAGTGGTGATGTCGCGAAGCACACTTGTCCAAACACATTGCTTCATAAATATGTATCGTACGCGCGAGCGAGTAACAAGGAATAGTTGAAAAATTCAACGTATTTATTAGCAAAATTGTCTACGTCGACTTTATTTACTGAAACTCGTGTTTATGGTAAAAAAATTGAAGAGCAAGTTCTTCCATTCATCACTTGCGATAGAGTAAACATTATCGAGGAAAGAATATAAACAAAACTTGACCTATTTTGAACGAGTAAGGAAAGAAAGTAACAGAGATTACAGAAATTTCATGATAGAATCGGAATTATCTCTGTTAAACGAAATCATGTGATGTTCTTTTACTACGGAATGTTTAAGCAAATTCAAGGACTACTTTAGCACTTTCATGCATGCTCATTATGCCACTAATTAACACAGCATTGTTTATGTTAAATGATTCAAATGACTCTGCAATAATCCTGTTTACAAACCTCCGATTAAAACTGCAAACGCAAATGTTGCTTAGATACACATTTACATTAGCATACCGGTTGATAAGAATTTTTCATAGCACATATTTATTAAACGTTCGATGTTGCAATGATTCTCGATAGCAACGAATTCCTCGAATCGTCTCCGATTGATCTGTTTCTTGTTTGCTTGCATGAACTATATAAGTACCCCGTCTTTTTCTTCCTCTATGAATAAAACTGGTACTTCCAGTATTTATTACATTTCCCTTGATATTCCATGGAACATTATAAAAAGGTAATCGCACGATCTCTGCTAAAAACTTAAGGCCATTCCGGTTTCTTCCACTAAAAAGCAGCATCTTTAATTTCTGGCTCGTTTAAAACGGGCACGCAGAGAATTTCGTTTCTGATTTTTCTTCTACGTCATCGAAGATCTCGAAAAATCTAGCGTGCCGTTACCACGTTACTCCTCGTCCGTCACAACACATAAATAACGCAGGTCCCGTGTTATTCGCTCACGTAGCACGGTATAAATTTGAATAGCTGTTAGATAATATCGGCGGGTTGAAATGCCTGAGCGTAATAAAAAGAAGCGTTTACAACAGTTTTATCGGTTTCGTTTAAGCCTTCCGCGGCCACGGCCGACACTATCGTTGATCCTGTTCTTCGAACGCGCTTCAGGAAGCTCGTTTCTATTTATCGTTTTGCGGCGAATTAATTACGTTACGTCATACGCCGGTAAATTCTTTCGGAATGTTGCCGAACCAGCGGCAGCGTTTTCCCATAACGAGGGGGGCATTCTGCGCGGATGTACGTGCCATTTTATTCGTGGCCTCTGCCGGCGTTTTTGCCGCAACCCAGAGATACGAGCATTTATCAAAGCTGGAATTACTGGCAAGGGAATACAAATACGGGGGCCTTCAAAGCTAATATACGATCACGTTACATTAGCTTCGTTAACCCAGCCGTACGCGGGAGGGCGAGAATAAGCCCTCAAAGGGAGTCGAAATTGAAAATCGATCCCCGCACGAAGGCCGGCTGGACGACCATTCCGTTTCCTCGCCGCCAATGCTAATGAGCATTTAACACGACGCTTTTTTTTCGTACCGAGACCCGTAGGTTTACCGTTAAAGCTGCTTAAGCATCGCGTTTGTGCCGCGTCTTTCTCACGAGCGGCGCTATTAAAAAGCTTAATCCCGCGAGTGGAGCTTCGCCGGACTAATTAAAGTCACGCAAGCGTGCAGAAGACGGGCCCCGTAAATTTCCAAGTGTCTCTAACTCGTCGCGCAGTTTCTTTCGCTCCCACCTCGGCTGTTTGGTGCCGCGTCGCGAGACGTTCGCCGCGCAGGGTGCGATTTTGGACAAAAATCGGTAGACGGTGCAAATCTTGACCGATTTCAATTATTTTTTTTTTTAAATACTCGTGAAGGGCTCAGCAATAACGGAGGGCTGCAGTAAATCCTGTATTTTTTGGTCTAATCTACAATATAAAAAACATTATTTAGCATTACATCACATAAAAACGTAAACTTTGGGAATTAAAGATATTAAAAATTAATTTTTTTTAAGTTAAATATTAGATAGCTAAAAATAAAAAATTTACTTCAAATTTACAAAATTCATGTTTTAAATAAACTGCTAAGTATAGCTGATTTAAATCTAATATTTTTATATTATATTTCAATTTTATTATTTTTTATCTTATTTCTAATATAAAATAAAATAAAAATATATATTATTCTTATTTCTAATATAAAATAAAAAATAATAAAATTGAAATATAATTTAAAAATATTAAATTTAAATCAGCTATACTTAGCAGTTGATTTAAAACATGAATTTTGTAAATTTGAAGTAAATTTTTTATTTTATAGCTAATATTAAATTTCAAAAAATTAATTTTCAATATCTTTAATTCCCAAAGTTTACGTTTTTATGTGATGTTATGCTAAAAAATGTTTTTTATAGATTAGACCAAAAAATACAGGATTTATTGCTGAGCCCTTCACGAGTATTTAAAAAAAAATATCATTGAAATCGGTCAAGGTTTGCGCTGTCCAGCGACTTTTGTCCAAAATCGCACACTGTGCGCCGGGTCTGTCGTTTGAGTTCGATGAAAATTCAATTAATCCGGCCGAGCCAGCCACTCGCAATTAGATGGGCACGATGTCCTCGCGTGGAAGGGGCCACGCCAGTTATGCGCGCGGTGCAGACGGATTTTTCCCTGGCAAGAGTGGCGCGGATTCGCGGGGCGAAGGGCCCGCGCGTCACGAAGGCAAAGTTAACGGCCCATAATTCATAGCCGACATATAATAAATATCGTTACTCCATCGTGAGCGCACCGGGACAGGCGGGCGACGCGGTTTTACACGCGCAGTACGTGCGCGAGGATGTAAACGTTTTCACGACTCCGGCACAGGCTCACCCTGATATTACGTGGTGAGCTTTCGTCCTTGGCGCTGGTAATAAAACCTCCCTTCAACAATACACTCCGGCGCGGAATAAAATAATAGTTGCCCCTTTTGGACGTTTCTTTAACTCCATCAGTCGCGCGCACCGCAAACATGCCACAGCTTTCCTTCGGGCGCTACGGGTCGCTTGAAACTCTTCGTTGCGAAATTAGCTCGTTTGGAGTCTGTTTCGAAGTGAGGCGTTTGCAACTACGGTAAAATCATGTAGATTTGTAAAATAAGTAAATTAGTGTCACATAGAAATTTAATTTTTTGTGCGAATAGGGTGTTGATATTCAGAGGAAAAAATACAGCAGTGAAAAAAAATACGTGACGTTCGAATATTAATGGGAGTACTTAAATGTATTTTCTTTTGCAGTCGCAGCATCCAAGTTCATGGACTTACCTCCAAACTGTACTTAACTGGAAGTTGCATAATACAGGATTTTGTTTTTACACACTGGTTTGACGAGGTGTAATTATAAACTTTTCAAATTATTCCGTACACGCTGGCTCGGTGGTGGTGCATATTTTGTAGTGACCGACGCGTCCTTCCGAGAGGGTAGGTCCTCCGAGGAACCGCAAAAATAAGGTTACAGACTGGACCCGCGCGCGCGAACGTTGAGATGGGAATAAAAGAAATCGAGCGCCAAGAGGCAAGCCAAAACAAGATGAATAAAAAAATCTCCTGCATGGCCGACCACCGCGGTTTGCGGTTACAATGCGAGACGAAATAAAAATAAGAATTGTCCGTTTCGTCTTTCTCCCTTCGGCTTCCTTCGGCCCTACCGATTCCCTATTCTCATCTCCGTTCGTCGCTCGTGGGACTTGGAACGTGTGTAGACAGCCAGATTTATATTCAAATGAATCGCCGTGAAAGGGTCGACTTATCAACATATCAAACCCGACGAGGCGAAGGATAGACAAAGGGGTGAGTCGCGAAAGAATGTTGGCTTCTTGATCGATCACAGGTATCGCTTCGGGAGAATTGTTATTAATTATCGTGGTGGCATGTTCCTCGGCGATTAATTCTCGAATACGGAACACAGCCATACACTTCTAAGACAAAAAGAACTTCGATAAACAATGCGACCAAGCTTCGATCATTTGTCACTTTGATAGGAAATCAAATATCAATTTGTTGGTTGTTAAACACTGGGTATTGAATTATGGAGAAATTAGTTAGAAAGATATTGGTGTTATTAATTTATGTCTTCCTTTAGCAGGGGTGGATTTGGAGATTTGGCGCCCTAGGCTAATAAGTGTTTCACAATTTCGAGACTATTTCAAAATTAATTCAATATTGGAACTCACAGATGAGCCATTGCTGAATCGCGACATGAAAGAAAAGGGAATTGTTGTCTCAAACCTCTGTGTTTAAATCTTTTTCAATTTCTTTCGCTCAAATTTGTCGCTCCCCCAAATTTGATGCTCCCTAAAAATTGCAGCTCCACAAAATTAATCGCTCCCCCAAATTTACCGCTCCCCAAAATTTAACGCTACCCAAAATTTGATGTTCCCCCAAATTTGCCACTCCCCAAAATTAACGCTACCCAAAATTTGATGTTTCCCCAAATTTGCCACTCCCCAAAATTTAACGCTACCCAAAATTTGATATTTCCCCAAAAATTGCAGCTCCCCAAAATTTACCGCTCCCTAAAATTTAACGCTACCCAAAATTTACTGCTCCCCAAATTTGCCACTCTCCAAAAATTGTTGCTCCCAAAATTTTTCGCCCTAAACTGCAGCCTACTTACCCTTTACCCAAAACATTGAATCATTATTAACTTGTATATCTGTGAGGTACAGTGATATCGCATACGGACTCGTATCTTTTCGAGGACTGCACGAATTAAGGGAATATGCTCTCAAAATTGATGATTACCGTTCTTAAATATTACACGGTGAATAACGATCGTTTCGCGAGCAAGGCCCAAAAGTTTTTGGAGGGCGCAATTATCGGTCGAACGATTTCCTTCGTTCACGCCGGTACATGACTTTATTTAGCTTTAGTTTGTCGAAACCGGTTGCAAGCGACTTCTCTCCTCTCTTACCGCAACACCGAGAGTTCGGTACTCTGCATCATTTAGGGTTCCTCGGGTAGAGGAAGGAATTTCGCGCTCACCACGCTCCACGGATTCTTTTGCATAGAAACAATCCTCGGTGGACAACACTTTACGCGCGTAAAATCGAACATTTGGTAATTAACGATTGGAAACGTTTTGCTATTTCTTAAACTAGGAAAAATAGTTTTACAAAGGGAATGTAAACACAGTTAATTCCAAAATTGTACAGTGGGATATTTTTTATTCATATAATATTTTTCTCTGTGTTGCAATTTTCAAGCTACTAAATTCCTTTTCCTTATAACAGGGGAAATTTTTAGGATCTAAATTCTAAGGGATATGCTTGTTCCCTTATTTGCTAGTTTATTACCATTCACGTAACTTCTGAAATTATTCAGACCTCTGATTTTATATTTTACTAACAAATATACCTACGTTCAAAATATACTATTTCAATTCTGAAACATATTTTCTCGCTATTAATTAATAATATTCAGAGAGGAGTATTAAAAGTAGAAATAAGTCCCCTACAAATTAACTCGCAACCAGCCGATAAAACTGATAAAATCACAGCGAAACTTTTACGCAAGGTGAATAAATAAATTCCTAAATCTGGCATGACAATAGTTTATTGGTAATCACTGTACACAGTATCGTTGGCTGGGAGAATTTTCGTACGCCTAAGGTCTCAATGATGGATCCGGAGGAGCAAAGAAATTCGGTCAGGGCCGTCATACGACCCGATCTTCCGCTTTTTGCCGTTAAAGAGTCGCGTCTTAATTATCCTTTTTTCGCTTATTCGGCTGCGGTTGCAATTTACATTCCACGGTTGGTCGACGTACCAGAAGGAAAGCGGCCTCGCCGTGCTTGGCGTTAGATCCGAGCGTGGGCAGCTTGCGTCATTAAGCGTAGTAACTTACAGTAGAAGAATGACTTTGGCTTTGGCGGAGAAAGTGACCGGGTGTGGCCATTGCGAGACATTGTACATTGTACGCATTTGTGTACACTAGCTTCGGTTAAGGATTTTCGCTGTTCGCTCTTCGACGGCGCCCATTGTTCCGCCAACTTTTCCTTTGCTCGGGAATGGTTAGAACATTTCTCTGGGCAGAGGTATTTGTGAACTTCAACCCGTAAGGACATAAATCTCTCTTCTAACGACACCGAGCGGCAACACTGCGGCAATTATCACTGAGAAAAGTGTTTTGCCAGGAGGATCTGTATTCTGTAATGCTTTCCTATCGCAATCAATTATCGCCCAGACGGATCTATATTCGTGTTTGAAGGTAGACTGGTATATGTATCAATGAGAAATGTAAATAATTCTACCAAGTATATAGGGTGTTTAAAAATATATATTTTTTTTTATAGGTGAAAAACAAAAATTTAAGGTCTCTGTTATTTTTATACCTCGGCACACTGAAAGCGTATTAGAATTATTAATACCTTATTGCTCTAACAAGTAGAAGATTAGAATATTACGTGTCCGAAGCATCTTCGGCACACATTTTTTACTCGCTTTGCCGACCATTATCAAAGTCTCAGACCCGTTTTAAACATCCTGTATAATATTATATTGCAATATCGCCTTATTTTAAATGCATTCATTTTTTTTTACAGGTAGCATCGTAAACCCATCGTCGTGTCTTTATTGATTTCACTGATGCTTGTTTGAGATAACGAGGAGGATGTCGACCGCATCCACACCCAAGAGGAAGCAAGAAAAACTGTCTTTGCAAGAACACGCAGCAAAAGTACGATCCAAATTCGGCGGGTTTAATATTTATGTTTTCTGCTGGAGCCTGTTTGTCGGTGACGTTGTTACCAGATACTCGAGAAAAAAAACACGACACGTACGTATGGACCGCTGAAGAACTTCAGCAGGAATGAATGAAAAATTCATTCACGTACACGCCGCGCGGTGGTTTAAAATGCGATTCTAGTTAAGCAGAATTATTTTTGTCATTATTTTTTCTGTACGTATATGTATACTTTAAAAGTATTTAAACATTTATTATTTTTAATGTTATTTCCAGGTATTTGTCTGTAAGAAAAAATACAGGTGAATACTTTTAAAGTGTAGGTACAAAAAGTATAGGACAAGAATAATTTTGCTTAGCTGGAATCACAGTTTAAACCACTGAGTGCCTTAAAGGGTTGTCTAGTGGCGCAACATAATATATTCAAGGGAAATAAAATCGGACCAAGAATATTTCAAGCATAATTAATAGTACCAAAAATATAATCCCTCAGTTTTTTTAATATACCTCTATTTTTTATCTGCAGCGTATTCTATTCACAAGGAATGATACTCGAATTATTATTATTATATACTCTAATTCTGTAGAAAATTTTAGCCCTTCGGCACACATTCTTTTATACAAAAAATTGCAAGTTTCGAAAAATCCAAGTTACTATACACTCGTACCATTGCCAATGCCATTGCTTCGTGAAAAATAGAATGCGGGGTTTAAATATGCGGAATTAAAAAAATGTCAGAAACGAGTGGCCCATAAATGCGACTAAAAATAAACGTGCAGTGCGTAAGAGGGCTAACAGGAGTCGCCGGAGTGTGTCTGATGATTTGGAAGATGTTAAAAAGTGTCTGGCCTGGAGCGAACGGGAACGACACGAAGGGTACAAGTCACCGGCGTCGATGCGTCAGAATTTTATGCTTCCTATTTGACGGGCTTGCTCGCCGGAAACATTGTTGAAACAGGAGGGACAAGAAATGCGAGGCATGCTCATACTTGCTATCGGGGAAGCTCACAGTCCTCGAACTGAGCGTGCAAACGGTTTGTCCGGTTTTCGAGGCAAGGAGTTCATCGAACCTTGGTTGCAAGGGACCGATCGCGTACGGCTACCGAACGTGTCGTATGTGCGCAAACGATCATTGATCTGTGACGCGCGACCGCCTACATCTTATCTAGTCCAAACCTTCAAACGCCCAGCGTCGCACGAGACGCGCTACTTGCACCTAGAGGAGGAACCACTTTTTTTTAGCAATAACTAAACTGCGGGAGCTTTTGCAAATATATATTTTTATCGGACAGGACTAAACAAGTGGATGTTTGGTGGAAATATGTTCCGTTATTGGGAGTTTTAAAAAAAATTACTTATTTTGTATTAGGGCTGGTATTCGAATATTTGAAAACTCCTAATTCTTTGAAAATTCGAATACTCCTAATTTTTCGAATATTCGAATACTCCTAATTCTTCGAAAATTCGAATACTCCTAATTCTTCGAATATTCGAATACTCCTAATTCTTCAAAAATTCGAAAATTCGGATACCCCTAATTCTTCGAAAATTCGAAAATTCGAATACTCCTAATTTTTCGAATATTCGAATACTCCTAATTCTTCGAAAATTCGAATACTCCTAATTCTTCGAATATTCGAATACTCCTAATTCTTCAAAAATTCGAAAATTCTGATACCCCTAATTCTTCGAAAATTCGAAAATTCGAATACTCCTAATTCTTCGAAAATTCGAAAATTCGGATACCCCTAATTCGTCGAAAATTCGAAAATTCGAATACTCCTAATTCTTCGAAAATTCGAAAATTCGAAAATTCGGATACTCCTAATTCTTCGAAAATTCGAAAATTCGAATACTCCTAATTCTTCAAATATTCGAATACCAGAGAATTTGAATTTGAGATTCGTATATTCGAGGAATTAGGAGTATTTCGAATATTAATATTATAATTATTCAAATATTCGAATATTCGAGGAATTAGGAGTATTCGAATATTAACACTATAATTATTCAAATATTCGAATATTTACAGATCTACTTTGCATGCATAACTTACGAATTAGTTAGAGCATAAAGCGGCCATGATATAGCAAATAATTATCATAATAAATATACTTGCATAAACTTCCACTTAGTTATCACTGTCGCCGATTGAAATGATTTTTGCAGTGGGGTTTCTGGGCCAAGGTACATAATGCCTCCCTTTGTTAATACATTGTTAGAACTACATCCGCGAACGTTTAAAAGGATCAAAGTAGCCCCGTCCGCTTTCTTTCGACTTTTATGATCGTCGTATCTTAAACATTCCACTTAGAGAAAATAATTCCGCGAAGACGTATACGACGCCTCATTGCTGAAAGTCGAAAGAAGCTCGTTAAACGTTTCTTCAATCGATCGTCATCCAGCCAGATCCTTTTCTCCCTTTTTCCTGTGTTCACCGCGGCCGAGGCGGACCCAGGGGCCATTGTTAAAACTTTTTCGAGGTTATTACACGTACGATATGTAAATGCGTCGCCGGGTCCGGTCCTCGACGTCGGAGGATCAGCTCGCCTCTCTCTTTTTCTTTCTTTCATTCCGATCCTTCTCTCTATTTCTCTTTTATTCCACTCTGCTCCTTCTCTCATCTTTTCAGGGGCGGATCAGATCGAAAACGCCAAGATAAAATGGCCCTGTTTCTGGTAATTGCTAATTAATTAATTAATTGAAATTTGTCGAGGTTACAGTCGACTCCGACGGCTTTCGAATTCTACCCATGAGAAAGCACGTCGTGTCGAATCACTGATATTAATCGAGGCACAGATTTAGTGGATAGTATACCATTTTATAATATTCTTCTACAAACCGAGTACCTGGTAGAAATTCAGATTTCTAGTAAAACTATAATAAGTGATGAGAAATTCTAGATTGCAAAAAATATCTACGAGTTGTTATACTTTTCATAATTTCAATTGTTGGTCCATTTTCATTTCGACACTGAATTCAGGGAATTAAGGGAAATACCTTTCCCTTCGAATGAATCTTTTACTTCTCAATCTTTTACTGGCTCCCGCGTTAAAAACGGTAATTGAACAGTTTATATCTGTAAAATTTTCACCGAGGGACAGTACATTTGCAAAAAGCAGATACAATTGGAAAAAGGAATTTCTCTGAATTCTCTGAAATGACTAATATTAAATACACGCTTAACAAATATTTCTAAAGCATTAAACTTGAGACCATCTAAAATCCCCTGAACGTGCATTCGAAGTTGATCTCCTAGGCTCGGAATTTCCAGCTTATTACAGCCCTAATACGAAACAGTGGCGTATTCAGCACGCCGAGTTTCCACGGCGGTTTCCACGTCTTTTGTTTTCCCAAATTTGGTAGAAAAGGGAAATCCTGCCGAGGGAATCGCGTGGATCCGCTCCTGCCGTATGCCACTACCACCTCGGCATCGTCATCACCATCTCCCTGGCTCCTCCGTAACGGATAGGCTTCACCTCCAGAACGGAACTCCAGTCTGCTTCCAGTTTCTCCCCGGCGAATGCTCGTTGGTTTAGTCGGAGTTTGGCTCTCCTGACACGCGCTCCGCGGCCACTCCATTGACTCGTCGCATCGGGGGGGCAGCCGATACATGTTCTGACAGAAAATACCCTCCGGTATAAAAGATCATCGTGATACCTGGCACAGTGCTCGTGGATCTTTAATCGCTCCAATTATCCGCCACGATAAAATAACATTCTCCGGGGATACGAAAGCTCTCGAAGGCTGTCCTGCGGTTAGTGTTAAACTATTCAGCAACGCCGATAGTGCTCGTATAAAAAACCGAGGGATACACTACTGCCGGCTAGGAGAGCCCTTCGCGGAAAAGAAATGTGCGGGACGCAGTATCGCCGACACATCGAAGACACAGGATGATCGACGTCCAAAAGGTTTAGTTGCTCTCGCGGTTAAACACACGGTTAAGCCCCGCTTAATTTAACAAACATTCGATCGGAATAGTTGTACACCGCGATACCTGTCTTTTACGGTTTTACTCCGGTTTTACTCGAACCCTGCTTCACTCTACTTACGGCTGACCCTGTTCATAATAATTAATGGTGTTAGACTCCATGAATGCCTGCGGACTGGTCATGCTTGGCTCTCACTGAGAGTAGCTTGTGGTTTATTTGGTTTAGTTAGCGCTGGAATCGTTGCCGGTGTTATTTCAATTGTTACTCCGCGCAATCAGCGTTTCCCTTCGCGGTTAAAGCTTTTTTTCGCATTGCAGTTTCTCGTTCCCCGTTTTGCAGCGAGAATTAGAAATTTAGAGATTTCTGTACAGCTCTCGTTAGTCTGCGTCGTATCTCGCGGGTAATACTTTTCGACCATTCGACTCGCGAATGATTACAAACGATTCGCTATCCATAGAGAGTGTTTAGTCGAAGCGTTTGTATTCGAAGACGTTAAGGATAGACATGTGCATGGAAATTTATTTATAAATGTAGAGCTTAAGTCTGATAAACTATTGCAAATTATATGCCAACATTATAAAAAAAAAACTAAAAATTCAAACTATTTATCAAAGAAAATCAGCTCCCTGTTAAATTTCCTAAGACTCCCGATTCAAGATTTAAGTTTCTCCGATCTCGCTCTACACTTTCCCTTCATTGCTCGCGAAGGGTAGCGCGCCACTATCATCCCCCAGCCCCGTCAAAGCGATTTGCACTTTTACTCGGCGCGAAATCGAAAGAAATGAACCGGCGCGTCTTAATTACCGCGGCGAATCGTAATTGCAGGCGTGCTGTTCCCCGAAGTGAAGTGAAGAGGGCGCATAAGGATGCGCTTACGCAGGAAACGGTGCATGTCCCGGTGACGCTACAGAAACTTGGAAACGGACAGGCACACGCGCACACACACACGCGCGCGCACGAGAAGCGAAAAGAAAAAGGGTGAAGGAGAGAAGATAGCCGTACACAGAGATAGCCGCGGAAGTACGGATGACGCGATGAGACTGAGCCCGATTATCCTGTCGTGGGCCACGGCAAGCTGGCTGGGTCCAACCGGAACTACGGCGACGCGAGTCCAGGCCTCGAAGGACTACGAGCTGTCGACGGAATTCTTCCTGGTGCCCGGCGACGTGTCGATGGACAAGAACGGTTTGGCCAGCGTGGCCAGCGTCATCAGCGTGCCGGCACCGAACAGGACAGTTTCGGTGTTCGGGACGAGTGGGAAAAAGAATGAGGAGATCGAGGCCGATACTCAGCCGCACTCGAGGTCCTTGCTCAGACAACGACCCTGGGCTCTTCCTCTGGCGGCCCTTAGCGCGGCCACGATGCTCCTCATGGCTGGCTTCGAGGTTTTCGTACTGCTCAAGGTCGGTTCGTTTACCTTCGCAACACGCTGCTCTGACTAATCTTATCGCAAACTAAACTGGACAACTGTGAGGGCACCGGCGAGGGATCGGCAACGCGAAAATTTTCAAGAGTTTGGAAGTTTCGGACACGTAGTTCTGATGATGCTTCGGGAATGAAAGGGTCCTTGGGGTGAAGACACTCCTCTGATGAAATTCTCAGCTTTTATAGGTATTAGCTATCGCGGATATCTGCGAAAGCGTAAAAGATATCGGAGAAAAGTTCCATTTGTAGTGTTAGGATTTTTGATATCTTGTAGTAAGGCGATAGGGAATTTTCGATAAAATTCAGTTTCTCAAAATTTATCCCCATCGACCTTTTTTTTAGAATTCTTTGGTACCATATGCATTGCAGAGTTGGGCATTAACTTGACGAATAAAGTTAATTTTTTTATTCGTCGAGTGTTTTAACTTTGGCGTCGAATCAATTTTTCAGCTTCAACTTTAACTAATTTTCTGTTAACCCGCGGCAACTTTATTCGACGCATGACGAAAAGTTTTCTTAACTTTTAGTCGTTATTTGAATTTTTAGTTAAATAAAATATCGTAGGATATCAGAAACCATGAAACTTTGAATTAAACCTCTACGGTTTCGTAGATTTCTTGGAGGGGTTGTTCTCACCCCTAGGACCGTTTCATTGTCGAAACAGAAAATAGTAACGATTTTGCATCACTTGAACTACATTTCTGAAAAGGTTCAAATTCTCTCGAATTTTCGAATTCCCAAGCGTCCCTTGCGAGATGACTACAGCTAATTTTATACTTTTCTTTCATCAAATATATAGAAGATGTTATTTATTCTGATTTGAAATTTCTAAGGCGGTTTCATTCAAATTTTTAATTTTTGCAAATATTTGTCTTGGTAGGTATAATCGGTTGTATTATAATTTGCTGTTTGCTCTTTGTTAAGAAGAAATTTGGTATTTTAATATAATAATTTAAAAAGCGTTACGAGTTACATTTGAGAAGCATAAAAGCATTCCGTACAGATTTCTTGAAGAGATATGGGTCAACTTTCGCCGATACATGTTCAACAACAGAATCGTGCGGGAGATTATTTCTGAATTTAAATAGATTATCTGTTGTAAAATTTAATGCGCAAGTGAAGTATCCGTGGTGCCGGAAACCGAGCGCGAGATTTCTCTGTCACGTGGTAAGGAAACGCGGGAAGATCGTCGAACCTATCGCGTTCAATGGGACGAGACGTATTTTCGCGGCCGTGTAATCATCGGTAATGGAGATTTGAGGAAGGAGCGAGTTAATAGAGCTTAGGAAAGAATCTGTATCTCTGTCTCTCTCGCCAGCACGTGGCTACGCGCACAGGAATCCGTGGTAATTGTTTTCGTTCGTATCTCGACAAGCTCCAATAACCGGCACGCTCGCAATTTCGCCGAGACCTAGGCCTAGTTTGCATGTCGATTGCCTATTTCTCCTTCCCGTGTCGTCTGCTCGTATCGATACACCCCATTGAACAGGAGCCGCCAGGAAAGTCTCTCTGGTACCAAACCCGATGTTTATGCCACGTCCAAAGCTACCATTATGCTACCCGGTATCACACAATTATACTTCCCTCTTTTTCTCTTCTTCAACTTATGAAAAGCGCAGTAGTCAAAGAGCGTCTTCGTTTGGTTCGCGCGAGATAGAGTTGCATTTGCAATTTCTCTTGTTTCTCGGCGAGTGAGGCACAAAGTAGAGCTGTAAGTATTCGGATAAATTCGAATACGAATAGTTTCTTCGAATATTAATACTCCTGATTATTCGAATATTAATACTCCTGATTATTCGAATATTAATACTCCTTATTATTCGAATATTAATACTCCTGATTATTCCAATATTAATACTCCTGATTATTCGAATATTAATACTCCTGATTATTCGAATATTCGAATACTCAAATACTCGATTCTCAGATTCGAATTCTCTGGTATTGAAAAATTCAAATACTCAAATACTCGAACTCAGATTCGAATTCTCTGGTATTCAAAAATTCGAATACTCAAATACTCGAACTCAGATCCGAATTCTCTGGTATTCAAAAATTCGAATACTCAAATACTCGAACTCAGATTCGAATTCTCTGGTATTCAAAAATTCGAATACTCAAATACTCGAACTCAGATTCGAATTCTCTAGTATTCAAAAATTCGAATCTCAAGTTCGAATTCTCTGGTATTCGAATACTTATCATTTGAATATTCTTAGATCTACCTGCGTTCGCAGATTGAAAGTGACTTTAGTGACCAAGTATATGTAAAGAACAGATCAATATTTATTTATATGGAAGAAAGTCGGGGCATCGTTAATCACAACTAAATGAATAAGATGACGTTGTTTAACAAATTTAGATCAAGTTGCTGACTGCTCGCGCTAAACTGCGCGAGCGTATTATTAATCATTCTAATTAGAGAAACCAATCTATGCAATTACTACAATCTGTATATAATTACACCGCGACACGCAACGAATCGCTTTGCAGTTTGGTACGCAACGGTCCCCGCCGCGCGATTCCACTGTGTCGAAACCTAATGGGACAAACGCGGGGGAAGAAGAACGAAAGTCAGCCTCTAGACGTATCCAGAGCTATACTTTCTGTTTACCTTATTTAGATTTTCCTAGCCGGGGAAGGAAAATTAGAGCATGCTGATGATCTCGCGGGAAAGATCGCGGTGCGTGTATTATCTCACCAGAATTTCTTTCTCAGAAAATCCTCAACAATCTAGTCTCCTTTCAGTGAATATAAATCACTCCTCTCCTAATTGGTTGTTCCGCGCAAATTACATATTCATTTTTCATCGTTTTGTAGGCTTTTAAGCCAACCATCAAAACCTGCTTAACAATTCCTCAGACTCTTCTTCGTTGAGTGGCCACATTGTGGTCTATTCTCTCTTCGTATTCTAGTAATTAATAGGTCCATGGCAGACGTTAACATACATAAATAATTACAACCACTTTGACCCGCGATACACTAATCGTAAACCAAGTTATCCGAATATAGAATTATTAAAGCTACATTCTCGTGTAATCCCTTAAAAAATTTAGGATTTTTTTAAACGAAAACTGTAACAGGGTAAAAAGTTTTTTTGGTATGAATTTATACATATTTTGAGATGATACAAAATTATATTTTTTTTTCCATCTAATCTTGAATGGAAAATTGGATTTTCTTTAAATAAATTTTTATAATCACATAACGAATTTTATTGAATTTGCATTTAAAATATTTTTATCCGTTCAACTCGGCTCCACCCAAGATTAAATCCTGAGTGCGGCACAGGTTAGAAGTATTCGAAAATATAACAGTGACATAAATGTATCGCTAAGGAGTTAAGATTCAAGAGGTATTTGATTAATTTTATCGCAAGTAACTTGTCAGCCTGCAGCTAACACAAAACAAATTTGACGATGTTTTTCAGGCCAGAGTAACCGCGCCAAACAGACGACACTTGTTCCTGGGACAAGCTCTCCTCTTGGGACTGTTCCTTCTGGCAGGACTCTCAGCAGCACCCTCCCTCAGTCAAAATCCACTGTCCTGCGCTGCATTTCGATTAGTTGGCTTACCTGCTGCTCTCGTCTTTGCGGCTCTCTTGGTCAAATGCGTCTTCCTGCTTTCTTTAAACAGCGGCATCTACTTACCGGCACCATATCAAGTGAGTTTGAACATATTTCACGATACTCCTGCACTCCTAGCCCGAACGTATATCAATAATAGCCACTGGCGGATTTAACAGGCGGCCGATGAGCAGTTAAAAAAATTATTATTAAAATTTTGTTTCCCATAATTTTCTTTCCACACGCGCTTAAATTTATTTCTATTTCTGCTATGTATTCAAGAAATCCCAGAACATTTTCCACGTGGGCCTTTTTCCTTAAATCCGCCACTAATAAAAACGCAACCTTGTGTTACAAATTTGGTAGCTCATAGATTATAAGAGTTGTGAAAGAAACAGAATTTTAAATATATATTTTGACTCGGGGATTCAAGGATTCACAATAAATGGGGAAAATCTTGTTAATTTGTAACTCAATGCTCGCGCCAGAACAGAAAGGAAAATTGTTCAAGCTCCCAGCAAAAAGTATTCAGAGATAATGAATTTTGATTTCCGGAAAGCTGACATTTGTGCTTGGATTTGAATTATTCAGGTGGCGTTATTATCCAACGACAACCGTGATCCGTGGTCGTTTGATATATAACATGCTACGTCCCAACGATTACGTACGTCTCAGGTGGTTCGTCGAAACGCTCGGCCAATTAAGCAATCGAAACGTAATCGAAAGTTCTCCGGCCGCCTCGGTGTGAATGTAGCTTTAGAAAACGGCCCGCAGAAACTCGTGGAACGACTCTCACGAAGGATGCACGGGATTTTTCTTATTTCGCCGTGTCGGAGATCCGGATGTCGATCTCGATCGACTATTTGTACGCGCGGGACGGGACTTGAATGAAAAGTAATGCAGTAGTAACGCCCGCTAGTAATAGCAGTAAGTGCAGCTGTCGCGATCGTTAAGTACGTCTCGCCCTACGTCGAATAACATTAATATTTCCGACATTCTCTGCCCCGTGTAACGGGCCCCGTATAGCTTTTGTTTTATTGCCGATGATCGTCAATAGGTGTGATTATATGCATTAAAGGAAGCGACGATAAGAGTGGAAACCAGTTTGTGAAATGGCTCGTTAGAAAAATCCGCCGGGGCTCTGTCCGCCTGCCTGTATAATATTTTCCGACTTATATCGCCGCGTATTCGACGCTGGGCCCAGGTTAAGCAATTGCTTGTCCGCGGATAAATTACAGTACCGAGGCTGGAGCCTTGAAAATATAACGTTAAATCAGGAATGTCGCAGCAGTAGTAGTTAAATAAATCTCGTCTAACAAGGGGAGAGCCCGCAGCAATTCAGCCGGACCATTTTCTGGTCAACTTAGAAAGGGAATCAGCAGACACGCGTTCGAATGTTATTACAACGTGCTCCGTTTAGGACTTCAAAATGAGTGTATATTTTATTTGGAATTTTTAAAAGGGTCGGGGGAGAGGAAAAGACAAACTGATAAATTTAATTCTTTAGATATTGCAATAAAAATGATGAAAAGAAATCTGAAATTTAAAGTCTTAAATTTGAATAGGTAATTTTAAATGAAAATTTAAAACCAGTCATTTTTCGTGTGTTAATATCGCAAACTTTTGTCGACCGCGTAAGCAAACGCTTCTAGATTCATAGAAAAAACGTTTGGTTGAAATCGTCCACTTGACTTCTGCGACCGCTTCTCATAAATCTATCGTCAATCGAGCAAGACCGAATTACCATTGAATTGACTTTCTTAAAGTGTATCGGAATATGATTTACGATTGTCCCCGCGCACAGATATTAAAACACATTTGTTCTCCTTGTTGCAGGCGTTGGTGCTGGGATTCGCGGTGCTGGTGCAGGTAGCCATCATTGGACAATGGTTCTATGGAGAACCACCTGCCGTGGCCCAGGTACAAAATACAGGCCAAAGCCCTCCAGCCTCCTGTTGCAAAACTCCTCTCGGGCAGATAGTGGCCTCCCTCGGGTAAACATTTGAAATGTAAACCTTCCATCGACGCTATTTTTTCGATTCGACAGAAGTCTCGTTTCAAGCGCAAATCAAAATTGAAAAAAAAAAAACATCTGAAACCTGGATGCACGTACATTCAAATTCCCCTTCGTCGTAACATTAGCGCCCCTTCTTCTGAATCCAACACACTTTCTTTCAAGAAAATACAGTTACTGATTAAATTGCATTTAATAATTAATTTAAAAAAAAATAATACTTATCATATTGGGAAATCAAGTGGAGGCGTGGCTTCGATTTCAGCGCTGCGGTGGTAAGTTGGCAAACTATTGCGAGTAGGCCCGGATCCCACCAAACATTCCGAATAAGTATTTATTAATCGAAGAAGTAAAAATTTAGTGTTGAAAAAAATTTAAAAACACTCGTTTTTCACAAAATGTCTATATAAACACTGATAATCGTATGGACTTGGACGGATTTCGGCCTACTCACGGTAGTTTAATTTTCTGCCGCTAGTTGGCGTATCGAAATTCTTGGTTTCCCAATATGATACAACTAATTAATGAACTACGCTGATTTGAAACTGAATGATGCGATTTCAGGTATCCTGGTGCACTGCTGGTCGCAGTGGTTTGTTTAGCGGTCCGAGCACGAGGAGTCAGAGACAACAACCGGGAGGCAGCGTTTATTGGTCTCGCCGTTGGTTTATCGCTTCCGATTTGGATATCGAGCGCGATCGGCTCGATGGCTGCCTCCTCGGAGAGTGACAGAGAGGCTTGGCTAGCTTATGGTTTATTGACTACTTCCCTTCTCGTGTTCCTGACGATGTTCCTGCCGAAGGGTCGACAGTTGGCTGCCCTCGGCCGAGAAGCTCCCGATACGGTGATTCGTGATCGTGACGATGCTCTCAGCTCACTTCCCGGCAGTGGTTACTCGCCTTCCTTTTTCCACTTCAAGCCAGCCGAGGCTTCTTTGAAGAGGAAGATGCATTATCACAGTGCTGGTATATTTATCGCCTATTTCCTTTGTACCCCATGCTCTCTCATATGCACGGTACGCCTGGCTTAAATGCGCACACGCAACTGTTTCTTACTGCTCTAACAAGGAGAGTATTTTAGGTGTCCGCTTCCGGTCATTTTGATTTTTGAATATGTTATAGAGGACCGAAAAATAAGAAATACGTGTTTTTTTATTTTGGGGGGGTGAAAACTGCATTGAAAGTTAGGGTTGGAAAATCATTTTTGTGGACTTTTTGAGAATCTGGTGAGTCAGTGATATTTCGCATTCAAAGACACAAAATTCCCCTATCTCTAATAGTTCTCGAGATATTCCACAAAAATGATTTTTCAACCCTAACTTTCAACGCAGTTTTCACCCCCTAAAAATAAAAAAACACGTATTTCTTATTTTTCGGCCCCCTATAACATAACCAAAAATCAAAATGATCGGAGGCGGACACCTAAAATACTCTCCTTGTAAGATGTAGCGAAGTGGTTTCTATAAAACTTTATTTATTTGGAAAGAATAATACAATACTGAGGTTGAAGTTCGTACGAAACTGTTATTTGGAGACGTAATGTCAACTGAATTTTTTTAATGAAATGATCTGTTTTTATTGCGCCTCCGCGAGTAATTTGTGAATAATTTTCACATCAATTTCACAGAAATTCGTTCGAGAAGCAAATTTAAATAGTAAAATCACTGATACTTATATTTGAAAATCTAGCGCGTTAATTAATATCCATGCAACCTAATTTCCAAGATTTAAAACTGAGCTACATGCTCAACGGCGATTCTATCATTCTTTCCCATTTTGTTGAACAACTGAATTTCACCAGCGCTTTTACGCACGCACGCGCTATTATATTCCTCATAGTGCCCGTGGTCCTCGTTCCGTTTCGCTCGCTCGATACGATATTAACAGGCTCGTCATACCACTTCCACAGAAGCTGACCGTAGACCCAAACCGATCAGCTTTTACCGTGCAAAAATACGCGGATTAATTAAATTCCAACTGATACACCTGGAAATGCTGTGCACCGCATACCGACACACTACAACACTCAAATATTTCATTAAACAGTTCATCATTCGAATAAAAAAATATTCGTCATTTTCGAGTAACTTCATTTTATGTATTCGAAATTTTTATTTAAAGATTAAGATTTATTCGAACAAATCCCAACTCTGTCCTCAGGGAAGGAACGCAAATTAATATTTCGCTATCGAATAATGTAAACAAAAGCTTTTGCTGTACGCGCATCGTGTTGTTTTCAACGTAAACATAACTGCATGTTGTTGATGTGTTTTGAATTACAGATCGTGTGGCATTAGTCTCATCCGCTATACCTGGATGCACTGCCTGCAGGCATGGTGGGAGCCCCATATATTCCGACGGTAAGGCTTTTCAGAAATTGGCCAGCTATTAGATAGCACACACCAGTATTGTCGCTTGAAACAACTCGCAGCATAAGCCAGCCGATTTATAAACGCGCGAGTAATTAATTTCTTTGATCACGCGTATCGTACACCTACGCAAGAATTGAATTCTGGGAGGAGAAGCTATGCGCTAGCAAGTTCAGAGAGTTGCCAGACGATGGATTAAAACGTTTTTGCGCGGTTAGTTACTATTAATTTAAATGAAGTGATCGGAATAGCTAGCGTCGATGGCGAAACAAGAATAGCACGGTTGTTAAGGTTGGCCAAGAAATTCCTGGGTTCGTTAACTGGGGATATTCCCCTTCCGAAGTTTTCCTCCGTTACGGCGTCGCCTCTGGCGACCTTCACCTCGAGGAACGAACGAAAGGGAGGAAAAACCTCGTGCTGGAAAGGCTGGAGAGGGAGAAAGTTTCGAGGCGGAGGTCAAGCGCTTCTCCGGGAATTAAACTGGAAGGGGAAACGGATCCCGTTAGATCAGACGACGCTAGTTAATCGCTGACCTGTTGTCTGTGAATGATCCAACTTTTTATAAACGAACGGGCGACTTTTCTCATTCCCAACCGATAATAGTTGCTACACGTTTTTCCACTCTGCGATGGAACGATGTTTCTTTGAATTTGTTAGTTTTCTTTAGCGAATAAGTAGATTAACTGTAGTCTTCCTTCGCATTTCTTCGGTAGGTTGGCAGAGGGCTTCCAGGCTTGGAGAATGTTTAGTTTTGTGTGACGAAAAAATTAACCTTGTCAGAAGCTATTGCAAGTTTTGGTAACGCTTAGTAACTTAAGGGGACCCTCCAGTCAAAACCCTTAAAAAGTAGGTGATATTCCTAAATTTTCTACAAGAAGCTTTTGTCATTTATTGATAAACTCTTTAAATCCAGAAACCACCTTTCTTCACACCTCGAATACGTTACCACGCGAGAGAAATGAATCTTTGACTGAAAACTAAATTTAAGTCGCCCAGTAATATCTGTTCCCAAGCGAGGAGTATTCCCAGCAACTGTGTTAGCTCCGTAATACATCTCTTCACCGTAATGTCCATTATTACGAGTAGGGCGTGGAATATACAACAAATCGCGAGGCAAAGGTCACTAGCCTGCCAGGCATAAACCATCCGCTTGTTTACGACACCGGTCCTAGTAATCACAGCATCCAACCACGCGTCATTTTCTGACTTTCCGATCAAGTTTATAGTTTGGCTGTATAGTAGCGATATAAAAATGAAGTTCAGCTACGATTGCCAGCAGCTTCGCGACCGAGGTTCCTTTTACTGAAAGTTGTTGGCCCGTTTCATCCTGTTCTTAATGCCCCTTCATGGCGATTCGATTTCAGTGATAATAAAATCACTCTCCCGTTGCAAGAGACTTTCAAATAATTACGAGGTCGCGAGCAGTTGACAGGTGTGACCCACTTCGAATTGCGGTTACGTTTACGGGGTAATTATGTCGCGGTTTAAGGGGAATTTCGTGCTGGTATTTTACAAGTAATCTTTGGAGGAACATCTAAAAAGTTTCAGCGAACTGATGTTACATGGAACTCGAAGGGGGTGATTCTTTATTTATAAATTAATCGATCATTTATACTCGTGTAATCGTTGTGTCACTGATTCATCAGCATCCAGGCCAAAACACTGGCCTGTATGCATAAAAATAAGGAAATGCTTAAAAGTAATAAGTATAAGTAACAGCAAATACTAGTACTAATACTAATACTTTTTGTTGTTTTCTATTATGCATACGTGTTTTACGTATTTACTGGAAAATAAGTAAAAACTATTTCTTATAAATACTTCATACTTTATTGCATACGGAACTGAGTATTAGCTTGAAAAATCACTAGTAAAAGCTTAAACTTGCTTTTTGCGACGTACTTAGGTGCTCGAAAAGAAGGAACTTTTGGAAATTTATTTTTTGAAACATGTGTTTTGTGTGCCGCAGATGTCCATGCCCCGATGGAGACGTTCGTTTTGCCGCCAGGCATGTACTTGAGGCCAGAAGACGCAGGAAACCTGTACACAACCTTATCGGCGAATCCGAATGTATTTTTTCAACGGGCAGCACATCCCGGGATGATGTACTGATAACATCTCGGAAGCACCTCCAAACAAAAGTCCCTGGGTTCGATAAGGGAATTACTTTTCTACATTTCTTAGATTAGATAGCCGCGAAAAACAGTAAGAAACAACGGACATCGCGCTCCGTTTCTTTGTCACGTTATTGTAAATAATATTTGCGCGCGAGTGTCGCTCGAGATTCTAGCATTTTATTGTACAAGTGACACGCTCGATTATTTCTATAACGAATCAAGCGATAAGAGCCGCAGACGAGTTTTGCGAGGAATTATAATAAAGGTACGATACATTTTTTTTTATATTCCTTCGTTTTATTACCGTCACTCGTAGCTTTTCCTTTTCCGGCTCTACAATAATTGTGCCATATGTTAACAGTGGGGTGGCGTTATTGTCTTCAATATGAGAGTAAATTAGCACCAAGTTTTTATGCCATTTACCACACGAATTTAAAATACTGCTTTAATTAAGAAAGATGGAAAATTGGATGGGAATTATTTACTAAGGGTTTTTAAAAACAAAACTTTTTCCTATACGTATTACCGTCGCTCCGCTTTAGTTTTCGAGATATTCCCAAAAAGCTTTATTGAAACGTAAGTTACACTTTATTCTGGCGAGAAAAAAATTGGTAAAATAATAACCAACTATTAGTTTGAGCTAGAAGCAATCTACTAATGATTATTATAATAGTTCTTTCTAGTTATAATATTTTAAAGTTATCAAAATTCTCAGACGTGAGTAAGTATAGTATATATAAGTTATTATAAAAAAATATGTTTTAGATATATACGCTCCCTCAAAAGTTCGGGGTATCCCCTCACACCGCGGCGGGCCGCTGAACGAATGTAACCCCAATCAACTATCGATCAGAGTTCTTTGCGAATATCTCGAAAATTCAAACCAAGCGGCGGCAACATGTATAGGGGAAAGTTGTTCAGAATGATGACCTCAACAACATATTTCAAGGTCATCGAAATCGGTGTGGACTACCCTTTTGTAAATAACTAAATACAAAGGGGTGAACTTAAATGCCCCGAATGTTTTTGAAGATAGACGGCATACTGCTGAAGGCAAAATTTTATCGTTCGAAGAAACAGATATGGTAACGGAAGAACGTCCTTTCTTCATCGAGATTTCGAAGTCGTTCACCGTTTTCTCGGTTCATCCTCTCCTTCGTCTTCCTCTTTCGCCGACTCTCTTGCTCTTATTGCGACCAATGGAACATCTTTTCATCAGCTACAAGAGCAGAGTGATAGAAACATTTTGAAATCTGAAGACAGAGCCGCCTTTAGAGTTCGCAGGCCCGGGCCAACAGTCGATATTATTTAACACGTCTGATTGAAAACAGAAAACCTTATTTCTCTACTTCTTGCGGCACATAGCCTTGCCGAAAATTTATTCTAGAAAAATTGATACCTTCACAATTATACTTAATTCCGTACAATATTTCTCATTGCGTAGTTTGCCTCGCCCATTGGTATTCATATTTACCTACCTGTTCAAAATTGCATAGAAATCTACGCTGAGTTATACGTGTAAAAAAAATAGTCGGGGCACCGTTCGGACTTACTACGTCACTGCCCAAAGAAGATTATATACTTGCGTAGTGCATACGCAATGTATTCGCGGTTGACAGTAAACGACAGGTTGCTACTTTGACGTCACGTGGCGGGCTTCGATGGAGGGGGAGATTGAATTTCTCTACAGCTGTCAACAGTATGGTTCCTTGGACGTGTTCTGATGCACGGTGAAGCGATAAAGCTCGTAATTTCTGTGCAACATCTATTCAGTCGTACGAAAATACTTGCTCAATGAAAGTTTACAGTCGACACGTCCCTCAGCCACGCGTTGGCACTGCGAGCAACACTTCGTAACCTGAAAAATGTGTTGGCAAACACTCTGTACAGTCATTGTAGTATAACCTGCCCCCGAACACTAACAGCGTCGCGTAAATTTCGGCCAAGTCCCTCCGAACGCCTGCACAACAGCATCTTAGAAATGGCCAACAAGCAGGAGCGTCTTCGGTAAGTGAGAAACATCATCGTATCCTCTCTTTCTCCCGATACGTTCTCCCTTTTTACCCAATATTTTTTTATGTTTACAAACGAAATTCTCATCTTTGGCACCTTCCTTCTCGACCACGAATGATGAATTAAAATCCGAATGACACGCGCGACGCGCGCTCGCGTTCTGTGCTATTTTCGATCTTATTTATTATTCACGTTTTGCGATTTGTCGTGGATTATTTTTATGCTAAATATTTGCTGCGCGCTTTAGGATCTATTTCGTCACGTGGAACGTGGCGACCAAATATCCGGAGCAGAATCTACAGCAACTTCTGGATCTCACTCGTTCTAATCTGTCCCGAAGTTTGCCAGATTTATACTTCGTCGGGTATGTATCAGGCATAATCGCTTGCGAATTACGCGTAAAGCTGTGAAACTTATGCACTACGGTAGATTGCAGGAAGTCAAAGCTCAACCGCAGAATATGGTGTTGGACATATTCTTCGAGGATCCGTGGACTAAATCTTTTAGGTACGCATCCAAACTGTCGGGGCGACGAGTTTCATAATTTAGTCGTCGAACAGGATTTGCGATTCAGCATTTGTCTATAGCGGGATGGAGATTTCCATATGTATAATTGTTATAGGGATATATTGAAGCAGCACGACTACGTGAAAATACGTACACAGCGTTTACAGGGTCTTGTCTTAAATGCTTTTTGTCTGCGAAAACATATCACACACTTGAGATTAATCGAAGCTCAGTATACCAGGACAGGATTCGGTGGCATGTGGGTAAGAGAAAATCTTGGCTGCGCGGACCTCTTCATTTTTCTGATCGTTGTTCTTCTCAGGGTAACAAGGGTGCCGTCAGCATCAGACTAAACATATACGGCGTCAGTATGTGTATCGTAAATACCCATCTAACGCCTCACGACCATTTGCTGGCCGACAGAATTGTGGATTATAACACGATACTCACGAATCATAGCTTTAATAGCCCGGACACTTCGAAGATATTATATCACGAGTAAGTGTATTTCTCTGATGAATTACTTTAACCCGTGTATTAATCCCAATAACAACTTTCCATGTAGTTATATATTCTGGATCGGTGATCTAAATTTTCGACTAAACGGAGAGGATCTAACTGCTACAGATATCGATATGTTAGTTAAGAAAAATCAACTAAAATGCCTGCTGGACAGAGATCAGTTAAAAATGGTAATGGAGAACGGTGACGCTTTCGCTGAATTGATCGAGAATGCTATTACATTCCCCCCTACTTACAAATATGAATTTGCTTCGCAAGAATTTGATCTCAAGTAAGATAAGTTTAACATCTTTAGAATGCTTCTTTAATATCATTCTTCTTAACTGAAAGTTTTTTGCATAGGCGCAGGCCTTCGTGGACCGATAGAATTCTGTACAAAGTGAACGCAGATGTTTACGATGACGTTAAACTTAGTGCCGTTCAACGTAACTATAAAAGTCATTCCAGTTACATACAATCGGATCATAAACCTGTTACGGGAGAGTTTGATGTTATTGTAAGGCACATTGCGTGGAATATAAAAGAGTTTTTATTGAAATGATCGCTCGTTCAACGAACTCGATGGTTAAATTTTTAGGTCAGACCCGAAGTAGATGATCACGGCGTGGAGTTTCAGCCAGTCACTGCATGGTTCATCGACGAAGAGAATTTTATATCGTATAGATTGTTGGGGAACGCCAGACCTGCTAGTGGCGACTGGGTAGGACTCTTCCCTAACGAGTTTTCTAGTTTAGACGAATATATCGTCTACGAATATGTAGGCAGAGGTAAGATTCTATTTCGAGAAAAATGTGTGTTCGTCGTGGATACGTGATAATTACCTAGTTTGGCAAGTTTATGACAAAAATTGTATGTTAGGTAAGTCGTCGTCGGTTCCTTTTGAACCTCACGCGATTACCGAACGAATATACTTCAACGATACGGCCCTTCGTTCGCCCGGAATGTATCGGCTGGTTTACGTTGCTCAACGTGGGAATCTGGTTGGTATATTAGGCGTTAGTCCACCATTTCCAGGACATCACAGACCTATCTGATAAATTTCATTTTTATCTACCCTATGCGATCGCGATAAACGATTAGCGTGTTACTGATAAGTCGCTACACTTGCAATATGTGTGTGTTTACAGTTATCAAATTCACGTGCGCATTGGATGTTTTTATGGAGTCAATATGAATCATTTCGAGCTTTCAACTCTTCGAGGTCCAATCTTGTCAGTGTGACGCTTTTGCTTTGAATTTTTTAATAGCGTCTACTGCGTGCTTTCAATGTTTAAACCATCGCTGTTCAACTTGCCTTTCGGGAGGCAAACGCGGTCTCCACTATGCCTCGGCTCGGAGCAGCTTCTTTTCGCACTCACATCTAGACGAGAATAAAATGAGCCGAGACGTAGTCAAAGCCTGACTTAAGCCTGTATGGTCGTTTCTTCAGCGTCGCGCGGTTTCCTTGACTACGAAGCTACGATGCGCGAAAGAACGGGTTGACAGGGAAGCTGGCGCGTGAGGGGCTCCTGCGCTGGACAGCGCTGCTTTAAACTATGAAGGAGGTCAGATATATTGGTCGGTCAGTGCGAGTGAGGAGTAATTCCCAGTACGCCGCCTGCCTGCCTCGGTGCTCCGATTCTTAAAGCTCTCTTTCGCGCCGTGAACGCGTGTGAAGCCGGGAATCCACCTAGAACCTAAGTTATGCTATGCGTTGCTCAGCTTCCAGGTGGATTCCCGGCTTTAAAGCTCACTGGCGAGGGCCAATTTCTCCTCGATCGCCGTTCGCGAAACAACTTCAGACCGGCAAATATATCTGACCGCCAGCATAGTTGATCATAGTAAAGTCAATCGCACACAGGAAGACCACAAAGGGTTTAAATGCGATGCAACTCTGCGGCATAATGCAATACCAAAATTCGGAAAGTAAATATAAGTCTCCTCGGAATTATGACTGTAAAGCCAAAAATCAGATCATATATTACTGTATTTTTAAGTAAGTACCAGCTGACTTTTAATAGTTGAAATACTAATGATTGCACCTTATATGTATAGTTTTTAACAATTTTTTTATATTTATTTATTGTGACGAATACGCGAACGAAGAACCTTTCCCTACACAGAAATATAGAGGACGCATTATTTACTTAAAGATACAGTAATATTTCATGATACATAGTACACGTAGGTGTAAAATTCACGATGGTTAATACTAGACCAGATTCCTGATTAATGCTTGAAAGTTACTTTTGGTACCTGGCTTTTCCTGTTGGGTTATTGCCCAAAGGCACTAGTGCTTAATTATATTATGCTTTGGAGCTTACAAGAGTGCAAACATATTTTTACTCAGCTGGCGTATAAATGCACTCGTAGATAATAATCGACGTTTAGTTTCGAGAAACCTTTCGATTGGTTTGGCAAATCGTTGCGACGGTTTGGTTGTACAAACCCGCGCTATTTTATTTTTATAGAACGATAGCAACGCAAGAAAACGAACAAATATACACTGTGGTATAAAAGGGATGCAAATAAAGAATAATATTTTTTACATGTTAGACCGATTATTTTAACCCACGCCAAGAAACCAAGAGAAGGCTACGCGTCGTTATTTCGTGGGAAGTGGACGGTAAAGGAGAGAAGAGCGTACAAAACATTTATACGAAAACTTTTATTCGATAAATTACGTTTAGATAAATAACTTAAGAACTTTACAATAAATAGCACATCTTTCACTCTCGCGCTACAATTACGAAACACGGAACATAACATTTCCGTCTGTAACTTTTAAATAATTTAGTGATCATGTAAATGAATAACACGGAGTTATTGTAATATATAGCTGCCATACACATATCACTATACAAAAAAAAAAACGAATGAACTTAAAATGATTAAGTTACTCGAAATGTTATGTTTAGTAAATGCTTGGAAGAAAAATAACACTTGCCACGGGGAAAATATTCGCTAAACAGTGCGATTCCCATTTTGTAATACTTGCTGTACTCCAGACAATTGTGACATTAGTATTTTACACGGGCCATTATGCGAATCGAATGTGAATGACGAATGAAATTAGTAATACTACAGTGTTCCTAACTAACTAACGTATTATGCATTGGGTAAGACCGCGTATCCGGAAATTATCGAAAGCGCTTTGGTGTTATTGTGCAGGATTCGAAGTGTGCAATATGTTAAGCTTAAGGTCACAATAGAACCTATCCGGTTTCTCGCTGTTATGCAATCGGTATACAAATATCACAACTTGCACGAACCATTGTAAAACGAGTTGCAGACGTTTTTATATAACCGGACGTTCCCGAGAAGCGTGCTATTTCTGCCCGAAAACACGAACGCGCCTCCGCAACCTGGCGTGAATTTATTTTAAACGCAACTTCGAGTCCGATGGTCCAGTACTCCATGACCATTTGCGAAAGAACGTTTATATCTAGTTTCTCGAATTCTTTCGTACACGAGATTTGGAGTCTATTATGCGAGTACCATCGCGATGACTTGTATATGTACATAAATGCAAAGGCACGCGATACTATCACAGTCGAAATTCATGAAATTGTAATTTTCATTGTTCTTGAATGTTTAATTATAATTTTCTAAATGACTTATGCGAGTTACGTGGGATTCTTCAGTACTGTGTGTGATGCCATATATTTAATTTATTTCGAAACTGTCTCGACTCTTTTGAATTAAAATATTTCATGATATTTCTCAGAAAGCGCGACAGACGCTTGTCAGCCTAGGGGCGCCAAATCTTCAAATCCGCCCTGCTTGCAAGCAACTAATTAGAGGTAAATTACCGCCGACCTATGTGCTTCTTCGTAACTCAAGCAAGACTAGGTAGTCGTTAAGTGTTCCCCCACGTACTTGAGTAATTTACGGAACGAGCTTCCACTTGCAAGAACTATTTTCACCGCTCGTAAAATTTCTTCAAAACTCCAAATAGATGATTTAAAATCATCTCCACTAGGCTACTAGGTACCCGTGATTGTGCTCACAAACGATAGCGACCGGTATCGCGTATTTTCCACAACGAACTATAAATATCTACATAATGCTTAGCCTTTCGTTTCATTGGCGTGCGAAAGATTTCATCAACGAGTCGCTTGTACAGCTTACGTGACCGATCGATGAAGACTTGCTCGAAGGAAATTCGTAAAAAGTCTTAAAATTTCATCAACCCGACTTATCTTGACGCCACATGAAAAGGTCACGCTGGAATCGCGCGTGTGGTCGAAGGAACTTTTGTAAGCGTCTTGAGGCAGTATGGAGGTTTACGGCAATCCTCTCGTGTGCGCTGCGGGCTACGAAAGGATCGACGGTGTTTTCACATGATGATCGTTTGCCTAGGTGTCGAGTCACCGTTCATCATTGGAAGCAGATACAGCTCCATGCTTTGAGTTTCCGGCTCAATCACGTCGACACCGCGAAGCTGTTGTATCCTGTACCAAACCAGGTCCCTTTGCGGCCTTCGCACGACGAACAGACCGAACACAATCACGCCCTGAAGAGCGTTGATCAGATCGAACGTGGACCAGTCGAACGTGTTTCTGCCGACGAACCAGGATATCAGTTCTATTGTCCAGTTGAGGGCCGCCAAGAAGAAGATGATCAAACAGACGAACGCTGTCCTCGTCAGGTGTCGAACACATCTACTGTCGCGGCGATCCGATTCTTGGTTCCTCGCGAGACGCCTCACGTCGAGATCCTTTTGGTAACCGGTCAGTTTGACGAATGTCAAGACGAACAGGACCACGTTTCCAAGGAGAAGCAAGCCGACTGGCACGTAGAAGTATGGCATCGCCTTGTCGTCCGCTGAAAGTTCAAGGATAGGATTTATTATGATTAATTATATTAAGAGTAACTATTTTTTTTATGCTATTTTTTGTATTAAAAGCAATAAATACACTAATGACACTACTTTGTGTGGTTATTTATTTTCCTCGATAGTTTTAACTAGTTTATTATTGCGAGAATATTTTTTGAGACGAAAGAAAGTAGATTTTGGTATTCTTTGCGTTTAGAAGGAAGTTAAAATCTATTTTAATCCGTCAGCTTTTTACTTGCCTTTGAACCAACCTGGTCCGAAGTGAATTTAGAAGAATAGAAAATTCTGGAGGAAATGTACGGAAACAAATTTGGAAACCTAACAAGGAGACGAGCTGGGAAACGTGAGGAATGTTACTTCGCTGATTTTATGTCCGCGGAGTAGGGTGAAAAG
The DNA here is from genome assembly GCA_960531205.1 of Andrena bicolor. Lineage (NCBI taxonomy): Eukaryota > Metazoa > Arthropoda > Insecta > Hymenoptera > Andrenidae > Andrena > Andrena bicolor. The sequence goes on along the minus strand of OY482667.1, from coordinate 37,646,585 downwards.
TACTTCGGAGCAAATAGATTCGAAGATAAAAATGAGAAACTGACGTTTAAAGAGTTCCACTTGACTTACATTGGAAGCAACAACTTTTATTGCCGAAGTTCGGTTTCACATAAGTCGCCGGTATCGTCGGGCTGAGATCCATGATCATCGAGACGAGGATAAGTATCACCGAGGGACCCCAGCACCATAAAGAGTACCAAAAGAATAACGTTTTTGGCTTCATCCTCTTGTACGTTTCGCGATCCACGTGGCTGCGCACCAGCGACCACATCTCGATGCACATAGCATTTAGCCAGAAGAAGCACGCCACGAAGGAGAACTGGATAACGAACGCTGAAAAAGTCAATTGTCTTGTAAAATCGGTCCCAAATGAGTTCTCCGGTTGTCTTTCTTCGAAAGGAGTTGCTCGTTTCGTCGTATCGCTTTACAATTTTTTATAAACCACGTGGGTAAGTACATGGTACGGGAACCAATTTTGAATCATAGGCCATTTTCGATCTCATAATTAGTAACCATTCCAAAATCCAGCCTCGTTTGATTTAAAAAAAATCATTTAAAGAAAAAGAATGTGACTTAATTTCGTTACTCACCTATACTAGTGCAACTCTGATCCGACAAATGCGAACTCGCTACTTGTACGATTGCCAAGGTGGTGAAAGCCAACGCTAAGCATCCACAGTAACGGCACAGTGCTCTTCCATGCACGTCCCTTAATTTCGGAGTGATGGAGTACGCCAAGATAGTGAGGATTAAAAATGGCACGGATATCAAGAGGCCGCAGGCGTAAAGTGTGACTCGAGCGTCCGCGGTCTGTATTATGAATTCTGGAAAGACCGTTGTTAACTTTTAAAATACCGCCAATACCCAATTAAAAAAAAATCAGCAAATAGCTAAAGTGTTAATAAGCATGTGCAGAAAACGCAAATGTTGTAGCATTATTCGATACTAGATCATCCGCTAAGCCGCGAGTCTAGTCTTCGCTATTGGGAAACCAAGAATTTCAATACGCCAACTAGTGACAGAAAATTAAACTACTGTGAGTAGGCCGAAATCCGTCGAAATCCATACAATTATCAGTGTTTAAATTTTTTTGAACACTAAATTTTTACTTCTTCGATTAATAAATACTTATTCGGAATGTTTGATGGGATCCGGGCCTACTTTCAATAGTTTGCCAACTTGCCACCACAGCGCTGAAATCTAAGCCACGCCTCCACTTGGTTTCCCAATAGTAATCCTCAGAAAAATCGCGGTGTGCAGTGGGACTCCTTCCACTTCTCTATCTCCTCTTCGCGCACGCGCACTAGAGGTAGCACTATCGTTCGGTGTACATATTTCTATCACGATATACGCGCTTACCTGTGGGAAAGCATCCAAAGGTCGCAAGACCCACTTCTGGAATTATTTCCATGCAGTAATTTACGCCAGGTTGCATCATACGGGGATTGTGGTGCGGCGCGAACACAGATCCGTTTAATAATAAATAATTTTCGTCGGACTCGCTTTCATTTCGATCCATAATATACCTGGAAGAAGCGTTTCACTATATACCATAAATACAAGATCACTTCGCGTTATATTCACGTAGAATATTCTTCGTAAGAATGACACGAAATTGTTGTAAATGATGTCTATTGGTCAGTGATAGTTGATCTGTGATCATTAATTCTTGTGAGTTTATTATTGGCCACGATTTGTTAATTAACCATTCGTGGTCACACCTTCTTATAATCAGGAATTGATGACGTGGGGTTCGCTGCACCCCAGCGTCATTTTTTAGTTACCGGTTTCGTATTCTTGAATCTTTTAACTTTTCAGTGATAATTGTACATTCGTAATACTCAAACAATCGTGCTCTAATAGTATTTTTCTAGAACTGTAAATTTTGATATGTTGAAATTTGTATTTGAAAAAATAGTTGTAGATAAAAGCGATTTGTTTTTGGCTAAAAATTTAAAATTCGCCCAATTTTTGAATTTTATTATTAAGCTCTAAAAATTTACAGAAAATATTGGCGGAGACACAAGGACACGAAGGATTAAGACAGTCCCATTCGATTTTTAATTAAATAGAAATAATAATAATTTATAGTTCTGCTGTGATCCTAATCCTGTTCACGATAACAAGGTGTTTATACTTACGTGCTACAAATTTCGAGCGTACGCAGTGCCGATTAAAATCAAGGAAGAGATGTCGGTAGATTTAACGCAAATAAAATATAAGTATATAAAGTGTGTTTGAGTGGCGCTCGTAAAATTGACTACCAATCACGTTTCAGGGTTAAATAAAAGGAAATACAGACGATGAATGATATTAACCGTGTAAATACATTGTGGCGCCTGATTACGTCGCAGATTCTTCGTGTATCGCATATTCATTAACTCGAAAGAATACATACCTTCCGTACTTGCAAGGATCTCCGACTATCACAACAAACGTGGACCATTGATCACCGGGTACGCTGCAGCCGCTGCTGTTGAACTCACTGAACAGCGGCGAGAAAATTTCTTCCACCGGAATATCCGGAGCCGCACACCTCGATGGCCCTGTATCATTTTTCACGAGAATTTCCCCCATCGCACAACACTTTCCCACCACTGGTAAATCCTTGTATTCCTCTGGTATCGCCGTCCTGTTCTCCTGTAAAACAACGATCGAGAGTCTTTTTTACATGCGAACTTTATTGTAACTCGAACGACTTGCATTTTAAAGGACTTTCGAAAGAGACGTGTGAAATTAATTTGTGAAAATTCTATGAAAGTTTGATAAATCTTAAACGACGTGGCGAAGAAGTGAATCTTAAGAGAAATCTCGTCAAGCAAGCTATATTTAAAGTTGCTCGGAGTATATGCAATTATAATTATTGTATTATTATCAAAGGAATTCATAAATTTCTCATCCGTGACGTGGGGCCAGCAAAATGAGTACACAAGGAAGAAAGGCAGCGAGATCGCATTTGCATGTTATTTGTTGCGCATACTTATTCAAAGTCCTATAATTTAATTTAATAATTCTATGTATCTACACATCTCTGAATTAATTTCCGCGGATTATTTTTCGGTTTTTGGAGCGTTAGTGAAAGAAAAGATAAATTGTTATCGTAGCCAATGGCAGTGGCGGATTTAAGGAAAAATATCTCAGGTGGGAAATATTCCGAGGGGCCCATTTTTGACGGAAAATTAGGAGCTAGTTTACTAAAAACGGGCGAAGTGTAGTAGTGTAAAAAAAGTATAGTGTTTAGATAAAATCATAATTTTTTTTAAGATGGAGCCCAAGCGGCATCTGCTCAATGTCCGCCCGTTAAATCCACAACTGGTCGATGGATTTGGTTTACAATAGTTTAATAAATATTACGGTTTAATAGAGAATAAAGGATGCTAATTAAAGCTTTAAAATATTAGCTATATTTAATTTGCTTCACGACGACTCTCGTTTTTCTATAATATCTGCCAATGTTACACATTTACTCAGAAGACTCTCTTCGCAGTAAATTAGCAGAAAAATTTGATAATTATCAGTCTGAATAATTGAATGTCGTTAGAGTTAAAGCACACAGTAAATGCATAGATGGAAGTAGGAAGGTTTGCATGGAACAGTGGTGATTAATCAATCGGGCGAATGCAAATATGTAGAAGTCTTCCTTCTTATCTCATTTCATGCTATTTGCATAATTCTTTATAGTCTGAACATTGAATAACGCCTTTGAACTGAAACGTAAGGTGGAAGCCGGAATAGTTTCGAAGATAGGCGTACATGAACGGAGAAAACTCCAAAAATAATAACGTAAACATACAAGTATCTATATTTATCGCTTGGGGATCGATTTATCTGCCTTTTTCAACTCGCTTTAGCGATCAATGTCGTAATTTTATCTTCCTTTTTGTATACCGATCTTTCAAAACCTGATGAATACGCAGACTGGCTTTCTCCATAGAAATCTTATGAAACCGACATAAACTTCTGTATAAAGATGCTCTTAGTTTATGATATCTCTTTCTTTATTTTTATGTAATATCTTGCGGCGTCGAAGAGCAATTTTATTTCACGACCACCGATTATTTTCAAGATTATCTGAACAGCTTTCTGTGTTTCATAAGTGGATTGTAATTTTTCGATCGCATAACAGCGTAAAAGAGAAATATAACAGACTCTTTAACGAAACCATTAAAAAGTAATTAACTTATTACTATAAATTTTAGGGTCAGCTCTCTTTTAACATTAATTAAGCGATCAATTAATTAATTCCCAAGATATTTCACGTGGTTAACATTTCTCTTCCCTTTAAATCCATTTAAAAGTATAAAAAATCATCTAATAAAATATACCGCAGTATACTTCATTATTATCTATCGAAATCTGACAGGAAGAAAAAGTCAGAAAGCGCCAGAATAGTGGCTGCTTTAATTTCATATCTGCAAGTGTGATGGAAGCGTGTGGAATGCCAAAGGTGAATATTTGGAACCTTGAATTATGCTAAGATAACTTTAAATATCATTATAAATGAGTTTATTGAATACGATTTTTTGTTACTTATGGAAGTACGTCATGGGACGGTGGAACAAGGATGCAGCAGTCCGGTTAAAGAACACGAAACTACCTTGAGGAAATATTCCTTCAACACAAAATAAAGGTTTTCCCGTTCGTAAAGATACCTTGTGCAACGAAACATCAAAATCCCAATGATTCGACAACATTCCTCATGAAACACCGATCTCACCAACTTTATCAACATTAATTATCGTGTAGGTATTTGTCGTCGATCAAATTCTACAATGTAAGATAAAAAATCAATTCATATCTTCCAGCAATATTTCTGCTCCGATCGCGATCAATAAATTTGAGATAATAAAAACAATCACAGACACGCGAAATTTTGCTTTTGATTTCTTTCATAGTGCCTTTAATTATGATTCAAGGCGAACTTAAAATCATATTGTTCGATACTCATAACTTCTTGGGAGAATTTCGAAAAAAAATTTATCTGCTAAATACTAATCGTTTAGCATCCTCGTACTTACCAAAGGAATCGAGTGTATAATTGCCGCTTGATGGTCGGCGCGGGCGATGCCGATCGCCAGGTGGCAGAAAAGAATGTGCAGCAACATGAAAAGTCTTTTAGAATTCCCAGACATCTTTCCTCGTTGCTTCTTTATACGATCTGCAAACGCTGCCGTAAAGATTTATATCTCGTTCACCGACCGTCCGTACAGCAGACCCTCAGCTCTCTGAATCTCCTTCGAAGTATCGCCTTTTTGACTGCGAGCGGCTCGTATCGAGTTTACGTGTCGAAAGCCACAGAGGAGTAAAAACTTTGGTGCCTTCGACTTTCCAGCGACATCCTCTGTTCTCTAAATATCCGTGAATTTTCAACGGTGTTCCGTTGATCTCGGTGCAATTGAGATATTTTATCACCTCGGTTCGAGCAAACTTTGTTTCCCTTCAGGCTTATGCTTGAGATTTCCTGGTCTCCTAGAATTTACGTGGCTGGCGCTGGTTTCCGGGACGCGTATATCGCCTCCTGGTTCTCTCAACGAATCGAAGCGATCGGATGAAGAAGACACCGCGTTGTTTCTTGGTGAGGATCCAAAGTATTAATAGAGCTATCTCCTTGAAACTTCCGAGCTCTATCAGCTCACAACCTCCTCGCTGATTGTTTCCTTGCTATCGATTACAGATCGATCGACCAGCGAGATAATAGCAATCTGTTAGACCAGCGCGAACGCCGATAACGAAAGACGCTCTTTCGCTCCTTCCCACCGCGTTCCCGCTTCGATGCTCCAACGCGAAACCGCAGAATGCCTTCCGCCAGCGCCGGAATCGGATGGAAAATCCTGCCCCTCCGTCCCTCTATTTATTTCCCGAGCAGATCAGCGAATCGACGAATTGCGGCCTTCTCGATCCGAAACCTGCAACATCGAACAATCGTGTTGCGCAATCAAGATACATGATAATATGTACATCGATGGTTATCAAGCGAGCATTGAAAATCCGCGGAACGACTCGATCTTTCAGTCTTTCCCGTTAGCTTCTCTTCTATTTCCACGTAAATCGTGTTCACCGAACGCACGATTCTACGGTGGAGCACGCGGCGCACAGAGGGGCAAAGTGACGAAGTTTGTGTGAAAATCAAAGAACTTTTGATAGAAATCAGATAGAGCGATGATTTTTTTTTAAATTAAAGCTGAAAGATTGCAGAATAAGGGAAAATTAAAGAAATTATGGTACGAACGTTTGTTAACTTTGAAAATCTGTGATAAACTTGAAATATTACAGCAAAATTGTGATTTATCCAATACCATGTACGGTTAGATTTTTTTTTTTGACATGTTGTATATCATTTCCTGCAGATTTTGTCACGCTGATTTCAAATCCGTTCGCAAAATTTGGCTACTACCTGAGGATTTTGGAAAAAATCGATTTCAAGTTTAATACAGATTTTCAAAGTTAAAAAACGTTCGTACCATAATTTCTTTAATTTTCCCTTATTCTGCAATCTTTCAGCTTTAATTTAAAAAAAAAATCATCGCTCTATCTCATTTCTATCAAAAGTTCTTTGATTTTCACACAAACTTCGTCACTTTGCCCCACTGTGCGGCGTTTCTAGTTGGACGAATAAATTGTTACAGGCACCGAGCGCCTCGAGGATCGGTTGGCGGAATCGTTGGTATCGAAACGCAAGGACCGATGCCAGAATTTGCGGAAGGTATTTAACGAGACCCAGGAGTGACAGCGAATGGTCGTTGACCTAGAATTCCCGCTATTTCGACGACGAAACCTTACCGATCTTCGATCGCGTCTCGAGCCGAGCATCGTTCCTTGGGCTTTTCATTCGCGAAACGTGACGGGCCGCTGCGAGGAAACCTTCCTCCCATCGACGCGGCACGAACTTTCGATTATAGATTGCTCACTGGTCACATTTCATTTTTATCTCCTCTCGCGACAGTTCGTGAAACCGATTGTCGGGTAATGGAAGTAATTTCCTCGGCTCCGGCGACGTAGGAATTATCCGCGAGTTCTATCACTGCCGGAACTGAGATCACCACGCCGGTTCGGATTTATTATCACAGATACTAACGCTTAATCCGAAGAATTCCCCGGCCACCAATTCCAGAGATAAGGCGGGGCTTTTCGCGAGCTAAGTCGATCGCGAAATCTGCAAGGCTTCAGCGGGTTGGCTTGTTCACCAGCTGATGTTTCGATCACTGGAAGTAGTCGGACGCACTGGCTAGTGTAACGAATTCACGTGGCTCACCGATCGACGTCTCGGAACACACTGATCGTACTCTTCGAGGCACGAATGCCTTTATCTGTCAGTGCACGGCGGATCGTGTGATGCGTACATCATCGCTGGGATTCAATAGGCAGGCGTCGTAATTACACCGTTTCCGTCGAATTTCCTTCGATCGCACTCCAAACGAAAGATAATATTACAAAGGGGATAGAGAGATACCTATGTACGAAAAATAAAAATCGTTGACGATAGCTGGCGATTTAGTACCTAGTGAATTTACATTTTTTATTAAAATAAGTAGAATAAGTTATTAAAATGAGAAACTAATTAATTAAAGACTTCTTTTAATTTCTTGCTTCATCTATAAACAATTTTTGCGGCACGTGGGATCAATCGCGGTGCAAATATAATTTTATAATAGTTTTTATATTATCTACTTTCAATTTTACCTTTCAAAAATGAAGTTCAGAGAAATTGGGGTTGAATTCCTGATGCTTTGATAATTTTAATTATTAATTACGAGAAGTGAATTGGAAGTACAACCTATTTAATATGTGTTATATAATATTAAAGAAAAATGAAAGACTCAAACCGAAATGTAAAAAGTTGTTTATTAAGTATCGAATAGTGTAATCATATGTCGAGTGCTTTCTTAACAAATGTTTTATTTAAATTTTAAAGGGACGGCGTATAAATATAAATGTATACCTGTTTTCATTCAAGATTATTCATAGTTAACATGCATTCTTCCACATTTCTTCACATCGCGATAACATTCCAGCTCGAAGGCCGTAATGAATGTCCCTGTTAGAAGGCTTCGAATGTCACCAATGAATTTAAGTAGCTTTCCGCAATTTCATCTTTCATTTTAAACTGACGAGAGACTCTTACAATGCAGAGGATAGCCGCCTTTTTCAGCTGATTACCCTCGTCTTGAATGAAACACGTTCGAAGAATTTCATTTTAAGTATAATATTAGATAGAATAACTACAAGAACCTTGGCACAAGTCGAATAGTTGCTGCCAACGTTTTCTTCTAATGAAATTATATGAATCACGTGTGTGAAAAATAGTCCCGCTTATACAGTCAACAGATCGATTATTTTCAAATTCGACAAACCGTGGAAGCATAAAATTTTAACTGCCGAGAGAGATAATTGCTGAATGTTCCGCTATAAATTTCCACTCGTTCGCCAGAATAATAAGATTACTACCGTAATTTTCCACAGAAATTGCGCGATGACGTGCCAGTTTTTCAGCACGTACCCGTTCCTCTGAATGTCAAGTACCTGTACACAGTGCTTTCACTTCAGCAGAAAATTGAATGATAATTTGCTATTTTCAAGAAGCGCGATTACTTCTACTACGCTGTGACGCGTGTAAGTTTCTAGTTTTAAATTTTCTGTCGATAAAAAATTATACCGCGTCACTACACAGTATTCTCGACGAAAGTGGATCACTCTGTAAAGAAGTCAACGATCGTGCCTTCAACTTCCTTCAATTCGTCATACGAACACGTGTGTCGTTATGCAGAACTGCAATTTTTTTACTAAACAGATCCGAGAACGAATAGATAACAAGAAATTAAATTAGTTTCGTTGAAGACCGTAATTTAATCTGTTTTAAAAATCTACTGTACGTTAGGTACTATTCTTTACATGCATGATTCACGTGAATTTTACAAGAAAATTTTGGCAGCAAACGTTCGAGTTACGCCAAGTTTTATGCAGTTATTGTATCCGATATTATATTTCAAGCACAATTCGTTGCGGATGCTTCATTGAAAATTCAGTGGAACAGAAAAAGCTAATTTTGTCTTAACTGAATGTTAAACTAAATTTAAGGATACGCATTTTATTCAATAAGGTAAAGAAAGATTGATTTAGTCATTTTATTATAGTGTGGAATAACAATAAAGATTCAACATAATTAAAACAAATCTTATTTAATGCATATAATTTATATTTTAATTAATCGAAGTTGGCTTTTCTGAAATGTATTTTTTTTTTTTCGTAAAAATAATATTTAAAATTTTTCGAAATAATTAAAATGATTGTACGCTGAAACATCGCGATAACGCTGTATGGGGCGCGCCTGAGACGAACGCCTTCAGGGAGTGTAGGTATGTATCTGTGAAATTGAGCGAGTTTGCGGAATTGGTCCGCTTCCCTGCCTACCTTCATTAAAAATACCTTCGACTGATATCGGAAGTGTGACGTAAAATCGGAGAAATTTCTCTATTATCGCTGGTGATATGACGTAGGCGTGATGTATAGCCGCAAATACAGCAACCCGTCACGAAGTAGCTCGAATCTTGAACTTTGTTACAAATACAGTTCTGCGAATTGTAAGTCTCGCACTGGGTTGCTTCTGCGAATTCCTTGGCCCGTCGATCGACGAGCCGACTATAGGTATGTACGTATTTTATTCGGTGATTTGCACGATATTTCCAGCTCGCAGAAGCCCCCCAGTGCACCTGGAAATGCAAATAAAGGCTCGAATCCGAGCGCTGCTTCGAAGCTTCCAAACCTGTTATTCCTAACTCGTTGACGCACCCATCGGGCGAAGTTTATCAAATTTTAGAGCTAATTTTACTCGATTAATTTACAACGAAATCTGATTGACCTTGCATTTTAGAATTTCTGACTGGTGAATTTAACGCTGGACTAGCATTGAATTTAATCCAGAAATTACTTTAAAGTAATCAAAACTTTTGATTCGGAAATTTTTGTCGACGATCAACTGTCGACTCGTTAAAATTTCTAACGGTTCGGATGATTCGCCTTACTTCGTAATAATTTTCACATTTAAATTCACTATCATTCTCCGGCGTTTATAAAAGCAACAAAAATTCATTTTCCTTCCGTCGCTGGCGGAACTCGTGTAACTGAACGGAGTTAATTTAGCATTGCCGAAATAATTGCTTTTAGATGTCTGACGTTTACGAAGCTAATTGCAATTCGTGTACGAAGAGTCTAGATTAAGTATGAAACGCGATCGGAGGTGAGATATTTAAAGTTTACGTTATTTGAAGACATTAATCACCGAAGATAAATTTAGAGAGTATCGCAAGCACAGGATTATTATCTTCCGGTTCATCGTTGAAGCAGCCATGGAGTTTACAAAACTGGAGAGTATATTTCCTAAAGAAATAAAATTTTCAAAATAATCGTAATACTATTATGATACTGTTAGCGTCTTTAATAACAATAATATTCGTTACGGATAAATATTAAGGGGTCATTCGACTTTGACCGGCGGAAAAGCGAAGCTATTTTTAAAGATTTTTTTCTCAGCAAATACTACATATCGACGTGCGTTACGAAAAGTAGCATGTTTCATTTGTCTTACGAAGACTAGCACTCTGCTCGTTCCGAGCACGAAGAACAGAATGTTTCGATTTTGTTCTCGAAAAGCAGTATGTTCATTCATCGCCACGAAGAATAACATGTTATGCTCTTTCGCGACGAAAGGTAGCACGTTTCGGTACTTTGCTGCGAAAAATAGTACGGTTTGCCTTTAGACGCGAAGACTATCACGTTTCATAGATTTCCTAGGATTCTACTGCAAAAATTAAAAGAAAAAAGATTTTTTAAAGAAGCACGGATATTTTCAAGTTTTATCAATTTACTAAGTACTGCTGTACGTACGAGCATCATCTTCGCTATTAGCCATTCTAAACTAGTCACTTTCTTTCACACTAAACGACCAAGAAACGATAATACAGACAACTGGCAGTCAAAGAAGGTCAACGTCGACTATGAACTGTTTTGAAGCTGAAATATTCTACTCTTCGGAAAACAAATGAAACGTGCTACTTTTCGCTGCAACGTTGGAAATATACTACTGCTCGTGGCGAAATGTGAATCGTGCTTGCTCCTCGTGGTATATTCGAAACACGTTTGTTATCGGCAGAAATATTGAAACGTGCTTCTTCTCGTGATAGATTGAAATGTGCTACTCTTTGGAAGACAAATGAAATGTGCTACTTTTCGTAACGCACGTCGATATAATGGAAATTTTTTTTGGTATTTATTAAGCTATTGAAAACAAGAATTGTTTTAATTAACATTTTTTGTTGAAAAATAACATACATTAAGATTTATGACGTTATAGCTTTTAGAATTTAGCCACATAGTTGCAAGTGTATCCGTTATTTACTGCAAAAGGAAACGAGTTCCTTAGGTTAGAATACTTGTTGGACAGAAAGATGTTGGATATTAATGAAATATGCCGTAGCCTTTTTCGTAGCATCTTTATTCTGAAGCAGCTTCAGAAAGTACGTAGAACCTTTAGAAGAGTTACGCTGACATAAAAGCAAAACCACCATATATGTTTCCATTGGAATATAATTAAAAGATTTGCTGAATGAGAGGATTCCTCAGAAACGGACGTTGGGACGAAAAACACGCGCGATGTAGAAACGTGATCGGTCGAGCACCTTTCGACTTTGATAGTTATCGTTGGGCCGTCGCGGACGATGGACGTGGTCGCGTTATACAATTAAATTCCAAAGTAATTCATGAACTGGTCGTGCGCGATGCTGCGCCGTGAAAACAATTTCTGACGTCAATGCAGGCGTCCAGGAAAATGGTGAATATTTCGCTGTAGCGATAAAACAGAGCCCGCTCGAAATGCCGCGTGTTTTGACAGAACTATAAATGAAAAACAGAATGAAACAAGTGAAATGTTCCGTTTCTTCCTTCGTTTCTGTCGGCTACTTATTTAACCAGGAAACATTCGAACGATTCCGCGAGATTCGATATCGAAAGTGCCTTTCGCGTGGGCCACGCGTGAGCACTTGACACTGAAAGTAGGTATTCGAGGTTAGAACAGATAAGTACGCGAGGCGCCGAAATTCTTTTGTCGAGCGCGTGTAAGTATCACAACGAAATTCATTCGCGATCCAAATAAGGACTGATCTTTCTACTTTATCGTATTTCGATATTTGCTCGATGCGATGCACGTGAAGTGAAATATGTATGTACATATTTCGATATGCAACGAAGAGCAACGAAGAGGACGCTTGACATTTCTTACATTTCTTAATGCTCGGGTACGCAAGCGCGCACGCGCTCGTTTGTCGGGGGCGCGGCAACCGAAATGAACGCGTCGAGAGGTCTAGCTTCCGCGAAGTCGAGTGAAACTGCAGATTTAGCGATTGACGTAACCAACGTCTTCATACCCTCATGAGAGGCGAACGGGATGAATAACTCGGATTAGAGAAAACCCAGTGACGTCTTGGAGTTTGTGGGCGTTACAACCGAGAAGGGGATTTCACGGGACCATTTGTAGCGACCAGGAAATAGTAGTCACAGGCCGGATCAGTGTGAGTATTTGTCTGTGTGTTTGTATTGGGAATTGTAGGCTGCAAATGACGGAATTAGATCAAACTTGGATAAAGCGTTTACATTATCTTTCGAATAGCTTTTAATGACTCAGTTTCTTTCCCACTGTCTCTTACTATTAATGGCATTCAAATGCTGACTGTAAATCTTGATTTAAGAGCTTGTTATGAAATATTTAGTCTATTAAAGCAATTATAATTAATTATAACTATGTACAATTGTAAGGGGTGGATTTGTGAATAGGTTAAGTAGGCCGGGAAATTTTTGGCAGTTGCATATTGTAGGCAGCAGCCAATTGTAGAGAGTTACAAATTTTGAGGGGGGGGGGCAAATTTTGAGGCTGCAAATTTGAGGAGCGGAACATTCTGGGGAAGGGAAGGGGGGAAATTTTTGGGAGCTGCAAATTTTCCGGGGCGACTATTTTCTGTAGCGACAATTTTGAGGGGCGGTAAATTTTCAAGGACCGCAAATTTTGGGGAGAATCGAAGAATTTCGCGAATCGTTTGAAATCTCTGCAATATCGACAGTCGGTACATGGTTTTCTTTCAGCATGTTGATAACATAGGAAGCGACACTTAAATGATCAGAAAAAATTTTAAATCGCCGAATATCCGTCTCGCAAACATTATTTCTATGCAAAATGAAACTATTTCCAACATTTCAGCCAATTCGGAGCATGGAGGTTTTCGGAAGTACAGCCGGGAGTTCTAATCCCAGTGCGGGGTTTCACTTTTTTTAAATTATTCTCTAATTTCGTTTTCTGACTTCTCAGTAAAATGAGAACTTGAAATTTATTAATTTGCAAAGCACCTTTTTTCGTTAATAACGCAATTCGTGTTACCGAAAACTGTTGCAGCTGGCTGAAGTACAATGTTAGTCTTCCAACGTTCTACGTACACATAAATCGAAATAAACACATAATTGTAATCATGACTATAATTATAATTGTATACGAAAAACTGTAAATATTAAAGATATAGTTACTCGATCAGGACGGATTAAATATATAAATAACAGACGCATGTACGTGTCATCTATTCATCTATAATTACTGCATGGTTATAAAATATTTAGCAAATAAGAACGTACTATAAACCCATTAATACAGTACTAGCGGCGACTGGGCTTTGCGAGGGTGCGCTAGCTTGTCGCACGCTCATTTCCCAAGTGTCCAACAATTGCGATACAGAGAAACGGCGAGGAAGCTTTGTTATACGCGCGTTCAACGCTTTTTGAACAGCACAGAGGAATGTCGTGGCATATTCGTGGGGTGCCATGACACAGCGTGGAGGTGTTAACGGATAATCCGCGGGAACCGTGACCGATACAGGCGGAACGCACGGAAGATGACGATCATCCAGCCAGCATATCAACTGAATACACTTTGACCCATTTTGTTGTGCTGGATCAAGACTGACCTGTACATACATATAAAAATGTAATTACACTTTTGTACTTTAGATAAAATCAGATAGCTTGAAGGCAAATAAATTACCTTGAACCGTTGATCTAACCGAGCTATTTCTCCTTGTAATACGTCCGGTATGTCGCTAGAAGATTCTTCTATTTTTTGCTTCTTTAGTGGCGGTGGTAAACTCCTATTTGCATAGGTAAAGTTTTATTAATAACACCTTGTAATACAATTATTTGTAAACGAACATAAATATTACTTACTTTATTTCTGGACCAAATAATGCTTCCAAGCATGGACCAAAAGTACGCTGCAACGTGTGATTTACAACTGGACTTTGGAGGTGCGTGCTTACTGCTTCCAACAGTGGACTGAAGAAGTGATGTTCTTTCAGAGTAGTTACAGGTGGTCCTACACTAGCGTCACTACGTTTGAAGTCCACTTTTTCGAGAACTGCCTCACACTTCAGCAGTGTTTCCATCGGCATACGTTTACTAGGATTTGATAAAATCTCCAGCAGTTTCTTCATTTTACTTAATTTCTCGACATCTGTGAAATAAAGAAATATGTAAATGGTAAAAATATGTATATGTGTGTGACTCAATGCCAGTGTCGAAATTACTTACTTCCATCGTTACCCATTTTTGCAATCATTCTCCGTAAAGGTTCGATGTATTTACTCAATTGTCTAACTTTATCTCTATACGCATGATCTTCCTGCTGTGGACTTGGGGTAGCTCCTACACCTCCAGGTGTGTTTAAAGAACTGCTAGGAGATGGTGCCATGCCTTATTTAACACGAATTCTTTGTTAGAATTTTCGTTCGCGATAATGAATTTGATGTTGGTAATTTTTATGTTACAAATAATTTCAACATACCCACAGATCGTTGTGGCACTGCCATTATAGCATGTTGTGGACTTGGCGATGGAACTAACGCAGGAGATGCTACCATCTGATTACTGCAAAGTAGAATTTTAACTATAATTTCAATTCTCGATACATGCCGAAATATATGAGAATGCATTAACATGTTTGCAACAAGTATTCTAAGATAATTACCTTGACGGTGCACCTAAGCCAGCTGGACTTGGAGCCGATGGTGACGGGCTCTGTCGTAAAAACTGATTCGCTGTAACGTTCCGAGCACCTGGGAATCCAGTGTTTATCATTTCACCTGGCTAAAATAGAATAAAACACTTGTTAGCGTCTCAAAACGCTGGTGTTGACGCATTAATCTTTCCATTTCGCGTGTACCTTTCTTTGCATATGACTTAATTGTTGCTGCATTTGAGCAGGACCTAATTGCCCCGGAGCAATTTGGCTCATCTGCTGTGGCATGCTGGTTGGAATTCCGCTTATAGATCCGCCAATTTGATTACCCATTTGATTAGACAATTGATTCTGCATTTGAGTCTGAAAGAGAACATGATTCCTTAGTTAGGTCTAAATTTAGTATGAGAAATTCGAAGTACAAACACTTTACCAAAATAAATACATACCTGCATGTTTTGCTGCATTTGTCCAGTGGTGATTTGTCCCATTTGATTGGGTACTACTTGATTCATTTGTTGAGGAATATTTGCCTGTCCCATTTGATTCATCTGTGTCAACATTGCATTATTCTGCATCGTCTGAATTGAACCCATATGACTCATCGGACCATTAGCTTGGGCAGGCATCATACCCATCCCTTGCATTTTATTTTGCATACTTTGCATGGTCATAGGTTGTCCAGGTCGTTGGTTTAAACTTTGTAATACTAAAAGATGAAATTATAATACAAAATAAATTATTCATTGTCGATAAACGTTTAGTTATTATCATTCTACAAAAATTTATAATTTAAGTTTCAATGTAATCGCAATAGAGTATTCGTGCAGGGTCAATTGTAATTCGAAGTACAACCCAGAAAGCAGTGAATCTTCACCTTAGCAAGTACCTGTTGAATAGACACGTCATAGAGTTCAACTTCACCAAATATTATTATTACTTTGACCATACCGCTGTCAACGTTTACGAATAAATTCTATTGCAAAAGAAGATCACCCTTTCCTGAATTGTACATCTCATCTTATACATACAAAAAGATACAATTACATTTTTCACAGAATATGTACATATATATATATATATATTTGCCAGTCTCAAGTAAATAATACTGGGAAAAACATAATCTAGAATTACATAAATGCATCATAAATAAAGGAAATATTTTCCCGCTGCCTAAATTCAAGTATAAAGTAGCAATAGTAAGCGTAATAAATGTATCACATTATCTCTAATCTCTTAATATATCTTGATAAGTTACAATATTAAGGTAATACAGTTTATTCGTCTGAACTCTCGTTTTCAATGGTAGTTCCTCCATTCAGAAATACCTGAAATGCTTCCATTAAAGGAAAATCAAAAAACCTTTGCAATTTCTCTTCCAGCGTATCTATGCACATTATCTTCGCTTCTTTCGATACTATTCTATAGCATATTAATTCATATTCAAGACTCTCAACTTCTATATTGTCATCCAATTTCAGCTCCACAGCAATAATATCTTCGGAGTTCATTTTTTCCAAGCCTTTCGGCCATCCCTTTTCTTTTAGAATTACTTTTACCTTGGTCAAAGGTTCGTTTACTTCAAATTCTATATCTTCATTGGTTTCTTTCACTTTATCGATAGCTTGGTATATAAATGTTAATTTGTGTACAAAAATCTCCAGTAAACTCTTGATCCTGCATACTTTTTTAAGGACCTGTGCTCCAATAGGATCGTAGGTACCCTTTTTCATCTTGATACAAAACTTAGGTAAATCTGGCAAACGGCTATGCCCTAAACTAAAGTACCATTTGCGCAATAATTTAACATATTCAAGCGTTATCTTGAATTTAATGCCTGGTATATTAGTTTCATTAACGTCCGGTTTGTAAATATAACATACACGATTATCTTGTAATGTGACTGCCATGCCACACTGCCCTTCGACGTCTTGCTCAAGATCTGCACGTTCACATAATTTTTGCTGCCATAGCTTATGGTATTCTTCTTCATGATTTCTATGATCAATGTACTGGTAAAATTTAGCTTGAGATGGTGATCGATGCAATCTGTTACGTGTATCAGAATTATCTGAATCGTAAGGAACATCGCTTTCTATGGAACTCTCGTAGCGCGAGTAATACATGTTATTAAATTTTGGCATCTTTTAAATTTTGTTATAAATCTTCAATCTTTGCAGTAATAATGATTAGGTTAAGTTTCTTTCCTCTATGAAATAAAAGTATCCATTAGAATTGTTAATTCACAATGTTGCACATAACAGATTCTTTAAATTTTATACCTTTGAGACACTCCTTTCCAAAAAATAAATTTCTGACCTACAGTATTATTCTACTATGTTGCTTAGTTTCTTAACGTGCATGTACACTTGTTTTGTATTGTTGACATTGAAGTGTTGGAAAAGTAGGAACATGTTATTGTTGTGAAATACTTGTTACACGCGGGCCCGGTGCTCTGTGGGCTTCTCCCACTCCCGTCCGCGTCGTTCGGAATACGCGCGACGCTAAAGTTACGTCTATGAAGCTACACATGACGTGTGTATTACTAACACACTACTGCTACTACTGCATATTCCTCGCGAATATTGTGTTGGGACGGAGCGGTTGGAAGGGGAAACAGGCGCGTGAGGGGCCCCACTAGATAGTACTCTGAGACACTGTATAAGATGCCATTAGAAATAATAATACATGAATGTTGTAATATATAAAATGATATATTCAATGTTATAATAAATGGGAGGTCCCGGTCTAGAGCCCAAAAAATAGGTGATCTTTAGGAATTAATTAAAGGAAAACTACTATATATAATTGAATGGGACTTTTTACATTGTATTAAGGATGTCTTAAATTATAAAAATATATTTTTTCTTTTATAATGAATCATTGCAGACGTCACTGAGGAGTCGTTAAAGTCAAGGCGTCAAAAAATGCATCCAAATCGGTGATACCTGTAAAAACCAGAAAAAATTACAAAAGGGACATTTTTTTTTTAGAAAATAACAACACTCGAAGGTTGAAATCACTTCTTCCCTATATTTTTCGTCCTTTCAATGCCTTTGAAAATTATAATTTTCAATTTTTTGTAATTTTTTCTGGTTTTCCCCCCTAGTTAGAAGTATATTCTTCAAAATAAAAAAGTTTCAGTCGAATTGGATAATGACTTTTATAGATTCAGGTCATATCATTCTACCAAATAAATGTGTATACAATCATATATATAAACAAAAATAAATTTTAAGGCACCATTCATTGCATGCACAAAGTGCAGCGAATTTCTTAAAGTGGTTTCTTTCCGCCTGACAGCTATATTGTTACTTATTGATATACAAGAATGTAATCGTTTCTTATAAAACATCCAGTGTTGTTGTCAATTCAGACTCACAATTTGTAGCCGTATTCGTAGGCGGCTGTTGAATTATTCCTTGAGGATTAGGTCCTGGTCCATTCATACCCATCATCTGATTGTTGCCAGTTCCCTGACGCGCCAATGTTTGTAACGCACCGATCGGATCCGGCATTCCTTGATTTCCAGAGCCGGGCGTGCCTGGATTAGCGCCCCCTGCACCTTTTTTATTATCTAAGAATAAGGAATACATTACAAGTAATTAATAGTTCCAGTTCTATCCACGCATAACTAAACATATATTACTTAGTTCTCTGACGTGCAAGATCAGCCTGGCTACAAAACCTAGATATTCTTCCTGCAACAAAAGATTAGAACCAGTTTTAGCAATAATAAGATCTCTCAATATAGAAAGTTAAAAAGTTAATTTAATGGTTCGTTAATAACTATACACCCATCAATATTTTTTTCCTCAAGAAATTAGATATATTATTATCTTCTAAGACATTAAGAGGAAGGATAAAAACGGATTATAACAAACCTTAGTTTTTGCTTTTTGGAAAACATGATTTTCCATGTCAATACTATTTTTTGTTGTGGGCATTCCGGACACCTGAACAGCTTCATCTCTGTGTAGAAGACACAAAAATTACTATATACCTTTGACTTTCATGTACAGACGATGTTTGCGTGAATCCTTATCATTATCTTTTTGCATTAACAGTATCATTATGCTAATGATAACCTTTCACCATCTACGCTTTATTAATACACATAATCTTACATTTTTGCAATTACACTTTGTCGAAAGCTCTGAGTTCTCCAAGAATTCTCGTCTGTTGCCATTTTTTAATGTTCAATAATGAAGCCAACAATAAAAATCAATTCGCAACTCTCCTTTATTGAAGTAACTAAATGACTAAACACGTATGCAGTAAACTACAACTAAAAGCAACTGAACTTGAAGCAGCTGTAATGAGCTATAAGTTGTTCTTTCTTTACGGCACGGTTTACGATATATATAGATATATTTAAATGTAAATATTGTCTCCGTAATCACGTTTCTATGATAACGATACTAGTTTCATTGTGTTTCATTGTTTTATGGCGGTAGATATCGTATAATGCGATATAGGCTATAATTCTATATTCCGAAAATAGTGCGCAAAAAGTTACGAAATAAAAGTCAGCAACGTTAAAAGTATTTAACTAATTAATTTGATATGATTGAAATAATATAAGATGTTTTGCGAAATTAGTGTCTTAGATATTCGGCTTAAGTCAAAAGGGCAGAATTTGAGCCTTACCTAACGTTACATAAAATATGGAGGATCGTTCATGAGAATGCCTTATTCCTTTCTAACCTTAAAACAGATGTATGATTTTCTGTATAACCTCTAAATTTAAAAATGGCAGAGTTAATGTTAAAAGAGGACGAATTATTACAGAAACATAAAAAGGAACGAAAAGATCTGCAAGGTAATTGAATCAAGTATTTTTAAACTTCAGTTCTTTTTTCTTTTCATTTACATCGTTCTTAATATATCCCTATATTAAAGGAATAAAAATTTTTATGGCATTATCTTATAAAATATGTTTGCTCGATTCTTATATTTTAATTTGTAGCGCAAATACAAATTTTGAAGAAGTCGATTTGTAAGGGTGACAAGAAGAAGAAGAAGGAAATTACAGAGGAAATCAGCCATCTAGAAGAAGCCTTAGAAAAAAAGCAGGAGGAGGAGTCGAACAGATGGAAAGTTGCGCATCTTAACATTAATAATACCGAGAATGAGAATGCGGCGGACAATAGCAACGAAGAGGCAAAGGATGAGAAACAGTGCGAGCAACCGATGCACAGAGTTTCGAAAGCGCAGAAGAGAAGGGATAAAAAAGCAAGTGCGGAGAGGGAGCGCAATCAAAAGATAATAGAACAGGAAGCGTTGAATGTTTTTGGGAAGAGGAACGTAGAGATACAAACCATAAAAAAGATCCTACAAAAACGTGGTCTAATGATTTATGAAATTCCAAGTGACGGCCATTGGTAAGGTGCTTGTCCATAAAACGTTCGTTCAATCTTTATATGTTTATATTAATTTTATAATTTTTACAGCCTGTATAACGCAATCGCGCACCAGCTGAAAGTCATTCGAGAGACTCCGTTGACTCTTCACGAGCTTAGAACAAAGACTGCTGTGTACTTAAAAGAAAATATGAATGAATTTTTACCATTCATTTCCAATCCAGACTCTGATGCTATTCTTTCCCCCGAACAGTATGAGAAATATTGCGACGACGTGGCGGATACAAGCGCTTGGGGCGGTGCTATCGAGGTGAGCAAACATTAAATTCTGCATGTTAGAAAGCTCGTAACAATCGTACTTATAAAATCACTTTCGCCTACAACAGCTACAGGTTCTGTCCCATGTACTGAAATGTCCGATAGAAGTTATTCAAGCATCGGGGGCTCCGTATGTTGTTGGAAGCGACTATAATAATGATAAAAAGATGATAGTGACCTATCATCGTCATATGTACGAGTTGGGTGCTCATTACAATTCTGTTACAAACTATGTCGCAGAGGAGGAAAGTTGATAAAACTGGATATTACGCTTCGTTAATATCCATCAGAGAGAAATTCAGCATGTAATTTCTTAAGACTTTTTACTAACATAAAATGTACCAACTATTCAAAGAGCTGCCAGAATTTGAGTGTCCAGGAAACATATCAATGACACTTTAAATTAATACTTGAAAGTTTCTCTGGTAACATTGACTAATTGCATATTTAAGAAAGAAGTCAGTAATTTCTATCGATAGCAAGTTAGACCGAGTATATCAATGTAGTATAAATCGATGAGTCTTCCTTTGTTTTTTTAAACGATTATTGCACACCGCAAAAATTGTTATTTATTTACAATCAAAATATTTGACAATATAAAGAAGCTGCCAGCGAATTGCAAGTACACATTATTATTCAGTGCTTGCTTGTTCCAAAGTTCTAATGTATATATTAATTTATTTCCAATAATGGTTTACGTTTTTTACAATGAAATTTTTATTTTAAATACAAATGAGGTATTTAAAGAGAATTTGTTACAGAAGATATATTAAGATTGTATGTATGCGCGAATATACTCTACCACTTATCTGATGTGTTCTTAGTAAATTTATACCATTTTGATGGTAAGCGATGTACACGAAATGAAAATGGTAAAATGTTAAGGCTGATTATTAGTTTCTGGAAGTGAAATTTATTTACTTTTCAAACTCATATCCAACAGTTTCCACACCGATATATAAGTTAAGATCGCGGTATCAGATATTGTTTCATTTATCCGCGCTCGTTGCATTACTATCGTTTGGTGTTTTATCGTCATTAGTTTCTCTGTTTTTATTCGGGTCATCTGGTTTCATTTGCGGGAACAATAGCACTTCCTAGAAACATACACATTCAACGGCACGCCCTTTATTTTAATATAAAAATAGTTACCTTGATGTTATTCGAATCTGTGAGAAACATAGTGACTCGATCGATACCCAGCCCCCAGCCAGCAGTTGGTGGTAAACCATACTCCAACGAAGTACAGAAGTTCTCGTCGACTAACTGTGCCTCGTCATCTCCAGCTGCTTTATCTTTAGCTTGCTGCTCGAATCTGCCCACACGTCGAACAAACTGATTTTATTTAAGAAGACAAATCGCGATGAACGTAAACTTTCTATTGAAATCAACTACCTCTCTCTTTGTACTATAGGATCGTTCAACTCCGTGTAGGCATTACAAACTTCTTTAGTCATAACAAATAATTCGAATCGTTCCGTAAGACCTGCCTCTGAACGATGCCATTTCGCTAGTGGAGACATAATTTGTGGGTGATCCAAGATGAACGTAGGATTGATGCAGGCTTCTTCTATGAACTCTCCAACGAGCTGTTAAACATACACTTACGTACATATTTGGCGAATATATATTATGTAATAACTTCTGACGTTAAAGCTTAGATGTAATCTTACCTTATCGAGCAGTCTAGCTGCTGTTTTTGGTGGAGGACACTCGACTTCGTGCGCAGCGCAAAGTTCGCTAAGCATTTGAATCGCTTCCGGCGTGTTCAATTTATTCGCCGGAGGTAATTTGACCTTTAAAATTTCTTCTAGCGCTTTCATCATTGAGATGCGTTTGAAAGGTGGTGTAAAATCAATTTCTACTTCCTTTCCCTCTGGCCCATCTGGATGGTACTTTATCTTATAACTACCGTGTATAGTTTTCACCATGCCAGATATCATATCCTCCGTAATAGACATCAAATCGTTATAGTCGGCGTAAGCCATATAGAATTCGCAAGTAGTAAATTCTGGATTATGCGTTAAATCTATCCCCTCGTTCCTGAATTGCCTTCCAATCTCGTATACTCTATCCAACCCGCCGACAACCAGCATCTAAAATCAGAAGCAGTGACGCTTTATTACGATTTCTATGCGCGACAGTTAGTAACGATTATATAAAAGTATTTATTACTTTGAGATACAATTCTGGAGCAATACGCATGTACAAGTCCATATTTAATTCATTGTGATGCGTAACAAAAGGTTTAGCTGTGGCACCACCAGCGATCATATTCATCATTGGTGTTTCAACTTCCAAAAACCCAAGTTCATCGAGAAACTTACGGACGTAGGCGATTATTTTTGCTCGCACGTGAAACGTTTTCCTTACTTTATCGTTTAATATCAGATCCAAGTAACGCTGGCGGAATCTTGTTTCCTAATTCATTAAAGTAATAAAATGGTTATCGCTCGTGAATCATGCGCGTCTGAGAATGAAAATCTTGTCGTTCTTTCGCACCTTATCTTTCAATCCAAAGTAAAGGGTTGGCAACATATGCAGACAGGGACTTAAAAGAGTAATACTGTGCGCCATGATAGAAAATTCCCCCTTCTTAGTTTTACCGGGATTCCCAACAATGCCGATAATATCGCCCCTTCTTATTTTAGAAATATCGGGGATAAACTTCTCTTCGTCGGCATAAAGCCTGGCATTGGCCATTACTTGGAGTTTGAGGCTTTCTCCTCTGAGGTCGTAGAAAATAAGCTTCACACCAGACTCCCTAATCGCGTACACACGACCAGCAATACTATGTACTTCGTTCTCTAATATTTCTCCGTCTTTCAAGATACTGCTGAACTTCTCGATAAAGTTCTCCAATGATATCGATACATGAAACTTATGCGGATATGGGTTGTCGTTCGTACTTTTAAGCTGGTTAACTGCTTCTGTCCTGAGCCTAACATATTCCTGGAGAGACAGCGGGATTGTAAAGAATAATCAACTTAAGAATAATGTTATATTAATATCGTAACATAAATATTCACATTCGGGCTAATCTCCTCTTCCTTAACATTTTTCTCTGAAGATTTGACTACTGGTTTAGCTGCCGCTTCAGCTAGCACCTTCGCTTCTTTCTCTTTTAATTTCTGTTCCGTCTTCAGACGTCGTTTTAATTCACTGGAATCATGATTGAAGCATGCGGTAGGTTTTATCTTTTACGTAAAGAAATATAATCCTTAAGTCGTACGCACTTCGTGTGAAAACGACGTACGGATATCTGATGCAATTTTACTGGCTTCGCGTTAAAAAATACCGGCGGTACCACGCCAACAAAAGTTTTGGTTATGTTGCGCAGCATATTTCGTTAAAATTATCGTCGCTATTATATCAATGATTTATGTACATTTATATACAATGAATGCATCTAATCGTAGATTTTTACAACGTATTACTAGCTAGTACATGGAGAAAAGTGTATCAACGTAAACAGCGGTCAACAAAACAACGTGGATGGCAGGACCATGACATCCGTTACTGATCTATGTAGGTTATGTTAGAACTATGGCCACAGATAAGAGATAATCTTCTCGTAGACATAAAAGAGCAAACTCAAAAATCTAATTTTCCTTCGCTACTATTACTTTACTCACTTTTTTGATAATTTTTCACTCGTAGTGTCGGCCATGTTGGTACAGTTCAGTGTAAAGGATTCTTTCCTGTCGGTTGGCAAACATGCAAAGTGCAGGTTAGTCTCTCGAATAAATCTGTGACAAACAGGTCGTAGTTCGTTCCCTCGCGCATTATTGTAATTTTTAATTAACTCGCTAGTTTAATCTTGCTTTTCTGTAAACATTCTCTTCCGTTATATATTTTGAGCCTCCTTGTTTCGATCGCGATGTTAAAAGAGTCTTGAAACGCGTATAAAAACGGTAATTCTTTCTGGATTCCATTTTAACTTTTGGCGGTACAATATTTCAAATCCGGCTCCATGGCAACTACATCTGTTGACTCCCGCTTTTATAATCAATCGGTTTCGGCGAAGTGTTTCGGGTTTGTCGAAGATATGGACGGTTGTTTCGGTTATCGTGAATTAAAGGCGTTGGAGGAATTAATTAGTGCATCGCAGGGTAATTCGGATCCGGAGGATGACTTACCACAAGCTGGAGCGCGGAAAATTGGTGAGTTATAGAATTTTTGAGACACAGCTATCTCTGTTTTCCCATTGCGTTCTTTTCGCCTTACACCGCCGTAACGGTTTATTACGTTTTTCTTTTTGGGAAGCAGGTAGCATTAAATATTTGAATTTTCAACTTTTCATTTAAGTGCAAATATAAAGTTTAAATATAAATATTGAGGAATGGTACGTTCCTTTCAATAACAATAAGCGTTCATTTTTTTTTTATTGCTGATGTATTGTTGCTAAACAGCTTGCTAGGGCGGCGTTCATATAAATGTTTAAGCTTAAGCAAATGCCTGAGCATTCGGCATCTTTTATTGTGCTACTAGGTTAGTAGAGGATGCCGCATGCTTAAGTATTTGCTTAAGAATAAGACACGTTTATGAATACCGCCCCTATTGAACATGCATACAGTAGCATCGATATTATCAGGACGACACGAACATCCATAAGGTGATAGGTCTTTCCTATACCTCGTCTGTGGCGACACGACGTCCATAAGACGATAGGTCTATCCTATACCTCGTTCGTGCTATCACCACAGACCCACAGGCGAGATCTGCACCTTATTTTCGATCGCAGGGTTTATGTTTCCGCTACTTATCGGCGGAGCACGTTCGTTCGTCCGCCACATCGTCCGCCGTTAGATAGCACGTGGTGTAATTTTAGTGACGGTGTACTTGACGGAAGTGGGATATTTTTAAGGACCTGGCGATATTGGCACTAAAAATGCAATATCTGGGGAGCATTTGGGCCCACACGCACCTCTGAAAGGCGAGGCTGGCGACATCTGGCATCCGTCTGAGATGGTAGCCGTGCAAAATTCTGAAGTCTACGATCCAAGGATAGTGCCGGAGTACGAGATGAAGTTTAAACAGGCGGTGACGGCGGAAGACGTCTTCTTAGGCGTTAGTGTTGCATAAACGCTTCCCGAGTCAGAACAAAATCAAATATGTAAACTGTGAAGCACATTTTTCCCGCTATGAATCATAATCTTTTAATAGATCACGTGTTATAGTTGCATGTGAATAGTAGGAATTGCCAAATAATATGGTCGGGGTAGCCACCCTCTAGTATCTTTTAATGGCCAGTTGATTCTGTTCAGACTACAGCTAATACGGACTCGAATTATTCACCATATTTTAAACGGCGCAATCGCTTATAAATTCAGACAGAATCATCCACCTTCGTTTGCACGAGAAGTAATCATTTTCTTATTTTTGTAAAATGGCTGTCATCATATTGCTTTCGAACGTTCCTGGCTCACGGTATTCCAATGAATAATGAATACTCTCTATGAAAGAGGCTTTAATAATGTATTAGCACGCGAGGAGTATGCACCAAATGCACGGAGCACCGTCCTCTTTTTGAATTCTAGCTCTGAATAACATTCATACGTGTGAACGGGGCTTTAGAAGCTCAGAGATCCTTCAATTCTGTTCTAATCCTTTCGCCGTATTCCTAGAAATTACACAGAGGATCTATTAATCATCAACTGTGCTCGTCAAACCAGATAGGTCACATTCTATCGCTTTGCACCACGAGAATTGCAATTTTCCACGCACCACTCGCTTCCTACCATCCTCCTCCAATACACAGCAGTCAGTGTTCGAAGCATTCTCCTCTAGACTCCACTTTTCACAGCTTTTATCCTAGTGGCACAAGCATCGATGCACGTATTCGGATTATCAAATCCAGAGATCCTGGGAACGAACACCTCAAAGTGCCACGTTAAATCATAACCTAAGAAATGGTTAGAATAATTACTGTCGATACTGCATCCCCCTCAGTTTCGCTTCGTAGTCTATGCGCAGGAGGTACATATAAAGTAAACCGTTTCGATTCTTGGCGAATTAGATGGGCTTGAAAACACCAGGCACCGCGTCCTGCGAGTGGCTGTCCATCTCTGTGAGGATGCCCCAGGAGTCGCGCGACAAAGTCGACCTCTCCGTGGAATCTGAGGCGATCGACGTGCGCAGCCCGAGGTGAGAGAAACGTGGTGTTCCCGCTGTGGAGCAGGATTTATCGGCGATTTCGCCAAGTTTCATTGCTTTGACTCGGGAATTGGGAGGGGGTGGGGGCTGGAATTTCTTTGACAATTTTACGAGGCTGTAAATCTGTCGGAGCGTAAAGCCAGTCACGATTTTCCAGATATCGGCTGCACCTCGCGACGCCGCATCCGGTCGATCCAAATACATCGTCCGCCAAGTGGCACAGCGACACGTCCACGTTGGAGATCACGCTCAAGCTTGTACGCGAGCTGGACGAGATTAACTTTTAAGCAACAATCGGGAGACGGTGTTCCCCATTCTGTACATTCCTCGAAGGGTTAAATACATTTGTGCTTCTATGAAACGTGCAGCGAGATTTTTCTTACGAGTAATATCTACTTTATGTGTTAGATTGGGGATGGTTATTGTCGTTTTGGAATTACATTTTGGTAATATCTTGTATATATACCAAACCTGACGTAATTTGAACTATAATTAACGATAGTGGGCTTAAAATTAATTTGCAGGATTGAAAGCCCGTTTCGTTAAAAGTAGTCCGATTTAAATTATTTTTCGTCCGTTTAATCGGGAGAATGCAAGGAATCCATTGGTGTCACTTTCATATTGATACGATGAAAAATAAAGAAATTCACTTTCCGTATAATTGATGACACATCGCCGAGCAACTCCGGGGGTCAGTTTAGACGGGCGAACGATACAATGTCGCTCGGCTCGGGCCTCGCGCGGGATCGATCAAAGGCTGTCGCGAGTCTCGAGGCTCGCCAAGGTTAGTCGAGGGTCAGTCGACTAAAATACGATTGAATACGAGAACACTGTTTATTCAATCGTGATTGAATCCTCATGATTGAAGGTAGTTCAATCATGGCCGACGATTGTTCGTTAGAATCGAATCTTTTTCATATAAGATATCAGTATTTAATGAAATTTAATTATTTGCACGTTTAGCCGATTCCTTATTCTCCCCACGAAAGTTTCCTTGCCCTGAACGTGGAGAAAAGAAAGATTCACGAATGTTTTCACAGTTGGACCCGCGTTGCCCTCCTCTCGTCATTGCAGAATTATTCAGATCGATCATGAAAAGATGATACCTCTTCGTCGCGTTGCCTCGAAGATGGCACCGATCAAAAGGGGGAGAAAAATCACGGTAACGAATAATGCGGACTGTTCAAATACTTGAAAAATGTACTCCCTTTCGGCATACACTCCACTAAATTACTCGATTCTTGGCTGGGTCGAGTCGATTGCCAATCGTTCTCGACCGAAAGGCAGGGAAAAAGGGGGCTGGATGCCGAATATCCTTGAGCGCGGTTTCACGCTCGTTCAGCTCGACCGTTTCTCGGTTACTCGGTAGGGTTCGTGTAGACCGTGTTTCGAGATTTCCAGCATCGATACGCTTGTTATCGGGGAAATACGGCATCGGTAATTTGTTTAAGGACCACGGGGGAAAAAGTTACTGGCTATGATTCGATGGTATCAGCGAGAGGGTGGCGCGCTGCCGTCGGCGAATTATTCACTGTGTCGTGTGTTCTTGTTTTAAGACGCGATCAATTTTCCTTTTTATCGTCGAATTCAAATCTGGATATTACAATACGCGAATATTTTCGCGGGTATTTTTCTTTATTCTAATATGTATTTAGTATAAAACGTGAAAATCACGTGTGTCTTCAAACGTGGATAGTTGTATAGACGAATCGACGAAGAGTCGAAGTTACTTTTCAACTCCTATAGTAATTGCACTTCTTAAACTTCGGATCTCTCTTTTAATTCAGCGATATCCATTAACGGGTTCCGTTTAAATGGGAGCAAAAGTATTTAAATAGCGAACAAACTTCGCCTTTAAATTTGAAAAGTAGTATTTGCTTCGAGTAAATTATAGCAACTGATTTCACGGTGATCTAAACGATCGATTAAACTTCATACCGAATGCAGTCCGAGGCAGCAGGAGAACCATATTTTATATTAAAATCTATGCTGGAATTACTTTGATTTCAATTTATATCGTTAGAGGCGGCCGCACCTCAAACGATCAATTTATTATTCTGACGCGAAGCTAGTAGATCGGATACAGAGCGTTTCACGGAAATTCGCGCAGTTGCGAGCAGAATTTACAGAAACGATTTCGCGGGCAGACTTACGAGGGGACGGTTGATTATTTTTCTTCGTCGGCTGTTATGAATTTTGCCGTCACGGGTCGTTTAGCGTGCTGTTAAGGCACATTTCGCATACCCCGCGAAGCAAATTTCTCACGAAAATACTTCAGACCTCGGAGCCTCCCCCTTTTTCGCCTGTTATTCGTATCTCCTTCCTACCATAATTAAGACAGTCCCATTATTTCTAAATTATTTCCAAAGTCTCCGCTCTAATATTACTTAGTGGCTTTAATGAACTATCGCGCGCTCGAACATTTCATTGGATTTATTAAAGGACGGAGAGAGGAGAAAATTAACTGAAAGGAACCGGGAGTCGCGGAGCGCTCTCCGTTTGAAAATGCAACGCGCCAGATTGCGTTTGGCATTCATTTATTCTAAAAAATTCTATGTTTACGTAATGCTGGCTCGCCCATTGGGCGGCTCTGTCCCCTGTTGCTGGTAACCTTGAAAGGCCCGCGTTTCCTTCGCGAAATCCACGGGCACGAGTGTTTTTAACGAACGCGATATTCGCAGAAGTTGCCCGTTTCGGTGGATCCGGCGGACTCGTGGAACCAGTAGCAGCTGTTCCGGGAAGAACGAATGTAAAAGTTTCGATAGTTGTTACGCGGCGATCGGGGGGTCCGTCTGCAAAGTTTCGCGAGCCGTTTTTCACGGTGTCTCTCGTTTATTAATTAAAACGGCCAATCAAGGGGAATGGGATCTCGATCGGGGCGTCGTGAGTCGCTCGGATTACATTAGGTGATTAAATCTTTTTATTACTATGCACACTGATTGCTGGGCTTGCTTGAAGGAAACGCTTCAAAATGGCGCGTACAGTTCTGTCTCCATTTGAGGAATAAATTTCGGTGAAATAGGTATTGATTGTAATTAGATTATGCTAAAGGAGGACCGATGGAGTATTGCTGTCTGAATGAAATAATAATTATTTCTACGTTTCCGTTTCTTTAATCCTATTGTGTTTCGTGGGTCTTTTAATTATGAAAAAAATATAGGAAGTTTTTGTTAATATGTTTGTGTTTCTTTGAGGAGTAAATATATGGCGGGGTTTTAATGCCAGGTAATAAATACATGATTGCTTGTTAGTTACTTATGTTTCACTTGCGTGATTCGGTAAAATAAAGTGGCGTTTTATTACGATCTCGCGTTGTTCCTGTTTATTATATTCAACACAAGTGATTCCACCAAGGAAATGAGATTTCTCCTCCCTCTCCCATATTATATTTAAAGTTAGATGTATTTCTTCGTACGCAACGCCAGTTTCTCCCTTTCAATTCGTCTCTGGAAACAGGGACTTTTATTTCGCCCGCTTTTTTCTTTCCACGCGTTATAACGCCAGGTGACGGAGAACGGATTACGTTCGTTGCATGCACAAAAAAAAAATAACAATTTTATGCATTCTCTAGCGGTGAAGGACAGGTCAGAACAGTGTGGCCTGTGTTTTACACGCTGTCATAGGAGAGGCATTTTATACGGGGGACTTCCGGCGACTTTCAAAACCAACTGAATGGAAATTTCACATCTAGCTCAAGGAGACTGCACGAGTTGTTTACATCGGAGAATAGATAAAAAAAGATCGATGAACGTGATAAAAACACGTGTAGGGCACAGACGAAACTTCCTATTAGGTAGTTGCAATATCGAAAACTATGGGGATTAAAAATAAATCAACACACATTCAAATTCTATCGGTCCTTTAGTCATTTTTTTAACTACTTAAAAATGGTAAATTTGTTACCAAATTTAAAACCAGTCATTTCGACTGGTCGTGGTAGTTTTAGTCTTCCAGTTTTGAGGCACCTATTCCAACAGAAAAATACAATTTTTATTTATTTAAAAGCGATTATTGATAAACGAGAAAAGCGAAAAATGATCGCATTCGTCTTCCCCTATTTCTCGACTCGTCGACATCTTTCCGTTCCTTTTCTCGCTCGCAGCTTGGCCATAGAGATCCGATTCTATCAGCCTGATTACGCGCTCAGCCCCCATTCAGCCGCGATAATTACTGTTTTAGCGTGGCGCCGCTCGGAACAGTGAATCAGATCGGCGAAAGATAAATCAGCGTCGGGCAGCGATCAATTCGCGACGAGATTCCGTGCATTTCGATAAATTGTCGGACAGCCGCGCGGGATATGGTGAGATTGCTTCGACGCATTTCCCGCTGCAAGCTTGATGCCTCCTCCGAGCCGCGAATCGATAAATTAACCGGCCAGATAATGCACAGGGACAGACGTGAACGGCGATGCGGCGTTGTTCGTCAACTGCATTCGTTGTTCCTGGCCAGTAATTCATCCGCGTTAATTTCCCGTCGACTTCACCGTGACTAATGCCGCCGTTGCGCAACTGTATTTATTCCTCGCCGTTTAATTTAGAGATTGCACGTCGATTCCTTAACGCCGCTCGATCACGAGTGCTCCAATGAAATCGGCTGTCGCGGGATTAATCATTTACGCTGCCGCTGCTTCGCTGGATGGCAGCGATCTTATTTCAACCTTGCAGCAGTCTGGCGAGGATGCTTCATTGTTCTAGGCTTGAGATTTGAACGTGTGGAGGTGGGTGTTTTAGTTGAGTTTGATTAGTATCGATGTATGTCGGACGCTTGTAGGTGTTTCAGGCAGCAACTGTAATTATTGATTAATTTTAACGCTATTTAATTCATTCATTATTGAGAATTAAACTTCAGAGTAGTGCAAACTGATTGCATGTATTAATCGAGTATTTTGTTGATGGCTCGCAAAAGGGTTCTTTTTTATTCTGAGTTCTTGTTTGAATTTGGAGGATTCGGAGGGTTAAAATGTATGTGTGGGGTTGAAAGTGAGCTGGGAATCGGGATCAGTAATTTGGGTCACTGTAATTCTGTAGTAGATGTGACTTTAATTTGACCCAATTCTAAATGAATGTTTCTTGATTTCGGAATCTACTTTGATTTTTGAAGTCGGCAGCTACATGGACCTGATAAAGAGTGTCCACCGTGTAAGTTAATCTTGATAGAATTTCAAATGCAATTAAAATTTTTCGATTTAAATGAAAATTACAGTTTAGTTATGCAAAGTCACTGCTTATCTTATTCATAGCGTTGAAAAATATTTAAAGCAACATTTCCATAATAATCCAGTCCTTCATGGTTTCTGGATGTCACAATAAATCTTTCAAGTTACTTTTCCGGAGAACACGTGTAAAAAATACGTGTCACGGTAAATTGGAGCAAAAATTTGATTCGAAATAAATATGTTCCTTTTCGTCCAAGTTGATTTAAGTAGGCTTAGATGGTGGTGAATTGTTGAAATTTTTCACGCTCTCGCGTTATCGTCGGCTGCGTTTAACGCCATCTAATAATTCCCTATTATTTCACACTCGAACCGACTAATTTCCCACCTAATATCTGTGCCACAACATTTGCCACTTTGTGCACTCGATCGCGCATAAAGATAAACTCCCCAGCAGCCGCGAAATGACTTGACCGCGATTAATGTTGCTCTAATTTCTGTTTCACGTTCGCGCGACATGCGACTTGCAAATCTCATGAAACAGAGTATGCACTCCCTGCGCGTAAAAAAAGTAGGCCAGCAACGTTGTGATTGTTAAACTTTTCACAATCCCATGATATCATGGGCCATATCTATCTCTTGATGGAAAGATCAAACGAAAGGTGAGCTATCGTTGACTCGCTCAACATGAAATCTGACAAATGATTCGTCGTTTATTCGACTAACGGACGGTTGTTTCAAAGTCTTCCTCCTGTAAAGTCTAAACTTCGGCTGAAAGATCTTAAAAAAATCATTCCATCGGTTCCACTTCTCTTCAAGTCTTTCACGCTTGCAACACACACGTGGCGCAGCCTTGAATTCAAATATTTCATCTGTTGGTCCTGGCCGCGGGACGTTCGATCGTCCATCGCTGCTGTTATGCTAAAAGTCGAACGAAAATATGGTCGCGCGAACGACGCGAAATTGAAACGCAATGAAGTCACGCGTCAATTTCGTTGTATTAACCGTCCCACTTCTCTGTCGTCGTTTATTTAGATTTATAGAAGCGCAATGCCTCGGTGAACTCTTCAACTGGATGCACTCATCTGCGAGAGTCATTGTGAAATGGGAACGAGACGAAGACAGTCGCAATATACTTACAGCCACTCGCGAGTTTTTTTTTTGTGAACAACAATTACACATTCGTTGGTCGAAATGATGCGTGCAGCTTTGGTTTTCTTCTCGCACGTTGAGAATATTTTACAATATCAGTCAGGTTACCTTCTAAAGTTTTGCATAGGGTAATTCCGGGTGAGATGGCTCGATCACGCTCCTTTTGCAAATATTATTATTATTATCATTTATTCACGGGTGAATCCCTTTAGTAAAGTACATGTAAACATATGAACATATGTAGGAGACAAAAAAAACAAAACAGGACAATAAGTAAATAAATAAATAAAGAGCATTATGGACAAGGGTGAGAATGCAGAGTTAGCATAACCGATCTCTTAAATTCAGCCGGTGTGTCGCAAAAGAAATCCACAGAGTTACATATGTTATTGGCATGTCCACAAATACGATCAATACAGCCAAATTTTCCATACAATGTACGATGCGGTTCGAGATAGAATAATGTACGCTGTCTTAATACCCTGGTAGGTGCATAAAATTTGATCTGCTCGAGATTTTTGTCCTTTATAAAACCACTAAATTTACGGTGTGCTGATTTTTTTAAAAACTGGGCCATCTCTCCCCGACTTACCCTAACTGTTATCCCAGCTTCTGTTCCGAAAGTCTCCGAACCCTATGGAATCCTCTGTTCCAGCTGACAGTCTCAATCGATTGAACTTGAAGCAACTGGACCATAGTTAGATGTAAGGACTATTTCTTAAACCTTCCCATATATCTTCGCTTCTGCTCCAGAGGACCCGAAAACCCCCTGAAATCCTCACTTCAGCTGATGAAGCTTCTCGCATCCACCGAGCTTCTCGAAAGCAACGAGAACACCCTCGTTCACTCGTCGTTACGCGACAAGGCGGGTTTTATTTCGGCAGCTGCTTTGGTGCAGGTTCGAGGAACGTTCAGGGAAGGTGGCCTGCTTGCTTTTGCGCTCCCGGCGAGCATTAATTCATGAAAAACCTAGGTCGGGGACGCGTGGGAAACAAAAGAACACGCGCCTCATTAAAATTTTCTCTCTTCTCGGCCGAGACACGGGAATTTCATGCCCGTCGTTCGCGGCTGAACAAATGTCAGCCCGCCTGCAATTTTCTTTCGTTATTATTTCATGTACGCGCCAGTTAGATAATACAGGGCCGCCGGTTTCGAACGGAGCGGTATCCTTGTTCGCTAGGCGACGACGAAACGGGCACTCGTGCCCCCCGTGATGTGTAATGGTATTTGGTTTTACATCTGCGGCCGGCCGACAAGATTTCTCCCATTCAACCACGCGTCTCCTCCGTTATTTACAACAGCGACGAGGCAACTGTGCTGGGAGAAATATTGTCCGCGGATGGATTGCACACGTTTTATCGTCATGATCGATAGCGGCGCATCCATCGGTGGTTCGCGAGCGAAGGATTTCTGCGGGGACAGCGAGAAATTCAGTAAACTGTCGCAAATATTTGTACACGCGATTGTCCTTATTCCCGGGGTAGGCGGGGAGGGAATGGGGGGGGGAGGGGGGAGGAGGAGGGGCATTAATTTCGTACGAAATCGCAGCGCAAACTTGTAGAAATTCAGTTTTCAGTTGGGTATGTGTTGCTGCGGCTGGTTTATATGCGCATCGCAATTTCCATACCGCGGCTATTAATATACGTATTAATTCACGCTTCCGGTCTTTTCAAATATTGTTAGTCTCGCGAATATTGAAATCTGCTCTCGTTCCCGGAGATAGCAATGGTTATCATTAAGTTTATTTCCTGGCTGGCTGTCGCGAGATTACTTTCATCTGTTTTGTCCGCTGTAAAAATACAGATTTGGTAGCTTCGATGTTGGGAATATATTTTGTTGGTTGGCGTGGTCTTCGAAGGGATGTTTGAGGGTGGAAAAAAATTGTTGCCCCCAGAGAGATTTGAACTCTCGACCCCTGGTTTACAAGACCAGTGCTCTAACCCCTGAGCTATGGAGGCTCACAAATTTTCTCCTCCGAAAAGCTATAGAAGAATGTAGTACATATTCCCTCTATAATCGGTTTGATATAAACCGTCCGATAATTCGTTCAGTATTTCTACATGCTACAGAAAAAGGTGTACGCTCGTGTAGGTACTCGTTTCATCCGATTATGCATTTTTCAACTCGAGTATCTTTAAAATATCTATATTCAGCTCACATTTATTAATATTCCACGCGAATAAAGAATATTCTCATTTTAAATAGAAATATATGGTTTGCCAGCTTTTGAAGATAAAACAATTTTAGTAAAGGTCGGAGTGTATTATTGCGCCACGAGGGAATAAATTTCACTGCTGACTAATAAACCAAACAGCTCACGTGTTTTAATAGACACAATATTTTAAATAGCTGTCCGCTTTATTTATCCATATTTATTCGTAATCGTCATTTCCGATGTCGTCTAATATTTCCTCGTAATCGTAACATTTTTTATCCCCCGGTATATTTCCGTCGCTTCGAATTTTCAATGTTTTTTGTACACTTTTATATTATTACTGTTCCCCCGAATTATCGATTAGAATGATAAGCGAGGCACGGCTTGGTGTTGGAGCGTGTTTTAGATTTAATTAAGCGTCAGCTGTTATGGCTGGATGATGAATATTTATGGTGTCACGAGCGTCGAACATTTGAACGTTAATTTCGTTGGAGAAACGTAGAGACAATTTGTAACAATTAAATCGTAAGTGGATGGATAGGGATCGTGCCTGGCGAATTGTATGAGCATAGATCGTGCCGGCGATTACCTAATTACATTATTACATGGTAATTACGGCACTCGGTGATAATAATGTTATCTAAGCAAATTCCAGCGACGCGGTCGATCTATTATGCATACACTATGCGTCATCCTCCATTCACTCTCCTCTCGCTCGCGGTGGATTTTTTGATATTTCGATTCCTCGGCAGAAAGGAAGTCAATTACGACAGCCCCGCCCCGTCGCAACCTTCGGGACATGAAAAACACTGGAAGGTAATCTTCATACTCCCCTGACAAATATTTAACCAACGCTGGAGTTCCGCGATTCGCTCGACTCGATGGAAAATTCATTTTTCGCTAACACTCCAATCGAATCTAATTCCAAATGCGAATCTGGCACAGCAGTATTATTTTATCTACACATTTTATCTTCAATTTGTATTCACTTCTTCGATATTTCTTACCCTTTCTATAATTCCCACTCACATTTCTCAATCTCCCCTTAGTCTCGCATCAATTTAAAATCACCCCTTTAGCAGCTCAATAACGTCGTCGAGCTTCAGCAATCACTCATCACCAACTAAATTTTCGCAGCTTCTCAACCCCCCTTACCCCGCTTCTTCATCGACCAGAGAATCTAGAAAAACCAACACAAGCTTCTCAAGCTTGCTCCCTTCCTTATGATTTATTTAATTCCGAAAAAATTCGGGGCCGCCCGCGCGTCAGACGGGCGGCTCGTCGGAGGAAGGAAAGGAACGGGTGGCCAGCGGCTGCCTTTTGCGCGCTGAATGTTTAATTTGATAAACGCGGCGGCGAACGCGGCACGAAGCGCCGGTGAAATAAGTGTTTCCGTTTCCCGTGCAAACAGGCGGCTGGAGGGGTGGATGGTGGGGGGCCGCACAATGTCTGACAAATCGGGAAGGACCAGGGGGCTGCCTGTGTTCCCATTTCCGGCCGTGTTTAATCGGCCCGCGCGGAGGCGAAGGACGGGGGTCGCGGAAGGCAAGGGGGCAGGGAAGGAAAAATGGGAACGAACGGGATCTGTGGAGTGGCATGGCTTGGGAAACCAAATGTTTGCGGACAAATCGTCGTCGTTTTCGACGGTGGAAAATCAACAAACCGTTTCTGGCTCGCCCCTAATCCACTCCGCTCGGGCCCGATGGAAATCGTTCCGCACGCGCAGGGCACACGTCCACCTCCGTTCGGGCCATCGTAGGATCCATGGACATTGTCTGGGTACACGTCCAAGGATACGACGTGTATCCATTCCCCTCTGCGGGCTTTGTCGCCTCGCACAGAGAATCCGGGGGAGGCGAATTCGTCGAGGATATAGGATGGCCCTGCCTCGAAACGATCCCTCCGTTACGTCGGGCATTTTCGTAGTGGAAATCGTCCCCTTCGATGGCGCAAAGTGTACGTATCCGTGTACGTTCTGAGAGGGAGGAGCCCCCTGAACTGGTTCACCGATGGTGGACGTTGAAGGTTTTTTTTTTGAGGGTTCGATGGGGTATTGATTTGGGTAGTGCAGACTTGGGGAACTATTTTATTCTAGTTTTCGCGTAATCGATACTCGGTTTGCGCGTGGCAGGACACTTGGCATATGAGCGTCCAAGATAGTTGATAGAGGAAAACCGAAGAGGTCTGTAAGTAATGTAATTTTCTGGAATATATTTCGTCGACAATAACAAGTTGGTGTAATCGCAAGCTCGAAAATCCGTTGCATACTCCATTCGTGGCAGGGATCCTAACCCGCCGGGAGCGGGTTACTAGTAGCATAAGACAGTCTAGTCTAGACAGCCACTTAACGTACTCTGGTCATCCGGCCGAAAAATTGTGCAATTTTTATGAATTTTTTACTCAATGAATTACAAATATAATCATGCGAAACTTTTTATACATTATTTATCTACTTGTGCCTTGCTCAATTTTTCGGCCAGATAACCATAGTACTCCCTTAGGTGGCTGTCTAGACTAGACTGTCTTATGCTACTAGTAACCCGCTCCCGGCGGGTTAGGATCCCTGATTCGTGGTCAGCACGAGAATGCCTATCTCCTCGACACCTTCACGTTGATGCCCGTTGCCCCGATGCTCTATTGTTTTTAAAAGACCCCGCTTCTTGCATGGATACAGCCACAGTCTGCCGCGGGCTTTTTGAATTATCGATTCTTACAGGTCTTCTTACGTGTCACTCCAAGTGACTTATCTAATCGCGTTTCATCTAACGCTCGTTCTGTTCGATGCAACGTTATCTTGGTAGTTAGAGGCTGTTCTTACGTAATTTTCGGTAACTATGAATCCCTTTTTTGTTTCCTGTATTGTCAGTTCGTCCTTGTATAGAAGAAACTCAGAGCTTCAGTTTCTTGATTCGAAGAAAGTGATCCTTTCTCATTTTAATTCAAAGCATGGATCCGAGATATTTTGAAATCTTCATCCAAGTCCCTCGATGCTGTAACACGTAAGACACGCGACCCGATTCTCACGGGATCGAAATTTTGATCTCCGCATTCCCAGGTTTTTCCCTTCCTTTAAACACACGCTATCGCTTTAATTCGTCCATCCCCGAAATTTTGGAATGCAAACGATGCAGTCCACCGAAATCGTGGTTGCCAGGCTCCTCTGGAGCACGTCACCGAGGTAGAATCCCCCGGCCGCGGCGACTACAGCTTCGTTAGACTAATATCGGGGCCGCGGCGCGAGGGGAGCCTTTCGTTTTCACCGGCGTGGAAAGCAAACTAACGCGAATTTCACTTTAATTTCCAGCCACGTATCAGAGACCGCGGCATGCGGGCATCGGGTCGTGGAAACTGGACCGAGCCAGTCCAGGATTCTCCAGAAACTGCGTTACATACTTCGTATTAAATTAACCCTCGCGGCCCCGGAATTCCCGCGCAGCAATAAATGAGTTGGGAAGCGTTTCGGCCCGCCTCCGATATTAATTATTGCTCCTCCGACGGGAAAAAATTTGTCCATGCAATCGAAGGTCTCGTCGATCGCTTATTGTTAGTTTAAATTAGCAGAAATTATAAACCGGTAAAGATTTCTGAATATTTGCTAATAAATAATCATTTCTATGATCTACGAAACTGTCTTGTCGCCAGCAATGTCGTATTTTATTATCTTCTGCTAGAAACTTTGTTTCTCGCGTACTCTGATAACTATAGCAAGGGAGGCTATAAGTTCGTACACATTTGATCGATCTGTTTTGGCGAATAAAAGTAAATTCTCTGTCATTGATCATTTAAATACGTAATCAGACAGTAAGATGCATCGCCGAAGGACTTGTCGACGTGGAAGGGAAACGGATATAATATCACTCCTCGTTAAATATACAAGATGGTAATACCGCGGAGGTGCTGCGAGGAGCGAGCCTGCTTCAACGGAACAATGTGTTTGGAAATTCCCTATAATTTCCAGCACGTATCGGCGACGGTGCCTTTATATTATCGAGCAAACTGGGCCCCCTTCACAGGGGTCTTGTAACAATGCTAAAGCACTTTGTGTCAAAGTAACTTACAATCTCACTTTTGTAGCTCCTGTTGCTTGAATTTATCGATTCTTCGCTCGATACTTCTGCTATCCGAACGGGACAAATTATTCTTTATTTACGCGTTGTTAAGTAATTCAGACAGCTATGAATGAAGCTGAAAATTCCACAAATCGTGTGACTTTTACGTTAAAATAGTGTTTCAGCGGAAATTGGTAAATGATTAAAAAAAAAGCAAATCGACGATTGATTGAGTCTTTATAGTCTGTGAGATTTATATTATTAATAATATCGCTAATATTACTAATGTTACTGTGAGATTATTATTGTGAAAAATCATTTAGAGGAAACGGCGGTACCAAGTGACGAGATTTTTAATAAAAACACTTGTAATCTCCTAAGAATGTGGACGGAGGGAATTTTTATTACCTAATATCATTTTAGTAAAAAGTGGTTTGATTTACGACAGCGCAACGTTTGTGTTGAAATTAAATTTATGTAGTCGGAGGATTACGGCGAGGCACCGTTTTATTCCACTTTCATGCACAATTTCCGTTTACACGGCTCTCTTATCGCGACTTCTATCTCGCTGATAACATCGCCAAAATTATGAGAAGGCACAGCAGAAAAAAATTTGCCTCCAGAGAGATTTGAACTCTCGACCCCTGGTTTACAAGACCAGTGCTCTAACCCCTGAGCTATGGAGGCTGTTGGAGTTTTTTTTTATTTTGCATGACTGGGTATGTCCAGGACAGAACCCCTTATCTTCTCAACGTTGTACACTTTTTTCATGGACTATTCGCACTGTAAATTTCATTCCCCCTTGCGATTAATTTCCTCAGTGGAATACACCGAATTTCGCAGTTTCGGATCTTCTAATTTCACATCGATACCGTATTATTTTCAATGGATAAAAGTTGATTTATTTTTTACCAAGTTTTTGGTTTTAAGAATCACAGTAGTCCAGCAGTTATACTTTTAATATTTTCATGTTGTTCGCAGTAAGTGCTGCAGGTATTCTAACAATTTCCTTCGTCGTTCTTAAAAAAAAATGTTTAGTTGATAATTTGATATCGTGATTGGTTAATTGAAAGTTCATTGTACCGAAAGTTAACTTGTTCTGGAAACTCGAGATCCTTAACTCATGCCTCGTGCTTTATCTATTAGAAATTCGCGTCGCATCAATTGTTTGAAACTTTTGCTAGGTTCGAATTTCTCGACTCACCTTTTCCACTCGTATTTCGTAAAGGAAAACATTTGGAATGAAAATCTGGTTTCTGACAGGGTCTTAAAGCATAACGAAAGGAACCTCTTATGCAAATTAAACTGTTATCTTGGCTTCCGATCAGGAATAAGAAATGGCGGATGGAAATTCCATACTTTCTGTTGACGTTGCCTATCGGTTCTGGGATTTCAGATACTTTTATTTTCTTCGTTTTTGTAATTCTTTTTAAGAGTACCACTTCAGTGAATGATTATTAAGAATTATACTCGTAATCTTTTGACACTCTCTTCTGTACACGTTCAAAGCTCCGTGTTCCTCGCGATATACAACATACTCTGATTGCTTTTTATCGCGACTATAGTGAGATAAGAATAATTCGAAGTCGATAGACCGACTCATTTCAGTTTCTAATATTATGGGTGTGAATTAGAAGAATATTCTCAACTTGCAAAGTACCCTAATCTTTATTTAAAATTCAAAATAACGAACTACGCATGTTACATAATGGAATCAAAAAATTATCTATATAAACAGCTCCCCTTATCTCCATTAACTAACTCCGCAACAGTGTGTAGTCGCAATTTTAAAAATTTTCACACTATTTTTTATTCCCAGTAAAAGACACTCAGCAAACATAGAACGTTATTTTCGTAGTTATCTAAATTTCTGCAACGTGTCCGTCCCAAAAATGATCTTCTCCTACGACTCGACATCACTTCGAGGTATTAAGACGCGAAAGCTTTGCTTTTTGGTTTGATAATCCCGGTTGCTAATTGACATTCGTGAGATCCTCCGACGTCTGTCGTCTCCCGCGTCGAGGAACCTACAGATGGCGTCAGTCTTAAAAGTTAATTGCAACAGCGGTGAGAAAAAGTGGGGGCAGGTGTTTCGAATGCGAATTTTCCTTCGCAGGAGGGTCGGTAATACGGAAGTTCCGTAGTTTCAGCGGAAATAATAGGAGTTGAGGGAAGTTGCTGCGCGGCTGGATCGCGAGGAAGGAGACTGATAACGTCG
Source organism: Andrena bicolor (assembly GCA_960531205.1). Taxonomy (NCBI): domain Eukaryota; kingdom Metazoa; phylum Arthropoda; class Insecta; order Hymenoptera; family Andrenidae; genus Andrena; species Andrena bicolor. The sequence goes on along the minus strand of OY482667.1, from coordinate 37,604,979 downwards.
CGGATGGCGGTTTGATAATCGTATGAAACGAGGCGCATGTCTGTTTCGATACAGCAGAATGGGCAAATAGCTCCATTATCGAGCGTGGAGAAATACAGGGGATTTCAGAACTAATGTGAAAAGCTTTGCTACGTTAAACACACATAGATCCTGTATTTAATGTTTATCTACTTGCAACAAATTAGAATTTTTCTACTGTTATAGTGAAAATACAAATTTCGAGTAAAGGGACTTTTGAGATTGAAAACGCAACAGAGGAATATAAAATACTATATTATTTACAATTAATTTTTATAATACCAAAATGCTCAAAATGTGATCGTTGAGTTTGAATGCAGATATTGCACCAATAAATAAATAATGCAGTAGATTATTTATTTGAAGCTTATTCAATGCGTTAGTAATTATTTCATACAGCTGTGCAGATTGGGATCCAAAGAAGCATGTTGTTCGATATTTTTCCAAAGTGACAATCTCGTTTTTTTCTTTTTATTATTATTTGTAATTAATCTAACTTTAACCAATATTTTTCCCGAGTGAATTGGCTAATCTATTCCTGTTCGCATTCGCTTTGGGATTTGTGCTTCTTTATTACGAGAAAGATTGAATTACAATTTAATTCTTCGAATGCAGGAAGCAGTTTGGAAATTGTTCAAACGTTCTGCGGCTTGTGGTGTAGCCTGGTACATGAAACTTACACGAGTTGTTTAATTGTACCTCAACTTAGAATACTTCACCAGAATGGTAGAATAAGCGGAGTTTGCAGTGAGAATATATTACTAAAATTTTAGTGGTTAGGGTATAGAATACTTTCTAAGAGTGTTGTGATAGATACGCTTAATAAATGGAGCACGAAATATTTTATTAAAACGTTCAGGTGCACAGACCTGAGAATATCTCCTTGTTTTCCCATCCCCTATTTCATAAAATGTTAGTGCAACAAATTTATAATTATAACTTTCCAAAGTATCACATAATCTTCTTAAATTAGTATTTGCTACTTAAGTCGTAGAATATTTAATTAACACCTTTGTATAGGCGAAATTTACCGTTGAAATATCTTCTCGGCTTACCACGTGTTGAATATTTCCTTGAATGCATACAATAGATGGAACACAAAAGATATTTTTAATATATTAGTATACCAAGTGCGAATGAGTGCGCTGAGCAATTCTCTTTCTTTTATGAAGGTTTTCAGAACCTTAAATTCTTCTCTTCGTCTGTATAATCGCTCCCCGCGAGCTGACATAATTCCCGTTTCTTTCGAACACTCTTAAGTAAATGTTAAAGGAAATCGGTCCTACTTAAGTAGAATTCCACGATAAGACTAATGTATGCGAGCATGCCAGCCTGTCGAGTGCAGTAACTTTTCAGAACGCAAAAATGATCGGACGTCACGTCAAGTTCTTTACCGTTTCGCCTTTATCACTTCCACCTTAAAAGGCTTTCTCGCTCTGAATGCCGAATGCGCGATCGCGAACTAATTAGCATTTAATTAAGCCTGGGCTACGCTCTATTATATGCCGTCGTAGAAATTCCCCTCTCGCCGTTTCCTGAATATATTTCGGGCTTTCGTGGATTCCTCTCCTTCTTTAAACATTTGCTGCGTCGAAGGTTTTTTACTAACACCTATCGGTCACTTTATCAATAATATGTATTTATTTTACTTGATAGAATACGACGATGCTAGTATTCCTAGTTGCTAACTCGTTCGGGCGGTATTGTTCCGGGTAGTAAATTAATTGTTGGGCAAATCACGGGGCAGATATGATATACCCTCTGGTAGAGCCGTATTTACTCCATTACGGGGCCTAAATCGACGCGGCGAGAGTGGGAATGTCATACAACGTAGTAGATGACGATAACAGTTTGGATTAATTGCATGGTCAAGTGTGTTTGCTGTTACATGCGTAACAAGCGTGTTCCGCAACCTCACGAAACAGATCACCGGATTGGACCTAACAACGGGACAGAGAACTACATAATTGGGGGTCATTGGTAAATTATAACGGGATAGAAGGACCGATCAATTTACCGCCGTATGGCTCGCTCATTAGAACCGACTGGTGTCGTGGAGAAAGAATAGCACTCTTAATTGCATTCAGCTGGCTTCGAAGCTTACAATCATCTACACAATGGGCTTAAAAATAGTTGTCAACAATCATCGGCTCGGTAATTAGGCAGTAGCTGTGCATAATAAATTCGAACTAGCTCGCGGATATAATTAGGGCCTCCGCGCACCTACAAAATTAATATTCATGAACTTTAGTGATGTTTTTATATATTTCATATAAATTAATCGTGTTGTGTAACTTTGTCGACTTTGGAAGAATTTAAAAAAAAATATAATTTGTAGTATTAAGGCTCTTCGAGTAGCGTGAAGTGCGGACCCGTAAAAACCGAGTAGTTCGAAAAAAAACCGAGCGGCTCGATAAAACCGAGTAGCCCGAATTATTTCGAGCGGCCCGAAAGAACCGAAAAAAAGGAAAAAAGAAAGATTTGAATTTAGTACTTATTTTCTAAAGTTACAGAATATTATTATTATTATTATTATTTTCAAAAGTTACAGAACTGACCCCTACAAAAAAACCGAGCGGCTCGACAAAACCGAGTAGCCCGAATTATTTCGAGCGGCCCGAAAGAACCGAAAAAAAGGAAAAAAGAAAGATTTGAATTTAGTACTTATTTTCTAAAGTTACAGAATATTATTATTATTATTATTATTTTCAAAAGTTACAGAACTGACCCCTACAAAAAAACCGAGCGGCTCGACAAAACCGAGTAGCCCGAATTATTTCGAGCGGCCCGAAAGAACCGAAAAAAAGGAAAAAAGAAAGATTTGAATTTAGTACTTATTTTCTAAAGTTACAGAATATTATTATTATTATTATTATTTTCAAAAGTTACAGAACTGACCCGACCCGAAATTTTTCCGAGTACTCGAACAACCTTACCTTGTAGTATCTTTGCTAGGTATTTACTCGTTAACAAAGCAATAATATTAATAATAATACAGAAAGAGGCTCTTTGTGCAAAAGTAAATCGAAAGTTTTCAACGAGATTTCTATATACATGGTTCCGTGTTCGAGAGTATCGATTCTGACAATTCGCCTCGTACGCGTGCAATGGGATACGACTTGACTTCTGTGTCTGTCTACTACCTACCGTTTCTACTTACGCGTCAGAGCTCGTGCACGGTGATGAGGCTGGAGTTGTAATATTACTATTCATACATTACGGTTTCTTCATCTCCACCAGCAATATCTTCACATACAAAACGGTTAATTAAAAACTATATTACACTTTTTAGAAGAACCGCCATAGAGGAATGCAGAAACTGGTGGACAAATTTAATACCGAGCTGCAGTAAACATTTCCGGAAACTTAAACATTTTGCGTTCACCATCGCATCTCCTCATGCCTCCCGGTAAACAAATTTCGTCTCCCATAATGTACAAGAAAACAGAAAATCGCCGCTGTTCTTAAAACCCTTAAAGCGTGGAAGATATCAAAGCACGACTTTAATCGTCCCGTTTCATCTCGATAATCCGTGATTGCGGTGCAAATCGTTTCCTTCGTGGATACCGTCCCAGCACGGGTGTTCTGTCGGTGAATTATGCGCGGCTCTTTCACGGGTATTTTTGCCTCATTTCCGTGATACCGGCTTCCCTTGCCCTCCTCTGCTCGTGTTCCATGATTAATGGATGTAGGAGTTCCTCGAGTAGCGACGAGCAGAGGAGGGAGGAGCTGTATCGAAAAATGCAGGGAATAGCCCCGTTCCCGAGTGGCAGGGTCAACAGCGGAGATAGCGGAACGTGCGAAGTCGATTATTGCAGGCATTCTCGCAGGCACGTGGAAATCGATACCTAATTATCGGCCCGAGACACCACACACGGACTGCTGCGGGAATTTCCTTGCCCTCCGTCCACGAGGCCAGCTATTTCGTGCATGTACCCTCTTCTGTCGGGATTATCGAGGAACCGGCGATAGGACGTTAAACTAGCTAAGCTTTGATGTTCCCCTAAAGCTCCAGGATAGTCCATTTCGAGGAAAAAAAAAGAAGAGGGTTACAGCGGAGCTTAGAAAAATTTCGCCATTTTTCTTTGGAGGGTTTAATTAATTCCTTCGGGATTTTGGGGACGTTATGTTATCCTGTAATTGGGACTATTCGTGTCCACTGATTTTGGCGATTAAGTTAGGTTACTGCTACTTTACTTCTTAAAGGTAGCATGTTTCCTAAGAAACTTTCATTGGATATTTGTGCATTTGGTTTTTAACGTATTGGGTTGGTGCACATGAAATTGCATCAAAATACAAATAAATAAAGTAGTTAAATTGGAAACAATATTTTCGTTTAAATTTCCCTATTCCAAACGCCAATTCAATATGCATTAACCTAATACAGATGTGTGATACCCGGTGAAGAATTATTTGAAGTATTTTCGGGGTTTGAGGTGAACAGGTTTTCTGGCACAGACTTCAACAATTTCGTGTAAGTACACAGTTTTATTAGGATTATCTAGGAACCAGCGGGGCGGCGTTAAACTAGCCAGGCTTTGATGTTTTCCGAGAGCTTCGTGATATTCCATTTTAGCTAAAGAGAAGCTACACTGCAGGCTGAATTTTCTATGGCAAAGTAAAGTTGCGACAAGCTTCTGTGCCTGCTGCGGAAACACTATTCTGATTATTCTCCATGCAAATGCCTTGGTGCTTCAATGCTAATGGAATCCCATTGGTACGTCAATTTTTAGAATTCCTGGAGCATTGCAGTTCCCTCTATGGTGCAGTACTTATAGAATTAGACATATTAACATGGAATGGGGTAAAGATTCTATTATAAAATTACTTTTGCAGTTCTTAAAATTCACGCAGATCGTTTCCACTCCTACATTACTCACACTACTTTCACTCATTTCTTCCAATTCAGTCACAAGTCAGAGGCATTTTTAAGCCCCCACCCTTAACGCAGTATAGCCAGGTTGTTTGGAGGTATCCGAAACGATCGCGCGATTCGACGTTTCCTCTCGTTATGGGTTTATCGTGTCGCGCATCGTGTCGGCGGGGCTTACACCGGCGGAGGTGCACGCAAGAGCTGAAAACTAGTCCGTTAAAGAGCGAAGTGGCACGCTGTAGCTCCTCGGGTTTCGTTCGGGATAACACGCCTCGGAGCAGAATTATGACTGGAGGAAATAATACACCGGGGAGTTCTCTGGGAGATACAGGTAGGAGGCGATGGTAAGCGGGCTTTTCGAGAAAGCAACGGACGACACAGCCGTGTACTTTATGTTCTACATCGGTTCGTTGCCACCGCTGGAGGATCCGAAGTCGTAAATAATTTTCGCGTTAACTCGGCCCCCGCCGCCGCTTGTCCGTGGAAAATAAACGGCTCCAAATTCTCAGCGTCATTGCGAATCAGAGGGCCGAGGGATCATCGTATTATTAATTGCCCGAGCGGAACGCTCCGCGGAACCGGGAAACGGGGAGAAAACTGTTGAACGATTGTTAACCGAGATCCTCGTTCTCGACTTTCCCTCGAAACGATACCGTTCAACCGGGCGGCGGTGCTTTCATCGCGCACTTGTCGATCAACGACTCGATATCGATCGCCATTTACCCGTATTTATCCGCGAGCAGCGTGCACGGAACGGCGGTTGTCGGACGCACAAAGGGAGATCAAACGAACGCTAATTGCTTTATTCCAATGATGAAGAATGTTGAAGTATGAAGAGAATGTATAAGAGTTTCAGTAAACCCTTCTGTAAGTCACGTGTTATCCTTTTGACGTTATTTAGGACACTTTCTTCAAGGATGTATATTAGCTGAAAATAATTTGGATTTCTGGGCAAAACGAACTATTGCTTTAAATGTCCCCCTTGATACCACGAAACTTCTGTTCGAAACATTTTTTGAAGTCGTCAAGTTAGATGCATCACCCTGTATATACAACACAGATAAGTGACGATCGCGACGAGTTGCATTGTGCAAGAAAAATCGCATTATACTTGTATGGGATGACCTGATAGAAATTCGTAATAGTATACAGACGAGTTGAAATTTCGTTCGAAAGTAATACAGAATTTTTCCTCGCAGAATTAAGTAGGGGAAAGGTGGGATAGCTGATCACAGTTTTTATTTTTTATTAAAATAATAGTAATGGTTTGCTTTGTTTGTATTTAATTATTTGTGTTGTGATATAAACTGATGTGATCACCTTTCCCCTACCTATCCCATTCTCAATAGACCAGCTCCTCTACACTCGTATTCCTCCAAAGTACACCCTGTCGTTCTCGCGATTTCAGCACGATAGACGATCCGGCAGGTACAATTATCCGTGGATCGAGAACCGTGACAGGTTAATGTATACTAACCACCCGAGTTGCCCGTTTCTTTCGGGGGAGCCCGCCGCGGCGTTGAAATACGCGGAAAGGTGGGCAAGAAAATAGTAGCCGCGAGACGCGTGACTTATGGCAGCCGTACGTATATCGTCAAGAACGCCGCAGTTCCGCTGGCGTAGGAAGCGTCGAGTGTGGAATATAAACTTTAACGGATGGCTTCTTCCACGGCAGCGGCGTGTAACAGAAGTGATCTAGGACCTCTGTCCCATTCTTGCAGCTTCTTCCACGCGATCCTCGTCCCAGATAGACCGTTTCACTGCGCCGACCATTGTTCCGCGTACGTGTTATCGCCCTCCATGCAGAAACGCCCGTGGCCCGGCATCAAACTGCGACACGTCTCGCTTCCGAAATCACGTCGCCGTAACGACACGTAACGAGGACGAAGGAGCTCTCGTTCTCCCGCACAGCCCACGACTCCTGTTTCGTTAACCCTTTCAGTGTTTAATCCGTGCGTCGCGCGAGTCACGCGAAAACCGCCGGAGAGTTTGGTCCGCGGTTAGGTGCATCGTACAAGCGAACCCACTTAAGGATTAGGTAAAGAGAGAATTGAAATATGTACGTGCGATATTGGAAATATTTATTGCAGGGAGACAATATTTCGACGCGCGTTACGAAGAGTAGCACGTTTCATTTTTTTCTTATGGACAACTGCATGTAGAAAAAATGAAACGTGCTACTTTTCGTAACGCGCGTCGATTTAATGTAGAGTGTAGCTTCGCTATCTTGGCCAAAGTATGTTGGATACGAGTGATGGAATAGATATTTTCAGTATCTACTGTATCTACGTGTAGAATATATTTCGATACCGTTTACACTACGACGTGCGTTACGAAAAGTAGCACGTTTCAATTTTCCTACGAAAACTAGCACCTTTCGGTTTGCCACGAAAAGATGCATGTTTCATCGTTTCTGACGAATACTAGCACGTTTCGTCTTCCGCCGCGAAGAATAGCACATTTCGTGCTGTTGCGGCGAAAACTAGCACGTTATACTGTTTCGCCACGAAAAAGAGCACATTTGGGAATTTGCGGCGGAAACTAGCACGTTATCCGGTTTGGCCACGAAGAATAGCACGTTTTCGATTATACTGCAGACTGCAAAACTATTACGTTTCAGTGTGTGGTCAGTTTAAAAGAATTCAACTGTTGAAAATATTGTTTAATAAATAATAATTCCATCTATAATCTCTATACTACCCAGTACCCAACAAAGCATAATTTTCTTATAGTTCGGTTACTTAATTCTACATAAAATCACGGCATCTTCTAAATTAAATAAAGGCATCTTATAGTTTTCGCAGCGAAAACCGAAACGTGCTAGTTTTCGTAAGAAAATTGAAACGTGCTAGTTTTCACAGCGAAAACCGAAACGTGCTAGTTTTCGTAAGAAAATTGAAACGTGCTACTTTTCGTAACGCACGTCGACTAGGTAGATATAAGTAATTTTTTCATCACGTTTAGCTATTTTGGAAAACACCGGAAGGGGTTAAATAGTCGGTGCAAAGGGTTTGCTGTTTCTGTACGAAGTATCTCTGTACTCGGAGACGCGATGAGGGGATTTTGTTGGACAGACTAAATATAGCAACGTGATGAGAGAATTCTAGCGTTTCGGTTGGTTTATATGTGCAAGGGTGGTTGAAGGAAAGCTTGTGAGGTGACGGATTGCGAAGGATTGCACAGTTTGACCAAGAAGGAGAATCTATCTTGTTTTGCGCTGGGTTATTATTATTTAACACTGGTTCATTCAAAAGTAAGTACAAAATCGCACATGTAAATTTTTTTATTGTAGGCTGGATATTCTTTAATAGTTGCAGTGCAACACATTGGGTGTTTAATTTTACTCAATCCTTGCGAGTACCGTGGAAGTTGTTTACGATATCAGAAGATATTTCAAATAATAATGAAGGTATTTCAATGAAATCATACCTTATCTTCCGTGGCAAGTTTAAGTCTCAGACACCTTACATAATTCCATCGCGGAGGATTATTATTTACGTTTCACAAATGGAATGCTGGGGTGCGATCCGTCTGCTTCCTCGCTCGTGTTGTGCAATTTATCACTTTGTCCGTTACTCTATGCAACACGGCCATTTTTTCCTTTCTAGAGTAATCAGCCGTCGTATATTGATTACTTAATTATCCCACGGCAAACGCGTTTATCGTTTTTGTTATGTTAAATGAGAGATCCCGTTACGTAAAAAGGAAGTGATTTCGAGATTGATGAAAGATAGAAAACTGGCGAGTGTCGTGCCGAACGAATGGACCACGAAGTTTCTGTTGTTAGTCAACCAAATTAATAGCCCACCGAGGGAAAAAGTTTCGAAAATTATACTATACTCTCTTATCCGTCTCGGAACCAAGGCTGAAAGTTCTACAGTGTCAGTATTCTCCTATAATGTCTTCGCTTGGAAATGAAGTACACATTTCGCTGTTTTTATTAATTCCAATCAATTATTTCTCTCAAAGCGTCAAATTGGAATTTAATTTTATCAAACAGACGGACAGAATAATTACTGACCGAGTAATTACTGACGAAAAATTTAATGAACTTCCTCTGGAATTCATTCGCGCATTCCCACTTGACGCAGTTCCACAATGAAATTAGGGGGAATTAGAAATTAAAATATGAAGGTTTATAATAAATCAAAGGTTATTATAGCATTTCTGTCACGATCCTCGTTAGAGATAACGTGTTTACTGTAACTGTTGCTTCCAAAGCCGGCTTGCAATCAGTTGCTTCTTCGGGGGAGGAAAAAGCAGATGGATCTTCGTGGATTTTAAACTTGGACACGTGCAATTAATAGTTGGGATACGTCATTCGAACCTGGTCTCGTTTTTAAATTATATGTCACTCTCTTTCTTCCCTCCTCCATTTCGATTAGGTATCCCCCGCGTAATAGGTATTGGAAAATATGCGCGCGTGGATACATTACGCATTTATATACGTCGCACGTTTCACCTGGATCCGAGTTACGGCCATTTCCAATTTGCATACCCAGCCCATCGTCGAATGTGCACTTCGCCTACTTGTCCGTACGTGATTCCTAGATGATTCGTTGAAAAGCCTCGTTTCTTTCAACGCTGTTCCCACTTACTTTGACACAGAATTTCGGACGAAGTCAACGCCGTTGATTCTATTTGGTCTGGGAATGAGTTCAAGTCAACAGGAGTTGATATTTGCTGGATGTTTCAGGTATTAGAGAATATTACGAGAGAAAGTCATTAAAATATTTAGAAAATGAGGGTTCGAGATATCTCCAAAGTGATCCTGAATTTTTTCGATTTATCTATAGAGGAGTGTGACTGGGAATAGATTAGAGAAAAGTTTATTTAAATTTTCTGCCACCGCCTGACGAGTGTACGAGTTTGTAACCCTGTCGATTTTACGTATTCCACGAAAAACATCATGGAGATATGAAGTCGATATAGCCGGGACCCGTCTGGTTCGTGTTCCAAACTTTTGCCAGCCGGCTTTGGGGTTTGTAACCAGTGTACGCGTTGATTTATGTGTCCCAGATGAGTTGATCCGAATATATTTCTATCAAGGCTCGCATTTGCGATAAATACACGTTCGTAGCTGGTAAACGTGTCGGGGCTTTCGGGCATGCACAGAATAATTACGTGTCCAAAGTAAGATTTATGTCTTAAAACCATCAATCCAATAAATTCGACGAATTGAATTCTTGGGCCACCTTACTCCAATTCATCCGAGTAGCCGTTTCAGTTCCATTTAAATCACCCGCACGATCGCCACGACATAATTCACTACCATATTAGTGTCATTGCTCGCTCGAAAGTTGCAACAATTAATTATGCAACGTCGAATAGCAACGAAATTACCTTTCGGTTGGATTATTAGCAATAAGTCTGACCTCATAAACTCTCCTCCCCTTCTTCTACTCGCTATTTCAGCATTTTATCTATCACTGCCATCTTCCTATCGTTCTCCGTACACATATTATCTCACCGAAGCGTATAATTCGTCTAAAACTATTTCACCCACCCCACTCACGCAACGTGCCAATGGCGAGCGATTAAATTTGTATTTCAATCGAGGCCACGTTCAATTGCTTCACTTTATCACACGGCAGAGTATTGTATTGGCCGCTAGTTTGATTACTGATTGAACTGAAAGTCTTGTACAGGTTCGCAACGGTTCCCCCATGTTGGCAAAGTCAGGCGGCCGAGTTCCTATGGGATTGGTCGCGAAGTTTCAACCAAGTTAAGATTAGTTAAGATAGCAGCTATCGGGATCTTCTACTCCCGGGGTTCCTTCTAACCTCCACCGTGCTTTAACATTTTCCTCTTCTTTCCTCGCGCCCTCTCCGCTAGGACAGCGGGGGCACGACAGTTGTAATTGGCAACCCCGTTTCACCTTGGGGGTCGTCGTTGTCGTCGGTGTTCCCAACGTATTTACAAGTTTCAACGTTAGTTTCGGAAAATTACGTGACTGTAATTTGCTACAGGGCGCGCACTAAGCACTTCCAATGGTTAACTGTAACCATAACTTAAAGGGGGCCATAAGGCGGTTAGTGGAGAGAGCCGATTATAGTCAGCCAAGGAAACTCCAGCTGACGGGGGAGTCACGCTTGCACTGTGTTGTGTGTCAATTTGTATTATGCAACTGGAATTTTCATTCGGTATTTGTGGAACGGGGGACGATTATTTTAATTGTTTATTGTACATCAGTCTAGTCTTGATGGTCGATGCGAGGCTATTTTGGACGAATTAAAGTGTTCGTCCTTCTTTCTTCTTTGAAACGAAGGTTATAGTCATTCAAGTTTCTGTTTGCTAATGAAAGTAGATACAATCCAGAATTTTTTTGTTACATATGGTTGTTATTTAACACACACTGCATCCACTCACCATGCAAAGTAATCCTGAGGCTGATAATTAAAATTCATAGATCCCACGTCCATGTATTTCATTAGAAAAGAAGAGTGCGCATGAATTATACGTAATTCATCACCCAGTCGCGTAGACAAGTCAGTTTTCAGTGAGACGATCGCCGCGTCGTAGATCACACGGGGAAAACTTACTTTGTTCACGCGCGGTGCAGGTCGGCCATTTAACCAACGCGTTATTAGCCCAAGGTTCCTGACTGATTATTGTCCATCAGTAGAAGGAATCGCGAACGTTTCCAAAGGCTATAAAAGATACGCCAGGCTCGACCAATTGTTCAGTATTTTCGCAGACGTCCCGCAGTCTCCGTAGACTCGTCTTCCGAGTTTCCATAAAATCGCCAGTGCGGGTGCTGCGCTTCTTAAACTTCGACGCTCTTGGTGTTCTAAAACTTGAAATGCTCTGCTTGGTCTGAGAAAGTAAAAAGGCAACTGTTTGTCGTGCTTGTATTGCTGTTCTCGTTGTGAAATATGCTATAAGGTATTCACGTATTCCTTTAAAATGCGAGTAAATGTAGAAGAAAATGGAGAAGCCAGTTGAAGAGGGATCTGCTTACCTTTGACTGTCTTCTTTGGGTGGACGGTATATGGAATAACAAATGTTTCTTTTTTAATCGATAATTTGGAATTTTTTAACGTGAATTGATTCTTCTCAGTGTTCTGCGTATTAAAGTGTCGCGATAAAAGCAATGGAAAGTACATAAATCGAGGGATATTTTATTCCAGATTTAAAAAAAATGCCTTCCACTGTGAGTTTACATATTTACACATTGTGCAGTTTTTACGAAAATTGAATGTATCTTTCGTTGACTGAATACCATTTTTAGATCGATATACCTGTATAGAAAAATATTCACTTTTCTATCTGTTTACTTTAATATTTGTTTCCACTAAAAAATTCCAATTGCATTTCGTGTAAATATTGGGTATTTGTATCTCAAAGAAAGCTTTAGGTTTCCCCGGTTATTAAGAATAGGTATCCTATGTTCACAAAAAAATATTATTTTTTCACAGGAAGGGGAACAGTGGGTGTGCATCGCAGTTCGCCAACTGCAGTCGCACTTCTATTCTGGTGAGTACTCGTCTTCATGTTTCTATTAGAATTAAACGAGCGTTGGAAAATATTACACACGAGCTCGTTTCATGCACGAGTTGCCTTTCACTTTTTAATTCTACAAAGTGCCAAGAAATATTTAGTGCCGCCACTTTGAAAATATTTTTATAAATTTACAAATGTTTCATATTCCCTCGACAGTAATGAATATTTTGCTTTTTTAAATAAGTCGAAACGCGCGTGGAAACAATAACGCACGTTTTATTGCAACTATACGAGTATTCGATGTAATAAAGAAAAATTGATTTCGATCTGCGATGGTCAAATCGTTTACCAAAACACGGTGGAGAGAATTCTGTTATTGGGAATAGTAAATTATATACTGAACCGTGCGTTTGTAACAAAATCACGGAAACCCAATATTTTTAGTTTAACATGCAAAACATTGAATTATTATTAACATCTTCCTACACATTTCCGATGGAACTCAACGAAGCATTACATAAGAGCTATCGCAATTTAAAAAACACTGTGTTTCCCACCAAAATCATTTAAACCTCCGGACACTCACACAATCCACCGTAGCCACGTCATATTCCACGCGCAAGGACACAAAAGGCGCTACAATATTCACAGCTTCATTTTCCCGGAGCAAATGGCTCGGTTCGAAAGCGGGCGATGGTTTTCGTAATCACGACGAAATTAACGCCGCTTCGCGGCCATCGAGCTTCCCCATCGAAATCGGGGAGAAAAAGTGGATTTCCGGTTTTAATGGGAACCGGACGACCGGTTCGAAAGCCCGTCTCCGCCCGGAAATGGTTTTAACGAGGTGGTTCGAAAGGGAGACCGGGGGACGTGGACACGTGACAGCGCGAAGAATCGCGTGCAAAAACGTTCCCCAGGGGGTGGCCTGCCGCCCCCTAAATCGCACGGGGGGTCGCGCAGGTCGACTGATGGAGTTTCCGTGGAAGCTACGTGCAACAGGGGAGGAAAACGTGTCGCAGGCTTTGCTGCCATGCGCCACATACCGCCAAAAAAATTCTAACGGAGCCTGGATTTCTTCTTTTGTCCGGCAGGGGTGAAAATCGTGCGTGATACGAAGGGTGGGTCGAGCCATCCTAGACGCGATGAAAAAACACGGGCAAGCAGTGATAAAGCTAAATTGAATGTTTTTCGATTTTCCACCTTCCTGCGGCATCCGTACTGCCGCTGCAGAGTGCAGGCACATTTTTTTGTCTCTTCTGTTTTTCTCTTTTTTTAATGGAAGGTAAATCTCCATGTTTTTCGATGCAACAGCGGATGGAGCTTTCCAGCGCTCACAAGGAAGCGCCTGGGAGCATTCACGAGAGGGTTGGCGTTTTAGGAGACGTTTCAATTTCGAGTTTGTACAGTTCGGTTGTTTTTGGTATATGCACTGTTCAGTGGAATTAGGGGATCGCGTAGTTTGGCGGGGTGATCGATATCGGGGAGGCTACTCGTGATTGCTCTGTTAAGTATACAGTGTTCGCGTTTTATTCTTGGTACCTGGTTCCCGCTTTGGAGTCTGGTATTTGATTAATTCCCTAGACAGGAGATACTCCAATTAGTTTCAGTAGTGTAATCGATGTGCACTGTTGTGACTGTTGTCACGTATGCGTTCGTTAGTAGTGGGGTATTTTTATTGAAAAATGTTCTAAGCCTTTTCGTACCTTAATTATTGTCATCATTTTCATTTGGGTTAATTAATTATTCTCTGTAACGACGAAGCGGGTAAAAAACTGTTCTATCGTTTCACGAGTATTTTAGGAGCTTCAATTTGAATTTCGTTTTCAGACTGGCATAAAAAAAGCTCGAATGAAAGTCCAGTTTTCTCCTTTGCGAGTGAAACGGTCAAGGTCGACAATTAGGGTACGAGGGACGACTAGAGTTTCGTCATTTATTTTATTAAACTTTCATGCCACGTGACAACCATTCGCGGCGTAGTCGTATTTGCCCGTTAATGAGCGTCTGGAATATCTTTCTTTCGCGCTAATTAGGTTTCTGCCTCGTTCCGTTATGCTCCACACCGAGCGCTTCAACATTTGCTCATTGGCCTCCTCAAACACTGTACAAATAGCACCAGCAACATCGTACCACCAAGAACTGTACGGGCAGCAAATCCCCTTCGACTGTGACTTCATCGAGGAAATTTGGAAACATATCACCTCCGCTATTCTATACTTCGTAAAAGGCCGGGGCGATTCTCTGTCAATGGAATTAGTACGTATGTCACGTAAAAAATTTCACGAAGACCCCTCCAAAAAAAAAAAAAAACAGAAAAATATTATTGTCACTTTTAACGCGTTCGCTGCAGCACATTTTAATCCCCCCAGGCAAACAGAATTTTTATTCTCCACCTTTAGATTAATGAAACAACGCGTTGTATAAAGAATTTATTTATTTATTTTACGCAGAAATTGTTTAATCAAGCACACTCAATTACGATAATGGGAATATTGATAATTTTGGTGTTAATAATTTATAAAATTATAGTGTCCCAGCAGTAGCTACGCAGAATGATTTGAAATGTGAAAGTCACAGGAGTAAATGAAAAATATTTTCATTCCCGGTTTAATATTATTCCGACGCGAATTATGCGCATAATTTGCGGCAGGTACGCGGTAGAAGGGCGAGGATCGAAGATTCTTTTTCCGCGAAGGTAGCGCGCAGAAAGCGGATTTCGAAAGAGAGCAATACGTGCACGTTATTCGATGACATTGATCGTCTGGATATATCGAACCTATGTGCCTCCCGGGCATATCGAGTTTGTAACGATGACGTATGCAGTACGTCGGGGTATGTTCGTTTCGCTGATGCACCAGGCGACTGTCATTTTCGTAGTTTTGTTACCGCCAGAAGGGATTCTTCGATGGAAAAGCATTCCCACTGACAAGTGTTATAATTCAAGTCGGAGAAGCTTCGAGATTTTGATACGCCACGCGTAACATTTCGTGAAATGTGTACCTACACGTTGAGTATGCGGTCTGATATCCGATGGTTATGATTTCGGCGCTTGTATTTGATGGGGAACGTGATTGACGCTTCATTTGTTCGATGTTGCAGGGTTTCAGGGGGTGAAATCACTGAGAATCGATGCAGGGTTGTAGTTTACTGGCGAATAATGATTTGGAACTATGGAAAAATTTATAATATCACAATTGCAAAAGGTTCTTTCTTGTTCTTCTGTTTCGATTAATTAAAATTCTTGCTCTGGTAGCACATATTTATTTTGTAATATTCTTTTACATAGTACAGAGGACAAAAGGTAACTGTATCAGGTATTCGCTTCAATTATAAATTCAAAGGATTACGTAGAAGCACTGAACCACCCCTTTGCGGATTACTTAACGGATTAGTTTTAGGTAACTTCACAGTAGAATTAAAAAATTCTGTCAGTGGAATTTTCAGGGTTATAGTGCACGGTATGTTTTAAATAATCATTTTACAGAGATTGTATTTGAACCGCTCTATAGTTCAGTCTGATAAAAAAGATTTGGATACCTAATTTTTCAATTGCTTTGAATAATATTAAAAAAGTAGAATAAATTCTCACGAGTATATTCTTATGAACTGGAATAATAATAAAGTAACGACTTGGAGGGATCTGGATGTGTGACTGGAAAAGAAAACATTAAGAATGGTTTGCCACTTTTCACTGACTATTGTCCACGAAGCAATTTTCGCAACATTATGGACCAGCTGTTCCGTCTTATTCGCATAAACGTCCCGCGCGGCGTAAAAGGTCATTTAGCAGCTTTCACGCGGCTAGATAGGAAAAGTTTAAAGCACCGCAGTCAAAGGTTTTCACCTTCTGCGCCGTGTACTTCTTTCAATTTATTCTCGTATAATTCGTAGCCGCAGCAGTGTTTCATGGACACCTGCTTCACGGGCTCACCGAGAATTTTTATTCCACTTTTCACCCAGGCTTGATGCCGGGCCTCCATTTACTTGTACTCCTTGATACTTCTGCTAGCAACACTTCTTCTCGCGTTTGCGCGCTCCTCCGACCACGTATCTTTGTAACTCAATTATCCAAGGAAACTTCACCGTCTACCTAAGTCCCAACATATAAACCACCAAAAACTTGGCACAATAGAAACCGAAGAATTGCGAATCTCCACGATTTACCTAACCCCCACTGAATCTCCACACTCGTACTATCACGAGTTTCCAAAGCCGAGTATCAGTACCCCAACGAAAACAATACCTATTCAACAAATAGCACTCAGCTTAAGAACAATATTGAAGCTGAGTTCCGTTAAGCTTGCATTTTCAAACCACTTGAACAGCCGTACTGCCCTCCTTAGTTAAACTGTACTATCTAGCATTTTTTCATTTTTTGAGATACCTATGTTGAAATATTTGAAGTTCCACACGTGTTTTACCTTTTAAGTATAGTTAGAAACGTCTACGTGCTTCATAAAGATTTATAAACAGTCTAATGTATTTAACCTAACTTCTTTCAAAATGGTTATAATATCTTATCTAAAACAATTAATTAATTGGTACGTTAATAATACATTCCCTACCGGTACAACTATTACAAAAAATGATATTAAGCTATTACGAAATAATGACAAGATGTTTTAATTTGAAAGAAGGAAAATAAGTATGGTGCAAAGAAAATGATAAAACTTCAGTTTTCTCGGTTCTTTCAAAATGCTAGATAGGACATTTTAACTAAAGAGGGCAGCGTAGTTAATATCCCGCGTCCGCAGACAGTTACCCGCCTCCCTAATTGGCTACGCCGAGAAACAGGTGATCCGACGAAAACAAAAATCGTCCCCGAATGATTAATCGGTTAGAGGCCCGCGGTATCTGATAAAATCCTGGATCGAAGCAAGGGCACAGGGGTCTTGGCGCGCTCGGGAAGGTCGCGTGGGGGGCGTACGCGAGTTTTCGCCCCGACAGTCGAGGGAAGAGCTTGCGCCAGTTCGGTTTGCGTCGCACAGAGAGACGCGCGCCGCGCCGCGCCGCTTCTTCGGGCCAGGTGACCCTTTTCGTAGTGGCGCGCGAGCAGCCGGTGCCAGTTTCGTTCAACTGTTGGAAGAAGTATCATCTCGCCGCGGATGACGACCGATCGACGCCTGTTCCGAGCACGTTACCATCTTGCTTGACAATCGATAGGACGCGAGCACCTTACCCACGGATTATCGAAGGCTGATCGGCTTTGGCCACGGAACGATCCTAATCTCGCGGCTTTGCGTGTTACATCCACGAGGGCGATCAAGCTCGAGCACAGTGGCATCGCGGCTCGTCGAATACCGCCGAGCACTTCAGCCTTTGTACACAGCGGGCTTGGAAACGTCTGAGAAGATCTTGAAACTTTCTGTCCGCGGAGTACATTCGACGCAGAGGACATGTTCCACGCAGAGATCATCGGCCAACGATCGACGCGACACAGTGTCATCGGTGAGGAGGAGTCCCAGTTACGAGGGTTCCTCGAGTTCGTCGATTGGCAGGGGTGGTGAGCGGTCGCGCTAGAGATCGCGCTAGAGATCGCGCTAGAGATCGCGCAAGTTATGCTAGAGGAGGATACTCCTCGGTCCGGTGGTTTCCATCAAACACGTGCGCACAGTTCGACGTGTCCTCAGAGCCGTCGATCCGACGTGTAGAAGGACTGGCTCGGTCTCCACGTTCCTCGACCCGTTGGGATTCCTGGCGACGGGGATCGCGACGCTAGGTCGCGGTTGTTTGTGTCGAGTTCGTGTCGCGATTCTGTGGCTGCGTGCAGCAGGCTAACGTTCTCGGCGAGTCAAGGGCACTTGGACGAATTTACTCGGGACCGTAGTTCCTCGCGGTGAGGCGATGATCCGAGGAAATCGTCTCGTCGTGAAGAAAGTTGGGAACGATCGATGAAGGTCCATTATATCGAAGAACTGTTGGCTCCCAGTTGGCAGGCACATTGTTAGGGGATCTGTGGAGTGTGAAAGGGGAGTTCGTCGAGTGTCGATAGAAAACAGTTCGGGGCTGGTGACAATGGGATCCGGCAGCTTAATACGCGGCTGAGCAACAGTAATTGTCCCAGAACCGCAGCGATTGTTCCTAGTTAATCGCTGCAACATCCCGCGCCTCTGGTTTCGCGGCCGACGGACACCTTTTGACTTCTTCCACGAAGATTTGCGGTGAGTCAGCCTGACTTTCTACGGTATACGGGAAATATGCTTCCTTTTGTCAGTGCGGCACTGCGGTCGAACCATTTGTATCTCTGCCGGGGAACCGTGTTGCTGTCGCGTGAAATATATTGTGCTTAAATTGAGATTGAGATTGGTCACTGTTACCCAAGAAGTTGCACCGGGATAACTAAATTCTTAAATGGCATCTCGAATAACACATTTGTTAGGTGTGTAAATGGAAATGGGGGAAATGAGAAGTTTGGATGTTATTCGTTGCGAATAATTATTCGAATCCTCGTGATTTTTATTTTCACGTAAATAAGTATTATCTTGGTTTTATGACTCCAATAAATATATTATTCCATTGAGAGCAGTGGGATATATTTGTGGCTGCTTAGGCAGCTTGTTTTCTACAAGGACTCTTCAACTATGCTTCTCACCTTTCTTTTATTCAGTTCTCCTGGTAAAATATACAAAACTGTACATTTCCAATGAAATTTCGCAGAGAAATTCTTCTTTCCTCAGTGTCATTTCACTTTTCATTTGGTTTGATTCATTTCCACTGGCACTTGGTGCTTTATTCTCATTCACGATCGATATAAATATCTAGAAGAATGTGTGCTTTAACACCGACGTGATATATTGACGCCTGTCAAACACTGTGAATATTTGCTTGTAAAATTGCCTTTACAAAATTCATATCTGCTTCTGCTGTCAGTTGGTTTTCGCTGTGATGTATAATATAAAGCGATTACGTGACCGAATCGAGGATACAGATTTACCTTGCAATTTTTTTTCTTCATTTTTCGGCAATCAGGGGAAAAGCAGCACAAGTTAGTTGATTTTCAATATTCCGCTCGAAATTAACGCGAAAGTTCATACGTGCCGTTGATTTCCACGAATTTCTGCACTAATGAATATTAACTTCAATATAAATCTATAGCAATTTCTGAAATTACCGAACAATCAGCGTTTGAAAAAGTCGATATACGACACTGCGCATTCATAACGCACTAGAAATTGTCTATCGATTGTACAATAGCGCAATCAATTTTATTCGAAGTTAGTCTTTTAGCAAAGCTCAAGTGTCAGAGCTTATAAATTCCGACTTACAAACACCCAAGTCACTAGAGGCAACCAATAAAAAGATTCTTTACCACAACGATAAACAGAGATCCTTTGATCTGTCCTTGAACAAGGACACTCAGATTGAACGGATTAAATGCTAATTTGATCAATAAAGCGTCCAAACAGCGATGGAATAATACCAACGGAATGGAACACAATTTATCTGCTAACTTGTAAACAGAAGAAAAAGGATATCTACCACATTAATTCCGATTATTCATCAGTTTTGAATTATAAAAAAACGTCAGCGTTCACAGCCCAACAAAAATTATTAATTAATTTCTCACTACATATTTAACTCCTTCTGTGCCACCACCAAATAGATTTCCGATAGAACGTTTAAAAGGTATAAATAAAATTTAACAATAATCTTTAATCATGGAGATTTGTTTCGTAATTTTATTAACTTTTTATTTGTTGTTCGATGGAAGTTGAATTTTTAATAAACCAACGTGCCACGAAATCTGTTAAAATAATAAATCACCCGATCCGGGAAATTTGAATGCATTCGTTCCCAATTGAGAATCTTGGACGTTGTTGGAAATAAACTGTTTGTCCAGGCGACAAACGAAGGTCCTTCGCTCCGTTCCCAAATGAGGACACTTCGATCGAACGGGTTAAATGATAATTGAAGCAATAAAGCGCGCAAACAGCGACGGAATAATATATGAGAGAAGATATAACTCATAGGCGGAGTAGGTCGTATTAGATGTTCCATGAAAATATTATGTGCACCGTTCGTATCTGTATGCTGGCCTCGATTCGGGTCAAATGTAAAAAGCTCCTATTGCGATTCAGCAGTTAACTACCAGTCTACGAGCTGCATCTGGTGTTCGGATCGAGCGGCCGTGCTCGCTTGGAAACCCGTTTACATCTGCATTTACATTTATATGCACACCAAAGACGGACGGACAACTTGCCATAACTTCTCTCTTTATGCAACGCATTAGAGTCACTCGTATCGACGTCCATTGTGTCGCCCTCCACTTCTCCCACCCCAACGGGAGTCCAAATACCCAACAACCCCTGTAATCGGTTTTTAAACACGAAATTTGCCAGAGTTGCGGTCAGTGCATCGTCCCGTTTGAATATTCGTCTGTTCCCAGAGATATTCATCCTTTCGCTTGTATCGTGCTTCGGTGTTCACCGAGGCATTGTTCCTTTTAAAGGATTCACGGGGCTCCTCGGTTTGTCTGATTTATGTAAACTCCTGGGAGCTTCATCATTGGAGGGTTTCGTGCGACGAAATTTGTCACCT
Source organism: Andrena bicolor (assembly GCA_960531205.1). Lineage (NCBI taxonomy): Eukaryota > Metazoa > Arthropoda > Insecta > Hymenoptera > Andrenidae > Andrena > Andrena bicolor. The sequence continues at coordinate 37,584,110 of OY482667.1, read as the reverse complement.
AGCTGTGTCTTGAAGGGGTGAATGTCGAAAAAGTCTGCAAACTTTGGGCGATCGTTATAGACGCGAATAAAATAAACTCGTGGTCTTTTATACCATTCAGTTTATTACGGTTTCTGAAAAATTGGGGGAGGAAGAATGTTGAAATTCCGTGGAACATTGTGTGGTTATAAGTGGTACTTTTGGTTTGGTAAAAAATGAATCTTCGAGTTGTTTAGTAGAATGGGGATGTAAATATTAATTAGAACTGAAGTAGGAAAGAGTGCTTCAATAATTTATTTCTTTGTATACTCTAGGGTCTTTAATGATCTACTCGGTTTCAAAGTGCATACACAGGTGTCTGATGTCGAGGAAGATTCGAAGGTCTTGAAAGGGTTGGATAAACTAAATATTGACAGGAGTTATAGGGTGGAATCGAAGGGGTGGTTTGTCCAACGTTCTCAACCTCTTCTCACCTTAGCTCTCCCTCCCTTTAAGGAGTTCCCACTTGACCCTCAATAAAGGCTTACTTATGGACAAGTTCATACAGCACTCTTTCATACAACTTAGGGCAGAGAAAGGGTAGAATACCTGGGAATTGTATAAAAATTACGTAAACTATACTGCTTTCGAGTCTGTAGTGTTCTACCTTCGTCTACATACAGTTCTATCGACTTGGCGAGTTCACAATTCCTTGAATCGGCTGCTCGTCAAGAATATGCTTACTAAATTGTATTCTCGAGCGCCCTAAAAGTATTCCCCGAATAGGAATTTACATAATCCGAGGCTAGAGATAGTGGGAAATATTTCTAAAATAATAACGATGTACGGTCGATGGTGAAATTGAGAATTACGGCGCAGCTTTCAGTTGAATGGCCGGAGTCGTTTCGAGAAACCACGGGGATGGTAGAAAGTTCCGGGCGATAATTTGCTTCGCGGCGCTCCGCTAAAGGCCTCTAACAGCGGCCAGGGAAAGTAGCTTAGCAATATTTTTATCCTAAGAAGCGAACCCAGCCTCTTTCTTCCAGCTTGGGAAATTATTTTAACAGCAGTCTCGGGCGCGGGAGCGCATTTTCTTCCCCTCTGACTTGGAAGCAATCAAGCGGGCGTGGATAAACGTGAAGCCCTCTTCTGAGTCGTAATTTCGGCGGAGGAACCTTAAATTCGTGAAAATAATACGTCAAAATTCACATGCCGATTTATTATAACAGCACGACAAGCTACAAGATAATATGAAGTTTTGCAGTACTGCGAAATGAGCTAGAAAAATATCTGTCAGTGGTCGTTTGGATCACGATTTCATCTACCATTGTCTCTGATATCGCTTTAACACTTTCCTTGGCACGGTGCATATTAGATTATAGAAAAATAGTAGCTGTGTTGCATTCCTCGTAACTTCAGATTTTTCGTTGCATTTTCATTTCGACACTAAACCGAGAAATACAGTCTTCTTTTAACTGAAAGCTTTATGACCCGGGCCGTGATAATATTGTAATACAGTGCCGGAAGTAATTTAGGGATCATGTAGTATACCTAATAGGGCAATCAATATTTCGGAAGGTACTCGCGCTGTGAACATTAAACGTTTGGCTTAAGTCTTATGTTGAGTATGTAGCACTTCCTTTGTCACTGATATTCCAATAATTACCTGTAACGTACACTAACGATAAAAAATAATACTGCTGATAAAAAGTACAAACAGCTATAGTTACCCATTTAGAAACACAAAGATACCCGCATCGCGATTAGAAGCCCTAAACAATTACGTCCCTCGTTTCTACTACGCAACACTCACAACACCAGCACTGATCACTAAAGATCATCGCAGTCCCCTTTCCGTCATCCGCGACACCACGTGGAAACACACCACGTTCTATTCCGAACAAGGTAGAACGACCTAGAAAATTCTGAAAGCTACGGGACACGCAGAACGCCGCTTCCAAGTAGACAACGTGGCCTGAGTCACATTTCTCGCGATATTAAAAACGAAGGAGTTATTCGGAGTGCCAAGGCACAGCGACTCGTCCTCTTAATAGAGGAAACCTTAAACACAGCATCGCGTCCCGCGTATTTGTTCAGCGAAAGAACGTCGCGTCGATCGCACTATGTGACTATTCCGTCGCTTCGTGGGCAAAACGGTGTTGAGCCGCGCTAATTACGAAATAAGTTGCAGAGGATTAAAGGGTGGACTCGCGCCGAACGCGACGGGGGCCGTTCGACGTGCGGCGTTCCCTAGGTGACAGGGCACTAGGGAGTGAACGGGGTGGGAAAGCAGCTGAAAACAAGTTGAAATAAATCGAATAATCGGCAGGGTCGAGGGGGCGGGGGGCGTCGAACAGGGTTGCGATTTGGCCGTAGTAAAAGCGTTGCGCGTTAAAACGCAAATGCCGGTGGAGTGCGGTTTCGTGTTAGGGGCTGCGAAAGGACCTCCCAGCTACACTCGTTTCCCTCCTGGTACCCTTCCCGGGCTGATATTCCGCGCCGTGTTCGCACGCGTCTTTATCGGCCCTCGCGCAAAACGCCTATGGTGGATCGCAACCACGCGACACCGAATTCCCGAGGCACCGGGGGTGTATCCAATTGAACTTTCATTTATAGCCGTGCTAATCGAAGGAATGCTCTAATTTTCTTAGCGGTTTCTGGATCCGCGTGCTTTATAACTTGGCAGATTGCTTAGATGTTGAGTGGACGAGGAGGGAGTGTGACTACTTGCGTAACTAAAAGTATGGTGCCGTAAACTGGGGTGACATTGCCCACTTTGCGGAAAGACTTTATTTTATTTTATTGTGAAGTAATGAGAACGTATGATGCTCTGTAATTAACCCTTCGTTGACACTCTGCACCTTCCACATTCAAAATTCAAAATAAGTACCTCTTTCCAAAGCTGACTTACAAACTATTTTTTTCCTCAAAATATTATATCCGAACAACAACTCGGTGGATTTTTAACTTCCAATTCTGAAATTTATAAAAGTTACAAGCTTTTGAACAGTTCCTTCGTGTTTTCTGGACATATGGTAATCTAGATTTTTTTTTGCAAAACCTGTGATAAAATGTGCATCAAAAAACTATTGGAATACATTCTAGAGACCCTGAAATTGACCCATGATTTTTTTCATAACAATTGGATTCTTTAGCTGAGAGTGGCAGACGTTCAAAAATTCTTCTGGGTGTGAGCCACCCAGGTGTGTCAAACTTGATCGAAAAAGGAGGTGTGTCAACGAAGGGTTAATAGCAATAATTTCTCCAAGGTCAAACGAAAAAAAAAAATAGCGAATTCAACCATATGGTAATTTTTCAGTCAGAGTAAAAAAGTGGGCAATGTCACCCCAGTTTACAGTATTGAAAATTTCTGTTCGACTCTGAGAGCCTTTCGTCTATCCTTTCGAACCCTCGCGAGTGTATCTAAAATACCTGTCGCGAGACACGAAGTGTTACCCCTGAAGAGACCCTGACCCTTCGAGTAGACTTCTCAACCCCCAAATTCCTTAACGGCTGTATCAACGACACTTCGACACGAGAGATTCTTTACCTCGAACGCTCCATCGAAGCTGCTATTCATCAGCGGTGTCCACAGAAGTACACAGCTACACGTAGCCCACCCAAGACACCTTCCACTTCCACGCACCCCCTGTTCCATAAATTCATGCCCACTTTACGTGAAACAATTTCCCATCGAGCTCCGGCACTGTCTGACAGCGGGTACTCGCCATCCACCGTCAGCAGCCCCATAATTTCCGGGTATCGTGACGCGGAACGGTGTCAACTCCGTGTGCAGATCACGCAGACACCGTCGCCTCTGCAACTTTCCAAGCCAATGTCGCTGTGCGCCGCTGGCAACACCCGGGATCCCGCGCAAGTTTTCGACGAGACACGTTTAGGGAGGGTGTGATCCGTAGCATCGAGAGCCCTTGTTACGCGCTGGCCCGTGTTCCCCGTTACGTTAGGTGCGTGTAAATTGCCGTGCATCTGTCCCGCTCCCACGAGCGGGGGAGGGCGTAAAATACGAAGGGACGAAATTCCAATTAAAAGGGAATAAAGATGGAAATTTCCGGCGCTGGTGGCCGAATTTTCGCCGCCGTTATACCGGCTCGTTTAAATCCACTTTAAATCCGCGCGCGCTGCTCGTTCGCGGAACTCGCGTCGCGATGCACCCAGCCTCGCCGTGTTCGCTCCAAAAACGGCTGTTAAATTTTCATTCGATGGTATCGGGTTTAAAGGGTACACGTTTAGGGAGGATTAGACTGCAATTTTTTTTCTTTCTTTTTTTTGCCGCGCGTTACGCGGCGCTCCGAGCAATAAATTTCTTTGGATTAACGTCCACGCTCGCGGGATCGAGTTAACGCGCACGTTTGGCGCGCAATGCTTTTATGCGTTCTCGCGTTTGCGGTAATGATAATGATAGGGGAGGTACTTTTATTCCGGGAGCGTTCAAAGTGTGTTTCCGGGGGTGGCTATCAGCGGTTGCGCTTGAATGGAGGAATTTGTTTTCGGGGGATGGGGGTGATGAAGGATGGATTAGTCAGGGGAGAAAATCATACGAAACGGCACGTTGCGGGGGTTCTTTTTTTTCCTGAATTGATGGTACGTTTGCTGGGAAATATGTTCACGTTAAAATGTAGTTATATGGAGAGGCAGATATGAAGAAGTATAGAAACACAGTTGTAGGAAACATTGGTATACTATAAATTTATAAAGGGGTGTAGAAGCATGCGTAAACAGAGATACAGAATAAATCTATGTATTTGCAAGGAAGCGAGATATCCTCCAGTGGTAATATTAACCCTTTAGCGCCCGCACCTGGATGCCGTTGAAGGAAAAATATCCCGTTTTGTTCTTATCGTTAAAAATGGTTTGAATTTATATATTTTTATACAAAAAATTTTTTTTTTTCAGTGGTCAAAATGCATAAAACCAAAGAATACAGGGTTCAGATAGATCCAACTTTCTTCAGTGAATAAATTACACCAAACATGTTTCACTTAAATTGTTGCAAACAGCGAAATGCGAGTGCAAACGGCGAAACAGCAAAAAAAAAGGAATGTATCATATATGATGCGTTTGGCGCTAAAGGGTTAATCACATAATAAACATTAGAGCGTTTGGCAGATTAGAAAATGGTGTGAAACGTGATATTCCATCGTACGGAGTACAGAAATGCCTTTCTTCGCCTGCATTAACGTCACTGTTTACGTACATATGCATATATTCGCCTATTCGAGCCAAATAAAGGGCACTTCACTGTGAACATGCACGGACCGTTTCTGCTTATAGTCCGACACTCTAACACGTTGACTCGCATTTACGTACACGGACACGAAGCAGTATATAGGTTGCTTCGAAGGGGGTTAGCTCACCGGGGCAAGAAGATCACGTACTTCCTTTTTCTGGGACCACTGGCGTATGCGCGCGAAGCAATTCTTTTCCATAAAATGTTGATCTCGAGGTTTCGGGCCGCATTTCCGGCTTCCTTCCTCCCTCGTTGCGCGAACGTGTGAATTGGTTGCGCCGTGTTTGCATCTGGGCCCATTGAATTTTATGAATATTGTTGCCGCAACCGCGGTTTCGCAATTCCCGTCATGCACCGCGGATAGTTTTCGACGTTCCTCTCGAGACATGAATTCGCCAACGACCAGTCTTCGTCCTTTTTAAGTACGCGCGGAACTGCGTCGAGTATATTTCGGTGGCCGTGGAAGAATTCGCGAAAGAAACTTCTCGAATAACGAGCACTTCTCGCCGCAAGGAAATTCGGAGTGGATAAAAAGTAGTAACAGCTTCCTTGCGTGTGGGTACTCTGTGAGAATTATTCTTCATTGTGTTCGTGTTATTGATACATATTATTCAACATTTTTGGCACTCGTAGTGACGAATTATTATTATTATTATTATTAAGCGTTTTTATTGCAAACAAGAAAATAACAAGGAACGAAAGTAAACAAAGACACAAGCACAGGCGAAGTTCAGTCACGACTTAACCTACAACGAAAACTTAACCTAGACATAAATTAGACTTAAATTAGATTAGTGCAAGCTACTATTATTGAATAATAATTATTGAAGAAGAATAATTAATAAAAGATTCTTAGAGTGAGAAGGAACTTAGCTTTCTGACGCTCCGTCGTATACATTTCCCAATTCCATTAGCTACTAGGATTACCTAGCCGCTTTAGTACATGCGAGACGTTAATTAGCTCTTCGGGTTATCCCTTGTTCAGTGTTTCTTAAGGAAAATACCGCAATGTGTGCGTGATACATGTGGTCTGGGGAAGAAAAACAATACCTAACACGATAACGAATAATTTCCATCTGCCTTAGAGACATATTTACAATGTCTGCAACTCTGTAATTATTTGTAAAGGACATTTTGAATGTATTTGTATTTTATTACAGAATTGTAGCTAGGTATATATATTTTTTTTGGAGGGGGATGGTGTAGGTTGATATATAGGGTTTTAAAAATGTATGAAGAGGTGTAGGTGCACAGGGGACGATAAATAAACACGCCTACACATGTAGTAGTATACATGTACATAATCAGAGGAATAAATCGATGGGTCAAGGCTAGCTGAAAAGACTGTATATAAACCAAGAATTTTAATTTTAACGATGGACGGAGTTCCGTGTCGTGTAGAGTTGAATAAAGTCCGCAGTGCAGGTTTAATTTATTTTCTTTCTTTTGGCGTGCCAAATGGGACAGTTTTTGTTAACTGCCTAAAATTATCCAGTTCTGAATATTTTCACCGCTTCCCACACCTTAACACAGTTTCCTCTAAATAGTTTTGAGGAACTGTTTCCGTAAATCGATGTCGAAGTGCACACCTCTGTGCACAACACTTATTTTTAATTCCCTGCTCTATTTACGAGATAAAGTATTCGCGATACAGTAGAATTATTTATTTCACAAATCGTACAATTAATTACTCGAAATGAATTTCGATCAGAATGAAGTCCCACCTTGGTCTTAATTTCTCGTGGATTTAGTTCTTTAATTAATATCTTCTCGGTGCATAATGTAGGTCAAGCTCACGCTATAGTCCCCGCATTTCTAACCACGAAGAGTTTGCGACGGACAAAAATTCATTATTTTTAATATCGATTAAGGGAAGAAATATTCTCGGGTTTTCGGTCAATCCAACAGAGTGCTTTAGTTCGATGGAACTTTCGTAATTTTGTCTTAGGGTGGAGAGTAGAAGGGTGCGACGAGAAGATCAGTACTTTCACGAAATAATTCTCATTATTACGCAGGGTGTCCCTATAACAGACGACTCTATTCAGAAATCCTTTTAGTCGCAAATATCAATAAATTCCTTAAATTCCGTGTTAAAAGTTTCTGAAATTTAATAAATGGAGAATTTCCCATAAATCCTATTCTGCTGATTCTCATTATTAAATATATTATTCATTACTCATCGCGTTACACGGACACGTATACGGTGAACAACTACTATCGCTATATTTAAATAGAAACGTGGAAGGATCGTGGGCTTTATAGCCAAGGACGGTTTCGATCACCGAGTTAGCTTAATTGCGAGATACAGGGTGGCCCGATGAAGGGGATCGCGAGGAAAATAACGGCAGGGAGGAGCGGAAAAGGAGGAAGACAACACGGCTTCCTGCCAACAAACGTGAAATTTAATTCCGCGAGGCCTGTCTCGCGAGAATGCCTCCCCGGCTTCGCGGCTTTATAATCTCGGGGCCACGGATCCGCGCAGCTTTATCTTAGATTATGTCGTTCCAGGGTTGTTTAACTCGGTCGAGCAGAAGGTGCCGCGATTTTTCAACCCCTGACTTTTACAATCCCGCGGCAGTCTCATTGCTCCTTGTTCTGTCCTCCGCGGGGCCTTCGACTAATCCGCGAATCATTTCCTCCGCTGCTTCCCTTTCTTTCTATTTCAAAGAAAAAAATTACGAAGCTTATGCGGCGCAGAGATGACTCCTTGGATTTGTTTCTTCAGTCAGTACGATCCGTTACGGTGGTCAAATGAAAATAGAGGGAGGCTGCAGAGACTTGAGAAGTCCTCATAGCAATCCGCGAAGCATTTTGTCTTCTGCTGGGGACATTGTTGGTGCTGAGCCAGGGGGGGATGATAAGCGTACGCTCGAAGAAGTGAAGAATCACCCCGCGTTAAAATGATGGAAACTGGACGATAGTTAAATATGACGATGGAAATTAAGGATTTCCACAAAATTGACGTGGTGGATTCCACGATTCCCCACAGCGAAGACGCTGTTGCTGCAAAGCGACTCGCTAGATTCTCGTAAACAGAATCGGAAGAATGGATTTCTTCCTAAACGGATGGCAAAACTTGAGAACTTGATGGGGAAGCTTGTACAAGCTCGTCGCTGAATTTTCATGACAGAACTCGTCGCCGGTCCAAGGGGTGACCTGGAACTTATGGTCGGTAGTGTATACCAGACGCCAGATTATGTAAAGCCGACAGAGGGGGAGGTCTCTTAGCAGCCAGTCCTTTTGGAATTAAATTCTAGACCGTCGGTTCGTTACGGAAAAACGTGCCTCGTTTCCACGCCGTTCCACGACGTCGTTTCTTACCGTCGTTAACACACTTACACGTAGTCGGATCGGTTCTTCACAGGGTTCCCCTCTGTTTCCACGCGACCTACGTTCCCGTGCCTTCGACGTTCCCGCGCATTAAGGCCCCATTGTATAGCGAACTCGTGAATATTCAACGACAACTTTTCACGACGCTTATTTAGCAGCTTGGTGTATTCGATTCTCCCTCGGTGCTTGTCAAAGTCGAAGAAAATGGCGGCCGACGAGACTACTTGTTTATGCCCTTAATTATACAATACTATTGTATGGGTATTTCTCGGAAAATTAAATAGCTCTTAATGTCGATGTTAAATGTGTGGGTACTCGAAGATGATTGCTCGATTGTTTTAAGAAGTGGAAACTTCAGAAAATTTTATAAGTGATAGGATTGAATTACATCCCTTGGATTTGAGAATACAGGGAGACGTCTATGTGTTATTTTTTCCGAATCATCGGCAGTATTACGTAGGTAATGGAGAATTCTTTTTTAAACCGAGGTACGTGCTGGTTGTTTCATTAATTCCATTGAAATGGAACTTTTATTGGAGTAAAATTTCTTTCTGTATTTCTTTCAGAACCCCTTTTCCCTTTACGCGAAGAATTTTTAATGAAATTGCGTACAAATTCGTGCATCCGTACGAAGGTTTTATTAATCCGAAAATCTTCTCCGGTATACAGTTTTCAAAGTAATGTAATCTTAAAAGCAGTAGAAAAAGGGCGCAGATATAATTGAGTCGTAGGGGTAAAGAGTACAGTGGTTGGCCACCTGACAGTGATTGGCCATATTTTGAGAAATAAATGAATATTAAGAAATACCAATGTTATACCTTTTTTTAATGAACATATTCATATTCCTTGTACTTTCTTGCTTCGGATGTAATCAATATTTCTCCACTCATTATATACTGTGATTATATATAAAAGCAAATAGGATGACTCGGCTTTGAAGCTTGGAAATTACAGCCATTTAATAAAAAAACCATAAGAGTACAGTTGAAAGTTTACGAATAGTTTAATGTATTTATGATATGTATATCTCTCATATTCGGTATATATCGATAAATAAAAGTTGAAACTTTATAAAAGAATGATTTATTTGTTAAAATTATACATATATTATGAAAAATACAGGGGGCCAACAACTGTCATATGAATAATGTTGAATGGCAATAATTGGCCGGGCGGCCAATGATTGTTTTATAACCTTAGTAACGGTAAAACAGTTATTGGCCCCCAGTATTTTTCATAATATATGTATAATTTTAACAAATAAATAATTATTTTATAAAGTTTCAACTTTTATTTATCGATATATACCGAATATGAGAGATATACATATCATAAATACATTAAACTATTCGTAAACTTTCAACTGTACTCTTATGGTTTTTTGATTAAATGGCTGTAATTTGCAAGCTTCAAAGCCGAATCATCCTATTTGCTTTTATATATAATCACAGTATATAATGAGTGGAGAATGAAAATTAAATGAAGAAAAGAAATTTTACCAACAAAAAATGGAAAGAAAAAAGAAAGATGCTAAAAAATGCGAAATTTTGAAAAAGAAAGAAGCAGCAGAAAAAGAGAAAGAAGCAAAGAAATTAGCAAGGCTGCTAAAGCAGCAAGAGAAAATCAGTAACAAGGAGAATACTATTCAAAATAAAACAGCGAAACCAATAATTATAAGCAATGAAAGATGCCCAAAGAAAGTATACCTTGTCAGAGATAAGTGATAATATAAGATGTATAAGAACAAATATATTTATTTGTATTTAATAAACACATACATATATAAGATATATCCATTTTTATTGAATAATTTTAATCCCATTTCTATCATCAAATATCATATAACATTTTCTTTTAGGTTATATTATGTGTCAAATAGTGGCCAATCACTGTCGAACCGATCGGACAACTACTGTCGTGACCATGCCAATAATTATATTTTTTCGTAGTCAACACATTTTTTGTATATTTTTATAAATTCTTGCTTTTTTTTAAATAAACCCTATTTATTTTTAGATTATTAGGAGTTTTTCTTACTTATTTAAATCGATTTCCAATGCAAATTTACTAAATTCACATTTATAATTCATTATTTATGTGACACTCTTACTTAAGTGGCCAACCATTGTACTCTTTACCCTACTACTGAAGTGCCAGAAGAAATTAAAGTTTGCTAGTCCGAGGAAGTTTTATTCTATTCAGTTTTGAAAATAATGCAACAATATACCAGAAGGTGTAATTCATCTGTGCAACTAAAGTGTCAAGGGGAATCAGAGTGTAACTGATTAAGGGGAAATGGATCGTCCGTGGTCAGACACCCTTTCCAGCATTATTACTAAAGCCACGAATATCGCTGTGTAAATTTTCACACGTTTAATATTTAAAACTGTGTTTCCACTGAAAGTCATGTGAATTGACGGGAACTTTAGAAGCCTATACTAATTTCACAGTAATTTCATTGGAAATTCCTTATTTACAACATTCCATAAGGGGCGCACTATGCTCTCTTCTTTACTTACCGCGGAAAGCCTCTCTGTATCATGAAGTTTAGTAAGGAAATTATGCTGACATTATTAATGCATTCTCGACAAACTCTGAGTAACAGAGTTAGTAAAACACACACCGCCTAACATTAAAACAAGCTCAGCAAGTTCGTACACCGTATCTTGCGATTACACTAAAAAATATAAAAGTGAATAAAGAAACATTAAACATTTCTTCACTTCCATTTGACAACTATTGCATTTCTTATAAAAGCTACGTAATACAGTTGTATTCCGCCCTGCCACTATTTTAAACAGAACCCATTCACCGATTGCCCCTTCACAAAAATTATATTCAAACTTCAATATTTCATCTCCCCTCAACAAGCTTGAAAAAGATTGCCAACGTAGGAGCAGTATATACTTATTTCGCCCAAGAATCGATCAGTCGGGCTCAAGATTCCCCGTGAAACTTTGATGCAGAAACTACTTTCCACCACTCGCGCAGCACGACGCGTACGCTTTTCAGCCGTAAAGCTTAATTATAGGCGGCTAAGTAGTCGAAGTAGTCGGACCGGCGATCGAAAAAAGTAATTCCAGACGGCAAATACCAAAGACCAGCGGCAACTCCGAAGTCCTGTACTTTTGGTGCTCGTAACGTTCGCCCGTTCCTTCCGCGGAGTTCTGGCCTCTCAAGGAATGTACTTTTAATTAAAGGCAGCGAGTTCCCGCTCTAATATCCGCATCAAATAAATAGCCGGCTGCGAAGCAGCTACCGAGTCTGTCGTTGGTGATTGAAACGCGTTCCTCTTGATTTGTACAGAGGCCATTACTTTTAATTCCTCCCCCACCCTTCGCCACCCCTCGGTAATGTTACGCGAGTCTCGCCCGAGTTCACGTGGCACAGAAACAACATCGCGGCTCCGCTAGGAAACTAATTCCGCATTTAATTTCTCCAAGATTTCGATCCTTCCCTCCCCTTCCTTTCGGTCGTCCTCGAAGGTCGAGCGAACGGGACGGACGAGGCCAGTGGAACTGATTGTACGGGGAGTTAATTTCCTTCGTATCGAGCAGGCTGTAATTAAAAGGGATTCGTTATCTGGTCGTCTCCTAACGAAAGGGGTGGGGAACGTTACGTTGGTACGTAAACGTGGTGGCATCTTATTCCTCTCTCGGTCAGGAGGGTGTGTTTGCGCCGGTACGAGTTTCGTTTTGCGGCCATCTTATATATGGGGCACTGAGAGCGAAAACGGAGTAACCCAGATTTCTTGCGAAATTCAGTTGGAAGCAATAATCTATTCCAGTATGCTGTGCTAATCATATAAAACAGAAGAAATTAATTTTTTCTCAATGTACGTTAGTTCGTTTTTGGTTATTTCGGAAGATAAAGATTTATGGGAATTATTAGGCTTGTGGAATTAAAGATTTAGATCGTCAGATAATTATAGAGTTTATATAAAAGTTGAATCCAGGTAACCAGGATGTGGTTAGTTTATGAATGAAATTCTGTTTCGGGTGAAATTGAACACTGCGTCACCGAGATATTGCTCGAGGGAACGGCTACTCGAGGTAATAAATTTTACGACGCGGGCATATTTGAAGTTGGAATTACTCATCATTGTACATTCAGGAGAGCGGTGGCCAGGGAAACAGAGTTCAGGCGTGGAGGGATCCGAGTAATGGTTAACGACGAAAAATGGTAATTTGGTGGAATAGTTGTATCTGAGAATGGTAATGTAGTCGCTCGTAAGGTCTCGTTAAGGGGCTCGCTCTTTTTCCCTTTAACACTTCGGCTTTAATCTTGTCTAATTATCGCGCGATTAGGCCGCGTTGCTTCGTTGACCTGGATTCGGGGGCGACGTTGTGTAGCTTATCCGAAAATTGCTTCCCCACACACGCAGCGCGGAGTGAATTCGATAGAGTGGCTGATTTAATTAACGATGCACGCGTTCGCAAAACCGTCCGCACCGAGGGTGTCTTACTTCCTTAGTTTCTTTCCGCCACGCCGTTGCCTGCGATACGTTCGTTGGAATTAAGTGCACCGCCAACCAGAGCAACCACTTGTCTACATACTTTATTCTAAAAAAGGGAACTCGAGGCTTGAAGAGTGTATTTAGTAATGATTAAAGGGAGTGTAAAATACACGCTCGATACACAACGAAAGAATAATTACTTCCCAGTGTTAGAAACTATTTTCAATCGCGACAGCTTCGTTGATTCGTTCGTTTCCTCAGAACGAGAATACTGTTGTGATGTCATAAAGGAAGCAACTGTAGTAGACAACGATTGTAAATTACAGTTATCACAGTTATTAAATTTGTTTAGTACCGAAGCGAGTAGTAAATATCGTATCAGCTTTCCGGAGCCTGCTTTATGGGCTGGCACATCGATTCGAATCGATACCTTTGAATCACAGGTAAAAGAGGCGCGAGGATTGAAAAGTGGATGTTGCCGTGTGAATGCGGCCTGTTCCGCGTTTCAAAAGCACGCGCAATAATTCCAACGAAAAGCCCGCGAAGCATCGGGGCAAAGTTAATTGAAATTAAACCGACAGACGGGCTGATACTTTTCAACGGAAGAGGGAGGCATGGAAGCTGGGATAGCGTGTTTCTGCGTGTCCACGTTCTGAAAGGAACGCGCGCAGAAACGCTGGTGACGGTGGCGCGCTGCTCTGTTTAACAATTTAGGGATAGTTAATTGAAAGTAAAGTGGTCGTATGAATATACCAAAGGGGTGGCTGTCTCTCTTCCCCTCTCTCTCTCTCTCTCCCTCTCTGTGCATGAAAAATACAGGCTTTCCTTGAAAGTCTAGCTCCCTGTGGAAAAGAGAAGCAGGCCTTCCGGGATACTAAATGCCCAGCTGAGTCCTTCGAGGACTCTATCGATCGCCCACCCTCGCGTCTCTCGAGTCAAGTTTTCGAATATCTCTCGATGGGCAAAGTTTGAAAGTATTCACGGAGCAGTGTTCCATGAAAAGCGATGCCCATGGACATCTTCTCTGTGAATCGCTTATTAAGGTAATTCTTAAGCTTGCACTTAGTCTTCCTTTAAAGGAATATCACTAACAAGGAATGTATTAACCCTTGGAGGACGGCTACTTTGCACACATCGGATGCACGGTCCAGTTTAAAACAAGCTTTTGTATTAGACTACGATCCTGTGACGAAGAAAAATATTTATCTTGAAAAAGTAATGCTAATAAAGTAATATATGCTGTTCGATTAAACTCGAAATGATCATTTTTTTGATAGGTGTTTCTATTATTATTATTATTATTATTATTAACCCTTCGTGGTCACACCTTCTTATAATCGCAAGTTGGTCACACGGGGTTCACTGTACCCCAGCGTCATTTTTTGAGTTACCATTTTCGTATTTTTGAATCTTTTAACTTTTCAGTGATAATTCTACGTTCGTAATACTTATACAGTCATGGTCTAATAGTCTTTTTCTAGAAATGTAAATTTTGATATGCTAAAATTTGTAGTTGAAAACGAGCGATTTTCCATCGTCGTGGTAAAATACAGATTTTTTAAAAAGTTTTTTATTTTTTTTTTTGCGATAAATTCCCTTTGGAAGATGTAAAGGTGTGGAATTTCAAATCAAAAATTGCTCTTGGGGTACAATACACCCCGTGTGACCACGAAGGGTTAAATGTCTTTATTGCCCCATTACAATTAAATTAAATTAAATTACAATGGCGAGTAGGCGAGGCTTCTTTATTATTCTGGGGCACTTGATTCGTCGATAAAGTTCTGCGCGTTCATCTCCCTCAGTTAGAAAATTGATAGTAAGGGAGCTTGTTTGATGAAACGTAAATGCGAAGAGTGAGACAGATGCTCCACGTGGACTTCGTAAAATCGTATTTCAGCAGATTGCGCATGGAGCATTTGGCATCGAAGTTCATGCTGCGTTCTACACAATTACCAATACGTACCTTGCGAATGTACTGTTGCTTCTATATTCTGGCACAGAATATCGGCACCTTAACCAGCTCGGTTAACTTTATTGCCCGGTTAACCATATCGGTCTATGGATTGTTTCGGTCGGCCAACCAGAACCGTAGGCAACAGCATTGGCCCAACATGGTCATCTACTTTCTACAATTCCAGCGAGTCGATTGTAAAATCTACAGTGGTCGATCGCTGATGCGTGGAATTGACGTGGTTACTTCGCTGTTTATTCAAGCATCACTCCACTATATCTCCACATCTTCGTTATCGAAATACTTTTAGTTATACGCAATCAATAAGTCTCGATTAAACTGCAATCCAAATAAAAAGAAACTAAGCGAAAAACGTGGAATAAAATTTCTTCCATCGCTGTCTTGAACCACCAGGGACGTGTGTCGCGAATATATTTTCGTGCAAGGAATATTCCATTTTTGCAGCTTACTTAATTAATAACATTTCTCTTCTTTGTTAAATATAGCCTCATTACCAATACAGATAATGGTCAGAATGGTGAACTCATTTCATAGCAATCACTTTCAGAACATATAACGCACAACATTTCATATTCTCTTAACGTTATTAATTACACCGTTAAGGGAGTTGTTTTGCTCGATTATATCTCGCAGAATTTAATTTATATTTTAAGCCAAATTAAATTCCGTTTATAATTGAACCAAAGACACAAGCACCGCGTCCGACCACGTCAAACGTCGTTCACACGAACGACGCAGCATGCGTTTCATTGAAATGGCAGAGGACTTGTTAAGATCCGCGGGCGCTGAACACTTTTCCAGGCAAATTTTCTCCGAAAACCGGGCCTCGCGCGTCAGAACTTGCTTCCACAATTTCGCCGTACTTTCCACCGAACAATTTAATGCAACCGAGGAAAATTCCTCGTCCCGTTGCTCGATCTTTCCAAGGAACAAACGAAAACGACCCCCTCCCTCTCTCGCCACCCCTCCGACTTCGTACAGTGACATTTTCATCGGGATCATCAAGCCCTCGTGTTTTCATTCGTTCCCCGTGGCTTGTTGTTTCGCGGAATGCGCCGCAGACGTCTGAACACGAATAATGAAAATTAAAGCACCCGCGCCCCTCTTCTCGTCTCCCCTTCACCGCTCCTGCCGTATTTCACGAGGTTCTCGCGTTATTTCCTTCGCGGACGGCGAAGTCATTATCGTCCTGGGCGTGCTTTATTTCCACTATTATTATTTGTTCCATCTGCTCTTGTAAAAGATCCCCTGGCCTTTCCACTCCGCCTACTCCCCCCCCCCCCCCCGCTCTTCCCTAGAACTCATTATAATCATATCGGCCTAGAATTTGCATCGAAATGTCAATTTGTATTCGGATCGATCCAACCCTGATCCGCCTCCTCTTCTTTTTCCCTTAATATCAGGCGGGGACGCGAAACTTTCTCCTGCTCAACCCCCTCAGGTGTCCGCTGGAATTAATCCACTCGGCGGTGTGTCTGCTTTGGAACTCGTTAATGAAATTCCGTCGATGCAGTAGGACGATGAAGATTTTCATATAACACTTTCTTCCCGTCCCACTATCCTTTCTTCTTTTTTACTTCTCCCCTTCCACCCCCGGCGGAAGCAGCCCAGTCGAGCTGTAATTAAAGAATGTTCCTGATCCTTTCGTCGGGCAGCTGACGGGAAAATTCACCGATTATTCCGAAATAATTTGCCGGCGTTTCCAATTAGAACGGGTACCACATCGTCGAATTATTTCCCACGTTTCTTTTAATTGCGACCGGACTGCGCGGGGTGTGCTGCGAACGGACGCGTCGACGTGCTTGTGGTCGATACTTTCGATAGAAATCGAGGGACGAATGTGGTCATTCGTGTTGGAATATTACGAAACGTTTATTGTACTTATTTATCAGTGGTTATTTGTAAATATTTATCAGAGATATTATCATATTAATCATAAATTAAATAGTTAGTAAAATATGGCTCGTTTTCGGTACAGTAGTTGCTCGTGGAAAAATCGAAAACTTGTCCAGAAGAATTTCTCAATATTACTTAAAACCAAACTTTGCAAATTCTAAGCTAACCATAAAATTGAGGGCTCCTCATAATGAACTATATCTAAATTTACAAAATTTACAATAGTTATTGAAAGTAGAGCGAATAACAGAATAGAACTATCTAAGCACCGGAATTCTTAATCGCGTATAAGAAATATATATAAACCACCGTGAAATTGTTTGCAGTCCTGAATGACCCCCGCGGTCGCCGCGACTGTAAAACCAGAAACGCAAAAAACAGTGGAAAAGCAGAAAGAGTAGGAGGAGCGTAAAATTTCGCCGAAAACTTTTCACAAATATGCGGCCATAAATATTTCAGCCCGAGTATCCCACGATGGTCCCGTTTATTTCTAATATTTCATGAAAATTCCCGTCACGATCCTGGCCAGCTGCACTCGATACACTGGAACGACGAGACAAATGAAACGGGCCCGCGCCGCGCGGGAGGCCATTGGCCACGCAAGATGCAAATATTAATCCGCGATATTTAGTCGGCGCGCGCCACGAATTATCGCGTTCGGGGTGGGGAAAGAGGATAACGAGGGCGGACGAGCCTGTGTTCCGAAATTTCGTTGCCGGGATATCGCGTGCGGCGGACGAGCTGTTTACCAATGAAGAGATTTTCAAGTCGAACCGTCGCTTTGCAGTTTCGACACGTTGGCCAGTTGCGACGCGATCCGACGTTCGAGCTTCGCTGCTGAAATCGTGGGGCGAGATTCCTCGAGGCTCGAAGGAATCGTCGAGGGGAGGGAATCAGGGGGCGAGGGAGGAAGAAGAGGCATGTCCTGATTGTACGTAGAGTCGAGAGACTATCTGATTGATTGGTACGATTGTAGTTGTCTGGAAGATTCTCGTGCACGCTCGGGAGGGTCTGTTGTGCGCGTTGATCCTCTCGACAGATCCTCGAAACGTCTGAATATCATTAGGATTCCTCGAGGTACCTACGTGGTAAAATGTTGAGTTGCTGCAGCGACTCCCGTGGATTTCTTCGCGCGGTGATTGATCCGTACATTCACTTCTGTGTAAGCAACAGTAGGGTAAAGAACCCAATTACTGACACCTGACCAATTACTGTCACCTTAAGCTATTTTACTTAAAATAACGAATAAATAAACTATAGAATATAATTTATAGCATAGATTATAGGTTGAATTACATAATTCTATTGGTGGATGACTTTACAACGTTTATTTATTTGTTATTTTAAGTAAAATAGCTTAAGGTGACAGTAATTGGTCAGGTGTCAGTAATTGGCTTCTTTACCCTAGAGCTCCGCTGTTTGTGTTCTACATGTCATTATGGCTTTACACTTTTATCCCGCGTGAACGGTGCTTTGGATATAATCAGAGTAATGAATAAAAATTCAAGGAAGTAAAAAGATCATAAATGGATATTATTATTATTATTATTATTAGACGTCTTTTTTACTCGAGAGAATGAAGGTACAGGAAAATTAGATATGTGTCTCGTGTGAGAAAATCAGTCTCAGACTCTGCAAATAGTCTTCGCGAGAGGTCCCAAGCCATCGTTTGCCGAGATTTCACTGCGAAGCACCAACTTGTCAGTGGCTCATTATTTTTAATAAACCAATACAGAAGGTGTCTCAGGATGTTCGATTTATCGAACGACTTCCTTCCCACCGACGCTGAGGAGACGCGTGGCGTCTCCTCCTTTGAATGTACCACCTTCAACTGGATATAAAACGGTGAACGTAAGAATTGTTATCTTTATACTATTTTTAAACCTTTCCTTTCGATATAGTCGCAATTTACATGGCACGTGCCATCCATTCCAAAGCGAGCAGCGTATCTGTCCCGTCCTCCCACGAAACTGCGTTTTCTGGAACGAAACTGAAGACCCCGGGATTGTCTGCATGGGGAACAAGGTGGTTCGATGATTTATAAGATGGTCGCCGCGCCGCTTAGGAATCCCGTGACTCACGTTCCAAGCATTGAAATGCACGTCGTGGGACAGCGCGTTTGTAGGAAAATCGAGTGGAAAAGAGGCGTGTCAGAGGAAATCTTGCTTAAACAGCTTTGTGATTGATTGACTCCCTCGGTTTCGTTTCGTGCGATGACCTCAACGATCGCTTCTTCTTCCTTCTCCTCGGTTGAACGTCCGTCGAATTAGGTGTTGGGAAATAAATAGCTCGTGGAAACGAGATCAAGCAATTAGACAGAGTTAATTGTTAAGTGCATGGACCTTAATAAACGATTCGTTGGCTCGGGTTGCGCGTAGATTTGTATTCAAATCGCGCGCGCTGGTTGGCTGGTAGACGGAAATTCAGAATGAGAAGCTTGCTTCCATGGGCACTGGTGAATATACTGGTGAATGGTTAATGAACTTGTGAAATGACTTTCCGCGGAGATCTTTTATTCCTTCGAGTAATTATTTAGTAATTAATTACTCCACTTGTGTCTTTAATTTCTTTATTATTATTTATTTCACCACGATTGACTATCATCTTCGCCACTGGCAGTTTAATTGCGAAGCCAATTCTCGCGCATCTTTCCCATCGGACGATCGTTCTGTTCGCTGCAGCTGTCGCCCCATCAAAAATTCCTCCCCCTCGCGAAGATCTGACCCTCCGAAGACAAGCTCACCGACCAAACGGAAAGGGGAAACAAAGAGCGGGGCGATTCGATTGTCTGACACAATCCTGGCGGTGTTCGAGATTCCCTCCTATTTTCTTTCGTTCACCGTTTGCTGTTGCTGGCAGAATAAGATGCGTCCGAGCAGCGCTTGGAAGGAGGAACGGGTCGGGTAAGTGCAGCAGCCAATCATTAGGCGACTCCGTGAAAGTCCTCGGGAGTGTTGTTATCTCTCGGGGCTCGTCGATTCCGTCGTTATCGCTCCGCTTCCCTTGATGGACGGCCCTTTCGATAAATCTGAAGTAGCTACGACGTCATGTCGATTCCGCCGGCAACTGATCGCAATTCCCCGACTCTGTTACCCGCGCTCTAGCTGTTTCTCGGTCGTATCACGTTCTTTTATCAGTCACCACTCGATCGGACGTAATACTAACGTGGAGGCAATCTCGATACTCGGGTTCTTCTGGTAGCTACGATCCTGGGGAACTCCTCTCTTTTATCTGAAGGCTCCTTCCCGGTTTCTCAGTATAATTAGTATAGCCACAGTCGAGTTTGAATAAGAATTGACGGAACACAACTAATTCTCCGTACTTAACGATGTACGCGACAGTGATGGAATTGACAGTTTCGACTAATTGGCAATAAAAGTTTTGCAAAAACTTTATAGTACATTTCTTTTTGTTCTTTTGGGAATTTTGGAAGATTAATTATTAACGTTGACATTGGCCCTTCTTCGACTCACCCACAAATTAATTCCTCGATGTTTAAGTAATGAATTCCCATTTTTACTCCCCGAATACTCCATAGATTAATTTTTGAGATTTAAGTAACGAATTCCCATTGATACTCCCCGAATACTGTCTAAGCTATAATTAAATGAAGCTCAGATGGAGGAATGTCGCTGCTTAAGCAGGGCCCGCAGCATTGCCTTGCGTTGGATTTCCGTCGAAAGGCTGGCGGAGTCGTTTCGAGCAGCTGGAATTGTCGTTCCAACGGCAGTGACGGTTTTCCAGGAGGAATTGTGACAGTGCATTCCATCCTGCGTTTGACGTACAATCGCGAGGGGCCATTTGTACGTATTTACGGTCGGGATTCAGCGACTTAGTTAATTGGCTACGTAGATCGCGGCCCAGATGCGTTCCCATCGGCGACCCCGATTCCCCTGGGATCAATTAGACGTCTGTTGAATGTGACTGGAACGGCGGGGCCTCCTCCAGGCATCGATCGTTCGACGGATAGGTGGTTCGATCGATTTCCTTTAAACGATGGATCGCTGCTGGTCTCGGACGATGTAATCTGTCATGTCCAACCCCTGTTTTGGGTATATGCGTGATTTCTGCCAATCCCACAGGATCTTGGCTCAATATCCCTTCCAATTTTCTAAATAATAATAATAATAATTCGTCTTTATTTATCACATTTCATATTCACATTCGTAATCATATTTCCATTATATTATGATAATTTCTTCGTCACATTTTTCACGTGCGAGGAGCACCATCATTTTCCGAGAGCCCGAATGAAACGAATAAAAGTTGTTCATTGCACTTTCTCGATACTTTATAATGTATTCATGAATGTATCATTTTCGACGACCAGCTCGTCGCCTCTACGTCCCGATGGCTCCATCGTCAGGCAATATGCGTAGCCAGAAATCCCAGGTTCCTGGTCCATAATCCACGGGGTCTTATAGCAAATCCTGGCCTTGTCGAAAAGGAAGGGAAAACGGTTGGAAATCCGAAGGTGTCTTCGCCGGCAGCCGGCCAACATGCAAATCCTTCGCCCCGAGCTTCTCAGTTTATCCATATTAATGCTCCTAATTAAGCCGCAGATAGGTTCCTTCACACTTTCTGCGCTTCTTGTTTCCAGTGGCGTTGATAAATCGGCGAAACTATGCGCCCGTAAGTCTTGGCTCGGGAATTAAATAATATCTCATTGAAGCGGGGGAATAGGCGCTTCGTGGGAGTTTTGAAAATGTTTTTTTTATAGTTCGCTACTTGTTTAACTCTTCTTACTAAGTGTGATGGTATTACGTTTTCATACTTATATATTTCGTACTTTAATTTGTGGAATGGTAAAGAGAATCGATATAGATATTTTTATTAAAAAAGAAAATGCAGTTGTATCTTAATTCAAACAGATATTGAGGAAAGAATTTTGGAGTCTATCAAAGAGTGCAACATTTTCTCTATCTTCCCTTTCAAAAAACCTAGCCATCATAATTCCTCTTGCTAATTAAAAATTACAAATTACACTTTCTCCACGAGCTTCTAGTTAAAACCTCGAAATTTAAAACTTCCCTACTAAAAGACGAATCAATAACGAGTAAATTTCTGCATCTAAACATGTCCCACATAAAAATCACCTTAAAAACATGTAATAAAATGAGTTTACTATGAGTTTAATCCATTTCTTATTCTCCAGAAAGCTGACACTGAAAAGCAGTTGCCCATTTGCGTACCCCTATCCTTATTAGCCGCGACATCACGATTGCTGAATTCGACACGTCGCGCTGGTCCCGCGGATTTGTTCGCGCTGCTTCATCAGCCGTTATAATTGCCACGCTAATTAATTACAGCGAGTTCGCGCGCCGAGCTGAATTTCCGGCCGGCGAATGGCACACGGATGCCGATACATAATATACACGTGTTTACACAGTTCCACGCGGACGTCATCGCGGAGATGTGCCTGCACAAGGCAATTAATGCCATTTACCCTCATTAGCGCGCCGAAATTCTATAAATTTAATTAACGCACCGATGACAATTAGCACCCACGACACCCTTCGAATCCTCACGAAATTTCCCTTCGCGGATCGATCAACCTGTTCTCGTTCTTCTGTTCCAGCCAGCTTCGTGGGCGCGCGCGCAGGGACGAGGGAGCGAATCGGTTTGCTGATTGCGAGTAAGTTTCACCGTTACCTTCCCTTTCGCCCTCGGCGATCCCTCGCTGGCGAAAAAACTAACGGCGTTGTTTACGAATTCTCGCGCATCCCCCTCCGTTAATTGGGAATATTTCACGCGGCCATGGGAACCGTTTATTTCGCCGTTTGCTCATCAATAACGGGGATCCTGGAGCATCGTATCGCCCCGGGGAGATTAAAGTATCAGGGTGTGCTTTTACGTCGCTCGCGATCAATGGCGCTTCTGGAATGTTTTCGAATTCGACTGGTCTTCTTCTATTCATCTCTGGAGTGCTCCGTGCTTCGTTATTAGTGGGTAACGCGAGGAAAGTGGGAAATGGAAGGAATTGGATGTGTTCAGGGTGACTTGGGAACGAGAGGGTAGTCGACGGTTTCGTAATTAGGAAGAAAACGAGATATGAGAAGTAATAGATAGCTTTCCACTCGCATTCTACTTTCTCACGCTTCGAGATGAAAATTCAATCTCCGCGATCTGTGAACAGAGTTAATAGAAGTCTTAGCACACCATTTCCTCTTCAACTTCGAAATAATATCGACTTCGTCACTTCATCAAGTCATCAATTATAGTTAATCAAGTGATGAATGAGCGAGGTTCGGCACTCCTGCTGTTTTAAAACGCAACACCTGTGAACATAACGATAGACTTGAAATTACCGTAGGGACATACGAATCTAGGTGAAGTGGACAAGGATTTTAAGAAAGTTGAGGAAAGTGTGTAGGAATAAAGGAGCGGGTATGACAATGTTCGAATTTCCAAGGGAATAGAATTATAATGGGAGGAAGATACATAGTGGAAGGACGCCGTAAATTTAAGCATACAATGGACCTTCACAGACAAATGAAGCCATAGGCCAGTGCATTACTGGCATTGTTTGTGAGAATTGTTTCCGCACAACGAGTGACGGGTCGTAATCTCGTGTCCCTATTTCCAAATCGTCAATGCCCGCATTATCAAATCCTTCAAACAAGCAACTGGAAGCCAACATCTTCCCCTCGGCTTGCAGAATGAAACGCCGCAATAGGGCCAAGTCGCCGGGCGAGGCGACGCGTCGTTTCGGCGGATCGAGGAGCAGCGAGGGCCCTGAAAAATTCACCCTGGAATTCCTCAAGTGGCGGGGCGCGCGTGCTGCTTCGTAAAGCCGGCTCCCCCGCAGCTGGATACGTTTCTCGCTCAAATGAAGGAAACGAAAACGTTTATCCCCGGGGGATTCGCGGAGCCGCGGGCTCGTTTGAGATGCGGCGCGCGAGCAATTTGAAGTGGTATCTCCGAGGGGGGCCAGACCGGTGCTCACATTCGGATGTTCGCGAGCACGCCCAGCTCTGCCGCACGAGGCAACCACTTTTATCCATGTATGCATGCCCTGGGACACGTCGAGGGCGGGATTTTATAAGAGATTTTATCCATTCCAAGTGAATTCCAGCGCCAAAGGGCGCGGAGCCGAACGAAGGCGGTTCATAGTTCGCCGTCCATCGCTGGCCTTAGACGCCCGTGCGTTCTGTTTAGCCATCTAGCGACTAAATAGTTAATCGTAACGTTAGAGGAGTGGCCCTCGAATCGCTTCGAACGCGTGCGGGGTGGAAGGACGAGGGGCCCTGATTTTGTTGGATTATGGGGGTAGATTCCGGAGGGTGTATTTCTGGGAACGAGTGCTTGTGGCTTCTGTGGGAAAGTTCGCTCGTTCACTGTTAGGTAACGCGAGGTGTACGGGAATTACTTTCTTTTTACTACACCCACTTGTACTTTTACCAGAAAAGTGGCAGAAGGTTGTAGATAGTCGAGGGACATACTTAGTTTGATTAAAGAGGTATGTAATATTTTTTTAATTTTAGCGCACTTCGGTTCAGTACGACGAACGATCTTGTGCACCGACCTAATAGATTTGGTTTGAATGAATTCATCTTTTTCGTTTGATAGAGGATGCTGTTCATACTTTCGGGTCAGGAGCTTGGATTTCATTTTATCGCGATTGGTTTAGTAATTATTAGAAGGATGTATTTATTTCGGATGGCTCTTTTACAATGATTTCTTGGAAGGTGTTGCAGGCTTCGGACTATTTAGCATTACATTTTTACAATGACTTCTTTAAAGGTGTTGCAGGCTTCGGTCGATTTGGCATTACATTTAATTTACATCTTTTCGAAACTTATAGATGGGGTATACTTCATTTTCACATTTTCAGTGATTGTAATCATAATTTCAGGGGTATAGATAAAGATTCTCTTCATAATTTATCCACGAAAATATCGAATCTCCTACATCTCTGAAAATTGATTCAGATAACAATCAATTTTAATCTAAATTCGATCGTGCTGTACCTATATAAAAGTAGCGGCGGTATTTTGTTTCAATATCCCGCCACGTACATCTATTTCATGTCCGTCGTTTTAGGGTTGTTTCGATTTAATGGGATGTCCGCGTTCGTACCCCACATACTTGATTTATACTACTTGGAGTGGGCCATAAACCTGTCCAACGACCCTGTCCCAGACCCTAACCCGTGGTACGGCGAATCAATTTTACGTTCGACATTCTTAATCGCACATTTCTTTTACCATTCAACCGACACGGATTTTCAGAATTTGATTTTTAAATTTTGGTCCTGTTTTCTAATTCTAACATCAAAGGATCATTTATTCAATCAGAATTTTCAAAGGCTAAAGGAAACGAATAAACACTATCGGTACCTGAAAAACAATAAAAATTGAATACACCATCTTTGATTGACATTAAAATCTTCCTACTTTTTAAAATTCGTGAAAAAAGTTAGCGTGTCCTACGTATTTACTTCAATCTTCACTAAACAAATTCTATCTTCACCGACTGAACACACCCACCCCCTTTCATTCAACAAGCCGCAGTAGATGTTTGTTTCGGGACGCCTCATCAGCTGTTCGTAACTTTTAAGAACCAGATTTCCCGAGTTTCCTTCAGAATGTTTTGCCTCGCCGGATCTCCGAGAAAGCCACTTAATTGCCGTTTCATTAGTGTTTCATGTCGCGGGTGCAGTCGCAGAGGGTCCGTTGGCTGCTTAAGTCCCGCGCTAACGAGAAAAGAATTCCGGACGAATCGTAATCCGCGGCCCGTAACTCCCGGGAGGGAAAAGGGATTCCTCGATGGTGCAAGGTCCGCGACAGAGGGGGAGGCGGGGGCGGGGGCGATGTAATTGTGTAGAGGGTTGGACGTGGCAGGTTGTAACTGTAAACGGGTTGAGTCGAGTAAAAGAGTACCGCGGGGAAACTTTTAAGTAGTTCGTGGCAAGTTTCGCAATCGATACTGCCGTCGGAAGCCGGGCGAAGATGCTTCCCCCCCTTGGGCCCCCTATCGCTCCCCCAACGCCTGAATATAACTCTATCCGCGACTGTTTATCGTCGTTTCGGCTAATATAGTCGCGAGTTTGCTCTAACGTTCGTTACAACTTTAAACTTGCAGCTGATTCCCGCGTTGACTCAACTCTGCCTTTTAGCTTCGCCTCCCTCCGGCATCGTCACGCGAGATTTATATTGTTTGGGAAAAATTCTCCCCCGTTAATTTCGCCGTTCACGTTCGACCTAGTTTCTCGTTCGCTCTTTTCTTTCGTCCACTTCTGATTCCATTCCTTAAAGGCTGGCTCGGATCGAGAACGGAAGCTCGAGGATGAAAGGAACACAGTGCGTGTTTCGGGGGTTGCAGGAGTTCGATAACACGGGGGAATCGAATGCATTCGATAATTCATCGGAACATCGAATTTCATTGGAGTTTCTTAAGCAGTAAATTTTGCTGGGGTAGGAGAACTCACCCTTTGCGACGCACCCTTTGTATCAGCAACGGCGGTTCTCAATTGCGAGCCGTCGCGCGGTGTCTTTTCATCGTGAAGTGCAGTTTCACGCAAGATTAAAAAAAGGGCGCAAGTTTTGCATGCAGGACTGATACGTGACGCGACTCTCGTTCTTTGAATTTCCGTGGCGCCACGTCACGACGGCACGTTGTATGCAAATTTCGCGAACAAGAACGGCGAGCGTTACAAAGGGAACGGCAAATTAAATATCGCGCCGCGGGGTTAGCGAGGAACCCGGTGAAATATTAAACACTCGCGACCCTCGACGGAAAAATTGTTCGGGCACGTGGCGGCTGTTATTGGCGATGCACAGTTGGGCAACTAAGTTTCGCAAGATTCAGTTCGTTATCCACAGGAACGTAGAAGCAAGTAAATGAAACATTCTGAAGACGAGTAAGTTTGATTCGGAGAATTTTATTCGTCGAGATTAGTCGAAACCTCGCACCTTAGGATTAGCGATACAATTTCCGGCGAAATAACAGTTGAAGCGTTGAATACATTCTAGCAGAATTTTCCCACGAAACTAGCAGAAATTACGAGTCACTCCAGCGACCCGAATTCCCTCCATTGGTGGGTAGAATGAAATCTCGCAATTCCCCGGCTCCCCGTCTCATTTTTCGCGATTAGAGGCGAAGAACAAAGCGGAGGGCGCAAAAGATTCATTTAAAGGCTGGTGTTTGCTCGAGGAGCGCGCTTCGGCGTCTTTAAAATCCGCGCAAACAAGGGGCGAGCGTCAGAGTGGTTTAAGCCGGAGGAATCGCGGGGAACCGAATGCGCTCGTATAAATTCGGTTGCTCCGCGGCGGAACTCCGCGAACTCCCCCGGTCTCCCTCGACTTATTAGATCGCATTTCATCTGCAGTAAAACGCCGCGGAACTTAAAGGCGCGAGGGAAGTTTCCCCGACGACCGAACACGCTTCCGCTTAAATGATGCTCCGCCGGTGCACGCACGTGAAACCACTGTTGAACAGAGGCCCCATAAGCCCCATATACAACCCCCGAATCTCCCTGAAGGTTCGCCGCAGCAACGGCGTAAATGGGCTGAGGTATTACGCTCCCCTAGCGCGCGAGCAACCGGAGATAGAGGCAGGTATTTGCATCGTGAAATTCACGCACCATCGTCTTAGGAATTTCTGTCGGGCTTTCACGAGCGAGCGGAAAGTATCGACTTTCTGCGAGGGCAGTCAAACGCGTGGGGCGTTTGCTGATTTTAATCGAATAGCAGACATGATCGAAGGGGGATAAGTGGCCTCGCGAAGGAAACTCGGAGCGGTGATTAGAGAAATTTGCAAGTACAGCGGAATATACAGTGTCTGAATTAATAGGGCGATGTGATTTCTCGGATAGTAAAACGTTCGCAATCACTCTTCTCGTGCTTATATTTCTTCGTATCAGAAAGAATAATACACAGGTAGCAATAACAAAATTGGAAAGTAATATAATAATAATAATAAGTCGTCTTTATTCTTTTATACTAAGTGTTACAACGAAGTTGAGTTTGAGACGCAAAGTACAGAATGGGCGATGCTCAGCGCAGCTGTTACAATTTCCTTAATCCTACCCGGCTCTAAGTAAATTTTTCTTCATCTTGAGTTTCATTGAATATCATTCTCCTCGTGGAATTTAAGACCCCAGATTTCTCCAAACAATGGCACCGACAAGTTCATCACCAACTGGCACAGCTCCCCAAAAAAGGACCCCAACTCATCGAGTCCTCAACCCTACTTCTCCCAGAACTCGTCCTTACACCAAACAACTTCACTCCACTCCCCACTTACCTTCCCACAAAGAACCATCCTTCCATGCTAACCCTGAATTCAATCACACTCCCCCTAAAACGTATCGCAATAAAACACGCTCCCCCTCGCAATTTCTCCGTGACATCAAGAATTTCCCGATTGTCCCCGACGTTACTTACCATGGAGCCTCGACGCCACCATGTTTATTTACCCAGGGCCGAGCACCTCTCGTTCCCCGTTGAATATCGCCAGCCGTACGCCCACGTCGGCCTTAATCTCGCGAAAGTTCGTCGCGTAGGATGCACCCTCTTTATCTCGGTCGAAAGGAGCCGGTGGAACGTCCTCCCCCTCCCCTTTCCCTCCCGCGCGAACCTTGCTGCCGCCGGTGTCCTCGCGGCGCAGCTGATGGAATTGCACATACACCCAATCAGGCTGCAAGCGCGGCCGTGCACGATATTCGGCGAACTGTTCGGCAAACAGCGGCCCTGGGCTGAATGGCAAATTGCGCGAGTATACAGGTCTGTCTCGCGATAATGGCTCCGCAGTGGAACGTGACTGTTACGTATGAAAAACAGCATGCAAATGCAGGTGGCCAGGTCCCCCGGAGCGAGCCTCGTGTCCACCGGCGACAACGGGAACAGGAATCTGTGAATTTAATTAACGAGTGAATACTAGGAGGGATGGGAAAGGAACAGAAGGATTTCCATGAGTCAGGATCGCTCGTGCCGAGCGTCGCCTTTATGGAATGTTTTCGCCAGGGCGTCTGGAAGATGCGAGAGAAGGGACCCCTTTGCCTGTCTATTCGCTCGGTTTGATGGCATTAAGGCATTTTGGCTTGTTTACGGGCACGGACTGCAGGTAAAATGGGGCAGGAAATTGGACCGCGTCGGCGTGGTTAGTGGTGGTTTACCGGGTCGCTTTGTGGATTTCTTATGGCCGAGCTGGCAATGGGAGCTGTGTTTGATACTTCAGGGCGCTTCTGTTTGATGAAACTTTGCCCAAGAATCGGCAGGATTGTGATACTTCATTTTTAAGGAAAATGTCTGTTCCTAAAATGTGTAGGGAGACCGGGGCTAAAAGTTCCGGGGGTAAGTTGTTCCGATCGTTCTATCTTCAAAATGAAAAAGAGCGTTGTACTTTAAATTATTTTTTCCACAGAGTGGCGTGATCAACTTACACGGAAAAAATAATTTAAACTACAACGCTCTTTTTCATTTTGAAGATAGAACTGTCGGAACAACTTACCCCTCGGAACAACTTACCCCTCGGAACAACTTACCCCTCGGAACTTGTAGCCCCGGTCTCCCCTACGTGTTCTTCGTATTCTCGTGGGTGAGTAGTTTAAACAGGGGTTCCCTTATGACATTATAAGGCTTCGAGAAAACCTCTTTCTCGTGTCTAAATATGTAATCTTGCCGCACATTCTCGACTAATTGTCAGTCACGCACTCTCCATTGTTGGTTTTTTAAGTCATTCCTCCAAAACACATAGAATATTTTTAACACATAGAATATTATTACTTTTTTCTTTTCAATTGACCGAACCTACGCGCCGTTAACATTTATTATTGAAATTAAACATAGAATATCCTCCACAATTCCACGAACCCCTTGCAAAGTGCACCCCAGGGCACCCTCCCAACGAGACGTCACTGACTGCAACTGAAAACCAAACAAAAACAGTGGAAAATTAAAAGCATGGGAAGAGATACTTCTAGCTGGCATGTTTTCATTCAACTTCCGCGAACGTCGAATGTTCTCGCGCGCCGCTTTGAACTGTTTCGCCCGGCGATATTTAATTCCACCCCCGGAACCTTTGTGAGCTTCATCTCTCGCTGAATTTCCATATAGACGCCGCGGAGGGAGGGGGAGGAGGGACGAAGTACTTTAAACACAGGCACGGAATGCAAATGCATTTTTGCAGGTTTCTCGCCCCGGCGAAGCGACAAAATGTCTTCCCTGTTCCGCGAGGCGTTCGCTCGTCAAGCCGCGAACGATCCACGCGTGATTTCGTTGCATCGTGGAATTACGATCTGCCCGCTGGATCGATTTACGAGGGGCGCCAATGATTCAGAAACGAGGCCGTAAACGCGCTCCTTCTTCCGCACCCGCGCTGAAACTTTATTACACAGTGCTTTGGTTCGTCTCAATAAACTGTTAAACGTTGGGGCGCGGGGCGCACGGGGTGCCATGTCCCCATTTTGTTGCCTCACCTGCACCTCGTAACGATTATGTATTTATCGGTGAGGGGACTCTCTTTCGCAAGGGTGAAACAAGGTGTCGAAGTTTTTTTCGGTACCGATCAGCTGCTTTTAGTTTATAGTCGATGATGCGACGTCGATGAATATGTTGGATGAGGTGGCTTGAAAATTCAGGTTTGGTTTGTTCAGCGACTCGAGGATATAGAATAATTCATCGAGATTAATAGGAGACTATTCCATTTGGGAGACCATAAAGGACTTCGAATTTTTAAGTCTACAATCTGTTTACAACTACGAGATCTTTCCTTTCTTAAAATCAGAGTTGGGCATTATTCGAATAAATTTTTATTCGAATGATCTGAAATGAGATTTGCGAAGAAAGTGAAGTTATTCGGGAATAACGAATAATTCTTTTATTCGATTAAATTTTTAACGGTTTCGCATGGAACGTACCAACGCATCATTCGAATAAAAAATGATTCGTTATTCTCGAATAACTTCATTTTATTCGAAATTTTTATTCGAATAATGCCAAACTTCTTAATTTTCGTTCACAAATGACTCGTGTTCGAGAGAAACTTGTGTTGTCCACGTTAACAATGGATCAGGAAATAAATCATCGCGAATGAACAGCCAGACAGATAATGGCGGGCAGAAAAAGAGGACCATGGAAGTTGCTGCTGCATCACCGTCTCCATAATTCACCTTCGATTCATCAAAATTACCTCGTAACTTTATCTTCACTTCGAAAAGGCGACCGTCCCTTTTCTTCTAGGTCTTCTTTTTATTTCCTCTACGTTTTATGAATATAAAGCATCGCTGCATTGCAAGAAAATTCATCGCTGTTACTGGAACTATACTTACTCGAAATTCTAATTTCAAAGAAATCTCTGAAACTTCTGAAATTCTCTTGCACTCAAATTTTCGATTTCTTCAATAAAATATCTAAGGCATTAATCATGCCAAATGACAATAAACACAATTTACCCTGCGTTTTCTAAGATTACACCTTAATTTCACAATCACAGCCAAAACGATAACAGTATCTAAAATCGTTGCTTGTTACGGTTTTAAATTCCCTTCAGGAAATTCTGACTGATCAATCTATATTTCGGCTTAAACTTCTGAAAATTGCTTGGCAAGTTTGTCCATCGTCTGCGAAAGTAGGTTCCGCTTGAGGCTTTGGATTTATTGTTCCTTTGATACAATTTGAAGTTGCCTTCCTCAGTAGGATTCAAACAGGGGTATTATTATGCCCACTAACAAGCTGGTACGCCTTGTTTCGATGCAGCGAGATGGACGTGCGTGTTTGCATAACAATCAGACGTTTCTGAGCGTATTCCCCTCTATACAGTGTGTCTCGAAATGCCTCGAGGTTCCTTTTGAAAGCACAGCTCGGAAACGTGGAATGGAACATTCTTGCACGAGCCTTCGTTTGCGAGAGAATCGATTTTGTAAATGTACGAGGTGCACACGTGTGCTTGACTAAGGCACGAATTTATGGATTCCTCTGCGCATTTCCGCAGGATGTCACAAAATACGCGATGCAACCTGAAAGAAGGCAGTTCCTATTGGAGGAACAAATTGAACAGTGGGAAATAAAGTTTGCTCCATGGGAGACTTCGTTTTCGAGGGAATCGATTTTGGAAGTGGTTGATGAGGATATATTTTAAAGGATCGTACAATCCTCTGCGAATCTCCGCGGATATTTTTTATCATAAATTATTACTGTATCTGTTGTGCATAAATATACATAATAGAAATTTGTCCCCATTCCCGAAGGAATAGGTGAAAAGTGCATAATAAATATTCTCGTAGGACCCTTTACTTTCGAGAAAATGGATTTTGGAAAAATGCATGTGCAGGTTCATCGACTAAATGCAAACCTCGACTTCAGGAATTTATTTTACGTACTTCTATCCCATTTTTTACATAGTTTATTATAAGAAGTCAATATTATCTCTTATTATAAATATGCTAGACATCTATAAGATTATTTGTTAAGTCGAACTTCAGTCGATTGCTACCAAACATCCCCATCCTGATATTTGTCTTCCTCAGAAATGAAAGCTGGTTACGAACGAATTTTATGTTCGTGCGTTTCATTGAACTTTTTTAACGAGGAATCATTGGAGCTGTATCGGGCACTTTGAGGCACCCTGTATGTTCATGGTGGACGGATACAATCGATTGCCGATAGACACCCTTTGCTATTCCGTGCCACTCTCTCTCTCCGGGACTAAAAATGTCAAGCACAGAAGTAAGCGCCTCGCGTGGTCTAACAATGCCACGAATCGAGAGCACGGCTGATCATTAACTTGCAAATTGTGTCGATGGAATGTTGAGAAAGACTTCGACATGTACTTCGTTCGGCTTTCTATGTTATTTATACTCGACCAGGCTATTCAAAGCTGTCGACGTTGAAACTCCTTTCAGTAATACGTCCCGAGTACACTTTTATTACCCCAGTTTATAAGAATCGAATTATATGCGAATGCAGTTTATTATCTGCCCTGTTTTATGCGAAGTATCGCAGGAAACTTAATTGTTAGAATCTTGACTTTAAAATGATTATCATGCGGGTTTCTTATATAGTCATTCTATGCGTGGAATCGTTTATTTTTTATGAAATCGTTTGAAAAGAACGCGGTACTGTCAGCAAGCGTCGATTACAGGCTCGCAACAAAAAAGTTTCAAGCTGATCGCCAATCACGCCAGCGAGCTCGTTAAGTTGCACGCTCGTAAAACGTGATTGCACTTCGGAAGTTCCGCTATTTTTATGTCTCAATTATGAATTCGCGGTCGTTTCGCGAACTTAAGCCGCCCGCGCGGACATTTATGGCGCAATTTCTAACGGCGCGCAGACCGGTGAAAGTAAATTTATATCACGATTTAGATTAAAAAGGAAGTTACGCCCGCAAGAAGATTAGTATTTAACGGTGATTTCGTGCCCGAAGCGGTGGAAAAATCGAACAAATCACCTCGATTATCGAATCACGAAGCTACCCCGCAAATCCCATCTCTTCAACTACGAAAAACGAAGTCGAATATACGGCAGAAGCAAATCTCGTCCCAAAAGAATCATCATCTAAAGGAGCTTCCCCAATATTTTAATAAGCGTACATATCTGAAAATTCAAAATACCGAGACGAGCCATTAACCACCCTTCTGCGAATAAGAAACTAATAATCGTTACGCCGAACGAAGTGCATCGACTTCGTTGCCACACCGCGCCGTGTCCGCTTGATGTAAACAGTGACGGATCCAGGAGCCTTTTTGGCAAAACGTGTAAAAGTACATACCTACATTTTTTAATTTTCTTTTACGAGATTTAAAATTTGCTTGTAATTTATATTTTAATATATCTATCTGATACTATAGCCGGAATAATTAAATTTTCATTAATTATTTATACAGAATAATACACAACGTCATAATATTTTTATATTTTACTATTCTTAGGGGGGGGGGGGGCGATCGCCCCCATCGCCCCCTCTGGATCCGCCCCTGGATGTAAAGCGGTGGTTCGTCGCCGGCCCAGAATCGCCACGGTATTCTATTGACCGTTGCATATTCATAGCGGGCAGCTCGTATTCGTTCGATCGTGTCTGCAGACGGAACGTGAATTCGGTGTCTGAATAGGCTGGGTGGACACGGCGAATTCGGAGTGCGAAGCTCTTGGCCAGAGAGGAAGGCGAGGGTGGGCTCGGTATCGGGAAACAGGCAAAGTTCCCCGGGACGAGGAGCTTTCTCTCCGCGAATTAATGGCCATTTGCTGGCAGGGACGTTATTTGGCCGATATTTTACTCGGTCGAACATTGGAAAAAGTTTCGGCTAGCCTGGTTCCGGCCCCGCTCTCCCGAAACCCGGCAAAGAGGAACCGTCAACGACCGTGTCCCCCGTTCCCTTTCATTGTTCCCACGTTTCTCTCTGCCTCGTGTTCGGCCGTGCTTCCACTTTTGCCTGCTTTTTCCTCCCACGCCTTTCCTCGTCTCTGTTCGCCGATTCCCCTCGTTCCCCGCGACGTGTCTCTTCTATGTCCGGACACATCGGAGGACGATTGCGGGCATCTGGCCCTTTGTCGTCGAAAAATGGCCCGGCGTTACGGGGGGACGACGACGATCCGGTTATAAAAATCCGAGCAACGCGACAGAGGTCTTAGTAGAAGTCAGGCGGCTGGCCGAGGGCTCCCTTTGACGACGGAGGATCCCCTCGGGGGATCGTATCCTCGCCCCCCGTCCACCCCCCTTAAGCTGTGGCTTCGCGAAACTGCGAGCTTTTTACAATATCCTCGGAACCCCCTCCGCTAAAGAGCTGAACGAGACGTAGAGGGTGTTTCGATAACCCCGTTAAAAGACGGTCCTTGGGAACGTATTCGTGAAATCGGTATCATCGATCTCTTCTGAAGCCTCCCGGAGACGTTCTCTCGCGACCCGCAGGAAAGGAAAGTCAGGAGTCTGCTTTGTCTTTATTCAAGATTATTCGTTGTGGATGTATCTTAGGTTGTAGAGGTTCGGCTGAGTGTGTGCAGCTGGCAAACGGTTTTACTCATTCATGAAGACTTCCTTTCAGGTTTTCTTGTCTCTCTTCTTCTGTTTTTAAGGTCTCGTTGCGTTGGGTCGGGGGACCCGGGTGTTTCGATACTTTCTTTCCCAGTGAACCACGGGGAAGAGGATAGAATTAATACGCAAATTAACGTAGGGTAGAAGTACCGTTTGTGGCCATTGCACTGTTTTTGGCCATGCGCATAATTATCTTATTTTTAAATTGCTTGCAGATCATTATTATGTAGAGAATTTCACATCAGAAATATTTTGTTTAGTATACCGCCCGAAATATAAGGTTACAATTATTGTTTACACGGAAAAATATTATATTTTTTAAGAAGTGGCCAAAATCTACCCTACTCGTTGCAAAATTTATTTTTATGTAGTTTCGTTCGATTTCGCAGATGAAGTTTACGACTACGTCGGCTACATTCCGAACAGAGGTGTTCATAACGAAGCGTTGAACACCATTTTCAATGTGATTACACGAAACAGAGGAGGGAATCCGAAATTCGTTTGATCCCCCGTATATTTCGAACTTTCTGGCCACCCTGTATCCGTGGTCCGCGTTTCTCTTAATTACACAGGACTTTGATATCGGGCCGGCTACAAAGGCGTTTCATCGTCGAACTCGGCGTTGTAATTAAATTTTTACTTTAATATTTTCCCCCGAAAAGCGTGCCCGCGGGCTCTGCAAAGCACGCCCGCCCTCGCCTTTGATCCGCGATTTAAAATTGGATAGGAAACGGGTCGCGATCGAACGCCTCTAATGAGAGTCACGAAATGACTGTATAATGGAATGTTTCGCTTGAAATATCGACGAAGTTATTCAATCTCAACAGTAGAGCAAAAGTAAGATTCATTAATTCACCGACTCAACATAGAATATAATAGAATGAAAATATATATTAATATCTTTGAAATATACACTTTTAGTGCACCTAAAATGTTTCAGAAAATCATGTACCAAAATTACAAAGCTAAAATTAAAGCGTATCTACCATCTTTACCACCAATTATCGAACACCCTGTATACATTGATATTAATGTAAACGTAACATGTTACAAATAGGGTAGGTAGGGAAATGGGTGCAATAATTATTCAAGTGAAGCGAGACTGCCAATGGGAATACAACTGTAGCGACAGATGTTGCAGTCCAATGTGGAATGCAAAGGCGATTGAAAATAGAAAATGTTTTTCCTGCGGTATGTCAGTTCGCCACGGGTTAGCCTCGACATTCACTCAGCTTTCACACGTAAATTCGATCTGTAACGAAGCTTGTAACGTTTTGCGAAACACAACACGGTCTCTCGCCGATGGCAAGCAGGTGGCCTCAGTGGTGGAGATGGGTTTTGGTCAGACCTGGCTGATCCTATCCCTGCTCCTACTACTGGCGTAGAGGCGCGCGACCGCAGCATCCACCTTTGAGGGTGCTCTCTCGGCGTCGCCACAAAATGAAGTAAATATACCGAGTGTTTATAAAGTATCTATCCAATGCCACCAAGCCACTACTAAATTAGAGCGCAAAACATTACGAATTCGTTGTAGAAACTTGTTAGAACCCGATAGAAGTTAAATACCACCGTTTACATTAATCTGCAATCTGTTTCTATTTAACGCACCATGGATTCTTTAAGCTACATAATTCGTCGTAAAAGTGCAGCAAGTTGTGAGTTGAAAATTTCGAATTCGAGGGACTTGTTCAATGTACCTTGGGACTTGAGTGAAATTTTTCAAATTAAGTTAATTGTATGCATGATTTATCTGTTACGAAAGTCAATATTAACGTAATCGTGATAAAATAATTCCCGATGAAGGGTATGTTTATAGAGGAATTCTCTGAATTTTCGTTTTACATTACAATTTGTCCGCGTCGTGTCATTTTCATCTGTTTCCATCGAGAAAGCCACGTCACTAGCATACTGCACCCTTGCACTTGTGTCGCTTCAAACGAGAGCGCGATGATTATTATGAATTTACGAATAAACAGCTGCAGTGTCGTTGATTCGTCTCTCTAATTGGCCAAGGGAGCGGGGGCGTGTGTAAATAAGCAGAGGTATAAATAAATCGAGCGAAACGCGGTTAGAGGTTATTCTATAGCGAGTTGAAATACGTTGATTTCGGAGGCGATACGAATCACAGGTGAAATTATTTTCATTTTAGTTGTATGCCACGAATTAATTTCCCGTCTGCCGTGGTGCACAATGATTACGGACTAACAACATCAAACATTTAAATTAATAACGCGGGATTAATTAAAAAACGGTTATTCTATTGCCAGTATATTTTAGCAGATTCTTTTCTGCATAGTTATTTAATTACTATTCAGCGTTTTATACGTATAATTGTTAACTGAAATTCAGAACCGACAATCGTATCGAATTAACAACACCGAAGAAGGTATAAGGGTCTCGATGTACGTTCTCTTCACCGTCGAAGGAAATGGCATCGACGGGGAAGCGCGTAACCGCGACCGATACCTTTATCCGCCCTGTCGGTAAACATCGTGCAATTTCAGCTCGATACTCGGCTAAGGCGAGGGATCAGGATCCCTGTTCGGTGCATACACGGTGAATCCTCGGCGCAATAAAGTCAGCGTCGTAGGGCCCTCGAAATCGAACGTCAAAGATATTTTTCGTCTACGCGGCCCTGTTCCGTCGACCATGCAGACGCTTTTATGTCTTCCGTTTTCATTTTCTCTCTTTCCCTTCCCCCGCCGCGCCGCGCCGCTTGCCCCGGAATCCTTCGCCCTTTCAGGAATCGAGCAGAAAGAGGACGGTTCACGGGAGCGCATGCAAAGTGGTTTAAGATATAGAGCAGATACACGTTCCCCGCTTCCCTCGATCCACGCTCCTCGCCCTATTCTTCCTCTGTCCCTCTCCGTATTTCTGCTTCTTATCCGCTTCCGATCGGTCGAGCCTGAAATCGAGACAAGACACGGGCCCATGAGCCGTCGTTTGCTCTCGAGTATCGAGGGGTATCGAGGCCGAACGCGTAACGATACCTTAAGCGACGAATATTTGGCAGAATTTCAAAGGTTTTCCAACTCCGAAGAGAGGGGGCTAGAAACCAGGGGGGAGTTCGTTTGCTGAGCAAGCGGCTGGAGGAAAATATCGTAACGGGGTATCGACCGATCGAAGCAGGAAATGCGAAAGTGGCGGTCCTTTGGACTCGCTGTGCGTTCATTTTGCCCGCGAAGGGATGCTGGATTCGGTGGTAGGCAGTGGGATTCAGGCGAAGGTGGGTTATACAGTGGAATTAGGAGGATGTATGTTAATATGACTGGTGTAATAGTAATGTAATTCTCTTAATGCAAAGCAGATGTAAGCCTAAGGCTTGAAATGCTTAAAAAAAAATATGTGTTTCCACGCAGTCGAATGTGTTTGAAACTCCCAAAACTGTAGTATGTAAATAATGAGTGAAATGGGTTGTTTACTAGTGGTGCATATGTAACTTAATTCGCTGTGTAACGCTAAACGCGATTACGGTGGGAGTGGTGTCTGACCACAGACTGAGCACCACTACTTGCTCCTCTCATCTAGTAGAGGAACCGTTCATGAGGCAGACAAGTGAAGTAATTTCCGTTTCTTTAGCCATTGTTAGTGTACCGGTCAAACCACGAGCTACAAACGTAGAATCTAGACGCATACATTGTTACGTAGAGGAACAATATTCATTATAGAACTACCTATA
Source organism: Andrena bicolor (assembly GCA_960531205.1). Taxonomy (NCBI): domain Eukaryota; kingdom Metazoa; phylum Arthropoda; class Insecta; order Hymenoptera; family Andrenidae; genus Andrena; species Andrena bicolor. The sequence continues at coordinate 37,545,601 of OY482667.1, read as the reverse complement.
TTCCTCAACTTAGGAATAATTAACCTGATCACGCGATGTGTCCCTCGAGGCCATAAAATATCCAAGAAGAGAAGCCACAAAAAATTCAGTAGACACATAATTCACATCATTCACATTTTCTTTTCCACGAATAGGGTAAACCAACCAGTAATTGACCGCATACCAGTGAATGACCATTAGGCAAAGAAATGTCAATTATAAATTTAAAAATTACTATTTCTTTATAAATAGAGTGTACTTGCACTTTTAATATCCCATATTTTTAGTTTTGCGTATTAAACAAACATTAATAAGTAGAATTCTTAATAAAAGTATGCGGTCATTTACTGGGTTTCTCATTCAACAATTCGGTCATTTACTGGTTTCTTTACCCTATTAAAAACACAAAAAATCTTCCCTTGGGAATCTAACAACTAACAATACCTAAATCAACGCTTTCTCAAACCTCTTCTCTCCACTTTCCAATCACGAAAATTGCATCCTTGAATCAGCTAATGCAACGGTATTAGACTATTAGGTCCCCGCGCCCCTCTCGAAGCCAAAATTAATTTCTCCCCATCTCGACGTCGCGAACGCGCGCGTCCTCGTTAACAGGGGAGCAGCGCGTCCCGTTAACTCGTCCCCCTAATTCGCTCATTTTCCGTGCAGCTTGCCGAGGCGTTCGCGCGCGAAAAACGGCTGTCCGCGAAATTCGATTTCGATTCACGAGCTTGCCCGCGGCGATCCACGTTTAACGCAATCTGTCTTCGTTTGTCAGGCTCGCCTTTGATACGGTTCCGCGGGCATCGACGCCCGCTGCGGCGTCAGTGGACACGAGAAAATAATGAAATCTCCCGGCGAAGCGGAGAATTGTGATTAATGAGACGTGCGCTCGCACGCAAAAACCAACCCGGCGGCCGTTTCGCGCACGACTTTTCCCGTGCACGCGAGTTCCCCCGGCGTTGTCACCGAAACTGTGGCGAACTTCTCACATTTCACGGCGCTTTTTCGACTGCTCATTTAATTACGGTGAATACCTCGGGGCTGTTTGTGTGTTAGTAACGCACGACTGTGCAGGGCGCGCTACGAGCATCGCGCAGTTCGAGAACCTTTGGGATTCTGAAGCAGACAGCTGATGAGTTTGGGTATGCTATTGGTTGTTAGGAAATTCTGGAATAGAATTGTATTGTATTTAGAATTTCTGGAGCATTTGGTGTATTGAGAGATTCAAAAATACGTAATCAAGGGTGATACTATTTTCAAAAAATTTTCTAACGAGGGTTTGAACTCACTTGGAGCCTAAAAATATTTTGATTTTTTCAATTCAGTGAAAATATTTCGATTTTTGATTTTTTTACCATTGCGTGGGGTTTGTTTTTGCAAGTTATAAATTGCGATGACTATTCCATGCGTCGACCACAGTGTATGTTAAAGCAGAGTCGACTGTAACGAGATGTTTAATATGAATCTTTGTAGACCCTTCGTTCTCTGAAGCAAAGGTACAGTTTCGTCGTATTAAAATAGTCCAGATGAATTTTCAAGCGGAACGTAATGTAACGAAACTGAATACATTCATGCGCGCCCTCAAGTATAATACTCTGCATAATATCATGCTTTATTAAACGCGAGGAGGGAAAAAATATCCCCATGTGTAATCCGCTTTCGCGATACGATTTATTTTGGAGTCGTTCTAACGAGACCGAGCCCTTCAAAAAACGGGGTAAAACTGTTCTGCGCACTTCGGAATTATCCCCTTGCTCTTAATATTTCTCATACTTCCACGTTCCTTTCACAGACTCTCAGAAATAACTTGCCCACCTTTTTTGACATCTTAAATACAAAAATCCAATTCCACAGAAGGTTACTTGAAATTACTAAAAACCACTATATTACGTCAAACTTCACTTGTCACTTGTCTCCAACCGAAAACTAGGCTGCCAAATTCGACCACCAATTTTTCATTCCTGAATCTTTCAAAATTCTCCATCACATTTAGTCTCCACAGAAACATCACAGGCCTAAAAATGATCTCGAATATAAATATTCGCCGATCCTTTGATTCCACGAATCTGGTTCTCAGACCACTTCGGAAATATCGCAAAAGTGTCTCCAATTTAATCCTCTCGGTTTCGATTATTCACCGAGAATTGCGCGCGACGTGTCTTCTAAATCTCGCGTGCATATTTCGTTCGATTCCCCGCGACTTCGGTCCGTTTCGGTCTGTCGGGCTTCTATTTTCGCGAGTGGGCTATGTATTCGTTAAAGAAAGCCTCTTACCAGCCCCTCTTATCTCTGCCCTTTTCGCGGCGAAACGACGTCGCGTGCTCGTATCCGCTTGAGATAGGCGGCCGCGTACGTGCGCGGGAACGGAAAGCCCGTGACGAGGAGCGAGGCAGTCGGCCAGAAAAGAGCAGGAAATGAAAATATAAGAGATCCAAAGGCGCCGCGGCGCTAAAGGAGGCGCGCTCCAGCGAAAGACGCGACCTGGATGTAATTGCTTGATCGTTCTCCCCACGAAAACCGAACATTTTTGCGCTGAATGTCTCTTTTTCGCTTCCCGAGCTCACATCGCCCTGGAAACCACCACCTCGCTGTCCGCGAACAGAAACCCGGGGAATACACTTTCTTTCCTACATCTAATCTACTTTCTCCCAAAAATACGATGTCGATGCGCTTTGAAAAATTTTCTTGAACATTCAAGGCACTTTTCAATGCATTATACACTAAATTCAGGCTTCTGATTTGACAAAAAGCTGTAACAGCCTGTTATTGAAATACGTAAAGCACGATTTCAGTGGGTAGCCTCCCCGCTGTTTCCATCATTTTCCAATTCCACTTGCTTGGCGGAACCACTGTGAAAAGCACTGGCGAAAAGAGAAACTCGATTGCGCAGAAACGAGTAGTCTCTGGACATTCTTTCGCGTTCGTGCGCCCTTTAGAAAATGAATATCTCGTTTACGAGGTCGTGGATCCCCGCAGGCTCATATGCAAACACGTTAGGGGTAGTCGGGGCTGATACACCCTCCACGCCGACACCGCTGATAACAAAAGCACCAGATGGACTTCCTACGCCGATTTCGACGCGAATAAAAAGAAAAGAAGGAACGTTTTTCTGGCAGATATTGTAGTCGAAGCATGAAGCGCCCTCTTGCTTCCTCTTGACGAGTTAGAAGAAAGATTTGCAGCAATAATCGAGCTCCGGGTTCGATGTTTAAATCGCACCAGAAATTTCAATATTTATTCCGCCGAAATTGGGGCAGCACTGCATCGTCGCTTTATCGTTAAATAATAATACAACAAATCGAGCCGCTCGCGCCACTTTAATTGCGATTCGTTTGGCGTGCAGGCGTCGATGAGGTAAACCGATCGCGCGCTTCCATTCGCAGAGTCATTGTGATGGTGTTTTTCCAGTTCCGCGGGATAAACGCGAGCTGTTTGGCATTTTCGGGAATTGTGCGGCTGTTTGCGCGTCGCGTGTTTGCGCTTCGGGATGCGAAATGTGTTCGACGCCAGAGATAATCATGGGTGGGGGGGTTGAATGCCGACAGGGGGGTGCCATAGAGTGCTCGGAATCGCTGCTCCGTGATTATTTCAGAAATCCTCTGTGCGCGAGTCTTTCGTCGTCGCGCGTGTTCGCGACATTTCAATGGCTGAAAAATTAGCAAGCACGTATTTTCAGAGGAGGCAGGTTTTATCGAAGGGGGTAATTAATCTTCCGAGTGCAACAGAGGACGAAGTAAAATTGCCCGTAACATTGGGTGGAAATGAAGATCGCGTCGTGCTTCCTCTTCATAAATGGAAAGAATGGTTTCATTTGTTAAATTCGGTGGAAAGAGGGAAAAGAAATTGCTGGGAGCATCGCATAAATGGAACGGTGACTTGTGGCCGGTCAGTGGGCGAAGGTTACACGGTCTCTTGAAGCTCGGAATTAAGCTGGCTAAAATTTCTATCGTTTCTATGGAATAACACGTCTGTGTTACTCGTTTGTTTCAGGTTGTAATCAGAAATTATGAGGTGGCTGTGGATTATCGTGCTGATAGCTCTGGCGCTGCCAGCGGCTGTGCCACGGAAGACGCATCGCAGCAAGCCCAGTAAAGTATCATTTATTTTAATCGTTCTCGCTCTACTTTTTCCTTCCTTCCCTCGGAAAACGGTTACCAGACGGGAGGATTGCCCGCGAACAACCCGAGAATTCTCTTTCGCCGGGCTATTACGATATTTTCTGGATGTTTCTTGCATTTTAAAAGGAATTGCTTGCAGAACCACTCTCCCTACACATGCGTATTTATTCGGATGAAGTGTTTGCTCTTTTTACTCTTCTGGTCGCGGCTAAATTCTTCCCACTCAATTTTCTGCACAAAAGGGGATAAAAATTACACTTCTGCAATTGCATTTGTATACTACTAGTGCATGCTGCATCACTTACAACAGAAATTTCGATTTTTTTTTTAAATTGTGCAGGTTTGTAGAGGACCTCAATAGAAGTAGGTGTCTTGCAATTTTTCCTTCTGCCCGTTTTCGGGATTTCGGGATGAAAACACCCCTCAAAGGTTAATTATAACATGCATATTTAAAAAGATCATGAAAACGTGGTTTTCTTTTTAATTGAAACAACAAATTTTAAACAATTTCATTACACAGTTTTATAGAGCTTAAAAAGCCGTCAAGTTTTTATTTTAATATTTTGTTATATCTACTACAGTTTCCAAGATACACAGGAAAGTAGGAAACATAAACGAAAAAATGCCTGATACTTCCATTGAGATCCTCTACAAACTTGCACAGTTTAAAAAAAATTCGAATTTTAGTGCAACCGAACTTCCCTTGTTAATATCATTACTGTATTTTCAATCCCTTCTAGTTGAATTATGCCATTTTCATTATTCTTCACAACTCGGACTCTTTATTGTCCATCGCTGTGAAACATGCGAGTTTCAAAATTTTCAGTTGCCTAATTTCTGAGCGAAAAACTCCCAATTCCGTATTTACATACTACAAAAACGTATTTCTGTATGAATATACTCGTGAATACAATTGAAAGTTCAGTTGCATCGAGAGATATTTGTAGTAATAGAATAACACGTTCTGTGCCGCGGTGGGAATTCCAGTTTTTAGTGGCGCTATAAAAAGGGATAAGAGAAATCGATTGTGATATTCAATTATAACAAAACTGTAATTGTTTTATATTCCCCATACTCTCACCTGTTTTTGTTCTATTTTTATTTCGACACTGCATTGAGAATTACCTTTTCCTTTTGAATGAAACATTCACTCCCGATGAATATCGTGGCTCAGGTGGCACGAAACGTGTTAATAGAGTAGAAGAATGTTAGGATAAGAGGGGTCGTGATGGAAGAACACGGGGTTGCTCAGATTCTTCGTGGGTTTCTGGCAAGCGATAGGAATGGCAAGGCTGGTATCTTGGAGATCGCAGGAACATTCATTATGCGCAGCTGTTACGGCGAGCTCTAAACTTCATCGCCTCTAATTTTGGGGCCGAGAAAGAGTACCAATATAAAGTTGCTATAAACAATGCTCCAGGATGCTGGTATACTAGCAGTAGTTCCGCGAACACGGTTACTCGGAGAGTTCCATAATCTGCAAGTAAAATTTATGCAGGGAAACGTGCATGGAGATATGAAAGGTATCGCGAAATCTCGTGTGCAGCAATAACAATAGTTTATTCAATTATATTATAATTCTGGGTAGCTTGTTGGCCCAACTGGCGTATTAAATTCTATTTTTAGGATGTAATAAGGGGGACGTAAGTATGTTGCTACAAATTGGTTTCATATTTTATAAATAAGTTTCTGGAAATTTATCTTTCAGTAAATTTAATTAGTAATGCCTTTCATTTCATTTGTGTCAGATGTAACATTTGTGCTTTTCAAAGATAATTACTTTCATTTTAAATTAGTATCATTATTACGTTTCACTTGATTAGTAGTTACAGCTCGTTGTTATTTGAGCTTCGGAATGTGGAAGGGAATTAATTACCTTTGACGTTAAAATTTAACTTCGAGGAGCTCTGTTAATTATTATTATGTGGGTTTGTTACTCTGCTGGTTATAAGAAGAATTATTAAATTTGAGGGAGCTGCACGTTATATTAATACGTTTAGAGTGAAAATGATAAAGTAAAGTCGAATGTGATATCGAGAATTTTATGAATAAAGGAATAAAAGTGGAAGCTGTGCTGCTTTTATTGATAGAATAACGTTGAATATACGAAAATGCAATTTGGAATATGATATTCTGCATAAAGAGTTTGTTTTTAATAGCTTTATATTTGTACCTTGAATATAACTCCGTAACAGCCTTGTTTATGAAATTTAAAACGTGTTTCAATTTAATAAGGGATTCATTTTTAGTATCAATTCATAAGATATTTAGAACAGAGGGAATATTAAAATTATTTTCCAAATTAAGTAATTCCAAAGTAGAATATTCCCACTGCCGTCGACTTTAAACTAATTTTATTACAACATATTCCAATGCATGTTAGCAAATGGATGTTAACATTTCTCGTAATTTCTTGAATCTTCTCTCTAAATTAAACTGAAGTATTCCATATTTCTGTTTTTAATTTTACTCACTAATTGTTGAATCCTACGTCTGCTTCGAGAACAAAAACAATACAAAGTACCCGTATTAAATTTAATTCATTCGTGGTATAGAGCCGTCATAAAAAAAACACGAATCAGATTTCCATCAAAACATTTGAAAAAGCTCGTTTTCCAAAGGTTTCACATACCTTCAGCCTATCATAAAATAAAATATTCCAGAACGTTGAGCTGGTCTCTCGAGAATAATAAAACATTATTAAATTTCTTCAATTTTTCCACTCGTTTAATATTCCCATCCTCCTTTACACTTCGAGTGATATAAATTAATTTCTACAAGCTTCAATCCCTTCAAGGGAGCTCCAATCAAAGTTTCATTGAAAGAACTGCAGAATAGCAGGTCAATCGAGTTCTCCTGACTGGATTAAAGTCCTTCGGCGATATTAGATAAGTACACCTTGAATTATCAGAAATTACCTGACACGTTACACCCATCTATATCGTGATTCGAAGTTAAGCGGTCTGGCGTAAGCAACGATAACTTGATCTCCCTGCAGATTACTCTGAACCCTAATTTATCGGGGCAAGCTACGAATACGAGGGTTCAGATTGTTATCCACTTGTAGCCTGATAAAATCACGGCCCCCAAACAATCTCTGACCCTAATTTAACATTTGGTCCGGCAGGGGATCAACTTTGGCCAAAGTGAATAGCTCGCCTCACAACTTCGGGGGCCAAATGCTTGATCCGTACTTAGGAGGGGGTTGAAACAAAGTTCCCAGAGAATTATTCATCGGTAGACGACGTTTATCTCCTCGCGAGCGAACTGGGAAAATGTTTCGCCGGGAGAACGTGGGAACTTTAAGGAAAATCGACGTGCGGATTGCTCAGCGATTCTACTGTTGATCAAGATATTCCTTCCGAGATTCTTCGACAGTCTTCATTTCATTATTTCCTCAATTTCTCAATTTCTCAATTTTTCAATTTCGACTCGTACTCGTTTTTCTTTACTCTGATATCACTTAGAAACGCGATTCTTTTCCTACAGCGATTTATATTTCGAACTCTAGAGACCGTTTGCGGAAGCTAAATCTGTGCATCTGAGAACTGAAGAGGAAACGCGTTTCCATTTCCTATCGCCTCGTGGGCTGTAATATATATAATTACGGATTTCAGTCAGTCAATTCTTAACGGTCCGAGATAAAGTCGACTCGGACACTTTAATCCGAAGATTAAACCTTCTGCCGTCCCCAAGGAGCTTATATAGTAGTGTCAGCCATTTTTGGCTGACGCGGCAGCGGAAGAATTAAGGGGCGATTCATTGAATTTCGTTTAGCGAACTGACGAAGGTCGCGGTGGCAATTTGTGGGATCGGTGAAAGCTGCCGAGGGTTGGGAGTCTATTTGTAGCTCGCGAGATTCAATACGGACCTCGAGTCTCATAATTTCCTGGCGAATTTTTTGCCACGCGCCCCTGCAGGCTCTGGCACAGAAGTTCGCCCGTAGATTCGCCGAAAAATGCTGCTGCTGATGTCGAAAAACGAGTCTCGTTCGTTTTGCCCTCGCCGCGGCGGAATCTTCGACGTCGCAGCTGTCGTCGCGCGTCCGTGAAAGGGGCTCGCGGTCCGTATTTACTCGGGGGCGAAGTTAGCGAACTATGACGTCTGTAATAAATCGGTCCTGCCGAGAGCTGAGAGCCACCGCCTCCGCCATCCTTCAGCTAATAAAAATTCATGCGACACGCGTGTGTTGGGGGTGTGAAGCTCGAAGGGATATTATGAGAAAAAGATTCAGGATTTCCAAGGGTTTACGGTATTCCATTTGAAGTATGATCGAGCGCCATCCCACGAATATTAACTCGAAGTAACTTGACTCACGAGTATTGTAATAATTCAAGCGAACCACATTGGACATTATCAGTTTAGAATTCAATGAAAAGCTAACAGAACGTAGAAAAAAATAATTTCCCGGGATACGCTGATGATTCCTTAACCATTTAAGAAATTCCCTCAATTTCCATCTGCCATTTCGAACCCGACGATTCCTCCTTCGCCATAAACCCGCCTGTTGGCAACGCCGATCGTTACATATCGTGCATTTGCTTTCGACTATCGCGTGCATCGGAAGAGAGCTCCGCCGCGCTCCGTCCCGAACGCTCGCGCATATGGCATTAGGGAAAGCACATTTCCCGCGGCATTTCCGTGGAAATATTCCGTGCCCTGTCTGGCGGCGCGACGCTCGAGACGCCCGCTGCTCCCTTGCACCGCGGCCAGAACGGGTAAAGGGTATGAAAATAGAATGTTATTGCCCGTTTGGACGTACCCGATGCAGTCGATATTCTCCCTTTAAAGCGGACACTTGTTCCGCTCGCGGAAGGGAAGGAAATGGAGCAACGCGTACCAGCCGAGGACTTTTATTGACAACGAATATCGGTTATCGGCGGCAGTGCTGCGCCGAGAGTGCAACTGTTTGCATTTGCTTTCAGCGCCGAGGCTGTACGGGGAGAGGGTGCCCGTCAAGCTAATCAGGACGAGCAGCAGCAAGGTCCGCCAGAAGATCGTCGATATTCACAACTACTTTCGCACGCAGGTCAAGCCGCCCGCCTCTAACATGCTCATAATGGTAAGCGCTTCGTTAAGCTCGTTACTCGCGGCTCCTTTTCACGCGAAACACTTCTGCGCACAGCGAGTGGCGTTTCAGATGCATTCACTCGGCGGAGGCACGAGCACGTTTCACGCGGGTACAGAAAGAGATTCAGTCGTTTAACGAAAAACGGAGGACGTAGATATGCGTGCAACTCAAACCGTCAGTGACGGAAGTGTTTCGTGTGAAAGGGCCTATTAACTCCAGGTTTCTAATAACTCCAGGCACCTAAATGGGGAAAAATCTGAACCGAATAGATCATCTTAAATTTTCTGGAGTATCACCTCGAATTAATGGAATACTAATTTTAAGCGGGCTTGGGATTATTGAGACTCGGTTCTCATACACGATAATAGAGTAGGGTGGATGAACCAATAAATGAACACGTACCAGTGAATGAACATTTTTTATTAAAATGAGTAAAATAAGTTATTAAAGTAAGTAACTAATTAATCAGAGACTTCTTTTCATTTCCTGCTTCATATCCAAATAATTTTTGCAGCACGTGGAATCATTCGCGCTGTAAACATAATTTTATAATAGTGATCATTCATTACCCTTAACATTTCATTTACTGGTGCGTTTACCCTATCACGTTTTTTTTTACCATATGTGGAGCGATAAAAATGAGCCAAATGACAAATTTAACTGAATTCCACCCAATGCCCAGTACTTATTCGAAAAGTGAATGCTCCCTTCGTGGTACAGTGGCAGATTACGACTCGAGATAGGGGTTGAATTGCCAGAGAAGAATCGGCTTTGTGACAGAAAGAAAGGGTGTTTCAGCGTGAGGGTTCGCTGACCGTTCTTGAACACGGGCTTTTGCATCGGTAGAATAGTTTCTCCGCCTGGCGGACGCATTACGGGCTCATAACCCTGAAAGGTGGATGACGTGGGGGACGTTCGTGGGCCGTTTCCAACCCTTACCCGCGCCAGTCGCTTTGAAGTTCCATCGATTTCAACGGATTCCCAGGGCGAAATCCCGCGACGCGAATAGCGTCGGTAATTTTCCAGCACTCCTCTAGATGGGATCGTGTTCGAGATTCTTTGGGCTTCCTTTCTATGGAAATTACGTTCGATTGCGTTTAACGCGATCGATTCGCCGAGATTTTCCTTCGAGGGTGGGACGAGACAGAAGCGCCAGCTTATTCGTGGCGTTGTATGAAACTCTTTTTGGGGGAAAGCTGGGATCGCGCCTTAGACTTCTGACAGCAACTGATTTCAAAATGTAAACGAGTGTTTTTTATTTCTACCCTAAAGATACAAAGTAAAAGTGGTAATCGATCTTGGGAAGTCCTCGTGTTACATTGGTATTCTGAGTATGTTCCGGATTATTCTGCGCGAGGGGACCATCGGTTCTTCGTGCAGAATTTCCGAAATTCCGTCGAAGGAGGGGCATACCGAAATCTCCCGTTGGTTTTATCGCGAGAATGGAAATTACTTTCGGATCATGTTTATCCCCGTAAAACCGGCATTAAACTTTACGCACGAACTGCAGTTTACATAATCAGGACTCTGGAACTACTTTACCTATAAACAATGTCGCAACCCCTCCTCCCCCCTCCTTCGATTTTGTAGCCCAGTTTCGGTAATGCAATGGAAGTTTCTGCTGGAAATCTTTGGCTATAATGTGTTGCTCCGACGATGCATTGTCTGAGGATTGTATAAAATGGCTGGTGTTCTCGATAAATCCGGCAGTTTGTTGGTTTATTTTCTGCTACCATTCACGCGCGACCGCAAATCGTCTGCACGTTCAGAGAGATGAAGAAATAAAATTCAACTTCACTTTGTGGATGGGTTAATTGTTTTATTTGCATTCTGAATGTTAATAAAAGTGGCGACGTGGACAAAGTGGAAATTGAATATTTGTCAGAATTAGTACATTCTAGTTTTACATAAAGTATTCAATAAAGAATATAGACGTGTACTTGAAAATCCCTTTTAATAAATTCTAAATATTTTTCAAAATTTTTACAGTATTATCAATTGTAGAAATCATCTGTAAATATAGTTCCTATCTCTGTTTGAATAATTTTATTCGAGCTTCTTTACTTTAACTTCTGGGACATGTTTATCTTCTCTTTTCACAAACTTTCTCCCGAACTAGCTCGCTCAGCCTCTGCATTGTGAGCTTATCATTAGGAGCCACGTTGAATTCGAATAAACACCCCTTTGTTCGTGGGCGAAACACGTTGCTTTCCAGAGGAAAAGTATGTGACTTTTCACCACATTGCGACATTCCAATTCACATTCCGGTAGGTGAATAACATTTCGTCGAACTGCAGTCGTAACGTGACTAGATTACGAATGCCAACGAAGCTCCGGGGTTTAAATATTTAAAACTACCTACGCAGATCGTTTCGACGCTTTTACATTTCCCTCCTTAGAAGCAATCGGAATACGAAGTAATAGCAGGACTATCAAAAAGTCCTCCCTTATTTTACCATATTCGTGTATGCCATATTAAACATCGGGAATTATTTTGAATTCGTTGATGCTTTTCAAACCTTTGAAACTGTCGTTTTAACGTTTATTGTTTATCTAGGATATGAAATTGAGATTATAAACCTTCTGTGATTATTGTAATCAGCTTCGTCAATAGCTAATTGATTTACGATACCAATCAGCATTAAGTGGCTTGCACCGGTGAATTAAACAAGTCAGAATTCCATCAGTTCGAACAAAAATGAATCATCATATATCAGTTATATCTGCAGATATTGTAATCTGCAATGCTAATTTTTGCAATACCTCTTTTTTATCACACGAAATGGTAGAAGCATTTCAGGCCAACTAAAATCCATTTTTCATTTCAAGCCACCGTTTCGATTTCCGAACATTGAAAAAGTTAGATTACAGTATTGAGTTACAAAAAAATATCGTACATACTACATTTTTCAAAATTTCATCTCCGTTTTCTCTATCTTACACTGGGTATCAAAAAATTTCCAGCACGCATAAGGAACTTAGATTTAGTAGAACTAAAGTAAACCAGAAATTGGCATACAAGCGAGAAGAAAATAAAATTTTATCTTCAACTGTCCCAGCGTATTCCCAATAATACAAGTAATAAAAAAAATATACAAATGTTAAGATAAAATTTCGCTCGGTCGACGTAGAAATTGCATTTGGAAGTTGCACTCAAGCTACATTCTCAGGAATTGTCGTGTAAAGGGTTAACTCGCTGGCAGAGTGCGTTCCTTTGTGTTTCTTCTGCGCTTCGTTAGTTGCTGCGACAAAAGTAACTGGTCGGCTTGTTTTTCGAAGAAAGGGCGGCTCATTATATCGTCAAGGGGAGGTTTTGTCTGCCGTGGGGAGAGGATAGTCATTAGTCAGCCGCGTTACAAATGTTTCCACTCGCTCAAACGGGCAGCGATCCGCTTGGAACGCGTTTAAACACACCCTGGAAACTCCCTCTTGGGACGAAAGGGAACGCGTCTGACTTGGAAACTGGCGTATTCTGTCGAGTGCTGGAAATAATCAAATTTCGCTTGGCTCGTTGGAATGTACAGCTGATGCATTTCCACTTGGAGAATTCGTCGATATGTCTTTGAAAGCGTGACGTTTATTTTCTTTAATATAAATTCAGTGTTCATTTCCTATGGCGTAGGGGTCCTAACACGTTGGGACTTAGAAAAGTTTGTTTTAGTACATGAAGACTTTTTATTATTGTTATTTCTTTATTTGGGGTTACATTTAATAGGAGTGTAAAATTAATTTTCTTTATCTTTTCCTCTGGCCACTGTCTCTTATTTGATATCTATGGTACGTAATGCTTTTTGAATGATAATTTACAAATTTTAGAAGCAATTCTATTAAAAAATTTTAGTAGTAAATGGAAATTATCTTGACTACATGTTTGATACCAGTTTCTTCAGAATTAATAGATTCAGGTACGTCGACGATCTTGCTTTAATAACAGCTACTTGGCGCATGGAATAATTTTGCAAAATCACGTGCTCGTTTGGTTATCTTCTACGTACTTTCATCATCCGCACCCCCAAGAGGGATGTTCAACTGATGAGTATTTAATAAGCATCGGATTTTGATTTCCCTTCCTAAATAGCATCTCATTAAAATGCTTCTAATTATAATTATAATAATACACATTATTACCAAGTTGAATACCATAGCATCATAGAACACGCAATGTTAACATAACAGTTACAGAATATTCCTCCATTTCCCTATGCATTAGCAGCTATTAACTAATGTTACAGGAGAAATTAATGTTGCATCATGTTCATTTCAAAACAACGGCCTCATCACAATCCGCCCCACGAAATATCTCCGCACCACTAACAAAAGGTACTAATAATCCAAGCAGGAAATGGTTTCTGATAGGAGCTCATAAAGCAGTTCCTCATTCCCACCTTAGTTCCCCGAGCGTTGGAATTTTTTATTAACAAAAGTCCCGCGGTAGCTTATATACGCGTTAAGGCAACGACAAAAGGTGCAATCCAGTGGGCCGGGGGATCGGGACGCGGCTTAATAATGGTAAAAGCAATGTAATTTAATTCCTAGCTCGCTCACGGACCCTGTAACCTGTGTTTAATCCGTCGGCGTCGGATAGAAAAACTTTCCTGTCCGCCGCACGCCGTTAATTGGACTTTGATGAAAATTAAACGGCAAAAATGCCGCAGCTTGTTAGCCATGGCAGTTTCTATGGGTGATCTGTCTGTGTCAGACGAAATCGCTAGCAACCCAAGTTACACGAGTTTCATTAAAGCTAACTGATCAGTTACGCGAGCGGTTGTTATCGGGAAAAATATTTAAAAATCTCCATTCAACTCCCCGTGTGAATTCAAAAGGGAGTCATATTTCAAATCGAACATACAGTAGTGAAGAAAAGTAAGATAGTTAGAAAAAGTCGATTACAAAGAATTATATCTTAAGAATTGTATCCCATAATTTAGGGGGTTGCCAAAATAGGTCAGTGATACCAACACTTGGGATGTACAAGTTGTAACTCAACTCACACCGAATTGAAATGTAGAGTTATACTTATCTTAGAGCATCTTATGTATCGAACAGACTACTTTATTCGGATTACCTCAAAAAGCATCGTCAGCTCCACACTCTTCATCCCCATACTTCTATTAAACTGGAGAGAGTAATAGAAATAGGAGAGGGTGGATTTTCATCGATGTAATAATTCAATACATTGCTTTTCCATGGGCTTTTTCGCGGTTCAAATATTGAATGGAGAAATCCAATCTTTGGGTTCGCAGTTAATCTCGCAGCGAGATTTCAATTTTCGTCCAAGTCAGCGTTATCATTCGATGCACAGATATACATGCGCGAACCCGAAGGCATTGTATATCACTCGCTTGCCCATGTTTCTTATCATACTACAGAATAATATATGTACACACGTACACCCGGAGACGTGGTCAGGGCAACCCTTGACCCCCTTTTCCAACCCCGGTCGCTTCTTTTGTCCTACCGATCTTTGGCTCGGTTATATTGTAAGTTACACGGGTTCTCACTTAAATTCCCTTTTTTCTCTTGGCTAAACCACGATCGACGCTCAGGGGATTTATTTCGAGGTTGGTGGCTCTCGCTGGAAGAGAATTTTTCCAGCTGATGGGGGAAGTCACTATTTTTCAGGCAAGTTCTGCATTCCTTCAGAAATTCAACGATCATTGCGAATTCAAGATTTGAAATGATTTTGTATGTATTCTTAGGTGAGTATTAATGGACCGATTCGGTCCTTAATTCAATTTCTAAGAAGCCAGGAATTATACTTGGTTAAGATTTAAGATTATTAATTTATTCGAGGTACAGTCCTCTTCTTTTTTTAGATGTTAATCTATTGGAAATTTGAAGTTGAATTTCTAGGTTGTTCTTAGTTGTTTTTAGCCTCCAGACTTTCGTTTCTGATAATGTAATTTCGGTTAGCTGGAATCCTAGAGGGAATAGACATTGTATATTTTTGGCTGGTATGGAGTTCAATGTAGATTGTACTTGCAACTTATTTTTACTGCAAACTGTAGAAACTGGGAATTCGAATAAAACGGTTCATTGGAAACCAAATTGAATTACCTGGACGGCCAAATAGAAGTACAATAATTATTCGCAGATTTAATCAAGCAAATGGAGTGGAACAGTGAAACGTGATGTAAAATAAAATGCTTTACACTTGATCGAGCATATGAAGTGGAATGGACTTTAATATCACATGTTTTCATTCAACTGAAATGAAATTAATGTAAAAAGCAAATGTAGCGTGCAACAGTAAATTTATTATAATCAATACTCCGTACAGTTAAATAACCGATGATGAATAAATGCCACTCATGAAGCTAATTTCATTCTAAAATTAAAAAACCTCAACAAAATTGTACAAAATCCAACAACCCAAAGCACCCCTCGGGGATTATTCACAATTTCTGTTAAATTCTAATAAACTAAAATCCGCAAGTAATACTGAAACATTCAGTAAAATGACGAAATGCACCACTTCACCTAAAAGAGAATATTTCATCCAAACATACTCGTACATCGTATCTTTTTAAAAATGCACGCTGGAAACACATCATCTTTCAAAACATAAGCTTCCCCAGTTCGCTGCTTTAATTTAACGTATCTGCTTTCTAAATTTCAATTACGACCCTCGACAAATCAAATCACCGGTACCCTTTGACATCGACTGATTTCGCGATGTCACGGCTACTCACGTTTCTCGTTTTCAATTAATATTAACGTCGAGAATTCTCAAAACTGTTGCGCAGTATATTTAACGCTCAACGACCCGCATGACTCTTCTCCGACCGCTTTAGCATTTAGAAAATTTCAATGCGCGAGTATATCCTCCGCGGGGGATGAATTTAATGGATGGATTCTTCGCGCGCGCGCGCACCGATGCTCTGATGCGAGTATAAATTTTTATGAGACCGTTTAAAATGCAACTCGTCGCACGCCAGCGTGCAGCCCCTGGTATAAACACATTAGTGGCACGTCGACCTGCCTCTAATCTGCACGTAACGAACCTCCCCTGATTCGACTTAAATCGTCGTTTTACGCGTCCTTCGAAACATTGTTACGGAGGGGCTGGGTAAAGATTTTTAACGGGGTTGATGGGAATCTCTGTGTCAATGAGATTCTAGTAGTGACTTACCTACTTGTCATTTATTTTCACCAAATAGGGCGCTCAGATTATCGAGATGTATGATAAAACATCATCAGACGCGTAATCCTGAAGCGTCCCGAATTCGAAATTTCAACTGCACGCGAATTAAATTTGTTATTTTCTATCGCGATTAAATTTCCCTTTTGTCTATTAATCGTAATGGCATTCCGGTTAACGTGTTTTCCTCGCAGCGCAATGCAATTGTTTCAATTAAACCGGCTTCAGGCAATTAGATTAATTACGTTCAGTTTAAGCGTCGGCGGAACAGGTTCGTCGGTCGCGTTACGAAGTCGGTTTAAACGATTTTTCGACTGCGATAGGTCCGCGCTGGTTAATCAGGTTTGTAAAACTCCTGTAAACCGATTAGCGTAGGAAAGTTTGATTGTCCTGTTCTTCGACGAAGAGTTTGTCGCCACCCTCTTCTTGCTTCATGATTTATTCCATTTCTCAATGTAACTGCTGTAATTCAGCTGATTGCTCTGCAGCTTTTAAGTAATAAGCTTCGCTCGGGTTCGAGACTTCCTCTTTGCTAGTCTCTCGTGACGAACGACAGCGGCAAGGTGATCTAGTTATTCCGTTTCATCGCCGCGTCTTTCAAACCAGCAGTCATTTGTGACGCGGCCATTAAGAAATAAATAAAATTGTTCTTACGTAATGAGCAAATAACAAATTCCCTGATTTTGTGTCTGCAAAGAGGGAGTTTACAAGTAAGTTTCCAAGTAGTTTTCGTTGCCCCTAGAATCCATGCTTTCGTGCCGCGATATACACTGTATATTTTAATAGACGTCCGTTTATAAGGGTTCGCCAAGGGAAACCATACTCTAAAGCGCAAACCCCGCTCCCGTACTGTTTTAATCCACGCGGGGTATCCCGTTAGCGAATTGACAGGTCTCGGGGAAACTTGTCCCTACAGAGACGACGTTGTAAGGGAGCTTAACGCCTTTTAGACGGCGAGACGCAATATCGTAGCGTCGCGTCGCGGGGCAGGTATAAATTTTTATGAGGGAACTTGGGTCGCAACTGTTACGATGATAGCGTGGCTCATTGCCTGAGGAAATTAACGACACCAGTTCGGAGAGACGGAGCTGTGGAAGAAGTGCTTTGGACACAGTTGCTCTGGTTTCATGGGCTGTGCTTACGAGGACTTTTGGAGACGAGTCTGCTTCCCAATGCATTTATATGGAGATTCAGTTGAGGCTTCCAGGTTGCTGTCGTAGAGCTAAGCAAATTGCGCGGAGATTTTTTTAGCAGAACTGTGGGATTATGAGGGATTTTATGGAACAAATGAGGAGTTGTTTAAAGTGTAGTCGATAATGGTCTGGGTTAGATTAATAATAAATAGTGATCTACATTTACTGAAATCACAATGGAAAATATATTGCTCCTCGTACACTTTCATAACCATAGACAGTGCTCATCGTTTTTTAAATATTGAGTTTTTAAATGACGTCCATCTAACTCTAATACAATTATGGCTTCAGAAATGGCAGCCGAGCTTGGCTAAGGCAGCCCAAAGATGGGCCAATCAGTGTCTGGGGCTGGTCCACGACAATGCAACCGGCTTATACTTGGATGGTTTCGGGCAGAGTGGACAGAATATCTTCATCACCACTGGTCGAACACTCTGGTATGTTTATATAAATTTCTAACTTCCTAAGATACTCTGCTTAAAATTTAAAACATCTATACATCCCACATTTCAGAGTTGAGCAAAATGTAATCTAATTACAACTTACAAATTACGATTAAACTGTAATTGTGTAGTTGATTACACATTATTTTCTGTTATCGTTAATGTAGGTGGTTGACCACAATTTTATCAACTAGATAAATTAACGATTACAGAAAATAATGTGTAATCAACTACACAATCACAGTTTAATCGTAATTTGTAAGTTGTAATTAGATTACATTTTGCCAACTCTGCCACATTTCCACTGCCCATTGCTTCGATGAACATTCTATGGTACATGTATTCTTGAATGAAATCTTAAGAATCTCAAGTAGACAGCTTCCTAAATTGGTATTCCATAAATAAATGAATAAGTGATAAATCAGACAGAGTGGTTAGACTTTACTATAGCTAGGATTTCTATTTAAAGTCACGTCGAACAATTCCATTTTTGGGTGTTGAGCGAGCAACGCTTTCGTCCCCCGGAGGGAGGTCCCTGGCCGCAAGGGATGACGGTTTCGCGGTACTCGAGTAACCGCGGAATTCTGGCGCACGAGGTGCCGAATTCCGAGTATCAAGTATTGCAAAATACCAGGGGAACCAGACATTTACTTCCGCAGAACTCGGTCCGTCGATGCGCCTCGATTAATTGAATTTTTTTGTTCCCCGGCGTCCCAGTTGTTTACTGTAAAAAATTCAGCTACCCCACGTCGATATTGGACGTTTCGCGGTGTCACGCATTCTTGGGCAAAAGTTTCGCAGGCGATCGATTAGCTTCTGGAATTTAAAGGTGCAAATCCACGGCGAGACAAAAATATCCTATTTCACACGAGACTTTAATCTCAGAAGACAGTTATATCGTTATTTTATTATTTATTTATCCATTCTCAAAATTCTAAAATAGTGTATGCTACAATATAATATTGTCTGCATTGTGAGTGCTAATATTCACATATTTTATTGCGTTACCTTTTAACGCAACATAATCTATATATATGCATAGACAAGGCAATGAAGAAAATCCAAGTCCCAGGCAAGGCTAGAAATAGTTCTGTCAGAGTTGAGCAAACGTTGAATACACACCGTGGTGCTTCAGTGGAATAGCCTATTATTGTTCAGACACGAGAGCTCCGATTGATTCGAAGCTGCCATTCAGATTGCCATTGTTCTGTTCCTGTCTAATGATAACTTGCTTTCGTACTCGTTGGTCTCCTCAGGGACCCACCTGTTGACATTCATGGAACAATTGTCGCCGATGCTATTTCCACGGCTTCCTTTGCTAGAAACAATTCAGCTGGAACTGTGCGAGTAATTCTGTGCCAGTTTTTAATTGATCTGATTCGATTGTTCCGAATGGAATGGTTTCTCTTCACGGCATTACCTCTTGTGATATGTCCTTGGTGTTTCAAAGCACGAAGTAGAATTCCAGAGGAGGGCCTAATTTATACTTAGAACATTCGTGTTTCTTTTGCACTGTGACAAAAGTTCTTATGTGGCATAAATTCTTAATAGGGATTTTGACGAAATTAAAATATGATGTGGTCCACGTGAAGTGAATGGTAGTTTCAGTGATCATTTCACTCGTTCCAAATAATATAACAACCTCTAGGCTCACTTTTCCTAGGTTTCACCAAACACCAAATCTTTCATCTTGCTTAATATTCCAAGTTCAAAAATTCCCTCGCAAATATAACAATCCTGCAACACAGAATTTCCCCATTTAACCTCGGGAATCCCTACTTCCAGGAACTTCCCCGTCAGAATGTGGTTCATGGAGTACAAGGACTACAAGTTCGGGGACGACGAGACCAATGACTTGCACGAGATCGGCCATTACACTCAAATCGCGTGGGCATCGACGCACTTGGTCGGCTGCGGCGTGAGCCACTGCACCGGCGGCAAAGGTCCTCTTGGCAAGGATTTCTTCATGTACGTCTGCAACTACGCCCCGAGGTGAGTGCATTTCTCTCGCGGAAGAAATATCGCACGATCCAGCAACAACGTGTCGGCCAGAAAACTCAAGGAACGCCAGCTTCTTTTCCCCCTTTTTTCACCCACGTTTTGCTTCGCTCCATTATATCGATGTTTGTTGCGCCCCACGGAGGGAAACTTCATTTCACGCCGGTACCGCGATGCGCCGCGAGATCTCCGCTCCGAAAGTGGCTCGCTGGGGGAATAACAATCGCGATGCGAGCTTTTACAAGATTACGCTGCAATTGAAAGGTGAGGCGCGTTATACGGAATAACAGTTCTGCGTTTTCCGCGGGCAAAAGTTGCTCAGTGGAGTCTGGTGTTCCCGTTGAAGGGCAGCTATAACCCTTTACGCTCCAACTTACTCGCTGATCGATGGATTAGAGATAATCTTTGATCGACGAATTGATGCAGAATTTTGCAATACGAAGTAACGCAGCAGACTCATTCTACTTATCAGCGATTCATTTAATTCCTCGAATTACGAAGTCATTCCATGTTTAAAGTGTCTAAGGAAGTCAGTATGTGGCGTTCATGCAGACTTTAGTGTGCCTGGTTGGCAAGCTTGAAGTGCAAAGGGTAAATCATGCTGTCCCGAGTGGCTAGGCAGTAGAATATTCAATGATTGGTCAGACACCCACTGAGTGATGGAGAAGGCGCTTCCTGGGTTTGAAGTTCTATTCGTAGACATGGATATAAAGGCACTCGATGAAAATATTGATCTGTGTATTAACTTTCTGACCATGTTGCGTGAGAAATTCAACATATAAAATTCATTATAGACAGTAATTTCATCTCTCCCTTGCAATGTTACTAGCCATTCCAAGTTCTATTCTATCAACCATTTTCTGTGGAAATGGAAATCTCTAGATATCATAGAAATCTCTTTGAACGTCGATTACACATACCTACCTTCGAGGTACATGCACACCCATTTTCAGATTAAACCTGCCGTTACCCCGAATGTTGCTACCGAAACGATCCCACTGAAGATTATAAAAAATTGTACATATCCGCGGCTTGCGAGTCCCCGTTGATTTCGCCGGCGTCGAAATGGAAACTAATCGCGTCGTTCTATTAAATTTCGGTGGAATGGCAAGCCGTCCGATGCGTTTCCACGCTCCGCGCCCCGGCTGCGGGAGAACCACTTGTCAGCGAACAAAAAGCGTGCATAAAGCGAACAGCTAAAGCAAACACGATACAATGCCGACTGCGGGGCAACAATACGCGCGTCTATGAGAAGTTGAAGCACCTTGTATGTACATATTCCCTTCGAGGCTCCAGTGGTTGTTCTTTTATGCGTGCACAGCCGGAGTAACGCGCACTCTCATTTTCCAAGCTTCTGTTATTTTCGGTGGTTTCGCGGCTCGGCTGCTTCGGATTTTATCAGGTCGTTTCAAAAGTCTTTCCGCGTTTTGTAGGACGCGCTTGTGACTTTCTATGCGTCTGTTTTCTGCACAAAACCGTTCCAACGGTTGCCTCCTTTTTCGTTAATAAACTGTATTTATTTGTTTCGTTTGCTGTTTCATTTTGCAGTTCACTGATTCGTTTGCTTATTGGTGGGAAATATTAATTCACATAGGAGTAATAGAAGTAAAAGGCAGTACATTTTTTAATTCAAAACCTATTGAATTTTTTCAATGAGGCACCGACCAGTTAGTAAAATGATGTCAAGGAGTCATTGAAAAAGCAGGAAATCACGGTCACGATTAAACTTGTTTCGTTGTGTGTTTTTCTTCGGAATAAAATAGGAAAATATTTTTTAAATAACTTAATATTTCGTTCGCAATATTCCCGTCCTCTTCCCAATTAATTTCGCTAATTCTCAGCTTTCGCTGTCCAGGAAAGGGGAGATATTGGATTGATGATATTAGAGCCACTTGTATTCGTGCCGTAGGAGTATCGATACCGCGTGGTATCGATTCCATACGATGTTTAACCAGTTAGAGAAATTGAGTTGATAATTTGTGAATTCCACGCGACGATGAATCACCTTTCTTTTTTAATCACCAGAGAAAACAATATCCTTTTACATTCCAACAAACTAGAAAATTACTTAAACCCCCCACGATCGATATTTCAATAGAAACGCTCACCTAATTCAGATACCCGTGGACGAGGTGGTTCCGGGGAGTCTCCATTACTTGGATTTCCCAGCGTTCTTGAATGTTCAATTATAAAAATTCTCCGGAACGTGTTTAACATTCTCATCGATCGGAGCATTCCTGGAATTCTTCGTGGGCCGTTAGTACCATTTTTATCTGCGAATAAAATACTTGGAACGAGGATCTCGTTACGAGCGCCGCTCATTGAAATCACCAGGGTGTTCCCCGAGGATTTCTCGTCGCCATTTTCCATCGATCTCGTTGACCGCAGGGAGTGGAAACTGTTGCCCCTCGAAATCGTCGCTTTTGTCTGGCGGGAGTTCACGCAAGTGGCTCATTGTAATCGAAAAGTTTGCCGGACTGGCGCGCGGGAACCGGAAGGCCACGGGCATAATCCGGAAAATTGCGGCCGCGAGACAAATTTATGACGGCTCTCGACGCGGAAAATAGGGATGGGGGGCGTGGGCGCGTAATTTAAATTCTCTTCGTTCGTCTTTTTCGCCGCGGGTATCGCGTCGACGAAATATTACGCGCTCGCGTTGGAGGGAAGATAAATAGGGGCAAGGACGACAGAACTGGAGAAATGGAATTATAGGGAAATTAAAGTAGACAGAGGGAATTAAAAATGAAATCTGGGGGGACGGAAGGTGTAATCGTGTTTGTGTTACAAAGACGGCGATGAGCGGCGAGGTATTTGCTTCCCATAAAGTAAATTATCTCAACTATTTGTACCAGCCACGTTAATATTTTAGATAATATAAAAGTCCCATTTATTCGCCAGTGAAGAAGTAAGTGATCTCATACTCGAAACCTGGGAGTCAAGTGTCGATAAATTAATACTGCATTACCGGGGCTAATGCTTCTCGAAACGTTCCACAGGCAAAAACGGGATTCGCTGCTTTCGCGTTCATAATAAATCTGGAAAGCGCTCTTTGAAATACAATCCGAATAATGGAGGAGAATTGGAAAACCGGACGTTCCGATGAAACGAAGCGTGCCACGAGGATGAACAGATTGGTAATAAAAACAGGAGGAGCAGAGAAGCTTCATGGAAAAACGTACTGCAAGGGAGAAGTAACAGAGGTACGTTTTCCAAAGCGCTGGAAAAAGAATCGCCAGCGTTTGTAGTATATCCATGGGTGAATGAAGCGCGGAACACGTAGGGAATTACAGTATTAAAAAGGAGGGGCAGCAAAATTGCGGAGGGGGGGATTGGAAAGTCAGTGAGGCAGGAAGATGAAGGAAGGAACAAACGGAGAGGTATAATTCGTGTGGAATAGATAGACGAGGGTGTTATAGCGTAGAAAAATGGGGCGGAACGTTGACGATGCATGCAAATATGAAAACAGTTGGTCAGAGAGAATCGAGGGTGAAAGGAGCAAGAGAAGGGAATCTAGTGATTAGTGGATAGTGAATAAAAATGAAGAGAGAAGATGAAAAATGTCTTTCGAATGGAGGGAGCAGAAAGAAAGAAACGGAAGGAGAAAACATGAAATGGAGAAGAAGTAGGAGGTGGCTGCTGATAAAAGAGCGGAACAAGTAGTTGGGAATATCAGTCACAGGAGAATGGATTTGATAGTTGGCCTGGCTGGGGAAGGAAGGCGACTGCTGTCCCATAAAATCGTATGGTCGCTTCCATGAATCGCGCGGAAACTCGTACGTCAGACTATTTCGCGGGGATATTTATTGTGTTACGCGATCTCTGGCGTGCTCGCAGGATCGATGTTGATATATCGCCAGCCTTAATCGTTGGGAAGCGTGTCCCTCGAATTTTGGGCGAGTTCACCGCGAGGAGATAAAAATGGACGGACGAAGGTTCTCTGCTCTCTGTTTCCATAATGAGATTGAGTGCGAGTAATGCACACTCTTGTGCGTGTTTTTGCACCCTTGTCGGCGAATTAATTAATGGTGCGGAAGAGGGTTGAAGGAGGAATAGAATTATGAAGATTCCTCTGTTCTTTATTTCTTTTTCAATTAACTGGGAATAGAAATGATGTCGATTTAATAAAACTATGAGAGATAATTAATTTATTTTATTTTATTTTATTTTATTCTTGGTTCTATGTTTCACATATTCTGCATATTCTATAGAAATCTCGTAAATATTGGGAGGTCACGCTTGCAGGAAATTCTGGGGTAATTGGTTGCGAAGACACTTTTAATTAAATTATCGATTTCCATCTCCGATCCGGCAATGCGGAACGCATAAAAAATAGGTCGATCTGCGATAGGTGGAGGTTCGCGCGTTCTTCCGAAACGCATCGCCGGGAGGGGTGAATGTTACTCGTCGACCAACGAATCACGTTTTCACGACTTCGCTTGACGTTTGACCCACTTTGCGTGGAAAATGCGTGCAACCTCTGGCATTCCATGCATGCAGCTATCCTTTGACTACCAGCTGCGAGTCTCTCGGTGATCAGTGCGCACGATACTGGAGTTTAATTATGATTCCTATCACTCGAAACTGCTTCACTTTGTAGAAGCCACTTTCTAGCAATTTCATGTTCTTGTCTTCTAAGTTACATTTGTGCTTCTATCACGATATCCTTGGAAACATCCAAAGAATAGTTTCAAAGCCACCGGCCCGAGGAATAATAAATGTGATTTTAAATATCTGAAAATTCTCCCGCCGGTAGTATTAACAATTCACGTGGCCCATCAATCAAACACTTCAATCTTCTTGATAGAAGACCTCTGAATTCACTCGAATATTAATATTTAATTCCTTCATTACTTCGCACCATAAAAACTGAAATACTAATATCTATCTAAAACTAACAGTGCTATTTCCCTGTATTTTTATTGCATAAAAATTGACATATCCATCTAATAAAAATTTATTCTAACTTCACGAACTGTTCCGACTGACATCATTCAATCCTCGAGGGCGAAAGAACCACAGAAACTACAAACAACAAGAACGAACGTTTGTTTTCATCCATGCACTCTTTTAACCGATGCAATAAGAAACATTTTACCACGAGAAGTGCTTCTTTCATCGCGGTGCACAATCCTGCCATTCGAATCACGATCTCTCCGCGGTATATAATAAATAAACCACGTCACGCAGCATTGTTCAGCCATATTTTTTCCCTCCGTTCCCACCCCCGCGCTCTGTCCCGGCACAATCTCGTAATTAATTTCGCAAATACACCCGCGGTCGGGCCATTTGAATTCAAAACGCGACGCGATGATTGCGGCCAGAACCGCGGCCGGGATCCGCGAAAAATACTCTAAATGTAAATTAATTGTAGCTGCGAGCCGGCCCGTTTGGAAATTGGCTTAAGGTAGTTCCCGAGTACTTTGTCGATGGGTTTAGGGGGAGGGTCGCCGCGGGGGTGGAAATTGGAGCGTCGAGAGATCGGTAAAAGTTAGACGACATTTCCAGGCTGAATCGTAAAACGTAGCCCGCGCAGCTTAATTGTCTGGGAGTTGTAGGGAAGATTGAGAAGGAACGGAGGCAGATGAATAGGAGGTTATTAGTGGAAGGGGAGGACTCGCGATAAATCGTCCTCAAATTAAGAGGAATGAACGAACGAGCTTTGGTAGCGTCTTTTTCCCACGTTTTTCGGGCGCGGAACGACTTGTCGTGATTGTAGATAACGGCGACTGGAGCTCCTGCAGGCACTTTGTAACGATGATTATTCATTTTAGTGGCGGATTGTGCTAGTAATTTTCGCGAACGGTGATAATTCCTCTTCTGGGATAACCAGCGTGTTCTGCTTGGTTTGGTATTCAGTTTCTCAGCTACCTCTGAGTTTACCTTTGTGGCGGGTTAAGTACCCCGAGCTGTACGCTATTTGCGTGCCTCAGTAGCACTGTACATTCAACTGTGATTGATGCAAAAGTGATAAGCGAAGAGGGTAACACGCTTCGGCACGAAAACTCAGGAATTTCTAAACGCTAGCACAATAGAATCCTGACCTCCTCAAACCAGCAGGAGTAATAGACGATAGCCCTCCTGGCTGGCCGTTGTTTACAACTCAGGTACACTCCTACTATCCCCTTTGAACGTCAGTACTGCAAAACCCCAGCCTCGTTCAGGGATAACACTTCACACCCCTACACCACTTCACCACATCCATTCCACCAAAAATACTTTCAAGCGCTCTGCTCTACGCACCACTGAAAACCTCCCCGAGTGCCTCTTTACGCTTCTCTTTACAATACCGTCAAATGCCGTAACTTTGACCGCAAAGCTAGATTTTAAAACAAAGTCTTCCAGCATCCATCGCGTAGCAGGTATTATCCTCGGATAAAGTGCCTCGAATTTTTTTTTGATTGCCTACTTTTAGATGCCGAGTTCGCCCGAGAATAACGCCTGTTGCACAATTTGTTTAAAAATCTATGTATTTTCGTGGTGAAAGTTCTCCCATTTCAGCAAACGTCTAGAAAGCTGTTGATGAAACGGTGCCGCCACTGATCCGTCATTTCTCTGTTGCAGCGGCAATTACAAAGGTCGACTGGGCCATCCGTACGTGGCCGGCAAGCCCTGCGGCACGTGCAAGGACCATTGCACGCGCAACAAGCTCTGCACGAACGCCTGCTACTATACCGATCTGTGGTCGAATTGCGCCGAACTGGTGAGGACGTTTCGAGCCTGGGTCTGCGAGACGAACACCGAAGAGGGCAGGGAACGGCGAAAGTTCTGCGGTGCCACCTGCAACTGCCAGGGCAAGATCTACTACCATCACGGGTAGTGACAACGACCACCGACGAGTTGGTCTTGAACCGCGCCGCGCGGCGTCCACGGCCAAGTACGGGCGAGTATCGGCAGCTGCAGAAGGTACGAGATCATTTTCAGAAATTACATAGAAATTCATGGCTGCCCGTGAATCACAGCCGCGTTAAAGGAGCCCCCGTGTGCGCGTCGATCGTTGCCCTCGAATCGAATATCGACGCGTACGTTGCGGGCCCGTCGATCAACAAAGGGAAATGCGTTTTCTGGGGAAAATTTCGAGCGACCGGAGACTTCGGCGACGAAGTTCAGTCGCGTTGTGCTCGCGTGGATTTTCAATGCTTCCGTGCAATTGTGTTATGTGTATTTTTGTGGCACACGTGAGTTACGTCGGTTAGTTTGCCGATTTATGATTTGTTCGATTACGTCTGACTTTGGACGGAAGTCCCGGCTATTAGCGAAGTATTGTTCCGGTAACACCTCGGCTGCGGAGCCGGCCGAGCTGTTCGGAACGATATTTCACTTGTTTTGTTTGACGCCGGAAGTTATACGAGGAGGTAGGTGCAATCGAGTGGCTGATGAGTTTCGTGCTCGAGAAATTTCGCTTCGGAAATCGGTTGGGATTAATACATTACTTTATTGAATTGCGGTGGATTTGGGTAGAAACCTACCGACACTTCAATTTCGTTTCTTCATCCTGCTTTTATCATACTTGTCCTCGTTCCAAGGCATCTGCTTTTTAGTTTTTACTCTACCTTTCATCGAGAAACTACTGCTCAATTTTACAAAACAGTTACTGAACGTCCTCAATTAATAGTTCCTCCTCTGTCCACCAGTTTTATTGCCAATTACTGCCCATTGTTTCTCTTTCTATCCTATTATTTACTTAAACTCCGTTCGAGTCTAACGTGTCAATTACGTTCAGTTGCTTACATCAAATTTCGGATCTATATATTATTTTCTTCTACCACTTGGCTATTTTCCCCCGTCACGATTGCCTCGGTGACCAAGAAGAAACTTTCCCTTTGCTCGATAATCACTTTCGACAACGTGGCCCCCGGAAATCTACTCTATTTTTTGCGAACACACCCGTAGCTCGCCTTTGAACCGTTGTCTCGGGTGGTCGAAGCGAGCCCCGGGTCGTCTAAAGGCGAGCTACGGCGAGGGGGATGGCTCCAGGAAGCGCTGGGGGATGAATCGAGATGCCCCCCGCGCGATCTGGAGAATCAGGCGAATCCTTTTGATATTTGTAAACGATAAGGGTGTCTATATAGACGTGCATGCGGTGTGTACATACATGTGTAAGCGAAAACTCGTAGGTGAACCTCGGTCGGGTGAATCTCGGTGGTGTATTCGTCGCCGTTTCATTCCCGTCGCCTGCGAGCCTTCAATAAAAATCATTAACTCGACATTGGTCCGTGTTACAATCAAACGGATGAAAATCTGGCAAGCTGTGTTTAGAATTTTTCATTGTTCGCATAATTGGCTGCTCCTCTCTGTTAGATTTTCGTAAACGTTGGTCTGATTTTCGTAAATCTTGAGTACCTTTGCTCATCCAGTAATTTGTCTGATTTACTTCTACATATATTCATTTTTTTGCCGTTTTATTGAAGTTATAATCTAGTCAGCCAGTGATTAAGAATTCAGTGTCTTTATTTGTTGAAAAGATTACAATTTTCTGAGTTTCGATACAAGTATATAACGCGATGCTAGTTGCGTCATATAAAACTCTTTTTTTTAACAGAATTCACTCTTCAATATTTCTCTGAAATTACAAATTGCATTCCTCAATATCTCAGTCTGCTTACGTCATTTTCCACTACTCGATTCAATTTAACCTGATCTTTTCAAATTTCGGTGTCTAGATTCATTCATAACAGAGGACTATATACAATCATTTCACCCTGTTACTTTCTTCATTCTTTTCCTCCGATCGAAGCGGAAGATGTATACACAACTTAATTATTTTTATTGGTGGGCTCGCGTGTCGCCTAAACGTGGGACTAAACTGTATAAACATAAGTGGTACCTCTCTCTGAAACGTGTTTACCGATGTAAGCTCCACGTAATATAGTCAGTGTATACCGAAGAAGAGTGCACGAGGTTGTACAATTTCTTCGTGACGTTCGCCACTTAACGTTGACAAGAGTCTGAAGCGCAACACACCCCCGAGTGCTTATGGATGCGTGTATTTTAAACGCCCAAGTAAAACGGCCCCTTTTTAACAAACTAAATCGATTAGATAATCCCGGAGGGGACTATAAACAATTCCAACCCGCTACATATCCAAATGGACAATTACTAGCCAATACGAATTTTAATCCCGACGTCTCGTCGGCGAACCATCGATTAACGTAACCCCTGAAATTACAATCGTTGAACAGATCAGAATTGTTTCTCGGTCAGCGGGACATTGTATATTTTAAATGACGATGCATTCATAAGCACTCGCCGAACGCTGAGAGAAATATGAATTTTGGAGTGGCGTGTTATTCGCATCGTCTAGTGCGAGATCGTCGCATAGGTCGACGCGTATCCAACATCCTTTGTAGAGTTTATTTGCTATTCGGTATCCTCGAGAGGGTGATATTTTTCATCGCATTTCACGGTGTTTCGATCGATAACTGTAATTGGGATCTGCGTGTGAGAGGCACGAGAGAGAGGCAAGTGTAGGCAAAGTGTGAATGGAATAGTGAGTAGTCATCGACTTTTCAAAGTCGTATTTAAAACGAGAATGGAGGAGAGAGAGAAGTATATATATGTACGTGGTGACGAGTTTGGAACGAGAGCTGAGCGTAAAGCCACGTCCGCACGTGTGCGATGCTGGCTCAGCATACACTTGTCGTGAGTTTTAAGTGCTCGCTAATTTCGGAAAGTAATTTATCTAACAAAGCTTCTTGAGTGTTTCAAATATTCGAATAAATCGAATTCTCTGGTTGAAGGAAACCTAGCATCAGTAAACCCAACTAAATGCTCGATAGTCAAGTATATCAAAACAATTCGAGTGGTCCAAAAATCGTCAACTCGCTTAGACTCACTTGAATTTTTCTTGAACTTGTTCGAGCAGCTCTTCTCTTGAGTTGTCCGAAGATAAATAAAGTTTGTGTTCGATAAACATTGGGCCAATTAACTGGAAATAAATTTTCTGATATTCAGACTCATTCGGGTCTAATTAAGCTTAGGTCGATTAATTTATTTCTTCAAGTGTGTTCTGTGTTGTGAGTTGCACGCGTGGGAACGCGGCTTAAGGTATACATATAGTGTATAGAGTAGCTCGTAAGGTACACGTATAATGAACAACGTTAAAGAAGAAGAGACGTGAATCTGTGGATGATAGGGGACACTTAACCGCGTTAAGTATTAATTAAGAGGTTAATGTTACACGTAATGATGTAATACGAAAGCTGAATAATACGCAACTTCGTGCAAGATGTTGTAAGCTGTCATACTTTGTTCACTTACCGTAATAAAGAATACTGTACATACTATTCGTCGACTGACATTCATACATCGCCGAATTTCGTTTTGACTTACGTTAAAACCTGTCGTTTTCTTTAGTAAGAATTTCAATAACTATTAATTCTTATGATTTCACGAGTATTCTAATTTACAAATTTTAAGCGGAGTGTAAGGAAATGGATACAGTATAAAAATGTTATTACTTCGATTTCCAGTGGATCACGTAACATCAATAGTTTGTATTACAACTTTTTATCGTTTCAGCTTAAAATCGTACGTTCTTCGATTTTCCTCCGCCACTGTCCCATTTCGAATCCTATTTCTAAAATAATGCTCGCAATGAGCTGCTGTGTCCTCATTCTGTCGCCCCTTGCATCCTTAATTTTAACTCTATCATTCTGGGTCGTGACTTCCACCCCCATCAATGTCGTCGTTTTTATCGCTTTTCTTCATCTCCTCCATAGGCTCATCTGAAAATAGGTGTTCCTCCGACGGTCTCTTCTCGTATTTGCCCGAGAGTCTAAAGTCTGGAGCTGCCATTTAGTTTGTAAAAAATAAAATATATTTACACTTATGCTTGTATCCTAACAAAATATAAAAGTGAAACGTTCCAATGATTCCATCTAAATACTTGATCGTTCATTAAATATTTTATTCGAGAACTAAAGAAAGTTAGCTGAACCGAGATTTTAAGCCTCCCTCCGCGAGATGGCAACTTTATCAATAAATCAGATTAACCGTTATGGAGGGTTTGGCTGGGAATTAATACGAGGGCTGCTATCTTTCCGACGTGCTTAATCGCTCGACGCTATTTATTCGTTATACAGGGGACTGGGAAGGATTAAGTGGAATTCTGCGGGGCATAAATCGATTGGCTTTCGAATGGCGGTAGAAGGATAAAGAATTCTACTATGGAACCCATCAAGAGCCGAGGGGGAGCTTCTTTTTTCCTTCTTTTGCTCCAGTGTCTGAAAATTATCGCTTCCTTTAGCGACTATCTTCCCATTAATCTTCGTTCCACGAACGAATGTATCGAAGCACGAGTTTGCTAACCAAACGAGAAACTGGGTCAACGTTCCCTTCGAAATGGTAAACAGGCATGATTTTAAAATAACTAAAGCG
Source organism: Andrena bicolor (assembly GCA_960531205.1). Taxonomy (NCBI): domain Eukaryota; kingdom Metazoa; phylum Arthropoda; class Insecta; order Hymenoptera; family Andrenidae; genus Andrena; species Andrena bicolor. The sequence goes on along the minus strand of OY482667.1, from coordinate 37,514,279 downwards.
GAAGCTACGGCAAACAGCCGTTTCATCCAAAAATATGTGTTTTCTCCAGATAATAGCCCCGTTATTTGCACATAATTAGATACAAATTTGATGCAACCTGCACACGTTGCACACGAACGTCGAGTCTCTGATTCAATCGATAACGTCTATCGACAGAGACACGAGGCGTTTCGCTTCTGTCAATAGACATTATCGAATAAACCGGATGCAGCGTTTCCGGAGTTATAGGAACAGTGTGCTATTAATATGTATACGCACTTCGGAATAATGAAGCATTCAAAATTCCTTGGTTTAAGTGAACAGAAATATTTATTTCCTCTTGATGAATTGGCAAGTAATTAAAGAACTCTGCAATATAAACATTTCATGGAGCCATTAGAATCTAATTCGTTGCTCCATCACTGAAATAAAGCACTTTGTAACAATTCATTGCTTTGCCCCTGCTTAATCATTAATTGATTGATGTCATCCGATAATGATCTTCGAATGCGAAAAGAAGATAAAGGTTAGAAAGGAACATTTTAAAGGAATGGCGAGTGCCGTGCGATATTCTTGCAATTTTATACCAGTAATTTGGATAAAATTCAATGGACCAGTAGGTAATTAATGCATGAACGTCGGCGCCGACGGGAAAGCCTCGCGAAAGACCATCGAAATCCCTGGAACGAGGGCAGAGAATCCCGACAATAAATCAGCTGCCCAGCCACTTTGCTCTGTTTGACTGTTTAAAACGCGATGGGATCTTGTTTGCGAATCAACCGTGAATCCCATTCGCTTCGACGAAGATTGAAGCCACTTTCCCAGCGAGCTCGCCGACAGTATCGGTGCATCGCTATTGAGAGCGAATTGAGCTCGAATTACTGCACTTCTGATACACTTTTTATGCACCTCTACCGCCTCAGTTTTATGTTCAGTACCTGGATACCTGAAAATTTTAATCGTCAGTTGATCCTTCCTAGTCACCCAGAATATCTAGTTTCTTATTATCAGATGCACCTACAAATCTTTACAATTCAATGGAAATTCCTGAAGCTTCTTGTTTTATTTTTATTTGGGAACAATGGAATTTTAGGCACCTTAGAAGCCGAGCATAAAGATAGATTACAATGTCCTGTTATCTTCCGCAGCAGGTGGAAAGCACTGTAACGAAATCACGATTAATTGAAATTCAACGGGCATCTCGCGGTTGAACTGACACGAACTACTATCGCCATTGTATGTTTTGAAGCTCATACAACGCGGGCGATGGCAAACGTTTACGCACCGAGCGTTTCATCGCCAAGTGTTTGCGTCGCGTAATCAAAACGCGTCCCCTAGGTGTTGGCAAATTTTCCGCTGAATTTCCAATTGATATCGAGGCACCGTTCAAATCACGCTAAAAAAACGTTACTTTCCAGGACTTTGAAGCTATCAGCTTTTTTGTATTTTGAGGATCCTTCATTATAACGGAATCTCGCGTGACAAAGTAGTAGAAAAATACCGTGGTGCGGAGTCTTTGCATTTCTTCCTGTTTCAAACATAAAATGGAACCAAAGAAGGTGGCAATCAATAATTAGTAGAAAATACTTAAGCAAGCATTTTTGTGGTTTACAAAGCGTAGCTCTTTGGCCACTAGATTCGCGGCTCAGAGTAAAGCAAGCGAGAGGCAGAGCTCAGAAAAGTAACAACGAGTGCAAGCTCGCGTGCACGGTTCTCGTTAATCAAAATCTTGCCAGGGGAAACCCACGAGGTCTTTATTTTCCCCGACGATAGGGAGAATTATCGCCTCCTTACGGCTGCTCGATTCCATGGGTGGTAACACACGTGTCGATCCTTGGTTTCAATCGACCGTGGGTCCATTGTCGCAGAAGGTCCCTAGGATTCGATCGATCAGACGGGGCACTCGCCCTTTAGATTCCCTCTCAAAGGATTCGACGTGTAACATAACTTCAACCTTCCTCGTCTTTGCCAGTCCGCTTTGTCCGGCGCTCAAACTACCTTTCGACGCCTGTGTTCTTGTCACGGGTGTTCGTTACTCCTCTTGGTCCAATTCGGCTTCTAAAAGCCACAATTTCGTACTTTTGAAATCTTAATCAAAGAGAGTATTGTACGTATGATGCTTGAAACACATGAGCATCAATTTTGTCCCCAAATCTGGCGATTTAGAACGACTGTTATGGAAATGTTATGTACCTTCTCAATTTTATATAAATATTCTATATTAAAGCCCTCGATGGAGTTAAAGAAATGTTAACGATATTAATCGGAAGTGAAGGAAAAAATTATAGCTGTAGAAGAAAAAGAGCCGAAATTATGAAAAATATAACACTAGGTATTATTTATCTATAATGTGAAAATACGAATGCGTTAAAGAAACAAGTACTCATTGAAAGAGCTGAGAAAAAACAAGAGGTCCCCCAAAAATGGCCGATTTGAGAATTCCGAAATTAATGTCGCCGCATCCACTGGCCCAGCCGATTTATTAATTAACATCCCCCATCTTGGAGCCGTGTTTGAAACGACTGGGGTGACCACAGCGCGGTCTTTCAACTCAAAGAACGTATGCAAGCCAGAAGGTAGTGCTTTCAACAGGGAACAAATTTATCAGCTCTTAGTCGCGGCTGTTTCTGCCACAGACAGACATTATTCCGCTTGATCAAAGTTGTATCGCTGCCGCGGGGAATTGAATTTGGGCTTGGCCGGTTCCCATCACCGAAGAAGTGTATTAATGGAAAAGAAAATGAGCAGCCGCTCGTTCCCCGTGTAATTGCATCCAGCGTTCGGCCCAATGAGATATCATCAATTAGAGCTGCTTTGCCTTTGTCTTCCCTAATTTCAGCGCAATTTGTCAGGCGGTCTGTGTAGCGTCGACCGACAAACGAATTCCACATCGCACGAACGAAGAAACGTTCTTCTGGAGTGGATGAAATTTTGCGTCGATCGAGGGCGTTCCCGTGTCTGTTGCTAATTTTCCCCTCGTCGCTGCAGCTCTCTGCGCGCGAGCACAGGTAAACTCGAAACTAACATCTGTTTAGGAATGTCATTACGAACGGCGCACGAGGAATTTATCTCCATCGCGTCGTGGGAATGTTTGGAACGTTTCCTTCTCAGTTTTCATCAAATTACTTACTTCGCGGATTGTTCCTGTAAATCAGCAACCAGTTGTACCGTGTAGCGAAGATTTACAGCTAATAGTTTGTGGCGTTTTTAAAGTTTCTCCTGGTTTATGTTGCACGCTATAAATAGTTGTTGATACTATTCATTTTGCTATAATATATTCATTGTTCGGTGGTGATTTTAATTACTATTATTTAATTAAAATTTAATACCGTGCTAATGCATCAAAAAGAGTTTGAGTTTTTTTAAATTTATTAACGTAGTAACGATTAAAACTACAATCTGATCCAAACACAGATAGCTCCCAACATAATCCCCGTTGGAAATTAAAAATCACCACTTAATTAGCAGTATATTTTGCAGAGAAACTTTTGAATTTCATTCCATCATGACCTTAGACGTTGGTTTCGTAAAATAGCCAGATATTATCGTAACCTTAACGATATTAACAAGGCACCTTCCGTTTAGTACGATAAGTGCCTTCCTTCGGCGTTCTCGAGACAGCCAGGGATTCTCGATCGATCGTTGCACAATTGGCGCAACCGAGCACCTCCCGCGAACCAGCAAGGCGAAGCTGACGCAGATCTTCCGATTCGACGAGCCCTGGCCATCCTGCAGGAGTTTCGGCCATCCTGGACGCGACGACATAAGGTAAGTTTTCCCGTTGCGGAGCAGCCACGTCAGCACAATTTCAATACGGTCCGGGGTGGCTGTAAATCAATATACAGCCGCGTTTGCATAAACGTGGGCCACTTCGTTTTTACACAGGCCTTTCTGGCGTCTTCATACTTGTAGCAGTGAACGAAGGAAATGCTATGATCTCTGAGGAATTTGCGGTGGGGGTACGCCTCTGAGGAATTAGCGGTGGGGGAACGTCGAGCTCATCAACGCCAAAATGAATGCAACCCCTGCGCGCATGCGTATTTGCAACCCCGGGATAAGAATAAGATGGTGTGTATTTTGCAAATAAATATAACATTGAATAAGTTCGCTTTAAAGTAGTAAGGACTATCTATGTGTATTTAGTGTTCAACTCGCAATTATATTACGAAGACTGGTTAATTAATTCGAGGCTTTCGTCTGTTATATAGGTAATCAATTCTTTGGAAGCGTCGGTGAATGTCAACTGGTGTAACGAAAACGGACTGGACGAGTGCAGCATTTACAATATGTGATTTTTAAGTGGAAATTAAACATAAGTAAGTAGAATGGAATTATTATATATCACTGTACATTATTCAGAGTATTTTAATAAACCACATGTAGAGAAAAACCGCATCTTTTAATTTAGAACAGTACCCTATAACTTCCCATTTCCCAATTAAATCCCAAAGTCTGCCTCTGCGTTGATCAGTTCTGTATCTTCGATTCTCTCTCCGAAGGCGCTAACTTAGTGCCACCTCTTTCGACGTCATGTTCTCCTGATACATTGGCTAAAATCTGACAAAATTTTCTGAACGCTCCAAAATTGAGCTTCGTAACAGGAGAACATGACGTCGAAAGAGGCGGCACAAAGTTAGCGTCTTCGGAAAGGGAATCTAAGGCGCAGAACTGTTCGACGTAGAGGCGCAGAGTTTTCGACTAGGAAATTCAGAGCACCTCCCTTCGCTTCATGTTCTCCTGATACATCGCTCCAAAATCTAGCCAAAAATTTCTGAACGCTGCAAAATTGAGCTTCGTAACAGGAGAACATGACGTCGAAAGAGGTGGCACTAAGTTAGCGTCTTCGGAAAGGGAATCTAAGGCGCAGAACTGTTCGACGTAGAGGCGCAGAGTTTTCGACTAGGAAATTCAGAGCACCTCCCTTCGCTTCATGTTCTCCTGATACATCGCTCCAAAATCTAGCCAAAAATTTCTGAACGCTGCAAAATTGAGCTTCGTAACAGGAGAACATGACGTCGAAAGAGGCGGCACTAAGTTAGCGTCTTCGGAAAGGGAATCTAAGGCGCAGAACTGTTCGACGTAGAGGCGCAGAGTTTTCGACTAGGAAATTCAGAGCACCTCCCTTCGCTTCATGTTCTCCTGATACATCGCTCCAAAATCTAGCCAAAAATTTCTGAATGCTGCAAAATTGAGCTTCGTAACAGGAGAACATGACGTCGAAAGAGGTGGCACTAAGTTAGCGTCTTCGGAAAGGGAATCTAAGGCGCAGAACTGTTCGACGTAGAGGCGCAGAGTTTTCGACTAGGAAATTCAGAGCACCTCCCTTCGCTTCATGTTCTCCTGATACATCGCTCCAAAATCTAGCCAAAAATTTCTGAACGCTGCAAAATTGAGCTTCGTAACAGGAGAACATGATGTGGAAGGAGGCGGCACAAAGTTAGCGTCTTCGGAAAGGGAATCTAAGGCGCAGAACTGTTCGACGTAGAGGCGCAGAGTTTTCGACTAGGAAATTCAGGGCACCTCCCTTCGCTTCATGTTCTCCTGATACATCGCTCCAAAATCTAGCCAAAAATTTCTGAACGCTGCAAAATTGAGCTTCGTAACAGGAGAACATGATGTGGAAGGAGGCGGCACAAAGTTAGCGTCTTCGGAAAGGGAATCTAAGGCGCAGAACTGTTCGACGTAGAGGCGCAGAGTTTTCGACTAGGAAATTCAGAGCACCTCCCTTCGCTTCATGTTCTCCTGATACATCGCTCCAAAATCTAGCCAAAAATTTCTGAACGCTGCAAAATTGAGCTTCGTAACAGGAGAACATGACGTCGAAAGAGGTGGCACTAAGTTAGCGTCTTCGGAAAGGGAATCTAAGGCGCAGAACTGTTCGACGTAGAGGCGCAGAGTTTTCGACTAGGAAATTCAGAGCACCTCCCTTCGCTTCATGTTCTCCTGATACATCGCTCCAAAATCTAGCCAAAAATTTCTGAACGCTGCAAAATTGAGCTTCGTAACAGGAGAACATGACGTCGAAAGAGGTGGCACTAAGTTAGCGTCTTCGGAAAGGGAATCTAAGGCGCAGAACTGTTCGACGTAGAGGCGCAGAGTTTTCGACTAGGAAATTCAGAGCACCTCCCTTCGCTTCATGTTCTCCTGATACATCGCTCCAAAATCTAGCCAAAAATTTCTGAACGCTGCAAAATTGAGCTTCGTAACAGGAGAACATGATGTGGAAGGAGGCGGCACAAAGTTAGCGTCTTCGGAAAGGGAATCTAAGGCGCAGAACTGTTCGACGTAGAGGCGCAGAGTTTTCGACTAGGAAATTCAGAGCACCTCCCTTCGCTTCATGTTCTCCTGATACATTGGCTAAAATCTGACAAAATTTTCTGAACGCTCCAAAATTGAGCTTCGTAACAGGAGAACATGACGTCGAAAGAGGTGGCACTAAGTTAGCGCCTTCGGAGAGAGAATCGAAGCCGGAGAACTATTCAACGTAGAGGCGCAGAGTTTTCGAAAGGCCTTGGACGATGAAATTTCAGGATACCTCCTTTCGCTTCATGTTCTCCTGATACATTGGCTAAAATCTGACAAAATTTTCTGAACGCTCCAAAATTGAGCTTCGTAACAGGAGAACATGATGTGGAAGGAGGCGGCACAAAGTTAGCGTCTTCGGAAAGGGAATCTAAGGCGCAGAACTGTTCGACGTAGAGGCGCAGAGTTTTCGACTAGGAAATTCAGAGCACCTCCCTTCGCTTCATGTTCTCCTGATACATTGGCTAAAATCTGACAAAATTTTCTGAACGCTCCAAAATTGAGCTTCGTAACAGGAGAACATGATGTGGAAGGAGGCGGCACAAAGTTAGCGTCTTCGGAAAGGGAATCTAAGGCGCAGAACTGTTCGACGTAGAGGCGCAGAGTTTTCGACTAGGAAATTCAGAGCACCTCCCTTCGCTTCATGTTCTCCTGATACATCGCTCCAAAATCTAGCCAAAAATTTCTGAACGCTGCAAAATTGAGCTTCGTAACAGGAGAACATGATGTGGAAGGAGGCGGCACAAAGTTAGCGTCTTCGGAAAGGGAATCTAAGGCGCAGAACTGTTCGACGTAGAGGCGCAGAGTTTTCGACTAGGAAATTCAGAGCACCTCCCTTCGCTTCATGTTCTCCTGATACATTGGCTAAAATCTGACAAAATTTTCTGAACGCTCCAAAATTGAGCTTCGTAACAGGAGAACATGACGTCGAAAGAGGTGGCACTAAGTTAGCGCCTTCGGAGAGAGAATCGAAGCCGGAGAACTATTCAACGTAGAGGCGCAGAGTTTTCGAAAGGCCTTGGACGATGAAATTTCAGGATACCTCCTTTCGCTTCATGTTCTCCTGATACATTGGCTAAAATCTGACAAAATTTTCTGAACGCTCCAAAATTGAGCTTCGTAACAGGAGAACATGATGTGGAAGGAGGCGGCACAAAGTTAGCGTCTTCGGAAAGGGAATCTAAGGCGCAGAACTGTTCGACGTAGAGGCGCAGAGTTTTCGACTAGGAAATTCAGAGCACCTCCCTTCGCTTCATGTTCTCCTGATACATTGGCTAAAATCTGACAAAATTTTCTGAACGCTCCAAAATTGAGCTTCGTAACAGGAGAACATGATGTGGAAGGAGGCGGCACAAAGTTAGCGTCTTCGGAAAGGGAATCTAAGGCGCAGAACTGTTCGACGTAGAGGCGCAGAGTTTTCGACTAGGAAATTCAGAGCACCTCCCTTCGCTTCATGTTCTCCTGATACATTGGCTAAAATCTGACAAAATTTTCTGAACGCTCCAAAATTGAGCTTCGTAACAGGAGAACATGATGTGGAAGGAGGCGGCACAAAGTTAGCGTCTTCGGAAAGGGAATCTAAGGCGCAGAACTGTTCGACGTAGAGGCGCAGAGTTTTCGACTAGGAAATTCAGAGCACCTCCCTTCGCTTCATGTTCTCCTGATACATCGCTCCAAAATCTAGCCAAAAATTTCTGAACGCTGCAAAATTGAGCTTCGTAACAGGAGAACATGATGTGGAAGGAGGCGGCACAAAGTTAGCGTCTTCGGAAAGGGAATCTAAGGCGCAGAACTGTTCGACGTAGAGGCGCAGAGTTTTCGACTAGGAAATTCAGAGCACCTCCCTTCGCTTCATGTTCTCCTGATACATTGGCTAAAATCTGACAAAATTTTCTGAACGCTCCAAAATTGAGCTTCGTAACAGGAGAACATGACGTCGAAAGAGGTGGCACTAAGTTAGCGCCTTCGGAGAGAGAATCGAAGCCGGAGAACTATTCAACGTAGAGGCGCAGAGTTTTCGAAAGGCCTTGGACGATGAAATTTCAGGATACCTCCTTTCGCTTCATGTTCTCCTGATACATTGGCTAAAATCTGACAAAATTTTCTGAACGCTCCAAAATTGAGCTTCGTAACAGGAGAACATGATGTGGAAGGAGGCGGCACAAAGTTAGCGTCTTCGGAAAGGGAATCTAAGGCGCAGAACTGTTCGACGTAGAGGCGCAGAGTTTTCGACTAGGAAATTCAGAGCACCTCCCTTCGCTTCATGTTCTCCTGATACATTGGCTAAAATCTGACAAAATTTTCTGAACGCTCCAAAATTGAGCTTCGTAACAGGAGAACATGATGTGGAAGGAGGCGGCACAAAGTTAGCGTCTTCGGAAAGGGAATCTAAGGCGCAGAACTGTTCGACGTAGAGGCGCAGAGTTTTCGACTAGGAAATTCAGAGCACCTCCCTTCGCTTCATGTTCTCCTGATACATCGCTCCAAAATCTAGCCAAAAATTTCTGAACGCTGCAAAATTGAGCTTCGTAACAGGAGAACATGACGTCGAAAGAGGTGGCACTAAGTTAGCGTCTTCGGAAAGGGAATCTAAGGCGCAGAACTGTTCGACGTAGAGGTGCAGAGTTTTCGACTAGGAAATTCAGAGCACCTCCCTTCGCTTCATGTTCTCCTGATACATCGCTCCAAAATCTAGCCAAAAATTTCTGAACGCTGCAAAATTGAGCTTCGTAACAGGAGAACATGATGTGGAAGGAGGCGGCACAAAGTTAGCGTCTTCGGAAAGGGAATCTAAGGCGCAGAACTGTTCGACGTAGAGGCGCAGAGTTTTCGACTAGGAAATTCAGAGCACCTCCCTTCGCTTCATGTTCTCCTGATACATCGCTCCAAAATCTAGCCAAAAATTTCTGAACGCTGCAAAATTGAGCTTCGTAACAGGAGAACATGATGTGGAAGGAGGCGGCACAAAGTTAGCGTCTTCGGAAAGGGAATCTAAGGCGCAGAACTGTTCGACGTAGAGGCGCAGAGTTTTCGACTAGGAAATTCAGAGCACCTCCCTTCGCTTCATGTTCTCCTGATACATCGCTCCAAAATCTAGCCAAAAATTTCTGAACGCTGCAAAATTGAGCTTCGTAACAGGAGAACATGATGTGGAAGGAGGCGGCACAAAGTTAGCGTCTTCGGAAAGGGAATCTAAGGCGCAGAACTGTTCGACGTAGAGGCGCAGAGTTTTCGACTAGGAAATTCAGAGCACCTCCCTTCGCTTCATGTTCTCCTGATACATCGCTCCAAAATCTAGCCAAAAATTTCTGAACGCTGCAAAATTGAGCTTCGTAACAGGAGAACATGACGTCGAAAGAGGTGGCACTAAGTTAGCGTCTTCGGAAAGGGAATCTAAGGCGCAGAACTGTTCGACGTAGAGGCGCAGAGTTTTCGACTAGGAAATTCAGAGCACCTCCCTTCGCTTCATGTTCTCCTGATACATCGCTCCAAAATCAAGCCAAAAATTTCTGAACGCTGCAAAATTGAGCTTCGTAACAGGAGAACATGACGTCGAAAGAGGTGGCACTAAGTTAGCGCCTTCGGAGAGAGAATCGAAGCCGGAGAACTATTCAACGTAGAGGCGCAGAGTTTTCGAAAGGCCTTGGACGATGAAATTTCAGGATACCTCCTTTCGCTTCATGTTCTCCTGATACATTGGCTAAAATCTGACAAAATTTTCTGAACGCTGCAAAATTGAGCTTCGTAACAGGAGAACATGATGTGGAAGGAGGCGGCACAAAGTTAGCGTCTTCGGAAAGGGAATCTAAGGCGCAGAACTGTTCGACGTAGAGGCGCAGAGTTTTCGACTAGGAAATTCAGAGCACCTCCCTTCGCTTCATGTTCTCCTGATACATTGGCTAAAATCTGACAAAATTTTCTGAACGCTCCAAAATTGAGCTTCGTAACAGGAGAACATGATGTGGAAGGAGGCGGCACAAAGTTAGCGTCTTCGGAAAGGGAATCTAAGGCGCAGAACTGTTCGACGTAGAGGCGCAGAGTTTTCGACTAGGAAATTCAGAGCACCTCCCTTCGCTTCATGTTCTCCTGATACATCGCTCCAAAATCTAGCCAAAAATTTCTGAACGCTGCAAAATTGAGCTTCGTAACAGGAGAACATGATGTGGAAGGAGGCGGCACAAAGTTAGCGTCTTCGGAAAGGGAATCTAAGGCGCAGAACTGTTCGACGTAGAGGCGCAGAGTTTTCGACTAGGAAATTCAGAGCACCTCCCTTCGCTTCATGTTCTCCTGATACATTGGCTAAAATCTGACAAAATTTTCTGAACGCTCCAAAATTGAGCTTCGTAACAGGAGAACATGATGTGGAAGGAGGCGGCACAAAGTTAGCGTCTTCGGAAAGGGAATCTAAGGCGCAGAACTGTTCGACGTAGAGGCGCAGAGTTTTCGACTAGGAAATTCAGAGCACCTCCCTTCGCTTCATGTTCTCCTGATACATCGCTCCAAAATCTAGCCAAAAATTTCTGAACGCTGCAAAATTGAGCTTCGTAACAGGAGAACATGATGTGGAAGGAGGCGGCACAAAGTTAGCGTCTTCGGAAAGGGAATCTAAGGCGCAGAACTGTTCGACGTAGAGGCGCAGAGTTTTCGACTAGGAAATTCAGAGCACCTCCCTTCGCTTCATGTTCTCCTGATACATTGGCTAAAATCTGACAAAATTTTCTGAACGCTCCAAAATTGAGCTTCGTAACAGGAGAACATGACGTCGAAAGAGGTGGCACTAAGTTAGCGCCTTCGGAGAGAGAATCGAAGCCGGAGAACTATTCAACGTAGAGGCGCAGAGTTTTCGAAAGGCCTTGGACGATGAAATTTCAGGATACCTCCTTTCGCTTCATGTTCTCCTGATACATTGGCTAAAATCTGACAAAATTTTCTGAACGCTCCAAAATTGAGCTTCGTAACAGGAGAACATGACGTCGAAAGAGGTGGCACTAAGTTAGCGCCTTCGGAGAGAGAATCGAAGATACAGAACTGATCAACGCAGAGGCAGACTTTGGGATTTAATTTGGAAATGGGAAGTTATAGGGTACTGTTCTAAATTAAAAGATGCGGTTTTTCTCTACATGTGGTTTATTAAAATACTCTGAATAATGTACAGTGATATATAATAATTCCATTCTAATTACTTATGTTTAATTTCCACTTAAAAATCACATATTGTAAATGCTGCACTCGTCCAGTCCGTTTTCGTCACACCAGTTGACATTCACCGACGCTTCCAACGAATTGATTACCTATATAACAGACGAAAGCCTCGAATTAATTAACCAGTCTTCGTAATATAATTGCGAGTTGAACACTAAATACACATAGATAGTCCTTACTACTTTAAAGCGAACTTATTCAATATTATATTTATTTGCAAAATACACACCATCTTATTCTTATCCCGGGGTTGCAAATACGCATGCGCGCAGGGGTTGCATTCATTTTGGCGTTGATGAGCCAGAGATGCAAGATGCGAAGAATTCCGACTCCAGCGACCCTTGCGGTGGAGTAAGGAATCTCAGCTCGTGATGTCTCCCCTCTATAGAATAATATTCTTGAGTAGTACATTACACGGGCTTTTTTGGCGGGATACCGTAACAAACATGCGCGAGCGTAGAGTAATGACGGTTTTGATACGGTTACTCTACGTTCGCGCATGTTTGTTACGGTATCCCGCCAAAAAAGCCCGTATAATGTACTACTCAAGAATATTATTCTATAGAGCGGAGACATCACGAGCCGAGATTCCTTACTCCACCGCAAGGGTCGCTGCAGTCGGAATTCTTCGCATCTTGCATCTCTGCTTCACCCTGATCCCTCGTTCAAATCCAGTGGTTGTCAAAGAAAACTTTAAAGGTGATATTTTTAACTGTTTTCATTGTGAAAGGGCACTAATGACATTTATTTTCATACATACAGCAGTGGAAACATTTATTCTACTTCATTTAGTTTTAGTATTAGCATTTGGAAAATATTTGCCCGCGAAATAGAGTAAATGTTATAAAATAAGTCCATTGACGTTGACAAAGTTAACACTAGATTTATCAGAAAATTTCGTTGTCTTCCACGTTCAATCACTGGAAAATTGTAATTAGAAAAAATAATGCAATTAAGAATCTTTAAAAAATATTCAAAAACCATCTCCACAATATCCTCGCGAATCTCCTATCACTCGAAAAATCCATTAATCATTCAAGATAATAATGAAACAACAGAACCAAGTGGAACAAACACTGTGTCTGATTAATCGTTGAGTCGTACCACTGATTCCTGCAAACTTCGACTAGCTTTCCATTAACACCTTCCTACGATAATACTGTTTCATTACCATCACCATTTCTAACAGTTAAACTACATTCTACGAGAAAAAGTACCGCAGTCCTCGCTTTTCCTAATAATAACATTAAAAACATGAAGTGGAAAGAGTTTCTTGAACAGAGAACATCTATCGCTTCTCCCTTAGACTTTGCCAAAGTATATCTCGAGAAGCAGCCAGGCAATCGACAAAATTCGTTCCACACTTTTCACTCGTTCGCCCTCCGACCAATTGTGTCTCAATTCATCCGAGATTTCGCCCGTTCCTCGAAATGTTCTCCACCGTTTTATCGGCCGGCTCGGGGTCGCGCGGGCTCGTGCTAATGTCGGGCCGGAGAATTTCCACGGATTTTAACGTTGTCTCCGTGCAAACTGCCCCACGGTCGCGGGCCAAGTGCGCCCGTACGGTGTCGACGGTGCAAACAAAAGGGGGCAGAAGCCGGATAATGCCCGGCAATCAGCGGTAAACGCGGCAAGAAAAGGGCCGGGTAAAAAATTCGCTTACGACCCGCCTGAAAGGGGAACTTCGCTTCTGCCGGGCTGGGAAAGGTTTTCATTCGAAAATGCCCGGGAGTGGCGAGAGTTTCCGCCCCGGTGCTTAAAGTTCCGCGACATTGCGCACGTAGTCGCATTCGTGGCACGTGTTTAGCGCAGGATATCGAGGGAGGAGGATTGTATCCGTTGCGGCTAACTGCGTGTAACGAACTTCGGTTACTTGCGAACCGTTCCGGAGAAGTTTACGCGTATCAGCGCCATTTCCCGAATGAGCTTCTTTTTCTCCGCCTCAGTCCCACTAGATAACTGCTCCGCGGTTCTTATCGATGCTCTTGGTCCCCTTTGGGGATCTTGGGACATTCTCGCACGTGACATTTGTGTACCAAGTAACTGGTAGGTATTTTAGTTTCGTTCGATTGAAGAGGATAGTGGTGATTTGAAAGAGGAACGTGACTGCTGAAGGTATTTAAGATTTTAGTGCCTAGTCGGAGAAGTGTTTTATAATTAATTCAGGTACTTCAGATGTATTTATTAAGCAGAGATACACTGAGTTAGAAAAGAATAGTAAGTAAATAAATGTTTCCATATTTTTTAAATCACTGCTGTCTTCACAAAGTGAATACATACTTATCCGAAATATTAGTCAAGAGGCAGAGAAGTGTTACGCGTGTACACAGGAGGTAGTTTATAATAATTGTAATTTTGTGGTAAAGGGATCGTGTTTGATCATCATTAATTCTCAGTAGTGAAGGTGCAGTGGCTGCTGCAAATGGCAGTTTCATCTTAGAAGAATTGTCTAGGAATAGATTGCTCGGAAATTAGGGAACTACCTATTCGGGAGTTGATGCGGTGAAGCGGGCATTTGCGCGAAAATGAATAGTTTATTAGGGAATGAGCATGTGAACGCGCACATCTGCACCCGTTGCACTCTATCGTTTTGTTGTTTGTATAATTGCCAACTGACAATTCGCATTGTCTGCATTCGACAGTGCCAGCATGCTGGTGCCACACTGACCTCGTAACAATACCTTGTCATGAATAGTATTCATGAACAACGGGTGCGTGAATTTACAGCGTGTTTAGCGATTGGAGCGAAGAACAATGTTACATTCATTGAGCGATTCGTGTCCGAAAAGTGTGTCCAAGATTGTTGCGCTGTGAAATGTTCTTTATTAATTCTCAGCGGAATTCAGAAAATACTATTTCAATTTCTAACTAAACAAACCTTCACTCGACAAAGCTTCCTAAAATAAATCCAACGGTTGGTGGCAAAATTCTGTTCCTTGAGTAATTATTTAAAAAAGGATCTGTTCCTGCACTCAGGATTTACATAATATCTTATATTATATTTAATAATTAATATCGATAGAAATCGAAGTTCGTAGCTTTCTTGTAAAAATAGTCTTCAAAACGGATTCCCTTTCTGATCGAATTTTCTTCTATTCTCGACGTGCAAACGATATGTAAATATTAATGCTTATACGCGTTGCAAAGTATTCGATCAATTCTCTGCCGAAGAAATGAAAATGGAAGCCTCGTAGGAATGCTTCGTCTCCCTTGCAGAGAATAAAAATCCGCTCGGTCTGAACACTCTGGGGACTTCGGATATCTCGAAGACAAGAATAAAAGGTGTATCCACGCAGAATGGTTAACTTGGGAGCTCACCCCCTCCACCTCCATCTATTTCGATATCACGAATTCCTGTTGGCGAACGAGCACGAGTACGATAAAAATGCTAAGCTCGTTGGAAGATGAGAGGTCTCGCGTCTTGTTTCTCCATTCCACTATCCCCTTGCCTCCACCGCGGGAAAAACCGTGAGGCATTTATGGTGAAAGGTGCATGGTTTCGCCGCTTGTTATACGCAGAACGAGAGGCTGCTAGTCCCCCGTACTTAGAAGCCCGACAGTTTTCAATATTCTCCGGAATTTCGCGCCGAGATTGGCTTTCCTGGCTGCCGGCACAGAGAACTGGAGAAAGGAGGGCCCAACTTGGAAAATTTACTGTTCATCTTGTTTGCAGCATATTTCTGCGATATTTGTAATCGCGTAATCATGTTTCTGTGATTTTAAAAATAATAGTTTTTGGAACGAGACAAATCTCTTCTGTAATTCTCTAACACATTGGTTTGTGGTAGGTAGTAACATGAAAAATCCATTCTTCCAGTGACTCCTGGTTTTCTCGAGAAGTAACCTTTGCCGCAGAGTAATCTTCTTTCTGAAATTAATTCCAAAATTCTATTAAATGTTGTAGATAGATAATTTCGTATACCTACTTAATTGCTATTCTCCAAATTTTTCACTCTTACTACCAGGCAATATAAATTATAAATACGTGGAGCAGGAAATGCTTGCAACATTCCACATTTCTCGCGTTCGATAAATCGCGATGCTGTTTCGTCTTTAATTAAAAAAAAAAGCTGAAAACTAAGTGAGTCCAGCAGGAACTCTCTGGTTATTACAAATGCACTTCGTTGCGAGTAGTAATAAATGTGAAATAAATTGAATTACCGAGCATTATTCCACCGAGAACTTTCCGTCGAGTATGCGAAAAAGTAATTAATACTTCCTGTATTATTGCGCCAAGTACAATAATTTTAATTAATACTCGCCGCCCCAACGGGAGACCTTTGGAGAGGGGCGTGTAAAAATTGTAATTAATGGAATCCTCTTATTCTCGCTAATAAAATAATTTTAATTAGTAAACACCGTTCGATTTACGAAACATACCAGCACGCATACGCGCGCTCCGACGGCAATAGAAAACTTTGATATATGAAACGTGCTTCGCGTATGCAAATTTCGCTGTAGTTTCGTGTTTTTGCTTCGTGCCGGGGGAATATTAAAAATGCCTGGCCTCTATTGATACGTTGCCAGTGTAACGAACAACCAGGAGTGTTACTTATATTTCAAGATAAATGGACTCTCAAAATGGAAATTCTGATTTTTATGTGTAGAAAGTGGATGATATTGTGGAACGGGTGCATCTTTGTTCGAAAAGGAGATAATTTTTTTGAATAAATTCTATTCCTTCAGAATTACTTTAATAAAAAAAAAAAAATTTCAGGGTTTCTTCTTAAACTTTCCACATTTGCGTCAACAGTTCTACAAAATAGGTTCTCCAGGCTAACAGTCTCTTCTCATATTTCTTGAGATATCTTCCACGCAATATTGGCACTCCACTGCTCTTCAGAGTACTTTACGACATCGTGTTCATCAGGGCGCTATCCTCTCTGACTCGTTAAAAATGGGCGAACGGAAGCGTTAAGCTTCTTTCTAATATTTTCCACGAAACTCAGCTGTGGTTACAATGAGGGTAGCTTCTTTACGAGCCATAGAACTAGGAAGCCCGACTACGTAGTACAGAGTCTCGCATTTTCAGCGTTTTTACGCGTGGAACTTCGCCCAGAGTCATCTCGTCGTCCTTCGTTGCGCGGTTAAATATGTTCGGGCGTTCATTAAACTTCTTGTCTTCTATGAATTATGAAATTACTTCGCCACCTTCGTCCAGTCCCTCCGCCCAGCCCCTTCGCCTTTGCTTAAGGGCATATCGAAAGAATGTCCAAGGAACGAGGGAAGATTGTGTCTGGGGAGGGTGACCGAGTTTACTGCGCGACTACAGGCGCGGGAAAATGAACTGGTCCTCTTCGGAATACTCACAATTTTAACTAAAATTAGAAAAATCACACGTGTAGTTCCCCGATACTTCCGTGAATTCCGAAATACTCCGTATTTCCATTTTCAATACAGTATCCACTGAATATTCCCGATAATACGGGACGTGTTTCTTGAAAATTTTCAAAAAATTCAGGAAAATAGTTGCACTGCGAATATATACGTTTCGTAGTCAGCGCTGGAGACAAGTGTGAAGTGTCCCTAAATGTGTGGAACTACTGAGTGGTTCCTGGAAGTGGCCAGTTGATTTTGCACCGACTGTAGTCGTATTACGTCGCATTGTTACCAGAGGGTTCGCAACTTGCTTCATTTTCGCGGCCAGGGCAATTAATTTCCAGACTCCTCGTTCTTATACGCTTGTTTCACAGCAACGTTCCGTCGTAAAGCCCGGAACGGCGGAGACTTCAGCGTGGTTTCGAAAATAACCTCTGCTGCCGAGCTGCACACCCTGGCCTCGAAAATATCTGCATCCCCAGCAACGGCGTTACTCACCCCCGCGGTGTGTTGAAAGGGGGACAAGGTAACGGGGATTTTCAGTTTCGAGGTGGTGGGAGTTCCATTTCGATCGTTCACGAGATCGGTTCGATAGCGCGCGTGCTGGTGTGTGTGCCTACCTACTGGCGTATGGGATTCATCATTCTAACGTAATTGTAATTGCTGTTCTATTGTCTGTGATGCTGGATCAACATCAATCACAATTACCGTAATTACGGTGGGGGATGATTAGATGGGAATTCAGCTGGTGATCGCAGTTTTCCTTCGTCGATCTATTTAGCGATGGGTCTATTGTCTCTTGTGTGTATATTGAATACTGTATGTAGAAGACACTTTATTTTGTAGGGTAGTATAAAATAAGATTCCAAATAGAACATCCAAGCAAAAACACAAACCATCCCCGAAGCAATGTGAAAGCACGGAATGCTCCAACAAAGCCGTGAGTGTGATAAAGGGTTAAGTAGCGTCTCGTAAGAAATTTCCCTAGCACCTGCTACCCCCGATCCCTCTTGTTTTCGCTCGAGACAACGATATCCTCCCTGCCTGGTCGCGTCGCCTCGCCGGCCCGTCGAGATTTCATTTTTCATTTCCCGCCGCCATCACCGTTCCGTCGGCGGAGAATATAAATCGGGGAAGCAATTTTCGTTGTAATTACGCTTTTCCCTCACGCCCCCGAAATAATTCTCCGGCGGCTTCCTGTTTTCGAGTTCCGTCGGGGCTCCGCGCGCGACGACCAACCTCCGACGTCATTTTTTTTGCCACCCTCGCCGTCCGAGCACCGGAGTCATTTGACATTGTCTAATTCCATATTTTCCCCGGCCCCGTTGTTACCGTAACGCCGCAGGTTTCGGGATATTTATTGTTTCCCTGCCGCAGCTGACGAACTCCAACGGGGATGAAAATACGCTACGTAAAAGAGCAGTAATTTTCCCCGCAAACAGTAATTTTCTATCTCCCCACGTGTTTGCTCGTTTCTTTAAAACAAACGGCTGCTGTAGATTAGTTGAAACTCGAGATCAGGCGAGGTTTTTGTTGGAATTTGTGTGCCAGTGGGATATTCTTTCGTGCTCGTTTGTTCCTCGTGCCCGATGCCTAAAGAACGATATTCTTGGGAGCTTTCGAGAATCCACTCTTCTCGCGTGATTCTCCAAGATTAGAATCGATCAATTTTAAACGAAAACGAAGCAACGAGGACACCCTCGAGGAGCAACTCGACCGTGCCGTGTACCAAGACCTTCTGCAAGCTTTGCACAGCTCTTTCGCGTTCGCCGTTTTGTTTATTTATCTCTTTCGGACGCGTTTCTTTTCCACGGCCCTTTCTTCCGGCGAACTGTACTCGCCGGAGAGGTTGCAATCGAGGGAGCTGCAGGGAACCGTCGGGAATCCTGTTCTTTGGCGATATCTTGCCGTGGAAATTCCGCTCGTGCCCTTAGACACGGGTTTCACGCTTCATTTCCGAGCTCTTCCGGCTGATTGTGAAACGCTGCTCTGCGCGACAGCTTCATGAAATATACGAGAATACACACACACAGGCTTCCATATTTACACTAAACAAAGATTCTTGAATATCTATCTGGTACATTCTTCGCCTCATCTCGATTCAAATTGCGCTGGATGTACCACCAGCTTTAATTTATTACATAATATTATTATATAGGGGAAAGGTGGGATAGTTGATCAGCGGGGATCCACGATCACATCAGTTTATATCACAACTCAAATAATTAAGTACAAACAAAGCAAACCATTATTATTATTTTAATAAAAAAGAAAAGCTGTGATCAACTATCCCACCTTTCCCCTACTATCGTTGAAAACTTGGTCACTTGTTAATGGAATAAAACAGAACATAGTTGATTATTTCCCGTTTCTTTTCTATTAAATTGCTTCTCCGTTTCCTTTCAAAAGAAGTTTAAACAAAAGTTGCATCTTTTTCCGTATATCTACAAAACTGCGTTCAAATACCTATCGAATTACATGCAATTTTGCGACATTAATCATTCCTCAATAACGACGCATCAGTGGACCCAGTGACGATTCACGGGAATATGAAAAGTTCATACTCATCGGACAGCATAGCACTTTAATTAACTAAAAAATTCTGAAAATGGAATATTTTCCAGTCACCGCATGAACGCAACATTTTCCGCGCGCAGAAATATGCAAAAGAATGCCCCGTTTATTTCCGCTCCGAATCCAGTTCATGTCGAATTGTAAACCGTTTCAACCTGCAAATATTGCTACAGAGCGCGTTAACTCGCGCCCGCATCGCATAATGCGATCAAACGAACGCGCGATCGTAAATAGACTCGAAAACGTCCACTCTTGCAACTTTTATCCCACAGTTGGATACCGATCGGTCGCCGGCGGACAGCCAGCGCAGCTGATAATTCCCAATATCGTCGCCGTTACACAATTTAATTCAGCCCCGTGTTTACAACCGATTCTACCACGCAGCCCGATCCACGCGTAACGATTGTTTTCGCGTCACAATTGTAACGCGCGTTTGTCCCGTCGCTCGCATCCTGCAGATCGCAGCCCCTGTCCTCATTAACGTATTTCCAGCACGCCACTCCCCACTCTGACCCCCCCCCCCCCCCTCCCCTCTTTGCACGCTCTCGATTGCTTTTGATTAAAAGCAAAAATGTCATTCGTTACTCGAAACTCTGTTTTTTTCCTCCCACCGATCCCCAGCAATTCAATGTGGATCATTTTTCCCTGGTTCTCGCGTTTCGTTTGATTTCCAACGATCTCCACGGTGCTTTGCACCGTCGATGGTATCGTTTGCACGCAGTGTATCGTGGGATTTGAATACCCCGGTTTTTTAATGGAAAATTGTAGTAACCGATCGGGGAGAATTGATGGTTCGCTTCGAGCTACGACGAAGCTTCAATTTCTTTTTAATTATTGTGTTTGAGAGTCGAGTTCCGCGGGTTGCGGCTATCGAAACATTAGCTGGTATCGTGGTTTTAATTTCGATCGACGATCCCACGATTTCGCGTTATTTTCCTGGGCCCTGATAACGGGCAACTCGATTAGAACCGTTGCCAGACTGTTTGCTTCGTTCGCTGCATTCTCCAAACCCCTCCGCCTTACTTTTGTTTTATCAACTGCAGTCCTCCTTAGCTGGGCTGAGCTAGCAGCTGGAACTGACAGTCGTACAAGCGAGAGACGTGGTTGTTTCCGGTGTTCGCCCTGTACACATGTATATTTCCCCGCGATAATGCCGGAATCTGTGGTTGTGTATCATTCCGCGGGGATGCCAGAAAAATGTCGAGAATGCCCGCTGCACTCCGTTCCACTTTTATTCCACAACTCGCGATAAAATGATAGCGTACGCCGTACTTTTGGATCAACGTTGCTTTCGATGGAATCCGTTCCAACTGTTTTGGGGGAACATTTCGTTAATGTCTTATGTGGTGAAAGTATTTTTTTAAGGCCCGTCGCGCCGGCCGGATAACTCTTGAGGAGTTTAACCGGAAAGGAATGAAATAGTTTCCCAAATATGGGTCCCTCTAGGAGGGAACTATAGGTTAAAAAAGAAATTGTGATTATTCGCTTGAGATAAAAATATAATAAAGTTTGATAAAAAGAATATTTAATAAGTAAAATATTCCCCTCATTATAGATCACAATTACACAATTATAGATGATTTGCTGGGGTAAAAAATGGAACTCCACTCCGATTACATCATTCCCATTATTTTCTATAGCGATCTCTTAACCCTTTGGCAGAGTATCAATATCCTCGGCCCAACAAAATCTCTCCATTAAAAGTATCCTACGGTAACCGAAGCACATAATCTGTGAAGTGGTTATGATATCCGAGTGGTTCAAGATTTACAATGAAAATTCATCCAGCCTCCCCCCGAATGAATGAGAACAAAGCCTATCTCGCATGGATGCACCAAACAGTTCCCTCCAAGGGTTAACCACCCCTCCCCGAATAAATGTCCCTCGGCGGCACGAAATAATAAATCCGCGAGCTCGAAGGCACTCCATGAATTCGTTAGCACTCGGGGCGAGTCCTTTTATTCCGTGCTTCACCGCGACGATGGTATACGCGGGCTTTAAAATGGCTGAACAAGGGCGGAAGAGGGCGGAAGAGGGCGGAAGAGGGCTCGCGACGGTGGCAGAGATGCAAGAGGGTAATTTGCGGGTGTAGCTAATTACAAGGCTCGTTACGGAAGCGTGGAGTAATTTCGTACGGATCCTCGGCGTCGTGTATCGAGTTACCCTTTCGTTACATTCTTTTTCTTTCCGCTTCGCCCCACGCTGGTCGCCCAACCGATCCGCGAGCTGTTTCCGTCGGACCGTTTCCTCCGAGTGTTTTATTCGCGGCCAGTTATTGGCAAGCAGATCTGATAGCGTGGATATTCCTGCAATTATCGCGTGGCCCAATCTGTCGGAATTTTATGGCCGCTTCTCCGTCGAGAGCTTCGCGGGGAAGTGAAAATGGGCACCGGAGTAATTTCAAGTAATTACCGTGAACTGGGATGTGAATTTAGGCAAGCTTGAGCGGTGCTGTGAAGGACTGATAACGAAGTTTTCTTGGTCTGTATCGAGTGGAACACGGTGACGTGGATGCACCTTTCTGTGAGGGTGGAATAATTTTTTATGATTGAATCAAAAATATTTAACGTAATGCAACGAAGGCTCAGAATTTAATTTCGTGGTGTAGGAAGTGGAAAGTATGTAGATTTGTGTTTTTCCTGGCGATGGGATAATTCGTGTGGGGAATGTTGAGGTGGTTTTAATTTATTCTTGTGAAGTGTGTGGCGTCACTTCTTTCTTACGTTTGTTACATTCAAGGGTAGAGAATATTGCGTGCTAGTGTTTGTTGCCTTTTATCAGAGGGGATAAAAGGGTGATATTTCACGATTGAATATATTGATCTACATGGTTATCTTCTCGTGAGATGTCAGACGGAGAATATACAGTGACAGGCGAGTGAAATGTGACGCGATCCCAATTTTTCTAAAAGCATGGAAGCAAAAATGTCTAGACACTTGAGAGAAAATATCTGGAAATAAATCAAACTCGTACCAAAATGAAAAACTACTCTGTTCTACCAAAGAGCAATTTATCTAAAAAAAAATACTAGTTCTCAGCAGTTTCAATGACAAGAAAAAAAACGGTACTCTCGATACAAGTCCCCCTTCAGTTAATCTACGAAATTCTTGTTTCGGACCACTCATCTTCACTTCTCCCATTTTCTTTCCATTCTTTATGGATCCCCTATTCGCGTCACTCGAATTCTGTTTCCGACAATCGACGCATCGATCCCGCCGTTTATCAGCACAGCAGAGGGAATCCGAAACCAGCTCGCCCATCTGCCAAAGTAACTCCAATATGTGTCTCTGATTTATGGCGATCGTTACCTAAACGTATTCCCATGCATCGGCGCGCGAGGAATCGCGTGACGGCTCAAAACGACCCGAAAATTGCGAGCAATCGGCGCCGTAAGTCTCCGCGTATCCTCGCGACGATTTACCGCGCAACTGGCGCGGCACGCGTGCGCGAAGACGGACGACTAACGCTACGCCGAGGCGTAATAAGTTCCAATTAGAGCGAGCTGATTGCTGGCCATAGATTTCGCCGCGGCAGTTTGGAAATCAACCAGACTTTCGGCAACCAGCTAAACATTTCACGTATCCCTTGAATATTTAATACGTTAACAACCATGGAAATTCCACTTGCGAGAAGTTTAAAACAGAAACCCGCGCAACGTTGAAGCACAGAAGAAACGGAAGAACGAGAAGTTATTTTAATCCCATTTCTAGGCGAAATGAAATATAAACGGCGTTTCAGCTGCGCGCGTTCTTTTTTCCTGTCCGAGATATCCTGCAGGCGTTTCAGCGGCGCAAAAGTGTCACCAAATTCGTTGTATTCTCCAGCGTGATAAAGGCCAGGGGACTTTTAATGTATGCCCGGCCGGAGGAACGGACGCAGCGTCAGCGAAATTAAAAAGGAAACCGCGATTTACAACTTCCACGCGTGGACAAAACGGGCTGGATTTTCGTTGCTCGTAAAGACGAGGCCGGCTCCCCGGCGCGCGGCTTTATATCATTGTGGAATGAAGTCGGTTTAATCGCGACCCGCGCCAGTAATATCAGAGTTGACGGCCGTGCCCTGGGCGCGGGATCCCGTCACCCCGTCAAAGATTTTACCGCCCCGATCCTAATTCGTCGGAACGTCACCGTCCAACGGCGGGCTGACGAAGTGTTTCGGGATCGTAAAGCAGGAATAATCGTTTCAACCCCGTCGACCCACTCGGTGTAGAACGAAGTTGCGGGTCGTGGCTCGAAAGCTCCGACAATGGAATAAGTAAGACTTCTTGCAGATCGATTGCTCGGAATTCTGGAGTTCGGCTTTCCGTCAGGCATTGGTATTGTTCGTTAGGCACAATGGACAGAGTGCATGGGGAATATTTTCAATGGGAGAAGGGGTGCGTGTGTTTTGATTCAGGTGAAAGAGAATGGGTCAAGTTGAGAAGAAGTGTTGTTAATATTTATCGCACTTGGGGCGCAGAAGATCCTTCACTTGGAATTGCCAGAATTTTAATGTTGAACTCGTTGAGGCAACGCCAGTGCAGCATCTAGTAAGAAGTAATGTGGAGTGGTGATATTTTCGGGGTTTGAAAAAGTCTGAGGAATTGAATACTTGCTTGATTTTAATTTAAAAGCAGAGAGAGCGTCGTTCGTTCTGGGCAACTCTTTCAAGATATTAAAGTAACTATTCAAGCTCGCACTTTAAAGACACTTAAAAGAGGGATTAAATTAAAGTTAATTAAATCGATGGTAGTTTTACTTCATTCTTATCTAGTCCTTACGGCGCGTCTCCCACTAAAGTGGGAACTTGATCCCGTTGCCTTAACTTCCCACCTTGGGGTACGATTCAATCTAATTCTCTAACTGCAATTAAAGATTCGGAATGAACTTCTATAAGATTCTTCTTAATCGAACATAGAATTCTACCTCGAAATATAACCCCTATCAGTATGTAACAGTTCTACCATTTCAAACACTAAATTAAATCCGCTATTAACCCACAAGTATCAGACTCATTCGAAGAAGGCCTCATTTTTTATTTATTTATTTATCACGGGGTGACAACCCTTTGATACATAATTATAACATGATAAAACATGAACAGTGAAAGGACAAATGAGGTAAAATTAAAATTAAATCTTAAAATAAGAAATACCAAAGAAAACAACAGAAATACATGGAATAAGATAAACAGGTATCAATATTGCAATTTAATCATCCAGTATACCCAAAACTGAAGTTCTGAAGGTAGATGAGGATATTACTAATTACCCTCCACATTTTTCCTTCATCCCCTCCTCCAGAAACACATACCCTGGATCCTCAAGTTTCCGATACACGGTGCTTGTTATCGCAACCGTTCTCGTCGTAAAAACCAGTCGATCGATAAAAGATTACACAGCACCCCGAAAACGGGGGGTGGAAAGTGTAGAACTGGTCCGGCACACAGGGGCTTGGAACGGTGGCTGGGGGGATTATTATCGAGCCAGGGAATCGATGTCCGGCAGGTGGAAAATTACAGTGAATATTATCTGCGGATGGCAGAGCGGTTGGTACAAAGGGATTCAATTTTCTCTGGAAATAAAGACGAAACGATAGCAACGTGTGGCCGCTGGATAAGGAGGGTATATAGCGTGTATCCCTGGCGGGAAAGGAGGAAGGATGTGCATCAGGGCGATCCTGTCTCCTCGCTTCCCCCCGGCCTCCACCGGCGGATACACTGCCCTGGAGAGTTGCTTTCCCGAAGAAAAATATACGGGATAGTAATTTCAGGCGATAAAATAAGAATCATTTGGGAGCGGGTAGTAAAACTGTCCTGTAGATCAACGGCGAGCACCCATGGACGCTCGCGCCATTATTCAGGAGCTGTAATTTTCAGTTTACCCAGCGGAAGATTGAGCGACTGTTATCGACGTGCAGGCGCGTTTATCGCGTCGCCTTCTAAAAACGAGATGTGCATTGTCCTTTTTTTTTTTTTTAGAAAGAAGCGTTTCCAATTGGCGCGAGGCGTCCTGACTGGGGACGAGAAAGAATGTCATTGCTTACTATGTGAAACGGTAAGAAATTCTGGGAGGTATCGTCGAGCTGTCGATTTCCTTTTTTGTAAATTTCTCGCTGCTATTATATTCCTCGTCGTATCCAGGAGGAATGCTGAGTGGATTGCATTTAAGAGTGGGGATGAACTGAAATACTTCTCATCGTTACTTTATAGTCTACAGCTTTTGAATTCCCGGCGTAGTACACTCGTCGCAATGGAAATATTGAGCCCGACTGGCGCTCCTATCCTTTGATACATATTTTTTCAAAACGTCACGTCGCGGATGATATCGCCACTCGTAGGTCTTTCTCGACGACTAATCGAGATCGATATTCGATTCTCCTTCATCCGTAAACTAAACGTGGAACTTGCCAGTATTGTCTTTTCTCCTTTTCCTCCCCGCTGTATTGCATCGAAGTATAGTGCGCGTCGAGTGCACGCTGCAGCCCGAAAATATATAATAGTATCGACCATTGGCGCTGCCTGGAAGCCAGTGTGCGCAAGGGACGTTATTAAAAGGGAGAAAAATCGGGCTGCGCAGTTAACATCGCTGACGTTCCTCGGACACGTCCGACAGGATGCTTTGAATTTTTCACGGCATTGTGCCGCGTAATGACAGCCACTCAGCGACAAGGGCGACATTTACTTTGCTGTTGTATAAATTATTAAACGACGCTCGCGAAAGGCTGCTCGGGAGCTTTGAAAATTACGAAAATTTACGGAAGCATTCTGGGAGGCGAGCGAGCGAAGGGAACGCAGAAAGAAAACGCACAAAGGAAGGTTCTTCGAGGAACGTGGGTATTCAGAAGAAGACGCGATGGCGGAAACGCGACGAAGAATGGACATTTATCTTCGCGCAAAAACCCTTGACGCAAGCAGGGGCTGACGGTTGCGAAAAAATCGAGTGCATTTTGTAGAAAGGGTCGATCTATCGAGCAGAATTTTTTCCCCGGGATTTGACGATATTGTACGTCCAGGTGGATATAAGATCTATGAATCGAGAAAAAAGGATAGCTGGTTAATGCAGGTCTTCAAATTCACCTTGATGAATTTTTATTTAGATTTTTTTACACCAATTCACATTTAAATTCTCCGTGTTGTACAATTTTATACGATTTAAAACACATTTAGCCTGGATTAGATTATTTCAAACGCACTCTATATGCGTCGTAAATTTTTTAAACCATCGATTTGGGGCAACGAAGCTGAATCTTTCAAACATCCAGGTCAGAAGAAATATAGAGGGTCGATGTTCTGTAGATCAAGAATAAGGACAAGATAAGTAAATATTGCAGGCCTGTGATCGATGATGTACCAACTCTCTACTCAATTGATTTACTTCAGCAATTCGGTATTCGTCGATCTCCTTTGCCGATCTACCTGTAGAATTTGTTTTCCAGAGTTTGAGTGAATGAAGGACCCGAGTTCAAGTACAGTGGCCACCAGAAACTCAATACACGCTGGTAGAGGGAGAAAAATGTTTTGCCAGTGACGCTCGTAGATTTTTATTAGAGATAAAAGCGGAGGATGGGCGCGATGCACATTTGTCAAGTGACGTCGCAACGTCGGACGGGACTGGGGAACAAAGAGATTCATAGGGCGTGAAATAATGAAAATCCTTTTTTTTTAAATCGAGACCTCGAGTGATTTGTGTACCGTCGAGTACACTTACTCGTCCTGCCAACTGTTCGTGCCTTAAGGCTCCTCCAAACCAACGCGAATATTCGCCGCGGTAGCGGGTATTTTGCCGCGATGGATCCGCGGCAGTTTACTACGCGTGGCGGCTTATGGGGTGTTCAGACCGACGCGGAAAGTTTCCGCTGCTTCGACGGCTCCTTAGTGTTTTTTTCACCCAATATTTTACCGCGCTGCACGAATATCTTCTTCGTCGTTGAACAATCTTCCGACGCGCGTTCGAGTTGTCGAGGATCGGGGATTCAGGCCTGGCGCGCCGGTTAGCGGCATTGGATTTTATCGAAAAATAAACACGGTTCGCAAGAGCGGCAGATTCTCGGAAGTCAACGAACACGTACGGACGGCTGAGTGACTTTGTAAGAAGGTCGCTAACGTAAACAATGCCCGCTTCAAAAGTATGCCGAGGGGGGAGAACGTGGAAGAACGCTCGAGAGCAGTCAGTCTGTTCGGTACGGTGGATCGAGAAGATCGAATAAAAAGTATAAATTAGTACGATTTACTGTGTCGTTTCTGACTTGTATCGATATTCCGTTGCCGCTACGCGCCGCGAATATTCGCGTTGGTTTGTGGGAGCCTTTATACTGTGTTGCGAACGTTTTCGAATGTGGAGTGATGTTACTTGGGGTTTCTTGAAGAAAAATTGACAGCTGTAGAAAAAGTTTCGGGTAGAAAAGTGGCTGAGTTTAACGAGAAATGGGACAGGCAGGAATAAAATTGTAATCTTTGACAGTATTTTTAAAAAAAAATTGGAATCAGTGAAGTGACGACTTAAACCTCACCTATTTTCGCATGGACTACATCATATTTCAATTTCATCAATCCAGCAGACATAATTTCATTTGCCTCGACATTTAATTTGTCAGCGTAAAAGTACCACGCGTATCTCTATCGCTGTGAAAGTGAAAACTCGTCTCCTTCTTTCTTAGCCGGAAGAAAGAGGAGGCATACGAAAATTAGGAAGACGTACGTTTCCGCGAGAAGAATGGGGACCTTCGTCTTCGTGGAAGTCGCCGCTCAAAAGAAGGTAAGAACTTAAAAGCGCGCAAGCGGGAAACACGCTCGTCAGGCCGCGGCGAAGAACAAAAGGTAGAAAACAATGCGATTCCTGATACACGCCTCTGAGATGCCGCTTTTTCTTTTGTGCGAACCTGAGGTTCACAAGTGGCGGGGGGTGTATGGAAAGAAAGATTCTCAAATAGGATCTAAAATCTCGACGAACCGACCTTAATATCGTAGAAAGATATATATATATATCAATAATCGTTTATAGTCGATAGTTGCGTTTCTTTCTTTCAAACATTTTTATTGCTGAAATAATTTGTGTAGAAAGTTTTAGACGTGCGATTTATGCCATTCGAAGATTTAATTTTTTATTTTTATACCATTTTGTTTGTAAGTTTGGAATTTATTTAGGCAACATTTCCAACTTAATATCAGCAAATTAGGAATTCTTTGCCAACTCCGGACTTTTACAGAATAATAGCATGGCTAGATTATCTTTTCCACGGTTTTTTCGTCGGCTTTTGTGTGATTGACGGCGAACAAGTACGTTCCGCGGAGGTAAATCTTCCACGCGTCGAAAAACAAAAATCACTTTAGAGCAAAACAGCGAAAATAGGAGAGGTCGAACCGGTCGATGCGAGATTTGTGTTTGGAGATTGACGTATTTCCTGAATTTACGTAAAAGCTACGAACGGTTGGTAAGAAGTAAGCATAGATAAAACACAGGCTCTCAGTGCGTTCAGACCCGGTGGACTTTGAAAGAAGTACTACAAGTATCAATCTTCAGAATACATAAATACTGATAAAAGAAATTAATGAAACTAGAGTCACGAAATTTTTTAAACAATATACTCGAACACGTTAAATCCTAAAAGCACCGCCTGCCTCACAAACTCCACATTAATATTAAAGAAAATTATCAAAACAGAACACCGCGAGGTCTACAAACGCAATTAAATTTCAAATGCAATCAATATCCTCAAAAATTCCTGTGCTAGGTCCACTAAAAAACCCAAGCTCATGGACATCAATTTTATAATCTCGAGACACACTAACTCCATCAGAGCTCCAGCAGATTTTATCGTCAAGGAGATAACGTTGGTCTTAGAGCTATCAAATGCAGCTCGGTGCTCGATTAACACCGATCCAAGAATGGAAAAGCCGTGGATAAAGAATCGTTTGATACTAGTCGAGGGAAGGAATCGTTGAGTTCGATGCAAAAGAAAGCGCAAGCAGCGTGCAGGGGCAAAGGCAGTGCGGTGGAACCTGAGTCCCTCGCTTCTGAAGTCGAAGCTTTTGCCCCATGAATTTTCGTGAAAGCCTCGGATAGCTTCGAGACAGGGATCGCGCGGATGAAAGGCCATTTGAATCTTCTATTCTCGTGTTCCTGCTGCTTCTCAGTTTCACGGGCCCGTACCGTTTCCCTTCCTCCTCTTGTCTGCCTGGAAAACGCTCGTCACAGAGCGAAGTCTTTCACTCTGATAAGTGTTGCTGCCCCGAGGCGAGCTTAGGATGTCGCGAGGACCGAGATCCCGGTCCTGGGACCGAACGCCGCGATTGCTTTAAAATCGCAGGCTCCCTGGAGCTATGCAATTGTCGATCTTTCACCGACGATCGCGCCAGGCAAGAACTTTCGTTCTGAGTCGATGGTATCTTGATTCGACCTGCTTGTTCATCGAGAGGAGTCAGTCCTCGCAGCCGAGAGATCTGTGGTTCTCGGTTTGATCCAGTGACGCGAGTTCTTGCTCCAGTTTCGAGTGGGACGCTGTGGCTGTTTGAAATTGCTGTTCCACTCCAAGTAATTCGCAGTCTTGCACTTGCCATCGCGGGGGGTAGAAAGTTTCATTTTTCCTCTGTTCTACTTTAGACTAGTGTGCTCGGTCTGGCATTCGGTAGCAGGGGAATTAGAAGAAGAACATTCGAGAGCAAGAGTACCTGAGTACTCCAACTGAAATACTTATATATAGATCCCTAAAGATAACTGTAATCTTTCACTTGTAATTGCGAAATCGTAGAAATTTTCTTAAATTTGATTCTCCCTCGCTTATCGCGCATACATGATGGTTTCCGTACAAAGGGCAGAGGATCTAATTACTGACCTGGGATGCGAAGCTCTCGTGTCCAATTCGATTCCTTTATTCAATTATGTAAAAGTTCCCTCTCAGGCCCGATATAAAAAATGCTTGCCACTCGTGTTCCCTTCGATAGGTGCTTGTCTGGTGGCTTTAATAAGAAAGAGCCACTGCTGCAGCCTCCATTCAGACGGAAATATATGAGGTCGGGTGTATTCCTGGAAGAAAAGCGCTCGTTCCAATTTGCCGTGCACAACCCAGATTTGGATAATTTGTTGCTCAGTCAATTTAACGTCACGCCTGTGCATGCACGTAGCTGGGATCTGCCGCGATCGCGCTTATTCTCCTGATTCCGTGCTCAGGGCTAAGTACGTTTCGGAGTTGGGAGTTAAACCAGGGCAAGGCTTCTTCTCGACGATGTAAGACACCGTGATTGTTCCACGTTACGGTCTCTTCCCCTGTCTGCCCTTTCCTCCCTCGTTTGTTATTCCGTGATCTTTATAGTTAACCGTCTGGAAAACTTCCGGGCTCACTTCCGTGGCGCAATTTTACTCCATCAACCGAGTAGCATATTCTTGGACAACTAATCTCATTGCTCTGCTTGATCATAAGTCACTATATTCTAATCTTCTTTATAATCGCAGTAGTGTTATTTTTTATTTAGTGTAGGCTAGTTAATTTTTAAGTGTTGGACTTTGAGAAATGATCGAGAAGCTGTTCAATTATTTTTAGTACTTTGATATGAATATAAAACAGGGGAGGATTAAACTATGTAAAACTTAAGTGGAAAAACAACAGTGGAACTTTGATATGAATATAAAACAGGGGAGGATTAAAGTTCCACTTCCTTGTCTTCTATATTACATTTCATCAATGATCAGTATCGAAATATAATAACAGCGGGGAAATGAATCAAGTGAACTGCGTCAACCAAGATGAATTACATCCCCCGTACGTTTATAAAATTTTTGCAGCGAGCCGCAACTATTTAGGTATATTTTTGTGACGATGAATGGAAGTTTCCTTGGACTCGCGCCAGCCTCGGCTCGCATTGTTGTTTATTTCTGCCCGCTGCAAGAATGCTCGACGCAGGACGCTGTGTCTCTTCTTTTTCCCCCCGATATTGGATGCCTCCACGAAATATGGGAATCCACTTAAGTAAATTTCCGCATACCTTATGCAAAGTGTTATCGACGTGGACCGCAATTCAGATTTCACGCTCAGGCTGAATTTCAGTGACGAGCCCACCCTCGCGTTTTTTTCACCCCCTCTGTCCGTATAAATTCACAGTTACTCGCGCCGCGAAGTCTCTCTATTTTTTTTCTGCCAGTCGCAAACGATTCAATTTTTCCTGATTGTCGACGACGTTACGATCGTCGAGGGGGTGAAAAAGCTGTATTTTCGGTGGTGCACGCGCTGGAGCTTCAACCTTGGATTCTAAACGAATCACCCAGTTCCATGAAATTCTCGAAACGTCGCGTTCAGTTGGCTCGTCCTTCTCGTTAATCCAATGTTTTAATATTCCATCATCCATACCTTGCGAACCCGAATCCTTCCTTCAAAAAATTCAAATTCTTCGAAAGCACCGCGTAATTCAATATCCATCAGCCTAAATGACCGTTCATTTGCATGTTTCTCTGTTCGCGACTCGATTAACCGAACCCTCTCTATTTTGTTCAACGAGGGATGCGCCCGTAGTTTTGGAATGCGATTTCTTATTCATGGAGCCGCTGTCAGCCGGGCGACTAATTTGCAGCGCGGGTCGGTATTAACATTCAAAGTGTCGAAACGCAAAGCCCGCGCGAAATTTCACAATAACATTGCGCAGGCCACGGTGATCTTGTTAACCCGGTTTCGCAGGGGCGGCCCGTCCTCCGCTCGCAAGATTGCAGCCGCGTTATGGACTGTCGCTGGTGTCTATACGGGGGTAAATGGATGGGAGAAGCGGCGGGGGGCGAACGAGGGGCGGAAGACGAAAGGGCGGCGAGCAGGGAAGAGCTGCAGGGGTGAGATTACCGTGGGCTGACCGTAAAAAAGCATGCGATTTTACGAGCACTTGCGCTAAACGACGAAATGCAATTCTACGGGCGAGCACCCCGCGAGACGCTGTTAAGAACGCGCTACGTCTCGAATGCAACCCCTTTACGTCGCTCCTACGTGGACCTGAGTAGCAACGGGACGCAAGGGGCTCTCCCTTCCTGGAATTGCATTGTTCACTCTGCGCTGCACTTTTCCATTGCTGTAATTTATCGTAATGAGTCGCGGGGATGCATGCGCCGAGTCGCCCGCAGCTCTGTTGTGCCCAGAGCGAAGGGGGATGTTGAGGGCACCGTCGGGGAGGGTGGCTTTTTTATTATGCTGACGCGATTCCCGTGTTGTTCCCGGGATTTAAGATTTGGCGCGCGTTGGGTTTAGTTTTTCCTTGGTTTACGCGCTTTTCGAATGGGGGGTGTTTAAAGTTTTATTGTAATTAGGAAACTGGAGACCTCGTTTTGTCTTAATTACGATTGGCTTGGTAGTGTGTAGCGGCGCGTAAAATTTTATTTCTCATAGTATTCGTTGGAAGTTGAGATACTTTGTCGAAGATTAGTAAAATTAACGGTGATATGTTAATATATCGACGTTTTTGGTAGATTTTGGAAATGTGATAATAAATGTATTTCAGTTCTTATAATTGCTTAATAAAATCAGCACTCATTTGTGGAACGAATAGAAAAGAGAAACTGTAGGCTGTATTTTTAAAAAAAAAAATAATTCTCCATATTATATTTCCAATATTTTTATCCCAAATTATCAATCACTACCCAAATTAATTAGTCATTCTGAAATTTAAAAAACAATTTCAACGTGAAAAGATATCTTCTGCATAGTATATTTCCTAAAAGAACCCAAACAATCACCTAAATTAATATAAAATTGGGTCATAAAAATTCATTAAAATACATTACCTAACTAATAACCACTGGATGTGCCCTGGAGAAGGATATTATCGTACAGTCAGCTAATTGATATTTGTATATTAAATTGATAATCAAATTGATCGTTAAATGTAACAATATTTAATTAAATTCATTAATTTAAATAAATCTTGTTGCATCATAATTTAACATTATATTTAATAACGTCGTTCTGCCAATACACATTATTTTTACTCTAAAGTTTCATTTACACGCAGCAGCAAACCGAACCATTTGGAAAATTTTTAACATATCACGCTAATTACAGCGACATCAATTATAAAATGGCTACAATAATTTCTCAACGTTTTTAAATACAAATGAACATTTCCTCAATTCTGATATAAATGAATAAAACGAATAAGTGCATCAATGATCTATGAAACCTTCTGTTTCTTCCCTACACGTGTTTAACTCAACGCGAATATACAGAAAACATGGGACAAGACAAGCTTGTGGAAGTCGCATTAAAGAGGGTCAATCCCTGGACTTTCATCGAGTGCACCGACAAATCCACACGTAACACCATAGAAAACCCAGACACCGTTCCGTTCGTAACGTTTACCATGAACGTTCCTCGGCAGAATTAATTTTCGACCGTATGTCTCCGTGTGTCAGCGCGCAAACACGTCCTGTTACGTAATTCGAAGTCTGTTTAATTCGCGGCCCTATTCCCCCGTGTTTCGCAACGACAGTAACAGGAATTCCCAACGATTTCCGTTTCACATACTCCGGCGCTGTAGCACTGCACGCAGCTGCACGTGCGCCAGGAGATTCAGGACAGATCCTTTCAGACACTGCCTCTCTTGTCGGGGCCGGGTCATCTTGCCAGAGTCGCTCGTCCCACAGGATGGAAAAACTTAGATTACCGCGTTTATCTTCGCCTATAGCCCTTCCCTTCCTTTCCCTTCTGCCTTCGTTTCTCCTTCTGTCCTTCCGCTTCCACTTACTTCCACGCATTTCTTTTTCCACCGGCGTTCGACGACGTGGCTCTGACAATTTTATGAGACTTCTTTTCTTCTCCTTAACTCCCTGTCTTCTTTATTTCGAAAAATAAAATATCGCCCCCTGCGTTCCCTACGTACCCTTTAAAGGGTACGTACTTCATTCTTCGATTTCCCCATTTTCTTCACTGGATCTCTGGACGTTGCGATTCCTTCCCCAAAACTGGGGGTTGTAGGTCTTCCCAATAGGGGCTGGGTGGGGGGAATTCTATTGTTTAGTGGGATCTATCTTCTTATGGTAATACACTCTTTCAACCTTTCCTGTTCTCTTATATATTCGACAGGCAACGATTTCCATCCCGCGGGGAATACAAAGCAGCAACAATTGGTGAATGAAAAAAAATCTAGACTTTCATTCGGTGCAACTGGATGCGTCCGCGCTCTTCGGCTGCATAAATGCATATAAATGCATAATGGCAAGGCGGAAAGTTCGAGCATCCGAAACCATTCAATTTTGCCTTACAGCGTAGTTTTTTATCTCCAGCCATCTCGGCGGTGGCACCCGACCCAGTTCTACGAAACACCGCGTGTCTATGCTGTTATTCTATTCCTTTCCATCCCCGATTCGAAGCGCGCACCTTTCACGGCCCTGTCTTCTTCATTCCCAAATTCTTTCCCTTCGAACTTACCTCTGTTCTTCGCATCGATAACCACCCACACAGCCGCGCCATTGTTTTACACGTGCATATGGTCTTCCCTCTTTGAAAATCACACGCTCTGATTCTCTGATTTCTTCTTTATCTTTCCCGGAAACACCCCTCTTTGTATTCCCCGTATCGATACGCACGTACATACTCTCGTGCCTGCCTTTCTCGTTCTACTAAAAGACTTTCTTTCTTCCTGTTTCCTCTTTTCTCCTCCCCCTTGTATCGCTCTTTTCCCAACCCTCTCTACTCTTCAGTCACACCAACGGCGCGGCACGACGAACCAAGGGAAAGTTTCGAGTATGCTACGGATTCTTCTTCGATTCGGCTTTCTTCGTTCGACGGATTTTTCCGACCTCTTTCAATCTTCCCGCCACTCCACCCCCGCCGCAGATTTACGAGGGCCAAGTACGTACTTTGAAAACCGTAATTCCAAAAAAGTTTCCTTCCTCGCGCGCTCAGCTGGTTTAGGGGTTGTGCCCGGAGAGGAGAGAAAAAAAGAGTGGACTCGGCACTTCGCGGGAATCCCGTTTCTTTAAATTATTCCTCTCCGCTCGGAACGTTTTCTGCCGCGAAAATTGTCCTCGTTCTGCGGTGGCTCTCTTTCTGTTTCGTTGATCAACGTTTTCTGGGTGATTACTGTTGGGACGGATGCTATATTTCGGGGTGCGAGCTAAGATGATGAGGTGATTCATTGTTGAAGTATAAAGCCGGCAAGTGGAATTAACTATTTGAGGGGAGCTTTGGATTTGGGGATACTGAGTTCGAAGATTCTTCTATTAGAATATTCTAAATAAATTTTTAAGTAATATATCTAACTTTGGCACGGTAGATTATTGTCAAATTTATGGCTAGCAAATTCCCAGTAAATTAAGGTTTATTTTAAAATTTCCGTGTTCAAAAAATTTCTTTGAATTATCGTCCCGAATGTTACACACTAATTCATCTTTCGCCCAAAATGGAAACGGAAGTTAAGGGAATCGCCAGTAAGACTGCGAGAATTCCTCGACTTTGCCCCACTTCTAAGATAAAGAATTCTTCTCTTCTTTGTCGGGGGACCAGAAGTCTATTGCATGCCGTAGGAATTTATGTTTGTTAGCTCTTTAATGGCCCGTCATTATTCGTCCAATACCCCGTGAACGGGCGGGCAAGTTCCCGAGAAGTTCTTTCGTAAAATGTAGAACACAGTTTCTCTGTCGCGTATCGGCTTTCTTCCTCGCTTTCGGGCGTCCCTCTTCTTACGACCCGCGTAACATTCCGGCCACGAATTGCACCGTTAAAGGCCGACTTATTGGATCCGTCTGCTCCGCTCGCGAGCTCGAATCGCGGTTTGAGAATCGTAACGACTTCAGATTATACTTCGGACGCAGCCTGCATAGGGATACGGCTCTTGTTGCTCTTGTTTCCTCGTCGATAAATACGCGGATTCGAAGAGTTCGGTACAGGGGGCAACCGAGCTCGGTCGTGAGCCAATGTGGCACGGCGAAACAGTGGATTTACTGAGAATCGACGATGGAGAGGTGGAGTGTTGTGACCACGAAAGTCGATGCAGATGTTGGTTAAATCTGGATTCTGGATAAGAATTTGTGACTGCTCTTGAATCTATTTCTCAAGTTTCGTTTGTTTTTCATACGCTGCATCGGAAATATTTGAAGTCCCAAATTCCTTGCTGAGAAGTTTGTCTAAGGTTGGGGCCAGATATATTGGCCGGTGAGTTTCGTGAGGAGTATTCTTCTATTCTCAACGGTTTCTGACTCGCTCTCGCCTTGCCAGAAAAAGAGTGCGCCAGAAGTGGTGGGGATAGCGCCGAGCTCTTAACGTGTAGGCCAAACCGAGCTCTTAGCGTAGAAACACATACATCGGAATAGGTGTGCGTTAGCTGCGAAAACGAATTCACCGGCCAATATATCTGGCCCCGACCTTAGTTTTACAAATTGTGTCAAAGACAGACTAAATTCGCAATGGACAAATAATTCGAAAAAATGCTTTTTTCCCTTTTTTCCTACCCGTATTAGAAAGAATATTACTCATTTCGATTTTACCAATTCTGTATTGCAAGAGAAGAAGGTTTTATTGAATCGACGATCACTGAAATAAGAAACAAGAGTAAAATTAACACTTTTACGATTGGAATTCCAACCCCCATCAACTCGACCCCAAGCAGAATATTTCAACCTACCCCTCGCAACAAAGAATCCATCGAAATCGACCTGGACATCAAACCATCAGCCCCCAACGAGCCTTGCCAACCATAACAATTCGACCTCAGCCAAGTTCCCCCAACACATTTATCCCCGAGCGTTTCTTTTTTAATACACGACACGGAGGGGCACGGAAACGTTCGCCCCGGTCGCGAGATCGGCCATAAGCTCGCGCAGGACGCTGAAACAGCCGATTTGCCTGGGAACGACGGTGGGACGGCCGAATTTTATGTCCCGACCGTTGTCCAAGGGTCTCTGGCCGAGGTTCCGGGCGATATTTCTTCTCACGGTCAATGAAGTTCGGATAATGGTCGCCAGACTTTTTATTTACCGAGGCCGAGGTCAGGGGGCTCGGCATAAAATCATACTGACGAACTTCCATAGGTGTGCCGGCGTGCAGCAGCTCTTCATTCTTATGCGAATTACACTTTTAAGAGTCTTCAGATGCCGCCCCCGTAGAATGGCCAGTTAAGCTCGGTCGTTGCAGCGGAATCGACCATCCCCCACCCCTCATAATCGAATAAGTCCCCGTCCCCCGACCTACTTTCGACGACTTTAAAACCACGGCCGCCGGTTCTGGCCACGTTTAGATAATAACGGTAGGGGTGTTTTTATTGAAATTTGCTGAGAAAGAATGAGAATTAATGCAGCGTGTGCTTTTGGGGGAGGGAGAGGGAGACAGCGAGCTCGCGGGGCGTAAAAAGTGATGGATGGATAGCGGGAAGATCGGGGGGATTTATTTAAACCCGAAATCCTTCTTTTTTTTCTCTCCCGGTTTGAAACACTACCGGCTGGGTAATACGGGCGGGAAGGAGGGCAGTTTTCGAAGTTTGCGAGGGGGGGAGTACATAGTCGGTGGAATTTTTAGAAAGTTCAGTTTTAATCTGGGGACTACGTTGTGTAAACTTTCCGCGGACTCGGAGCGCGGGTAAAGCAGAGGGTTCTGGTATTTCTTGGGAAGAAAGGACCCGAAGAGGAACTTCGTAATTGCCGTTACAGTTTAACGCCCAAAGGGTTCGGAGAAACGATCGGCGCTGGGGATTCAGAATATTGTGGGGAATGAAGTTCGCGGATTTATAAGCCGCCCTTGACACACGCGCACGCCATCTAATGTCCCCGTTTCAGGGAGACAATCCAACTCTCGTATTAGATACAGCCGCGCGTAGCGAGCCGGAAATGCTGGGATATATTGCATAACTATAAATGCATGCAAACTGCATTCGGAGCCGTCGAAGTTGTGGGTGGCGCCGAATGCCTTCCGAAGCACTCGCAGGGAGGAAACGAAGCTCGTTTATTTACCCATTCGTGGGAGGAAAATACTGCGGTGGTGGGTCTGCCCTCCTCGCTTCTCGGGCTGGTGCGAATTGCACTTTTAAGGGGCATCGGAGATCGCACCGTCGAGCATCTGGTTAGGAGTTTGATTGCCACGAAGCCGAGGTGCTGTCGTAATCGAACAAAAGCTCGTCCCTTCGCTTTCGACTCCCTTGAACTCGTTGATAATTTCCTCGAGTTGAGTGATAATTAAGTGGATCTCGTGGTAGACTCGTAACTCGACTCGCAGATCATTCGAACGATAGAATGTTATAGTTTTGTCGTCTGACGAAATTACTAGTGTTGAGGTTTAATAGAACGGAGTTTTATTGTGGTTGTAATTTAGATTTGTTTATATTACCCATTTTAATTTTATTTAATTTCTTTTTTAAAAAATCCTAGCTTCCTTCAATTATGCTTCCACTTCTTTTTGATCTCTATGTATTATTATTGTTCAGGCAGTTGACGTGAAAAACTGTTCTGTTTCGTTCGTTTCGATGAGATTATTACCTTCAGCTGCTCTTTACAGCGGCAGTGTTTCGAGTTTAATTAAACTTCGAGGTAAGGGAAATTGTTCCTCAAGGCGGAGAGTATGCATTTCCACAGCACTGCGTTTTTCTCGCTTTATCAAAGATTATGTTGTCGCATTTCCAGTAGAACGTAGCTGGGATCTCTACCCAGAAGGCAGCGAGATATATCTTCCACCCATTTAGAAGGTGTTTTCAGACGCAGTTGATTCTCATCGTGCTTTAAGCAGCTGTTTTCTTCGCCTCCACGCCGACTCTAGGACTTTTTCACGGTCCTCTTAAGACGAAGTGGGGATAAAATACCTCAGAACGAGTAATTAAGAAGATTCACAACGATAATTTACCTTTCTAATTATCGTAGAGACTGCTCACATAGTTAATTCCTACTGAGTTGTGTTCAAATCCTACGGAGAACTGTACCATTCAAGATTTCTCATTTTGTTAGGACTAGTAAGCGAACGGCGAGTCTTGATACAGTTTTAGAATAAAAAATTAAAAGCGTTTACGATGGTAATTCACTGTTTACGGCAGAAAAGTTCCATTGAATTGATTATTCATAAATTCCGCTCAAATCCTTTGGAGAGATGCAAACACTGATGTTTGAAGTTTTAATAAATCCAGTAGACCAGCTGATCTTCTTTTCAAACTAATTGTTAAGAAAATTTCTCATCAAAATTTTCAAATCAACAAGCTCTGGTGGAATACTTTTTGTAACGAAGAATACTTTTCATGCCCACGCATTTTACAAAATTATCTTAAATTATTTTACTGTAACCGCGAAATCGATTTCCAAACGTTCAGTTGGAATATATTTCTGATACCGTGTTCCACAAATTATGACACAGCAAAAGTAGTACAAATTTATGGTACAACATTTGATAACGCAGATAACCAGCGTGCAGATTTTCAGTGAACCTAAACGGAAGTGGGTACATCGTATTTAAACAAAACTGGCCAACTATATCGCGTATTTATTTTTATGCATCCGTTGTTTCGTGCTTCGCATCGAGGAACACGAGACGTCTACGTGAAATCGTTCGCCGAAGCGACGAATCAATTGCGCTTTTATCGGTGCTTTGTGAAGCTACGTCCATATTTCTTCCAAGCACCGTGACTTCATGGACCCTTTTCAATTGCGCGACAGCCCCGTCCACTCATCTTTTTATGCAAAAGCCGTTTCCCGACAAAGGTCGGGAAGCTTGAATTTCCATCCTTCGATGTGCACGGCACTCGTAATCTCTCTAGTCATATTTTATTTTCGCAACCAGCAGTTTTTAATCAAAACACATAGGATTCACAAATTCCTTTTTCCCCAAAAATGTTAATCTACTTTTCATTCGACCTGGTGACTTTTTACGGCACTTTTCTCCGAGATAAGTCACAGATATTTCAATTGCACGATAGCATTGGACCATTTCTCCTTTCATGCGAGAGCGTGGACTGATAAGAGATAAGGGTGTAAAATTTCCTTTAAAAATCTGCGAAAGTATGATTCATCGCAATACTTATTTTGTGGGAAAATTGAGTTCCAAGTTTTGTCTTCTGCAATTTAAATAACTTCTAGTAGAAATTAATAAAAAATGGTAGAAAACTATAAACTTGATTTCCTAGAAAAATATTGTTGAAAAATTATTATATACAATATGCACGAATTATATGCAAAATTTGAATGAAATCAGTGATCCAAATCTCGTGCGCTGCCTCTGCAAACCGCCATGGAGCTCGCGCATTATCCTGAAGCAGACTTGTTAATAACATCGCGCAAAGTAAATGACCCGCGTAGTTTTGCATCTGGATGTTTCCCATTTCTTTCGTAAGGACGCAAAGAAGTGTGGTTAACTTGTACACCTCCCTCGCGTGTTTGCTATAACGAAGGATAAAAACAGAAGATAAAGGCGGAGGAATTCTTTTGAATGTAGCCAGGGGAGAAACAGGGACAGAGAAAATCCGTGTTGTTGCGAACAGTATCTGTTTCTTTCCGCTGACCCAATGTTTAAAGTCTCAAGATTCAGTTGCTTCGGGGCATAATTAGTTTCTCTTTAAACAGTCGGCTGGGGGACAAAAATTTTTCACGATACACGTTACGCAGGCATTGAACTGCGAATTGAAAATTCCCTTCGTAACATTGAAAAGCGCAACGCCCAAGGAATTATTCTTTTAGTCTCTAATTATTCTGTTAGCCTAATTCAATCCTCTCATTTCGAAGCTCTAACATCTCTCTCAGGATATTCCAAAAATCTTTTCAAATTATTTCCCGCTGCAGTATAAAATCCTTTGAGGGAAGTCTGTAGTAACCTTCGACGGAATTAACGCAATTCCTCGGAGCAAGGTGCCCCTTCCTCGAATCACAAATGTAGCACAATCGTTTCTCAAGGAATCGAGGGAACGCATTCAAGAATTTCGTATCAGTTGAACCCCGAAGTTCCCCGAGGAACCTCGGAGAATTCAGTTGACACAGTTTTGTCTGGCGATACTTGTTCTTCCGTAGCGTAGACGTGAGGCTACTACGAATATCGACCGATGAACCTTGCGTTGATTTCTTCCACGACGTTGTCCCGAGGCCGCAGGTAACAGGATACAGGATTACGTGGGTTCGAGAGTGTTATAGGATTAGGGTTGGAGGTTGTACTTCGAAGCTTGCGATCCTGTAATGCGCTGCAGCCAGCACGTCGGCTATGTTATCACTGTGCCTACTAATCTAAGCAAATGCAGGGCTGAAGGGCTTTCTTAATGGTGGACCGTTGGCAAAATGTTGGTGGTCGAGTTTCGAGGTGGGACCAGGGAAGCCTCTGTAATCCGACCATTGTGGGCAGAATTTTTCACGTTGCCAATAAAACAGGCCTTCGTCTAATTATGTTTGCGATACCAACAACTCTACGAGCAGGCATATTGTGTCCATATTTTACTACCCAGTTATGCGTTTAGTATCCTATATTTCAGATTGAGTGGTGACGGCGTGTTTGCGCGCCGAGGAATTTGCTGGAAAACATCCAAAATATTTTACCTATACCGTTAAGGAACTAGTTTCTGATCAGTTTAGAGGGTTTCTCGCTTTAATATTTATTTTTAACCTAATAAAACATTAAACCATAGACTTTTTATATACTAAAAGTTGAATTAATGTTTAAACTTCAAGGAAAAATTTTAAAAAGTTGAAAATAAGTATATAATTTAATTATTTATAAGGTATGAAATAATAAGGTGACTAGGAACTAGTTTTTCATCATCTAAAATTAACAATACTAACTGCTTTCACAGACAACACCTATATTTTTCAATTATCAGTTTTTATGTTAGTAATTATTTCAAGCAATTATTTATTGACATAAACTCAAAAGAACGATTTATTTCATGAACTGATCAACTAGTTCCTTAACGGTAAGTCTCTGGATTTTTATTTGGAAAGTATATCAAACTCGAAGATTGCTTTGCACTTCGCTGTCGCAGCGATCCTTCGCTCATCGGAATCATATTAGTGCACAATGAAAGTTTTAATTCTTCAAGGATCAAAAAATTCACAGCCAAAAATTGGCATTAAAGATAAGGCGGAAACGGGCGTGGAGTCCTGTTAATCCGATAACGAGTCTCGACACAAGTCGATATTCCCAGGGAACATCGGTTGCCAGTCGATCGATCTAATCGCCACCAAAGCATTCGATTATCCGTTACCATTTCGACGGCGTGTTTAATCAACGGGTTATCGTATCCATCGATCGCGGAGCACGCGCCCATAATTATCACCGCGAGACGCCTCGCGTCGCCGCGCCGCGCCGGTCTTCATCCGACAGGCCTCGGCTTCTCACGGAAGGTTTCGATTATCACTGGCGCGCGTCTCTTCGATCCGAAATTCGATTCTCCCGCGTGTCGTTGCGCCCCGTAATCCGGCCGTATTAAGATTCGGAATTAAACGCGCGCAAGTCGAGCCACTCCCCCCCTTTATTGTTTGGCGAACGAGCACGTGTTACGAGGACCATTCGGCGGGATTACGAGGGCGAAGGTTGCTAAATTACACCGCTGCATTAATTGCGAAACAAGCAGCTTCTGGCCTGCTGGCTCTGAGCTCCCCTTCACGCATAGACGACGTAAAATTCCACCGGAATTTCATAAGTCCCACCGCCACCTGCGCAATTTCGAAGCGACGGCGACAGCTGTCGGTGTAATTAACTCGATCTTTGGAAAGAAACGGGATATCAGAGCTGGCTAACCAAATTTTACGCCGCTGCTTGGTCGATAATTATTTGTCGCGAAAGGAGTGTAAACAGTGATAAACAGAAGGATAGATGAAGGAATTATGGATCTTGGGATTCATTTTATGCGTCAGGTTTGAAACGACGGTGCTGATTTGAGGATAACGAAGATTGCTTGCTTTCATTTTGCAGTATCTACTTATTTTAAATTCTGAGGTGCGTGGATTTCATGTTTTTCAAGTTATGCGCTTCGTCTGTATGCTATTACGAGGTTAGGCCTAATAACAGCTTTAGCTGAGCCTCGTCTTTTCACCATTCTGTGTTTAATTTGGTGAAATAAAGACGGAAAATAAAAATAAAATAAATAAAAATTCAAGGGCTACAATATTCTGAGCTTCTAATAGGGAATTATGTTCTATTGAATATAGTTTTTAAGAAATAGTGTTAATATTTCAATTCACCTTTTTCAAATTTCCAATTGAATCTTGTAAATAAAATAGACATTTCTCGGTGATACAGTTTGGTCGATGGTACATACTATACCAACAAGAAAAATGTTAATTCAATATTATAAAAGAAGAATTCATT
The DNA here is from genome assembly GCA_960531205.1 of Andrena bicolor. NCBI lineage: Eukaryota > Metazoa > Arthropoda > Insecta > Hymenoptera > Andrenidae > Andrena > Andrena bicolor. The sequence goes on along the minus strand of OY482667.1, from coordinate 37,470,699 downwards.
CGAGAACACTCGAAAGTACCACTTTTACTGAACAATTGTTGCTCAGCAGGGACGAGACAAAAATACGTGGTCAGACCAAATTGTTTAACAGTGGTTTGAAATTAACACTAGGAGATCGGGGATGGCGTGTTGTTGAAATTATATTTGTGTATCAATTCCCGCGAGCTGCGCGAAGATAAAGGTATAATTTCATAAAACTAATCACTGCCGGTGACGTGAGATGTTTCCATCACCGGCGGAGCAATTTGGCAAAACAGAAACAAAATATACGGGAGAGGGGCTTTCGCCCATATTGCACTCGTTCCCAATTTGACAGCGTGGAAATTAATATCGACAAGCATCGTCGTAGGTTTCCCCCGCGACAATTATTTTTGCCGGCTCGTCAGCCGTAATAATTGATTGGCGAATTTCGGGCGCAAACAAACGTGGATGGCGCTTACGGCACGCTTTTAATTTGACTTGTTCGAGGAGGCTGGAATAAGCTCGCCTTCCGGTGCATCTTCGATAATAAACGACGCGATGTGACGAAATTAATTTCGATGCTCTGTCGACGAGAACGTAATTGAAATCGTGGCTTGTCGTTGGTAACAAAGGCTGCGGAAGATGTTTCCAATTTGAAAGGGACTGAGGTACCTAGAAATTGTTAAACAAGGCGATTGCAGCGTGTTTTGTTGGAGGAATTAAGAAATGAAGGCGAATGATTAATTATTTATTAACTAGATTGTTTAGCTGCAAGTACTTTCTACGATCATTTAGGATTGTAATAATTATAATAATTGTAGGAGGGATTCTTTGTAAAACGGTCGGTTCTCGTAAACGAAAACGGTATTTGATTAGGAAAGTAGAAGAATATCTCGAAACACTAGGGACTGAAGTCTAGAAAATGAAGTAGAATACTAGCTAAACTCTAGAGACTCTCTAAGAATTCTAGCTACAATCTCTCCAGCAAATCTGCTTGAATATTCTCAATTTAACTAAGATCCCGAACTAAAGAATAGCAAAACCAAAATAACAGAACAAGTAGAACTTTTTCACAAACCTAGTTCCACGTCACTCTATTGAAATACCAAGAAACTCAGTGAAATGAATTACTTCACCAAAATGTTAGAGCATCAACGTCTTATCGCTCGCGCAATAATCTGTTAATCCAACGGCAAGTACCTCAGAACTTACTACCAACCGCGACCCATGCACACCGAACAATTATCCGATCGCGAGTAAATTTAATTGTCGTAACAAGCTAACTATAAGGCCAGCCCTTTATCATTAGAAATTCGCGAACGCTTAAAATTGCCTTTGCGCTGTAAAGCAGCCGCGATAGTTTCCGCGACGCTTCCAGTGAATATAATTACCGGCGTATACACGGCCAGAAATTCATTTCCAAGCAACTGGATCGCAAATGAAACGCGGGATTAGTGAAATAAACGTAACACGATTTTCTAAGTGCAAAAATCGTGTGTTTCTGCGTTGGAGACTCGATTTTCGAGGGGGATGAAAAAACAGAGGGGGGATGCAATCTGGGGCCACGAAATGGGGAGCGAGATCCGTTTAAAAAAATACCTGGGTCAGTTGGCGAGGAAATAAAACGGCCACGTGTTTAACGTCGATGAGTCGAAAGAAAAAGGGTAATTGCGTGAAAGCGGATCCTCATTATTCGCGATTCCACTTTCATATCGGAACGCTTCTTCCCCTTGCTGCTCCATGGACTTTCCTCCTCTGCCTTCTGCCTTTCGACCCACCGTTTGTTTGTCCCGGCACAATCGCCAAGGCAGCTTCGTTTTTTACCTACGAGTGGAGTGATTCATCACTTTTAATCGTGATTATCGTGGATGATTGATTCATCACGGTCTTGATTAATGACCGTCAATATTCGTTAATCAGGGACGTGGAGAGGTATACTCTCGCGGTCCACATTATTCGCAGTGATTTTTGGGGATTAATAAACGCTTCAGACTCTTTCGAAAAGTGGTATTTAGGAAATTAAAAATTGAATAGCTGAAAGTGTGGTAACATTAGGGAAGAAAATTTAAAGACTGAAAGGAAGGATGATAAGAAATAAGAAATGTCGAAGGCTAAGAGAGCTAGAAGAATGGGGACACAGTATTTTTAGCGAAGCATTAATTCTTTCCAAGTGAGAGGTGAATTTCAGCCCGCGTCGTTTGTAATTTACTTTCATTATTGCTTACAAGAGATGGGTGGGGCGATTCTCGTTACGAAATCGCGGAGGAAGCAAAAAATCGAAGAGGCAATTTCAGAACAGTGAATTACTAGGCTTGATAGAGTACTTTAGCAGGTAGTCAAGGTTGAAAGTCTTCCGTAGTTACTGTCAATTTTCATTAACCGCGTAATAGCAGCAGCGAAAGGACCGATAGATTGCTATAATAGCGTCGTTAATCAGCGACCCGATTGCGAGGCCGAAAATCGAACGTTTGGCAATTAGACGAGCTATTCTTCCATCTTTAATTTTTAAAACATGGAAATCCCATTCATCTATCAAAAACCCATTCTTTAATATTCTATTTTGCATCCATTTAGAGTAAAGAATTTTCTTCATATTTTTTGCCCATGTAAACAAACTAATTAGCAATTTAAATTAATAAATCTCACATTTCGAGCACTATTGGACGCACAATTTCGCACAGGCTTCCTCCCTAAACTTCCGACTAGGATTCCAATTAAAAATTCTATTCAAATAAGAGCCATGCACTGTAAACACACGTAACATTTCCACCGCACCCGCGGAGGAACATTCGCGTAAATTAATCAGGCCGTTTAATTATCGAGGCATTTTAAATACAGATTGCAGGGAGAGAGTTGCATCGTTTGCAAACGTGAAACCGAAGAAACAGTACACCCGTTTGCCGGCGGACGGTGTACAGTGACTAAAAGGGACTGAAAATCACGCGCTAATTAGTCGCGACGCAATTACTGGCCAGATTAACGACGACCGCGACGCAAGAACCGCGATACTCTTTTCCCCCCTCGGGGCGCTTTTCCTCCGTGTTAACGAGCATTTCCCGCGTGTCCCCGCGCTCATCCCGTCGCTCGAATCGAAGACTCGAGGCTGTGCGACTTTTCGAGCCGGCAAACAATCGAAACGAAACGTTAGAAACGTGTTTATAGGGTAATTCCGGGTTAGATGGCACTGCGGGTTAGATGGCTTGATCACGCTCCTTTTGCAAATATATTTTTGTCCTTTATAAAACCACTAAATTTACGGTGTGCTGATTTTTTTAAATCGTGGGCCGTCTCTCCCCGACTTACCCTAAAAGTTCCTCCCAACAACTGTGCTCTCTTTCGATTTTTATTCATCTCTATGTTTGCGAAGATTTTAATCTAAATGGTTGTGTATTCGAGTTTTGCGCGAAGATTAAACGTTCGGTGGCGATGTTGAAGACTCGTTTCGATTCGTTTGAGACTGCGTCGGTCGTTGAGAGAGAAGGTAATACGGGAAACTCGTTTCCCCGTTTGTTTACTAACAATCTTCAAAGAAATGTAATTGAAGAGTATGCAGTTTTTCATTTAGAAGTTCCGCGGAGAAGTAACGCAAAGAGTTTGCTTTTTTTTTTTTTGTTCGCCGCCGGTTTGAAGATCTTTCGACTGTCAAAGGGAAATTTTAATTTCATGCCCGGTTCTTGATGATGGGGCAATGTGTATCAAAAAGAAGATGGAATGGCAGATGGGAAAAAGTAATTCTCGTTACTGCTGAAACAAAGTAAGGCTTCCTGAGGCTGCTCGGCTAGGAAAGCATTGGGAAATCTTGCTTTTGTTAAGATATATTCCACGAAACTGTTACTATAAAATATGGAAATTGTACTAATTGTAAAATGGAATCTTGAAATAATTAAATATTCCGTTTGGAATAGTGTTTTAAAAAGGCTATGTTATTTATTACAACCTTAAAAAAATTCATCATTTTCCTTTCAATTTTATCCTTTATATTCCATTCCTGATTTCATGCTTTCCTTTAAATTTCGACTTTCTTCATTCTTCCTACCCGTGATTGATAAACTTTCCAGCTTCAATTTCATGAGCTACAATAGAGCTTAATTATGCAGAAAGCAACCAACCAAGAATTTTTTCATCTTTTATTTTCTACATCAATTATTTTCAATCCCAACGATAGGTCAATCGATCCACCCAATTACCAAATTGAAAGCACAATGATCTGACAGGATGTACAAGCACCACTAGATCCAGCAGTTTCTAAATCTCAAATCCCTTCATACCCAAGGGAACATTCCGTGACCACCTAAATTGCACAATTACTCCTCTAACCGCCTCAGAATTATTTACCAGAACCCAGTTTCCACGGCACAGTATCGCGGCGATGCTTGCGCAATTTTCTAGACGAACGGCTAGGAATAACATTTCTGGATTAAAACAGCCCCAGACATCGCCGCGGAATAAATCGTCGCGAGCTTTCCCAGCACCCAGCACGCGGCCTCTGGGAGATAATTTCATCTTGCACATCCACGTTGAACACGTTCCGCGCGATAAAGGTGCCTGGGACGTTTCGTAAAATCCGCGTCGTTCCGCGTTGACGTCCTGCCCCGTTTAATTCACACCCAGGCGCGTTTGTTACTCCCGAACGCAGCTCGTTCACGGAGTAATTCTCGAAGAGAGCGTACACCACGCGAGAAGTGATTCCTCGGCGGTGATTATTCCGTATCCGCGAGGGCAACCCCGCTGGCTTTCTTTGCGTTGTGCCCCGATGCACGGGGGTTCGCGGGAGGGCGATAAAGTAGAAAGAGATAAGTTTTAGTCGAGGCGGTGATCTTGTTACGGGCTAGGGAAAGCTCGACGAGCTAGGAAAGCTCCAAGTGTCGTCGACTCCTTCGTCCATGGCTGTCCTCCAAAATGAAATGGAAACAAAGAGGTCTTTGAGGTACAAAAAACGTTTTGTGAAACTGTGACTCGGGCTTTGGAACTTTACGAGCAAAGTTTACCTAAGCTCGATTCGCTACACTGCTGTTTTAATGAATACTTAATTAGGGTAATTATGTGGTTGGTCTGTCCAGAAGGAGGAATGGAAAAATGAGGAGGTGAGCGAAGGTGTTTCTTTTGGGCTTCATGGTAGGTAGGTGTACCTAAGTTCAGCTTTGAAGGTGTCTGATAATGTGCCTCGGAGATTAGAATTAATTAATTTGATGATCCTAATTGGGTGTTTTGTATATTTTTGCTGTTAATATTGATGGTGTTACAGATATTTTCCATATAATCTAGTGTTCAAATTGGTAAAGGAACTTTCCACCAGTCAGTAATCCGAGTGCTTCTTCACTTCGAATTTCCTTTATTCCCATATTTAATCCATTTCGCTTCAGTCACTTAGGAAACTTTCAAATTCAAATTTCACCCATTTATCATAAACGAGTCCCCAAACTTTGGAATTCGTTTCTAAAGATTTCGGGACTCGCCACAATTCTCAGCAAAACAATTATGCCATTCTGAACTCTCTATTCGTAATGACGTTAGTGCGACCCTTCCTGCATGAAATTGAAAGATAAATGAAAATTGTCCGAAAATTTTGATATTCCTTGAAACAAAGAGAAATGTTCACAGAAATGTTCTCGTAACTTTAGCAAGTCTCCCTGTTGGCACGTTTGTTTGCAAAACAGCTCGTCACTTTTATCACCTCGTTCTGCCGGGCAAATTTGTCGAAATGGCGTTTAAAAGAAAATCTTAGTTTACGGAAGTCGTATTAAGTAGAAGTTCCCAGGCAAATTTCAGAAAGTTGCAGCAAGTTGGAAGCGACGCGTTAGTGACAGTGATTAATTTAAACGTTAAACAAGCTTCTACTGGGACATTTAGCTTCTGATATTAATGTCAACGTTTCGACTGAAACAAGTAAACAAGGGCAATCAAGATCGTATGAGTGTAATTTCCAAAACCTACAAACAACCTTAATTTCCTCTTTTTACTTGCATTTATTTGCCTTTCAATTATTCGCAGCTTCATTAGCTACTTCTGTATTAATGGAAACATTATTTTCAACCAGTTCTCGATAAATGTCTGTAAATAAACGTCAAACATGCCAAAGGAATGACCTAATTGTTCGTAAACGACTATTTAGGTTAATTAAAACCATCCATAAAAGACTAAAAATGGCGAAAGAATATTGAAGATCCACTTTATACGAAAGATAAGCTAGTGATTAGTAAAGTGAGCCAGTTTCCAGTTGCTAACCGTTACTGGCGCGAACGAGTAAATGAAATGAACATGGGACTCTGTTAATAAGAAAAGCGCGAAACTTCTGCTTCTGGTTGGTTTCAAAGTTGAACAAATCCACGAACTATTTATCACTCGAGTTAACATGAACGACAGGAACATTGACGAGGCTTTCGCGCGTCAGCATCGTTTAAACTCTCGTTACATTCGCATCCACATATGTACGTGTGTATTCGTTTGACAGTTAACCCAATATTGGATTAAAATTATTTGACCATTGTATTTATTTTTCAAAATTCGTATCAAAGCGTGCGGGACAGTTTCTACAACCTGACATTTAGTCGTAGCAAATAAATAAATAACAAGCGTTACTTTGTATACTCGACGATTAACAGTTCATCCCTCGTTTTTACAAACATTACCGTTAAGGAACTAGTTCTTGATCAGGCACTAATTTTTTATCAGTTCATGAAATAAATCGTTCTTTTGAGTTTATGTCAATAAATAAATGCTTGGAATAATTACTAACATAAAAACTGATAATTCAAAAATATAGGTGTTGTCTGTGAAAGCAGTTAGTATTGTTAATTTTAGATGATCAAAAACTAGTTCCTAGTCACCTTATTATTTCATACCTTATAAATAATTAAATTATATACTTATTTTCAACTTTTTAAAATTTTTCCTTGAAGTTTAAACATTAATTCAACTTTTAGTATAAAAAAAGTCTATGGTTTAATGTTTTATTAGGTTAAAAATAAATATTAAAGCGGGAAACCCTCTAAACTGATCAGAAACTAGTTCCTTAACGGTACGCATATTTCTGGGTTGACGTTAATACTTGTTACTTCAAATATGAAACCGAGGTAAACGAATGAATCGCAAAATATTCTTTAAAAAAAAAGTCATCAATTTTAAAACGAAATGGAATTACTTTTAAATTCGAATGTCCCTGTATTCCCAGGTGGCACATAAAACGTTGACAAATGAATCCTCCATTCAAGCTCGCAGATTTCTTGCCCATTATCCCCGAGGACATTTTTTTTTCATGTGACAGTATGTAACGTCCAGCGTAATTCGCCTCGTTGTGCGACTATCGATCGCGGAAAATGAACTCCTTCCTTTTACCGTGGACGATCTGCACGTGCCTTTAAGTCGACAAACAAACGCCCCCCAATAACACGGAGGAAAGCGTAGAGAAAAGGTAGACCGCTGGTGAATGCGGTTAGTTAACCAGGCGCACGCGAGCAAAAGTTCTTCCGATTGCGATTATCTCAGCTCCGCAAGAACGCTCTGTTCCTCGAGGGAAGTAATTTTTATCCAAGCAATAGGCACTTCCGCCCAGTCGGTGGGAAAATAATAAAACGTGTACCTTTAACTCTCCCGGACGGGACAGAATAATATTTCCGACAAATTCCACGCTCAGCTTTCTAAAAAAATACATTTATCTCTGGGACAGAGAGGAATGGAAGGAAGATTTACGATGATTTCGAAAAGATCGTTGAATATTGAATCAAGTTGATATTGAAATAGAAATCGCGCGATTTTAAAGTCTCCGTGTCTTGCAGACTCTTCTTGTTTGAAGTTGGACGTCGCGTCAGGAACTGAAGTTCGTTAAGGGGATGAAAATTTGTTCGCGAACATGGGGATTTGCACGGTATCGCTGCTGTTAAAATTTATTGCCCAACTTTTTCACTTAAACGTTATTTACATGCGGGAAGCCCGGTGGGGGTGAGTTTGTGAATTAAACAATAACGGAGCATGAATGGGGATGAAGTTGAAGGGTATTGCGGGGTAACTGGTGAAAGTTAAATAACAATCTGAAAGTGGTATTATTTTCGTTGTTTTATTTTAATGAAAGTATTTCTTAAAAGAGGTCTCTATACTAATATTTAGTCCCTCAATTTGTCTCGAGTTCAATACAAAACTTTAATAAAGTCCTTACAACCCTTAAAAAAAAACCCACAAGAAATAATCCCACAAATCTTCGTTTCTCCCAAAAACACGATAATGGTCTTTCAAAATTGGCAGTTTTATTTCAGGCAACGCCTGTTATCCTACAACGCGCGTAAATTTAACACACTTTAATTTCCATAGGAATATAAATTTTCTCATTCATCGTGAGCAAATGACGCGACCATTTTTAAAACTAAAAATCCTCTCGTTGGTTAATTAATGTCGTTGTTGCCTCGAGTTATGGTCTCGCAATTAAAATTCGTCAAAACAACTTTTACTCAGCGTATGATTAAATTCGCCCTGTACGCGCTGCGAGATTAAAACGAGTAAAAAACGCCAGGAGAATAGGGAGGCGGAAAAAAACCCTCTCCGCTGCAATACCCTGATTTCCCCTGTAAATTACATTGCCGCGGAGGGATGAGGGGGAGAGGAGGAGAGGGAGGGTGCCAGGCTTGTAAGGCAAAACGGTGACGGTCGTAAGAAAAGTGTGATTAACGAGCAAGAAACGCAGTGGAACTGCAGAAGTGGAAGTGGACCGTTTTTGATCGGACTGCTTGGAAAGCGCCGCGACAAAAATAAATGGCTTGCTTTCTATTCTGTTCAAACGTTTTGCTTAACGATCCTACAGTTATGAATGCGAAGTACTTTTCCGGCTATTGTGGCGAATAAAAAATGGTAAAACGATTTTAAATTAGAGGAGTCAGTGACATCCTTGAAATGTGTGAATATCGACACGTTTATCCTTCGCCTTCGTTGTTGAATTAAGTGCAGTTCGGTCGTTAATAATTCTCGAGGATCTTTCATTATAAACACCACATTAATCCCTTTCACTCTCTTGCGAACTAAATTCGCGACTACTAAATCTCCTTCGCGACTTGCAAGTGGCACGTTCCTTAATTCCATCGTCACTGGACAAAACTTTACTCATCTGCGTCGAGTTTCCTCCCCCTCGACAAGAGAATACAACCAGTGAACTCAAACATTTGTAGCCCTCACAAAACACAAGCTCTCCTTTAGTCATCGATTCCTCATCAATCAGCAAGGTACAACTGCCTTCACAACATCGAGCTTCCAATTTTACTTGCAACCGTAAATCTGCTATGTATTATCGATGACAGCCGTTGCTGGTTAGCTCCTGAAACCAATATTAACAGTCCTCGATATTCCCTGCGTGGAATATCGTTGATGATATCGATACCAACGGCTTCGCCTTCGATACGCTCAGCTATACTCAACTCGATTATGCCAACAATTTTTTTAGGAATTTTAAAATCGTTAATGAACCACTTTTGATAGAGACACGGGATATTAAGACCGATTAGATCGACAACGATTCTGTTGAACTGCAAATTGGACCAAACTTGCGGCCGTTAACCGTCTAAGTCAATTATGGTCGTGTAGGTCGGTTTAAATCGTTGATCGATCCGGGCAAATCTTCTTACCGAGATCAGGAACTGGTGTAGGCTCGTCCTACATATCGAATCCAAATTGCGGTGCGGACAATAATTGTCACAGTGGATTTACCACCGCCTGGTTCGTTATATCATCTCCTTCTATTAAATAAATCGCACGGAATTTGGAACCGCCGCGATTTAGAGGTCCCCGCTAAATGTTTCATAACGCACGAAGGTTTTAATTATAATGGACACTGAGGGGAAAGGTGATTATCTCGATTTGCCGCGGTATTTTAAAGCGCCCCCGTTCCTTCCTATTAACAAAAACGATCGTATTAAGCTCGCGTTACGATTTAAATGAATCGCGGACGAAATGTGCAGCTAATGTTCTTCCTAATTGCTGCTTCGTAGAATTACCCCGATTCCCGTCTCGGTAAAAAGATCGGGGGTAAAAGTTCCGGGAGACGTGGCTCGAGGTGTGTTCAGATTACTCGAATATTTTGCGGAAGAACGATTCCATGGAAATAAATAATTCTGTCGACCAACGTTTGTTTACAATATTTGTTATTCGCCTTGTTTCGAAATTTAAAATATAAATTTTGATAAAGAAAAATTGTGGAGAATAATTTTAGTAATCCCTACCTTAAATTAGTTTGATTAATAACAAGGAATGTTATTAATAATATTTAATATCGAATACCACTCGTTCCAACCTTCTAAACTTATCAAATACCTTAAAAACACTTTGCCACTTTGCTTTCTCGAAGCCTTCACACACACAAAGACTCAGAGCTGCCTCTGAACCATTCCCACCAGCAAGATAACACTCTTCCTTTCGAATCCCTCTCTCCCAGAATATGATAAAAAATTCACGACGATCTGGGCCGAGAAATCGATTCCCCGAGGAGCTCGCTAGCCGGGGAAGACGTGGCAGCTCGCGTTGAAGCCAAGTTCCATCGAGCTATTATCGCGAATCGTTGCGTGCTGCATGAGCTTTGGTTGCCTTTGCATGAATCAAGGAGGACCCCGAGAGGCATCCCTGTTGGTTAATCATCGTCATCAGCAGCTGCTTTTGACTGCGCTTCAGCATGATGCGAAACGGGAACTGCGGGAGCATCCGCTATTAAGTAGAACACCGGGGGTTCATTTCCTCCACAATGTTGGAATAATCGTCTACGGAACAGGCTATAATATTGACCGCCATTTCCACCACCCGCCAGCTCTATCTTTGACCGAGGATTCTGCCTGAATGCGTGCACATATCGAAACGTACCGATACTGTGGATCCTCCACTTTCAAAACGAAAATGGATTTGAATCGAACATGCCCCAGGAAGAATATAGAAAATTGGTGCAATAAAGACGGAGACTAATTGTAATGGTGCAATAAAGACGTTTAATAATAATAATAATAATAATAATAATAATAAATGAAATAAATATCTCAAAAATTGGTGCAATAAAGACGGAAAATAAATAAATTAAATAAATATCTCAAAGACATCCACCAACCGCCAACTTATTTTTCGAAAAATTCTCTTTTAATCGAATTTGAATCGAACATTCCCCAGGAAGAATATGAAAAATTGGTGCAATAAAGCCGGAAAATAAATAAATGAAATAAATATCTCAAAGACATCCACCAGCCACCAACTTGTTTTTCGAAAAATTCTCTTTTAAACCCTCCGCGAGGACTTAAACGCGAAACCGCGACGGTGCATCGCGCCGACGGGTATTATTCCTCCGGTACAATTGGGCCCTTCATCGGCGGATATCCATCAGGCCAGTGTCGCGTCGCGCGTGTCGCCTCGCTTGTGTTTTGCGCCTCTTTGTGGCATTCACAAAAGCAGACGAGGGCGCAGGAATGAATACAGATGGCTCGGTGCCGGATAGAGGGACGTCGCAGCGAGACGCGGCACCGCGAATCGATTTCAGGATGCGGCCCCGTCGTTCTGCCTGCCGTTGGAAAATTGCCGCAGCCGTCGCCATCGTCCCCGATTATCCCGACGAAACCGACAATATCGCCGCTCCTTTCTCTATCAGCCTCGGGGACAATCGCGATCGCGACGCCCGGCGTCTCGTGCAACGTCTCTGAATTCGACGCGCGAGACCCGATCTTCCGACCGGTTTGGCATGCGTCGAACGTCCTGGACGCGCGATTAATGCACAGAACTCAGTCGGCAGGATATCGTGGCTGGCGGGTCGAATCGCCGGGTATTTCGTCGCTGGCGAATGTGCGCGCCACTCCGTATAGTCTGACGATGGGGGATGGCGGGACGGGGTCCAACGACCCCCGTGGGAATTGTTCCCCAACGTAAGATATACGAAATTTCGGAAATTGCTGGCCCTCGTCTCTTATGCACCGAGACTCTCCTCGCACAGCCTCTGCGGTGGCTACGTGTTCTACTCGAATTAGCCTGATCCATTTATGAAGCGGCAATAATGGGTATTGTTGCGGTTTCGATTTTCGTGGCTGGGGAGCTTGGCGAGGATGTGGGAATGAGGAGGAAATTGGAAGAGTGGGGGGATCGGAGGAATTTCTGCTTCTTTTTAAATTTAAACAGTAAACTACTGCGTACCTTTTAGGTATTCTATTTTGTACTATATTGCGCTTGTCCCGTGCAATAAATAATAATAATAATAATAAATTGATCGAAAATTTGTTTTTGTTTCTGGTATTTCACCCGATGGTGTGATCTTCGGATACAGTGACTTCTTACGTATGTATTAGTGTAGGGGAGACCGGGGCTACAAGTTCCGAGGGGTAAGTTGTTCCGACAGTTCTATCTTCAAAATGAAAAAGAGCGTTGTACTTTAAATTATTTTTTCCGTGTAAGTTGATCACGCCACTCTGTGGAAAAAATAATTTAAAGTACAACGCTCTTTTTCATTTTGAAGTTAGAACGATCGGAACAACTTACCCCCGGAACTTTTAGCCCCGGTCTCCCCTACAAGAATTAGTCATACTGTAGATTCGAACACCTTTGATTCCTCCCTCTTGGGATTACTTGAAACATTTCTGCAAATTGCTATTAAACGAATCTGCTCTTACAATGCTGTTAGAAATTTAGCAACGCTGTAAAATACTTCCTAATTGTACGCAACACTGCAGTACAAGAAACAATTTTATTCCAAGATCCCCCTTTCTGGTGATTCAACCCTCACCCTTTCAGTTCTTCAGTAAAACAGTCGGACGTAAAATCAGGCCAACTATTTAAATCTCGGTTCATTATTGCCTGAAACTGTCCCATATCTGGCACGATTAACAGCACGCCATTTATCGTTTCATGAATCATGATATTCTGCCAGTTGTCGATGTTTACGATCGCTCGGCCGTCGGTTGAACGAGGGGAAGGGGAATTTCCATAAAATAATTCGATCATTTCACGGTGACTTTATAGAGGCCGATTTCAACGAGGCTCGACTGTTCGCCGCGAAGCTTTCAGGTTAATGTCAAAGTTCCCGGCCAATCGAGAAGTTGAACTTCATCGCGTTTATATCGATCCGCGTTGACCTGTAACGCCTGGCTACGTATGCAGTCGCGGTCATCCGGCGAGGCTTACATTTCAGTGCTTTTCCGTTGCATTTCACCGGCTTGTTCGCTGCCTGGAACAACAACGCGGTGAGAAATAAAGCTGTGCTAGGCCGATTGCCTGCTGGCGGGCGCGATGCAACGGAGACGTCGTACAACTTCGAAGTTGTTCTAATAGAAGCATAATTTAGCATCGTTTCACTCCTCCTAAACGTGAAACAGATATTTTTCCTAGGAATCGCGTACATAGGCCAGTAAGAATACTTAAAAAAACAGACGAGGCATTCTTGGAATTCACAATATTTCTGTGAGTAATTAAAAATGCACGTGGTACCGTTTCAAAAAGTGTTTTAAACAACTCCTCTGCTCTTGGAGATAGATTTCTACCTCTCCTCGCAAAGAAATACTAATAAAGAATAAATATTTGGAGCTCTCGCGACTCCCGAGTTTCACTTTAATGAAAATGCGAACCTTTCCCAAAGATATTTCATAGAACTGCCTCCGTCGCCGAGGCAGACTCTCTTCATCCTCATAGGTGAATGCTAAATCAGGTAGCTCGGAAGCTCGCAATTTCGCCCGGGTGGCACGATAAAAATCGCAACAACAGGGAGCTCGGACCAGGCGGGGGGACGGCGAGAGCGAGTGGACACTCGAGCGATACATTATCCACGGAGTTGGTTCCGCAGCGGACCGGAGGACCTAGACGGATGATGAAAAATGGCCGGGGAAGGGAACCTTAAGGAAATTGCACGCAGAAAAGCCCGAGGAAAAGGGTAAGAACGTCGTTGGGGAAGAGGCGAGGCTGGAAAGTACACGAGGACGAAGAAGGATCGCGGAAAGAGTTCCCTCGATCTCCCTTGGAAAACAACCGAACGCCTCGAGAGTGAATGGCCGGTGGTGAAAGGCGAAGCCGGAGCCCTAGAACGGGGCCAGGCACCTCGAAAATGGCAATTGAATTATGTAGACGGGGAGAAAGGGACGGATAAGAGTCGCGAACAAGTGGGAAAGAAGGGCAACGGAGGAAGCCGGTCGAGCTTGCGAAGTTCAGGAAAAAGCTGCAGATACGGGATTAAAGGGAACGAAACCAGAAGATTTTGTGCGCAGAGATAATGGAACGAAGGGGAAGTTGATGAAGCGGGACGTTGTCTTGGATAAAATCATTGGGCTGAATCTCGAGGAGCTGGGTATTCGGAAGGTTAAGCTGATTTCAGAAAGAGTTGATCTATCGATTCTTCGATCTTAGTTGTTTTGGGAGTCTGGTGGAACGTATTGGAAATTTAGTGGTTGATATATTAATGCAACTAGGGGACTTTAGTTTTTGGATACGTTGCTTTACAGGTGTAGGGTAAGTCGGGGAGAGATGGCCCACTTTTTAAAAAAATCAACACACACCGTAAATTTAGTGGTTTTATAGAGGACAAAAATATATTTGCAAAAGGAGCGTGATCGAGCCATCTCACCCGGAATTACCCTATGGTGTCTCTAAATTATTACGAAAATTAAATCGAATGGCCTGGAAGTTAGAAAATATTCGTTTGAGTAACATCGAGTTTAAAAAAGACCTGTACTCTTGCGTTAAAAATGTTAGAATTACAACTTGACACTGAGATGAGTGAATCACACTTTAAACAAACCTCCTATGTTTTATTTTTTCAATATTCTTAAAACGAATGATCTGTTTCAAGTTAAAGAATCTACTTAACAATAACTCTTATTATAACTCTTTTAAAATTATTAAAATAGAGAAGAATCAATCCTAAATTTTTCCCAATTTCATTTTCTCTTTTTTGGAGAACATTGATCAATCGAAGTGGTTTATCTCCCCCGATTGTGATGCTTTTCTTTTTAGTGTGCTCTTCAATGAACCGCCGTTTCGGCGAGCAGAAGTTATATCTGCAGCGTTTAGGTCGCGGGTCTATGTACTTTAAAGTATTCCGCTCGATCAAAACTTTCTTTTTGGAGTCGAGGAACTCTCGGTTGTAGCGCAAAGTATACTGAACAAGGCGGGGTCGTTCTTTCGGACGAGTTGGACGCGAAAAGCTATTGTTCCCGGCAAGACTATTGTTCCACGGAGAAGTGATCCTTTCGAGAATTTTACAGATTCTCTTTAATTGCTCGTCGTCCCTTATTCTCAGCCTCGAGTGGAGAAATACAAGGAACTTTCGCGTCCCTGTGTGTAAACTTTGCTGACATATTACATATTTATTAGCTGAAGATACCAGCTCCAAGAATCCCTTAATCTGTTGACCTGAGCGTCCGAGAGGAACAGTTCCTTTTCAAAGAACCGCTCTTTCTTACAACTGTGGAACACAAATGTTTAGTTAGAAGGGAATCTTGTAGTTTTAATTGCCTTCATTATCTCGAATAAACCTTGCTGCTAAAACGGGCGACTCAAAACAGCTTTCTCCATACGAAGTGAAAATTCTGCCAAATAAGAAAGTAGAATAATAATGCGGGAAACCTGTGGGATGCTTAATCTTCACCATAATTATTAGATAATTATTCCAATATAGTTCTATAGTACCTTAAATGAATTCGATATTCCTCGATGAATTTTTCTTCAAAATCATTAATCCCGCACATCTGAATCTGATTACAAATATAGCGTCACTTAATATTCCGAAACATTTCCCACAACACTCGAAATCGAAATGTTACCTGATATTTGAACCGGTACAATGCCGAGCGACAATTTGACGTGGCGCGAAGTCCATTTTACTGGTTGAATCGACGCCAGCTCGGACCAAGGTTACCAGGCTGAATAGCTCGAAGGAAAAATCGTTACGTAGGATCGCCGAGCCGCAGCGAATTGCGCTTTTGGCCTTTAACCGCTAATTACAGAGCGATCTCGAAATGAAAGGACATCCTGGCTGGCCTGTCGATAAAACGATATCCCACGCGGCCGTCGAAACGGCGATATTTAGCCCCTTGAAACGGCACCAGTGAAATTTCACTCAAAGCGTAGCCTCGTATTCGCTTTCGAAAAATATCGCGCGGGTGCGTCGGGAAATTGCGAAAGTCGAAAAACCCCATTCCGGCTGGCCCGAAACTTTCGTGCCGCCCTCGCGCAACCGAATCTACCTGCTTCATTTTTTTCCCGCGCGATGCCTGTACACGCTCGAGCGAGTAATCCAGTGCTAAAGCCGAAAGTGAAATTTATTTAGCTGCGTCGCCCCCTCCGCGGGATAACGTGCAAAATTCGTTACGCGAATCCTCGCGGATCGTTTGGCGATCACGCGATCTATGACAAACAGTGGCGGATAAGTGGCTGCGGTGTTGTTGAAGATTTCCTACGCTTGGTTTTTTTTTAACTGGACAGAGGTAGTCGTGGATAGTCACCCGTCGTTATCTCTATTCAATGTGTGGGTTGCTTTGAAATACCTTTAATCGCTTAGAATTGAGGCACAATGGGAAGAAGAGAATTTGGAAAACTTGTGTGTCTGATTTACCAAAGTTTTTATAAAGCTTGTTCTGTTAACTGAAATTAGTAACTAGTATCTAAATAAATATGGATGTATGCACTAATGATAGAGGTGATTAACCGGTTAACTGTCAATGTATCATATATGATGAAACAAAAATCTGGCCAATTCTGTCAATGTATCATATATGATCAAATGGAATAACTTTTTTGTTTTTCAAACGGTTTGAATGAAACTTGGTATGTAATGGTTTCTGGGGTCGCTGAATCTGAATTTCGCATCGGAATTGTAAAATTCAATATGGCAGACTCAAAATGGCTGAACCAAATTGGCTGACAAACATTAAAATACTATTGGGATATAGAAAAATTGTAAACAGGGGTTTTTGGGATCGCTGAATCTGAATTTAGCATTAGAATTTTAAATTTCAATATAGTAGACTCAAAATGGCCGCCAATTGACAAACTCACCCCTAAATTCTATTTTTTTAGGGGTGGGAGTGTCAGATGAAAAAAATTACCCCCGGGAATCGGTTCAGCGACTCAAAAAAAACCCTGTATACCTGTGTGAATCACTTAATTTCTCGATGGTACCAGTTTGGGTCCGAATAATGAAAAAGACCGTGCCAGTTAACCGGTTAAATATGTTAGAAAACCTTTTGCAAGTCCATCTTCAAAGCCTAATGTCTCAAACGTGTACTTTGCGTCACCCATAAACCACGGAATGGAGGGGTAATATCCTCGACTACTCCACTACCCCTCTAATATACCACTAGAGCAGTCCCTGATGCACCAGCACCCACACCTCGAACGCCTCGCGATTCCCCATTTCCTGGGTGCAACCATTTCGAAACTTTCACCCCCCGTTGAAGATACAAACCAGGGGAACGACCAGACAGCGCGGGGGACGTTTTCCTGGCTGTGCCGTTGCGCGCCACGGTAAATACATTAGGTATCGACGTAGGCCACCGTGAAAAGGGCTATTTGCATCAAGAATGGAGGCGCAACCGGGAAGGCATTCGTCATCGCCCGTAACTCCGTGTGTGCTACGACGATGTAGGATCGTTGCGAAGCGGGGAGGAGGTCTCTGCATGATAACGAGGGGAAGGGGGCGGGGGGGGGGGGGGTGAGGGGGGAGGCGATACGATACAGGAAATGCACTCTGTGCCGCGGGTATATCTGAGCGCGCAGCCACTGCCTACGAAACTCGAGACCCGCTCATATTTCCATACAAATTGCAATACGCGCGGCCGTATCTTGGCGTGTTGGAGCGCGCCGCGGGCTTAATTGTTCGCTTCGATCGCCGCGGAAAAATACGACGGTACGGTTACTTTTTGTGCCCCCGTTTCCCCTTGTTTCAAGCGATCGCGCCAATTCTAGCAGCGTGGGCGTTGTTGGAAGGAATGTTTGCTTTTGATTTGCTGCTGCAAAGTTGCATCAGGCGATGATCAGACTTGTAAGCTGGATAACTTAGGTTTTAATAGAGGATTCAGTTAGGATTGATGGTACCCTGACGCCAATGTGGTCGTAAAAGAGTTCGGAGGATTTTCGGAGTGGGCGCAAGGGTGGCAGGGCAGGGGAGGGTTCAGGAAATTATTTCCCGGTGCATGGAGTGCACCCGGAGTCCAGAGAACAGAAACATTTGAGCGGAGTAGACGTATGTTTACCCTCTGAAAAAAATATTTGGTACGTTACACTGCAACGAAATAGTTGCACTGTTTTCTGAACCCTTCGCTCGGCTGTTTGAAACTTGTACCTAGATTAACTTTGCCGGCTGCACTCCGGTTCGGTGGAAAAAAAGTAGCATGTATATAGTAGCAGGCGTGCTACAGAATGTAGGTTAAAGGGCCCAAATTTCGTACCTCATTTGTATTTGACACTGTAGAGCAGTGATGAGCAACCTTTTGTCAGAAGTGGGCCACAAGTGGAAACCTACTTCTCTATGCGGGCCACAATATTAAATACATATATATAACTAATCCAAGAATTTCTGACATTGATTTACAATAAAACGTTTTTTTTTTTAACTTTGATGTACTGTTTATCTAAAATCTAAATGACGTATAAATTACAAATATCGCACCTAATATTATCAAGCTCGTTCGTAAAAAATCCGATATGACGATGTTCAGGTGGGCCACGCGGCGAAGTTCAGGTGGGCCACATGTGGCCCGCCAAGTGCGTGTTGCTCATCACTGCTGTAGAGGGTGTATAAAATGTTAGAATGAGCTGGCACTTGGCATGAATTTTCTTTGAACGTTTCTCTATGTATCCACGAATCGCAAAATGTAATTATGTCTTGTCAATACGAGATAATAAACAAAATGTGAAAACGTGCAGAATCTGAGAAAAGTGTTCCTAATTTCGTCCCCCAAGAAAATGTTTGTAAAACATTTTGGGGGACGAAATTAGGCGCGGGGACTAAATTTGGGCCCTTTATCCTATATGCGTCACTCGAGTGTTCCGAGAATGGCTTGTCATTTATTAATAATATGAGGCATCGATTAATCGGTGATAGTTGTCAGGTCGAATGAAGTTCTTCCCCTATCGGGATTTATTGCTCGTAACAGATGCCAGACTGTCATCGACTGGCTGGATGCCAAGACCGCGGACCATCCAGATGAATATTTAACGATTGGCTACGTTACCCCGTAGGTCATATGACGTGTCAGTGGGCATTTCGCTGCCACGTAGCGGGAGACCCTAAAATGCGTGGCTTTACTCCACGCACCCGTGTAAATACGGGGCCACTCGTTCACAGAGATGTTCGACGAGGGTGTCATGGAAATGCAGTGACTGCGTCCACGCTGACACTGCTAATCGATATTGGAGCTTGGCTACTGTGGAAAATGGCCCTTTCCTCTCTTCGGGATTAATTCCTCTCTCTTTTTGTTATTTCATTCATTTGAAGTAGACGTTGACTCGTGGGAAGACGTGGAATTTTTGTGGGCGCATAAAACGTGGAAGTCCATAATTATCGACTTTACAATTTGGGACTCGATAATTTCCGATTTGATAGCTTAGGCTTCGACTGCTTGTGGGACTCCATAGCTTGGGGATTCACGACTTGGGATTTCATAATTTGTGACTCGATAATTTGAAGTTTGATAGCAGGGTATTCGACAGCGTGGAGGTCGATACCTTCAGATTCCACGGCGTGGGAGTTCGCACCTGGGGACTTGATAATTTGGAAATCACAATTTGCGACTAGATAATTTGAGGTTTGGTAGGTCATCTAGCATATTTGTTAGCGGACTGTCGACAAAACAGACGCTCGTTACTCGGGGCTATCGTTAAAGCCAATTTTTTACTCTCCAGAATGATCGAACCGATGTTCATCTACCTTCCCTTCAAATGGCAAACGCGAGCGGCGCGCGGTAGAACAAACATTCTAATTGCACACGGCCCGCCAGAGGCATTAATTGAAATCCCGCGACATAATTTTTCCCTTTTCGTCGAGTGTTTTGCGACGAGGCGGCGGGCGAAACGGCCGAGCCATTGATTTCAATTCTGTCGCGCATTTGTTAGCAATAATGGCCCCGATCGCGACACTCGAACAGAGGCCGGATATCGTTGATTTCCACGGCTGAAAACCGCGCGAAATTAAACGCGAGGAGACGCGTGGCGCAGTCTGTTCCAATTAATTTCTAACGATCCATCGATCGGTAACGAGAAAACCTTTCCCTCATTTTTTTCCCGGCACTGGTTGCAAATGCAAATTCGAACGAGGCACACTGCGAGCACAAGTCACTCACATTCATCGCGAACAATTGAACAGCTGGTGTCCCGTAAATCTACGGTCTTTTTATTTGTTTACGTGGGCGACTTTTATGGCACACGTGCTTAGCTTTAGCCCCCAGTAATGCGATAATATCACGCGATAGCATAATATCGCGTAACTGTTACAAATTGCGGGTAACAGGGGTATTACTATCAATTTATTATACGTCGTGAGTTATGTTACCGAACTGCTCCTTGCCTTCGACTCGTTTTCTCCACATTTATTGTGGGGGAGAGGGCGAGAAAAACTAAGAGAATGTTGACATCGTATAAATATCAGAACAATCCTACCGCACAGTAGAATTTTATATCATAAATATACAGAAGTAGATATAAAACTTTTATAGATATTTATATAACACTTCAATTTACAGAAGACCGGTGGTTTTCCCGTTGTAAGAATGCCTTGGGCCACCCGCAAAATTCTTCACCACAGAAGTAATTATTAAAAGTCCCATCGGTTAGAAATAGTCTTTACCGCGGAACGAGGATCAACACTTTTTCCTCCGCGATGCGATCTTTTTATCGCTTCACGTTGTTTCCACAATTTCCCAATGACCGCGGTTCGAGAATAATTTCCCCTTTGTCGCGCGTAGAATGAGGATGTTCCGTCGCGTTTTACCATTTTTATTAGAAAAATTTGAATCCCTTTGCGGTCACAGTTCCCGCAGAAATGAGAAGTTACTTCTGAAGTTTCTTGCGACAGCCAGGGCTCTGCCTTTTCTTTTAAAAAAAAAGAGAGATCCGACTGTATATCTCGCGGAAGAGGGGGGAGCGTGCGGGGCGCCGGGTAAAAGCTTGACAGGAAATCTCTTGAAGTAATTCCTCAATGTAATTTCCTTTTCCCCTTCCCTTTCTCCACGGAGGCGCTGCTCGTAGTTGCGGAAACTTCGTTAGGTTCTTCTCTCCAGCTTATTTTCTTTGAGTCTCATTTTTCTTCACGGTCGAATCAACCGCGGAGTCTGTGGTACAGCCTCCCCCCTCTCTCGTCCGCCGACATATTTGTATCGGCTTAATTTTTCACGACTGTCTTCGATCCGGACTTTCCGGCACACAGGGAGCTCAGGAACGATTATGCTCGTGGCATTCTTTCACCCAGAAGCTTCGGGAGTAATTCTTGATATTTACATACGGCAGGATTTTTAATGGAAATTTAATAAGAATACAGTGGCGGGACAGGTTTCTCTTTCGCTGAAGTCTTGGAGAATTAGAGAATCACGTTCCATTATGAACTTGGATGCTGCGTATTCGAAAACAGAATAGAGGAAATAAATAGATGTGGCACTTTCGGGGGAACAGGCTTGATATTTTATTGAAGAATTAGGTGGTGGAGGTTGGAGTAGAAATTTCAAAATGGTGATAACAAAAACATACAAGGAGAGTATTTTAGGTGTCCGCCTCCGATGATTTTGATTTTTGGATATGTTATAGAGGACCGAAAAATAAGAAATACGTGTTTTTTTATTTTTCCACGTTTTCATATTTGAGGGGTGAAAACTGCGTTCAAAGTTAGGGTTGAAAAATAATTTTTGTGGACTTTTTGAAAATCTGGTGAGTCACTCATATTTCGCATTCAAAAACACAAAATTCGTCCATTCACACTACTCCCTTATCTCTAATAGAGATTTTCAAAAAGTCCACAAAAATAATTTTTCAACCCTGACTTTGAACGCAGTTTTCACCCCCCAAATATGAAAACGGGGAAAAATAAAAAACACGTATTTCTTATTTTTCGGTCCTCTATAACATATCCAAAAATCAAAATCATCGGAGGCGGACACCTAAAAAATACTCTCCTTGTTAGAAAAAACGAGGAAAGTTGATGTGATGAGTTCCAAGTCATCAAATTAATCAGCGTTTCCTTACGTCACAGAAGTAAACTACATCCCCAAATAGTTCCCTTTATCAACACCCGCTACCAACCATCGCCAGACTATCGCAACCCCCCAACAGTCCCAGCACCTTACTAGGGTGGATGTACCAGTAAATGAACACGTACCAGTGAATGAACATTTTTTATTAAAATGAGTAAAATAAGTTATTAAAGTAAGCAACTAATTAATTAAAGACTTCTTTTCATTTCTTGCTTCATATCCAAAGAATTTTTCCAGCACGTGGAATCATTCGCGCTGCAAACATAATTTTATAATAGTGTTCATTCATTAGCCTTAACTGTTCATTTACTGGTGCGTTTACCCTACCACAGCCCCGAGCTAAGCGATGCCACTAACAAAACCACCCCTCAACGAAACAAACAACTCATCTCTGAACAACACTCCAAAGTATTTCTCCGAGCCGCTTGGGTTGCAGGGGTGCGGTCCAGTGCGTCTCGACCAGGTTCCTTGCGAGCACCTGAACGCACCAATTAGCACCGTGGGAGGAATGTTAATTGAACCTGACGACAGTTGGCGCCAGTGGCGCGGAAAGGGGGCCAGCCTTATGGCGCTTCTTGCCCGTACGTGGGAAGGCCATCCTCTGTCTACCAGCGCGCTCTTCTCGCCTGTTCCTTCCTCTTTCGCGGTGGAGCGCGCACGGTGGTCCGGTGGTCCCACGGGGTCGCGCGCACACGTAGCGGCCGTAGGAAGTAAGCATGGCTGGGCCCCTCCGTCGAGGCGATCTGGCCGGTGCAACCGGTGCAACCGTACAGTCATAACGCTTCTGGTAATACCCCAACTGATTTCCCATATGGCGCCGTCGGCCAGGGGATCCGGGCGAAAAATTCCACGTCGATGCGTGAAATCGTTTTATTTCCCCGGAAATATCAGCGAATGCCGGGGAAGGGGGGGCGGGAGTGGGAGTGGGTCCACGGCTGCCTGGGTTCGGGGCGTTTATTTATTGCTCGCGACGTAGTCGCGATACACGCCACCGGGGGAGGAAAGCAGCCTGCCAGACTCGATGTAGCGACGTTAATTTATCGACGGAACGGCTGACGGGGCTCGATGACGAAAGGCGCGCTATTTGTTACGTTGCATTAGGTATCACTCTGTTTCACGCTTAAGGGCGGTAAAAAATTAATCTGCTTTTGTGCAGGGTTCTGTGTGGGGTGTTGCAACGAAGTTTGAAGTGTTGAAGGATTTCTGGAAAGTTGAAAATAAGTGCACAAGATTGCATAAAATATGCAATCGAGGCAGAAACTGTTTAGAAACTCTGAAAGCCAGTGACGGGTTTAAGAAAAAAGGTGGTAAACGTTCTGACGGGCCCATTTTTTTTTTGCAAGATGAAGAGGTAGTTTACTAAAAACGGGCTAAGAGTAGTAGTACAGAATAAAATAATGTTTGGATAATATCATAATTTTTTTGGAAGCTGTAGCCGTGGGTGGATTTTTTGGACAGTGGCCCAAATCTGACACTGCTGAAAGCTACGTACTTATCACTGAAAACTGAATCTTAATATAATACCTACATATAAATTTTGTTCACATTTTTTATACACAATAGGTAGGTACCTACCTACCACTTCTGTCAGAGATATTTCAGGAGAAATCTAACAAAGCTCCCACCCCGTACCCAATGAAACGCTCAATCTACAAAACCTTCCCCAGCACTGTCCCAACACGGGGTTATTAACTATTACCGAAGTATCGACATCGTGTCGGGAAATTGTCAGGAAGATAACGAGTTTGACCACATTCGGTGGGCAGTTATTACCATCGACAGCTGGGCTCGCAAAGACAAGTAATTTCAGATATTAATTAAGCCGCACTTCTTCGGATAGAGGGAGGGGTTCCCTCTCGAAAGAGTAATTTGTGGAGAAAATGGCACTTGGGCGGCGCGATAGAAATCAATTCTGTTCCTCCCGCGCCCGCGTCCCGTCCCGCCTATAATTCCTTGTGTATTCGATGGCTACTCTGATAGCGTCGTTCTAATCCGATCCAGCTTGGTTTACACGGTGGCGAGTCGAATTTAATCCGCATCTAGTTCAGCATGGACATGTTACCGGTCAGCGGAGAGCTGCTTTCTACTCGATACTCGACGGAATCGAACAGTGGGCCAGTATTACGCCGACGATCGGTGCCGCACAGATTTTGGCAACCAGCCCGGGCTACGGCGCCCAAAAACTCGCCAATACCCTTCGACCAACTAGTGGTCGGATTTTAGGAATCGATGGCGTGTTTGACAGCTTCATTCCGATTCCTAGATCGGATTGCGAGTTGCGGCGAGGGACTGGTCGCGTCTTGGCGAAGAGGTACGAGGGACATCAAAAGGAGGAACCGATCGTGTGGTATAAACGCTACCACCGGGGCGTCTCTTTGTCCCAAGTTAAGGAAACGAACTTGCCGGGCAGGGGGTCCTTTAATTGCATCGCTCGAGATTCCGGGGTCTTCTAAACCGAGATCTGCTTAGAAGTCTTAAAAGTTGGACGTAGCTCGAAGTCAGGAATTATTTAAAAAAAAAAAAAATACATCTCTCGAATTTGACTCCAAGCTGGTCTAAGTTATTATAGAAATCGATTGAAAATAAAGGCTGTTGAATTTAGAGATTACTCAATGTTAGAACCTGTTCCAAAACTCTGATAGTTGAATATCATAGGAAACTCTTAGAAGCCATTCAATCCAACGTTACTAAAAAGAAAAGAGACCCGATACATCTAACTCTTTAAAACCTCCATCATCCACAGAAGCAATTTTATTATAGAATGAAAGTACCAAATAATACTTTTTTAAATATGAAAATGAACTTTCATCTGAAATGAACTTTGATACTCTAAAATTAATTTACCCTTCAACTATCCTAGCCACCACCCTATAAAGATTTCCCAGAATCCCCACGAAGACTACTGTCCGTCTCGAAAATCAGCCTACACACCTAAATCGTTACAAGGACCCCTAACCCCCCATTTGAAAGTTACGTTGATCCGTGTTCCCGTCTCCTTGGAGTCGTTGTTCAGCGTCGTGTCGCCCTCGCGGCGGGACGTTTATCCCCTTTCCCACCGGGGACATGCCTGACGTCTCTTTCGGAGTGGCGTTCGTTCGCTCAGGTATTCTTAAACCATCGGGCGCTCGCTATGCGCAGAGCGTAGCGAGTGACGGACTACGAAAAGCAATAGCAAGGGACACGGGACGAACGGAATCCTTAAACTGGTTTCGACTGATGCTGAGAGTGAAAAGGAATTGGCCCGTGTTGTGTGTGCCTGAACTGTTCGCGGGACAGGCGACAGGTGTTATTGCGTGTCTTCGTTACCGTACGTGACGACTCGCGCGAGAAACCAACGATCGATAGCCCGCCGCTCGGTCTGTCGTCGGAATTCATCAGCACTTTCCGCTCGTAACTCGCCGATCTTTATTTGCGGCCACTGTCTTCGCCGCGGAACGGCCACGTACCTTGTCTCGCGTTTCCTTCTTGGTTTACTCCAACAGCTCGGTTGCTTGCTCATCTTTTAGATGATACACTTATGGAACGTGGCTTCTCATAGATTTATTTATTTTATTTCATAGAAATTTGATAGAACTCAGGTAGCTTGTAGAGATGAAAACAGCATTTGTAAGAACTCGTTTCTCTCTGCGATTTGAAATCGAAGAGTTCTTGTGGGAAACACTTAAGTGCCAAGATTAATAAACAAATTATCGGCAAACGTTCTATGTGCCAATGGTAATAGTATAGAATTTGATTTTTGGCGCTCTCAATTGGTTAAAGCAGAATACCACCTTTGCACTTTAAAAAAATTGAAATTTTTTTTTGTTTTTAAAGTACTATTTCAAGTGTATAGAATCGAAATTCATTCATTAGAAATGTGGCGGAAACCTTTTTCTTGTGTAAAAACCGTTTTGGAGCAGAGCGCTCTCGACGCGTTTCTTATATCTATATAAAACTTTAAATGCATTTTTCTCGAAACGATGCTTTTCAAATCGGCGTGTCAGATTACTCTTACAATTTTCATCAGATTCACTTGCAACTTTGCACAATTCTTCCCCGTGGTCTAATCTAATGATGTACGTAGGACTTTTGCTGTAGCGTTGTTATTTTTTTTTTGGTGCACAATTTTATAAACTTCTTTACCCTAAAAAATTGACCTTTGTTAAAATGACCGCCATTTTCTTAAAAATCGAAATTTCGTAAAATCCCTACGTACAGCATTAAAAAATATTGTCGTTAATAGGAACATTCTTTGGTTTTTATTCTAAGAGCCACATACAGAGCGGAATTTGACACGCCGTCTAACGGTGATCCTTCAAAGGAATGTATTTTGGCGCCAACTACAACACATTATTTTGGACTTTTTCAGTTACAAAGAATATGTAATTACACATTAAAGTTATATTAATAAATTACTAAAACCGATTTTGTTTCTGCGCATTCTTTGTATGCAAAAAAAATTCATGAAAAACGCCTCCAAAATCGGAGTCGAAGGGGGTATCCTGCCTTAAGTGAATTTTCAGAGAGTAGAACACTTGCTCCCCTCGTGTCGGTTCCACAATGAAAAGCAGATCTTCCAACGTTGTGTATTATTCTTGATAACCTTGCAGCATACTCGCCTTCTAATTCCTGACGTTTCAATTCATCAGTCCGCGACACTCCTGGCAATGTGTTATCATTGGAAAATATCCAAGGTTCCCCAAGTCTTCATATACAACGCGACTTCCCGACGAAGTGCCGCGGCACCTTACGCTCCCCGAGTCTCGCGCGTATTAATTCACGGCAAGGCTGCTTTTCATCGCGATAAAGACGGAGCTCGACATCCGTTTGCAAGCCCGTTGCCCGACAAAGGCGAATGGATTTCAGAGGGACTAAAACATTAATTCGGACCAAGTGTTTGGAAATTACGTAGATCCCAGTTACCGTAACCTCGGCGCGCCGGTGTACGTACGATCTACTTGCATAGTAATCCGCCCGTGGGGGATATTCCTGAAAGAAGAGTAGCTTTCATCCGCGGGAGAATAATAAGCGGGTGTGGTGCATAAATAAATTGCTCCGTGAAGGAGCGTTCCTGAAAGGGACAAAGGGACACAGAAGCACAATAGTTAATTAAACAGTTGCGTACACACGGGGGGATTCGAAGGAATCTTTGAAAAGCAGATTCCGGCAAAGGCGAGAAAAAGCGAATCGTAAGGGAAGGAATAAATGACGGGGAGGGATTTCGATTTTTACGCGGATGCTTTCGACTTCACCTTTCGCAACCCGACGAGCCACCGTTACGCGTTATAATCGATATCGTTCGACGAAAGCCCCCGGAGCGAAATAAACGAGGAGAAATCGACAACAAGGAAACACCACTCTCGTTGTACTGTAAAGTCAACGCTCGATTCACGATTCTTAGAGTGTTACAATAGCGGAACTAACGCGATCCAGAATAAAAGAGGCGATTTTTATAAATGGATTATTATAAAATGTTTTTTCCCAGGGGAAGATGGAAAGAACTTTTGTGCGATATCCTTTGTAAGGAAGCTAGAAACTGGTGATACGTAATCACGAATATCCTTTTATATCTTTTATATAAGTGGTGTTTTTAAACGAGCATTTTTCAAAAGCCTGCGTCATTGAAAGTGTTAAAGTCACGTGGCTAAGGATATACATTTTTGGCAGTGAATTACAAGCTTTTCCTCTCGCGATTGTGCCACGGGGGGGAATACTTGCCCGTTAAAAGGGAGGGCTCGCTACAGCGACTGGCGTCCTAAATCCGTGAATTAAACGGGCTGACAGGAATCGAGATTGGGAACAGGAAGGAACGGCGAATCACGAAACCAAATTTTTACCGAATCCCCTCGGCCGCGACAACTCAGCCGGCTTCCCGTGCTGGAAGTTTCCTTTTCAAATTATAATGAGCCGCTTAACAATTCCACTTTTATTAAGAACCGTCGCAAGAGGGAGGAGGTGAGTCAGCTCTCGGTAGACTGGAACGAAGGACGAAGGGGAGGGCTGAGGAAGGAAAGGGAGGTGTGTCCGGGGTTATGACAATCCGAAAGGGAAGATATCTTGAAAGGACGATTTTGAAAACGGCCAATTTATGAACGACGTTCGCCTTGCTCTTTGCGCTTCCAGGTGGAGAACAAAATTTTCCTCTTCCGCTCCTTTGTACTACGCGCGCGATCTTCCAAGTGTATCTTTTGAAAATAACGAGTTGAAGATAACAAGATTTTCAATATCAGCTTCGAGGTTGGCGCGAAAAGTTGAGGCGAAAATAATTCTTCCACAGTTTTCACTCATTTCATGCATGTTAAGAAATTGTGTATTTAAATTCCATCGACTTACGAACGCGTATCATCACAAATGGAATAATAATGCGCTCCCCTTCTCTTTTCTCCGCTGTAAAAAATACCCCCGGGGGCGGCAAAAAGGAAACTGGATCGTCGTAAATACCATCGTCGTTACGCGATCGCGATAAACAGCGTTAACTTAATGAAAGTCGATTCTCGACTTTAATTAAAACGCCCGAGGAGCGAAGGAAAAAATGTTTAGCGGGCAGGTTTAATTAAAGAGTTTTGAACGCGGAAGCTTCATTGAGAAGCGGATAAATGACGAGCGAGAAAACAAGAGCTGGATTGGAGAAATGAATTCCACATAAATCAATGACAACGGCGACGACACTTTGTCACGTGTATGGCGGGCTGAGGATTAATAAATCACCGTTTCGCGGAGGCTCCAAAGATACTTTATCCCGGTGCTTTGCCTCAATTCCGATCACATCGAAGCTGAACTTCCTTACGAAGGAAACGTTGCAGCAGTCTGTAAAAAATGACGGATTTATGGTAGTTCCATAAATAAATCAGTTTTTATTTGTTTCGCTAGAGTAGAAACATCCTTATAAGTCTTTGAATATATATATAAATTTCTGTAAGAAGCAGATTTTTTTACAAATATAGAAGAATTTTTAGACCAGCCGAAAATGTTGAGTTTCAATTTTTTAATTCTAAAAATACTTCCAGCGGAATTAAAAATAATGGCATTGCAAATAATAGATTTCTTAAATCGGAACAAATAAGCGAGCGGGCTTAGCGCATCGTTCTAAAATATAGGCTATTACATGGAAATTCATGGAAACAAATTCAATTGGGGAATGAATTCATATATTATTCCCGCATAAATGTAGATTAAAGCATTTACCTCGTCGAAAGTAGCTGTACCATTGTGAAGGTACATAACCGTGGTAGCTTTGGACTTTATTACAAGTACACAGTCTCGATAATTTTTAAATAAAATTGACCATTAATGTAGCGGTCATAAATTTGTATTCATCGTCACAATTCGAATTTCGAAGTACAAATTGCCCAGTAAAGGACACTAAAAATTAGAATATAAACATACCTACACATAAAATTGGAATAAAAAATATCGTATTAACAATATTAACATAGCGTTGAAAACGCAGATTCATACATTCCTCGTTGATTAAATTAATTATATATTCCAAATACGCAACTCGATGTCCCCGAAGGACCAATTAAACCATCCCTGTCGGCGTCCTCCGCCAGAAAGGGAAACGATTCGGGTGTCGATAGAAAATGTCCGTTGGATTGGTCGATTGCCGTGACGGTCACTGAAGGGGCGGGGGTGCGAGGGAGGCATTGTGTCTCCGAAAAGGCCAGCCCAATAAATTGTCAGTGTCGGTAATCTTGCCAGGAAGTTTTCCGATATTTCACGGCGGTAACAGGTAAATCGCGCAGGCCGTGAAATTGCCAGATCCGTAGGGCCGTTGTCGAGTGCCACGATCGATTAGACATCCTCCCGTGAACTCTCCTATGGATTACAAGCCGTGGCCGAAAGAAGGTCGAGGTAACATTCGCGAAGAGGGCAGGGGGGCGATTAGGCGACGTCGAGTTGGATTAGGCGAGGTGAAAGGGTTCCGAGTTACTCGATTGTTCACGCCCACGGTAATCAACGACACGGAAAGGACGGCAACGCTGGATAATCATCGTTTCGACAGGTGAGTTCATCATCGTAGCGACTAATGACGCGGTAATAATAAATAAATTTCTAAAGGAGGGAAATTTTTTATGTTTAAGATTGTTCCTCGAGTAAGTTTGCTTCTTTCAACGGAAGTGTAGACAGATTTATTTTTTTATTTAATTTATTAAGCGAAGTAACGATGGTAATTGGAAACTTTGGCGGGGAATCCATGGAAATTATTATCCCCGGCACGCGGGCCGACCTTTTTCTATAGCCGGGGAACAAAGTGAGCCTTCCCGCGTTTGCGGCTTAATCAACGTCACAAGTCCTTTGACTGGAGTTGCAAACGACTCTGCGGGATTAATCTTTCCGCGTGGCCTGGTCGGGCGTGCATTCGCCGACCGGCATTATTACGCACGTTTAACGGGCAACGACAGCCGGAAAGTGGGGAAAATTACGTTTCGGATGGCTCGTGATACGCTCCATTAAGTAAGAAATTCACAAAGCTTGCGGTGCGTGCGTGCACCACGCGGAAAACATTACAAACCCGTCGGAATGTTCCGCGCGGCCGTGCGAATTAACACAGCGTAAACGAACTCCATTGCACTTGGCTTTCCTACAATTTGCTTTGATAATTTTCAAATTTTTATTGACTCCGCAATCATCTAATTAATGTAACAGCCTCCGTTATAGATTCCTCCTACCCTTGTTCACAGCTGTGCAATTAACGCCATTGGCAATGGTGTAGTTAAATAATATTAAAAGCCCCAAAACATGATAATGTATAACAAAAATAATGTGCAGCCCTTCGACAAATTTATTTACGAATTTTTCCATTAACGACAACCCGTCGACATAAACTATATTCATTCAAACTACCACGAAAATAATTTACCGCTTTGACTACCTACTGCATTTTTTTCTGTTTTTTTTCTGTACATTCTCTGTTTTTATTTCATTTATCTTTATATTTTTTTACTATAAGCTATACCAACTGTATTACTTTGTTCAAATTTTTGTATTCTAAAGGGTTCTCCCGTTAATTCAATAATAATAATAATAAAAAAATTATCGAAACAGCATTGGTACTGTAAATAGCAGAGTTGAGTATTAATGAAATAAAAAATTGTTTAAATGACGGATCGCACAAAATTACTTTAACACATGAATTTTTTTAACTTTAATACGTTATTCGAAATTTTTATTTAAATAAGAATGTTGCCCGTCTCTGGTAACTCGGATATAAACCTTTGAATGACATAGCGTCGTCGGTGATAAGTATGAAATAAAATTGATTCTACCCATTCGTGACAGCGCGCGTCAAAGTGTCGATCGTAAAAATCTCCCTCAAGACGACATCCGATGCGTCGCGGTCCCGCCAACAGCAAATTCGCGACCGAACTGATCGATTGAAATTCTCTCGTCGAACCGGGAGAAAGGAAAGACCGCGGATCGAGGCGCCCTGTCCGAGCAACCCCGCGACAAACTCACCCCCTCCGCGAGCTCCAGGGGGGCAAATTGCCGCGAAAGGAGAAACGGGGCCGGAAGTGACACGATCGTTGTCAAAGCCATTGTGTGTTGGGTTTGGCGGGCGCAGTCAAACGTCGGGGCCAGGCCATTTAGGCTCATCCGCTTTAATTGGGCTTCGTTTGTAATTACGGGAGAAGAGGCGACGGAGGCTGGTGGGGCGCGGACGGAGACAATAAGAAGAAAGGGTTAACGGGGCCGCGGAGGGTGGGCTGTGCTCCACGAAATACCCCGAATACTGCAGGTTGACGTGGATTGTGGCCTGAAGAGACGGTGGAAGTGGGTTAGAGGAGGGCGCAGCCATTGTCGGAGAGGTCCTTCCAGCCAGGAAAGACCCGATAGTTGTTCGTCGGGCGAAACAAAGGCCGTGGCTAAGTTTCTTTCTTCCTTTCTTCCCGCGTGCTCGCGTAGTCGGCGCTAAAGGATTGTCCTATGGCGGAACCACCGCGGAATAGTCGAAGAACGTGGTCGATGCTCGTGGGTTCTTGACGAGTCGTGAAGACACAGTGGCGGACGAAAAAAATTTACATAACTTTTTTAGAATTGCTCCAAACGACACCAATTTTGTTTTAGAAGCTAGGAGGATTAGTTTGCTAAGTGACGTGTTTCGACGTTTTGAAAATAATGCAGTTGGTCGGAATAGCAAAAAAATAATACCTAAATGACTTTTTTTAATTTTTTAATTTTTTAATTTTTTGTGAGGAAGGTATTTGGAAGTGAATGCAGTTGGAGGGCTTCTTCATTTGAATTATTAGCCGGGGATTGATGTGCCTACCCTTCAGGCACGATGCGGTTTCTTTTTTGTATTTAATGAGGAAGGTAATGGGACAGATAGTTGTATTTGGAAGTGAATGCAGTTGGGGGCTTCTTCATTTGGATTATTAGTTGGGGATCGATGTGCTTATCCCTCAGCCAGGATGTGGTTTCTCCTTTGGTATTTAATGAGTTGCTTGATAATGGCGCTTTGTGTGTACATTGGTGGAGGTTTTGAATGGATTACGTAAAATGTGAATAATTTTGAGTAGTAAACTCTAGAATTAACGAGAGATTGCGCAGATGGGCTTGGAGGATTGTGTACTTCATTATTATATTTAAGTTATATAAACATTATTGTATTAAATGTGCACAGTTTTGTGCAGCTGCAGTATTTACATCCTTTTCTAGAATTATTTGAAGATAAAATTCTGTGATTATTTTGAGGGGCATATATTGGCTGAATTGCGTGATATAATGGGGGATGGTAAAAGACTCTTCGACCTTTAAACTGCTGGCATACATTTCCCTCAATTTGCGTGGGAAAGGACAGCCATTAAAATCATTCACATTGCATCGGAAATATATCGTGTGGCACGTGAAATTCATAATTTAATTCCATTCATTGGTACAACGTAGACTTGTAATACTTTTACGCGGCAGCTATTATGAATTTTACTGATTTTATCGCGGCATAATAAATATAATAAATAGCTGGACGAAACCGCATTCGCAAAAATTTGTATTCATACTTATTCGATGTGTACAAGAAAAAAAACTGTTATTACTAAACGTGGAGCGCAAGCTTTTTCAACAGATATTTATTTCCTCTGTGGCGGTACATCTGCGTAAAACCTGGTCTCTAAGCTTCCTCGAAATGTAATTCAGAGTTTAGCAAAATTCCACGTTTCGCGCTTCGAATATTCCCGCCCGAAGTTCATATCTAACTCCAAGGGCTTTTACAAAATATTCAACTAGCTTTGGTACTTTGAGAACCAGATACATCAGTCAAAATAACAGTGGTATGACGAATTCATTCATTAGAAATAGGTATACATTAATTGTCGGTACCGTAAACTGGGGTGACATTGCCCACTTTTTTACTCTGACTGAAAAATTACCGTATGATTGAATTCGTTATTTTTTTTTTTCGTTTGACCTTGGAAAAATGATTGCTATTGATTACAAAACACCATACGTTCCAATTACTTCACAATAGAATAAAATAAAGTATTTCCGAAAAGTGGGCAAAGTCACCCCAGTTTACGGTAGTCCTAGTGTCAAAACAAAAAAAAAACAGTTACCCGCAACTAGCGTAAGAAAATTAACCCCTCGCGTTCCCGCAATCAGCGTGGCCCAAAGGATGAGAACTCCGGCATCAATACCGTCCATTAGAACAAACATGCCAGGAGTACTCGGGCGGTAGGAGCACGGGGACACGTCCCTTTTCTACCGTAGCAGCTTGTCCCCGCAATTCGCCGCGAAATTAGTAGAGATTTCCCTGCAACTTGACGCAATAGCCGGCCGTAAATACACTGAATGGTTCGTTTCGGAGGAATTTCGACGAACCCTAACGTCACCGTTAAGCTCCATCCGCTCGTATCCCACAGGAACACGTCGAAGCGTGAACCGAGGAGCGTACCAAGGGTAAACCCGCACGTCTGGGAAACCGCATTGCATCGCCCCTTCAATCAGTCGGTGGCAATCGCGCACCCTTCGATCCGATTCCAAGCAAACTCCAGCGAAATTTCAACGGTCTCATCGAGAGGGGCCGAGGGGGACGGGGAAAGGGGAGGACGAGGACGAGGGGACAGCTCCCCTCGACGGTCGAGGAGGGCCGGGCGCGTATCAGCAGCGTTTCCTGCGAGTGGAATCCGCCGCTTTGCATTCATAGCCCGATCCTGGCCCAAGAACCGATCCACCCATTTCCCCTGCGAGCAGCTACGTACACACACGCCGACACTATCGGTTCGCGCAACAAGTTTCCAAGTGGCGCACACGCACCAACCGATGCTGACAGTCCCCCTGTACGTGGTCCACGGCCGGCCCTGCTCGAGCAACTTTCCTCGCGTCACGAGAGTCTGCACGGATCGGTGGTCAGAGGGAAGTTTAAGAAGTGGAGGAAAGTGGAGGGTAAGTTGGAAGACAGCATAGGTCGAGGGAAGGGAGCCGTGTTCTCGTAATAGCAGTTGTACTGTAGACTGTAGAGACTGGTTCTGCAGTGGGAAACAATGAAGATCGGTATTGCGGCTGGTAGGGATATGGAGATGTTGTAAAAGGAATGGAGGGTGGAGCTGGTAGCAACTTTAAGTGGCTTGTAGGCGAGTCAACATCCCAGGGATGTGTTTCAAGTGTATATGTACTTTTTGGACTATTAGTGTGGACTGTGAGTTCTTGGCCGTGTAGGAATACTCGAGGACACACTTCACGGTTGTAGCTTCATGAATATTGCCCTGCACGCCACCTGAGTCGGTCTCGGGTTAGTCGCTGCACCTCTGCGAGGTATCATACGTGCAGGTGTGGTGGAGAAGTTTATTTAACAAATGGGGCGAATGTGCCAAGTGTGTTTTACTGCGAAAAGGGAAGTGGTGAGTCGTTGCAATTTGTTGGGAAAGAAATTTCGAATTTGTGAGGAGTCGCGTTGAATTTCATTGGGACGAAAGCGATTTTTTTCCTGTTTGCGGGAAGAGACAAAAGAGGAACCGATGGTCAGGTTTTTTCGTTAACCACAGGTTCCCGTGTGTGACCACGACACACCTCTGCCCGCTTCCTGGCAGATAGGCTGGACACGCACGTTGAATCGGGGAACAGGATGCGTGGGAAAAGTCGTGCATGCGTGGCGGTTTCAGATTCGCGTGGAAGGAAGCGGATAGGTATCGTTGATTTCTGGAAGATGGTCGGTGCGAGGTGAAGGATAATTCTCAGGTGGTGGAATTTGTGGGCCGAGTGGCCCTTTACAGGCGCACTTGATCTCCACGGATGTTTGCCTCCGCGAGTGCAAATATTGAGAATGTAAATTAATATCTTGAACGTTTAGTTGCTTCAATCTAACTTGGGTGTACTTCCTATTATCATACGATTCTATGGTATATTTAGAAGATAAATAATATCACTCCTCGTTCTCATTGATTTTGTGCAAGGCTTTCGAAGACTATTATAGGAATATTGATTTGTTATAAAATTCTTCCTACACAAAAACTTCCACTGTTGTCGAAGACTTGATTAGAAATGGGCTACTCATAAATCTTTTTAGCTTCTTTGCGGATGTTAGTTGTCTGATAATTTTGTCAATTTACAATATTTGATTCAACCTCTAAACACGAAATTTTTAAATTCCATTTTTAAATTTTGAAATCTGATAAAACCAAGTGCAATCGAAATTTTTATTAATAGACAACGAGCAAAGCGAAAAACTTTACATCCACTCAGAAAGCATCGATTCGCGAGTGATTAATTTCTAAATCAACCCATTTCCCGCGCACCAATCGTCTTTCGGCTTGAAAACGTAGCGCAGGAAAGAGTATTCCATTCGTGATATAATTGAAACGGTTCGTGAGAATGATGCCAAAGAATAATCCTAGCGTAGGAATTTTTGTACGAGCGCGGGTTAATAGGAATGTAAGAGAAAGTAAACTGAAAATGTAGGTCGCCAGCGGGGATAGCTTTCAATTTAATTCTTACGCGAATAAAGGTTTCGGTTTACTTTAATCAGCTGAAACATCAGACTTCCTGATGCAGGTTAATCTTCACGACGATATCATTCGCCAGAGGCTGTGGCAGACACGCAGATCCTGAGATTCCCTCGTCATCACTGGCGTTTATTCGGCGCACGATGATCGACGCAGAAATATTGATGCTTCGTTTATATTTCATTATCCCCCGATGATAAAACGAAGGGAAGATTGGGAACGGGCTGTGTTCGGAATACGAAATCCACGGATCGATAGCGTTTTATTTGATAGAGTGCCAAGGTTCTCCAAAGCGAAAGAGGCTCCATCTTAAAGGAACTCTCATTTACGTTTCGGGGAAGGAGAAATGGAGAACGAGGTAATCTTCAAGCAGCCGACCGTCAGAAATACGGTACTCGTCGATTAAAGTCATCGACTTTCGAGTGCCTGCATTTAATTCCACGCTACTTTAGTGACCCGGAAACTCGTTAATTTCCCAAACTATTGTGTTAACGTAACTGTGCCCACCTTGATTGCATATTTAACACCACAATCCCATTCATGTCTCCATGAGAAAATTAGTCAGTCCGCATTGCACCTACTATCGTCTGCAGCGTGAACAATGTAGTTCATTAAGATCGTTAGTTACTCAATTAATTAACCGGAGCTCCATTAATCACCCAACTGCGAGATCTCGGTGTTCCCAAGACGCCGTTGTAGCCCTGCATCAATATTAAAATAACCTCGCTACCGAAGCTACGACCTATTTCTCTTAGTACCAAATCCCAAAATTGCCTGTTTTAAAATCAAGACACTAGAAGCTGCTTTGTACACTGTACACCCGCTAAAAATCCAATCGAAATCCAAGCAGCTGATCCCCGAGGAGTCTTCTTTCTTCCAAGGCGACGAACTGGAAACACAATTTCTTCTTCGAAAGAACAAACAGCAAATACCCGCGAAGCACGCACGCGTAACACGGCCGAGAAATTAATCCCAGGCATTGGCACGGGAGGCAGAGTGTATCAAAGGGCGGAAGTGCATCATTCTCCTGCAATGCCTCCCCCCTCCAGACGAGGGTCGACAGCTGGAAGAGAGAAGCTTCCCTCCCGCTCCACCCCGCAGCGGCCACGTGAGGCCAACACGTGGAACAGAGACGCGATCATTTCTCTCCCCTTCGTCCCTCCACCCTTCCACCTCGTCTTCTACCCCTTCCCGCACACTTTCGGATCTTCCCTCCCCCCGGTGGCTCCTTTTTTCGCCCCCTACTCCCTTAATTCATCGTCCCTCTTCTTCTCGCCGCCTCCTCCCCCCTTCGCCGTTTCATTGTCCCTCTCGCCGTCCTCGTCTGACCCCCGCGTCCGTTGCAACACGGTCAACAGGTAGAGAGACAGGTGGCCTGGCCGATGTGTATTCATGATGTGTCGGATGCCGGACGACAATCCCCAAGCCCTCTTCGCCAGTGCTCGCGATCACTCGTAACGTACGCGCGTTTAGGCGCGAGCTGATCGGACCGTGCGACTCTCAGGCTGTTGTTCGCCGCGGCTGATAGCGATAAGCTCTCTGGGGCGCGGGAATGTTAACCTCGTTTCGACTGTGCCGGTGCTTCCTCGTTTTCTACGTTTGACTTCGACGCGCGTTCGACGAAAGGTGCTCGTGGTGCTCTGTTCGGTGGCGGATTGGGAACTGGGGCGGGAGCTTCCTCGGATCAGTGGATACATGAGTAATGATTGGAGCTTCCAGGCGGATTCGATAAGTGAGGTGTTTGACACAGTGATCGGAGTGTGATTTAGGGTTCGGAAGTGAGTAGAGCTTCCCTGTTGTAGTGGCGACGTGTGTCTGACTCGTGGCAGTGGAATCAGGAAGAATTATTTTGTGCTATGTGCGTAGCTGATGGTTTGAAGGAGTGACGGTGTTGAAACTGTTCCAAGCGAGGGTTAATCTTTAGGTTAGAGTGTCGAAGCTACAGCGAGATTGTTGGTGATCGAGTGCGATCTGTCGCGACGTTTAGGCTTGATTAGTAACGCCGGAGGATCCGCCGCAGAGTGGCAGGTTTTTCGAGCATCCTTGGTGACCACGAAAGTGGAACAAAGTGCGTCTCAAGGGCCTTTTGTTTCTGGTAGAGAGCGCCGCCAGGAACATCGCATTCCTTTGTGTTTCATCGAGGACGGAAGAGGTAAGTGTTAGTCGATATCGATGTCAAGTGTTTCGAGTCTGAATGAATGCGGCGAAGACTTATTCCTGGCCTTGCGTCGGAATGCATGACCGTTGTTAGGCATTGTTAGATTTCAGGCTCCGAGTCTCGATAAGCATCGAAGTTGGTATTCTGTACGCGTGTTCGCGTGTCTTGTACACTAGCAGTCAAAAGTCTGCCATCACCCGCTGTTGTCGAAGAAAGTTGCCATTGAGGAATTTACTTCCTGAGAAAGTCGGCATTTCTTTCATTGTTACGCGAATTAAATGGACACTTTTTGTTGCAAGTCTGATGTTATTAAAGAATATATTTCTTAACGGACGTATTTGATTAGAGAAATTAAGGATATTCAAGAGTAATATGATTTTACAGAATAGATAAGTCCAAGAAAAATTCGTTTAAAAAAAATACCGCGCGTATGGAAAAATGGAGCATTGTCCGGACCATAAGACCGGTAAAAATAATACGATAAACCGATTAGGATTAATTCTGAGCCATTCGGTATAAAAATAAGTAGGAATATTTTTCCTTAGAAATAAAATTGAGTGAAGATTTTTAAGCGCATTTTTTCCAGACCGTGTTAAATTAAAATTGTGCTGAAACAGAATTAAGTGTGCCTATGTAGAATATTTTAATTCGTTACATCCCCTTATGACCTCATTCCCCTGAGCTCGTTTTAATTATTTCTATCGTAACAACGGAGCCGAAAATTTAATTCATACCTGGACGGAGATACAATATCTAAATGTTCATATTTTTCGCCACTAAATGGAAACCAGTAAATCTTCTTACTTAAATCCCCTAATGTTATTAAACTGTTGGATACACAGTGTTACTTCTGCTTCGACAAATACGAAAGCCCCTAGAACGATAATTCTCTGTCGGCGTATTTGCACGTGTTTAGAGAGCCGCCGCAATATCGTTTCAAATATTATCGGACAAACATTTTCCACCATGATGCTAACCCGCTTTGAATTTATCACTCTATCGCTGACAAGATCGTTAATAGCCGTGATCTCCAACATCGTTCTAATACCGATCGACTTGCCGATTTACTGTATACTTGCTGATAAACTGTGTAATATCCTCCTGAAGGGGGAGCCACTTTTCCAAGCAACAAACAGTGAGAAGCTCAATTAGAAAATTAAAAAAAAAAATCATTCGATACTCAAACCTTCAGGACCTGTATTTTTACAATTCATGAAATTCGAGGAACGTTCGAAGTGATTGGAAACATACCAATGGCAGAGCTAATTGAAAATTGCCACGAGGATGAAGCGAACGATTCCACTTTTTGTAAATTTTTCAAACTCTTTCTCTCTACTTTTTATCTTATGAAGCCAAATATCTGAGTCTGCTGAAGATTCGCATATGTATATTCATCACTGAATATCCAACTCCATCATGGAGATCGAATGGGAAATTATTCCATAACGCTGCTCGATAATACTATGTAATCGATATGACGGGGAAACAATGATTTCCATCGGATTAGCATTTCAAGCTATCAGCGATTCAGGGGATCCGGATTAATGGTTCCCTTCTCGCGCTATAAGTTGCCTCGAGCAGGTACACTCGTTCCCCCGATATCTCGCGAGACAATGGTAATTCGTGTCATTGTCTCTCCAAGTATTTATCAGACCGCCCAGCCCCCGGCGAGGAAGTAGGAAAACGGAAGGAAAATGGTCCGCTGTTTTTCTCCTTTTCGAGAGCCACCGAACGGCGGGGGCCGCGCTTCTTTTTCATCCTGGCTGGGAATTTTTCTCGGTATCTCGTTAAACGTCGAGAAATCGTGGAAGAACTTCTCCCCTTCCCGTCTATCCGCGAAGACACGAAGCTCCTTAGGTGTCACTTAACCTTCCGGTTTTCCAATTAACGAGAGAACCAATCGGCGCAGTCTAACCTCGGCTTTGCTCGTTGCTCTTTAAACGTCGACAATCCAAGCTTTCATTGTTACCTGAGACGTCGATCGTCCGTGACAGGCCTCTCCTTCGATTTTCATTAGATCAATGTCCAACTCGCTCGAGCACTCTGGTAATCGTTCTGCTAGATATCCCGTAGTTATTGTTTATTTCAAATTTAATCGTCACCGTGTTGCTTTGTAATTCGGTTGATGGTTATTTTAATTTTTAAAGCTTTATAATGGCATACTGTGATTTTGTAAGGATTTATCAAAAATGATAAACTGGCAATTGGTATCTAGTTATTTCGTTTAGGGAACATTCGATACACCTAAGTATGTGGTTTTGTAATAATTGACCGAAAATTACATTTAATACTCTCGAGCAGTTTGAAAATAATTTTCCAAATACAATATAAACCTGGTTCGTGAATTTGTTCGTTGAA
Source organism: Andrena bicolor (assembly GCA_960531205.1). Taxonomy (NCBI): domain Eukaryota; kingdom Metazoa; phylum Arthropoda; class Insecta; order Hymenoptera; family Andrenidae; genus Andrena; species Andrena bicolor. The sequence continues at coordinate 37,430,143 of OY482667.1, read as the reverse complement.
ATATAACTATGTTATTGACTCCAATTGAGGTAATGGTATTTAGGAAACCATTTACTGCCCCTTCAAAATTATTTTCAGAGTATAGTATAATTATAATGTATGGTTATTTCGTTTTTGACGTATAATTGTGTTATTTGTGGTAAACTAATATTCTTTACGAGGTATGTGTAACAAAGGATTCAGAATATTTCAATGATTGGAATGTTATAATTACTGTGACCGTTATTAATTCTATATCAATTCAATATTAGTATTGGCTTTGAGCCTTTCAGTGCTGGTTTTTGCAGTGGCAGTAACAAATTCATTATGCTATCTTTAAAATGGGAAAGTAACGAAATAAATTCGAGCTCTTAATTTCGTTCATTTACTTTCTCTAAATTTTTAACTACACCTCTTACCCAATTACTTGTTTTTATAATACTTCCAATTATACTGTTCAAATATACCAGCGGTGGAACGTTAAATCCAACAGAACTTTCACCAGAATACGTATCTTTTCTCCAATATCTAATTACCACACTTCCCGAATAAAAAATTTAGAAATTCTTAATCTCAGATCAAATATTCTCGCCTGAGGTATCCAAAGGATTTCTATTCCCAAGAAAGTTGAACAATTTAACGGTATTCGGTGCGTAAACTTTATTTGCCAAAGAATCAGATTAAAAAAAATCACCGATAACGTTACACATCCAGCTCCGAGCACGTGGAGTTGCTCCTTTTGTGCTTTGTCGGAAACCGCGCGAAATCGTAATAAGAAGCGTACTTAACAAAGAATTCGCAGAAATGGAGCACCTAACGTACAAAGTACTTCCATTCAAAGAAAACAAAGCTGCTCATTAAATTGAAACGAAACAATTACCTCGCTTTAGTAGAGGCTGTTGCTAGAGCTAGTAGCTGCTCATTTCCTAAATAAGCAAACTCGACAGAAGTTTTCTCGAGATACTTAAACGCAAGTTTCTTCGTTGTGTTCCAAACGCAACGCCATCGAACGTTTCCTCCTCTCAAACACTTTGGCAATTGGCAGAATAATTAAATCACATTATTATTGTACTTTTGGAATAAAATAATTTTACTGGTACTTATGTGTTCTCCTACGGAAAATAATAGGTACTCTCAAATTTTAAAATCCTCAGGTTTCTCTGTAAACTATAAATATATTATTTATTGGCGACTGTAAATTGCTTGTGTTACCATTTAAAAAAATTACTTACTTGCCATTTAATATTGTAATCTTAAGAAATGGAGATTATATTGAAGGTAAAATAAATAATGCACAATGACAAGGTAATATTTATTTCACCAGTCTTTCATTTTTCCCCTGAATATCGAGGATGTCGAAGCGTTCCGATACCGTTGGGGAATTATAGATCACATATCAGACAGAGATACATCTATAACGATCGTAAGAAGAATAGTTGAAGGCATACGAAGCACCGTGACCCGAGAAAGATGGAAGCGAGTCTTGCTCGTTCAAATCACGTACCCTGCTTTCTATTTATCTATCGGCAGGTCAACGAGAAGCATTCGTTTATCGCCACACCCGCAAAATTTATACCAGCTGGGAGGACAATCGCCCCGTTTCCTCTCTGTCCTAGCCAGAGAACATAGAATATTCCGGCTCGCGGAAGCTGGGGGTTCTTCTTCGATAGAAATCAATACATCACGGTTCGATACCTCTGACGCGAAAATAAATTCTATTGTAAGAGCTGAAGCCAGTTTATGAAGCAATTAGTATTTGTACATACTTGGTAGGTACTCTTACTAGAAAATAACTACAGAGTCCTAGTAAGATATTAGTCGCGAAATTTCAATATTGAAATATTTGCAATTACAAATCCAATATTTCCTAATATCTCTTCATCCTTCGAAATTTGTACGTGGATTCAGTGCTGACTTTTCTATCTTCACACTTCCCTCCAACTATTACTCCTTGCTCTTAGTATACTTTGAACTTAACTAATCTTCAGTCCACAGAATAAATGTTATAACAGAAATAAAATAACCCATTCTACACATTTCACTATTTTCAAACAACACTTCCCCAATGTCACTAAGAAGCGACCGTCCTTTGTTACAGATATCCAATGACGAACACACCACCGTAGAATTCTGGAAGCCTCCCCAGAGATGCAAGAGAACCTCCCTTCGATTCTCCCAAACGTGCACCAGCAAAGAATCAAAGGAACCGATTGCACTGCGATGGTAAGGGAAGCTACCTCGCCGCAGCGCGGGTAGCAAGCATCCAGGAGCTAACGAGCCGCAATCAGAATGGTGGTCGCGAGCGGATCCCCCGCTGGAACCGTGTCCAACGCGTCCAGCAAGCTGAGGAGGTCCCGCAGATTGTCCTCGACCAGGGGGTTGAAGGTTAGGGAGAGCGCAAACACAGCTGGGCAAGCGATCCCCCGACAAGATCTCAATCAGAAGCTGGGTCTGTGTCCAATCGTTAGCAGGAACGTGGCCGATACAAAGGGGCGGCCGGCGATCAATTGGGAATTGAACGAAAGGATCAGCCTGAGCAGCGGCTCCAGCGCCGGCTTGGAGGTGCGGCCAGACGCTAGGAAGGGGATCGAGCTGAGCGGGAATCGGAAGAAGGCCGAGGTCGATGCCAGAGCTGGTGGGAAAGATAACGCGGACAAGCATCGCGAGAGCAGGAACGGTGTTAAGGCGGGTCGCCTGGAGCTGATGAACGTGTCTGGGTTCCAGCAGGACGCGGAGAAGAAGCGCCGGCGCTCGTGGTCGATCGAGATCGACGTGATCGAGCGGCCCAGCGAGGAGAACGTGCTCAAGAGCGACTCCAAGTACGAGATCGGGGTGCCCAGCGAGGGGGCGCGGAAGCCTAAGCAGAGGCGGCAGCTGTCTGGGTCGTCGAAGACCGGCAAGTCGGCGAAGAACGAGGACGAAGAGAGCACGAATGGCAGATGGGGGCGAAAGAAGGCCGATAAAACCAACGACTCCATCTCGAAGAGGCTGGAGCTGATCCACGAATTGAACCAGAAGATCCTGGCGAACTACGAGAGGTTCCAGCAGAAGTCGAAAAGGAATCACTCGAAGGATGGGAAGGAAGCGGTGAAACCTGGCGCGAAGGATCCAGCTGGCAGATGTCGCGTGGTTCCGGAAGGTGAGAAGGAATCGAAGAGAGAGGACCCTTTGTATACCGAAGTGAAACGCAAGGGTAAAACGAAGACGGAGTCCGTGGTCCAGAGGTGCCAGGATTCGCTGGGACAACGCAAGCTGGACATCAACAAGTTCACCTTCTCCAAGGAGCACTGCGACAAGCTAACTAGCTCCAAAGATCAACCGAGCACGCTGGATAAGAAACGATCCACCAGGACGATGTCGAAGTCGAGGCTGCTCTGCGACAGTGAGAACTTCATCATGGCGGCCAGGCCTGGCTTCTGCGAGCCAGAGGACAGAGTTCGACGACCAGCTACGGGGGCTGAATACTGTACCAAGTCGAGGAAGAACGAGAGAAAGGACGCGCTGACTACCGGCTCCTCGGTTTTTTACACCAACGAGGAGCCCTCGAGGAGTCACGTAGAGGCGGCCGTGAACGACGACGCCGATTGCCTGGGGAGCTCCAGATTGTATCCAGAGACCTACGCTAGTCGCTCTAACGAAGCTAGAATCGATGACGAGGACGCTGGAAGAAGGAGTCTGCCGAAGGGGCTGGTTAACCTGGACAACAGTGTTGATGAGTTGAGAGATGGGCCCGGCGAGCGGGGCAGGTCGTCGATCGATCAGAGAGCGCTGGAGAAGGAGATTCTGGGCAACCTGGACGAGACTATTCACAGATTCGATAATGAAACGTCAGATGGGAAGGTGGACAGCGTTGCAGCAGCGCCCCAGGACAAGCAGAAGGCGGAGAGCTTCAGCAGCGACTCCATCGAGTGCGGTAGCCCTTTGTCGGGCACGGGGAGCCCCAAAGTGGTCCAGGAGACCTTCAATTCCTCATGGGACTCTGGGGTCGGTGTGGATGTTGGCACCGGAAGCGGATGGGTCAGGATCCACACGGGGATCGAGAGCAGCCTCGTCTATCTTACTCTGGATACCACCGCTAAAGACGTCTGCAGGGACATGCTGCTGGGCGACGACTTGTCTCTGTTTATTCAGGTAAGCGACCCCCGCAACTTCCACGGCTAATTATTCATCTGATTTACGGGGCAGAGGTTACGTGCTGAATCTAATGGGGGAGTCGGACATACTAATGAGAAACGGCGGGCGAAATGCTGCCCGCTGACCGTCCTTGTGATCTATGCACGCTCGCGGTGGGCGTCTTAGGACTTGGACGCTCTGGCGGTGTTCGTGATTAATTTCACTCTCAACAGAGTCGTGCGGGACATGTTTAACTGCGTATTTTTCTATGTTCTCACTTGTTTCACAGTTAGAAGAACTACATTTACCTATAGAATTTCGTGGCATTTTTTTAAAGCGCGGTCCGCGTCAATTAACAGAGATTTTAAGGTTTTTGATTTGTCATGGACAAGTGCTACAGTCACGTTAGTTTAAATTAAAACACAATAACACATAAATTGCAACCTAGAGTATACAGCACGCATCTCCCTTTGCCTCGTCATAAATACATTTCTAGAAATACATTTCCCCATTTTGTGCTGTTCGCAAAGTATCGACGGAGCGATGAAAATTCCGAAATCAGACGTAGCCCGGACCGAGCAACGAACAATTTTCAACGTTGAATCGGTGACTGACATCCCAAACAAAAGTATGGCAGCTTGCACGCCCTCGCCGCCACGTTTCTTTGGCGATACGGGTTTAAACTTGAGACGGGCGCTAGGCGAAGTGAAACGTGATAAGAAAGCGCGATTTAACGCAGAAAAGAAAAATGAAACGGGCCGGGGGTGGGGGGGAATGGAAAGGAAACCGACGACGGGCACGAGGAAAGGGTGGGGACGTGAAAGAGAAGAGAAATGTGGGGGGAAAAAATGGTGGAAGGGTTTCAGAGGAATAGCTCGCCGCAGGCTTTATCGCGTGGCCGAGCATTAACGACGTCTGCGACAGAGCAAACCGGAAATCCTGGGGAACCGCGGCAGCCCTCTGCGAGGGGATAAGTCTCGCGATTTCGCGTTTCGTCATTCTCGCGAGAGCATACGGAAGGAATATCATTTTCCACGGTGAACAAAGGATAAGTGTAATTTTCCACCCCTTCTTCCTGCTGAAAGGAAGCACGCGTTTAGATAGAACCGAGCGCAACGTTGAGATTAGACACGCGAAAGAATTGAATAGGTGTATCAACTTCGGTTCACCACAACTCGATGTTCTCAAATAAAAATTATTTGAAATTGTGGAACCCTGAAATTTGAATTTCTGAAACTTCGAAGTTTCAAGGTGGAAGAATTTTTATTAAACTCGGTGTACCCAACGCAGAGCTAACCCATTAACGTTGAAATTCTTTTTCTAAATCTGTTGAATAAAATATTTTTGGTAGAATGATGTCACGCGTTAATGGATGCAGGAAATGGATATCATGTGTATCAGAGTTCCTCGAAAAAGTTTGAAGCAACCCCTATTCTGGCTCTAGAACTCCATTAGTCGGGACTTGGTTCCTTTTAAAGCATTTCACAATTCAAGATTAGCCGAGTGGCTTCGATTCCGATAACAAAACGACCAGGACAAGTGGGCCATTTTATACGTCGGTGTCCTAGCGGATTTCATGTTTGAGATAGTCGCAGTGCCTGATATAGGGGTGGTATTTGTAAACCAATATCGGCTACCCAGCTGCTTTTATTAACTTTGCCTTTATACAGTTGCTAGGTAATATGTATGTTCGAAACGTGAACGTTCTCTGAATCTTCGATGTTCAATAATATCATCTGCCTGCATTTGGGGTCACGCTGAAACTCATATTCAGCACGCTTAAAAATTCAACGCGATGCACAGTAAAAAGTACTCAACGGAGCTCCTAAATATTCAAAAATCTTCAAATCTCTTTATAACATTATTCACAATAGTTATAAAACAAAGATAAATTTCATAAAAACCTCATTAATTCTTCCCAGTGTTACACCTTCAACCCCAAACTCAGGACGCAGCGTCAAGAAGCGTTTCTTACAACAAGTAAATAAGCCGAGAAAAGGGAATACAAATTTTTATATTACTCTCGATTTTCGAGAAAATCGACTTTGACTTTCTCGACGTTGCGTCCATTCGCTTATAAGAGAAGCTACCTTAAGACGGGTTCGCCAGCAGCCGCTCTTCAAAACGTTCCGTACTTTCAATCTTTTGAGGCCCAACGTCTGCCTCCCTGTCCCTTGTTCAGTTCTCTTAACAAAACCGACCTTTGTGCGTCGAAACGAAAGCGACGCCATACGAAATCGAAATGAAAAGGGGCGTTCGGAGCTCCGGGGATATGCTTTTTCGAGTCGCTACTTCTTCCCCCCGCCGCTGCAAACCGATTTTGCTGCGCGGGCTCCCCGAAACTTTCCCCTCTCGTTTTGTCGCTGGCGGTTGAAGAGTGGCGTTGTATAATGAGTAGAGACGCGGCCCGGCTTCTCAAAGATAACGAGGTACGCGCCAGTAATCAAAGGAGGCTACGACTTAAATAGCAGGGGCAGCCTCTTAAAAGAAGCTCTTCGTTGCTGGTTGCAACTGCTGCCGGGTACTCGAGTCTGGCAGCCCGTGTATGCACAGACGGCCAAAATAATGACACTCTGATGGACTTCGTGCCTTCCTCTTTCCCTGCTTTATCGTCGTTATTCAATTACGGGGGGGAAATATTAAGTATTAACTCGCCGGGCACGGCTTCGTTACGTCGTGGCTGCTCGCACGATCGATGCCGATGGTGATGCAACTCGTTCCCTTGCTTCTTAAGCGACAGAGAAGTTTTCTTGGGGGTGTATCGATGGGAATATTATCGTTCATTGGATGATTATGTGAAAGTCTTATTATCCTAGATTGTGGAGTTTATTTTTTCGTAGGGAGAATATTAAATACTCCTCGGAAGTGATGTTTAATGATGTAGAATTTATATGAAATTGTTGCAAACTTCGTGTAGATTAGGAAGTTATTATCGATTTGAATAACTTTCGCTCGAAACATTTTTCAAAGTCACGCGTGAGGGAAAAGTTAGAGGGTCGTAGTTCTAGTCCAGTGTGTCTGACCATATACACGGCTATTCTACTTGCTCTTCTATATTTTCTTTTCCTATCGCGCTCAAGTGGTACTTATGTGTTTTATTACAGGCACTGGATTCAATATGAACGGTTAAATTTATTCGCCAAACTGCGTAGCGAACACTAGAACCGTTGACATAGAATGCCACGAGAAGACTGACCTTCCAATGTCTTCACGAGACGGTGAGAAACGCTTCCGTCTCCTCACTGCGAATAACACGCCGCGCAATTCGACAGTACGAATCAGTTATATTTGGCTTCTATAAATTTGTACAAATTCATTGTTAATTCTATTTAAGATTCCCTGATTACAACAATATTTGAAATTTTCTTCTGCATGTGAATTGAAAAGGCTTTTCGTAAAATCAAGTTTTGCAAAATAGGAAAGTCACTTTAAACTGCACACGAATGAATCCCATGGAATTTTTTGTTCCATTTTTAATTTCACAACGCGACCAATATTCTCTACACATAATTCTATCGTTCAACATACAAATTACCATAATCAGTGGAATAATTATTGCATCGTATTCTCAAAGTCCCGGCTATATTACAAGCAGAATCGATGCAATAATTATCACATCGAAATCTACAGTGCAATCGCATCTCTGATCAATTATTATCAAAGTAAGTCACGTTGCAAATAGCAGCCCCGGCGAAATACACATCCATTAGCACGGTGGAGTCACCAATTCAACCTCCAATCGCTGTAAATCGAAAGGGAATCTTCGATACAAATTGCAGAGGCTCTAATCAGACAAATCACAGAATTACATATAAGCTTAATATAGCTTATATTGCACTATTAACACGTTCCTTGCCACGGTGAAAAATCAGATTTCTATAAAAAGTGATGGGAAAAGTAGATCGCTATATTAAATTGCAGAGGAACATTGACTGCCTTGCATTCTTCATAACTCCAGCTTTTTTATTCTGAATTGAGAAATACGCTGTTCCATTAAATTAAATAAAAGATTCACAGCAAATAAACATTGTGGCATGGAATGTTTTAATACCACAGTTTCTTTATTCCAATAATCCAGCGATAATACAATTCCTATACAACGTAATCTCATCAACCCCAATGCTTGAATCAGTGGCCCCAGATTAATTCCACCAGCCTGAAAATTAATTCGATCCCACCACTCCCAGCCATCCCTCTCGCAACACTCTCCCCCCTCCAAAAAAAAAAAAAACCGCAGATGCTTTTAAAAGCTGCAACAGCGGTACGCCGGGGCGGCCCGGAAAAACAATATTCGACTGCTCCTCGTTCATCTGCATTTGCTCGTGTCGGGTACTTTTTGCGCGATCCACGTCTCGCGCCGGCGTCGTTTTATTTCGCGGAACGGATAAGCCGGCCCCGCGGCGAGATTGCCGCGAGAAGATTTAATAATTATCGGAATTCCATCCGGCGGAACGGCGGAATAAAATGCGGCACGGGCCTTCATTTATCTGTATTATTCATGTGGCTGATAACTAAATGAACCGCTTTTAGTGGCAGCAAAGCTAGATGGAGCTTTCACCGTTCGTTTTGCCCCGATTCGAGTCACTTGCCGCGCCGAGCCCCGCCCGCCTCCTCGTTAAAGGGACGACGTGACGGATATTTTTAAGATCATTTGTTATCCGGATTTAAGGGCTGAAACGCTGCGGCCTTTTTACGCTCGTTGGAACGCATTCAAGGGCTGAGCGACGCGTTCTCTCGGCGGTCCTTTTTTCGATGCGAAATTGGCGGGAGGACCCTTCTTGCCGGGGGTTCAACGATCGCGGGGAAATGGAAGAACTGCCGGCTTGAATCGACTTGATCAAGGTGCATCGATCTCGATGGCTATTGCCCGTTAGGGTACAAAAAGATACTTAACGTATAAAGTGATCAGAGGCCTCGAGTTTTCTATTTTTCGGATCCTACCTCGAGCATTGAACTATGTACATATGTCTACTCTAAAGCTGGGTTTACATTAGTCCAGTCCAGTGATCCAGTACAGCACTGGATTAGAAGTTAGAACTGGAACAATGTGAACAGTGTGTTGATTCCAGTACTGTGCTGTCATTCCAGTACAGTGCTGTCAATCCAGTACAGTGCTGTCATTCCAGTACAGTGCTGTCATTCCAGTACAGTGCTGTCATTCCAGCAGATTTCGACTGGATCGAAAGTCTCCTTTTCGATGCTACTTTTATGTTTTTTTTATCCTTCTTTTGCGTGAATCCATTATAATTACACTCTACCACTTTCAACGGTTCAGAAACGACTGGAATAATCAAGAAATCGACTGATTTCCAGTCGAACCACTCGCTGGATCCAACGACTGGACTAATGTAAACCCAGCTTAATTGCTAACGGCTGCAGATCGGCAACACTACTCCTGGAGATATCAGATGAATTTCTCTGTCCTTTGAAATATCATTCATGTCAAATATGAATTGCTGTATTTCATTTGATATTTGACGCGAATTATATTTCAAAGGACCGCGAGATAAATTTATCTGATATGTCCAGAGGTAATGGCGCTGATTTTTAGCCATTTAAGCGGTAATATCCTTCTTTTCACTTCGCGAGGTAACGATTCCACCAATTCCTTTTTTCAAGCAGATCTGTGGAAAAAGGCTTCTCCTACGCTAGACTCGGAAATCTTCGTTCGCTTCTTGCCTGGACTCGAGGAATGACCGGTGGGGAATTAATGGAAAAAACAGTGGGTTTTTCAAGCGCACGAAGCGATGAGCTGCGCTAGCAGTTTTCGATGGGAACGTGATTTTAAGCGAACGAAGGTAAATCGCGCGAGGCGCCGCTGCGATAAATCACGATTCCCTCGATTGTATATTGTTTAATCGTGTGTTTGTATTGATCACACGTTTGTCTCGCGGCACCGACAGGCAGAAATTAAATAAAATTTCGGCGTTTTCGATGGAAATACCGCCGCGGCACAAAAGAATAACAGAAAATATCCATTTCCGTGGACGCACGCACTTGGGCGTCGACCAGCTCTTTGTTTGCCGTGAAATTCATGCGTGAAACTGAAATTTTATTCGAAATACAATTTTTACCATTCGCTGGGGCAGAAAAATTGTTTCATGGAAATTGGGGCAACTGGTCGTTTCACTTATCGCTCTCAAGTGTTCTTGTCCAAGCGACAAACGCTAATTTCATTTCTGATAATTACTATCGCACGAAAAATCACGTTTTTTTCTGATTACGTTTGAATAACATAAAATAGGTTTGATACGTGATAAATCAAAAAAAATTCTGCGTCAAAATTTTCATTGTAATATCGTAATTATTCTATCGAATTTAAAAAAACAACTATCCATCGGACGATGGATGACTGATTACACCCTATTAATATTTTTTAAAATAGAAACTCAAAATAAGTAGCTCAATACGGTATAAAAAATTGGACCACGTTGTTGAGTCGATAAAGAAATCTATTGATAGCATGCTTAAGCAAGAATAATTTAAAGAAACAAATTGAAAAGTAATATTTGAAATAATGAATTAATTTTAAAAATTACTTAAAAAAAGTAGCTTTCTTTTGCGATTAAAGGAAAAATTAAATAACCATTTCTAAAATATTCGACTCGAATAATGCACAAGTCTGATAAATATCGTCTCGATAACTGATTATTATTATAACAAATAACGTCGTACTTGGCAATTCAACGAATGTACGAGATTGATGATTTTTTTGTGAAATTCCTGATACTCAAGTGCACGTGAGATCAGACGCGTAACCCCATGCGAACTTGTTCCACCCTTATGTAATTAAACACCTGTCCGTGGCGTAAACCGGTCAGTCACGTGTTACAAACTACCTGACTTCCTTGCCACAGTTTCTCAGGTCGGAGACACACCTGTTTCAACGGTGTTCTCGGACGCGACAGCTGCCCCGCAGTAAATTCGTTGGTATACCCTGCTTCGATTCCGATAAATTTCCACTGCAAACTATACGCACGGTTCAGAGACTAAATACTGCTTGTGGAATACGAAGGAAATGTCTTGTTCCAGCTGGGCCGCACGTTTCCATTGTTAACAGCTACTAAACTGCACCAGCGATAAAACTCGAGGCATCAATATCTGGGAAATTAGTAATCAACGAAATTTGATAGGAAGTGAATAATAGAAAGACTTGAATATTCATTAAACATTATTTTGACGATTTTATAAAAATCTTCGCTTGCTTTCTTGTCAATCAAATTCAACATATTTTAGGAGATCTGTTATAGTTTTCAGTAAAATGTAAAGATAAGCCAGCAAATAAACAGACATTGAAATTTTTTAAGTTTTACTTCGATTTTCATATGAAATTTGTTTATTCTCTTCAATTCAGATTTTCCTCGTCTGAACAGATCTCTGCTTGACGCGCACTTGTTGTTAGTTTCGTGTAGAAAATTATCCCAGATCGACGAGTCGATTAATATTTGAAGATCGAACGGATCCTCGAGTTGGCTGCATAGTTTCCTCTCGAGCGCGTCGAGTGAAAGAATAGGTGCGAGAAATATTCAGGTTAACGAACGCCCCGATTATCCCGTAACGAATATTTTTTATCGGCGAGAAAATTAACATCGGAGGTCTTCCAATTAATCGTACCGCTTCAAAATTCATTCTCTGCCTCGACGGCTTCATTAGCGAGCATTTTACATCGCACGCAATCGACGGCTCGCGGTGAGATACGATTCTGTTTAATTAATCCGCTAAAAAGCTGTCGTCATTTCTACGGGCTCGTTGCGTCGAAGACCTTCGCAGTCAAACCGTTCCGTATTTACTAAAGACAATACAAAATCGAGGGATTTCTAAAATTTTTAATCAATAGACTTGAAAAATCAAAAGATCTTCAAAATATGTAAGCTGTTAGATTTCCCGCATCGAAGAGACAACTTTTCTTTTATTTTTAGCCTTAATCGTGTCATCGGCGTGAAGTCTACCGTAGAACGTCATTTCTTGCGTCAGATAGGCAGCATGGACATCAAAGCGAACGATCATGGCTGATTTTATCATCCTAAACAACCCCGTAGAGGCTGGCCTTAATATCTTTTACGGTGAACAAAACGCCAGTTGCCTGAAAAGCGTTGCAGATGTAATTTAGATAAATGTTCCTCTTCTGACTTCCAACAAATTTCCTAACCGAGCTTCGCGTCGTTCTTTCGCAATTCTGAAGGAAACAAATTTTCAACAGAAGTAAAAAAATACAACAAAAAGGATACTAAGAATTTTAAAAATCCAACTGAATTAAATGCCACACTGCACAACATTTTTCTAAAATCAGATAAGCAGACAGAAATACTTTGATGCCTGAAACATTGTTAAGACCACAAAAACCTCCCCAAAATATTAGAATATCCACCCTTAAAAATTCCCTGCACGTGAACACGCACAAATTAGTATTCCTCGTTGCCCAAGTGCGCTCATGCATCACTCAGCCGCCACTTGAAAAATCCCGCGCCGGAAGTTGACGACCACCAAGCCTCCCCTGCTCGTAGTTCGAAAATCAAGCCTCCAATCGCAAAACATTAAAAGGCTTTTCGATCCTATTTATCGCGAGGAAGTTCTACGCTTAAACTCGCCCCGCAATTCTCAACTATCCCGTACGGGGAACCCTCGGCAAAAGTGGAGCGGAGTGCGAAGTCAGAAACGTGGAATTCACGCGTGGCCACCGCCATAAATAAATATAAACTGTGTCGTTGCAGCTTGACGCTTTCGTAAAAATCGTAAAGTCGCCCGACGGCCCAGGCCAAGCGTAAAGTGCTTTTTGACGAAGCGATCGCCGCTTTATCGCCCACCATTAAACGGAATATTTCTTCCACCCTCCCCCACTCTTTCTCCCTGGCCCAGTGAACAATATAAAAAGGGACGGCCTTGTAAAAAGGGAAGAGTAGAGTAATCGCGCAGCAACGTCACGCGATGTAGCAGCAACATTCGTTAAACAACGTCCAACCCGTAAAAGGAGCCCGTTAAACGCGACAGCTCGTAAATTGCCGCTCGCGAACGGCCCAGCGACGTGTCAAAATTTTAGTACTTCGTAAAGAAAGGAATTTTTTCAAGTTTCACAGTCGAAATCGAAGTCCAGGCTTAATTTCGGCTCGTCGTAGTTGCGATTTTATCATCCACTTCGGAGGAGTTTAAACTTCACTCTGCCCGCTCGATGAAACGGAAATTCTACCGGCATTAAGAGAAAACGAATGTTATTGACGCCGCGGCGTAAAAATATTCACGTATTATCGTAATAATTGTAGAATAAATAGCGTCGTTTTAACGCTAATAGGACAGCGAGTACCCATAATTAACACTAAACCTACCAGAGCGGTCAAATGACCGCTTTGGAGACTTTAATCAAAATTATTAAATTCCAGGTTTTCATTTTTCTTGAACTTACTGCATGACTTTTTCTATAATATATAGCTATTAATTTTTCAATATCCATCTCTCTTCTTCTTTCGCTTTTCCTGATAATAATATGTACTATACCGTTAAAAAAAAAATATAACTTTTATTTGAAAAGCGGTCATTCGACCGCCATCGGTAGAAACAGGTATATATAAAATGTCGATAGGTTTAGTGTTAAATATTTAAAAGCTACAGGAATTTTTATGAACCACGTGTTCTAATTGCCCGCGAAAGTTCGCGTCATCCATTTCAATTTACCAAGTTACGAATATTCCTCTACTTATATATTCTTCGGACAGAGAATCTTTTCAACACTTGTTGCACGTTTCTTCCTTTCGCTTTCCTAGGATGGTAAACAAAACAGGGAATTATTGACTGCAACGGAACGGGCTGTTAAAAAGAGCCGTTATGCTCGAAATGTCTGTGAATTCATGGGTTGGTTGTATTTTTCTTCGCCGATGGTCTCCTCTTCTTTATATTTCATATAAAACGTCTCGATCGGCGCTAAACCTCCGCGCACTTTTATCGCCCGGCTCCGAGTGGAGCCCCGTTGGAGAGGAGACCTTCCCTCGCGCCGTGAAGAATGACAATCGTTAAGGGAGAGTGGTTAACGCTGGCAGATTAGATCAGGTCTGTTAAGTCTAATTGAACCTTTTTTTTTTTCACTCGACCACAGGCGCCCGAGAAAAACGGGGGACTTCAGTCGCTGGATTTCTCGCACGGGCAGTGACGCAATTTCTTTAAATGCAAATCGCATCCGGCGGTTTTGCGCGCTTTTACCGCGGACAGTGAATAATTGCGTTATTATGCGCGACGCGTCGCCGTGAATACAGTATCTGAAATGAATTGTTTCTGACGATGCAAGAAAATATTTTGAGAGGCAGTGTAGCTCTCGGGATTTGATTAATTTGGTGTTTCGAAAGTAATTTTTTTACGGCTGCTTCGGGTTTTAAGCTGTTAACTTTGCAGTGGAATTAATGTGACGGTTTATTGTTCATTGATTTTGGGTACGGTGACCTAAATAATTAGTTTCGATTAACAAAGGTTTTGTCTTAAAATACCGCGATCGAGAATCTAGTTTGTCATTCACGCTCCATTATTCCTGTTCGCTATTTTCGAATCGTTCCTTCTCCTTGATAATAGCCTGGCAATCTATTCCGCAGTTTTAATTGGTTCGAGGCTAATTGGACAGAAGTCGGGTGCCGTTTAGAATTGGAATCAATCGACGATATAATTTAACCAGCGGCACGCTAAAATTATATCGAACCGTTATCACTGCAGCAATTATTCCACGAAATTTTAGGTGTGTCGGGCGAAATTATTGACGACCCGTGTTTCAAAGACTGTTATAAATTGAACTAATGGTCGAGTGCATCATGCGAACGGTTTATCTAATAATATTCTCGGCAATCAGACTCGGTAATGGAAAAATGTTGTTATTTCTAGTGTAGCTTGCTTTCAACGCAAAACACTCGCTTCTGTGAAATTGTTCACACGTGAGTGGAATTCGTGATCGATCCTCGAACGAAGAATTTCCAACGAAAATAGGAAATCTCGATATTCCACTGTATACGAGTTACAAAGCGGGTAGAAAGAAACTTTCAAGATTTTATAAAAAATTCAACAAACGATGCCACGTTGGCAAGTATATCTCTTCATATCATTCAATAGGCGGGAAAATTTTTTCTGAAGACATTGAAGCAAGAAAGTGCATATTACATCTACACAGTTGATTACAGCGGACCACAAAACTTTTTTTTTAATTGATAATTTACTTTTTTTTGCAATTTACCGAAAACATAAATGCGATGGGCAAAAACGAGCAACGGATTTGACTTCAGCGATTCAAAATTCCTATAGAACACGTGGTCTACTTAGTTTCTGTCAATTAAAAAAAAAATGTTTTGTGGTCCTGCGTCATCGAACCCAAAATCTATTTATCCACACTTTTACACTACTAAAGTCTCCTCAAATTCTACTTCTCGAACACTCAAATGTCTCATAGAATCAACTCTAAAGGCCTTTTTACACCTTTTAGGCACTTTTCACTTGCCAAAAGTAAGCAAACTTTTTCTTGTTTAGCAAAAACACAAAAAAGACTTTCGAATATTTTCTCGACACTGGTGATGAGTCTCAAAAATGTCTCATGTGAAAAGGCCCCAAAGTTCGCCTCAATGGAGCCCATTTTTTATTTCTCGTTCGATGTTCGAAGTAAAAGAAATTACGATGGCGAGCAGCGATATCTGTTAGGTACATGGAGTGCGCTGGTCGCTTGTAATGAGTTTTGTTAATTACGCGCGAACCTCCGTAGGGTGGGCAGGTTAGCCCAGTTTCTCCTGCACGTTGTCCAGTGGATCGATAATGTCGTTTCTATCGAACGAAAGTAAGGCCTTTCACGACGTTTAATGAGGATTTTAAAGGTAAAACCGTCGGGATTGTGCGAGCCCTTTCTTCTCCTCCGTTTCACCCACGGAATCACCCCTTTGCCACCCTCCTTTCGCCTCGCTCATTCGTCCGCTAACTCGCCGACTTACTCGCGCCATTTCTTTCTCCCGTTCGATCGATTACTCGTTTCCCCTCCCTTATTAATTCACTTATTCTAAGGATACTTGGTTTCTTCCCTTTTCATTGGCAACCATTCATTTCTTTCTCGCTCCGGCGACTTGCGCTCATGAACAGAGATACTCCCCTTTTTAAAGATCCCCCTTCTTACCATCGACCATTCGATTCGGGTGATTTGGGCACTTTCTTTTTTTTTGTCACTCGGTTGCCTTCGAGTTATTGTCTCTTTCGTTCTAATATAGGGTTTCTTTATTTTCTTTTTGAGTGATCCGTCCGTTCTCTGTCGTGTGAAACGATTTATTATCGTAATGATTTCTGAATGAATTCTGTGTCTTTTAAATAATTTATGAAGGTATATTATTTTTATTTTCTATTTGTCGATGATGGCATTGTTGACTTAGACTTTCCATTAATTTGAAGTTTTTCTTGTTTACTCATTTCGAATTTTTAGATATTTCATTGTGTACCCTGTGATTCTTCGCGCTGCATTTATGGAGTCGAATGAACGAATTTAAAGGATGATAGGGGCAAATCAATAATGAATGATTTCGGTGTTACATTAATTATACTTCAATTATGCCTGATAATTACAGTATTCAATGGTATCATTTACTGCTTTAATGAATAGTTTACATACTATTAGCGGCGGTATTGGTTGACATTAATTACTACTGAATTGTTAATTAATATGTCCTGCCATTTCGAGGACATATTTTATAAGGCTATTACACGTTCACGAAGCAGTATAAAAATTGATTTCCAAATATTCACGAATAAAATAAAAAAAAATAGCCAGCGAGTAGAATCTGAAAATTTTCTAAAATATTACAGAAATTAATTCTCGACATTTTTCTTAACCAATACTCGCCCCTCGTAAACAATACGAATTCTTAAACAAAAATGAATCAACCTGAAGTAAGTTAAACATTACAACTTTACTGTAATTAAACTGTTGCAGTAATTAAAAATAGTAGAGTTACATACAAGAAAGTAGAAAAATCAATTAAACAGACATCATTGCTTCTTGCAAACTGCAATTTCACTCGCAAATTTATTCTCTCGGTACACCCCATAACGATCGTGATTTCGATTAATACGGCGCGATGGAATAAACGGGAAGGGAATAGCGAAAATTATATCGCGAGAGACTCACGCACGCGATCACCGGTGCAAATCCAAAAAGGCCAACCTCTTGTGCAAACGAACGAGGCACAGAAAGCAACTGGCGATAAACTCTGAGCAATATTCACGATCGAAACTTCGCGGTCTCCGTCCATAATTGAATGAAGTTTTCAGGGATTCACTGAATTAACCGCGAACCAATGGGTACGGGGCTCCCGAGAGGAATATTATGTTTCATTCATCGCGGAGGGCGTGGAAATAACGTGCTCGCTGCAAAAGGGACAGCAAATAATATAGAGGCACGATAGTGATCCCCTCGAAAGAACCAGATTCTTTCAAACGAAATATGCAATCGCGCGGAAGTGGGTGGCATGTAAAAACGACTCTTTGATAGGATTCCATGGCCCTTTTTAGAAGCGCACGCTAAATAAGAGCGATGTCTCTCTAGCAAACGATTACTGTTTGTGGAAAGGAATTAAACTGCACATGCAAAGAGGGTAGAAGTGAAAGGCAATCTTGCCTCGCAATGAGACGAGTAGAATAAAACATTCATTTAATTTTCCGGCAGATATTACTGTCACCGCTCTGGTATTTTATTACAAAGGGGAAAGTAAGGGGACATTTAAGCTTATTTATTATTGCGAGAGGAGGAACATTTTGTAGATTGTAAAACAGTTTCTTGATGGAGACACTGTGCTTTTGTGATGGAGACCTGGCATTTGCACTGCTGACAGTAATTATAATACCTTTGTGAAACAGGGGGCAGAAGTGGCTTCCTTTTATCATATTAAAAGAGGTAAATCTAGGCATCTTGAAGTTAACACTACTAATACGGAAGATATTTCTTTAGACAGAACATCTATCTAAATTTGAATAAGTTAAGTAATCACCTGACCTCCCCAGATTCTCAAAAAGAACTCCCTCACAAAAATTCTTATAAGACGATAGCCAAAAGAAAATAATAAATCCTTCTTTCTAAATGATTCAGTCGCACTTGGAAAGCTCTTCCCCTGCCGCATTACATTATCATAAACTTCCTCATTCCTTTATCAGAGACAGGGACCGGGGGAAACACATTTCGAGCGAGTTACCCCGTGAAGGAAATAGGTTTAATCTAGAGTGGTCTTTTCATCTAGTATCCATAGCCTTCGTTAACTTTAAGTTACACTGGGGGATCAGTTTTTTTCCTCGCGGGATAAAGTATCCGTGCCTCGTCTGAGAGAATACCTCCACCGACGTACCATCTACGAAAGAAGAAAGATCTATCGCGTAGCGATCCAAGCGCAGAAGAGGTCCCCCCTCTCTGGGAGTTTGAAAAGTCGAGTCGCTGTTTCATCAACCATTTCCAGATCCATCGACTCGATCAGCCCGAACGATCTTTCATCCATCGACTACGGAACGCGTCGTCTTTTCGTGTCGAAGATGGGACGCGTTTGTCGTTGAGGTTTGTGCTGTAGGAGGACAGCAAACGTAGCCAGCAATTTCCCTTTTGGGAACGAGGGGAAGGGTCTTTAATGAATAGTGGTATCGCAATTAAAAGCATCGTTATTCCGAATGACGTCGATGGAGCCGTTTCCGCCTCGTGGCCACTGAATCTGGATTTTCGTCGTCGCCATTGCGAGCTAGCGGGCCGATTCGAATTGCTAAACTCACTCGAGGGATCAGCGACGATCTGGGTTGTTTAATAAAAGACGCTGCGAGAGATTTATCTGCCCTTTGTCCCATTTATTTCTTGTCCCTGTATGTTCTTGTAAATGGGGGATTTTGCGAGGTTGGTTTAAAGGTAGTTTCGTTTCAGTGTCCTCTGTGGTGGGCTGCATAAACGTGTTCAGAGATCAATTGGTAGATTTAGGAATTTTTTTAATTTAATAGAAACTGTAAAAATTTGGGGGAACATTTAGAAGAGTTTGAAAGTGTTTGAAGATGTTGGAAAAAGAAACTGGAAGTGACTGTAAGTATCTGGAAGAGTTTTATAGGGATTGGTAGAATTTTAAAGTGTTCAGAAGAGTTTTGAAAGCATTTGGAAAAAGTTTAGAATATTATGAAGGAGTGTCAAAGTGTTTGAAAGAATCTACTTTCATCGATGCGCTTTAAACTGGATTTGTTCCTGAAAACTATTTAACAGAAAACATCAGGACCTCACTCTACTTTTGAAATTTTAAAGGAATCTAAATTCCAGCAAAATAACCATTTTTTCTACAATTATTTTACACCACCCACTGTTTTTAAATCCACCTTCCCATCTACTAAGTGAAAGCTATCAAGCGAAAGCTTCTCCCTGCAAGCACATTCCTCGCTAAAGCTACCAACAAAGAGAATGTTATTATCGATGCGTCAATATAAAACACAATGGTCGTTTAACAGTGTTGCCGAAGTCCTCATTAAGTCAGGCTTACCGTTGCATGCAATAAAGACAGTCGGATCCCTTCAGCCCGGATGCCGTTTTATGGCAATTTCGGAATATGGCTGCACGAGCTTTGTCGACGATGATAGTGGCACCAAAGGCAGTTACGTCGAATTGCTGAACTTACGAGAAAGGGAATAATCCACGCTCGCGTCTCCAGAGTATTGCAGCGAGCCCGCTGTCTCTACAGACATCCTCTGTGTAAATACGTCCAGCCATTTTCAGCGGGGTCGTGCGAACAACGCCCGCTGCGTTATTGACTGTTGTTTCATTCATCACTTTTGGCATTCGGTCAATGGTAATAGCGAAACTATTTCCCTTCGGCAACGCGGGCTTGTCTGCATCGCGTCAGAAACACTAGCTACGCGAGGCACGGACCGTTTAATTCTGCTCTTAGTACACGTGATGGAATATTTCATCGACCATTTTGAATATTATTAAGGGAACTTATGGGTGAACTATCGTAGTTGTACCAGTTCAGTTACGAGGCTGAAAGTGGCTTTAATATTTTCAATGCTAGTTTGGATTAACATGGAAAGTTTTGAGCTTAAGATTTTTAAATATATTGAATAATTCTGTTTTGTATTCGAGGAATTTTTACTACAGAGAATTGTGGTCTATTTTGAGTATGTATTTAATATTTTAGGGATATAATAATTATGAATGTTTTAGGCAAGTGTGTAACTAAAGATTTTAACCTTATCTTCTCTACATATTATAAAATAAAGTCCCCCGGTATGTTTGTACCCGCTAATCTAGAGAACCACTGAACGGATTGCGATGCGATTTTCACCGTTTTGTAGAGAATTTCTCGAGGAAGGTTTAGGTGTATGCAACATTAACCTATGACGAAAAGAAGCCGAGCAACGGCGATTTTAGTTAAGTAAGATTTTCGTGAATCGCAGCGCTCACAGAACAGCTAACGATGTGACTCAGTATCCCCACCACTGTGCGGGCAACCGTCACGCGCATCTCTTTCGCGCAGAGCGGTGCTCGCCACGCTATGCATAAGATCTACACTAGATTCTACATATTTCGCGTATGGGCCTTTCTTATTCATTTCGGTTTTCTATCATTACTCACGCTAATAACTCGGGCGAAGCCGAGACGGGGCACGCTAGCAGTTTATATAATTCATTACTGCAGTAGAACTTAAAATTCGCTCTGCTATTGAATCACACTCTGCTAGAATCCAGCTGTTCAAAAACGTCCACGTTAGTGAACAGATACATATTTGTTAAAGTAACAGCGAGACTGGTAATTCTGCATGGCTGACAATGGAAGGGTAATCCGGGAAACGCGTATTTTCACGTGACAGACGTCGCAGATATACGCACGCTAATGCTTAAAAATTACAGTGGAAAAACTCGGGGGTTTCGTTGGCGTGCACTGTGTATTCGCTACGAGCGGAAACGAAATATTTTAATTACGCGGGAGATCGAAACGGTGATTGAGGAACGATGTAAAACCCGCGGGCCCGTTGTTCGCGGCCGATTATTTTTAATAATCTGCAGAACAAACTTTTAATTGTCACCGCGAGTAACATGCTTCCGTGCCAATAAACAAAGATTCGTGCCGAAAACGTTCGACTGCCCTGCCGGCGATTACTCGCGACTGAATAGCTTTGTGATTTTTACTAACCTGGGAAATTCGACGGACACTGATGGCAAACGAAGCTTGTAAACTGGAACGATGTTCTTTGATGTAAATCAGGACTGCTGCGGAGATCGATCTGAGAACAATTTTAACGATTTAATAGGTTAGGTTTAGGTTTATTATTTTCCGTATTACATACAGATGGCGTTTCAAGTATCGACTTATTCTGCCCGATGAATTATCGTCTAAACGATTTAATATAACACGTGTAATTGTGCTTGGAAAAGGATAGTAAAAAGTGTAAAGTATGAAGGTTATTTTTAACTGCCACAGGAAACATTTTCTGTATTGAAACCAGAACCTACGAGAATTTTTCTACACTTCTATTCACAAACTCGAAACTACAAACTCTGTGGCCATTATCCACGACATTCCTATTTGATTTCCAACATAAAAATTCGTCTTCGCGAAAGCTAACTTTTGAGTCAGAAATCATTCTGCAAATTCAGTATCGTCCTTTCTTCCAATGATCCATAAAATTGGCCTCGCAGAAACCGTCCACTTTCCTCTACCATCCTGCACTTTTCGTCACTTTGAGAGAAAGCAGAGTGCCCGAGCAATCCGAGGTTCGACGATCGGGGCGGCAGTTGCCAGTAACCACGTTATCGTCCACGATCCAGCGAGATTTTAATATCACGAGCGATAAAGCTGCCCATGGACTTTTGCTGTGTTCTCAGCTTTCCAGGGAGTTGGAAAGTTTGAGGGCCCAGCCTCGCTGTAAGACAGGTTTCCCATAAGAAACCGCTCTGCTGGATCATCGAGAGGGGCTTTCAGCGTCACGTCAATCGAAAAGTTCCGTTGGAAAAAGTCGCAGTTCGGTCAAACACCCTTTTTACGTGCAATCAGCCTAGGTTCGGGGAAACTTTGATCCCCCTCGGCATAACGTACAGGCGGGAGATCGTTTTTTTCCTTCCCCCTCGCCCCCTCGATCCTTCAGGATTTCCATGCGTTCGCTTTTATCCCCGGGGGTGTTCGTGGAACATCGACACGCGTGTAAAACAGGTTCTATGAATTACAAGCTGGCGATGAGTTAGAAATGGACGTCACGAATTTTACACAGTGTCGATATGATGACAATAAAATTCTCGGTAGTATTATACTATCCTATCTCTACAATTCTAGTCTCTACGAATAATATCCTAAAATTCCTCTATGATGTATCGTACACAGTGTATGCTCACCAAAAAATTGAAACAACGATGGATGTATATTTCCAAGTCCACGAAACGTCCAACAAAATGGCGCGATGGCAGACAGAGTTCGGACGCGCGCCAGAAATCCGTCGTAGAGCCGGAAGCAACGGTTGCAGAGGAAACCGCGACGCGACGATAGCTCGCAGCGGCTGCAGCGGTGTGGAAAAGTCAGGCCCGACGCGCGAGAGAATGTTTTTTAATTAGCGAAGATGAAAGGGACGCGGCTGTCTGGCGTCGATCCCAGAGATTCACTGTCGCTTCGACGAGTTTTCGAACTCTAGAACACTTCTCACCAGTCTTGCCACGCAAAAATCAAGACGGAACATGTATCACTCACGCGTCCGAGTCGAATTATATAACACGAACGTTTTGGCTCGTTTTCACGTGTAAATTTTTCCCGGGAAGCATCCAAAGTATTGTCCAAGCATCGTTTTACTTTGGAATCGAGCAATTTACTTTACTTTAATAATTTAATAATTTTTATGTTTCGTCAGTGATCCCTCGGATAGGGTTGACTTAAAAGAGAAGGTCACAAATATGTCACGTAGGCCCGAGCGTCCCGAATGGTCCCGAAGCACACGAGCACTAACAGCGCCCGCCAAAACTGCTTAGTAACAGCAACCGTTTTCGGCAACCGGTGTTCGGTAGCGATCGCCGGTGCTCGGGATTCGCATACGAATCGAGGCACGCACGTACGCAGTAGTCGGTCGCGAGTGTCGAGTTGAGACAAGACGAATAGAAAGACGCGTATAGATCAGTTTACATTCTTTCAATAAATCACTACCTCTAGTATTTTTGATAAATCCATTGTCGCCCTCAGCGTACCATCCTTTACAACTTCAGAAGTGCGATTAAAAACGATCAGTGAAAAGGTTAACGAAGTGTAATATGAAACCGAGTGATATCAAAGTGGCACAACTCAAGGAGATTATATTATGTTACGTAATTTTGATAGTAACGTCAGGAGCACCAAAGAAACTTCTTCCGACATTCAAAGGACCATACGTTATAAAGAAGGTCCTGAGAAACGATCGGTATCTCGTTGCTGATATAGAGGCTTTCCAAAACACGCAGCGGCGACATCAGGGTGTTTGGGAAGCCAAAAATGTGAGGCAGTCGGTAAAGCCAACAGCGTAAGGTACAAATGTATTTTTATGTAAACGTTAGAATTTATCGCAGACATTAAGCCAAAGTTATATATACTTCATTCCATATTATCAGTAGCATGGATATTTTATTATTTTGTTATTCGTTGCAAACATTTTATTAGTTTATTAAAATATATGTGCGAATAGCTCGAGGACGGTCTCTATAGTTAGGATGGCCGAATTGTAAGAGTATGTGTGAGACGGTTACAAATACGTCACGTAGGCCCGAGCGTCCCGAAGCAGACGACCTAGAAGTGTTCGATTCTGATTCGATTCTTTTGGTTAAAAGATCGATATTTTGAATCGATTCTTTGGTATTCGATTTTTTCCAGAATCGATTCTTTAATATAAGAATCGAGCAGTCCTAAGACGAACAGTAACAGCGCCCGCCAAAACTGCCTAGTAACAGCGACCGTTTTCGGCAGCGATCGCCGGCGCTCGGGATTCGCATACGAATCGAGGCACGCACGTACGCAGTAGTCGGTCGCGAGAGTCGAGTTGAGACAAGACGAATAGAGAGACGCGTATAGACCAGTCAAGATTCTTTCGATAATTCACTACCTCTATTTTTGCTAAACCCATTGTCGCCCTCAGTGTACCATCCTTTAAATGTGCAACAGAAGAAACGATCGATCTGTTGGGTAACAATCGAGTTTCACTCCCCCTTATAATCTATCGGGTTTTTAATAAGCTTCCTTAAGAAATTACGTTGATTTTTCAGTATGGCGGCGAGGCAGGGAGAAGATTGGCTTCGCAGGCGAAGCCGCTGGAGATACAGGACCAATTTCTTCAAAAGCTCGGCTACCAGGACGTGTCAAGAAGATCTCGACTGGGAGTCGATCCTGAATTGCGACACCTCATTGCCTTTCACGTGGGTGAGTGCGATTTATTTGATTCTGGGAGGGTTCCTTTAGCGTCGAGCGACCTTGGTTAGAATTTTTTTATCAGATCCCTTCGTGGGGCGATTCTCTTCTGGAGAGAAGAATATAGGTATGTGTCTCGAATGCTAAAGTATAAGTTACTGTAATACAGAGTGCCTTTAGATGAGTAAATACCTAACGACTGAAAAGTAAGAGATACGGAAAAACAAGTGGATAATGTGCACATAGAATATACCGTGTTTTTTTTTAAATGAGATGCTGGCAGGCTGGAACTTTTAATGTGGTACTAAATAACTATTAAATATCGTATTGAACTTAATTTAAAAAGAACCGAAGTACATTAAAAAATGCATTACTCCCCAATTCCCTCACAAAAATGTCGTACCTACAAACAAATTTGCAAATGTTCCGCTAAATTTCTGAGACCCTTCAACCCTTTCAATAGAATCAATTCTCCTGCCCCAAAATTGAATGAGCCCAACTAATAATAATATACAGTCTACCAAGAAAAAGGCAGAGAATGAGAATCTTTTAAAAAATTCAAATTTATTTATATTCTCGCGGAAGGGTTATAAAACGTATAGAGAAAAGAATTACACATTACAGTGCGACAGGAGTGTAACTTAAAGAGACGCCAATAGCAGAAGAAAAAAAAATTGGAATGAGTTGAATTAACTCGAAAATCCCCGTGTTGTCTCGAGGGACGCCGCGAATCCGAGGTTCGCTTCATCCCCCGTTGGTTAACGCGCTGCCACGTCGAACAGTGCTGGTCCTCGCGCCAGTTCTCATTTGCACCCTTTAAATTTTCAAACTCTCGGCCGCGACGGGAAAACACGGGCCGTGTAACGAAATTTCGCGTCCAACGACCCCGACGGAAATTGCGTAGGCTGGCCCCTTTATTGGAAAGGGCGTTTCCATGGGACGCTGGGCGAAAAGCTCGTCGGGCTTGGAAAATTATTCATACGCGTATATTGTCCGCCTGTACCATTCGGGGCGTCTTCGATCGCGTCGAATTGTTTGTCCCAGCAATATTCGGCTGAAATTCGAAATTTCGTCCACGACTCGGGGTCCTTTAAAATACTTGAAACTTCAACGTCTGTTTCTAGGACTTCTGAAGTTCTGAAACTCGGGGAAGAAAGTCATCTAATTAGGTATAAAAAATCTTGTTTGTTTTATCTGATTTCGTGTGAAATAATACAACAGTTAATTTATAACATGGAACGACGTGCGCGATTTTTCTTCACGTATTTGCTTCAATTCTAAATTCTAGGGTAATTTTTTAATAAACTTGAGTTTTTGCAATGTTCAAGAAATGAAGATAGGGTAAGCTAGCAACTGAATAATGTCATACGAAGGATCTTTTTTCATCGGGGATAGGAATATTAATTTCAACGTAAATAAGGAAGATAAAGTCCCGCGATCAGGGTAATTGAATTAAAAATTCTCCGGTACAAGAAATTAGAGAGAAGAATTTTTTACTTGGCAAACAGTTTCGCACGTTGCATAATGTTTGGTAGTAAATGAGAAAGCATTACGTCTTTATAGTAAACATTAATTGCGTAACCCATTGAAGTCGACTCGCCGATCGATCGTTTGCGACTGCATAATTACACGCGTTAATCATGCTAATTAGATGCGCATCGGAAAATACCGATAAGTATATAATTCAAACGGGCTGGTAAATTGCGAGGGGAGGTTAATCAGATTAATCTGCTTGAGCGATCACAATCGTTTCGTTGGCATATTCTCAAACCAACAAAGAGCACAACAATCGCTTCTGCTTTTGCCTCTGCTAAAACTTCTGTTGATTTCGATGAAAATTTCTCGGCGAGCTAAAAATTCAGAAATCAATTTTCAAGGGGCGAATTACTTGAAATACTTGTCACACGTTCCACGTCAAATTCCCACTGATACTCAGTTAAACTATTAACAAGTTCCTAATAAATATCTTACAATTGTGTTTCGTGTAATATTATTAATCAGTGAAGTAGATAGGTTAATGAAGTAGTCCTTCAAATTCAAAGAAGCTTTTATATTTCCTTATGAATGTTCCCATCTCTTTATTACGGCAATGATAATTACCAACTCTGAGATTGGACTACTTTTTAAACTTCCCTCCTGCCCCATTCACGATAACTTTCTCAGAACTCCTCGACAGTCAATTCACACTTAGAAAATCCACAAGCCGTAGAAGTCACTTCGTTTCAATAGCAAAACGTGCAAAAATTTTGTCTCACTAATATATGAAGTAGGTCTGCGACAAATGTGGCTTTTAGTGAAAAATACATGTACTAAAAAATAGAGTTTAAGCAGTTAGGATGCCATCATACATGTTACATCACCAACAGGAAGTTTTATCAGGGCAATCTTCGCTGCTGCGGTCGGTTCCGTGTGCACGCGTTTTACTTGGCCGGTGTGCCGTCCCTGAAATGTATGAAACTTGTGGCTGATCGAATGGCCCGATCGAAACGACTAATATACGACACATGAACTATCAACTGGCGATAACTCGCTGCGTTGCTCCCCGCGTAACCATTGTTGAACGTTAATCGGTCGATCCAACTAACCGTACAGTTTAACGCGACCGAATTCCACATCGTGAATGGCCGTCGCCGGAAATCGGATGTGCATTGTCCGTGATAACTTTACACTATCGTCACGATGACACAGGCAACGCGTGCTTTCGCCATGACTAAGAACGCGTGTCCATTATTATCCCACGCGTGGGTATTCGTTTCAAACGTAATTTCTGGCAAATTGATGCGAACGCGAGGAAGAAGCGAAATAAATGGTCGATTAATTCTGCAGTTGTTGAAGTGGTATGAATACTTGACGGATGGAACTTCTTCTCTTCGTTTCTCTGCGGGAAGGAAATTTTGGTGGCTAAGAAATTTCAGGTTTTAGAATTGTGGCTAAGAAATTTCAGTTTTTGCAATTGTATCTTTATTCACTTATTAAAATTCCACCGAATGCTTCACATTTTGAGGGACGTGTCAGCCATACAGAAAGATGGTCACTCTATCACATTCGAGCACAGGGTCAATGTCGAAGTGCGAGGCAATATTCATACATATTATCCCGCAGAGCTGGGTAGCCGAATATCTCGTTTGAACTAAACCCGTAGTTCTGCACAATCTCCGGCCCAGACTATGACCTTAACAAAGTCCTCGGTTACTCTTCACCCTGCCCACCACCTTCCCTCTGGCACTTCGGAATGGTTAATCGCTGTTTGCCCATCAAATAACGCTACTAATTGCCTGCCACCTTAGATACACGCTTATTCGACCGGCCCCGAGCCTCTCGCCCCAGAGGTACACGTTGTCACAGAGGATATCGACGCTGCTTCGAGGCTGTAATTAAATGACAGTTCGCGACGAAGTTGATCCTCCCTGGGAGGAATCTATAGCGCGCGACACGGTGCTGCAATCGATGCCAGAAGTGGAACACGCGAATCGTAGGCTTCTCCGTAGCAAACACGAGCCAACTATGAAAATTAAATTCTCCGATACGGAAAATATTACATGTTCTGCGCGAGGGTACAGAAAAGTAAAGAAACTTGGTTCGTTTAAAGCAACGTTTATTCGAGTAATTGAAAAAGGTACAGGTTTACAAAATCGATAAAAAATTACAGTAGATCTACTTTGAATCAGAACCACGACTGAGCTGGTAATTAACTTCCTGCTCATGTTTTGAAGCTCTGAAATTTATTCCTCGGTATATGAATCATAATCAGTTTCTCTGGAACTAAAAGTAATCGTTCCCCACCCTTGAATTCTGATTTTAACGTAACTTCAAATTTTTTAAACGAAAGAACAATTTTTTTTCCGCGGAAATTCACTTTGAAGGGATGAATCCCTTTAAAGTTACCGCATTTTTTTAATATAACTTTATTCTTCTTTCGGCAGTGGATAGAGCAGAAGAAACTGAACAATTCTCATATTTAAAGTTTTCTTTTACCCCGCGTCGTTACAAAGTTATATTAAACAGAAACGAAAACACGCAAGAACTTTGGGGGCTGATTTCATCCCTTCACAGTGAATTCCCGCGGATTAAAAAATTGCTCCTCGCATAATCCAATATCCCCTACATTCGCAGGAATTTTTAAGTCGGCAACGTTTCCTTGTAAGTCAATTTAAGATTCACAACATTACATGCATAAGGCGGAAGAAATTCAAGATTCGTTTCACATATTCTTCAACTTAAGACAGCTCATCTGCACACGAAGAATTTGTAGTAATTTCTCTCATGCTCGCTGCAGACGTCGCGAACGAATAATTAAGAATTTGCTTGAGAATTGAAAATTCCTCGTTCGATTGCTTCGAGCCCCGCGAATTGCCATCGGCAATAGAATAATCATGGCAGTGTAGCCCCTTCGTAGTGGGTGAAACTTTCTCCGAGAAATTCCGAACTGTTAGCCAGTCTGTAATCGGCATTTAACGTTTCAGCTTAGCCAGCCGCTGGGTCGTTTTCCCTTGCAAGGCGAACGCCTCGTTCCCGGAACTTCCGACGTGGAAACTCTCAGTCGTTAGCGGTTATTATGGTTAAACATGGTCGACCTCGTGGCTGCACGACCCTCGCCCAGATGAATTTACTGTTTTAAAGGCCGTCGAACGTGTGGCGCACGCGTGCACAATATTAGTGTAGCACCCTTCGATGTTAGCATAATCTGTTTTGACTGGGTCACATACCACTCCGTGGTAGCTTAACCTTCATAAATTCTGATAACCTACGTACGTTTTATCGTCTCCGTGCTGGACGAATTAACGTGGAGGGGTTGCATTTTCATTTGGGGGAACAAGATTCAAGTGGGGTGTGCTCTTACGTTTAAAGTTTACACGTATTAGATACTGCAATGTATTCGTCCTTGGAGTGGACCTGGTTTGGGTTACAGAGAAGATGACAATCACTTTGAAATAGATTTTAGTTAGTTGCCACCAAGAAAATCTTAATATATAAAGCAGAAAGGGTTTTTGTGTTCGTATTTAGCCTAAAAAAGTTCGAACGGTAAATTCTGGGGGCACGAAATGTGTCTCAGTTCATTATAATTTTATTTTATATAAATAATTTTTTTTTTATAAAATCAGAAGGGGAGACCGGGGCTACAAGTTCCGAGGAGTAAGTTGTTCCGACAGTTGTATCTTCAAAATAAAAAGAGCGTTGTACTTTAAATTATTTTTTCCGTATAAGTTGAACACGCCACTCTGTGGAAAAAATAATTTAAAGTACAACGCTCTTTTTCATTTTCTCCGGAACTTTTAGCCCCGGTCTCCCCAATTCAAATTTCGGGCGAAACCGAGTAATAAAGCTACTTGTATGCTATAATCGCAAAATTGCGAAAAATGTGATCTTCATATTTAGTTGGTATTCGCGTGTTTTTCAAAAACTCGTGTGAAAATGTCAAAGCAATTCGAAGGGTTACTGAATCCGGTCGCAACGTTTAGTTGGCCTGTGTTTATCCTGTGTCAGGTGAAATCAGCCCTTTGGGCCAAGTTAGATCTGTCAGAACAGGTAAACAGTCAGCGTTCTGTCAAGTGGTGGCTCTTGATTTGTCAGCGTGATACTATTTGGGGAACACTTCAACATTTGAATCTCTGAGTGTGTGTATTTACACGTATTCTTGTGGTGGAGGCTTGCCCTCTGCAAGTGCTTATTGAATCGCATTGTTTATTTTATTCGAAACTTGCGTATTCGCGCGCAGAAATTTCTAAAAACCTGCAACCCACGAGGACTACGAATTAATTCTCAATACAAAGATCAAAGCTGGCAAGCCTTTGTTAGTCGAGCATGGAGCATCGCCAGTGTTCGCTTGGCTCGCGAAGCTCCCCATGGCATT
This sequence comes from Andrena bicolor, assembly GCA_960531205.1. NCBI lineage: Eukaryota > Metazoa > Arthropoda > Insecta > Hymenoptera > Andrenidae > Andrena > Andrena bicolor. Next base: position 37,399,844 of record OY482667.1, on the reverse strand, counting down.
GCAATACTTACCTATTTTCTTTGCGCCATCGATCGTCCATATTCCCCTCGCCCCGTGGCCACGGCGAGGTTAACATAATAAACGTGGAAACGTTCGCGTGAATTGAAATGATAAAGATAAATTGTAGCTCGCAGCGATGTAAACGCCAAGTCGGACGTTTAATCCGCTTGGGGCTTTGAAATTGATACAAGCTTCACTTTGTTCCCCCTTTGTCCTTCAAACGGGGATTCCATATCGAATTGCCACGGTTTAATCGTTTCCCATTGGTAATTAAAATATAATCGTATTTGATAGGAGTTCATTTAATTCGTTATTAAAACAGTATCGAAGTCGAGTTGTAAAAACAGAATTCCTTTCTTTTATAAAATCAGTCGCCTCTTAAAAGGGGACGTTTAAGCAAGAAGAAGTGCCACTTCTAGATAGAATCTTTGTATGAAGAGATAATAGGAAGGAAGGTATGAAACTGTATTCGACTTTATTCTGATAAAAGACCCGAGATGAATGTAGGATAAGCCAATAATTTCCTTTAAAAGGGAGAAGATTTTCTTCCCCGGCTTTTGAAAAATTAATTAAACCCTCATGTCTAAACGTAGCCCCCTTACTTTAACGTTCGTCTCGAGCACGTTTCCTCGGCAGTAAATGAGAATTACAAAATTACAAATAAAATGAAATCTTTTAAGCCGCGATCAAGTCTTGCCGGAAACTCTGGACCTTCAATCTGGCATTTACGCCAGACAGGCGGGAATTAAGCCTTGAATATTTTAATCAGCACTAAATATTCCATCGCGATACACTTTCGTAATCATATTTAACTTATTATTTTTCCTCTGATGTACGAAGCATCTTGTACACTTTTCTCCACAAAGACGAAACGATATTTTTACTAAATATTATACTAAACATGGAATATTAAACTATTTTATTATATTAAAGGGTGATTCTACTTTGATGGGTCGAAAAATTAAGCTATTTTTAAAAAAATATTCTTACTAAATACAATATACTATAATAAAATAAATCTTTTTGGTATTTATTAAGTTACTAAGATATTACACAAAAAATTGAAAATAATTTTTTTAATTTGTTTTAAAGTAAAATGACCCCTTAAGAAAGGAACACTTCTTTGTATCCATAGATACTTATTTTAAATATCCTTCTATTTAATTCATAAACATCTCACACTACTTATCCTATCAACATCACCCGATCTTCCTAACCGACCCCTTCTTCCATCACCAGGTTGCGAAACCTGATAGTGCAAACCCACCCCCGTCAACTAAATCCACATGTTAGGGCCGCCCGCTATCGCTGCCATAATTCACATCGCCATTGGCAGGCTTACGGTCAGCTTCGGCGATCAGGTTGTTCGTTGCAACATTCATGCGCGCTGTCAATTGTTCCCCATATCATCAAACAACGAATCAGCCCCTGACGATGTTATCGGGCCGACGTGCATTGTTTTGCAGTGGCTACCAGCCGAAGATCAACTCTCCATTACCGTGATTAATGTATCGTTGGGCGGCCGTGGGATTCATTGACGTTGCTCATTTGCTCGTTATCGATACAGCTGTGCGCAACGTCCGCAATTAATTGAAGACGCGAAGCACGAGATTATGTCAGGCAGAACTTGTTTCGAAGTCGCGATATATATACTTCAAATTAACTAACTCCGCGAAATAGAAAGTACAGAAGTTCCGCGAGGCTCAACTTCGCCTGGAACCTTCGTCTTCCAAGCAGTACTTCGTCGAAGGTGACTCGAAGCCTTGGGTAACATAACAGCTCCGTTGAAGTTAAAGTATTTAATTGACTGGTTGTCGTTGGACAAAGGTTCTGTGATATACGAAGAGACAGAGTTTCTCCCGGGGGCTTTAAAAGCCAGAAAAAGGGGATCCAGTCGGTGGAGAAGGGGCCAGTATCGCGTAACCACGCGCGGCATAACACTTTAACTTAATTAGCCCAGCAAATTGTATAAGGCAACTTGGTATAATGTACTTGAAGTTTACGCTGGCGTCGCGCGACGGCACAGAAGCCCTGAAATTGCTCATTAATAGCGGCAATAACGTTATAATTACCCGTGGCACGCGTGAACTCGGCCATAGTTTCGTTATCTCCGAGCCAAAAGTGGCTGCGCGCCGGCGTGATGTTAAATTTCAAAAAGCACCAACGACGCCGGTACTTATTTGCTCGCCAGAATGCATGGCGCTTTCGCATGAGACGCTTCTGCGGCCGACTACTGCTATTTCAAATGTATTCGCGTAGTTTCTCTTCCTTTCTGTATTTTCGTCTATTGCACGGGTTTATTTAACACTTGCTCGTTTTCGAAACTGATTATTATTTAAACGTCGATACAAGTTTCTGAATGGTGTTTGTTATATTTTCTTATTTTATTCGTAACATATATCAGAGATTCGTATGAACCATTAGGGTAAGTCTGGGAGTGATGGCCCACTTTTTAAAAAAATCAGCACACCGTAAATTTAGTGGTTTTATAAAGGACAAAAATATATTTGCAAAAGGAGCGTGATCGAGCCATCTCACCCGCAGGGCCATCTCACCCGGAATTACCCTAAAGAGAATTCGAAATAGCAATATAATAAAGACATTCCCGAATTCAAAGAACTGGTGGTGGAAAAGATTACAATAAGGTTAGGAAAAAATTAATTCTGGAATATTAAAAAATGTATATTTTATGGGACCTCGTTTCAAACAAATTTCTAAACAATTCTATTTGTCATATTTCCACGCGGTAAACAGTGAAGCTTAAAGGTACAATGAATTATCACCATCAGACTCACGTATTTCCATTTTTTACCATTACGTACTGAAAGAAACAGTATTACCTTAATGAAAATGAGAAGCACTCCGTTAATTAATTACTTTCAAATGTGCCGAGATATTGTGCCCATAGAATATTTTCCAGGCCGCGAAAAACGTATGACTTACATAAATTAAATCACCATACTTGAGATATTAAATACCGACAGCTTATTTTATTCAAAATGTAGTTTTTTTTTCTCCAAATTCGACGCCCCCGTCCCCCAATACAGGCTTCACAGCTGAGAAACGCCTTTACTCTCGAAAACTGGAAAATCGACGCCCGACAGCGCAACGCGAAGCGTTCCCAGCGATAATTCAGCAACTTGAAACTGCCCTGTTAAAAACTTCTGTTACCTGACTTACACTCTTAATCCCAGGCGACGGTAATATCGGCCCAAGCCGTGGGCAAAGTATTGAATTAATATTCCGTCCGAGCAATTCTTCCACGCGAAATCGCTCGATTTCGGCCCCATAGACTTTCAATTTCGGCCCGCGCCGCCGCTAAATTTCGCTTGGGACTCCAGGTGGACCAGCTGGAATTGAAAATTCCAGGAAACTTCGGCCGTGTTTCGCTAGACCGGTGCGAAATTTGATGAGCGCGCCGCGGTAAGACGATTAGCAGAACGTACCCGGAATCGGTGAAATATTAATTGGCGCTTACGCGAGCCACGCTTTGCGTCTGCCGGCCGTGAATGATTAACGAGGGATATCAATATTTAGGGAATCAGAGGGACGGGGGCGGCGACGCCGTCTAATACAGGGCAATTTCCAAGCAGCCACGGCTGAAAGTTGCCTCGCGCAACGGGTGTTTTAGTATAATGACAAATGGAACTCGGCGCGGAAAGTTGGAACAGAGCTAACGCGCGCCGACGCGAACGATACTTCGTCCATTTCGAAAATTACGCCCAACGGCTTGCGAAAGTTCCTGCGTCGCTGCGAAATTTCCGCGGGACCGGCCTTAACAAGATCGAGTAACGGCGGGTAAACATTCGCCGATAGTTTATTGACAGCGGGAAATTCCACCTGGATACCTCGCTGGTATTCATCGAACCTTTGCCGAACTTGCTGGCCAGGGAGCTTTTCCAGCACCCCTTATTCGCAATTTCCAGGATTTTTTTAGTCGATAAAGTGATATCGCGTTAGGAGTTCGGTCATATAAAACGAGCGATGAACAGTGTGCTGAGATGGTCGAGTTTTTTTATTCTGTTTCTGATTTGCATTAAATTTGTAGAGCAAAAGTGTCCGGGATGTATTTTCGCGATACTGAATCACGAGTTTTTCTTTTCAAAGGGAGTACCGTGAAGGACCCAGTTCCTGATCAGTTTAGTATATAAATACCAAATAATAAGTTTATCACGACACAAATTTATTCCAAAATTTTTTAAATAATTATGAAGTATTTTTAAATTTGATAGCTCATAGTAAAATGTTTTAGGTTGGTCAGAAACTGCTCCCTTTGCATCTTAAGTGATCAGGAACTGGGTCCTTCACGGTACATTCTTGGTATTATTATTATTATTATTTATTAAACGGGACAAGCCCAATATAAATATAACAAAAATGTACACAAATAGTATACTATAACAAACGTATTCGTGTACAGACAATAACAAAGAGAAAAAATCATGAAACAAACTACGCCCTGGGTGTGTCAAAAAGAGATATAACCGAACTTCTGGAAACCTCTAGCGAGGGACCAAAGAAATTTATTTGGTCAGCTACCTCGGTACCACGCATACAAACCTTAGTACGAAAAAATTTAACCCGAAACAGCGGGGTATAGCGCATTATAAACTTTTGGTGGTTTATTCTGGGGATTTGAAGTGTTTCCTCGCCTAGCACTTATGCGATATAAACTTTTCAACACAGGAAAAAATTTCACTCTATATACCTAACCGACGAAATAGATGAATTAATTCCTGCTATGTAACACAAAGCCTACTCCTGGACCTAGAATTATTATTATTATTTCAGAGACGGGCATTAATTAAATCGTTCATCGACACACCATCGATGTTTACCGAAAAGTCAGCGACAGTTGACGCAGTGTACGGTAGCAACAAATACCTCCACACTGGGTGGTAAGATGACGAATGGGGCGAGGGATGACGAAGTGCTGAACTAACGTGATTAACCTTCCGAGGGTGTCGACGTGGCCTGGCGAGCCATTAAAAGCACACCCACGATGTAGCAGGGCCCAAGTGCATCCCGTAATTACTCGCACCTGTGGAAGGTCCTCCTGAGTCCTGCAAACACGCACAATCTCGAAAGTTGTCGCGAGGTTTCTTTGGTTCCATCGGCCTCGGTGGCGCAGGTGGAGGCACTTTGCACGTGGATAGTGATTGATTATAATACACTACGTGTGCCCGTGGTTGGCGATAATTCACCACTGTTAATCTATCAGTGAGCACGAGGTTGCATCAGGAGACGCGTGAACGTCAATATTTATTCGCTAGGTTCGCGTTTAATACCCCGTCGGATATATCCGACGTTAGCTCGCCCAGCAAACATGCGGTTGCGGGGAGCACTGGGATCCTCCACGTCGATATCGACTAACAAGTTGTGAAGTCCCTGTGATTGCAGGATTGGTAATAAATTATTTGACCTTGGCGCGGCAGGCGCTGGGTCTTCGCGTCAAGCTGGGTATTATTTATTTAACCCTTTCAATACGGCGAAAAATCGGTCCGAGTGCGCCCCATTGCCGGGATCAGTTATTTCTCCTCCAAGCGATTATTGGATAAAGTAACTTTTATGCCAAAAAGGTTGAAGATCTTGGAGACGCATAAACGTCCCCATAACTGCGCACCATCAACAACAATGATTTCAGAAGCTCCCCAGCCGTAATATCAAAACTTTTCCAGACTGGAACAGCACATGTCCCGTCCGGTGCGAAAGGGTTAAATTAATATCCCAAGTACCGCACCCCTTTTCGAAAATATAATGGTTGATTTATTGCGACCAAGTGTGGAGTGGACGGTGTTAAGCACGAAGCGAAACGGAGAAAAATTACCCCAAGCGTGCGCAAAACGATCAGAAATGGTTCGTGAACGATATGAACGTTTATGCGCATTTACACATGAAATATACATGATGCTTTCGAGAGAAACGCAGAGGATGAAGTCTCTGGGGGGTGATTTGCATGATTCCCACCATGAAACGTTATTTAGCGGTGAATTTCGGCAATGATCGCGAGTGAATTCTATGAATTTTACCGGATTGCATTAATACAGATGCATGCATACGCCACGTGAATGAATTTCATTTCGAGTGAATTGTTGTAGGAACATCTTTTTCATTTTTTTTTTTTTGAGAATTCCGTTCAATGAAACGGTCGTTTAACTGTGCTCGGTTTTTCTCCAAAATTGAAATACTGTTTTGTCAAAGGAGGTCGTCCTTCGATATTTTATACAAAATTAAAGTGACACTCGAGGATCCGAGGTCTGTTGTTGTAAAGTCAGTTGCTTCTTTAACTTCCTGCATTCCCCGTATTTCACGAAGTTGCTAAATTCCACGCACATAATATTTCGCAACAGTCGGTGCGCCAGATGGAACTTAGAATTTCATGAATTTGAAATCCGTCCTGACAACTTCGTTCAGGTAACTCCACCTTGAACCTTGTATTTTTCAATGTTGCACAAAATTCTCGTCTTGCATTAAGTAGTAACAGATTTCGCGAATCGACTTAGGGACATTGCTTGCAACTAATTATGTATTTCTGAGAAATATGGAATTGTTAAAATGTTCAATTAATTAAAAAATTACTAATTTTGACTATTATTTTTTCTGTTCCGAGAAAATTGTTATAAAATGTACTATATTAACTGAAACTTTTATTCCACGCATTTTTTTGTAAAAAACTTTTATTTTCTTGAAAATAGAAAAAGTTCTAGTTAAACAGGAACATTTATTCCGCTCTGAAAAAGTTACAGTTGTGAAAGCAGATTTCCTGAAAATGTAGGGTAGATAGATCTGAAGTTGAAACCTTAAACAATTTGGTGAAAATAATTATTTAATAAATAAATTTAAATATAATTATATAAAAATCACAATGTGCTTTCTCTATCTATATTTATCCTGCTTCCAGTTCCTTAAACAATACTAATTAAAAAATAATACTAACTTTTATATTTTTCCCTTAAATATCTATTCAAACGTATAGAACTTTTATTAATCGACCATAAAATAACTATTAAAACTGAACACTTACAACAGGTTCAAAGTGTTAACGTACAAAGTTAACTTAAAACAGAAAATAAATGATTTAAAAGTTAAAAGTTTTATTTGACTCCTGCTTAGTGCGAAAATAACTATATAAAATTCTCTCCTAACTCTAATAATATTAATTCCTCGACCCACTTTCATTTTACTTCGCCCTTTACTCTCTAAATCGTGCACCCCCCTCTTTCCCACACCCTGTAACCCTCATTACGTATACATACGCGTTTCCCATCCCATTAAACATTGGGCATTGAAATACAAAAGAGAGCCGATGAATTGGTGTCAACGAGTGCCATTACGAGAAAATTACGCGAGAAAAAAGATCGTGGACATTTTATGTTTCCCCGGAATCACGGGGATATTGCAACCCCGCCTCCCCACACGTTGATTAGAACCGCAGTTGCTCACTTCTTTATCCTTTTCTTGCAGGACCCGCATCTCCGTTGCCTGATCTAGCTGGTTACAGCCGTTGCGGGTACGCGCTTGTGTTGAAGGGGTTGGTTTTTCCCCAATGGAAACGGCGACCCTTGGCTGTCATCGGATCCAGGCTCTTCCTCTACCCCGGTAAGTGTTCCACTTCGAGATTCTGCCAATCCATACCACCCCCGCCAGGACAGGGAACAAGGATAGAGCCTTGGGCCGGTCGGTCAGACAAGAAAAAGAACGCGAGCCTTTGCCAGCATTGTCTACCTTCTCTTGGCCACGGTTTCTTGTCCTCGCGATTATTGAAACGTATATCATCGAAGTGGAAGTCGAGATGTAGGATTCGCGAGTTAGGACGCTCAAGTAGTCGTTTCTCGAGTATCGAGGAGAGTCGATTCGTTTGATCGTTATGAGGGTGTTTTAGATTTTATAGAACTTATAATTTTGGTTAAGACGAGTTTGTATATATTTCACGGTTATAGGAAATGGGAGATTTAGGGGAAATTCTGGAGGGTAACTTGTTTTATCTTGTTCTCGAAGTAAAAGGGTGGCTACTGTCGAGAAAGGCAGGTGGTAAAGCAGCTACTTAGTCTTCTTATTGTATTTTTATCAAGATTCAGGGAACCTATCGTTCTGAGATTTTTTGAAGGAAGAGTGTAAAATTTTTCAGAACACGAGATGATAGTGCAATGAATTTTAAATTTAATTTGCTTCCACGATTACGAGGTAATGGATTTCTCTAATCACGATTACTCCCTGCGTCGTTTTTACGTCCGACGGGAATACAAGCCTCACGATGTTCCCGCGAGAAGTCAAGGGGATAAAAGTCACGGGGGGAGGGGGAAGCGATGGGGAAACAATCGAAAGAAGTAGAGTCGATGGTGGAATGGTACGAGATTTATAGCTTGGAACTTCGTTGGATCGAGTTCGTGGAAGTTCCACTTCTCAAATGAAAATTACGAAGTTACATTACAAAGCGGTGTATGAATGTAGACAAACGGTAGCAGTAAGCTTCTGTGCTTTGTGATTGGATAAGTGTGTCTGAAATTATAAAAGAGTTATTCCACTACAGACACTCACAACCTTGACTAGAAAAATCACTATCTTATACTTTATTAAACTCCAGTCCTATGCAAATATTCTTCGCCTCTCAAATCCCTACAACCTACAACCTTGATGTACCCCGAACCTTAACCTTTAGAGGGCCTGGATTTTTTCATTGAAATTGTAAATTTTATTTACTTAAAATTTAGGCATATATATATATTCTCGTTTAGCTTTAAGTCTTAAGATAACTTAGTTCGTTTATTCTTAACGCTGCTCCGTTTGTTTGTTTTTGTCTATATTTTATATTTTATATACTAGCATGCTCCGTCTCGGCTTCGCCCGAGTTATTACCGTGACTGATTCATGTTTATCTTTACATAGTATAAAATAAAGTCCCCGGTAGGCGTCTGTATGTTTGATCCCGCTAATCTCGAGAATCACTGTACGAACTGCGATGCAGCCCCCACCACCCCATATGTTTATTTAATGATTAATGATTAATGATAAGTGTAATGATAGAAAACCGAAATAAGTAAGAAGCTCATTAAAGCACAATAAAGCTGCAGGTGCGATATATAGGTCCATCCGCGCAATATGTAGAATTTAGTGTTGTGGATCTTATACATAGCGTGGCGAGCACCGCTGTGTGCGAAAGAGATGCGCGTGACGGTTGCCCGTACAGTGGTGGGGATGCGAGTCCCATCGTTAGCTGTTCTGTGAGCGCTGCGATTCACGAAAACCTTGCTTCACTAAAATCGTCATTGCTTGGCTTCTATTTGTCATAGCTTAATGTCGCATACACATAAACCTTCCTCGAGAAATGCTTTACACAACGGTGCAACCCGCATCACAATCCGTCCAGTGGTTTCGGAGGTTTAAGATTTTGAACAAACGAACAGTTACATTTTTATTTATATAGATATAGATTATAGTCTATCGTGCCTGGTTAGGCTTCATAACAGTGTCACCACTGCAGCCTCGCCTTTACTTGTCACTTCTAATTTTTCTGTACATTCATTCTCTTGAGTAATAAAGACGTCTAATAATAATAATATCACCAAAATGGCCGGCAAAGTATCCCAATTTTTAGGTGGCCACTATAGTTGCCAGCCCGGCCCTCTCGAGGTTAAAACGAGCCATCGACTGTCAAACACCCTGACCTTCACACCCATTTCCCCCAACAACTCCTCAGCATCCCTTCTATCACCAAAACTCACTGCCCAACGAATACCACGAATCTCCACTCATCTGACAACCCACACTCAATCGAACCAGCCCTCAGCACTAAAAACGTATCACCAAAAGGCAACGTCTTCCTCCGCCAGCGTTCGTTATCGACCACCCCCCAGAATCATCTCGAACTTTGATGCACCTTCCCAGCGAAGAATGCTCCCCGACCAGGCCGCGATGAATTGTCGAGGGCAGCAGCCTGCCCCGTCGAAGAGGTGGAACATTACCGATACAAGCAACTCCGTGACTGATAAGTGAACTTTAAATTGGATTTCTTTGCCGCGAATACGGGGGAAGGGGGGTGAGGTGCGCCCCAGCCTTCGCCCAGCTCAGATAAGAAGCTGTCAGCGTGAATAAAAACATCCATTTCGCCGCGGCTCCCCCGTGGAAACCTTTCGAATGGCGGATTCGTGTTCCACGGTCCGGCCCAGCTGTCTGTTCTTGCGGCAGCCGGGCTAACTTCGCCAGTTCGTTTATTTCTGACAGGCAAACAGAGGATATCGCGCGTTTCTTCGCTACTCGATACGGGATATCGGGGGTGGCCAGCGGGAGGTAAGGGACCAGGCTCGCGCTCTACTGACAGGGGATCGACTGATTTGCGCCGGGGTATATTAATATTTATTCCCTGCACGTCTCGGTGGCGAAAAGGTTTTCGAACTGGGGATGCTCCGTTGACTGTATACGACGATTTCAGCAGATATTACCGGTCTCGATGTGAGATAATTCGTTGAACAGAAAGGTTTGCGTGTCGTGGAACGATGATGTTAGGGAAGTCGAATGAGATTCAGTAAATTTGCACGGCTGTAAAAAGTTTTCGATGATGCAGGCATTTTTTAGTGAAGGGATAGGTCCTAAATTTTAGGAGAATGAATGTGTCTCATATGATATACAAAAGAAAACGATGACCCATGCGATTAGGGCGTCAGAAAGAGGGAAAGTATGGGGCGCAAGTGGAAGAGCCCTGCGTATAGTCAGACGTGCAGTAGACCTGTACTACTGAAGCTACATATCCCTGTAACTTATCACAGATGCGTTATGTATTTTCAGAGGCGGATTTACTATAAGGCGCACTAGGCGCATGCCTGGGGCCCCGACTTCGGAGGGGCCCCACAAAAACCAACTTTCCACTTTTTTTTAATGACACCAAACTTGATTTCATATTGTAAGCGAGAGTGATTTTATTCTTCCTGTCTTTCCCTTTTATTGTAAGGGGCCCAATTTTTTCTTTTGCGCCTAGGGCCCCAATCGACCTTGATCCGCCTCTGTGTATTTTAATGAATTTTTGCAATAAAAGTTATCGGCATCGATGCGAACTACAGAAAGGAGAAAAACTTGCAACAATTTCAGTTCTCATTTTTTATTTACACATTTATATAACTTTTTAGTCACCACAAAGTCTTCGAAGTTCAGTCATTAATAATAGAAATTCCAAAGATATCAGATATCTATTCCAAAGATTCTTTCCATCCGCCGTGAAAAATGAAAAATAACTTTGTTGCTTAAAGAATGTAAATTCATCCCCTAATGTATTGAAAGATCCATTCTAATCGCGCCTTTCCCCGCGACCATTATTCCTCGATCAACGATATTCCACGGTGGATCTACCCCAGCAGGATGTTTGATGCCGTAATTGCACGTCACGGCGATAAATCCTACCCGCTGAAAGAAATTCTTGATCCGCGGCACGCACTCGGTACGGTGACAGGATCGTTCTACAGGAGGGATAAAGGACAGGACGTAGATAAATCATGGTGTTTCATCGGGAGAAGGGGGAGGGGGGTTGGGAGGGTGGGTCGGGGTAGCGCACGAGATCGTGGCATGGATGTTTTCCCTTTACCGCGGACTGACGTGCTTTTATCTTCTCGAAGAGGTGCCAAGAGCTTCGGGACATTTACGTAAACGGGCAAACGATTGTAATTCTATAAAAAGTGTCAGCCGCGCGGGAACGATTTATACGAGGCGATAACGCCGCTGTCGACGGTTGTTTTTAAAGGACCGATATTTCGATAGGAAAATAGCGCGAGTGTGCATGGCTTTGGAAAGGAATGTTCGTTTATTTTATCGAAATCAGACTTCTTTTCAGAAATCTTTGAGACTGGAGGAATTGGAATGATTTTAATCATTTACTGGTATCGATTGCATTGCAGTGCAAAATGCAGGAATATTTTATGAGGTCAACAATACAGGGAAATTTGATCGGAAGTGACATTGAATAATTTTGTTGATTCAAAGACTAAATGGGGGTATTTTGATAACTCTGTTACAACTAAATAGTTAATGCGAAGGTCGATAATAGTGGATTCATTTTTCATCTTTATAAACTTCACTGTGGAAAAGATTCTCCCAATCGTGGTACAATTTTAAAACTTCAAGTGTAATTGCTAAAAATTCGACTACCACCTTTACGAAGCAATTAGTGATAGCTTCCTGCTGACATTAAGGAGCCACCCAATTTTATTCCATTTATAATCACATCCCTTTCCGTCGATCCAATAACGCCACTTCGCTCTAGGCGATCGAACCACCGATCCATTCTAAATTGCCTGCCGAAAAAAACCAGTCAGCGCGTCTGTCGGCAGAAAAAAACTGTCGAAAAAGGAAGCATCTTGTTCCCTTTTCGAATTAACCGATCTCGGTAACTTGTCCCGTATTTTCGGCTGAACTCGAATTGAAAAAAAAAATGAAAAAAGAAGCAGAGAGCAAGGCACGACACAAACGGACGCTCGAATCGCGATGCATTTTCGAAGCTAACGACCATCGGTCCATCACAACCGTCCGTTTTGAACGAAGGGACAACAGGGAAACGCTTCCATGAATTTTAAGATCCAATTGCGAGAAGAATGCCGGCAAAAGAGAGAACTGGAATGGTTTACAACGTTGAATAAAATCGTTCCAAAAGGCAGTTGAAGAACGACGAAGGGGGTCCTATGTGGTTTTTCATGGCGTTACGAGTCATTCACGGTTTGGAACACGTCAAACGATCCCTGACAGGCGGAGGCACGGTGATTTCATTCAGGTCACGTATGGGAAAGCGACGTTCGGCTTCGTTGTCGTTCGATAAAAATGTCTGAATTAATGGACGTTGGTATGGATTTCGGTAGCGATCCGCGTCAATTACCGGCCAATATGGCCTTCGGAAATGGCTCTGACAGGGTGAATAGAGGCCGATATGCCTCTGCAAACATCGCTTGGAGACATTCGAAGGCGTTAGGGCTTCTAAAAAAATTCTATTGCGTCGCCTGTGCGGCCTTTTAATTCAAAATAAATCGTAACAAGTACGTTCCACGTTAACCCTTCGTGGTAACAGCTTCTTATAATCACAAGTTGGTCACACGGGGTTCACTGTACCCCAGCGTCATTTTTGTATTTTGGAACCTTTTAACTGTTCACGGATAATTCTACATTTGTAATACTTACACAGTCATGGTCTAATTGACTTTTTCTAGAAATGTAAATTTTGATATGGTAAAATTTGTAGTTGAAAATGAGCGATTTTCCATCGTTGTGGTAAAATACAGATTTTTAAAATTTTTTTTCACTTGTTTTTGCGACAAATCCCCTTTGGAAGATGCAAAGGTGCGGCATTGCAAATAAAAAATTGCTCTTGGGGTACAATACACCCCGTGTGACCACGAAGGGTTAAATCGCTCACTCCTTACACCTGATATTAAGGATTCTGATGAAATGTAGTCCACGTGAAATTAGAGGGTGTTTAAGTCATCATTTTTCCAACCCTCAATTTGTTCAACAAACACAGCTCTTCGAAGAAGTATAACTCTTACCTTTTTCCTCGAAGACAGACTTCGTAATTAAATTCTTATCTCTGAAACCATCAACACCACGATCTTCCTTATTCTTTCATTTAAATCAAAAAGACTAACCTTTCTCAATAAATATTCATTTGCCTCTGGAACTCCACTTTCCCCACACAAAAATTACCCAAGGTAGGTAAAACCTTCGTCAGCTGCACCTATTTATATCCTTGTACACTATGTGTAATTTCCCTTGGCTTTGTGGTTCTCTCTTGCCTTTCTGATGCATTTAACTTTAATTCTAATTCTTACATGTAATGTTTTGGGGTTAGGTTGCAAAACAGCAGCCCACTCCTCACTTGATTCGTGTAACTTGTGGTGAATAAAGACGATTCATTATTATTATTATTATTATTTATCTGTCGACCAGAAACCGCCGTGCTCCTTCCGAAAGCTACAGTCGGCGATCAAATCGTAAGCGCAGTCTTTCATTGGGCGACCAGTGGCGCAAAGACTCCAGGAAGGACGCATGCCTGCGAGTGCTGTGGCCATTGCTGAATTCAGCTTTTCCGCAGCATCGCGTCGTTTGAAGGGGGACATGCTTTGATGGTTGCTTCCTCGGGGGCTTGATTAAACTCGCGATGGCTGCCGGTAACAGGTGTTCGCCATCGGCGAGCGCGCTGAATCAACAGCGAACAACCTCCGCTGGGGGATCCACGTCGCTGTTCGACTTTCGCGGCAGCACTTTCCGCCAACTTATTTACTTTCAGGCTTCCCCGTCCACGCGATGCAAGGATGGAAAGGTGGTCTCGTGGATTTCGCTGGTTCATTAATCGAAATACGTCGTGGCTCCCACTGATACCACACTGGCCTCGATTAGTTCCCTCGGGGCCTGAGAAAACGGCCCCAACAGTGATGTATACTATAGCCACTGTGCCGTGGCGATAGCGGCGCGCAGAAATAGTAATTAGACGCAAAATTAGGTATTCGTGTAGATATAGTTGCAGTAAGACAATTTGAAAAGGGAAAAGAGAGAAGAAGGAATCGATAGTCGTTTAGAATTCACTCGGCTTACTTCTCTGTTGCTCAGATAATTCAGCTTTGCTCGTGGCGCCTATATGTAAACATAGATAGAGTCTGTAAGAAAAGTTAATAGAAGGTGTTATATATTGCATGGATTGGTAAGGATGGTGGACAAACCCAGTGGACTCGTGAATATGAGATTAATATAAGTATGGTTTATTAATTCGGTCGGCACCATTGAGACAGGTGCTCTTCTTGGGAACCGGCGTAAGCCTGAAGAGGTGCGACCCTCGCAGTACGTGATTTGTGTTTGTGTGCTTACATATAGATTCCTAATTTATCGGTACATCACAGAAGGAGAACGAAAAAGTTCGCTAGATCATTTCAAATCTCCAAACTAGTTCATCGGTATTTCAACGAAATCCACGTCGTGTGAGGAAAGTAGGGATCGATAGAAAAACATCAGGTGCTTAAAATCACGAACTGATTTTTTTAGGGGTAGACATTTTATTCACTGTTTCCTTTGGCAACACGAGAAGGACTGAACGAAAGCACGTGTAGATTTCAATGTTCACAGATTTGCATTCCAGTGAAGTTCTTCTATCATTTCGTCGACCTTTCTTCGTCGGCTTTAATCTCTTCCTACTTACAAACCAAAATAGCTATTAGAATTTTCCTCGCAACTTATAAGACTGTGCAAGTAAAACCAACCAAATTAATACCAATTCTACGACGAACAATATTTACGAAACATCGGCATTATTCGTGTCAAACAACAGCGGAGAGGGCTTCAGTCGGATGAATGGAAAATCTCATTTTTCTACGAGGATTCAATTGTCGCCCGCGCGTTCACGAGGCGGGAAACGGCTCGATTCGGTCGATTTGCGTTCAACGGGTTATGAATTCGATCTCGTCGATGAATATTTGCGTGTTCTTCGTGTCCCACGCACAGTTTCCCAGCGATTGCTGTAAGGAAGTCGTTTGAATTTAACGAGTTTGGAGAACGCGAGCCCAAGTGTGGCGGACCTGTTAGCCGGCAGATCGATCATCCCCATATCGGTGGTGTAATAAAAATCGATTTGCAAGGGAGGAACCTTCGATGCTGGAAGCTTCGCTGGCCGACAAATTGCATTAATGGTCAGTTTAGAGCGAAAACGAGTTTGCCCAATCGAAAAGAGCATTCCCGCGGTCTCTCGAGGGTGTTTTCTGCTTAAACGTGCCGAATTCTCCGCTGTCATCGAAAAGTTTGATCCTCTAATGAGAGGGTCGCTTAAATTCATTTAACTGGGACCTCGAATCCCTCGCGATCCCCACTGGTGGTCACCAATTTTCATGCACTGTGCAAACTCCATAGTTGGTCAGTGGTGGTGAACAACTTTCTACCAATCGGCCGCCAACGTGTTGAACGTCGAACCTGCGTCGTTTAAAAATTCGCCTGGTAGTTAGTTGAATTTAACAACGCTGTATAAATTTAATATCTCTGCTTAAATTTTCTGCGAAAAGTAGAGTCAGAAGTGGGGATGTTTAGTAACTGCCACGTGGTATCCGGCAATCTATACAATAATAAACTTAATAATAATAATATAACAATATAATTAAATACACATAATAATAATATTTATTAATAGCAAGAAGAGAAAAAATACAAAAATAAATACATGTTTAAGAAAGCAAGAAAGAAAAAATAGTAGAGATAGAAATCCACAAAATAATAAAAAAAAATTCGTAAAATAATAGACACTAAATATATTAAGTTAACATACCTTTGTAAAAGTGGAGTGCGAAGGGGAGTTCCAACCCTCAACTATTATCAAATGTTAACCCATCCGCTATAACTCGACTTCAGTTACAAAAATAATATTAGTGGATGAAATCAATTCTTGAGGTTTAATAATGAAATTTGACATTCGTAACTCGGTAATCTCGTTGCCTGAATTCGAGGCCGGTCATTCCGAAGACTACCGCAGCAATCGGTACTACAAACCCGATTGAACGCAATATTCTTGGCGTCGGTCGCGAACTATTTGTTCGATCCGCAAATTCTGATTGTATACAATGCAATTTGATCTACGAGTGGGCGCATCGGAGCTCCAGAGTAACTCTAAGCATCGATTCCGGTACAGTCGGCGAATGACCGGTCGCGAGTGCAACGGAATGGCACTCGAATGCAATCAACCGCCGATCGATTCGAACGCACCTGTCTGTGCCGTTGTTTAAAGTGAAATTTTCGATCGCCGGTGCTCGCCGTGCAATTATACAGCTGGATCGTCCATCACTTTCAGCGAAACTGTCTATCGAGTTATTTGAACGCGACTTATTGATCGGTCTCGATGGAGCTCTCGGGATTAATTTCGCCGCGTGGAATTTGATAAATTTTAGCAACGCGATTCTCCTGGAACGATTCGAGCTTTTAATCGACGGATCGAGAATTAGCGGTTGGTGATCGTCATTTGACGTATTCAAATATATCAAAGTTATATAAGATTCGAGAGCGCGATCGGCGCGGCGCCGATAGAGAGAAACGAGCGGCTTTTCGGCGATTTACTATCCGGATTAGCGGAACATGCTCGTTAAAATCGAACGGCTTCGCCAACTTTAACCGGCGTTAATCGGCACGGTAGTTGCCATTGATGCCAGCGAAGCCGCAGAATTTGTTTCTATGTCGTTAAAGGGCCGAGGTTGGTTGACTCTCCGCCAGCAAATTCCTAATTGAAACTGACCACGGGCACAGTTTAAATCAGCAAAACGATGGGGATCCAAACCATCCCGTGGCGCACCCTTGACCTCCTCTGATTACACGATACTGTTTTTAGCGATGGGATCGAGCTCCACGTCTGTTACAGGATCTGAATCTAATTTCAGGCTTGAAGCAGCTTAAATCGCTCGTCGGATCCATTCGAATTTCTGAGGATTAAAGTATTGCGATACACTTGGTGTTACTTGGTAATAGGTGTTCCTATGTTTCGGTCTCCTGGGGTATTGGAAGAAAGGTTAAGTGTGTTAGAGGTGTTTCAGAGAAACTCGGATCGGGAAAATTGTAATAGGATGGTGGTAGAAGTTGGCTCTTATGGCTAAACATCTAGCGACAGTATAATATAGCGTTGCCTATACTCGATAGAAACTTATGGTTAATGAGACTACAGTGTTTCATATTACACTACAATTTTATGTAGAAGAGGTTCCTAAACTTGTAACACGAAATTATTTGTCTTCTTAACCTTTAGAGGGCCGGGATTTTTTCATTGAAATTGTAAATTTTATTTACTTAAAATTTATGCATATATATCACCAAAATGGCCGGCAAAGTATCCAAATTTTTAGGTGGCTACCATAGTGGCCAGCCCGGCCCTCTCAAAGGTAAATATTATTTTCTTTACATTTAGTACATATTCAATATCTGGACAATTTTCAAAACTACTCACAATTAATACAGCTAATGATATCACCTGTAAAATTCAAGCGTACGTTTACTTCGATTCAAAGTTATCGTTTAACCACCGAGCACTGCCAATTTCCAACAACACTTCCACTGCACTCACTCCCATCGTTATCTGTTTTAAATCAACACCCCCACTCCCAGGGTTATCAAACACCATCTCAACTTCCTACCAATTAAACTTGCCCAATAATTTCCTCCGAGATTAATTTGTTCCATCCCTCAAGAATCGCGGCTGAAATGACGCTGCTTGTTCGCAGTAAAGAGAACCACCGCTGTTCTCCCGTTTCTAAACTGCCGACCATTCATCCGCATCATTATCTGATTACCCCGAGTTTCACTCCATTAATCGTTCAATTGGTGGTAATTAATTACCTCGAAATATACCCAGTTTCGATGGAGGAAGTTGCTCCGTCGACGCAGATTCCACCGATCGACCGCGCCTCCCCGCGGAGCGCGTCAAACCGATGTCATTACCATTAGAAAAGAAAAGTTGCGGGGATTGCTTAATAATGACCTAAAGCGTCGACCGGTCCTGTACTCCGAAGCTTCGCGAAAACTTTTAATTGCCCGGCATTCCTAGCCTCGCTCTTTGTTGCTCTTGGCCGGCCGTGATGAGGTTACCGATCAATCGAACAGCACTTCCTCCGAACAAACCTCCGATGAACTTTCCCGTTTTCCTTCGCCGTTCCTTCCCATTGTTCGCGAAATTTCCTTCCCGGAAAATTTTAAGTCGTGAAATTCTACTTACCGGATTGCCATTCTTTGCGGACGGGACGCGGTATAAAATAGGTACAATGCAAAAAGAACGGCGTGGTACATTATAATTTTCTATATTTAAAAGTAATTAAATGTGTATTGATTGGTTTTTCTGAATTTAAAATTCGCAGTTCAAATGCATCGCGAATGTATAACGGCTACTTTATAATGAAAATTGTAGGGGAATTTTATGCTATTCGAATTAAAATAAAAATATATTACTTCTGGGAATATGGAGGATTAAATTTAAGAAGGTACCTTTTTGAAACAACAATTCTTTAAACGACCTGGGTTTGTTTTTTTTTTCTAAAAAAAATCAGAAGGGATCGTTCCCTCAGGGCTTCGCGGAAGCCCATGTATATTTTAGCGTGCAATTGTTTTCGCGGGCGGTCGAATCAGTGGCAATTATTAATTTTCTCCTGGGTGTACGCGAGGGGGAACAGAGTCCCGCAAGGACTGCCCTTAAAATATGACACCGTGCCACGCCACACGTGAAAATGATAATGAATATTTATGCTCGTTGCACGTATTCCGAATGGAGGTGCATTGGCCAACGTGCAACTAGCATCGAAAATGATTGCTTCGAATTGGAACCACGAAACTGCTCTCCCGCTGGCAAGGTGTGGTTAATTTTTGGACGAGCAATCGAGATTGATACGGAAATCCCAGATAATAATAAACTACTAGTTGATTCGTTGCGTTGAAAAATTAATATTCTCAATTAGAATTTAAGTATTCGGTGGTTCAATAACTCCTAATAAATTCTCCCTATCAACTCATTCGTGATTCAACAGAAAGAACTTTCCTCCCAAACACTTGAAAAAGTTCATCGTATCCTCTCCCACCGATTAAAAAATTCATTCCCTTAACACGCCTACATTTTCGATAAACCCTCAACACTTATTCAAGATATCACTCGGTCGACGCTCTGTTACACAGAAAACTGAATTTACAAAATAAAAACCCTCGATCTCTGAAAAGCCAATCTGCCATTGCTCCAAAAAATTCTGCCCCTTCACGAGTTCCATTACCAAAGTCCTCAGCAGTATCTCTAAAACGCCCCGCGCGCATCGTTCGTCAAACGAGGCCACCAGCAACCGTTCGCCCACGTTTCGAAACGCGTCGCCAAACCGACCGATACCAATCGACCAATTAGCGTCGATCCCCGGCGCGATAAGTTCCTGGATCGAACAGTGGCCGGTGTTTTTCACGCTGACGAACATAATCGAGCTGCAATCATCTAATTACACGGAGATACGAGCGGCGATGGCTGTCCATCCACGTCGAAATTTCAGCCACTCCTCGGAATTCGATGTTGAAATTCCCGCGCTCGTTTCACGGCAGCGCTGCGGGCCACGCCTAACAGGCCGCGGTTTGACAACGCGCTTGTCAGCGTGATCGAATTTCCCGGACAGGTTTTCAGGGGGAAAACACCGATGTAAATCGGAATTTATTTCGCCCTGCTCCGTGAAATCCAGCGAACGAGGGCTCGAAGGGAGGCGCAGGGGGAGTGGGGTGATCCCTGAAATTGCGGAATCGAAACCGCTGGATGAAATCTCCCAGAGGGCTATCCTAGTTGGAATAATAACGTTCCGCGAGTGTTGTGGCCGTGGGAGGAATGGAACAGGAATGGCTGCAGTAGGGAAGCTGAGTGGAGGGACCCAGCAATAGTGATGTCTTTTGAAGAGGAATTGGGAAGAGGGTTGAACAGGGAAATAGTGGAATCTGTAGAATGCTTCTGGCTGCTAGCCATCCTATATTAATGCCTCGATAGTAGATGAACTGGTAAGTGAGTAAATGTCAAACTTATGAGTGGCGACTGATATTTCGAATATATTCGCATATTTTTCAAATACCTTCTTCAATCTGTCAACTAATTGAAAGTAAGTCCTTGACCGAGAATTTTAAATATTCTGGATATTAATATTAATAATTCCCAACTTTCTGATCATCCCTTATGACATTTGTGATTTTTTCCTCATTGGGCCATATAGTCAAAAAATAAAATATAGTTCAATTTTTCCCTAATAATGTACACCTCACCTCGATTATTCATTAGGTATAATAATTTTTAAATTATATCAGGTATAATAATTTTTAAATTATATTAGGTATAATAATTTTTAAATTATATCAGGTATAATAATTTTTAAATTATATCAGGTATAATAATTTTTAAATTATATTAGGTATAATAGTTTTTAAATTATATTAGGTATAATAATTTTTAAATTATATTAGGTATAATAATTTTTAAATTATATAATAATAAGTCGTGTAATTCTCAACTTTATAACTCAGCAATAGAACTCACAAAAATAATGAAAAGTCCACGAATTCTGTAATCATTTCAGTAATATTCAAACTTCTTATTTCGTCAGTAAAATTCTTTACACCGTATAACCAGGAACACATACAAACGATTTCAAAGTACAAACGATTTCGTGGTCCAATTTAAAGAGACCTGCCATTCGGAAACGTCCCGCGCGTGGCACGCGGCAGCGTTGAATTCAAAATTCCGACCGCGGAACAATAATAAGCGGGTTGAACTGTTGGTAACTACAGCGTGGAATCAATCATCCTGATTCCAGCCTGTCCGGAGTCCCGACCAGAATGGATGGAGCTGGGCGGCGGCGGAGGTGCGGTGTGTTATGCGCCGTCACGTCTGGGCAAACTGGTGCTGCGTATCACTGGATTTCCAAGGGTCACTCAGCAGTGTCATCAGACCCAACAGCAAGAGGACAGTCACCATCGCGAGACGAGGCACTTGTACCTCGGCTTTCACCACCCCTGGGACAGGGACTTGTGGAAAAGTTGGATTAAACAAGTAAGTCAAACAGAGACAATACCAGCTACGATAGGGACATCGTTTTCCAACGTGTCCGTGCAATGTCGGCACGGCCTCAATCTTTCTCTCCTCTTGTCCATTCAGCAAGGTAAATTGTGTTTATTACAAGGAAACGAGGGTAGATGGCAATGGTGACTTAATAGAAATTCTCTGGAGCATTGTTGGGCTTTTATATTAACTTTGCCACCCTCAATCTTGTGTGTTTATTAAGGTAAATACAAATATTAGGATGGAAGAAGGGAACGAAAAATTAAAGTTTCTTTATTAGTTTTAATAAATTTCTTTAATGGGGGTTCGTTAAATTTTAGAGTATTGAACGGCAGTTTAGAGGGAAGTTATTGAATGTTAAGAATATCAGATCTGAGTTTCCTAACTTTTTAATGAACTATTTTTTTTGTTTTCTGAAAAAAAAAGAATTGAAACTTTCGTTGATAAAGCAGTGCAGGCGAGACATTAGTTCGAATGAATGTCAAATATTATCGCAAACGAAAGTTGTTATTTCCTGTTTATCGGGGCAATTTGTCGCGTTTTCGCGCGCTAATGACGCACCTGGCTTCGTTAAACGATAAATTTTCAGTAACTTTATTGCCCGATGAATTACGTTCTCGTCACGAGATGTGGCAAATTGCTCGTGCGAGCATCATGTGCTATTCATCGCGTTGAAATATGGCAGCGGCGTCTACAAAAGACCACTGGGGTGCTTTTTCAAATGACGAATGCATTCGACGGTATTCGGAGGGTATTTCTCGTGAGTTTTTTAGATTCGGGGTGGGTGCTACACAATATATGAAAAATACAGATGAAGTATAATTCGGAAATATAATTGTTTAATTTCTGACATTCGAGTAAATAGTGCCAATGGATGCACGAAAAATTCACGTTATTTAATTCCCTTCCGATGTGAATTCATTCTAATTAACGCAGCTCGAAAAGCCATCGCGATATATTCCGTCCATTAGTTTCGTATTTGCTCAAAATGCAAATAGTTTAATCGCTGGAACACGGAGAGCAGGGGGAAGGGATTAAACGAGTTGCCAATTTCAATTAAGAGCGCGATTACGAAGAAACCACCTCCCCCATTTCCGCCAAAGAAAACCTATTCAGGACACGGTCAATTTAATTTTCAATCTGACTTTTAACGCTTTCCCCAAGAGAATATTCCACCCACCAATAAAAGCAGAGATTGAAGTTAAATTTCTGCCTTCGATGGTGTTCAGTGTTGCGTGAATTATTTATAGGCCACATCTTGTGATTTGAGTTTGAGAAAAGTTATCAAAAAATCCTTATCAGAGATCCACTAGTTGGCCATAATCTTAGGCAATATGCAGAAGCCTCGAAGCCTTATCAGGTTAAACACTTACTCGCTCAGCAGTGAATAAAAAACAAAAGTATCCGAATAGGATTGCATCCGAGGCTGCATCGGGAACAAAGCACAGAGAACTAACTCTTAAAAGCAGACTGCGAGGAGGGGGTGAAAAAAGAGGGAAAACGTGTCAAAAGTAAGATGGCTTCCGTCAGGAGTTTCAGAGTCGGAATCAATCTTCGAGAGGGTGGCAGTGAATGTTTGCCAGACAATCGCGAACGACTTAAAGTTTAAGCCCCCGTCGACTGAAAGCAATTCCTAGGGAAAAGCTTGCCGGGTAACTCGTGGAGGAATGAACGATCCTTATCCCCGATGGTGACTCCCTTGAATTTTCCATGACATCGTGGAAATGAGCGTTGGGATGTTGCGAACATGGAGCATAGATCTGGGGAGTTCTTCCCTATGGGGCGGGGAACTACTTTCCCCTAATTTCATGTTCACTCTTTGCGCTCCAACATTTGCTCGATTGACATAGAACATTGAAAATTGAAATCGAAGAATAATATAAAAATGACTGGAGATCAAGTAATTTATTTAATTCTACAAATCACGAATTCTTCCACTTTTACAAAATAATATTACAATGGCCTTTATGGCACACGGAACAATAACAGTAGATTAAAATATTAAAACTCACTGTGCCAGAGAGACATATTTAAAGTGCAGAGAGTTAACAATTTTATCACTCAAATTTAATTACAAATGATTATTCTTTCCGAGAAGTGACAATTTAAGAAACCCAAGACAGTCGCGGTTAATATTAGAATTAGTATTACGATCACCAAAATGGCCATCCGCAATCGCAGAGCGTAATCCTCGGAAATGTTAATATCCCGTTACTCGGAGTGCTCCAACCCCCGGAATCGCTCAGGTCTCAAAGGACAGATCTGCGAGCGGAAAGTTCGCCCGCGCGAAGAAGACCCTCCATTCTTTTTTCCTATCGAATCATCCGTTTGGAATTTGAACGTTGCACGTGACCATGAATAATGACCCAGCGACGAGAGGATAAGGAAAATTTCAGAAAATTCCAGCACTTTCATTTCGCCGGGGGATGAAGCTCTTATTCCACGGGGGAAGACGATCGGGCGTCTTTCGCGGCTGGGAGGACAAGGGAGGGCATGGCAGGATATTGAACAGCTGGAGGATCGTAAGAGAATGGAGCGTAGGAACGTTTGGCACGGGGGAACCTCGACAGGGTGCGTCTTTATCCGTGGTTCATTAGCCTCTCCTGTTTGCTGAGAAAACGTCGCGCTCGAGGGCGAACCTTTGCCTCTTCCTGCTAAAGGGAAACACCCGCTAATACGTCTGTCGAGGCTTTAAAGGGATTACGCGGTCCGCTTAATCGTTTCGGTTCTTGAATTTTATCGCCCTCGGCGGTTAGACTGCTACTTTCTGCTAAGCTTCAAGGAAGTATTACCGGTCGTGGAAGCGTCTCTTTTGCAGCTAGCGTAATATGGTGAAAGGCCCAGGGTCCTGTTGGCTCTGAATCACTGAAGGGACCAACCTCTAAGTCTCTACAGTGTAAATAGCAGGCATTTGCAATAATGCAGTGGGTAGCTCTGATATTCACTTCCCACTTCAGGAGAATAGTTTCGGACGATTGTTTGCTAATTCAGGAATTAATAACCCTTCCATCGACAAATCTCGAAAAATTGCATATTTCCTTTCAACGACTTCTGACTCGCGTCGACCCAATTCGATTTAATTCCGACTCGTGCTACAATCAGAAACCGTGACTGAATTATATTAAATTACTTGAATATGAATCAACATGATTCTCCTCTCAGTTACGATTATCCTAGCCATTGCAGATTGGCGCAACAAGTGTACCCCTAAAAATACACTAAATCAAAAGCTCGCATAAACGATTCATCTTAGACTCAGCCCATCGAAGGGCCGCCTTTTTTTTTACAGGACTCCTATCAACCCCCGCCACATTGCTGGTTCCACGGTGCACGTCGAGTGCGTTCATTTAAAATCCATAGTTCTCCAGACGCGTGAAGGCTTCGTGGAGCGGAAATTCAATAAAATTCGACTCCGGGCCGAAGGGTGGTCAGCTGGAAGCTTAGGATCGATGGTTTGCATCCTGCGAGCGATCGTCGTCCACCCTTCGCGCACGAAGAAGAGGAGGCCGCCCCTCGAGGTGGTCCTGCGTCGGTTGCGCGTGGTATTTGCTTCAGCACCGGTGAACGTGGCCCCGAGTCACGGGATTATGCTCGTTTGTAGCCTGATATGCCGCGGAACCAACTGCCGGCCGTCCACCCCATAAAAGGATACCGTCGGATCCAGGCTGCATTCTCTCTCGTCGCCCCTGCCAGGAATAAAGAAGCTCCGCGGGCTTCAATAAGCGCGCACGCTCCAGAATTCAATCGGCATCGTCCGCCCAATATCTCATATTTCCCGATATTAGCGGCACGAAAGCTCGCGCCCGTGGCTGGGCAACTTGGCCGGCCAATAACGGGCTGTGTACCGATCGATGATTAAAAGAGGGAACAATATATGACTTGGATCGCAAATGCTGATGGATTTGGATCGCGGCCGGGGTAGCACCTTGGGCGTTGTAACGCTTCGGGATTAATCGGCCCACCCGGAGGGGGTGGAATAGGGTCGCGGGGGTGTTGAGTGGATTTTTGTGGCAGGTAGAGAAGTTGATGGAAGGATTTTGTGGATGAAAAAAAGGATTGGACCGAATACTGGAATTCTGTTCAAAACAATTGATATTAAGGTAAACGTCCCCATTAGCGACCGTTTAAGAGTGCGACTGGTTCGAAATAGTAATTTTTTTACTAATATAGGACAATGTTTGAATAAAGTATGGATCATTGTATTTTTTAATAATAATTTCTCAACTTCCTGGTTGATATTTTGCCTTCTGTGTTGCAATAAACAATATAAATGAGTAATTGGTCACTAATTGGGACATTTACCTTAAGAATTTTTTTGGCGAGGGTTGTGAAATTACAGAGAGGTAGTGTAGGATTCGAAGGAGAAAGGAGAAGCCATTTACGTTTTTCCCGGGCTAGCGGACTCATCTTTAAGGAGGTTACCCAGCAGGCCCTGCCTCAGATGCAGGGACGTTAGAAGATAGAACGAACCGGATATGAATACGAAGGAGTGTATGAGAGAGAACTAGCGAGAAATGTGGAACGGTCCAGAGGCCCTCTAGTAGCGAAGACAGAGATTTCGCTACACTTTCAGAGCGACATAAGTGATGGCACTGAAACCTAAGATGAACAAGTGGTTCGGAGTCCATCGTTGGAAATCGGATTATTCCACTCAGCTTTCATCAGCGTGGAGAAATGAATTGATCAACGATGAAGCAATAACGGGGCGCATTATTCACGCCCGAAATAGACGGCCGAGGGAACGAGGGGGATTAATCCCGGACTAGTGATGTCCCAGGCAAAGAATCGGTTCATGGAAGGGAGGAACTCGTTCGGCGCGATTAATACAGGGTCGAAATCAAAAGGAGCTTTTCCATCTGTCTGGCCAGATCCTCCGGTAATGTGGAAAAGATCGACGATTGAGAGGAAGAGGGGCGATGGTTGATGCGACTGCTTCGAAGGATGAGGGATTGTCGGGGGCCAGGCGCGTGGGCGATGGGAGGAATTCGGAATGGCGCAAACATTGGCCTAAAGGCGCCGTCTGAATATGAAATCACGATGAACAAACTTTAATATCCAAATGTAGATCACGGACGACGGTATTGACGATCCACGAGGAAAGGATAAGAAGCTAATCGGAACACCTTTTGCCCTTCGTCCAACAATACGCGAACTGTCTTTGGCATTCGTTCGATTCGTGGATTTGAAGGTTCTTTGTCGTGTGTCATACATTTCGGGAAGATTCTTTTACGTTGTATGAGAATTTTAGGTAATCCGAGGCTCGGAGTTCTAAAATTGAATGGCATACACGGTTGATCTCTGGTGGTCTTCTGATCTCTGAATTGGAACTGCGTCTAAATGCCAAGTTCGACGCAAATGGGGTATTAATATCGAACATACTCATGGAATATTTAAACAGTTTGCATGAGATAGGAGTAACTTTTATCGTCTTCCAAATCGTGGTCAGCTTAAATGGATATCTTGGAATAGAAACTTCAACGAGCTTGCACAATCATTTTACACGAGCAACGAGGCAAAATATTTCTCAGTAAAGTATCCCTCACCGACGTGGATAAGCGTAACGAGTTTTATTTTATAATTTCTCCCCGTTCGTGGCTGGCGAATCTCGCCACGCGTTTACGTGTGTATCTCACGGAACTATCTCACTTTGTTTTACAATTGGATTCTTCTAAATAGTTATTGCAGAGACACGCGACGGCAAAGAAATTTAATAATTTGACTTCGTCAAAGCCATGGTTTTCACTCGATTTCGTTAATTTATAATTTCTCTGTGTCACGATGAAATATCTTCGCCCTGTGATTCCACATTCGTTTGACATCTATGGGAACCATTACGTTCATTGATTTCCAATTGAATATAAATTCGATTTTTCGAATTTTGAACTATAGATATTTCTTGTTCAATATTAATGCGAATTTTGATTCGGAATTGCAAATTCTACTTCGTAGCAAATGAGTTTAGAGGATTTTCGAGTGTTTAAAAAGTTTTCTATCGGTGGATTACGACTTAGTATTGTAAAAATTGTGAATTTCTTCATGGATGAATGCGAACGCGTGGAACAGGAGAAGTATTCGAGCACAGGTGCCCCATTGGATCGTTCGACATTAACGATATTAGATGCTGGACGTAACGTGAATTATGGAGGAAGATTTATCCATTTCCTCCCCCCCGTCGAACAACAACTATGACAGTCTCAAATATCGAGGTTGCAATTCATGCTGCAGCTTACAGTCGTCAATTGTTCAAACTGCACCGTCGATATCAGCATGAATTTATGATAATTCACGCTCTATAAATGGA
Source organism: Andrena bicolor (assembly GCA_960531205.1). Classification (NCBI taxonomy): domain Eukaryota; kingdom Metazoa; phylum Arthropoda; class Insecta; order Hymenoptera; family Andrenidae; genus Andrena; species Andrena bicolor. Next base: position 37,372,002 of record OY482667.1, on the reverse strand, counting down.
CTGTAAATTAGTTCCCCTATATTCACGTTTACAATACAATCTCGTCCATCTATTCTATTATTCCAATTCGATTTTTCGCTGTCTGACCATGTATAGTAGGCTAGGCACAAGATTAACTATCATTCCTTGTCGACAAATAATTTCACGATATTCCAAAATAAATAATTCGTAAATTCGAATACAATTAGAAGAATAGTCTCTACTTCACTTCAAGAGAGCTTTCCACTTCGAAGGCTGAAAAATTAAGGATATATTTGAGACATTGAGAACAAAAGCAGTCTAACCCACATTGAAAAAAAGTAATTTTTCATATTTTATATAATTAGTAATTTATTTGACTGATTCAATTTCGCAAAAAATGTGGGTTATTCCGTAGAATCCGAAAAGAGGAAAGCTCAGCAATACCTTCGCCAATCAACACATTCAACCCCACAGTGGCATATAAAATTCTGAAGAAGACCCTACGAAACTTTCATAGCCACCAGAAATCAATGAAACCGAGCTGCAATATCCCATAGCAACAAAAGCTGGTGTATTCCCTAAATTCTTCCCATTTCACTGGCACATCGAATCGAGGAATGTGTTCTCTCCGAAGAAAGCTTGACCCACGATAGATAAGGTGGGTCCGACAGCGACGGAGGACCCAGTTAAAAATTGAGCGCGCCGCGTCATCTTGTCGAGTGGACACTTGGAACGGAAGCGAGGAAAATGGCCGTCACGGGGGTTGAATTATTCAAAGCGGGCCAGTGGCACACGCAGTCGTGTCGGCCCCGCTATTTGTATCGGCGATCGCTGAATATTTAGCGATGAATTTATCCGGAATCATGATGTCGCGTTTCGGCCGGCGTGTCACGTTCGCGTGGTCGCGCGATCGGCCCCCGATCGTGATCGAAGCGCGACATCCTCGTAACGAATTCCCCTGGCGGCGTGGCCCGCAGTCCACCAGCGCGACCACGAGAATACAAAGTCCTGTTTGTTGCAGTTTCGACAGAGCAAACGGACTTCCGTGGATCGACGCATTAATCCTTTGTCACGGATGCTTGGGACGCTTCGGACCGGCCAGCTAGCACAGCTGGAATGCTGTAACTTTGTTAGACGTTCCCTCATAGTTACTCAGAGACAATGTCGCCGGGTTGGGGGATTGAGTTCTTTGATCCGTTAGCATTTTCCTCCGGAGCACTTAACACGTGACGTGCGTGGCGTGCGGGGATCCCAAAGTCGTATGCCTTATGCACAGTGGTTGGACGCCTATGGGCGTTCTCCGCACAGAGTGATAAATAAATGTGGGTTTTGAAGCCTGAGAGGTGTTTTGACTTTTGAAGTGAGGAATTTGAGGAGTGTCCAAGGGAAGCGGTTGAGAGTCGACAGAGTAGATTTAAAAATTACGATTCAGACAGAGTTACAAGAATCTAAGGAAATCTCGCTGTTGAGATTTCAAAAATTACCATCGTAGATGCTGAATCGCGCGAGTACAACGAGTCCGGAATATAGTAGAAACGCAGAAGCTGCGGCAATCGCGCCTCCTGTGTCATTGCATCATTAATTAATCGTATTCATTGGGCAGCATGCCGTTGGGGATTGGGGGTGTGGTGTCGAAACCGAAGTCCATGTGTTCGGGCACGTTAAGCTGGGACAGCTGCCACCCGCAACCATTGAATTGTGTTAGGATATTTGGAAAATTAATCTCTACGCTAACTATGGGGCGAAGAAATAACTGGCTCTAAAACCAGCCTGTCACACATTCTCGTAAGAAATCCATCATTAACTTCGAATTAAAAAATTAGTATACCAGGCATGTAGTTGACATCCATTAACCCAGATTTAAATCAACTTGAATCTCGTTTTCAATTACTACATCGACAATATTACAAAGATCATTGGGGTTAGGTTGCAAAACAGCAGGTATGCTGAACCTCGCCCACTCATCACTTGATTCGTGTAACTTGTGGTGAATAAAGACGATTTATTATTATTATTATTATTATTATTATAAGCGATTTTAGAGATTGCAAGTATTTGCAAGCACGTTTATTAATTAACGAACTGTTGAAATTGTCGTCTGTAGATGACGACCAGATCTCCGTTAATGATCACGCCATTATCTCGCTGGTCCTTGGTGAAAAAATCTTTTAGCCCTCATGGGGAGCTTTAGAAAATTAATTGGAAGGGGAGACAGGTCTTCCTTTTTCCACAACTACCCCTTTGTCCTCGTTGAATACTAGGTTTCTGATTTCTCCGCCCTCTTTTGTCTCGTGTTTTGTCGCTAAATCGCCAAATACTCAGTTTCCAATGATCCTCCCTCGCCTCTCTCGCTCTCGCATCAAATTCACGCGCCTCCTCGATATCCCTCGACTCCTTCGTTACAATTCCTATCCGCTAACATGAAAAATAACTTGCGTAAGACGATCACGAGAAAAGTCATGGTTTCAAGAATTTGAATATACGAATTTCTGCAATTCGCTGAACACGAATCGGAGGATCCCTCGATGAGAACCTGAGCTCTGTGTAACGAGTGATGCGCATTGGCAATGAGGATACCGCGGGGCTTGTAGTGGCTTGTGTACTTGGGCCGAAGCGAGGCTTTAATCAGAACGCATTCTTTGATCGTGCCTAGGGGCTGTTGGGCGCTTCGAGCGCCCTCGAAGATGATTTCTCTGCGCGAAAAATGGAGAGGAGAGATCGGGCTTGCGCGTCCGTCTTCTCTTTGTGCCCCGACTAACGAGCGAAAATTCATGTGAACTCGCGTCCGCAACCGGCTCTCGCTCCCTCCGGGAAAGATTCTCCGGCAGAATAAAAGCAGAACGCAGAGTGTCACTCGACGAGAGGGTGGGAAAAGCTAAACCTGGAATAACGCAGGGAAACGCTGTAACGCTCTAAAAAGCGAGCAGTAACTAACTTTTTGCAGCTCTCAGACACCTCGTCGTTGGCAGAAAAATTAAAAGGAAACCTGAAATTAACAGGCCAGCGGGAAAGGGAAGGTTCCCTGTATCTGGAACAATTCTACGTCCTTTGTCAAGCTTTCGTCACCGAGCGATATTTTTCGTGTGCGGGGGATTTGTTTAAAAATCCTGCGACTTATGAATTCTAGGCACATCTGCACGATTAGATTTAATTCTATCAAAAACATTTTCTAAATCAGAATATAAGTACATGCAAATTATTATCTGAAGCACCGACATATAAATAAATAGAAAAAATTCCTCCCCATTTAAACGAATACCAAAACAGTCTCCAATGTTAAACACTTAATGCTAGTGATCTGTATCAATAATATCGCCTCCCAAATCCTCTGGTTCCACAAAATCGTATTGAAACTATTCAGCAAATACAATTCCCACCCCTCCACTTGGAAGAAATCTGCGAGCAATAATCAGCCCACTAAAATCGTAAAAATTGAATACATAAAACGCCCCTTCCAACTTCTGGGAACTCGAACGACCAAAGTTCTACAGCACTCGCGAAACGATCCGATCACAGCCCTAAAACCGACACCACGAATTATTGAGCAGTTCGGGCGTCGCGTTTGACGACTGTTTTGTTGACGACTGATTATAAACGAGCCCCCGTTTCGTAGGGCTTTATCGGCCACAGTTACATCCGGGACTCCGAGATGTTAAGACTCGGGCGCGAGCAAGGGTTGGGGGGTCGGTCGGTTGTAACCAGTAACTTTCGCGAAGTGCCTTTCAGCGATTAAGAGGAAACTTTCGCGATTTACAGTGGATTTCGCAAGGCGGCCGCAGACCTCGACGATCCAATCGAAGATTTACGACTGAAATCGCCATTTGAACTTTATATCTTCTCTCGAACAACTTCGAAATTGGAGGGGCTTATACAAGTATCGGGGCGAGGGAATCGTTATCGGTGCTAGTTTTCTCGACGTTTAAATCTCGTCCCTCGATATACGACCTTCCTCGACTCGACGATTATTGAATCACTTTAGTGCGGTGATTCTTCAATGGCAACCTACAGTCATCTGAATATCACTTATTCGGGATAATATTCCGATGCTTTGTGTCAGTCTTCTCGATTTCTCTAAGTGTCTTTATATTTTAATTATGATATACCTGGGTCATTTGAAAACTTCTCTTTAACGACCGTAACGAAGTATTTTGCAGGCCAGAACGGGGATAGCTGAGAGCTTTCTGGTAGCTCGGGATGTCCAGCAATAAATATCCAAAAATGGCGCGCCTTAATTCCCACATGCTCTCGCGAGGCTGATCGTTTCGTTTCACCGCGACTGCCCCCTAAGGGTTGCCCCCTTTCTAGGAGAAATTAGGGCAGAGCTGTTTCACTACGCTCGGAAGGCTGAGTCTTCTATCTCCAATGCCTCGTGCTTCCCACGAATGCTCAAATACAATACTATTATCGAGCTATTTAGTTTCGGAAACAATCGAAACAGGAGGACATGCAAAATACATATATAAATAATTTGCATAATTGGCGTGGCGCAACGAAAGCTCGTATTCGAACCTGGGCGTGTATGTAAATTTAAATGGCGATTTATGTCGCGTAGAATCGCGCGTGACGCAACATGAAAAAAAGGGAGTCACAAATGAAATATTTAGCAGCGTTTTCCACTTTACACTCGTGGCACCGCGAGCTGCAATTATGCGGACACGAAATTTTAATGTCTCGTTACAACGCGAAATGCTCGCCCGAAGTGAATGAATTTGACACAGGGCGTAGCGATTAAATTGCGTGTAACAGTGTGCTGTGTGTTAATAAATATTGCTGACGTTTCGACCGTCTGTCGCGGTTGGGGAAAAATATCAAGGAAATTGATAATTAGTTTCCAAGGTTTTATTTAATTGCATTATGAATTTTGGAAATTGTTTCGATGGGTCGTCGAAACTGAGACTGAACAATAATGCAATGCTTCATTTTGCAATTACTTTCTCCAATTTTTTTAGCGCCAATGTGTAATATCTTCTCTGTAAAAGGTCGTCTGATCTATCAGGCGTTTTACTACTTGTTTCTGGTTGACTTCAAGGTATTGTAAGTTTGTGTAGATATATCGTGGGATTTATTGTTAAACTTTCTTTTTTTATTTAATGAAAGGTGTACATTTTTCTAGCGGGGCGTTTATGTGTGTGAGTTTCTTGTGAAAATTTAAATAAGAATGATTAATGAATCTCATGTGTGGTATTGGTGTTTTATAATGATAGAGCAAAGGGGATTTTAGTTACGACGGTTTCTAAGTTCCGAGACTAACTTAAGAAAGTGTGGGAGCATAATTTCGTAAATTATTTCTGTTATTAACAATTTCTGATTGCTGGCGCCATCTGCAGCTCTTGGAGCAAGCAGAAGGAAGTGTCTTCCTTCTCGCTGTAAATGCAGCGATCTGCAAGGTTCAAGTTAATAAATAAATTAATGATTTGCATAGAATATTATCATCATACGTTAGTATGTGAATTGAATTTTACTATGGAAAATTAACAATTGAAAAATTACTGCCACGATGTAAGGATAGTCGAAGCAAAGTTTAAAAATCGTTCTTTTATATTAGTATACATTTAATTCGAGTATTATAATTCACGTATTACATTACTTGCAAATTACTAAACAGAAAAATCTTCATGTTACATGACACGTACGTAAAAACATTTCAAGAAAAATCTCTGACCCTCTCACATCATCACCAGTTTATTTCCTCAACTATGAAAGTTTCAGATTTCGGAAAATTTGGTCCAACGTGTACATCTTGTATATTTTATTACCCATGCTTGATACAATTTCTCTTGATACTCCAGAGACCTGTAACTCCTCGAAACTTACGCCTCGCACATTTCTTGTTCCTCTTGAGGCGGTTAAATAATATTTCCTGCTCACTGCAATTTCTTCTTCTGCCATTTAACCTCTCGCCAGGCTTGACCTGCATTCTAACTTTTTCAATCAAGAATTATAAATCTCAGCGACACAGTTTCGCCAATCGAAATAAGTCTTTGCACTAAACTTCCTTAATAGTTCTTCCATGATTATAAAGCAGTGTTTAGATCGAATCTTTCGTCACAAAGGAGCAATCAAATTTCTTCTACAAGAACACTGGAAAGACAAAACTGTAATAATACTATTCCAGTGTCCGTGAATTCCAAAAATTAAGAGTTATTCAAAAAGAAGGACTAATAATAATAAATTTACTCCCAAGCAAACAAAGTGAATAAAACCTACTTTAATGAATGCCAACTAATTAGAAACCACTTGCAATGTCGTTCTAAGTCTTCCGTGACAAATATCACCCCTTTTCCGTCACCCTAACAGCCCCTTCTTTCTCAGCCACCCTTCGACTGAATCATCGTCGCAGGCATTCTATCTGCCAGTTGCCTCGAAAACGGGACTCGAAACACCAGGAACGAGTTTATCAAAGGACACGGAAGAATGCTTATCACGTTATTCAAATGCCGCGCTCACGCTGGGGCGCGTGTATCAAATATCTTGCACGGCCTCCGTATTTCTCCCTGCACTCGTTCGCAACCCTTCTTTGGCGCGGAAACTTTACCGCCCCCCACCCCCCCCTCCCCATCAGCCTCGATAAAAGACTTGGTCGTCGACTCAACCCCCTCGCCGAGTCGAAGTTCCCGCCGTATCCCCGGGACACTTGCTATATTTCCGCGGATACTCGCTGTATTTTCTGGGTCGCTGTTCGTATTCCATCCCCCCGTTTGCTCGCCCCCGTAAATTGCCAGCGGTACGCGAGATACCGTATCCACGGGGTGGTCTTATCTCCAGCCACCCCCTCTGCGACTGCAAACTTTTTTCCTTTATGTGGAGGCGGAATTTTTCGTGGCAAGCCTACCATCAGATTATTGAGTATCTGCTGGCACGTGAAAGGACGTTGGTCATCGGGGGTTGCAGAGATACGAGGGAAACGGGGGTGCGGAGTTTGGGTGGAATATCAATAGGGTTGGACATTAATTAATTTTTGTGGGCAGTGTAATTATTAGTAATAATTACATCAGAAATCTTAATAGGGTAAACCAACCAGTAATTGACCGCATACCAGTGAATGACCATTAGGCAAAGAAATGTCAATTATAAATTTAAAAATTACTATTTGTTTATAAATACAGTGTAATTGCACTTTTAATATCCCATATTTTTAGTTTTGCGTATTAAACAAACATTAATAAGTACAATTCTTAATATGTAAAAGTATGCGGTCATTTACTGGGGTTCTCATTCAACAATTCGGTCATTTACTAGTTTGTTTACCCTATATAAAGCAAAAAGCTTCTATGTTTGGCTGTCGCCTAAAAACTTTTGCTCGATAAACTCTGGAATCACGAAATATGTCTCAGCTTATTATGCCTGACTAACCCCGATGAATGTGACTATTTTTACAACAAAAAAAAAACACTAAAAGAAAATATTTTTTTTTTAAATAAAATCAGAATCTAAATTTAGGGCGAAGCCGAGTAGTCAATCTAGTCATCTTATAAATACCACAAATTTTTTTTGTACAATCCCCGAAACCCTTCACCCAAAAATAGCCACCACCTTTTGAAATCTTAAATACTTAAAACACTAGATCCATCATTGCAGATGACTGAAACAACGGTCACAAGGGACAGCGACGAGAAACTTCGGAAACACGTTGGAATATTTATGAAACGATGGTTATAAATCGTTCCGAGCGACGTTTCCGCGATGGGTCGCCGACAACGCGCCGCCGGGCCCTCGAGGCGGGAATTATGAAAGTTCGGTGCGCAGATTTTACATTTTAAGCGCGAGCCTCGCGGAATGTTTCGCCGCGCTGCCAAAATTCGCCCCGGGGCTAGTTGCACGGCGAATAAAGTTTAATTAAACCGGCTAACGAAGTCGCGCGTGCCTAAAGACGACGGGAGTCGCGACGCCTGGCGTCGTTGTTCTAACAATAAGCCTGGCGGTGCTCGAGGCGTGGCGACTTCGACTCCTCGCGAACCATGAAATCGAATAACTGCCCACGATTCAGGGGAGTTCCTCAAGTTACGTCTAATTTCATATACCGAAGCGATCTCCGGTTTCCTCTGTCGTTAGATCGGGTTCAACCATCCAATCGAAAGCTGTTAACGTGTTTCAGATCACAATTGATAGCCATCTTTTTACGGAACAGCTTAGGTGGCTTTAAAACTTGCAACTGTTGGGGATCAGGTTGTGTAACGAGAAACTAATCCATTTGATCCATGGGGATTGCTTTGATGAGGAGGATTAGAAATTCGGGTAAAGTTGGTAGCTATATTCTTTAATAGAACAAGTCAAGAGTCTTCCAACTTGGAAGCTTCATTTCTAAAACGTACAATGAATGAATTAACATTCAGTTTATTAAAAAGAAAAATTCGAAGTAGACGCACATGTTTTCACAACAACAAAAAATTATTAACTATTCAATGTTAAGCAGCCTTGTGTAAAATACTCTGTAAACTATACCTTTGAATACACACATTGCAAACTTTCTAATAGCAATATAACAAGAAACTTTTTAGCCTGCACCTCGTTTCTTGCGGTGATTTCGCGAGACAACAAAGCTGCACGGTTTTTTGCTTCCCCCGCAAGGAATCTGGCCATAAAGTCCACGCCCTGATTTCCGTCCGGAGGCTCGAATTTTCGCAGCCGTGTACGCGGTTTTTACAGCCGAGTCTCGTCGATGAATCGTAATTTTCCCCCTTTCTTCCGCGGTCGGGCGTTGTTCGCCAGCACGCGGCATATCGTATCGCCGCGCTGTTTTATATCCCCGCGTTTGCATTTCACGCTGAGCGAAGCGTGTCGATCCAATCTCCAGTTGCTCGAACAAGTGCCAGAACAAGCAATACGCGGCTAGGCTGCGTCCGTTTGTTACGATTCCCCGCGCGGTGCCAGACGCGTTTTTCCCGACGCCACTCGACACGCACGGCGAAACGGAAAACGGAACCGTCTTCCGCGCATTCGAGATTGTTCCCCCTCGTTTTTCCACGTTAGACGGAGCCGTTTGGGTCAGCGGCGGTTCCACGATCTTTGTATTCATCTCCTTGTAATTAATTCGCAGAGAAATACTTGATCGTCGAGCCATTTGACTGTTCAGGGAATAAAGTTTAGACTGTGAAGAATATTTTCTCGACTGGAAAGTAAATTTGGAGTGATCACTCTTAATTTCAACTCTGAGTGTATATAGTAAATTAAATTACAAAAGCGATGAAAATTCATGGAAATATTGAGATTCCTGTAGCCACGAAGTGCTTTAGAATACATTTCGAATAAAAGCCAATTCCAGAATTCAAAAATTCCAGAATTACGTTGAAAACAACAGAACCAACAAGTACCCATTCTTCTTAATCACAGAGAACAATCGAATTCTTCAGCCCCCCGACAATAATGATGCAGATAATTCAACGTGAAGAACAAGTATGTATCTACTCCGAAAATTGAGGAGCTCAGCGGAGAACAAACCAGCGTTCGCGACCTAACTGGATCGAGAATTTGATAATGCTCGGCGCCATTTCCGCGCGCGCTCTCCGTTCTCCAAGCGTTGCCTTTCAACGTAACAGGACAGATGACAGGGCAATAATGGAGTTTCGCGAGACGAGGCGAGGTGGCACGGCGGCGGTCGCAATTGGCGGTAATTTTTCGCCATCGGAACTCTGTTGAAGACGATTCGGGGGAGGATGGAGCGGCCGAAGGGCGAAGGAGGAGCTCCGAGGGACGGAGCAGCCCGTTAGTCGCGCGGATTTCAACGGTACGACCGCGCGAAATTGATCCTGAAATTGGTCGTTAAGACAATCCTCTGGCCGCATCGCGAAAATTGTGCGGGTCGAAGATAAGAGGACGTTGTCGGCGGTGACGAGCGTGACAAGCCGGACACGCGTCCGCGGAGATTGAATGCAAATGGGGAAGAAATTGGGAACCGGATTCGGGGCGGCTATTGAAATCTGTCGGAACTCGAGGCGGAATTTTCATTCTCCTTCACTTTTCACCTATCGCTCGCTAGGGAAGCTTCGCTTCCATCGAACCTCGACAAAAAACAGATCTAAATGAAAATTCTCTCTCACAAGGAGAGTATTTTAGGTGTCCGCCTCCGATGATTTTGATTTTTGGATATGTTATAGAGCACCGAAAAATAAGAAATACGTGTTTTCATATTTGGGGGGTGAAAAGTGGGTTCAAAGTTAGGGTTGAAAAATCATTTTGTGGACTTTTTGAAAATCTGGTGAGTCAGTGATGTTTCGCATTCAAAGACACAAAATTCGTCCATTCACACTATTCCCCTATCTCTAATAGTTCTCGAGATATTCCACAAAAATGATTTTTCAACCCTAACTTTGAACCCACTTTTCACCCCCCCAAATATGAAAACGGAGAAAAATAAAAAAACACGTATTTCTTATTTTTCGGTCCCCTATAACATATACAAAAATCAAAATCATCGGAGGCGGACACCTAAAATACTCTCCTTGTCAGTGAGAACTCTATCTATTCTCTTTTAGTGTTCTAGAGAAAGACAAGTCTCGAAAGCTTCGGCAACGGAATACGGTATTTAAAAAAGTATTCGCGATTGACCCAACGGGAACACCTGCGTCGAGCACCTACTAAAGGTACCGTTTCCACAGCAGGCGTCCGTTAAAACGGTCGAAATCGTTGCCGGCGGTGAAACAGCAGCCGAACCGGCGAGCAGGTTGCGCGATGGTGGCCAGCTGAGCGTGGTCTTCCGGTTTCACGTGCCGCCAGGACACGCGACAAAACTCCTCAGTGACGATCCCGTCCTCAGCCATGAATAATGCCCTGCATCCGGCGACTGTTCGAGACCGTTCGCGTACGCGTCCCAAGACTCGGTTCAGGCTTCTTCTTCAAGTGCTTTCGAAACGGTGTTCCAACGAAGTTGAGAAATTTTCGCGGTAGGGGCACCGAACGGGAGTGACGTATCCTTGTGACGATTTTGGTTATTGTGGCGGATGGTTGTGAAAAAAGGAGCGTGGAATTTGAGTGTTCGAAGTGGCTGGATCGTGGAATTTAATGTGAATATTAGTGAATATTTATGAGCAAGTAAGGTTTTCAGTAAGGAATGATTCGATTAAGGAAGGAATATTTTAAAAAGGGGGTAATTTGAGTGAGGAAGGAATATTTTTAAAAAGGAATAATTTGAAGAAGGAAAGAATATTTTAAATAAGTATTGATATGGATATTAGAATTAACAAAGTGGATCAAACTGTTCGGGATTTTGAAGAGGAATCTGTGTGAAATTTTTTAGACGTTTGATATTAAGGCAATGATTTATGCAGTGCGAATCTACTTTGATTTTTGGGGTTTGATAGGATGGTTATAGCGTTTGTCACGTTTGCATTATTTTTGCAACTGATTGGGTTACTTGAGATACATTTGAGTATTACGGAAACTGGGGTATGACCGTGTTTATCATTTTCAAATGAAAGTAGACCGGTACAGTTAGAAGGTGCAGTTGCATCTCTTTTTTATATAGACCGTATAATTCTTTCACATAAATCTGAGATATGATTATACACCATTGACTGAATTATACAGTAGTCGTATTTGGGAGCAGGAAATTGTTCGTCATAAAGGGTAATGAACGCAACTGGAATTTTCTTCGTTATAATAATGTTCAATTACTAATTACCACGAAAAATTGAATCACGCGTTTACATAGACGTCAACATTGTAGATGCTCATCTAAGTTAACGTTTATTCCGCACGGTCGCGTGAATTCGTATCATGCATAACCTGTTTTCTGGAAAAATAGCGGTGTGCGAATAATAAATAACGCTTTGAATGGTGAAACCATTTCTGAATGCGTCGGCAAAGTATCCTAGGGACGGGAAGCATCATCCACGTATTAGGAATGAATAAATAGCGCGTCTGCACTGTCACCCGTGCATGAAAAATGATCTGATGGATCGACGACAGTCATGAATAATGTCTTGCATCCAAAGAGTACTCGGGAACACGTCCTGTAAACGAAAACGTATGCTGCATTTTACCACGGAGAGATTCGAAATCACATTTTCTTTATTACACAAAAATTTGTGTCTCCCGTTTATAATTAACGTATATTTAATCTAATAGGAAAAAGGAATTCTTGAGAAAATTATTGCCACCCTCCATGTATAAGGAATATTTCAATCGAATACATTTTCTTCCAAAATTGTAACCATCACACTGTCCTGTCAAAAATTCTGGTTCCCCTTATCACACCTCGACACCCTCTTCATCCCCTATTTGCAATTAGCATACACGTAATCTAATAAAAAAGGAAGCCCCCCAAAAATTACTTCCACTTTCCACTCTACACATTTCAATCAAATACATTTTTATTATTATTATTATTATTTCGACGGGAGAACCCTTTAGTATACAAAGATTGAGCAAATTAGTACAACAAGCATAGAAAAACACCATAAAATTAAAAGTAAAATAAAACAAAACAAATAACATAACATAACAATGTAAGAAACGACGATAAACATATCAATGCTCGCTATCACAATTCACAACCCCTCTATCTAACACCACAATCACAAAAGATATTTACAAACACCAATCAAGATTTGATCCAAACCAGTCATCCCGATCCCACGCACCTTCCCCTTGCAACCTAAGCCACCGCCAATTACCCCGACTCCGAGAAACGTAGCGAAACACCCCCGAAATTAAAAGATCCCCTAGAAAGATCCTTCAACTCAAAGATCATCCCCCGAAGGCCCGCGACTCCACCCGACTCGACATCCGACTCTCCGTTAGCCGAGCATTTTGCATCTTATCCGATGCTCGTAGCGTTCCGCGTTTCGAGAAGCGAGCTACGAGAGTACGTTCGCCTATGTAAATAACCAACGACGATAACGATCTTTACAGCGCGCCGTCTGCGAAATTAGGGAGCTCGGAGGTCGGTGCAAGAAAGTGATTAAGGGAAACAGCCACCCCTCCCTTCCTCCCCCTTCCCTCCCTCCCCCCTCCGCTGGTAATTACAGTTATCTCCGTTTCGGCTACGTATTACGGTTATTGTTGCCATTACTAATCAAATTAATGCGGCCGGCGCGCCGGTTCCACGCGCGAAAATTATGCAACGATAAAGCGCGTTCGACCAGGGATCTCTCGCACGGGCGAAGAAACGAGAAGTAACGGGGCACCCAGCGTCGTCGCTTCTCTGCTGTAATAGATCGTTGCCATGCATGACGGCTGGGTAATTAGCGGCCGCTAATTAAGAATACTTTAACGCGTCTGCGAAGATCCCCACGTCGGGTGGCTGGGCTCGTTAAAAAGTATAACCGGTTGCATCTGGCGAGGGGGTGAGCCCGGGCGGGCTTTAAAGGGTCGGGGCGATGCTTTTAGGATTGGGAAGAGGGTTCGGAAGCAATGGAATCCGTAGAATGTCTTTGGCTGTCAGCCACCCGATAGAAATGCTGCGGGAGTTGATGTCACACCTCGAAACCGAGGGACTTTTCACAGGGGATATTTTCGCGGCTGCTGATTGGTGTTTTAGATGTAGAGAAATAGAATTTTTATGTCTACTTTTCTGTAGGCTCTTTTAGTAGAGGGGTGGGGATGTGTTGTATGTGTTGCATTAGTTGTGTTTGATCTTCCAGTGGTTTTGAGGTATTAGAGTTGCAGCTAGTGAAGTTTGATAGATAAGTGGGTGGGTAAAAGTCAAAATCGTGTTTGACTTCTGGAGAAGCAATTGGTCTGCACTTCAACGTGGTTTTAAGCATAGAGTCTGAAATGTCAGAACTGTGCCAACTCTTCTACCATACAGACGCCCCGAATTTATTCTATATTAATTCATCAATCAGAAATGTGATCACTGCAGTTACTTGGAATTTAGTACTCCATGAATTCGACTTTATACTCCAGAATATAAGATGTGGTACAGCTAACAGACACGTTCTGACGAGCTATAATATACATATATTTAGAAAATATTGAAACGTTCGATTCGAAAGGAAATTAATTTTCACAGATATAAAGATGGAAGCTATTAAATTATTCCACCATAGGTAATAAAAAGTATCATTCTCCAAAGTATAACACTTAGAAACGTGTCAAAAATTCCTCTACCCAAAATGCAACTAATGCCAGATGGTTTTTTTTTTCCCCGTGGTACCATTTTTACTCTGTAAAGTGTAAATAATCTCCCACTCACGCGATATATTTCTTAGGTATTTTTTTCTTTTTTGCACCAACACACTCCAATCATACTGTTTCCAACCACATAAAAAATAACCACTTGGAATTAATGCTCCGCGTAAATCAAGGGACGAGTGTAAACTAAGACTGTCCTACTAAGATTCCCCCGCACCCAAATTGATATTCGTACCGAATTTCTCCATGCATCTCGTGGAGGCGTTGCGCGAACCCCCGTGGGAGCAATGGTGACACCGGGAGAAGCCCGTTGAAAGTAGCCCGGCCCCCGTTAATGGAATTTATTACACAAGACGAGCGTCTCCTGCGAGACAGTATCGACCCGAATCATCGAAGTTTCCCTCGTTGTATCGGAGGGCACTTTATCGCGCAGCACAGGGGCCAGAACTTTCCTGTCCCTTCTTCTTTCCCAGCCAAAAGGAAAAGTTGCCCGTGTATATACTTCGCTCGTTAGCTCCCATCCAAGAGACGCGGACTGCAGACACGCGGAGACTCTCCCTTCCCATCCCGGCTTCTTTGTCTTCGTCCCGTCGCCTCCTCTCTTTTCCTCTCTTTTCCTCTCTTTTTCCCGTGCCCCCGTCACGGCGGGCAGGGCACGAAACGCGCCCGTTAGGTGGAAACACGTCGTTCTGCCTCGTTTCCGCCTCGCGTTTTCACGGCATCGCAGACGTGTGTCAACGAGCCGATACACGTGTGCCATTTCCCATTTTTACTTTTTCGCGCGACAACCTTCGCGCTGAATTCGCGTCGCTGCACGCTGCTGATGGCTGGGAAGGGGTCAGGACATTCGGGAGAGAAACAGCGAACATTCGGGAAGAATGCCCGAGTTGTCCCTGCTATCGTTAGTTTTTAGCGCGGTGTTTTTTAATCCGGCGTCGAAATTGAAATCAATGGAATTATCAGAAATATAGCGGAAGTTATATTTTCCTCTAACTGAATATCGTAATCTACTTTTGTCGTTACTTTTTTGTATTGCAGTTGAACATTCTGACTACAAGTGGATTCGATATATTTCGTTTCAATTTACTTCGGGGTGCAAAAAGTTACAGTTTTTTGGTGCAAGAGGACTTTCAATTTTGATTGTTTGCGGTCCATGTGTCCCGAGTCGTCCCACTTACTGTTTTATTTAAATAAAATTTCGAGTAACGAGTAAAAGTTGCAAAAATTATTCGTCATTGTATGCGAATAAAAGAATTTAATTTATTCGTCGAATAATCTAAAGTTAAAGTAACTTTTATTCGATCCGTTATTTAAATAATTTTTTTATTAATTAATGTCCAACTCTGGTGCCGAGCAATGGGCCGTCAGAGCGTCCCACTTATTTTAAACCCGTACTACTGGTACCAGTGTTAGCAAGCAAAGAAATACTATAGAATTTAACTTCTTATTATTACTGAAATAAATTCCTATCACAGTTGTTTAAAATGGTCCTCCACTCGGTATCTGAATTACCTTACAACCCACATTGGCCAAAAGTAGAGCGAAAGGTAAATGGATGTTTCCTCAGAAAATATAAAAATGACTAAAACAATAAAAACTCTGCCTACCACTTATACTGCCGTCGAGAACATTCTACCATTTATTCGAAGAAGAATAATGGCCCCGAGAAATTGAAATGTAAGAGTTCAGTTGAAGGTAGAATGAATGGGGCAAAGTTCGTTCGACGAGTGCATAGAATAACTCGCGCGATGAATCTTAGAATTCGCGCGAATGCAACTGCATTTCCATGAGGTGCATACGTCGCGAAACTGCCGGCAACTGCGTTTATCATTGATCGTCTGTAATTCATGCCCGCGAACCGGTGTTCCGCAATTTCGCGAAACTTTCCGCGACTATCAGCCGCGACAGTAGAACTGGCGAACTTATGGCCAGACTCGCGCATTACATAATACACAGCGAAGCATCTTTACTCTTTGGCCCTCATGTTTATTGAATGTGTACAGAGGCAGCCAGCGTTCCATTACGGAAATTATCATCCTTACCATTTATTATAGCGATAGACACTGTAACGAATGCGTAGCTGGTGTTTGCCCGACGTAAATTTACTTGCGAGTAGAATCACAGGAGAATATAAACCACAGAGGGTACTAGCCTTTCATCTCGATCTCGATATTTGCACTCATTTGAAGGGAAAATGGGAAATTCGAGGAATGTCCATTTTTCGTGATTTTGCGGTTTGGAGCATATTTTGTTGGTGGAAACTGGGGCAACAGAACAGTCGAGTCACAGAGAGTTATAAAATTAAATGCCGCTTAGTTAAAAACAGGTAATGTCCACTCTGCGCGGAAACAAAACTCTTAATTTTCTCGATGAAGCTGTTTTGCGACATTCCCTGTTTTCCCCCTCGCCCTTCGTTTATGAATAACCGTACTATAATATCGACAGGTGATTAAAAGCAAGTTGGAAGCACATAAATTAATCTGAAAATCTTTTGAAAATATACCCTTCCAAATTTCTTTTAACGATTTTATTACATTGTACGGCATTGAGACAGGATTCATTCCAATTTATTTATGGTATAAGGATTCTATAAATAAAATGTGAAGGCCATTAGTGGATCGGGTTGGAATTAAGAAGGAAATGGTGCCATTAACGTTCGAAGTGCTGTTGAATCCCATAGAACTCTGCGTTCCCGTTGAAAGGTGAACGAGGGAGGAGACTAGCGATTAGAAGCAGGGAAATAATTAATCGACGCGACGGAAACTTGGATCGCGCGATCGCAGATGTCAGATATGTGTGTCCGCGGGCGTGTACGTGCGCGATCGATGATTATCGTTAGAGACTTGTGAGGCACTTGAAAAATGGTATACATCGGGGATTTGATCGCCATTATGGAGGAACGTGACTTCGACAGGGACACCATCGACACGGACTCTCTGGAGTTCGAGGTAATGAAACCTACCTGCTACTACCTCGAAATCAAAGAAACCAGAGGCACATCGCTTCCTTGCAATTCGATCGTTAAAATGTCGATAGAAAATCGTGTTGTCGAAGTGTCATTAAATTCGCGGAAAGTAGAAAAGCATTGGTAACTTTTACTTTCGGCAAATAGCATATATATACGTTCTGTATATTTTAATTTAAATTATGAAGTTATATCAAATTAATAAATATCGAGGCGAAAAAATTGTTTTTGAAAATTTTTCTTTCGAAATTCCCCGGATTCAGAGGGTTAATATCAACAACATCGATGAAATTGCTTCGTTGACTCGTAATAAGTACCTAAATCTACTTAACTCGCCAATTTAATAATAACGACGAGTTTATTAGACACACACGTAGCATACGATGAACGTAGCAATTTAATAACACACACTTGAAGCTCGAAATTGGGTTTTTGAACGTCCTGTTAAAAGGTGGAGAGACCAATTTTCGACAGACAGGTCGCAGAAAGTCAATTTTGGCACGCCTTCATTAACCCAAATGGTTTTGGTGTTGTTGCAGGCTGTGCAATTGTCATCGTGCCCGAAGCAATTGGATCTGAGCAACGGTGGCCTGTCAAGGATCCCTGACAGTGCTGTAGCATTCCCCGCCATAGAAGAGCTGGTGTTGAGCCAAAATCAACTGACGAACACCAACAACAATCTGACGCTTCTGCACAGGTACGTGACAATCGAAATGGGGATTTTCGAGTCTTCGGCTCCAGGGATCGTCGGTGTTCTTGGATAGCAGAATTTGCACACTGATAACAAATCCAGTCCTTCTAGTTGCAAAACGGAGAGCAATGCTTTTAAACAAATATTTTCACGATATTTTATAAACGTATCAAAAAGAAATTTTACTGGTTGATATATTTTATTGGGCCACTAATGGCTTCCAATTTATTGACTGCACCGTTTTTCGACTAGAAATATGTTGCTCCAGTTTATTTAAAAATGATTGAACACGTATTAACTCGTCCAACCAGTGAAAACTGCATACGCATTTCTGTTTCTGTGCAAACACAATTACCACCACATTTCCACGTCAAATCATCTCGTTTTGGGAAATTCAGGGGAATTTCCAAATGGCGAATTAATAACTCAGTCGCTCAGTTAACAGATTAAATGCGTTCGAATCACAAATGCAACCATTCGCATTAGACACTTTCTTTATTTGTCGACTGAAAACCTCGTTTCAATGCTTTAATTTAAATGTTATATCATATAAAAATACCGAGCACTGAGCTTCTCTGGTGATTTTGCATCTTATCAACGTCTCCGGCCAATTAACCGTAAAATTTACACAAGAAACTGGCCTCGAACGGTGTCTGTATCTGTTTGGAGCCATTACGCGGAGATAAGTTAATTAAGCAGGGATTTATTTGAACGTAGGTTCCCGAAACTTCGTACCCTCCACTTGGAGAGCAACGAGCTGACTCGAATTCCTCTGGAATTATTGGAGCTCAGGGGCCTGACCCACCTCAACCTCTCGGACAACAAAATCGAGAAGATTCCAGCGGACGTAAGGCAGCTTATCAAGTATGTAAAGTCAGTTTTATCAGATTCTGCACGTGGAAACGCGCGCGGGTTTGCTCCGAGGAACGACGTCGCTGCATTCTCCCATAAAGAGAAATATGCCGCCTGACGTACTCGTGAAATAACTCCGAGATCCTTATAACACAAGGAGTGCATAAAATGAACAGTGAGGTTTTTATAAAAAAAAAAAATGACTACCGTCAAAGACCCAATTCCTGATCACTTAAGATGCAAAGGGAGCAGTTTCTGATGAACCTAAAACATTTTACTATGAGCTATCAAATTTAAAAATACTTGATAATTATTTAATAATTTTTTGGAATAAATTTGTATCGCGATAAACTTATTATTTGGTATTTCTATACTAAACTGATCAGGAACTGGGTCCTTCACGGTACTATAAAAAGAACATGTATCTTCTAAAAACACTGTCGTCCATTACAAAGCAGCCTTTAATTTTTACATTTCAAGCTACATTCAAACGATTTCAATTTAAAGCTTGACTTTTGGTAAAATAGTGCCGGACTTCAGTTTTAACCACTTTTTCAGTGCCGATTTTGTGCAAAGTCACCGAACTCGCTAACATCTCCAATATCTGTGTTGCAATTTTTTACGCGAGTTTCCCAGGAAGCTCGTATTTTCCCGACGCGACGCGCGAACGGAAACAAAGGCAACTCGCGGCGACGAGCGGAAGTTTTTAGTCCGAAAGCGTGTGGGATCGATCCTGAAACGATTCTGCCGGTTCGTGGATCGAGTCCCCTGTGCGCGAGCGTTTAATATGTGAAAAATCGCTGGGGGGTCGGATTGGTTTCCGGAGGAACCAGTGTTCCTCGGGACTATCAATAAACGGTGAAAAGTATGAAAGAAACGGAGAAATATGAGGCATTCCCGCGCTAGCGGTTTGACGTGGAATACCTTGGCTGGAACATTGAAGGATATTCCTCGCCGACAGACGAACGTTTCTCCAATGAAATGTTTTCAATCGCGCAGACGAATCCGTAATCTGGAATGCTTCTGACGTCGTTCCTCCGCGGTATTGCGTAGACACTGCGGTATTACGTGAAGCCGGATTAACTTGTCAGAAGGAAGTATTATTTTGACGAGCAGTTCAGTTGTAGAACCTATCTACGGTAATAAAGCGGTGTACATATTCCGAAATTAATCGTCGGAGCTTCGGTAGTATTACTTACCTGAACGGCGAAGGAATGCCACGGAAATGTAAATGAGTGCTTCCCATATGAGTTTCAGTCTTTGAAGTTTGCTGAGTCAAGGGATGTTGAGAATGTCTTTTTTTTGGAACGAATATTAAACGTTGTAGAATTATACTGGTGTTTCGAAATGCCCAATTAAAGAGAGTTAATTGCTTCGCTCGATTTTGATTACGAGGCATGGAATTTTCAAGTGAAAAGTGGTGTGGGATATCTGAGTTTATCTAACATTTACTCCGCGTATCGGCAGAACTATCAGCTCGTCGTTAATGAAGAAAAAAGATTAGCAAAGTGTTTCCACTCGAACCTCGTCGGATCCAATTACTTTGCTCGTAACTAATTTAATTCCTATCGCGAAGCAAGGAAATGAATTATGCAACTTCGATATAAGTGCATACTTTGTACGTAAGAATCGCAATGGTAGCCTGCTGAAAGTTCGTGCCGACGGTAAATACAACACTCGACTTTTCATCCCTTACTGTGAAAGGGAACAGAATCGAGGCAACGTAAACGGTACTTTGATTCTCGCTAACTTCTGTTAAATAATCGAGAATATGTTTAAGCTCCTCGGTTGAAAATATCGCTGCTGCTCGGTTGTTAACGCGCGATATCCGTGAGTGGAATTTTCAGAGGCGATCGCGGTTTATCGTGTCGCCGATCTGGCGATAAATCAGCGCGACTTCCGGTCGGCTGATAATAGAAAGTTATCCGTTAATTAATCGAACGAACCGTCGAGTCAGATATATTATTTGCCGATTTCCTTGCATCCGCAACGGCCTTGCCTAGTCGACGGTGTGCTAATTAAGATAAATTGCCTATCCCACCGTGGATAATTGGAGCTGGCGTGGAACAGGGAATCGATACCGAGAGTCGAACGATGGCGCTCGGAAGCTCGTTGATCCGAGCGGTTGCTTTAAAGAGAAACGTCTGTGGACGCAAGGAGAAATTAAATTGCTTTCTTTCGAACAATTTGATCGTGAAAATTTCTGAACAATTTCTGGCCACTCCATTCAGTTTGCGAGGACAGTTAATGATGTCATCGTCGCGTTATTTGCTCCCCATTGCTACTTTGTGTAATAATCGTTTCATTTATTTACACGAAAATTTGTTGCAGTTGAAAGTTTTCGAAGAGTGTATTAATTTTTTTCGCAGTTACTGATCTGATTTTTTATTTATTTTGAATGCGAGATATAGAGTTATATACCCATTGCTACTTTCTGTAATAATCGTTTAATTTATTTACACGAAAATTTGTTGCAGTTGAAAGTTTTCGAAGAGTGTATTAATTTTTTTCGCAGTTACTGATCTGATTTTTTATTTATTTTGAATGCGAGATATGGAGTTATATACCCAATAGTAATTTTTGTGTTACGAAGGAAATAATTTCGAAATAAATGAATCGATGGTCAAAGTTTCTATGCTTGTAATTAGCTTTCGAGGGTTTGAAGTTTTACGTTTAACGAGTGATACAACTGTTCATGATTAGTAAGCTAACTAAGAGTAGGCATGGACCTGTAACAGCGCGAAGCTGCAGATGCAGAGTTGGTTTAGCTGCACTAGTTGTATTCAGCGCGAAGTTGTACTTAGAAATTGAAGTTTGCTACTTAGTTATGCAAGCCTTCAGCTAACATGTAGAGTCGCAAGGTGCCCTCGGTGTGACAGACTTTCATCGATTTCCTGTAACTAGCATAAACACTTTGTCCATTGTATAAAATCATCAGACAGCAGAACAGCATTAAAAAGAATTTTACACGGAAGAAAGAAATAGAGAACGAGTGAAAAGAGGAATAACCCTTTTCAGCTAAAGTAGTGGTAATAGGAAAGCATTTCTATTACGCCCGTTATAGCGAAGAAATGTGCTCTAGAACAGTGGCGGGCGAAGAAGCAATTAAAACTAAAAGGTGGACGTAAGAAATGTAATATAAAAGTATTTCTATTATACTTATCACGGTGGAGGAAAGAACAAAGAGGAAATAACGGTAACTAAAGAAGAAGTAGAACTAATATAAATATAGTTATGTTACACTGAACACGGTAAAAATCGGACTTTATAATAAGAATCAATTATATAATGTAGGACAAGAAAATTAAAAAGAAGGTATACTAACATACCAACCCAATCAGAAAATCATTCCACGTGAAATTGTTCACTTATTGCACTCAATGTCATATATTTCTTAAACAAATTCAAAACCAGCAAAGTGATGACTTAAACCCCCCCTAATTGCACTTGAACTACATCCTACACAAATCAACTTAACCAAATTCCCCGATATCAACTCTAAAAAGTGATCGACTTGGCGCGACCCCAAAGCAACACGTCGAATTGAATAAAGGTCACAAATTTTTTAAAATCACCTCCAAAGTCATCCCACCATTTTCGACCCATCATCGTGTGGGCGTTACTCCTTAAGCCGCTCTCCCACTTGCGCAACGATCCACATTTGAAACGAGTAAAAAAATAGTATACTATCAAATGGGACCAATCTAGAAAAAAATTCCGAATAGGAAGAATCAGGTGTGCACGAGCTATTAAATAAGTAAATCAAGCTGTCAGACCGCGATGCTCGTGAGTGGCCCGTGTAATCAAGTCGGTGATTACGTAAAGTTTCTCGAAAACCGCTTTCCACCGACCGGAAACGGGGATACCGAAAGCCCTGCAGAAGGAGGAACTACGGTGTGAACACGGGCCTACCGATACACGAACGCTGGTTACACGCGCGTGCATACCATCGCGAACGGAGAGCCTCCACCTGAGGGAAACAACAAAAAAAAAAAAGAATTCGTACAAAGACGTTGCACGCACACATGCAGCGCAGAACCTAAGGCAACTCTCCACTTACCGGTAGAATGGAGTTGGGCAACACGCTCGACAGAAGTCATACATCGGGGGGCAGTGGCGCAGAAACAACGGAGGAAGAAGAGCCGCGTATTAATGCGAAACTTTCCAATAATTCGCGGCTCTCTTGCCGCGATCAGAGCTACGTTTGTGTGTGCGATGACAGAATGTAATACCCGTGCGACTTGGCTTATGATAGTTCGTTGTGATAGTGCTAGATACGGGGTCCATTTTGACCACGTGTTACTTATTATCGATATTACACTTTTTTTAAGGAAACAAGAATTTTTAACCCTTTAACGCCCAGAGCCGTTATTTCAAAATTGTGAGATAATATATATATTAGTCTATATATACATATAATGGTTCTATAGGATAACTTGATCAAAATTGAATATTGATTATTTCAATTTTTCTCCATTCCGTGCCGAAAGTTAAATATAAGCACACGATAGAATTTCACGCACATTCAAAATGAGTGTTGCACCGGTGCAACACTGGGAGTTACAGGGTTAATGTTTGAGTTCATTCTGAGATGAGAGAAATTATATTTTGGGTCAGAATGGCCCCCATATCTACCATCGAAGTCTGTCTATTATCCTAATAATTTTTCATCCACTTACCTTCGCTGTTCGTCCCACTGCAAATGTTTAAGTTCATTCTGAGATGAGTGAAATTATATTGTGGGTCAGAATGGGGCCCCATATCTACCATCGAAGTCTGTCTATTATCCTAATAATTTTTCATCCACTTACCTTCGCTGTTCGTCCCACTGCAAATGTTTAAGTTCATTCTGAGATGAGTGAAATTATATTTTGGGTCAGATGGGGCCCCATATCTACCATCGAACTCTGTTTATTATCCTAATAATTTTTCATCCACTTACCTTCGCTGTTCGTCCCACTGCAAATGTTTAAGTTCATTCTGAGATGAGAGAAATTTTATTTTGGGTCAGAATGGGGCCCCATATCTACCATCGAAGTCTGTCTATTATCCTAATAATTTTTCATCCACTTACCTTCGCTGTTCGTCCCACTGCAAATGTTTCAGTTCATTCTGAGATGAGTGAAATTATATTTTGGGTCAGATGGGGCCCCCATATCTACCATCGAAGTCTGTCTACTATCCTAATAATTTTTCATCCACTTACCTTCGCTGTTCGTCCCACTGCAAATGTTTAAGTTCATTCTGAGATGAGTGAAATTATATTTTGGGTCAGATGGGGCCCCCATATCTACCATCGAAGTCTGTCTATTATCCTAATAATTTTTCATCCACTTACCTTCGCTGTTCGCCTCACTCAAAATGCATATTTCTTCCCTGTTCTGGCATTTTACCACAAAACACTGTTCGTGTGAATTACCATTCCACGACTTCGAGCGCTACGCATGGCCTTCAGGGGCGAGTGCTTACCGTCGACTACAAACTACGTATACCTAAGTATTATCGTGAAGAAAAAGTTTACTCCCAGCCAGCCAGCTGTGGAAGGCATCGCGTGATAATAATTCCAAGGGAAGGGTCCCTGAATATCTGGCAGAGTGGCGAGGAAGTGATTCGAAGGCTAGGGTCAGAGGGAACTACCCTTCCCGGAGAAAATTGAATTTGTTTTGAGTTAGGGATACCTTGTGACGCGGAGGTTAGTTTATTGACACGCGTTCGATTCAGAGGGCGTTGGAAGATTGGACGGAAGGCTGAATGGGTTGAAAAATAAATGACGAAACGGTTTGATACGATTACGCTGCCCGGAAAACGTGTCCGTGGAAATTGCACGTTACGAGGCGTACATGCTCTGCCTTCGTTACGTGCGCGTGCCATTAATTAAGGATGAAGCTACTGATTCCCTTATCCGACCTTGCGGTTGGAATACTTTTTCCTGCTAACTGTAATTATAACGTCCACGTGTAGTGTTTGCGCGTGGTGTGCGGGAAATGTAAAGGGATCGTAAAGAAGGGGGAAGAAATTTGATACAGATCGGCAAATATATTGCCTGAATTATTTAACTGACGATCTTTAGTAGTTTGCAAACCCTTGGAGAATAGGTTACCACCTTTTGCGATTCCCCAATGAATTTTTATCATAATTTGTTGATAACAAAGAAAGAGTCTTGGTATTCCGTTTGGAAAGTGATGAATATATATTTTTTTAAGCCTCTGGTGCTGCTTGTAGGTGAATATTCTGATATTAATTATTTTTTGCTATTCTTAGGTATGAAAATAGTTGCTCGATATAGTTTGCTAAGTCCGCAGGAAGTTCTAAGTGCAAATAATTTTCAATAATATCTCATATCTCGTTAATAAGAAAGAAGCACTCATCGACAAAATAACTTGAATAACTTACTTTCTTTCATTTCAAAGATATGAATGATTGAATTGAGTTAGCATTAAAATGGAGATCATTAAAGTTAAATTTCGTACGGCTACTGGAAAATTCAGGAGCATCGGAAAGACACTATTTTTATCGCAATGGACACTTCCTGCTCGATGTGAATAGATTGTTGCATTATGTATGAGAGAAAGAAGAGGTGATTAATGCAATTAAAAAATTCAGCTTCTGATTATAACATCCTGAACGTGAAATGCACCGGAAGTTATATAAATCTACTGATTTTACTACGATTCTAATTTTATATATGTTTTTAAACACGCAAACATATAAACTTTCTGCTTTATATATTATGATTTACAATTCTGTCTCGTAAAAAGTGGAGAAATAACAGTAAAATATGAAATTAGAATTTTTATTCCTTTAAAAAGGCAAATGAAATTTTTAAACTTTAAGGACTAAAAAATTTAATGCCACTAGAAAATCTGCACATATAAACGATTCTTTCCGAACACATCATAACCTCAACTACCACCTCTACCACGAATAATCAACAATTCTGGTCGACTTTTGTCGTATCGATTTGAGACAGCAACATTTCCTTAAAACTACAAACACACCAGGTATCATTCTTCATACATAAACGTCAAAGCAAAGAGCAGAAGGAAACCCTCCTCCACCTGTCCATTTACTTTCCTGGGCAGATAAAAGAATCGTTTGAAACATTTAATAAGGTCTTTGGAAAACTGCATGCGCAAGTGACCTTTGCAGGACTTTTGCTCGTCGACAAGTCTATTATTTGCCAGAGCAAGAAATATTCCCTTTGTGACGATCGAGCTACATCCAACAGTCCCATCCTCGCCATGGACACCCACCCATACGAGTTACAGATGCAAGAAATACGAGTGGCTGAACAAATGGCCGGAAGGAGCAATGAGAAAAGAAAAGAGGAACTACTTGACTGCAACCAGCGAGAGGATCTTAATTCTTGAGCGTTGGACGATGAGGTCTAATTGGCCCCATGACACAATTCTTTCCATTCAGATCTCAGTTCAATTATTTATATCACACTTCGATATTACCAGAATTTAGAATTTACAGCGACCATTTCGATCCACAATACAAATTCCCTTCATCCACAGCTCGGAACACCCACTCATGTCACATTTGAATCTCGTCTGATGAAAGATCCTCAATTCCTTAAATAAGTGACACCAATGCAACAAGTAGCATTAGCAATCCTATATAATAAAACGCTTAAGGTGGATGTTCGTTTGTTAGCAAAATCTGTCCACAAGCGTTTTTTTTTCGAACTTCTCGATGACCTACAAGGTTTAGATTCAGCATAAAGCTTCCTCGGCACCCAAAGATGACGTAAAAAATCCGAAACCTGGAAAATTCGATAATGGGTACTATCTGTGACCTAAAACAGGTATTATTTATAATATAGAAGCCTTTACCGCATTGGACATGTAGGTAATTGTGGTCACCTTAGGCGTCCTATTCTACATATAGGGTAGTAATGCCTGGCGAAGACAGGCTAAGAAACTAGTTAACATATAGAACAGATATAAAGAGGCCCCGCATCCGCCAAGCGAGAAGCAGCCAGGAAGAGTTTGCCAACTCCGTGGACGTGGGCCCGTCGCAAGAGGAGCGCCATTTAAAAGCTGCTTATCGGTGAATTTGGTCTGCGGACGGGCCGCGTGCTCCACATTCGGGGAACAATGCCAGAGACCAACCAGCGAAACCATGCAATTACTTCCCGATCAGAAAGTCCGATCAGAAAGAGCGCACATCCCTTGTTGTTCCGCTAGTATACAGAGGCGCTAACAACCATCGATCGAGGAAGCTGCGGAATCGTCGGCTTCCTTGCCGCAAAGTAGGCCGACGTACATCGCCGAACGGCCCGAGTCGTCGGCCAGTCGGCTGGTCACCGATTGCTGGCCCACAACTAGACCACAACACGAAGAATCACCATAGTCCCACTTGGCGAACACCGCCGCCGCCGGCTAATCTCTCTGTTCTGTTACGTCAGAGTGGCCAGCCGAGCGATCCTTGGTCTTCTCCCTCTTTCTTCATCGCGGCAGGAGTGCAGCTCGGACATGCTTTGCCTGGCGAAGGAGTTGTTAGTCCCCCTGAAGAGCTCGCACGAGCCTGCACCACCTAGCAACTTTCCGAACTCCACTTATCGACGTCTTATCGCGTGGAAGAAAGTGGAAACGACGGTGGTGTTTTTTTTCCGTACACTTGGCTGCTTGCCGCGTTCATCGAGAAATCACACTCGGGAAATGTGCGCCAGTCGAGAAGGACTCGCCGCATGATTATGTCAAGGAGACTCGTATTATCCGCGTGTGGCTGATGGACCTTGGGCGTCGATGCTATGAGAGGATCTTTCGCCAAGGTGCGCACATGAAAAGTGGATGAGCGGGGACGTTCGCAAAAAGACAGGGAACGGTGTAATCCATTATGGAAGATCTGAAAGATGCGAGGAAAGTTTCGTGGAGAATGCAATATCTGGGATAGCAAGCAGCTCGGTGTGCTGGGGAAGATACTGCAGGTCTTCAGAGGAGTGCTTGGTTTTTAAACAGCGTGAACAGGAGCTGAGGAATACTGGAATGGCGGAACAGGTGAGAAGGGAACTGCGTGTCGTGGAATGAAGTGCGTGCTCGAGGAATATGTACATTTGAATAATCAGTGACAACGAAAAATCATGATAACAAATGCGATCCACTTAATAAAATAATTAAAAAGCTGAAGTAGGGTAAAGAAACCAGTAAATGACCGAATTGTTGAACGAGAAGCCTAGTAAATGACCGCATACTTTTATTAAGAATTCTACTTATTAATGTTTGTTCCCTGTTTCTGCCACTTTAGTTTTATTTTACTTAAATAAACCGTAGCGTATAAATTTGATGATAAATTTTCTTCTACACTATTCTTTAGGTATAGGGTAAACAAACCAGTAAGTGACAAAATTGTTGAATGGGAAGCCCAGTAAATGACCGCATACTTTTATTAAGAATTCTACTTATTAATGTTTGTTTAATACGCAAAACTAAAAATATGGGATATTAACAGTGCAACTACACTCTATTCATAAACAAATAGTACTTTTTAAATTTATAATTGACATTTCTTTGCCTACTAGTCATTCACTGGTATGCGGTCAATTACTGGTTGGTTTACCCTATAGTTCTTGCAAAAATGATAGTATTATAAAATATTCAGCTACGGATATACAATACAGAAAATAGTATATTTATTGTACACCGTCAATTTTACATCTCTCAGACAACAAGTTAGTTGTCCTTTCGAAATCAGTTGCGTGCAGCTTTCAACTTCGGTCCACGCGTGTTGCCTCGCGACGATGTCGATTTTACTTTAAAAACTGAAAGTCCGCTCGATGACACAGATGCTTACCGGCAGGAAGGTTTTCACCATAATTTCAAACTTTCTACTCAAGTGCACATCCTGTGGGCGGCCCCGTTCGTTTAGGTTCACCGACTCGTTTGTCCGTGCAGCGAGGGTGCAACGCGTGCACACCGACCACGTTGCACTGCGCAACCGTCACGTCGATCCGTCGCGATTAATTTATTTCAATCGATACGCGGTGGCCCGGGGGCAAGGCGCAATTTATGAACGATGTCGATCAGAGGAATCTGGAGTTCCGACTCACAGCTACTTGCGGGAACTTTAATCGAGAAATGGAAATAATTAATCTGAATGGAAGTTATTAAAATAACCGCAGGATTGTTAACCCCTCGCTGAAAGTGACTGAAGTCTTTTGGGGGGAAGCTTGTGTGTAACTCGGCGATATTAGTTGCTTAAGCTGAATTTCATTACGTCCGTAACACGGCTGTGCCGTTAAAAGCAGAGTGTCTACTCGAATAGTTTTAAAACTAGACGTACGTGATACGCACTTAACGCTAAGTCTACGCTATTTCTTTCCCCAGTTACACTATGATAATAAATCAGAGAACTTGGAAATTTTATTTCGATTGCTTTCGCAACGTACACTTTCGTTTCCTTTTTGCAGCCTGAAAGAACTGATCTTGGATCGTAATGGAATCAAAGATTTGCCGCACGAACTCGTCGAGCTGAAGAACTTGAGAAACATTTCCTTGGCTGGCAACTGCCTCGGCAGCCTACCGTCTTTCTTCAACATGCGAGCCCTCATGCTAACGGTACGTCGATGCGTTTCATGGAATTATTAAAGTATTTTGCAATTTCGAATTCGCGAAGAGAAGCCGTCACGGTGAGCGACCACGGAATGGAGTAACCCGCGTTGCGGAAATTGCGGTTCCAAGCTAACGAGTTTAGCGAATGTGCTGATTTAAAAAAGAAAAACGTTGAAACGTGTTGTTCCAGAAATTCGATTAATCAGGGTTTAAGTGGAGGTTTATGGAAAGAAACTTCCGTTTTTGCTGATCAAAATTCTCTACAATCAAATCAACCGACTGCCATTTATTTTCTTTTTTGGAAACAGTGATAACGGATGTCTGCCAGTTTTTTAACGATATAAACGACAAACATGGTCAAGTGTTTGCCCCACATTTCTCAAATGAGAAGTGGCACAAAATATTTGGTAGAACAAATATCGATTTGATGATCTCGTCGTAGAACAGGGTGTTTCTGATAGATTGCAATGTATGGAGAAAAAAAAATACATTTATAACGAGTAATTCTTATCAATCTTATCTTAAACAATCTTAAATTTATTGGGTGATAAACAATCAGCGGGTGTGTGATTTTAATTGGCTGATAGGTAGATTTACATTAGAATTGTTGCAGATATTTTTCCGTATAAGTAACTTTCTATTTTACTCTATATTAAAATTATTAATTTAATTTAGTTTTATTCTAATGTTCCTCCAATTATTTCTCTCTGATAACTGGTAATTTCAATTAATCCTGAAACATTATGCTTTTTATTCATTACGACCCAGCTTACGCCAGGTACAAAAAAAATTAGTCTATAGACTCATCAATTGTTCCCCTCCACGGAAATCTTTAGTAAAAGGCGAAAGATTTATGCGTAATTTGAAGGGAAACCAGAGTAACGATACAGCCTTCCGAGCACCTCTATATGTACCTTCGTGCACAACTTTACTTTCGAGTATACGCTTATACTAGAAGCCATCTAGCGGCGGAATACAGGAACTCTGGTTCTCAGGACCGTACATATGCTCCTGGTCACCCAATAGATTAAATTGTTTCAATTATTCCAAGCAAATGTGTATTACACTTTTCCAGAATACTTAAAAATAAGAAATGCCTGCTATTATAAAAAAATTAATAACAATTGATGATAATAATAATGATAAAACTCGAGACAACTAAGAATAATCTTATTCAGAATTTGATGAGATATTTGAAGACTAAAAGTGCTTGTTAAAGTACTCAAAATTGTTTATTCAAATCGTTAACAATATTGTAATACTTTTAGGACGTTCTGTCGAAAACAGACCATACCAAAGTCTACAGGGACGAGAAAAGCAATCAGAATAATTTGTACAAGGTGAACCTACGGAACAATCAACTGAAAGGGAACATTATTCTCGGGAATTACGGAGTAAGCGTTTAATACCATAACGAAGAATATAATTTAATAAGTCGGCCCACCGCAATGATAATTATTGACCTGTTACTGTTTCCATTTTCTTCTTTAATCAAGAATTTAACGCATCTAGACGTCAGTGAAAATAGCATCGAGAAATTGGACATCAGTGCTCTTCAAGAATTAAGGAGCATACGGTGCGCGCGAAATATTTTAACAGAGCTGACTGTCTGCGGAAGAAATCTTGTTTCCCTTATCGCTGGAAATAACAGTAAGATTCCTCCCCTCTCTTCCACTTTGGGGAATTAAAGTCCACGCGAAATTGAATCTCTAATTTTTGCAGACCTAAAAAAATTGATCATCGAACCTGTGCCGGTGAACCTCGAGCATCTGGATGTCTCCTAGTAAGTAAAAATGAAACTCGGCAAAGAAATTAGTGGTTCTTTTCATTTTTAAAGAGATTAGATTTTGTTTTTTTCAGAAGACTGCCAGTGTATATGATACTCCCTTCAGCTTGATCTTTTCAAGTACCTCGATCCTTTACGTAGAATTACCTTTCAAAAGGAGACACTTTGAGGACGTAAATTTTTTATCAAAAGGACATCTCTTTGAAGATCCTATCCATCGAAATTTAAGCATCATTTATCATTCTCATATTATAAAACCATAGAAATAAAAATTTCTATAAATGTATAATTTAGATCTGTGATAGATTCTTATACCATCGAGATTAATGAGAATATTTGGAGAGATCGAGTTAAATGGAATATCCTGTACACAGTGAAATATCTGTTTCATTGGATGAAAATGAATTTTAGCAACAATTTAGACGCCCTTCCGGAATGGACACCGGACCTTCCGGTTTTGCGTGCCCTTTTTGCCTCGCACAATGCCTTAACGGCCCTACCAGACAGGCTGCTGACGCAACCGTCGAGGCTGGAAGTTCTTCACCTACCCCACAACAGGCTGCAAGCCCTTCCACCGCCCAGAAAGCCGCTGAACATCGTTCACTTGACGCTGCAAGACAATGCACTGACAGCATTGCCGACGAGTTTCTTCGTCAACACAGAAAAGTATGCCAGGAATTTAATTCTTCACCCTTCTCCAACTTTATTTCTCAACTTCATTGCTGACTATTGCTGCCTAAATAACTCCAACGCGATGGAGGATTTATTTTGAAATGATCCTGTGATTGCTTGAAACAGCAATAGTTCAGAAAATTATTTAAATAATTTGTAACGACGTCGATGATTAAAGCAAATAAGACGTTTTATCGAGAAGTGCCTGTGTCTTAGAATGAAGGTTCTGAATCTCTCCAACAATCGGCTGTCGGAGCTCCCTCACATGGCAGAAGGCAGCAAGGGTCGACACAACGGTCACAGTTTGGAGAAACTGTACCTCACCGCAAATTGTTTAACGGACACCGCTTTGGACACCCTCGCGAAACTGACGTCTCTGCGAGCTCTTCACATAGCCTACAACACTCTGGACACGCTTCCGGAAAGGTAGAATTAGCTCCCACTGACAGAGCCGCACCCTCGGCTTGCTATTTTCACGCGGAGGCTGAGAATGAGCAATCGAGACATTTCAATTTTCAGTTGTATAGCCTCGTGGAAAGACTTGGAGGAATTAGTGCTATCTGGGAATCGCCTTCAGTACCTGCCTGATAATGTAGCTAATTTGAGGCATTTGCGCGTGTTACGTGTTCATTCCAACAGGCTTTTAACTTGCCCAACGTTTAACAAAACTACGTCGTTGAAGGTAACATTCTGGCACGGAAGTGGCAAAGTAATATTCTCTCTTATTTTATGGAAGTTGTTTATCTTAACCCTTAGCCGATGACGTCCCACTTTGTAACATAAACGGAACCGTGAGTCGCACAGACTCCTCTTTAATAGTTTTGTCATTGTCGAGCCTAAATTAATTTTTAACACATACTGGAGTTATATTTGAAAAGAAAATATAAGAGGAGTCTTCCAGACTCCTAATCCAGCAGGAGTCTTCCAGACTCCACGTCACTGGTTAAGGGTTAAAGTAAAAGCATAAGCGATTCTCAAGTTGCTTTCCCTAAGGGATGCAGAAGATCGATGTAGACCTAAATAGTTATTACCAGTAGAGATTAACTATGCTGCATGCTTCGACAAAATCGATATTGTCGAGGCAAAAAGGCGATACTTCCCGATGGTAATAAATGATGTAATGTAAACCTTCGCGTAGGTGTTGGATCTAGCACACAACCAATTGGACAGGGTGAATCTGGCTACTCTGGTGCCACCCCAACTACAGTTCCTCGACATATCCTGCAATTCGAGGCTGCACGTGGACCCGAGGCAATTCCAAGTGTACAGATCGCAGCGACCGATATCATTAGTCGATGTATCGGGGCAAAATCGACCGAGCTTACCCTCTCACCCCCATCAGCAGGAGATCGTTTCCGCTGAGAAGGGCGCGGACCAACCGTGGCGGCTGGGATTTTCAGAAACCGCAGGATCGAGGGAAAGGTGAATGCATTTGGACTTTATTTCTCGTAGACGACTCTAACACACAATATTCGCAAAAGAAGAGAGATTAAAATTGATACTTTTACGTGTCAATTTTTTATGTTTGATATTTTTATACAAGTAACTATAATACGCGGCTGTATGCATCTAGTAAGCAGTAGCGCACTCGGGTTTTAATCTTGGAGGGAGCGGAATTGGAGGGATAAAAGTATTTGTAATGCAAAGTCAATAAAATTCATTAGGTGATTAGAAAAATTTATTTATAGAACAAAATTCAGTTTTCTTTTCTGTTTACAAAGCTCTTGAATTACTGCAGTTGTTACTACATTAATCTCCCTTTTTCTTGGGGGGTGTCAGAGTCCCTCGACCTCCCCTCTGGGTGCGCCACTGTACATAAGTAGACTTCTGCGACCCTCCGCACTTTTATACCATAGAAATGATTTCCCGCCACTGTCACCCTCAATCGCAACCTCTTGATGCCCAGGTTATACGTTTCCCAAGTCAGAATGCCGTCGTTCTGCAACGTGGAGGGCCTGTTCGGCCTGTTCGACGGCGGCTCGAACCAAGAGGCGCCGTGTGCTCTTCAGGAAATGATACCCCGTCTCTTGCTGGAGGAACGCACCGTCCGAGAGACGTCAAAAGAGTACTTGAAGTACACGTTACTCTCGGCTCACAGGGAGCTGAAGGAGAAGGGTCAAAAGTACGGGATCGACGCGACCCTGGTTCACATTATCCGCATCCAGTCCCAACAAGGATTCCCGAAGGCAGCCACTCGGTATTCCCTGAAGGTAGCTTCTTCCGGTGACGCCAAGGCGGTGCTCTGCAGGGCAGCTGGCCCTCTGGCCCTGGCGCCGCCGAAGAAAGTCGCCGTGAAGAATCAGCTGGGCAACGCAGCCATGTTCCCGTTGGTGGTGCCGGACCCAACGTTCGAGGAAGTCGATTTGGAGGACGACGACGAGTTCGTGGTGATCGCTAATCGAAGGGTCTGGGAAGTGTTGAGCATCCAGGAGGCTGTTCGAGAAGCCAGAGCAGAGGCTAGTCCCGTTCTAGCTGCCAAGAGACTCCAGGACCTGGCTCAGGCTTACGGGGCGGAGGATAATTTGAGCGTGGTGGTTGTAAGACTGACGGGGCCTAGCCAGGGCGATTTGGATCAGCTGATGAGAGAGCTGAGGCACGCTGTCGGTAAAAATAGAGGAGGGCAGACCGATGGTGGCTGCCCTTGCCCTTGTTGCGTGCCGCCTGCTGCTCATAAACCACCTGGACCCTGTTGTTGTCACGCGAACGATGGCTACTACTTAAACGGGGTGTTGAAGAGTATTGTGAATAGGTGAGGAAATCTGTTGGTGTTACAAACGAATCTATCTTAGTCTGTTGCAACTTTTCAGAATTTTTTTTAGAAGTACTTGCTTAGGTCGTATAGATATTTTAACTCTGTCGTTCCCTTTGGCTCTACTTACTGGGAAATAGTGGTGCACTATAGCTGCAAAAATCTCCTCAAGTCAAGTCACTTTAAGTCGCCTAGACCCGAAGAGAGCAGCAGGGTCGAGTAACGTAGCGTTATCGAATGATCCAGGTCCAATAAGCCTCACAACGGATCAGGGAGATACTTCAAGAACCGTCGACCTGCGCAAGAGAACGAAAGTCCACCGTACAAGGACGACCGGAGTTCGCCAAGCGGCCAGTCCGACCAAGCCAGCGACAGCACCTTCAAATCCAGACATCCTTCCGGTAGAGTCTGGTCTGGAAGTGCCGCCTCCAGGGTCACGAACAAAGCTCGCCAAAGCGTCTTCGTGCACGAGAACAGCACGCGAAAGGTAAGATTTTTATCTACTCTAGGCAGGAAGAATCGATTTCGAAGGACTTCCATTGATAACCCAAGCAGGGACAACTCTTCCCCTATTATTTCCCAAACGTAGTAACGGGTTCGAGCAGGCATCGAGTATTTTTGTTCGAGCAAGTAAACTATAGTTTCCAAAAACATAGTTTCTGAGATCCCCAGGTCCAGGTTACCAACATAAAACGAAGGATCTTTATCCCGAAGCTTCCCCCATCCCCAATCGATTCTTCCACAGACCCAGTCCGCATCCTGCTTGAATCCACCAGGCACGATCGATTGAAAGGCAAATTTTCCAGCAGGTGCCGACTGGCCCGGCGACGCAGGAGGACACCGTGTCGGAGAGGTCTGGCGCCCTCAGCGAGGAGCAGTTTCGTTGCTGGGAGTACATGCTGGAGCAGAACACTCAGCTGCTGTTCGACAAGGAACTGGACACCCTGACGAGGACCCCTTTGCGCAGAGGTCAATCGAGGTCCACCCCCCAGTTGGGAGGCAACCTGCCGTTTCTATCAAAGAGATTCGGTAGCGCCAGGTCCTTCAACCCTTCCGTTCCCAGGCCTCCCATCGTGCGGTTCGGCAGCGGAAGAAGGCTACTGAACGGGGGGCCCAACGCTGCCTACTTCGGCAGCCTGCAAAGGCTCATGCCTTACAATCTCGAGTACGATTTCGCTGTGATTCAGGAAAGGAACGGGCTGGACTCCCTGGAGCAAGACGCGTCGAGGATGCAGCAATACTGGGGAGTAGCCACGACGGAGTTGTGATACGGTGCGCAGCGTGATCGATTTTAAAAATTGTGATAGGCATATTGAAAGGTATGAGTTATCAGTATTAACGGTCGACGTGAAGCGGCAGTAGAGGCACTTGCCTCTGTTTATCTAGCGAAGGAAGATTGAAGATATCGTTCCTCCGAGTGAATTCTAATGAGATATGTGTATAATCGATAAGACTAAGCACGTGATTCGTTCACTATACTAGAGATAGGTACGCCTGATCGCGATAAAAGCAGCTTCGAGCTTTTTTTCAAGTCGTACGATAAATATCTTCGTTTTCGTGAGTTACTTAGCTTCGTTGTCGCGGAACGATGATGGGTGATAGTCTTTTCCAAAGTAACATTGGCGTATTCTAATCTAAGGGTTGTGTGGAAATTTAAGTACGGTTGAATGTACTTTTGAACTGATTGGGTTGTTTCCCCAGAAAATGATTTTTATGAACTGCATTTATGTCAGAGATGCCTCCCTTATCGTGCTTATTCGCAAACTTGTTCGCCAGTCGCGCTACCGAATCGATTCCACTGTATAATTACTCATTCCCAGTGGCTGAACGAGCTATCGCAGTGGTTCCCAACCTGTGACTCGCGAAGTGTTTTCTGGGGAGTCGCCACGGTTCTTTTTTAATATCATTAATTTAGTATTACATTCTGAAGTACCTCTTTGTAAGGTGTCTTCTTTACCTTGTTAAAACCTTACCTTATACGGGGGGTCGTAGTTTATTTTAATATTATAAACGGAGATTGCGACTCGAAAAAGGTTGGGAAACACTAAGCTATCGCTAATGACGTAGGTACGTTACATATGTGAGATGCAAGTATCACATATGTCAGGGTTCATAAATTTTCGTAACTGTTAAAAATCGCTGCCAAATGTGTGTCTACGAACTATCCTACGAATTTCTGAATATTGTACAAACATGGGGACCGTAAGTAGGGTTGCCACCCGTGCTTGAAAATAAAGTATAATACGATTAAAATGTAGTTTTAATTTTATCGAGCGTATTTTTTTTATACTCCACTAAAGCAAATTTACGTTATTTTCCTGTAAAAAAGGTGGCAACCCTAACCGTAAGGCCAAAGAACCAAACGGTTCTCAATTATTGCTTATCCTTGTCAGCAAAGAAATGGTTAAATATAATTACATGAAATATGCAAAGTGATTACGCGAATGTAAATATTACTATAAAAACATTAAGTGACGTCGAAGTAGTGAACGAAAAAGAATGTTAAGAGAACTCCGAATTTGACAAAAAAAAAATATGCTGTATATAAAAGCGATGTATTATATTATATTTGAAAGTGCATGCGAGATGCGTACGTAAATATGCAATCGTAACGAGCGATCAGGATACGTTATCGCGAAGCCAAACTATGAGCTGAAACGTCCGTACGAGATACGCGATCCTATTCGAGCGGCAAACACGCGGATCTCGCACTATTTGTACCGAGCGTAGGATTGCATACAGTGAGTTTTAAAGGCCACTTGAAAATAGTTTCGGGGATGAATCGCTTCCCTGGCGTTGGATCCATTTCATTAAATCGTCACCGACTAAACGGCGGACTTCCGATTTGTGTGCGTTGGATTAGAAGGATGGAAATGCTTGGGGCACTTGGCATCGGGGACTTGACGATACATGTAACTTTCATCTACGATGGGGTTCATCTTCTCCCTATGAATGAGTATGAGGAAACATATTTTTCTACCGAAATAACATATAGGGACCACTGTACCTGAACCTACCAAATAAAACGATCCACAGCGATGCCTAATGATAATGTACCAACATTATCTAATTAAATAAAAAAAATCACGGCTTCTGTCAATTG
This sequence comes from Andrena bicolor, assembly GCA_960531205.1. Classification (NCBI taxonomy): domain Eukaryota; kingdom Metazoa; phylum Arthropoda; class Insecta; order Hymenoptera; family Andrenidae; genus Andrena; species Andrena bicolor. The sequence goes on along the minus strand of OY482667.1, from coordinate 37,334,594 downwards.
GTGCCGCGATTCGTTGACCCGGAACAAGTCGCATCGCTCAGCAGTGTGTATTTTTCAAACGTAGTAGCGATAAATTAACAAACACGTACCCCCCCTCAGACATCGTCCTATTATCTTTGTTTTTCCGCCATCTAATGCCTTCGTGGCGGCCTTGATAAGCATTATCTTATTTGTCGGCCAGCATTAAACCGTCTATTTCTCTATCGCCGTGGACTCTTTTTACCCGAATCGGCGGGACGGATTAGAGGGGATAAGAGTGCAAGAGAAATTTCTCTCGGCTCTTTGTGGTTCGCTATAATCTCCGAGGATCGAGATGAAGGAACTTAATGCCCAGTATTGTTTGAAGTAGACAATGCGGCTGCTTCCTGTTTGAAATAGGTGGCAGGTCTTGATGAGTAGCAGAAATTTGGGAGGAAGGGTAATACAGATTTGGAAGAGTCGAAATAGAAACTGTTAATTAAATAACAGCGTTCTGAGAGTTAATAATTTTGGTAGATAGAAACCCTCGAAGCTTGATCGCGATGTACTCAAAATTATACAAGTACTCAAATAATTAATCGACCATTATCACCAACAGTTTGATGTATCGGTGCATTTTTTAGATAAACTTTAATCCCGAACCGCGTGCAGATATTCGTAAACGCGAAGCCTCAATCTTTTATAAAAAGTTGTGATTTTTCACCACCTTAGAAACAAGATTTTAACGTGTCATTTATGAAATATCTTCGTGATAAATCATTACCGCGATTAATCAATATCAGCTGTCATACTAGCAACCAGCTATATGAAATTGGTAAAACATTTATTAATACTGCGGCAGTAAATTACAGTACCTAAATTAAAATATAAACATAACACCAGTGGCGCACCCAGAGGGGGCCAAGGGGCCCTGGCACCCCCAAAGAATGGGCTTTGTAAAAAGAGAAGAAAACTGAATTCTATTCTTTAAATAAATTTTTACAATCACCTAATAAATTTTATTGAATTCGCATTAAAAATATTTTTATTCGTTCCACTCGGCTCCCCCAGGATTAAATCCCGAGTGCGCCACTGCATAAAACTACAATCGTGTCGGCCTTCAAAATAAACTTAATCACAACTTTATCACAACTAATTATTTCCGCAGGTGAAACGAGAAGCACGCAATTAACTTTCCCGAAAAGATTGCTACAGTCAGATCGTTAAAAAGTGCCTATTGGCGCGCGCGTGCAGTACACAGTCGTATGACGTATCTAGGCTCTCGCTTGCTTGACTGTGGCACGCATCGGCGAGTCACGTGCGTAGGTACATACACAGAAACAGGGGAGCAGTGGGGAGTTCGGGGGTTTGCATAACCCGATTGAAACCCGACGCCGCAGTCAGTAGTATTTCGTCGACCGCGAAGATAGCGTCGTCGCGTTTTGGCGACTCTTTCTCTCTGCCTCTATAATCGCTGGCTGGTAATTAGTCGCGCGCGTGACATCGGCAAGCTTCAGTATCTTTCGTCGCGATGCGTGTGCACGCGTTACGTTCCCGTTTGTGAAACACCGTATGCCTGCAATTGTGCGATTAATCCACCTGCTATGATACCAACCAGAAGAAGGGTCTGATCTGGGTGCACGTATGAAACTTAGTGAGTAGCATGGCGCATACCACTCGCAATATAACCACCACTATAACCAAGGTTACACTGGCGATTACTAGATCGCACGCTCGCGTCGATTTGTTTTTCAAGGTGTGCTTCCATTCCCTCGTTCCCGTTACTCGCCACATTCGCGGCAGGCCGAAAGTCAATAAAACGTTCGACTTATTCCTCGCCGAGCTTAAACGACGAGTCGACCACGTTTTTATCGTCAGTCGTAATTTCCAAGGAATTATCGGCCAGCATGTTTAGAGGGCGCACCGTTGCTCGTAAATTTCACAAGCCACCGTCTCTAGCCGGTGTTTTATTAGGTGTTAAGACTTGTATTCTAGAATTTATCGCTTCTAATAGTGGCAGTGTTTCTCAAACAGCTTTCCCCGTTTATTCCATCCATATCCATTGTGTTCGCAACGAAACCGTATACGAAACCGTACGATGGCGAAATCGCTTGAACACTTCGAAACTGACCGGAGAGAACGCAGCTGATTCGCAATCGCTCCACGTTCTTTGGAATTGTTGCGTTACGATTACGGCGGGCGAGGTGAAAGCAGCTTTAATCGCCTCGCGATTACACGCTTCTTTTGTTTAAAGGATCGAGATAAGAAGAATCTTTGTTTTGTGTGTAAGTACAGTTAAAAAGACTACCAAGGACCGTCGTCGAGCTCGATATCTCATTTACGATTGGATTCATTATCACGGCTGCTGTGCTTATCGCGCGAAAGGAACGAGCGTTCTTTTGCGGACTCTGACAGATTCGGATAATTGCGGCGCACGTGCCGGGGTTCGAATTGCGCGGTCTGGTAGCTGCGACTCGAGGGACCGATATAGCAGCACGCGGGGAAGTGTTTTAAAAAATCTATCTGATCCTTGGGGAAAAAATTAAAGAATCTTGAGTCTATACCAAACTACTGCTAAATTGCTTCCGTCAATTGTTAGTTTACACGAACATTGTAGACGTGCGCAAACAAGTGATGCAACCGAGGGTTTCGTAACGTGGAATTTCGAAACGCGGGAAGGGAGGAAGTTGTTCTGTTTTTATGGTACACGTGTCGGGCTTGTTATACAGACACAGCTGTAGCAAACAACTTTTGCTGGCTTTGCGTCAACCGACCGATAGCGACAAACTCGGTTAGATAACACGCGTCGAAATTGGTTGTTTAAAAATTGAAGCGCGGAGTTTTCGCGCCCCGTGCTAACTATATCGATCATTCTCAGCCCATTTAAAACGCCTTCCCAACGACGGAATACTCGATAAGCCGATTTTCAAAGCTCTGCCGTCGATTGCATCATTGTTAACTCGCGGTCCTATTTTGCGCCGCACTGTAAATACCTTTTGTATCCGATAGCCGGCGCGTAGCGTTTCGCTCGAAGACACCGGCGGAAAATACAATGAATGCCAGTGTCCCCAAGGTCGACGAATGAAAATATTTAATGCAAAACGGGACACAGAGATCGATCGATTTCCATCGCTAATGAATTCCTAACGGACCGAATAAAGAGAAAGAAAAGCAAACACCATGCGTCGTCGATTGTTGTGACGCGTGCTATAGTCACCTTCCGACTGGATCGATGAGTATAAAAAGTCGAAAGGGGGCATTCTCTCTAATTTCCACGCTATCCGTGGAACGACGCCAAAGTGAATGTGCCGTTTCGTCACGTGCGGATATTGCGCGACCGCGCGGGGCTACAACGTTGCGCGAGGCGGAGAGAGAAAAAAAATGACCGTTCGAAAACGAGGCGAGAGCGTATCGCGGAAAAGGAACGCGCGCTGTATTCCTCGACCCTAAGCACGGTGTCGGTTGCGGGGAGATAATGCGCACCCGTGAGCAGATGGTGCCCCTGAAAGAATGCAACGCGCTACGCGAAAGAAATCTGGCCGACAGATAGGGAAGGGAACGTTAAAGTGTGATAGATTGCAATTGCAGTTTATTATAGCCCGTGCTCCTGTCGCGTGTAATTACAACGACGTGTTATAATATAGTTGCCGTTCACAAGGTCTTCCGTAATAATATAAAACTGCTGGCAAGTAATTCCGAATGCGGCTAAATGACGCGCAATAATTGCGGTGGATCGAAAGCGTCGACGTATGTATGCGGACAGAATCTAAATGTTCGTCAACAATAATAGAACAATGGGCTATTACGGACACGTGACGCAATTTTGTTATGTACAGGCATTTTTTTTTTGCACCTTTGTTGAGAATACCCCGGTATGGTATATATACATACACTATGTGGACAGATCGATAAGAAACGTGGCATGACGTTCATAGAGCTTGATTATTATGCAGTGCGCTTCGGACCGAATATTTCTACGCGCTTCTTTTTTTAGATACACTCTGCTGCATTGGTACCCTTTCTTTCGGTCCCGGAATATTGATTTTCGTTGGGGTGCCCAAACGCTGGGTAGATTTTACAACAGATGCGTTTGTATGGAACGCGAGTGATCGGTTTAGTAATTCGTAGTGGAATTCTTCTTTTTTTATCGAAGCAAGGTAATGCGAATGCAAACAAGGCGCTGGGTGTCCCTTTCTTTTTATCTACACGCTATCTGATTAGTCTAATCTTGAATAGATTTTTGTTCGGGGAAAGAGAAAGATCGTTGCATTTGGTTTCTTCTGGAAGCTCTTGTTCTACTATCGTAGTTCTGATTTATACTCGAGTATTCAAATCAGTGCTTATAGTCGTGCCATATCTATGAATTACTGAATCGTAGATAAAGAAGGAATACATTGGAGCATCACTGGTACATTTTCAAAGCACTCTGTAATTCCTTTAGCTGCTATTGTTAACGAAATTATCTTACATTTATTGAAATCTATGAATAGCCAATCTGCTAATGAAAGGGTATCCATTTCAACAGAGCAGATCGAAGTGAAAGGGGGGACTTAAAGCTACGTTCCCACATATAAATAAAATACACTTCAACTTTAGAAGCACGGTTGTGTCACGTTTTGAAGACAAGACACATGGAGGATGTTTCGAGTATTCAGATATCTTTTATGCTGCGCACTGCAGTGACTTAAAGGGACATTTAAATATTCAGTAAAGAATGTAAAGATCGAGAAGCACTGTAGACACATTGAACTCTGTCCAAATGGGACACGTTACAGATATCCAGCCATCCAAATTGCAATTCTATTTCAGAATGCTTATTTAAAAAAAAAAATCCTTTGGCAGTTTGATAGCCAAATACGCAGATTCACATACCGAGTGTTTCGTTTGATCCGTAAAAGTACGACGAAATAAGAAAAATGCTGAATACTATGTAGCACCGCGGAGAGCCTGAATGTTTATCTCTATACGAGATTATAGTTATCATTCTGGAAGCAAAGACTATAATATTCAACCACAAAACCACTGCGGAATAGAATAAATATCCGGGAAGACACTTTTCCTTTAATATATTTAAAATTAAATTATCGTACAAAATGTTATATAGATTTCCGTGCGATTATTTCATTTCTTAACGTTTGTCAAGTATAAATACTTGCGCTCCGTGAATTTATTTTTTCATCTTGGAAAAGCCTGAACACGTGGATATTTTATTCTTTATCTCGCAGGTAATCAAGCTTATTCATGATTTTACCAAAGCCCCGGTAAACAATCAATTGCAAGTGTTGCACAATACAAGTAGCATAAAATAATTCATTACCTCGCACGAGTAGCTCACATTCTAATTACCTGTGCAGTATCTAACGACCAATCCTTAATTCTAATTACATAATTATCAATTAACAATCCTGCCACCGTAGAATTATGAAATCCGACGAGAAGAATCTTAAAGAAAAGAGGAGAATATTTTACTTCTCCGAGAAACGTTTTCGCAGCTTGCCGAATTGCGCGGTTCTCAGGGAAACCGGGTACACCTGTGTAAGAAGGGTTGCAGGCCGCGGTTCCCGGTTTATAAATACCAGCGGGGAGAGTCGCGTGGAAGAAAAATTTCAATCGTGACGCAAGCATGTACTTTGCACCAGGCCTTTTCGATTGCGTAAATCTTAATGTTTCTGCGAATGCAGTGAATCACCGCAGGTCCCGAACTAAACGGATTAACGTGCTGCCTGTTCGTTAGAAGGTATCGCGTGGCACAATTCGATACAGCGCGTGCACGCGGGGACTCCCTTTGTTGCGAGCCGAGCAGAACGAACGGATTAGGACTGCGCTCGGAATAAAAAATAAATAAAACGAGGATGCAAAACGTTGCGCAATTGCTAACTTGTCGCTTCACTACAGAATCCCGTACACAAGAATTAATTATAGAAACCGCGAGACTGCGACTGCGGTACGAGGCAATTTGCATCGTACCATTAACCGGATGCCGTAGATTTACGCGAACGGTAATGTATGAAAAATAGGTAGCAAGTCACTTTATAACTCGAGTAACGGTTTCATCGTGGCAATCGTAAGTTTAATAACGATAGAGTTGTAGCTGGAGCAGCGTGCGATACAGCGCGAAGGTATTCTAAATTTTTCGCTTCTTTACTTCGATTTTTTGTCCGCGCTGGACTTTCGAAATTAGTATTTTTATCGCGAAAAATAACATACGTGCGATTTCCTTATTTTGATTACCGTATTTCTTTTGGGAAATCGATACTTTTCGAGTGTTTCAACTTGTATTTATTTCAACTAAATATTTTAATTTCAAAGCACTGCCAAATATAACATTTCTGTCTATCATAGAATTGTAAAATCAATTACTTCCTTTTTAATCGGTCGAAGCAGCTGCTCGTGCCTAGGAAAGGGGCTGAGGAAATGTCTGAAGAAATATTAGAAATAAGAATAATGGTTTTATTCGCGATCGTTAGCAATGCGCTCTAAATTATTTACAGCCGAAAAATTGCAATTCTCGACAGCTTGATAACAGCTGACTTTGTATATCTTTTATACGCCACTTAATAGTGTTCTCCACACCTTTCACGCTCCACTGCAGCGAAGTCAAGAGTTCTAACGTTGCGTGATTACTGCCTATGCTAATATGGCGCAACGCTATCTCTGCCCAAGGGTGTAATATAAGATGTAATTCAAGAGACGTGTGGAAATTGCATTAGATCGATACAATCGTGACACTATTCTGAGACTTAGATACAGCATACTTAACAAAATCAATTTTATTCGTAAAATTCTTTATATAATATTCTCATAATTTCCAGATGATTAATTATATTATAAACTTTAGTCCACAGCGTCAATAAACTATTACTATTATTATTATTATTATTATTATTCCATCTGTTGGATGAAATAATAATAATAGTAATATATAGTACGTAATATAATAATAGTAATATAATAATAATAGTAATAATAATAGTAAGTAGTCATCTGTTGGATGAAATAATAATAATAATAGTAATAGTTTATTGACGGAAATAGATTCCACTTATAAATATAAAAAAAAATGGCAATAAAGCCGTCAAGTGTAAAGCGTCGACATCGAGATATCCAACAATTAATTAGTGAAAATCGTTAACTAGGATGATTCTCTTAAATAAATATCATTGAACGTTTTTAAATGGATAATTTTTGTTCCGTGTTGAAAGAGTATTACAGAATACGCGGAAGAGTGCCCACTGGTTTTACTCTGTTGGGAACTGTATCTATGTGTGATTAACTGAATAGTTTCAATTACGAGAAAATAAGTGATCATATTGCCCGACGTATCATCCCGCATTTAGTGATTTCCTCTTTTTAATGCGTCACGACTCTTATTCTGGTTCCCCCTCCGTGGTCAGTGCGGACATTTTTTTTAACGAGTACTTTCCTGTCACCTACCATTACCCTTCCTGTTAAATAACATATCAATATTTCTCTTCGCCTAACACTCCACGATAAAGTATCGATTCGCGCAGTGATATTTAGCTTGCAATTGAATCTTCCTTTGAACGCAACGTAGAAACGTATATCGGGGGATTTAAATTTCAAATTCAACTGATAAAGATATTTAAACGCCAGTTTGATTCTGACATAATAACGTTTCTGCGTATCCAGTAGAGTAGATAGCAGTGAAACATTACGCAAAAAAATCTGTGAAGCAATTTGGGTATTATCTATGCTAGATTCTTAAGAAGAAAGGCGTACAATTACTTTTATTCGGCATTGAATCATTTATCGCGTTGATCGCAGTATGGCGGACAGGAAGTAACCGCGCGAAATGTTGCTATCGTTCAAACGCGAATACTTACGCGTTCCGCCCGAGTTTGCTGTTTTACTTACGCTTATAACCGCGTTTACTACTGTCGGTAACGACGTATGGTATATTTACGTGTGAAATTTCGAGCCTAATAGTCTTAAAACGACGGTAGTTTCGATCAGTTTGAATTGGTCTCTCTACTGAGCCATCGGCGTCGTCACATCCGTCTACACGGCGTTGCCAGATCGACCGTTTGTTTCGCTCAGGAAGGAGAAGAACTACTGCGGTGTAGTGTCGCGTCAGTGTGTCGTTTCGCGTCAGTTAAAATAGTGGTGCTGCTCCGTGAAAAGACGAATTATGACAAATTCGATGAAAGATATAGGGCGACTGCCTTGGGCATTCGTTAAATAACACGCACCCCCGTGCAAGGTGAAGACCAGGCTGCCACGACCCAAGCTTCGCAAGTAAAACCCGCCGAGCTCTATCGATAGCAACAATAGGTAAACCACATATTGAAGGTGTAACACGTTTCTGTGTGTAAAATCATTCGGTGCTGGGGAACGAGGAGGATTCGATTCTACAGCCTCCAATGCCTCCTATGCCTCCTCCCTTTTCCCCTTCACCCGACATTTTACTCGAAATTTGTGCCTCGCAACTTTCTTCCGTCAAGCATTCCCATGTTTTTCCCGTTTACCTTGTACAATCACAAAAATGTCTGCACCGTCACGATAGCTGTAAACCTTGCTCCCCCATCTGTCCTCTGTGCCGAAGTTCTTTCTGCTTGTGTATCCGCGACGCAAAGCACAAATCGCGGCATGGTCGCTAAATATTTATACGCTAGTGGCATGTGTGTTGCTTCATTCTCGGGGTGTCGAAGAATCCGAAAACGGTACTTTTGAGATCGCTGGGGGAGGAAAGTGGTTAAGCGCTTGGTTTGTTGGTTTCACATATTGGTGTTTATAGATTCTGTTAAATGAACTTGAGCGATGGTAACTTTATTAAAGAGACGTTAAATCCCCGCGTGCTCGGCGAGGCGCGAAGGAAAAGAAATTTCAAGAAATCAATTGTTATTCGAAACTTTTGTTCGTCCAATGAATATCCCGATAAATTTGACACTGCCACTGTGAAAACTTCTCGGCATACCTTACAACAAGACCCTTATTACAGAAAATTAGCTGATGTGAATTGAACACACCTTGAAATACAGAAAATTGAAAGAGAAAAACAGTGAGAAAAAGAAAACGTAGTAATATGCAGCGGATGTGGTTTATAGAGAGCAAAGAGGGGGAGGAATTCAAGCAGCAAGAGGTGCCACGTGAGACTAGCTTCATCGAGGTGGCGGCTGAACAAACATCAGACATGAGGGGAACTAAACGGGACTGGATTTTTAGAGTCCAGGTAATTACTGGCGATCTCTCTTTAATTCATACAGGTTTCCCTAATTTACACGTTCGATGTTACACAGGTGCATAAGCTGGTGAAAAATGAGGTCCTGTATGTGGTGGGCAATTTACCTGAGCTGGGCGCTTGGAATCACAACCAGGCGATTCAGATGACGCAGGAATGCGGCAGTCGGGATTCTCCTATGTGTTTCGATAGTAACAGTAGCGGCGAAGGTTATAGCGACGACGGACACGACAATGCGGGAGACCAATTATTCCGCGATGAAGCCGACGAGTAAGTAAACGTTAATTCAGTCCTGCTGGCAGTTACACGATATACTAATACTTTAACTCGTAGAATATTCCGACACTGTTAAGCCGTGTCTTTGAATGATTCGGTAATACTTTTATTCTTTACGCTGGTGTATGCACAGATTCCAATTATCGTTGTAAGATACGAGGGAAAAGTAACCATATTCATATCGCCAATTACGAATTTCAGGGGTGGACAGATATTTTCGAAGAAAGTTGCACTTCCCGTTGACGCTGATATAGAATTCCGATATTTCGTAGCTGTTATCTGTCAGTCTAATGGTACTAAAAACTCGGCCAAGACTCTCATCATTCGCAGATGGGAGACCCACATGAAACCGCATCTTATTAAGAAAAATGGTACGTAGTAAATGAATTTCTGAATTATAAAATGATGCTGTTGTGCGCAGCTGTAGGCTTAAGCAATGAAAATCTGTTACAGCACCCAGTAATTTTACTAGTGACTCTTTGCCAGACCCAGACACGTTTGGTTATCATAATGGCTATTGTAAGATCGAGCGAGGCTGGCTAACCGACGAAACTGTGATACAATTTAAGCTTTTTAATAATCCAATTAAACTATGGAAGAACCGATTACAAAATAGGAAAGTTCACATTAAGGTGTGCAATTCTGAACTCTATACTCTCTGTTTGTAGATTAATACACGAGAACGGGAGACTGATAGTTACGTTTATTTTCTAGATGACACCTGTAAATCTAGTTAGGCACAATTCCTTAGAATTGCAACAATTCGGAGGTGATTGCGTAGATGATAGTCTTTCTATGGATACACAAGATATTATTGATCAACCTGCATTCAGTATTACAGAAATTGCTGTACGTATAAGTTGATCATACGCTTCTCCGCGACAATCGATAATTCCTGCCTCTGTTTTCTATATAAAAGCGTACTTTTTATTATAACCGTTAGGTAATGGACGATGAAGAGGCTCGTTTCAAGATTCAGGAGCAATTCGGCCGAGCTTATAATGACGACGACTTTATTATCTTCAACGTTGCCGTTCGATATCCTGAAACTGTCGTAAGTAATCGCATAGAGCCCCATCAAGAGATCATAGTAAATACACAACTCGGTGAATAACCATTAGTTGGTATTTATTGCTTGCATTGCTTGTAATTGTTACGACACTCATCATGTACGTAGGATGGATCCTCGACTTTTATTTCAAGATCAGCATTTCTTCTATCTATTTCACGAACAGTTCTACAAACGGAATCGGCAGGCATTGTTTTCAGTAATATAATAACAGCTAGGCACAACAGAAAGAGACAACACATGACGTGTTTTCTTTCAGCTATTTGTCACCTTTGCCACTGACGACAAATGTACATCTCTGTTTAACGTATACGGTATATAAGATAAATGAATGTAAAGAGAGAGAGGGGAAAAAAAGTTTACGGAATAATTGTAGGCATGGCAGAGCAATAAATGACGAACTAGTGGTGATTCATGTGAGAATTTAGACACGCTAAAGATACGCATTGACCATACCATGTGAGTTTTCAGTAGACCACGAGTAGGCCGGCCACGTCTTCTCTCGCGACTTGTTCAAATTACTTGGTAAAAGATAATTAAACTTGTTCAGCAGCTATTGCCCCTCCTTGGGAACCAGGAGCGATGTCACGCGCGCGCTGGCCCGGAACGAAGACAACCGTCAGCTTTGTACAAAGCAAGACCTCTGGTGCAAATGATGATGCTAACATGCAATCTGATGTATCGATGCTAAGCATCGTCTACCACTTTACATCTGTGTCACATGACATCACACAGAGATATGATGGTTTTGATTGTCGTTCACCCTACCGCACCTATCCCTGGGCTAGTCTCTCGTAAATCCGCGAATCTTTTGCAAATTAACCGAAGCTGCAACTCTTGCGATCGATGGAATTTATTGATTCTTATTGAGCTCATCAGGCAGTCGTTATTACCGCGGGATGGTCTTGTAACCGCGACAATCCCTCCCCCCCTTCCCGGTTTACGTGAGCCGTAGCCGTCCTAAGCAACCCTAAGAATTTAGAGATATCAACGCTGTCACACCTCATATCCATCTGTGTGCGTCGAAAATGGTGAGGCTCCCATCACTCCTATATCCTTTTAGTGTACTACTAATAATTTTCTAGCTCTGACCAACTCTACCGTACCGTACGTGGCACCGCTGCGCGGCCAATGCCAGACTAAGCTGTCAGAATCTTCTGAATCCGAATTACACAAACTATTGCATACTTGATATCGAAATTTAATAGGTGGTTGCGGGATACGCGTCACCAGGCAGATTACAGCATTCGGCAATTATTGGTCTGGTTCATTGCTAGATTATGTAGGAAATAAATTATCGCACCTTTGTTGTGTCGTTCGCTAGTAATTTGTTGCTCTTGCCTACAAATTATTTTTAAACTGCCGAAAAGGGGGAAAGAGAATTGAAACACAGTTTGTTATGCGGAACAAAAGATGTACCAATGTCTCAGACGATGTAGTTTAATTCCTACGCTTTTTAGTGATCAAGGATCGTCAATGACGTGCCATAAATTCTATCACATTTACTAGAGTTCTCTGATTTTCTTCTTTCATAGCTGTGAGAAAATTTCGTAATATGTCCTTGATCATTGGACTTAATTAATATTGAAGCGAGCTCTGTATAACGGATGAGCAAAAAATACTGATGCAAGCATTTGGTGTTGTCGTAAATAGTAGTATCTTTACGTGGATATTAAGCAGACTGTTTTTCCAGGCGTATCTGGTGGACTACTACGTCTACAGCTCGAGGTGTTACCCAGGAGAACCGCCAAGTCATATCGGTTTCAGCTACATCTTGCCTAGCACATTGCAATCTAGCGTTGGGCTTCTAACAGTACCAATCACAAGCACGAAACATAGACCAATCGGTACGATGTTACTTTAAAATTCTACAGTATAGAAAGATTCTCCCCCCTGGCTTCAAACTATGAATTCTTATCGTTCTCTTTTCGTCGATTTCAGGACAACTCACGGTGGAATATGTTGTGATAAAATCGATTCCGGATTATCCATGGGATATGAGTATTTCATACGCGAAACATTGGGAACAACGGTGGTCCGGCCTGGATGTGGGACACAGAGGGCTAGGCACATCCTTCCACACAAAAAAGTAGGTTCGCAGACCGGAGTACAGTGAAATTAATTTGTTCGAAATTGTAAGATACAGGCAATGAGGTCGTATATAATTTTTCCAGCTGCGCCAACGTGCGAGAGAATACAATAGCCTCTCTGAAAACTGCATCGCATCATGGCGCTGACATGGTCGAATTTGACGTCCAACTATCCAAAGACCATATACCAGTTATTTATCACGATTTCTACGTGTCGATCTCGCTGAAACGCAAGAAGCAGATAGAAGCTATGGATATGCTGGAGATACCTGTCAAGGACCTTACGTTAGAGCAGCTACATTTACTAAAGGTATACTCTACACACCTACACGTTCATTACACTCAAAATCTCTACAGAAAATAATTGATATTATATATTCATGGATGTTCATGTACTCACTTCCATATCCATATTTCTTTACAGACCACGAGTATTATCCAAATGGACTTAGTGGATTTTATTTTATATTTTCTTGTGAGATATCTGTCTTTTAGAGAACTCGAACAACTGTTCAAAACTTAACGACTAACGTGAAGATTTCAGTAAAGCGAAACGTACACTGTAACTTTCACTGCCTGTCATAAGGAAGCAAACGGAGAACATGGAACCTTATTTCTAACTACATAATCATTCGCTAGAGTTTACTAACGCTGCTTCTGTCATCTAACATCGCTCAATAGAATACGGCTTTCTAACAACGCTACGCGTCTTGATATTTCGCTTTTTATGTCCTTTTTTTTATTATCGAAGAAGAAAAACGTTCACCTCAGGGGTTGTACCGTGTGTGTAGATACACAGGCATGCGATCATGAATCGATAGGTGGTGCCATACCTATTCTATTCGTATTTGTCTTTTTAATATTCAACAGGATTTTTATTACCCGAGGGACTCGTTGAGTAAGGTGCTGTATGTCGTTGATAACGCCGAACAGGGGGTTAACCAACTGGTGAGCTTTCATGTCGCTTGCGCCGCCTAACTTATCGTCGAAATTTGTAACCAGTCAGCCGTTCGATCCACTTGCTGCATGCCCCTTTAAAATTTCTCCTAAAGCCGACTAAAATCGATTGTTAAAAATCACGTCATTGGGCTACGGTATCTACGTGCGTATCTTATGCTTCGATTAAAAGCCGATGCTTTTACTTCGTTGTATCGTAAGTAATCAAAAGTAATTACGATTGATGATATCTTGCCAATATAATGCCACCAAATGGTCCCTGTAACGTCAGAAGCGTTTCAATGATCCTAAGAGTCATTTTTAATAGTCTTCGCCAGCTCCCACTCCACCTGTTTTTCTATATATTTCTGCTTCCGCGCGTGAAGCTAAAGTGCGGAGCACTTGATCGAATAATATATAAATTTCACTACCACCAGCATGTGAATAATATCGCGAAGGGTATGGTATTTAAATATATTCACATGACTTCCGAGTGTGTTTGCCTTGTCTGGCTTTAACAGATACATTATGTCGAACATCGTGCGATTGGTACCAACTTTACACCCTAACAGAATTACGTTGAGAAGCGCCACTCTGCTTCACCTGTCCTCTACACGGGCCAACGTTTTATTCCAGGTTTACCACGTGGCCGAGGGTCGAGAAAAGAATCCGAGATTCTTCGACGAAGACCTGGAAGATCACCAGCCGTTCCCTACACTCCAAACCGTGCTTCAAGAGCTAGAACAACACGTTGGGTGTAATATCGAGATTAAATGGACTATGCAGTTGAAGGTAACGATGGCAAAAATTCACCGTTTTATTAAACAATTCTGTCCATTTCGCTGTGATCTAATTCGTCGAAATTTGGGATAATCTGTGCACGTAGGACGGGACGTTCGAGCTCAATCATCCTTTCGATCTCAACTTGTATTTGGACATTATACTGAAAGTGGTGCTGGAATACGGAGGGGATAGGAAAATAGTTTTTTCATCTTTTAACCCAGATATTTGTGCCATGATTCGTCTTAAGCAGAACAAATACCCCGTAGTATTTCTGACGCAAGGTGTCACCTCCAAGTATCCCACTTACCACGATCCTAGGTGTCAAACAATACCAATGGCGGTCAGACACGCCTTGGCTGCTGATATCTTGGGGATCAACGTCCATACGGAGGATATTCTCAGGGACCCGTCTCAAGTCAAGTTTGTAAAAGACGCTGGACTGATTATATTTTGCTGGGGCGACGACAATAACGACAAAGCTACGATTCAGCATTTGAAGAAGCTTGGATTGCACGCGGTTATTTACGATAAGTAAGTGATCTTCGGGCAGAGGCTCTGCTTACGTTCAACGAAACTGCGCGTACTACGTTGATCGAATGGTATTTACAGAATAGACGAGTACAACGCGAAGGAGGTGAAAGAGAGCATATTCCTGGTGGATGCTAGGGAAAGCCAGAAGACGCTAATCGCCGTGGCGCAATGCAATCAGACTTGCTCGCCGCAAACTCAAATTCCCAGTCCTTTGAATACAGAGAAGGTGAATACACGCCACGAGACCGTTGTCTTATAATTATTTGCGCCCGTGCGATACGCAGAATCGCGAATAACCTTTCTCCGTATTATTTTAGGATTATTACGTGGACATCAATAAATCGCGAAACATGATCACGACCACGTCGACGACTTCGCTTGCATCTTTTGGTAAGAATAGTATAGGCGGCGATAATATGTATCCAATGTCGACTATTAAATTACCACCACCTACGTGTGACCATCAGGAGAGCAAAGAGATCAGTGAAATGGCAAAGGATTTTAGCGTTTGCGCGAAATCCTTCGGCCACGCGGTAAAACCTAAAAGTATCTCAGGATTTGTTTGCGGTCAAACCACAGCTCTGCCGGAGATCTACGGGGAGGATGAGTCCGCGAAGGATTGTCTTTGATGTTTCTCCTTTACGAAGCCATTTACATCCTGGTTCTGACGCAGAAGACATCGGTTAGCAAAAGACCTACCGCAAGAGGAAGAAGGAAATTGAAGAATAACTTTTGTAATGGATAATTTAACTATATGTACATAAAGGGGGGAGGGGGAGATTTTACCCCCGCAGTTCTAAGATCCGCGATAACTGGATCGTCTTAACGGCCATTACACGTAGTGTATACGGATATCGGTGCGCAAGAAAGACGATCGATTGCATTTCTTCTCACATCATCTTATCATTCCGTGCGATCGGTCGACTTCATTGTCCATTTTCTATTATGCTTTACATACAACTCTACGCGATGGCCTTTTTTTTTTAAAGAAAAAAAGAATACTAATCAAGTTCCGATGTTGGCTGTAGAAAAGGATTCAGACTCCCATCGTGTTCTGCCCGTGGCAGGCAACCTCCGGTGTTGCAAGTTTTTAGTACAAATGCCCCTTAATATTTTTCATTCAGTTCATATGAAAAGAAGCTATTACCGCTCTCGCATCTCTTTGTTTATTATTTGAATATTAATTTAAAAATATTGCGAACTGACAGTTGAGCAACATTGAATAATTACGGGACGTCGCGAGTATATACTTCTTTCTTTCTTTTTTCTTTTTCATAAAGTTGTGGAGAAAATCGAAAGAAGAGACGATTGCCTTCGATAGCTTCGATCGTTGACAAAAGCTGGGCAGGGTAACTACTTTTCGTAGACATAGGATCTTTCACCTTCATTTATTTATGTTTCAAGATAATTTTAATGTAAACGCCCTAGAAATTAAAGAGGACATAACGAACGCAAAGGGAGAATTCCTTCATTGAACCGAGGATCTTTGTTGAAGAGTATCTCTGCTAATTTGCGGACGGAGGGCACGTTGCGCTAACTTTGTCCATATTAAGTAATATCTACGACCATTGTGAACAATATTTCTCATCGGCATACGGACAGTTGCTTTAGAAAACTTAATATTAACAGCGGTTTCTCTCATCTTTTTTCTTTTATTTTGGTTTGGTGAAGCAAGTGCGACCGGAAACGTTTGGGAAAAAGATCGCGCATTCGGTTTATGAGTACAGTTTGACTGTCCCGAATCTTGATGTCCGATTAGTCTTGTAATAATAAACTGCATCAGTGACGAGAACAAGTAGCACGCGAATATCTTTTCAACGTTTTTTAACAGAGAAGATAATTTATACCGCTATACCGCATTGGTAGTACGCTATTTACGATTAAAGAAGAGAGCGATTGTATCAATCGTTAAGATTCTGGCAATACACAGGATATCTGTTGATGGTTTAGAAAAAAAAGTATACCGCGAAATGAGAAACAAAACAGGGATGGTTGCTAATCTTTTTCTTTTTTTATTGTCATAGAGGCTATGCGTTATAATAAACCCGTTGACGGATACTAAATCGGTTCGATAAGTTTGTAAATTAGACAATACATTGGTTGAATTTTGCAAATTCCGACACATACATAGGCTAATGCGTTACAATCTTCAAATGTATACTGATAAACGTCATATATATTTCAGATTTCTAATCGTGTGTCTGTTTCTGTCTTTCCCTATTTAATAATTATACTTGGAGCGTGCAACGAGTAAATAAAGTAACACGAAATATTCACGGGAACGCAAGAATAGAGGGAATAATATTTTTGCATTTGCATTTGAAGCTTTTAACTAGATTACTCAGAGTACCTGACTTGATACTAGCTATTGAATGTAAATGTAATAGTCAACTGATCATGGGTCGCGTAGTTTTCACTACAGTTGAATAATTTAAGGAATGAAATTCTAACGCATCTTAACAATAAATACAAAAACAACGCTATGAGCCTACTTGTTCTTAATTCGGAATACGCGCACAAGTTGTTAAATTCTAATATTACCTATCCACCGCTTAAAATGCTTTCTATAATTCGCTTCATTTGAAAATTACTGGAATCATTTCGAAAAATCAAACAAAGGTTCTCATATCTTCTCTGATTAGTTTCAACAGTATTTTTAATTGATAAGTAACTTATTGTGGGGATTAAATAATAAACAAGATGCACAATTATAGTGCCTAGCGTAAGTCAAATAAATATATTAAATGACCGTAATACGGTGACCATAAAATGTGCTAACACAGTTGGCTTTGAAAATTGAAAAAACTATTTTCGTGGTATTGATATTATTTAAATGTAAATGCAATTCCTACTGTAATGATAAGTATTTTCGAAATAAATTTTAGATTAATGGATTCTGGCTATTTATAACGTATACTTATTCGTAAAATAAGCGAGTTCCCTCAAAGTTGTAATTGCGCACTTGAAATTATCGCAAGATGATTCCTCTAATAAAAACTTCTTACTGCTTCTACGTTTGTTGCAATTTCTGTGAAACATTTGCGTGAAGTTGCAGAAGATCGATATCTTTAACGCGCGGACGCGTGTGCATTTATACGCATTTGTACACTCACAATTAGACACAAAACAGAAATTGACCAAAACATTAGGATACTATAAATTATTAAAAACCTATCTTTGCATGTATAAATCAAAGAATCGAACAAGTCAGTTTAAATAATTCGCGCCATAGCGAGATCCTGCCCTCTATCTCAACCCTTTCCAAACAAGTTGTAAGTACCGGAAGTTCACGATGCTTCTTAGGCTGCGTTCCAAATCACGCATACTGCGCATGAAATTGGTGGCATCGTACGATTCCCTAGAATTTCTCTCACTTGCCACCAATACGATGCCACTTCCGGTACAGGGAGCGGTGCAGCAATCGCAGAATTTCAAAGGAGAAGCAGTCACTGCACCGCTCGCTGCACCGGAAGTGGCATCGTATTGGTGGCAAGTGAGAGAAATTCTAGGGAATCGTACGATGCCACCAATACGATGCCACCAATTTCATGCGCAGTATGCGTGAATTGGAACACAGCCTTAAATTGGTCACTGTTCGTTAGTAGATGTTGTTTATTAAGAAAAATAAAAGGCCCTAGGCTCTGAAATTCATTAGTAGAAATACTAGAAGCACAGGCAAAGTATGGGATAGAATTCTTATGGGAGTTTGTATCACACGAACTGAAATACCGACTTCGCGAGAAATCAAAGGTTTTGACGCGTACCCCTCATTTAAGAACGATTACTCTGGGAACTAATTCAACATAATCATCGAACAAAGAGTAGGTATAATAAGAGGCGTCACTCCGGGCGGAACCTTTGAAGTCCTTACTTGACCTTGGCATTTAAATTGGTTGTACACTCGAGCGGGATATTCAAATCGACTAAATGTACCTTACCACAATTGGCTGATTATTGCCGAAGTTTACCGATCATTGCCGAATGCGGCCGAATGGGTATTTAAATTGGTTGTCTCACTAGAAATCACTGTTTCCCTAGATTATTTCTGTCCTTGTCGAGTGACGCCTCTTATTATACCTCCTCTTTGCATCGAAGTTGATTAACCTGTTTCATTGCGTAATACGCACTATAAGTAGAGCCACTATTATTACTGTTAATCGAGTATATTTCTGCTTCGCAGGTAAGGAATTTTTACATACAACTTGTAGCAGTGAACGGAGGAAATGCTATGATCTCTGAGGAATTAGCGGTGGGGGAACGTCGAGCTCATCAACGCCAAAATGAATGCAACCCCTGCGCGCATGCGTATTTGCAACCCCGGGATAAGAATAAGATGGTGTGTATTTTGCAAATAAATATAATATTGAATAAGTTCGCTTTAAAGTAGTAAGGACTATCTATGTGTATTTAGTGTTCAACTCGCAATTATATTACGAAGACTGGTTAATTCATTCGAGGCTTTCGTCTGTTATATAGGTAATCAATTCGTTGGAAGCGTCGGTGAATGTCAACTGGTGTAACGAAAACGGACTGGACGAGTGCAGCATTTACAATATGTGATTTTTAAGTGGAAATTAAACATAAGTAATTAGAATGGAATTATTATATATCACTGTACATTATTCAGAGTATTTTAATAAACCACATGTAGAGAAAAACCGCATCTTTTAATTTAGAACAGTACCCTATAACTTCCCATTTCCCAATTAAATCCCAAAGTCTGCCTCTGCGTTGATCAGTTCTGTATCTTCGATTCTCTCTCCGAAGGCGCTAACTTAGTGCCACCTCTTTCGACGTCATGTTCTCCTGTTACGAAGCTCAATTTTGGAGCGTTCAGAAAATTATGTCAGCTTTTAGCCAATGTATCAGGAGAACATGAAGCGAAAGGAGGTATCCTGAAATTTCATCGTCCAAGGCCTTTCGAAAAGTCTGCGCCCCTACGTTGAATAGTTTGTCCGGCTTCGATTCTCTCTCCGAAGGCGCTAACTTAGTGCCACCTCTTTCGACGTCATGTTCTCCTGTTACGAAGCTCAATTTTGCAGCGTTCAGAAATTTTTGGCTAGATTTTGGAGCGATGTATCAGGAGAACATGAAGCGAAGGGAGGTACTCTGAATTTCCTCGTTGAAAACTCTGCGCCTCTACGTCGAACAGTTCTGCGCCTTAGATTCCCTTTCCGAAGACGCTAACTTTGTGCCGCCTCCTTCCACATCATGTTCTCCTGTTACGAAGCTCAATTTTGCAGCGTTCAGAAATTTTTGGCTAGATTTTGGAGCGATGTATCAGGAGAACATGAAGCGAAGGGAGGTGCTCTGAATTTCCTAGTCGAAAACTCTGCGCCTCTACGTCGAACAGTTCTGCGCCTTAGATTCCCTTTCCGAAGACGCTAACTTTGTGCCGCCTCCTTCCACATCATGTTCTCCTGTTACGAAGCTCAATTTTGCAGCGTTCAGAAATTTTTGGCTAGATTTTGGAGCGATGTATCAGGAGAACATGAAGCGAAGGGAGGTGCTCTGAATTTCCTAGTCGAAAACTCTGCGCCTCTACGTCGAACAGTTCTGCGCCTTAGATTCCCTTTCCGAAGACGCTAACTTTGTGCCGCCTCCTTCCACATCATGTTCTGCTGTTACGAAGCTCAATTTTGCAGCGTTCAGAAATTTTTGGCTAGATTTTGGAGCGATGTATCAGGAGAACATGAAGCGAAGGGAGGTGCTCTGAATTTCCTAGTCGAAAACTCTGCGCCTCTACGTCGAACAGTTCTGCGCCTTAGATTCCCTTTCCGAAGACGCTAACTTTGTGCCGCCTCCTTCCACATCATGTTCTGCTGTTACGAAGCTCAATTTTGCAGCGTTCAGAAATTTTTGGCTAGATTTTGGAGCGATGTATCAGGAGAACATGAAGCGAAGGGAGGTGCTCTGAATTTCCTAGTCGAAAACTCTGCGCCTCTACGTCGAACAGTTCTGCGCCTTAGATTCCCTTTCCGAAGACGCTAACTTTGTGCCGCCTCCTTCCACATCATGTTCTCCTGTTACGAAGCTCAATTTTGCAACGTTCAGAAATTTTTGGCTAGATTTTGGAGCGATGTATCAGGAGAACATGAAGCGAAGGGAGGTGCTCTGAATTTCCTAGTCGAAAACTCTGCGTCTCTACGTCGAACAGTTCTGCGCCTTAGATTCCCTTTCCGAAGACGCTAACTTTGTGCCGCCTCCTTCCACATCATGTTCTCCTGTTACGAAGCTCAATTTTGCAGCGTTCAGAAATTTTTGGCTAGATTTTGGAGCGATGTATCAGGAGAACATGAAGCGAAGGGAGGTGCTCTGAATTTCCTAGTCGAAAACTCTGCGCCTCTACGTCGAACAGTTCTGCGCCTTAGATTCCCTTTCCGAAGACGCTAACTTTGTGCCGCCTCCTTCCACATCATGTTCTGCTGTTACGAAGCTCAATTTTGCAGCGTTCAGAAATTTTTGGCTAGATTTTGGAGCGATGTATCAGGAGAACATGAAGCGAAGGGAGGTGCTCTGAATTTCCTAGTCGAAAACTCTGCGCCTCTACGTCGAACAGTTCTGCGCCTTAGATTCCCTTTCCGAAGACGCTAACTTTGTGCCGCCTCCTTCCACATCATGTTCTGCTGTTACGAAGCTCAATTTTGCAGCGTTCAGAAATTTTTGGCTAGATTTTGGAGCGATGTATCAGGAGAACATGAAGCGAAGGGAGGTGCTCTGAATTTCCTAGTCGAAAACTCTGCGCCTCTACGTCGAACAGTTCTGCGCCTTAGATTCCCTTTCCGAAGACGCTAACTTTGTGCCGCCTCCTTCCACATCATGTTCTGCTGTTACGAAGCTCAATTTTGCAGCGTTCAGAAATTTTTGGCTAGATTTTGGAGCGATGTATCAGGAGAACATGAAGCGAAGGGAGGTGCTCTGAATTTCCTAGTCGAAAACTCTGCGCCTCTACGTCGAACAGTTCTGCGCCTTAGATTCCCTTTCCGAAGACGCTAACTTTGTGCCGCCTCCTTCCACATCATGTTCTCCTGTTACGAAGCTCAATTTTGCAGCGTTCAGAAATTTTTGGCTAGATTTTGGAGCGATGTATCAGGAGAACATGAAGCGAAGGGAGGTGCTCTGAATTTCCTAGTCGAAAACTCTGCGCCTCTACGTCGAACAGTTCTGCGCCTTAGATTCCCTTTCCGAAGACGCTAACTTTGTGCCGCCTCCTTCCACATCATGTTCTCCTGTTACGAAGCTCAATTTTGCGGCGTTCAGAAATTTTTGGCTAGATTTTGGAGCGATGTATCAGGAGAACATGAAGCGAAGGGAGGTGCTCTGAATTTCCTAGTCGAAAACTCTGCGCCTCTACGTCGAACAGTTCTGCGCCTTAGATTCCCTTTCCGAAGACGCTAACTTTGTGCCGCCTCCTTCCACATCATGTTCTCCTGTTACGAAGCTCAATTTTGCAGCGTTCAGAAATTTTTGGCTAGATTTTGGAGCGATGTATCAGGAAAACATGAAGAGAAGGGAGGTGCTCTGAATTTCCTAGTCGAAAACTCTGCGCCTCTACGTCGAACAGTTCTGCGCCTTAGATTCCCTTTCCGAAGACGCTAACTTTGTGCCGCCTCCTTCCACATCATGTTCTGCTGTTACGAAGCTCAATTTTGCAGCGTTCAGAAATTTTTGGCTAGATTTTGGAGCGATGTATCAGGAGAACATGAAGCGAAGGGAGGTGCTCTGAATTTCCTAGTCGAAAACTCTGCGCCTCTACGTCGAACAGTTCTGCGCCTTAGATTCCCTTTCCGAAGACGCTAACTTTGTGCCGCCTCCTTCCACATCATGTTCTGCTGTTACGAAGCTCAATTTTGCGGCGTTCAGAAATTTTTGGCTAGATTTTGGAGCGATGTATCAGGAGAACATGAAGCGAAGGGAGGTGCTCTGAATTTCCTAGTCGAAAACTCTGCGCCTCTACGTCGAACAGTTCTGCGCCTTAGATTCCCTTTCCGAAGACGCTAACTTTGTGCCGCCTCCTTCCACATCATGTTCTCCTGTTACGAAGCTCAATTTTGCAGCGTTCAGAAATTTTTGGCTAGATTTTGGAGCGATGTATCAGGAAAACATGAAGAGAAGGGAGGTGCTCTGAATTTCCTAGTCGAAAACTCTGCGCCTCTACGTCGAACAGTTCTGCGCCTTAGATTCCCTTTCCGAAGACGCTAACTTTGTGCCGCCTCCTTCCACATCATGTTCTGCTGTTACGAAGCTCAATTTTGCAGCGTTCAGAAATTTTTGGCTAGATTTTGGAGCGATGTATCAGGAGAACATGAAGCGAAGGGAGGTGCTCTGAATTTCCTAGTCGAAAACTCTGCGCCTCTACGTCGAACAGTTCTGCGCCTTAGATTCCCTTTCCGAAGACGCTAACTTTGTGCCGCCTCCTTCCACATCATGTTCTGCTGTTACGAAGCTCAATTTTGCGGCGTTCAGAAATTTTTGGCTAGATTTTGGAGCGATGTATCAGGAGAACATGAAGCGAAGGGAGGTGCTCTGAATTTCCTAGTCGAAAACTCTGCGCCTCTACGTCGAACAGTTCTGCGCCTTAGATTCCCTTTCCGAAGACGCTAACTTTGTGCCGCCTCCTTCCACATCATGTTCTCCTGTTACGAAGCTCAATTTTGCAGCGTTCAGAAATTTTTGGCTAGATTTTGGAGCGATGTATCAGGAGAACATGAAGCGAAGGGAGGTGCTCTGAATTTCCTAGTCGAAAACTCTGCGTCTCTACGTCGAACAGTTCTGCGCCTTAGATTCCCTTTCCGAAGACGCTAACTTTGTGCCGCCTCCTTCCACATCATGTTCTCCTGTTACGAAGCTCAATTTTGCAGCGTTCAGAAATTTTTGGCTAGATTTTGGAGCGATGTATCCGGAGAACATGAAGCGAAGGGAGGTGCTCTGAATTTCCTAGTCGAAAACTCTGCGCCTCTACGTCGAACAGTTCTGCGCCTTAGATTCCCTTTCCGAAGACGCTAACTTTGTGCCGCCTCCTTCCACATCATGTTCTCCTGTTACGAAGCTCAATTTTGCAGCGTTCAGAAATTTTTGGCTAGATTTTGGAGCGATGTATCAGGAGAACATGAAGCGAAGGGAGGTGCTCTGAATTTCCTAGTCGAAAACTCTGCGTCTCTACGTCGAACAGTTCTGCGCCTTAGATTCCCTTTCCGAAGACGCTAACTTTGTGCCGCCTCCTTCCACATCATGTTCTCCTGTTACGAAGCTCAATTTTGCAGCGTTCAGAAATTTTTGGCTAGATTTTGGAGCGATGTATCAGGAGAACATGAAGCGAAGGGAGGTGCTCTGAATTTCCTAGTCGAAAACTCTGCGCCTCTACGTCGAACAGTTCTGCGCCTTAGATTCCCTTTCCGAAGACGCTAACTTTGTGCCGCCTCCTTCCACATCATGTTCTGCTGTTACGAAGCTCAATTTTGCAGCGTTCAGAAATTTTTGGCTAGATTTTGGAGCGATGTATCAGGAGAACATGAAGCGAAGGGAGGTGCTCTGAATTTCCTAGTCGAAAACTCTGCGCCTCTACGTCGAACAGTTCTGCGCCTTAGATTCCCTTTCCGAAGACGCTAACTTTGTGCCGCCTCCTTCCACATCATGTTCTCCTGTTACGAAGCTCAATTTTGCAGCGTTCAGAAATTTTTGGCTAGATTTTGGAGCGATGTATCAGGAGAACATGAAGCGAAGGGAGGTGCTCTGAATTTCCTAGTCGAAAACTCTGCGCCTCTACGTCGAACAGTTCTGCGCCTTAGATTCCCTTTCCGAAGACGCTAACTTTGTGCCGCCTCCTTCCACATCATGTTCTCCTGTTACGAAGCTCAATTTTGCAGCGTTCAGAAATTTTTGGCTAGATTTTGGAGCGATGTATCAGGAGAACATGAAGCGAAGGGAGGTGCTCTGAATTTCCTAGTCGAAAACTCTGCGCCTCTACGTCGAACAGTTCTGCGCCTTAGATTCCCTTTCCGAAGACGCTAACTTTGTGCCGCCTCCTTCCACATCATGTTCTCCTGTTACGAAGCTCAATTTTGCAGCGTTCAGAAATTTTTGGCTAGATTTTGGAGCGATGTATCAGGAAAACATGAAGAGAAGGGAGGTGCTCTGAATTTCCTAGTCGAAAACTCTGCGCCTCTACGTCGAACAGTTCTGCGCCTTAGATTCCCTTTCCGAAGACGCTAACTTTGTGCCGCCTCCTTCCACATCATGTTCTGCTGTTACGAAGCTCAATTTTGCAGCGTTCAGAAATTTTTGGCTAGATTTTGGAGCGATGTATCAGGAGAACATGAAGCGAAGGGAGGTGCTCTGAATTTCCTAGTCGAAAACTCTGCGCCTCTACGTCGAACAGTTCTGCGCCTTAGATTCCCTTTCCGAAGACGCTAACTTTGTGCCGCCTCCTTCCACATCATGTTCTCCTGTTACGAAGCTCAATTTTGCAGCGTTCAGAAATTTTTGGCTAGATTTTGGAGCGATGTATCAGGAGAACATGAAGCGAAGGGAGGTGCTCTGAATTTCCTAGTCGAAAACTCTGCGCCTCTACGTCGAACAGTTCTGCGCCTTAGATTCCCTTTCCGAAGACGCTAACTTTGTGCCGCCTCCTTCCACATCATGTTCTCCTGTTACGAAGCTCAATTTTGCAGCGTTCAGAAATTTTTGGCTAGATTTTGGAGCGATGTATCAGGAGAACATGAAGCGAAGGGAGGTGCTCTGAATTTCCTAGTCGAAAACTCTGCGCCTCTACGTCGAACAGTTCTGCGCCTTAGATTCCCTTTCCGAAGACGCTAACTTTGTGCCGCCTCCTTCCACATCATGTTCTCCTGTTACGAAGCTCAATTTTGCAGCGTTCAGAAATTTTTGGCTAGATTTTGGAGCGATGTATCAGGACAACATGAAGAGAAGGGAGGTGCTCTGAATTTCCTAGTCGAAAACTCTGCGCCTCTACGTCGAACAGTTCTGCGCCTTAGATTCCCTTTCCGAAGACGCTAACTTTGTGCCGCCTCCTTCCACATCATGTTCTCCTGTTACGAAGCTCAATTTTGGAGCGTTCAGAAAATTTTGTCAGATTTTAGCCAATGTATCAGGAGAACATGAAGCTAAAGGAGGTATCCTGAAATTTCATCGTCCAAGGCAGATTTTCGCGCTGCAGCTGCAAAAACTCGAAATTTCGGCGGCGCAACTTCTCTTGCAGGTGCAGCGCGAAAATCTGCTTCTCTTGCAGGTGCGGCACCTCAAAAGCGGCCTGTTCCGAAATTCATTGCACGATTCTTGCACCTGCAAGAGAAGCAGATTTTCGCGCTGCACCTGCAAGAGAAGCAGTATTTCGGGCTGCACCTGCAACAAAGTTGCAACCCGATGCATTTTCGCGCAACGCCTACTTTCAACTAGGTAGTAATAGGAATGGGATAGGAATAGTAATGAATAAACACTGTTATAATTATTGTTAAAAAAAAACACTTTATTCAAGAAATAAATACAGAGCTATTACAGTAAAGCAGTATATTTCATTTATTCAGTCTTCGGAGTCCTCGATGCATTCTCATTAGCTCCCGGCAGCTTCTTGCCCCTCGATCCCAGTTTTCATTGGCAGCGCCTCAGTGCCAGCAAACTAAACAAAATTAAAAATACTTTTTATATCAAGAAATAAACACTTTTATTAACGAAAGTAGTCGCACAATATTTTACAACCACTCGATAATAGCTCCAGATTCTCAGAATTAATAAATATTAGTGAATAAAGAAGTTCTAAAGTGGTGGGTATTTTAATGGTCCCCCAGTTTTCCCTTTAACAAATATGGTGTCGAATGATTGTACCACTCTGTGGTATAATGTATAATGGCTAAAATTTTTAAAATATAATGCGGCCCCATATATTCCTAATACCAGCAAAAAATCTGACTAAACGGAAGCACATAATGATAGTAGCGGTATTAAAGAGAGGTAGATTTCTATTTATAAAGAGTTATCGACTGAGGTGCTGTAGTTTGCGAGTGTAGTTACTAAATGGCCATAAATGGCTACCGTGTTTATTGTTGCATTTTCTAAACAAGCCATTATTACAATTTTAAATGTAATACATCGTTAATATCGTGGTATAATGAGTTGTAACATTTCCGTGAGAAATGTAAGAATATTAAGAAGTTCAATTATTACATTGTCACATAATTTCTATTCGTGTATCAGATGCGAAATATTTCTTGCAGTGCCGTTCGAGTGAAGTTAACGAAAAGACTTGTTGATAAAAGTAACTAAAGTGAAATTCAAGATGAATTTTACGATACACAAAGTGCAGAAGCACATAAAGGATGCAAGGCTCTTGTATAAAACACTTAACGGTGTATTTGTCATTTACAAACCCTCGGATATATCTTTCCCACTCATGAGGGCTACAATAATCTCCAACTTATGCAGAGGTTTCAACATTTTCTCTATTTATTATGAAATATCAAACCGGTGGCTTCTAATCACTTGTTTCAGATCTTAACGACATGTACGTGCGACCACCGATTCAGCACGTAGCCATTTTAGGCTCAACGGACAAAGATATGAAAGTTGTTGTTCACGATAGTTACGCCGATCACCCGTTGGTAGTAGGCCCTCGTTACCAAATGAACGACTTCAAATTGGCAGCCACGAGTATCATGAATCGAGATACTTGCGGCGTAGTAGTTTGTGGGATCAACTACGGCAACAAATTGGTGCAAAGGCTAAGAGACGCTAAATGCACAAGGTTCCACAGAGTAAAAGGATTACTGGGCCAAGCGACGGACACTTATTTTCACACGGGGAAAATAGTGGAGAGATCTACGTATGCGCATGTGAAACGTGGTCATATAGACAAAATATGTAGTTCGATGCAATCGTCTCACCAGAGAAAGATGTTTGAGTAAGTAGGGAATTAATGCCCACCTAAGAATGAACGATCAATTCTAAATATTTACAGATTGTGCGGAGTAGATATGCAAAGTCAAGCTGCTTACGAATTAGCGGTGAGGGGTCTGCTCAGACCCGCGGATCCTAATATTCCCATGATATACACGATCCGGTGCATAGATTTCTCGCCTCCCGAATTTACATTAGGTAAACAAAGCTTGCTAAACAACAGTTGGTGGAAAGCATCGACTGGTGTAACTCTGCCCTATGTTCTTTACAGAAATTGTTTCCATAAATGAGAATGAAATGTATCTAAAGACACTGATCCACGACCTCGGAATGAAACTACATAGTACTGCTACTTGCACTCAAGTGCTCTGCTTGCAAAATGGTTTGTTTAACATAAAACATGCGTTGCTGATGAAACACTGGGGCATAAAAGGTATCGTGGAGAGCATGCGAATGTGTGAAAGGATCCTTGACGAGAATCCAGGTGTGCTGGAGCAGGAAAGCCCTACATTAGTAGAAACCAAGGACGTTATTAGCGTATAAGTGTAGATTTTGCGGGAGATCCATCGTCTTGACGATACTTGTTATTTATTATATTTTTAATAAAAAAAGCTTAGCAGTAACTGTTAGATTTATTGCGTCTCACTCCCATCTTATACACTGTGATGTGAAATTTATTTTATCCTCAATTTTACTAGATTATGGTTTCATAGTTAATTATGCTTCACTGCGACTTCTTTTAGAACGACGACTAGTATCGGTACCATCGTGTCTATCCACAGGTTTCATGGATCGACCCCTCGATTTATGTTTATTTGGCCACTGTTGCATTTTCATGCTCTTCGCTATCACGCGCTTCTGATGGTCCAGCTGTGGGAACAAATCTGCCGAAAAGGAACGAATGAGGGCACAAGTTACGCTTTCATATCCGAATTAAATCCATTTAATTTTATACCTTGAGATTTTTCCAAAGCTTCTTTAGCTGAATTCATTTCTGCTTCTTGAATGCTATGACCCGAGGCCTTTGCCAGTCGCTTTCCTTGGAAGTATACAGCGACAGTGTACACTCTGGTGTTCGTTGGTCCTTTGCATTCAATTACTCTGGCAAAAGTATTAATCAATGGTGAACATTGTAACAACATACTTGAATTCGTTTCACATCGATGCGACTTACTTGTATACAGGAATATCGGGCTCCCCGCCGTCCATCGTTCGTAACGTTAGGCAGCATTGTTGCAATTTGCTTTTCGGGTCGTTCCAGTCTTGATTCATAATGAAATCTTGTAAACGCGGAAAGAAGCATACATCACAAAACACGTGACAGTACTCCAAGCCCTTATCGACGTAAAGGGCTCCTAGGAACGCTTCCAGTAAATCGGCCCTGTCCTTAGTTTTCAACTCGGCTTTCGGATTATCGTAAACTGCATACTGAGTCATGCCTAAGTCGTCGCACACGACGGCTTGCGTTTTATTATTTACAAGGGAGCTTCGCAAAAGCTGCGAAACATAAACGGTGTATTTTCATTCGTCCAACGTAAGAGCGGACGATTACAAAATTACTTACCGATAAGTGCCCTTCGTGATGTTCTGGGAAATATTTGTACAAATATTCCGAAACTATAAGTTGAAGTACAGTGTCTCCTAAGAATTCTAATCGTTGGTTCGAACCTAATGTTAAATTCGTGTATCCTATACTGCGATCGGTAAACGCTCTTGCTAAAAGACGAATGTGAGTGAACTCGATGCCAATCGATTCTTCGAACTTTGTTAATTTCTGCGTAAAGAGACGAAACGTGAATCTTGGGTTCTTGAACACACGCGGAAGGCTGTGCTTATTGTACGTATACGTACTTGCAACAGCTCGAAGCTTGGTATCCACTGCCTGTCACCCGTTGGTTCCTGCTCCTGCAAAGGGTGCTTAGGATAGTGTACCCAAACTTGCGAAAGATTCTCCTCGTCCATGAAGAGCGTTTCCCCGAAAACTCTGTCGGCAACTTCTATGCCTCCGTCAAGAAACAGCGAGCCCATCAGCGCCTCGAAACAGTTGGCCATTGCGTGTCTCAATTCTAAATCGTGGCAAAGATCGCTGCCATGGGCGTACAGCATGTACTCCTCCAAGTTCAATTTCTTTGCTAACACAGCCAGATGTTGGTTCTGAACGATCGCGGCTCTGTAAGTAGCCAAGCCGCCTTCCTCCAGATCAGGGAACATGTGAAACAAGTGAATCGACGTGAGAAACTCGACCACCGCGTCTCCCAAGAACTCCAGCCTTTCATTGTGCGCTATCGAAGATTCCGTCTCGGTTCTCGCGCCGAATCTCGACATTATATTAATCAGCGTATTGATGCCGCGCTTTCGCGTATTCATGTAATGAATTCGTCGATCGCCGTACTCGGGCTGCCTTATCCCGCAATTGGTCAGGGAATTCCGTGCGTGGTCTGGATTGGTGCCGAAGTTCTCGCGATAACTCGGGTGTGTCAGCGCTAATTGTAGAAGGTACCTATTCTTAAAATCGTAGCCTAATGTGCACTCCAAGTTATCCAAGGATTTATGAAATCTCAAGTGGCAAACAAGCACAGGAATTAGCATGGCGTGTTGCACTATATCGCACATGATTCCGGTTCTATAAAATCCGTCGGAAGTGACGTCCACGGTAACGTCGCGCTTCATTTTACTTTGGGTTCTCAGCTCCTGGAGTTTATTCTCCTTAGCTTCTAGCTTCCTCTTATCTTCGAACGACGGCTTCGGCATATTAGCCAATAAATGGCGAAATTTCACGTAATCCCTCCACGCTTTCTGATAACTGAAATGACCGATGAAAATTCCAATATAATTGCGCGTCAGGTGCGTTATATCGTGACGAAAGAGCTACTTACTCCGCGTTTCCCGCGTAACTAAGCTGCGGCGGTCTAATTCCAAAATGCACGATTTCGGGATAAGCGATCTCGCCGGGCGGTTGATCGGCTTGACTTCTGTCCAATTGGTCTACACGCACGCTGCACGGCTTTTTCCCAGGGTACGTAACAATCATACCTTTCACTTCGTCGGCAAAGTTTTGCCATCTATACTGTGGCATCTCCACTAACCTAGGTAGATCAGTTGGATCTATTAACAATTTACTACTTTTTATTAAATAATTTAAAACCTCGTTCATGGATAAAATCTCTTGTCCATTTTCAGCTAGGTCGCGCACGAATCTTGGCATAAAATGGAACTGCCCGCAGCCGGATTTATCTTGTGCTGCTTGTAAATCAAAGTCTACAAGCTCTAATACCTCCTTAAATAAGTAATTTTCTGTAAACCAAAGTAATTATCAACGAACCTGCAACATTTAACACAGAGATACGCTAAAAGCAGGTGCTTACGAAAATAATCCAGCTCTCGAATGGTGAAATTCTCCGGCAACTTTTCGTCTATATAGAGTATAGTATACTCTATGTTGAATCTGATTACTTTACAAGTCGGCAATTTCACGAGCGGAAAATGGGAAAGCATGGAGAACCCTTCGAATATAAATTCATGCTCGTCGTGCTTGATGATCGTCGGCGTTTTAGTAAGGAAATTCGTTGGCGGGCTAATTGTTATTCGATAATGATACAACTTATCGGCGTTGTTTGAACTTAAATCGCATTTCTTTATTGCACCTTCTCCAGCGTAAATTCCATGTCTAATCCCGGACCTCTTTGACTTTGCGCTGCATCTACATAAAGGGCCATCGTTCATCTAAAACGATAAAAACATTGTAAAGCTCATGTAGCTTAATTAAATATTCAAAAAGTAATACTCACTTCTCCGGGATCGTTGAACCACATTTCAGGATGCAATCTTTGTGGATGCTGTTTCTTCGCCATTAACTCTTCCATTGTCCTATCATCTTCGTCCATTGAACTATCGCTATCGGAGGAAGAGCTGCTACAAACTTCCGACTTGTGTCTACACAAACGAGCTCTAGTTTTTCTTGGAGGTGGTTCATAGGGAGGCTGGATAGTAACATAATCATAAACACATTAGAGTCTAAGAGGATTTCCAATAATATTAATCGAAATTAATGTACCTGCAGAGATCTTGCAGCTTCCGCTCTATCCAGTAATACTTTCTTGAATAAATCGCACAGCTCGAGCAATTTAGGTGTGGCTTTCATTACATTTGCATTGCTCTCGTCTCTGTTATAATACAAATCTGCTGGTGCAGTGCGCGTCCACACTTTTCTAGCATTTTCCATGATACCTTCAGGTCCCATCGCAGATAATTCGTCCATTTTTCTCTCCATATCTTTGCTCGTAGCGCAATAATCCTGTCTAAAACGAATCGTTAGAGACACGCAACGACTTCTAATACATATATAACTTTTAAAAATAAGCATTACCTATATTTTTCTAAAAGCAACTCCCTCTCGGTTGGATCCTTCTTACTGGAAGAGCTATTACTTGGACTAGTAACTTTAGACGAATAAGATTCCTGAGATCTGGATCTTTTCCTGCTCCTGCAACTCGCGTACGACCTTTGCGAGCGTGACACATACGAACTGTTTCTTCTATACGATGATCTTCTCTCGGAACTATCTTCGGCGTGCGAACGTTCTTTGGAAATTGATCTATTTTTGCTATATTTGGAATATCTATCTCTCGGAGAATCGTATCGCGGTCTGTGCGGCGATCTGCTGGACTTTGATCTACTTTCAGGGCTTCTAGAGCGCTTTCTGCTGAACGAGTGACTACTGGAAGATTCTCTGTCTCTGTATCTCGACTCGGACCTTTTACTCTTCGTCTCGTTATACTTTTCGTGCACAGGCTTTCTGCCATTTTCTTGTACTTTACTCGGTTCGTACCAAGAACTTTTGCTTTGCGACTTATTCCAATCGGACGAACCAGTGTTAGAATTCCATTCTGTACTGCTGCTACTCTGATGCGCACTTCTGTCACTCCAATTTGAATTTAAATTCCCTGTTACTGGTTGAGGATATCCAGAAACCCCGTAATTTTGATTATTGCAGGGCACTTTCATTTGAGGCTGATAAGGAACTTTGGGGTAAGAATTTGGAGCTTCGTTTCGATAACAGGCTTGCATAGAATGATACGGTGGAACGAAATTGGCTGGTTTGTTCTGTGGTAAAGCAGGAACGGGCATGTTGTAAGACGGTGGTGGCTGCCTGAAGTTTGGAGGTGGAAAATTTGGCGGTGGTACAGAATAATATCCCATATTTTGCTGCTGAGAAACTCCTGAACCCCAGAAGTAGGGTTGGCCAGCGTTCGGAGGATTTGCCATTTTGTATAAAGTGTTTTACCTGAAATATTCACCACGTCAAACAAAAGAAAGATAAACTTGTTTCTATTATTTACTGTGAATTTACGATCACCGGAATTTAAAACAAATATTAACGAGGGAACACCGCAAACCCGCAGTCACCAATTGGATCGCAACTTTGTGTTTCATTCGGCCCCTATCGCCCTTTAAAGGGGTGAAACTAACCTCAAAATCAAATAGGCACTTCCACTCTTTTTCGTATAACTCCCAAACTACAACAGACAGAAAAAAATGTTTCAAGCAAAAGTTTAATGGTACAATAAGCGCTGCAAACTTGAGTTAACAAAATTTTGAAAAAAGTTTTTTTTCGTGCAGGTATTTTTTTTTTAAACTCTTTTCAAAATTTTGTTAACGCAGGTTTGTAGTGTTCATTTCACCATTGAACTTTTGTTTGAAACATTTTTTTCTGTCTGTTGTAGTTTGGGAGTTATACGAAAAAGAGTGGAAGGGTCAACGTGAATTTGAGGTTAGTTTTCACCCCCTTAAAGGGCGATAGGGCCCGAATAAAACACACTGTTGTTCTTGTTTTGAGTCACTCTAAAAACCCACAAAGTTGCGTTCCAATCGATGAGTGCGGATTCGCGGTGTTCCCTTGTAAGTAATTATAAAACTTTATGAAAGCATGTACGTGTACTTACAATCTTTGACCTTCCTAATCGACTCGAATTTCGATACTGAATTTAATTATAGAAACGAATAGAAAAGTATAAAAGTAAGTGTCCATAAGATAATTTCTTCCAGCCTTTTTTATTTAGTATTTATCGAGAAGAAACTTTGTTCTACTAGCCAATCCATTGAAGCAATACGACATCTAAAGGTACGCGACATAATTTTATCTTTAAACCGTAGCCCCATCTTCCGGTTACAAGGCAAATATAATTCAAACGATTCGAAGGTAATCGAATAGTTAGAATTGATAATTAACTAATTTTTTTATTCTGACGATTCATGAAAATGCAAAAGTATTACTATTTCTATTATTTAACTAATCCACGCGTAAAGCGACACGCTAAATAATATTCTACCACGAATTGAAATACAAAAATACTCTTTTTATAAACTAATATTCATAAACTAATATCTATTCGTCCTAAGAATTGCTTTCATAGAAAATATCAGACGCTACAGCTCGAATGAATAAAATTACGCTAACGATACGCACCGCACACATGCGTGCTTTTAATAATTTCTGATTTATGCTGCGAATAGTAGCGTTGTACTACATATGTTCTTGTTATTGCAAAAGTTATTATTAGTTAATTGTCACATGCGGTCCAATATTGTCCCGCACAGTTGGGATTAACATTATTTATAATTTCAGGTAGCCATGTTCCACTTGCGCGTTCACATTCAACATGGGCGTTTCTTTCGTCGTCTGCAAAGTGTCAAATACTTTGCCCACAACAAAAATGTATAGAGACAGTGATACTTTTTAGCTGATCGTGAACATCGAAGGATCGTTCATGTTATTTACCATCGCCAGACGATCTCGAGTGCACGCGGGCCATATATCCGATCAAGAGAATTGGAATTTCATTCGGTGATGGCTGTAACTCAGCACCAAAGGACATCCCTCGCAGGTATTTAACTTGGCTCGCGCGATTTTAACGAAATTGACGACGGACAAAGCACGCGGCCACCACGGAATCTTAAACCACGATCTCGCTGGTAAAAGTCGCTCGAACATCATTCAAATCGACGTGAAACTTGGAATATAAGATGAGAAGGTTATACCCCGCCGTGAAGCGAAAATCACGAGATTAAAACGTTCGCTTAATTAACGCCGTTCACGAAGAATATGAAGCTTAGGAACCGCCAGCGAGTGACCATCCTTAGTGTAAAATGTACGTAGTATAAGAAAAAGCGAATTGGCTTATTCGACATAAGAGTCAGCTGATTGCTGCATTGACAGGAAGTCAACGAGCACGATCGACGTCCAACGAGCGAGGAATCCAATTGCTCCTCGTCGAAATTATTGATATGTGAGGAACGTGAATTCGCGTCATAATTCTCGCACACGCGATTCCTTCGTTATTCTAAAGAGTGAAGAATAGAAAGATGTCAGGGAATAATTCTACCACAGTAGGTACACAGAGAGGTGGTAATCTACAGAATCGCAATTCTCAGAGATCGACGCTTCTGAAAGTGGTGATTCTGGGCGACGGCGGCGTCGGCAAGTCTTGTCTTATGAACAGATTCGTCTCGAACCACTTCGACGAGCACAGTTTTCATACTATCGGAGTAGAATTCTTGAACAAGGACATCGAGATCAATGGAGAGGCGTACACGCTTCAGATATGGGACACAGCTGGGCAAGAGAGATTCAAGACCCTCAGAACACCATTTTACAGGGGGTCCGATATTTGCCTTCTGACTTACGCGGTTGACGACGGAACGAGCTTTAAGAATTTAGCGCTCTGGAGATCCGAGTTCCTTTACTACGCCGACGTTCAAGAAGGATCAACGTTTCCATTCATAGTTGTTGGGAATAAAGTAAGCGAAAGAAGCGTAGAGCGAGATGTATCGAGCACCAGGATACTTATAGGAGTCGCTTTTTACAGGTGGATGTTGCAGACTGCGATAAGCAGGTTTCGACGGAAGAAGCCCAAGCTTGGTGCGCAGAGAACGGAGATCCCCCATTAGTAGAGACGTCTGCGAAAGATGCCACTAACGTGGAAGCTGCGTTCGGCGCAGCCGTTGCCGCGTGGGCGCAACTGGAAGCCAGACTAGAGCGTCCTTTAGTAGAAGATACGGTCGATCTTTCTAAACAACAGTCTCCTCATCGCTCGAGTTGTTGTATGCCAGTGTCCGGTGCTGAGTAGGTTACAGATATAAGATTTCAAATTTCTCTTATGTTTCCATAATGTAATGCATGAAACATATTTCTCTAGATCCACGATTACGATCAGATAATTGAAACGAGTGGTAAAAGAGGTAAATTCAACAAATAATACTTGTGATGCAAATTGACATTCTCGGAATGGACGTACAAAATTTGTTTACGCTTGAAAAAAAAAGAGTATGCTATGTTGAATACTGAAACTAGTTCTTACAAGTGATGATTACTGTGTTTAGGACATACGAGGACATTATATTATGTAAGGACTCTATTCCTTTTTTATTTGACCTACGCAAGACTTTCTTTCTACTCCACTACTTCACCCAGTACTCGAAAATTTCATTTACGACCGTTGGCAACAGAATTACTAAACGATTGGAAGACTCGAAAGCACGATTTCACACGAATTTCACGCGGGGATGGTGATATCTTCTACCACAGCTGAGTCGGAAATTTTGCACGTAACATGCTTTTTCTTCTAGGTCTAACAGAGTAATTTGAAGGGATTTCTTGCCCGACTACGATACTTTCTTCATAACGAGGTGAATTTTAATGCTAATAGTAATTTTTCGACGGGCCATTCGTATGTTTTTCTATTTGCTGCGTTTAATTTTTACTAGCTATAAATATTGTTTATGTTGCCAATGAATGTAACACCCGCGTGATACTTTTACCGATCGGACTTGCCTGATTTTATTCCTTCGGCTGAATTTTCGTAGATTTTTATGAAAGTATTTACGCTAATTTGACGAAAGTCACGCGTAAAGGATAATATTTTATCGTTGATATTTCCAGAATACAACTATAAAGTGTAAGGTCAAATTGAACGTCCTACTCGTATCACGCTTTGTGCAGCTCACGAGCTACAGACAGTATTTTAAGTGTTTCGTACACCATTGGCTTGTGATAAAATAATAATAATAGTAATAATCATGATCATCAACTGCTTTATAAATAAGAAATAGATATAAATTGTAATTTAGCTTTGTAATCTAAATTTGCCTTATCCTTGCGGCGCAGACTAAGGGCAGTGGTTTGCGACCTATATATTTATCAGAAAGATCACCTTAAATCACCACGTTTATATATACGTACATACGTGTTATGTATGATTTCGAAATATATATACAATAAAATATACTCCGCTGCTCTTGGAATGCCCTGCGGTCAGTGTTTAAAGATTTTCCTACAAAATTGATAATGTTACAGACACATCAAATAAAGCTTTTTGTACAACCCTGTGTGAATGGAATGCATTTCTAAAGCAATGTAATTTACCTAGAAGCTACTTAACGTTTTAGGTAATGCTTTACGTACTAAGGAATACAGAGTATGTAACGTCATTGTAATTTGAGAATTCTTTCCAGCGGCAGGACTCGCATTAATTATATTCGTGACGCGCATGTCGGTGCTTTTTGTATAGCTACATGTGGGATACATAAATTTTTAGCATCGCGCTGAACAGCGTGTTAGTTCAGCTGCGAACCGCATACAAAATTTAATCATATCAAGGTGTCATCTCACCAACTGCTACACGTGTAAGATCAGTTCTATACCAACTGAAATATGTTTCCTCTATCGTTACGCGCACCGAGTCTCGTTGGTAATCTTATAAAAATCGCCTTTGTACAGTATATATCGCATTTATCGTAGAGAATTTTATTTATTATTACCTTGTATTTGTGAGAATGGCAGCCAAGATTTTTTCGTAATATGTCTTTAAACGTTCATACGTGTCCGCACCTTATGAATTTTATATTACCGGAGAGTCGGCTTTGCGAGAGAAAATAAAGGTATCGCCTGCTTGTTAAAATTGCTGAAGTGTCTCTGAAAACCTCACTTAGACGTTTAATTACACAAGTGAATTTATATTTATATTATTTTATATTTTACATATAACAATAGTTTCTAGATTAATTTTTAATAATACAGTCGCCAATAACGTTATATTGTAACAGTTACATCGTAATGTATGCGATATTCAAGAGACCAATGCACACTTTTTTTCAAACGTCAAGTTTCGTCGGGCGAATAAAACGTGTATAAAATGTCGCAATAAAAAATGAAAAGATCGAGAGTAACAAGTGTACAAGTTTGGAGAAAAGTGTGCGCGCGCATCTTACGATACTTTCCCCGTTTCAAGTTCTTAACAATATTTACAAATTAAGTGCGTTACGGTCGCCCCACGTGAAAGATCAATCTTCCAGTATTTTTGTATACAAATTTGCCTTTTATAGATATTTTTATTCAATGATAATTAAACCATGCTTTTCTAACGAACAGCTGAATGTTGCATTCTGTGTGCATAAAATAACTATGCATAAGAATAAACGAACTAAAAAAAAAAACGTCACCCCTCGTGTATTTCTGTAGATATCGTGAATTTGGGAAAAAAAAATCTATACTTCCTCCTTGTATCTATTGCGCAGAATGGATCGCTGCAGAGTTACTCTGATTAGGCATGAACTTTGTGGCAGTGTGCACATATGTACATTCTCGTCGCAAGGAAGATAAATGTATTATAAATACATAAACAACTAATGACAATGTTCCGTGACGTCTACGATAACAGATTTTTTCCAGCCGAACAGGAAATAACCAATCGCCGCGCCGAATACTACAGCGAAACACAACCAGACATTGTAAGTCATGAAGATCAGCATGAGGAAATACGACAGCACAATTTGCACAATGTGCAAGAACGTTTGAAACGTGTGCATCCATGACAACATTGTGGGCCTGCACAGATTTACACAAAAGAATATTAATGATTTATCAGATTCGTACGGAAAAAAAAGTCCAATACGCAAAATAATATCAGAGATAATCATGCCAAGCGATATACGATGTAAGTAAAAAGGAAGAGTTGCTGAAATATTAGACATATAAAGTAATGAAATCAGGTCCTGAATAATTATAGAGAAGGTATTTAAGGCTGCATGCAAAGAAGAATTGAATTGTCCCAAGGAAAGGACAATCGAGGAATTTTAAACTATGCAGTCCCAAGAGGAATCTGCAATAGGACCAGAAGATCGATAAGCAATAGATCCGTTCCTCATTTACTTACGGTTGTTTGTGAATTACTTCTCCAACCATACTAAAAAAATAAAATTGAATTTGAAATATCAACAGCAACTCTTTGGTTACGTTTCAGCAAAGTGGAGTTACGAACTGCCAGTGGCGGATTTAACAGGGCGGCTGATGAGCAGTTGCCGCCTAGGCCCCTACGCACAAGGCCCCGGTAGGGCCCCATAACCAAATACAGTTATGATTAGGTATAGGAATCCAAACACTACATTTTTTTCGTACTACTACACTTGACCCGTTTTCATTAATATCAAAACTTTTCATCTTCCCGAAAAATGGGCCCCTGCCCAGAAGGCCCCCAACGGCCCAATCTTCAAAAAAAATTGCGATTTTAACCAAACACTATATTTCTTTTCTGTGCTACTATACTTATCCCGTTTTTAGTAAACTGTCTTTTCATTTTTCTCCAAAAATGGGCCCCTCAGAACGTTTGCCACCTGGGCCTTTTTCCTTAAATCCGCCACTGCGAACTGCGACGATGAATTGTATTTATAAAAATCCGAGACTTACTGTACGACTCGATTATCCTCGGCCACGACGTTCTTTTCGGAGGGCATCGTGACGCTTCTGTACTGAAGGGCATTGTACGTCTTCCAGAACAGATATTCCCGGTAATATTTCAGTCCCTCGTAAAGCGCAGCCATGATCATGATACCGATCATCGACCCAATCAGGCCACCGACCGACGAAATCTTCCACGACTCGAATAACACGTTTTCACAGAATCCTCCGTGGAAAGTCATCTGCAAGTGGGATATCGTGTACCATAAATCTGCGACGATTTATCCGCTAAAACGATACGTACCGACATACCGTGCATTCCCATATTTGCACACCCTTCCGCAGAGGCCGCAACGGTGTGATGCATCCTCTCGTGCTCCATACTGGCCACATCCATAATCCCGTGATCGATAATGGCCTGTTCCGTAGTGCTCTGCATGGGCGTGTGATCTATGCCGTGATGAGCCGCGTGCATCCCCGATGCATTCATCATGTGTGCCATATGATCGTGAGACATCTACAAAGGTTTAGGTTTTTTTTTAAAAATGTGAAGGTGGTTGCGACGACGTTGAAGAGTCTAATTAATTTATTAATTGGGAAAGCAAATTCTTATTTTCTCCCGCGATAGAAAGATATTATTGTGGAGGAGTATTGACCTTTCTCAGCGTTAATTCACAAAGGTGACATATCGCTCGCGTCGGAGGACAAGAGACAGAAGCCAAATGCCTTTGGAATGCAGTTGAGCGTCGTTTATATACGTTGCTACACAGCCACAAGTGCCTGTCGAACCTTCATTGGCACGGTAATAAGCTCAATCAAGAGGAGGGGACCAATTGTGCCCTAAGCACGTTCTAAAATAGAGTATCGAGCTTTTCTAACGGCGAACAAAGTGTCCTTTTTACGATTATAAACCGACACAATGGTGGAATCAAGTTCCACGCGCAAGGAACACCTGTTGCTTCTACGCTTCCCTCATTCAATTTACAATAACGTCTCGAATTTAGTGGTGGAGAACTATCGATGGGACTTACGATAGTTATCGATGGTTCTCACTATCGAAAACTATAGATGGCTTATTTTCACTATCGTTCTGTTTCTGTTTGAGTTTTTTCACTGTGTTTATATACAGAGATGGCGTTTCAAGCATATTTGGCTTCTATTGCCCAATGAACTATAATAGTCTCTATTTTCTCTCATCTCTCTCCCTTCGGGTCCCAGCAGCGAACGGAGTACCGGGAGAAAGGTGGTGGTCACCCATCTTTCCCCAGTACCCGCCCCGTGATGCTTGACTTCGGTGATCTAACGAGAACCGGTGTTTCCATCACGGCCACCGCCGCTGGTTTCACTATCGTTAATTATCGGTATTGAAAATCGTAGGTTAGTCAATTGAAAAATAATAAAAGCTGAAATTCAGAATCCCAAATTTAATTTATAATTTTATTACAAATTTCGATAGTGAGAACCATCGAAAACTATAGACGGCTTATTTTCACTATCGATAATTATCGGTATTGAAAATCGTAGGTTAGTCAATTAAAAAATAATAAAAGCTGAAATTCAGAATCCCAAATTTAATTTGTAATATTATTACATCTCACTATCGAAAACTATAGATGGCTTATTTTCAGTATCGATAATTATCGGTATTGAAAATAGTAGGTTACTCAATTAAAAAATAATAACAGCTGAAATTCAGAATCCCAAATTTAATTTCTAATATTATTACAAATTTCGATAGTGAGAACCATCGATAACTATCGTAAGTACCATCGATAGTTCTCCACCACTAATCTCGATTCCTTCGCGAATCGATGAGTCTCGTCGACGCGACACCGAAAAGGTGCCGTTACGAGATCCAAATTCGAGGAGAGAGAGGTGTTCCACCAGACTTCTCAAAGAATTTTTACTCAGCTCTGACTCGCAAAGCTTCTCTGAGATGGCGACAGTTTTTTTCTTTCTCAATTACGACCGTGATTTTCGTCAAATCATTCGTTCCACTTCGGCAGCTTGCCAGGCTAGCCGTGAACGAGTTTGGAACAGAGGCAACAGAAGAAACGAGTTCATGACTGGCGCGGTTGGTCGACTCGAGAACAAAGAGATCGGATAAAAGAAAAGAAAAACACGAGCCCGCGCACTTTCTAAAGCGGAATTTCTTCGGGATAGATCCAGCCGGCCGACGTACCGAGACTAACATTCTCCGTAGCGTGCACCGCGATCTGCGGGATTTACAAGCGGCGATCTCAACGTTTACCCTTCTGCGCGCCGAACCGAGAACGACGATAAAATCGCCAGGCCCGTGTTTTTCGATGTTCCATCGCGACGCGGCGTAGAAAACGGGACATTCCGAGGGGAATTAATATTATACCCATCGTAAATTACACCGCTCCTCCGGTTTGATGCAGAAGGACGTGCAAGTTACAGTTGAATTTCGATCACGTGGAGTGGAATGTCGAAAGCTCTTAATTGAAATTGTTGAGAAATTTATAGCGTGTGCACTGGGAGGTGACATGTATTGAAAGAGCACTGGCAAGTACGTTGCTAGTTTTAGCAGCGGTGGACGTTCGCGTAGAAAAGTATAAAAACATGTCAGTTTTGTCGCTACAGGTGTAAAGATCGGCAGATGTCCCAACAATGTACCGTGGAAATATGCTTTTGGTTAAATAAATGCTGCGCGCCGTTGGCAGATACTCGTCGCAACGAGCGAAATAATGAAAGTTGATAAGCACGCGATGTGTCGGGAACACGACGCGTTTGGAAAAGTATACTTGGGAGGAAACGCGATACGTTTTTGCGTAGCGAACGATAGTCCGCGAAAACGTATCGCGGTTCGTTGACAGAGGGGTGGTTATGAAATAATAATTTTATCGGGAAATTGGTGAAAGCATTCCGCGCCGTTCTGCGATAATACTTGGATATTTTTCACCCGTTGTTTCCTTATCAATACAATATTCCCGCGAGTAGTTGTCACCGAACAGTGGGAAGCAATTAAAATCGGTTTAAGGACTGAAGAGATAATGGTTGGCAGAATGCACATAACTCTGCGCCAAAGAATAAGTTATCAGAATAAATATACAATCTGATATAAGGAAGAAAAGTTGTGCAATATTGAAATCCATTCGATGACGTGCAAATTAATACGCCCATTTGTTTGCTTTTACCATTTTTACGCTGTGGCAATCTTAGTCTTTTATTAATTTATTACGTTTGCCGTTATCTATGCGTGTGAAATAATAAGAATTACGCAGGCGGAATGCGATGTGTTGTTTATAAACAAATTCGTCTAACTGTGGCATCGAAGAGACGCAATCAATGCACGTCGTTTCTGTGACAAACGACAGCTTTTGAAACGTAACGGAAACACCGTTCTTCACTTATTTAGAAGCAAAGTTAAATACGTATCGGTTAATTACGTGGCCGCACTTCGATATCCTTGGTCACGTTAAACAAACACCATTGTGTTTTCACCTCGATCGACGACAAGGAAAAACGCGGATATTGTACGTACGCGTCATAAGGCAATTACATCGATTATATTTGCACCGGGTACGAGCGAAAGTAAAAGATTCGCCAGAATATCCGACGTGGAAAAAGCACCAAAGTTATACGCATT
Source organism: Andrena bicolor (assembly GCA_960531205.1). Classification (NCBI taxonomy): domain Eukaryota; kingdom Metazoa; phylum Arthropoda; class Insecta; order Hymenoptera; family Andrenidae; genus Andrena; species Andrena bicolor. The sequence goes on along the minus strand of OY482667.1, from coordinate 37,291,502 downwards.
AATTGAGATGCTGAAAACCACGGGGATCTGTGCGATAAGGCCGTCGACTGTTATTCGTGGTTTAGAATTTCGTCGCGTAAACCACGAGCGATTAAAATTGACGGCTGGGAAGATCGAATATGTAGAAAACAGGAAACCCACTTGGAAAGTTGAAGTGAGAAGTCTCTGGATGAAGTAATCTCGATTACTCATGCTTCTGCAGTTAAAAAGGCGGAATTAAAATGTTCTAATTAAAGAAAGGAAGAGAATTAAAAAAATTAAAGAAGTTTAAAAAGTTCTACGCCAGTGTATGGTCGACGGTTTTCCGTCCCGCAGGAATTCTGATATTGAAATACCAAGATTCCCCCCAGGGCGAATACGCGTTATAATCTTCCCGGAAGAGGATGCGCCGATTATCGATTAATTCCTGCAAGCCGAAGGAACACATCGATCGCGCGAAACAAAAGGGATTTCCATTGATATTAACGCGGAGCTTTTGTTACGGGAATTGCGGGGAACATGTTTTGTTACCTCGACATCGTATGTCGCTCGATGCATCGATACCGGCGATACATCGCTGGGTAATGCAAAATTGAATGAACCGGGAGAGTGGATGCTATTGGTTTCAATTGAATCGATCACGGTTAATTGCGAATAATTAACGCGCGCGGTGGGAAGACGTAGAGATTTCCGTTACGAACATTATGGGATGATAAAGATCCCGTGATAAAGCACATCGTGCTTAACGAAGAGAAATTGTTTACATTTTGATTAGAATTTGGGCAACAGACACGTTACGAGATCTCGGTTAGCAACGTCTCGCGAAGACAAGAGTTTCACGAGATACATTCACTTTTTATCAGTTTGAACTATCTCTGCGCCATGTACTCGTAACATATGTCATTTGCGTGCATTTCTAAGAGAGAAATCGAAACTGTTTTCTGTTCCAAGCGCGTCATTAGTTCTCGATGAAAGAAGAAATCGAGGGATTATCGGGATTCGTTGAAAGGCAGCGAGATTACATCGACATTAAAATACGTGAAAGTTCTCTTTGTAACTTTCTTTACTGCATTCTAGTGGCATGAATGCAGCTGTCAATGTAGGTCGATTATTTGACTGCGCGTTGGACTTGCACAACCGGAATCGTAAATAGCAGTACTCGAGGATGCGAACTTTTAGGACTAAACTTCAATGCCTGTTATGTCATTGTATAATAAATACGGCGGGTCCTCTGAATCTGACGGACGAAAGGCCGTGAATTCGCTTGCATACCTTGGCTGGAAGGACGAGGTTATGTCACACACGATATACGTCTGTCCTTCGAGGATACTCGAACGCAATTGCGATAACTTAAGTGGACACTTTCGCAGTCTACTCTGCGCGAACAACCGTGCAACCTCTCAGAGATCCATTAATAAACTGCACGCAACTTTCTCGGTTTCCTCCATCGCCGTGAACGTAAAATAACGAAGACTCGGCCTAATGGCTTTCCGCGGGTAAACACGTGACACCAGACCAGTAACGGGATTACTTTCCATGCGACGCCGCCAGATGGCGCGGTGAGTGTGATCGATGCGCTGCGCTTTAAACGCCTCGAGCTTCTAAGAAAAGAAAATTCGATCCGGTGTAAAATAGAAATTTATAAGCGCCGAAGAAGGACACTAGAGACAAATCTGTCGAATTTTAAAACTGCTCGTAGCAGTGGAGCCAGAAAAACGCGCGCAACGCGTCTTCGAGCACGCAACAGCGTTTGAATGCAGACGGATAAGCGCTCAAACTCGAGCGCACGCTTACCGCGCATGCGCACTGGGTTTGTGTATTTTTCGTAATTTGGTAGACGAAGCATCGATCCTCCGTGTTCCGTCGAATATCGTGTAAAATCCGCCGCCTCGGTATGTCGACTATGCCATTGTGGCCGAATTTACAACCCAGAGCAACGGATCCTCTGTGGTTCAACGCCGACAGGCCATGCGACGACGAAAGCGAAGTAGCTGCACTGGAATCGGAACATCAGGCATGGGTAGGTGTCATAAGTGGCATACGTTAACTATAACCACTGAGCAGCCAATCGAACACGAATCGCTGTCTTCATTTGCAGAGGGAACACGTTCGAGTGCAAGGATACGATTACATACCGATTGGCAAGACGGTCAGCGACGTAAGTTAACCTCACTTATGTTTCCCTCGCGCGTATCATATTTTACATACATATCCGAAAACCTTTCGTCATCGATTCTTACGCTCGATCATACTACGGCTCAGGAGCCTGTCGACAGAAACAGAATAAAATTACTTTGCGAAATACCGAAAGCTTTTACCACACGCGGTAACGAATCTCCGCGCGACTTTCTTACCGACTGTCGGACCGCACGACGTACGCGCACTAAAAAAGAATTCGCCGTGCAAACGACAGGAGACGTGATTTTGTTTTGCACGTTGGATTTCGATTAGTCGAAAGTGAAATAGGAATTGTCGCGTGCAGGTGTAATTGTAATTCTGTTTAGTTCCGTGGATCGGAGGAGGAGGAGGAGGAGGAAGAGGAGGAAGAAGAAGGCGAGGGAGAAGAGGAGGAGGAATCGGATATCCACGAAGAGGAGGAAGAGGAATTAGACGAAATTGATATGGAAGTGAGTTACTCGCATCAACAGCAGAGATCCAGCCCGACGGACACAGTGACAGATCCCGTATCCATCAGAATGGTCAGCACACACACTGGTCGCTATTCTTAATCTAATCGCCGCAGTTCTCGATCATCTCCGACCCCCTTGTACATTCTATTTCTCGCGATTCAGGCATTATGTGATGTACGTTTACTTATTAAGCCTCGATAATGAAGTAATAGCTTAGCGACTTATTTATACAACGCTGCGTAGATAAGGCAACACGAGAATAAATAAAGAAGCTCAGAATTTTTGTTACTCACGACGACAAATAATACAATATCACCAGGCCTCGAATGCTGTTGCATTACAACCCGACGTACTCGGCTGTTCGGGCAATCCTCTCATAAGTAAGCGTCATTATTATGAATAGTCAGCATTTCGGTATCATCGCGTGCTCGGTCAAGGACCCCTCGAACGAACGAGCCGAGCGACGCAAATTCTGCGGCACCGAAAAGTCACGTACGGCGAAAAATGTCGCGCGATCTTACAGTTCTTTCGCCAGAAATTTCACGAACCGCCGAGACCCGCGGCGGATCGACGCACAGCGGGCTCTCTAAGCTTTTCGAAAGTTTCTCAAGCGACGAAGCGAATTTCATCCCCGACGCTCAGGATCGATATCCCGACGCGTTCGGCGCGGGGATATAAAATTCCCTTGAAACTGCGATCCGCGGCCGGTCGAAAGCGGTCGAAAGCGGTCGAAAGCGGTCGAAAGCGATCGAACACAAGGGCCCGGCCTCCGTCCCTTTCTCCGCCAGGCGTCTCGGTCTTTCTCTTTGGAGAACGGGGCAAGTCGGTACCCCGCCTCGCTCGTAAAGGGCCGTGGAACCGCATCATGCTCGACCGGGACACTCTCTGTACACTCCGTATACCTACCTATACTAGGTGTAAGTACACGCGAGAATGTATTATATACCTATATACAGCGCCGGCTCTCTCGGCTTGTAACTGAAGTAAAGCCAGGTTGGTGCCCCCGCTAGGGTGAACGAACGGGTACGCTCAGGCAAAAGCGAACCCGTGTGCCTCCTCCACCTCCTCTTTCTCTTTCTCCGCCACCTCCTCCTCTAACGACGACCTCCATCTCCTCCAGCGGCTAAAGATCTTCGCCCTCGATGTCACACCGTGGAATTGCAAATTTCTCACCTATTCGGAATAAGCGTTGGCCCGAGGAGAGAGAGAAAAAAGGACGGCAGAGGCGCGAGAGAGAGTAAGCGCGGAAACGTGGCCGGTCGCGGTCGAAATTTTCATCGAACGCCCGCGCGAACGTTCGGCCCGGAGACTCCGCAGAGGCCAGGCTCGCGTTTTCCAGGCGTCGAGACGAGCCCCGAGAGCGAGCGGGGAGCGTTTAATAACGGGCAACGGGTTAAAAGCGAGTAGCAGAGATTTGCAATTTTTATTCGAGCAATTGAATCGCTTCAAGGTTAATTTAACTCCCCCCGCTCGCTCGCTGGCTCGCGCGGACCACGGTCGCGCGAGCATTTCCATCCGCAGCGCTTAGCAGTCGCAGGCATAAATCTCGGGATTTATGAATCGTGCAGTTTCGTAGATGGTAATACCCGCCGGATTTATGAATTAATGCCGGTCATATTAGACGCATAAATCTTAACCGTCCAGGTAGATGGAATCGTCCGTCGGGATTATCCAGCCGTTTCGCGATTCCCCGCATCGATCTTTATTGCCCGGAGAAGTGGCGAAAAAAAATTCACAATCTCGTCAGTCTTTCCGCGAGCGAGATTCATTAGCGCGAACGCAGCGAGGCGATCGCGAGGCGCTTGGGAAATTCGCGACAACGATTTCGGCGACGGCAGACGTTGCAGCTGCGAATCTAATCTTCGAAGTCTGGGATCGTTAACTTATCGGTTGATAGCGGATCTTAATCGTCGCACGGGTGTTGCTGGTATCGCGCGGGCAATTTCGACACGCGCGATCCACTTCGCGTCCTCGCTAATGTCGAGTCGACCCACTGGCCCACATGTAGGTGCTTTAAAACGCACGTCCAACCTTGGAGCGATATCAACGTCCACCCTTTCCCGCGATTTCTCTAACGTCGCGGTGAAGTCGTCGGCTCTGAGTCACGAACCGCCCGGAGCCGACGTCCGCCAGCTGCTCTTTCGGCTTCTTACATCCTCGAAACCGCCGCGAACTCTCGGCGATCGTGTTCGATTAGCGACTTACACACCGCCACAGCGAACGGCCGATCCGCGGCGTTAACCGATCGGAGGATGCAGGAGCTGAGCGCCGCGGGGGGGCAGAGCTGAACGGCTAATGTCTCGAGTTAAGCGCCCTAACCTGCCTCAAAAAGACGCAGCACACCGGACGTAACAGATAATAAATCCCGTGTTTCAGTGTGCCGAGGAGATAGCGAGCTGGAAGAAAATGAGAGTGTCGGGAACGAAGATGGACGAGACGGTTCTCTCTCGGCGATTACGAGCCGCTGGGGTCTCGTAGCGTCTCGTTCCGCGAACATCCACCGCGGTGAACGAGTATCGTTCCGCTGAGGAGCGACCAGAGGCTGCGCGCTGGACGGCGACCTGCGAGGAAATCGTTGTCGTTGATCGGGAAACTATGGCGAATCGGAGACGCGTCGCGAAAGAATGCGGGGAAAGTATTCAAACGAAGCTGGGGCGGGGGAGAGAAGGTGCGCTGACGTTCGAAGGAACAGCGAACGCTAAATCAGAGCGTTTGAAGGAATACTGCCCCCCTTAGTTAAAATGTCCTATCTAGCATTTTTTATTTTTTGAGATATGTTGAAATATTTGAAGTTCCACGCGTCTTTTACCTTTTAAGTATAGTTAGAAACGTCTATGTGCTTCATGAAGATTTATAAACAGTCTAATGTATTTAATCTAACTTCTTTGAAAATGGTTAAAATATCTTATCTGGAACAATTAATTAATTGGTACGTTAATAATACATTCCCTACCGGTACAACTATTACAAAAAATGATATTAGGCTATTACGAAGTAATGACAACATGTTTTAATTTGAAAGAAGGAAAATAAGTGTGGTGCAAAGGAAATGATAAAACTTCAGTTTTCTCGGTTCTTTCAAAATGCTAGATAGGGCATTTTAACTAAAGAGGGCAGAATAGTAGGAGGGAATTGGGGCAATCGCGATGAGTTGCGCGTTTGTGGGTGATCCCATAGGTAACGCACTTCTCTGGGAAGCAGATGATAAGGCAATAACGCTGGACGAACACCTGCGACGTTTGGTATGAGTACTTGCGTAAACAGAGACCTTCCTGCCGTATCCGGAGTTCGGCGAGCGTACGGTGAAGGACCCAGTTCCTGATCAGAACCCAATTCCTGATCAGTTTAGTATATAAATACCAAATAATAAGTTTATCACGATACAAATTTATTGGAAAAAATTATTAAATAATTATCAAGTATTTTTAAATTTATACGCAAACATTTGGTAGCTCATAGTAAAATGTTTTACCAAATAATAAGTTTATCAAGATACAAATTTATTCCAAAAAATTATTAAATAATTATCAAGTATTTTTAAATTTATACACAAACATTTGGTAGCTCATAGTAAAATGTTTTACCAAATAATAAGTTTATCGCGATACAAATTTATTCGAAAAAATTATTAAATAATTATCAAGTATTTTTAAATTTATACGCAAACATTTGATATGTAGCTCATAGTGAAATGTTTTACCAAATAATAAGTTTATCGCGATACAAATTTATTCGAAAAAATTATTAAATAATTATCAAGTATTTTTAAATTTGATAGCTCATAGTAAAATGTTTTAGGTTGATCAGAAACTGCTCCCTTTGCATCTTAAGTGATCAGGACCTGGGTCCTTGACGGTACCTCTGGTCTCGCGGATCTGGAATCGAAACGAGGAGCTACGGTTATCAGGATAATCGAGAAGCCACGTTGATCTCTTGGGAAGCGAACCTCGGCTGGACGTGACCCAATGCAAACAAACCTTGAGATCGTAATATTCGCGAAAACTTCTCCCCGTGGACGGCGGCGTGTTTATGCGAGCGCGACTGGGGAAAAGCTCTCACCCGAGCGAGAGAGCGAGCGAGCGAGCGAGCGAGCGAGAAATGGCGAGAGGGGGTGGGGTGGGGGATCGAATGATAACGGAGAAGGAATACCGTGAAAGCCGGTGGAAGGGAGACGGGGATGCTCGCGGAGGAAGGCACGGGATAGGTGTTCTCTCGGGAGAGAGAAGGAGGGTGGTGTTCTCTCGCGCGAGAGAGAGAGAGAGAGGGACAGAGGGGGGGAAGGCGAGACGGGAGTAGCGGAGCGAGCGAGAGGTCGCGAGAGCAGGAAGAGCGGCACGAGCGCGAGGCAGGGGCTTCGGGAGTACTCGGCCGCTCAGTCGAACGCGCGATTACAAGCACATGAGACGCGTGGGCTCTCTCGACGGCCAGCCTGAAAGTGTTTCGTTCGTACGCGACCACGTGCCGGCAGAGCCGCCGGGAACGTAACAGAGCCTAGCAAGAGGGAACGCGGGCACGCGCGCACCACCGGAGGTGTCACATCGGACAGTCGACGGCTATCTTCGCCACCGGCACTGCCTCCTGGGGGAAGGGCCACCACCGCGGGTGCAACGCGGCCGAACAGAGAGGTGACCGGGTCTCGGCGAGGACTGTGCAGTGTGTGGGTGGTTTGTCAGTTGGTGACTTGAAGTGAACCCAAGGATCAAAACGGAGGATCGGCGATCCCGGTGGCGACGATCGGGGGAAGAAGAAGAGAGAGAGGGACCGTTGGATCCAGATGTCACGGGCGCGTCTTCGATCGGTGAGTGAAAAGTTTTTCTCTCTACCACGCTGCCTTTGGTAGAGAAGCTCTCTTATCCGGCGTTCAGCTTAACGTTAATGTTAGGTAACGGCGAAGCTCTGGGTGATCGAAATACATACGCTTGCGTGTAGAAGAATGTTCGTTCGAGTGTCGCAACTTCTACTCGCGGAATAAGAGACTTTGGATTTTAGGAATTCAGGTGCTTTCGAGCTTAAATCGCGCCGTTTTGTATCCTTGCTAGTTTTCTTCAATTTTTTTCTTCCGTTCCCTCGGCGATTGGCTTTAGTAGACGCTAAATAGTGGCGCGCCTCGCAGGCCTTTTTCAGCGAAATTTGTGAAATCGGGGCAGGGAGGGATCATTGACCGTGCAGATTAAGACGGACTAGGACGTGGTCGAAAGTTTCGGCGAGTCGTGGAAAAAGTGTCGGTTCCCCGAGACTGGACACCGGCGACCCAGTTGCTTTGAGAAGTTTTCCAACGTTCCTCGGCTGGCGTAGCGACGACCGCTAGGCTTGGCGCGCGGGGGGGTCGTCGGAACGCATTACGATTCGATTCTGCGCCTCAGTATTCTCGGTACATTGTTTACTTTCCTAGCAAAACAGGCTGGAACGAGCACAACTGCTCCTTTACTCGCTACCAGAATAGATTCGTAACATTCTACGTTTAACTTAAACCCCGCCCGCGTCAATATTTAGCTTTCTCTCGGGGTGCCTTTCAAACCGGCTCTATTTCTCTCGAGATTCGACCGTAGAGGATATCCACCCTGGCGATTATTTATCGTGCCATTATCCGTCTTGGCCACCGACGAACCTTAATCTAACTTCGTCGCGCCGCATACGCATCGACTTGCCCCGTTCAGGATAATAACAATGACGAGACATTGTCGTCTGCCGATAGCTCTCCATTCCCGCTAACGATTTCTTTACGTCACGCGATCTCGCATGCCTTATCGCGTCCACATCGGTTTCTATTAAAAATCTCAATGCCCGCGATGCTCGCTAATCACACCGGAAGAGGAAAGCGTACCGTCGAGGGAAAGAGAGAGAGAGAGATAGAGAGAGAGAGAGAGAGAGAGAGAGAGAGAGAAAGTACCATCGAAATTAAGAGCGCCGTGGCTGGTTACAGAAAGTTACCGTAAACGAGCGAGCGTTACGACTGCGTGGCGTCACGTCCAACGATATTTCCACCGAATCGCGGAAATCATAATTCCGCGAGGACGCTAGCCGCGCGAATTACAGAGAAAGTCGCCGCGGACCGCTCGCTTCCACACTCTCGCGCGCTGCCCGAGCAGCTCGATCGCGAAAGGTAAAAGAATGCAGGTCCGATGAAAAGTGAAATTAACGAAATCGCCGTTGAGTCATTCTCCTCTTTTTCTATACGGCATCGATCGAAGCGGGCCGCTAACGGAAGCACGCTACGACGAGCCTCGATCGCGTAACGTCTTTTCCCCTTTCAGGCAGGCTTTTCCCGTCGCTGCTTCCTTCTCCCCCGTCGCGGCCAGTTTTCCAGCGGAAAACGGAGGAAGCGGCCCGCGAGAATGGGACGCGATTTGTCGCGGCTTGTCGGTTGAAAGGTGACGCGATCTCGGGGAGGATTGTCGAGCATTGTTGGGTCCAGGTTGCGATAGAAGGAGCGAGTGGGTAACGCTGTACTGTTTGCGCCGGCCCTGCGGGGTCTCTGACCGCCCGTCCGCGCCTCTCAACTCGACTTGCTTGTCCATGCTCTGCGCGGCCTACCTACGGCTTACGGCTAAAGTCACGTCTCCCTTCCCGTTCCCTCCTGCGACGTCTCTCGTCGACGAAATTCGCGAAAAGCCCTCCTCGTCGGCCGACAAAAGGGGAGAGAGAGCCCCGAGACACGGGCCGCGTGTCGTTCGCCGGCACTTACTCGCCTCTTTCCCGAGCTTCTTTCCTCCCTGCGCTCCCGATGGATCACGTTCCCTCGCGTTTACGATTGGCTGACGCAGCCCCGTCGTCGCATCGATTCGTCCGAACTTCTGCGAGTCTCTCGGCTGATCCGTTCGATCGACCGCTCGACCAATTCCGTCCCCTCTGCGTCGCTCGCGGAACCCTTCGAAGGAAGTTCGCCAGGCGTAGCTCTCGCGGCAAGGGAGCGTGGCGTTTCGGTTCCCAGTGAGTACGCCGCGGAAGATCCGCGCGGCGGTGTTAACAAAGCGCCCCGCGTAAACAGCGTTTTAGAAAGCACGAAAAAAACCACGAAGAAACCGAGTCCATCGAAGAACGGACACCGTCGACTGGTTTCCCGCGGCGAACCCGTGTTTCTTTCCTAACGAGCAACTTTTAGTGCTGGCCGGCGATAATTGTCGAGGATTAATACTCCACAATGGTTTTTCGCCCGGCGTTATGCAACCGCGGTTGCACCTCCTTTCGCCTGCATGCTTTCTAGACACCGTTACAGGAGTTTCCGAAGACAAGTAATCGACGAGAGGCATCGTTCTTGCGCTAAATTCCGTGAATCTTGATAAGATACGGCGGGCAACGAGAGGAAACCATTACGGGCGTGTTCGGGGACAACGTTTAAAAGTAAAACCGCACCGCGAGAAGCGCGGGGATGAAGGGAGAGGGGAGGGTTATTACGTAACGGATTCGTTCCGTTGGGTTCCTGTGCCTCTCTTCTGTCGCCCGCCTCGCGAGCGATCGGAAATTCTACGGCGGAATTTCCGAGTCTCGAGGCGCGAAGCTCGCGGCGGAGTGACTTTCAACTCTTTCGTCGAGCGATCGGGACCGCCGCACAGTGGGGCAAAGTGACGAAGTTTGTGTGAAAATCAAAGAACTTTTGATAGAAATGAGATAGAGCGATGATTTTTTTTTTAAATTAAAGCTGAAAGATTGCGGAATAAGGGAAAATTAAAGAAATTATGGTACGAACGTTTTTTAACTTTGAAAATCTGTGTTAAACTTGAAATGGATTTTTTCCAAAATCCTGAGGTAGTAGCCAAATTTTGCGAACGGATTTGAAATCAGCGTGGCAAAATCTACAGGAAATGATGTACCACATGTGAAGAAAAAAATCTAACCGTACATGGTATTGGATAAATCACAATTTTCTTGTAATATTTCAAGTTCATCAGAGATTTTCAAAGTTAACAAACGTTCGTACTATAATTTCTTTAATTTTCCCTTATTCCGCAATCTTTCAGCTTTAATTTAAAAAAAAATCATCGCTCTATCTGATTTCTATGAAAAGTTCTTTGATTTTCACACAAACTTCGTCACTTTGCCCCACTGTGCGCCGCGTAGCGAGCTGACGCAACGTTCCCTCGGCACGTGCTGCTCCTCTCTCGCACTTCGTCCACGGTGCACCGTACGATTTTCCCTCGGCTTCTCCCTCGCGCTTCGTAAACAATCCCCGTATCGGCCGCAACGGCCGTCCCCCGATCATCGATTATCGGGGCTTGTCTGACTATATCGCGGACCATTCTACTTGCCCGATAGCTCGCGTCACCTACTACTGCCCGCGACCTGTGGGCTTCGCCTGAACGTGCGCGTGGGCGTCAGCTGTGGGCGCGCTTTTTTCACACCGCTGCCAAGCGATTAGACGGCAACGGGGTCGAAAAAGGCAATTGTAATTGGGCCATTGTCCGCGGTCGGACGTTGCTGGCCGGTGAACGGGGACTCGAGTCGCTCCAACCTTCAAACTTTATCTCGCTTAACCTTCGCGGCTCGTCTCGCGGCAGATATTCGCTTAAATACACGGTGTTTCGGAACAGTGGATAGAGACAGTGGTGCACTCAGGATTTAATTTTGGGGGGGGCCGAGTTGAACGGCTAAACATATTCTTAATACAAATTCAATAAAATTCATTAGGTGGTTATAAACATTTATTTAAAGTATAAAATCTAGTTTTCTTTTCGTTTTACAAAGCTCTTGAATCACTTCAGTTTTTTAATTTCTCTTAAAGTAGTTAGGTTTCTCCTAAGGAAACTTTTTCCTTTTTTCTCATTTTCTTTGGGGGGGGGCGAGGCCCCCTGCCCCCCCCCCCCCCCTGAGTGCGCCACTGGATAGAGACTCGACTGGCCGAGAGATAGATTAACAGACGAGACGAAAGTGTATTCTCGAGCTGATTTTAGAAGGAACTTGCCACCGACGAGTTTCGATCGGTTCTGCGCATGTTGGCGCTAATTGGTGCCGAAACAAGCTACTATTGGCTACAGGGGAGACCGGGGCCACAAGTTCCGAGGGGTAAGTTGTTCCGACAGTTCTATCTTCGAAATAAAAAGAGCATTGTACTTTAAATTATTTTTTCCGTGTAAGTTGAACACGCCACTCTGTGGAAAAAATAATTTAAAGTACAACGCTCTTTTTGATTTTGAAGCTAGAACGATCGGAACAACTTACCTCCGGAACTTTTAGCCCCGGTCTCTTCTACCTCAAACAAATGATCCCTTGGAGCCAAAGAGCTCATTCTACACGCGCGAAAGAAGTTCCTTCTAAAATGAGCTCGAGAATAGGACAGAAAGGTTTTCAGACGCTCCGAGGTTTAAGCCACACAGTTACCGGCGACTACTCCGCGGACGATTAAACATTGATATAACGTAGAAGACGGACGTGCCAACAGGTTACGGTCGTTGAGAGGTTTTTGCTGGGTTTTACGGGTCCCATTAGCCAGTTAAGTGTATACCTATGGTTCCGAGACGGTCCCGCGCGAATAGGTGTCGAAGAATAAAAGTAAATGGATACAGTCATTAAACGGGGGATGTAGGGTAGCAGCGTCAACGACGTGCATGAATTTTTGATGCCGGGGCATAAGCGCTGCACGCTGCAGGAATCTCAAGCGACGCCCCAGCCACGTCGCGCATGAATTTTTAACCGCGTCGTCCCGCGTGTCGGTGCCACGCTTTCCGCGGTGCTCCCCGATGCTTGGAAAGGAGTGTTAAGCGGGAGGAGGGAAGGCGGGACGGGACGAGCGTGCCTCGGATGAATAAGGAAAGGGGAGAGCCAGGGTGTAATGGCTTAATCCGCGGCGAGGAGAGGGTGGATTTCGCGAACACCCGGTATTTTGCGGTGTAACGCGCGGTACATGCGCCGCCGGTGGAGGCCCGTGTACGTGAACGAACGCACACGAGGAGGACGCCAGTGAACCGAGCATTACAGTGCCCTGCAAGAAACGTCGGCCTGGTGCATTGACCGCGGTTGACCACACGTCATCGAATGAGTGACGTCACGGGGCTCGCCGCATGAAAGCTACGTCACGGTCGGTTGCATCCTCGAGGAGGAGATGCATCCTCGAAAAAATTCTTCCTTTTCCATCGCTCCGAAGCCATCTGCCCCCACCTCCCCTCTCGAGTGCTATCCGAGCGCATTCAGCGCCGACTAATGACTCTAGTTTCTTGTCTTGGCACTCTTCTCGCCGCGGCGCGGCGCAAGAACCCAGGCGGGGATTCGTCTCGTTCGGTCGTCGATCTTCCTCGTCCGGCGGGGTGAATTCGGTCTGAAATCGTTAGGGGAAAAAGAGGTGGGCCGCGGCTTTTCAGCCGAGGGATATCGGGAACCATCGACACCTGGTCGACCGGTATATTCGCTCATTATCATGCGTTAACCGGCTCCCCGGGCGAGTTATCTCCGGGCAGAGCGGTCGAAACGGATGACTTATCGCGCCGGAGCTTGGCTAAATAATTTTTTTCCCCACGGCTGCGAGCGCGCGCGCGCGCGTAACCTCCAATTCATCACGGTCGACCGCGGGCTACACGGGGTATACGCGCATGAATAGTTAACGAACGGGCGTAGGAGGACCAAGATTTTCCTCCGACGACTATGCGCGCGATGTACCTGCGAGTATAATAGCCTCGGTTATACATAGAGAGATAGATGTAGAAGGGGAGAGAGAGAGGGAGGGAGAGAGAGAGAGCTGGATAGCGAGCCACGGCTCTATACCTTTCTGAAGTATATGCAAGCGCGGGCGAGTTCGTTCCCTCGAACGAGTAAATCAAGTCGCTGGTCCGCGAAGCGGCTGAATGCCTTCAGCCCGTAAGACTGGCCAAGAATGGTTCGACATTTTTCCCAGCACCGTGATCCATTCTTGCCGCGCGCATCCGCGCAATTCATCGCGATATTACTGTGCCAGCGTCGCTCCCCCCTCGGCGAACTTGCCTATTGGGAAACCAAGTGGAGGCGTGGCTTAGATTACAGCGCTGCGGTGGTAAGTTGGCGAACTATTGAAAGTAGGCCCGGATCCCAGCAAACATTCCGAATAAGTATTTATTAATCGAAGAAGTAAAAATTTAAGGTAGTTCCTGAATAATCTACTATATTACAGAATTCTTTGAAATTTCGTAAAAAACTAATTTGGAATACAAGAAACCCTTGTACAAAGTTCAAAATCGATTTACCGCATAGTTATCGAGAAATTGTTAATTAAAGTTGATGCATTTTAACACGGTGGCATATGGCAAAGTGAAAAAAAGAGGGTTATAGTTTCAGTTTTCCTTCTGAAACAGGAAAACCATATTTAAGAAATCTACCAAAATTGGGACAAAAGTATATCGAAGTGTCAGGAAATGAATTTAACCAATTTAATATTCTACTTTTGTAGTACAATTATTTATATTAAAATTGAAATTTTCAAAATATATATACATGATAAAAATTATTATTATTATTTCCATAGTATCATACTACTTTACATTTATCGTTTATTGCCCAACTCTACTTTGATTAACATAGTTGGTTAGGAACTACCTTAAAAACACTCGTTTTCCACAACGTGTCTATATAAACACTGATAATCGTATGGACTTGGACGGATTACGGCCTACTCAAAGTAGTTCAATTTTCCGCCACTAGTTGGCGCGTTGAAATTCTTCGTTTCCCAATATAGCTGATTCCCGGCGACGCACGACGATTCGTCATTTATTTTGCTGAAAAGTGCGCGGTCATTAGAAGTTTAGATACGCCGCGCGGGAGCGGTGCACCGTCCGCTCGCGGATATAATACGCTAAACTTGAGCGGTAGAACGTAAAAATTTCTAATGCACGTATGCGGCGGGTTTTTAAGCGTCACGGAGCTGGACGGAGCGCTGGTCGGCCAGCGATACGGGGGACCGTTTAAGCGACTGCATCGACCGGTGTGCAAGGAGGTAGAGGAGCTACGAGAAAGTATCTGGCAACTTTCTCCGGTGGGTTTAGTTTGCACCACGGGTCACCAGCCACGGACATTAAGAGCGAACGAGCGAACGAACAGCGAGCCACTCTTGTCCGCGAGCAGTGTTTCGCGAGAGAGTCTGCCTGGCGTTCGACTTCTCGACCGTCCTGCACGCGTGACAAACATCGCCGAGAACCACTTCTGCGATCGATTCAGGCCCGTGTCCCCTAAACGCACGAGAGAAGCTAGCATAAGTCTGATCTAGCACGGGCGGAGCATTGCGAAGCGCAAAGGCTCTCGCGTGATTTTCAAGGACCCACGGTTACGAGCCACCTTTCCGATGCATTGTTAACTTTAACACTATTCCTACGACGAACCGGTGAAAAAGACCGTTTTAAAAATGTCGATTAGAATTTCCTATATACAACGTAATTGAATCGCCTTTAAACTTCACGACTTTGCCTCAAATATACGTATAATACATTTTTCAATATTCACTTCTTGTTTTATTGTTTATTTTCTGAGAAAAATTTGTAGTCTGTCTTACCTAACGCGACCGGTCAAATGACGTGAAATGTATCGGTAGGAATAGTGTTAATTAATTCTAATTCTTATATGTAATGTTTTTGGGGTTCGGTTGCAAAACAGCAGGTATGCTGAACCTCGCCCATTTATCATTTGATTCGTGTAACTTGTGGTGAATAAAGACGATTTATTATTATTATTGTTATTATTATTGAGCCAGGTAGAGCGAGTGCCAAGAGCGAGATTTTGAAAGTTTCGCCGCGGCTCTGCGATCCGGTTAGATAATGGCTTCCGAATGCCAACGAGCGTCGTAGGGTAAAGGACCCAATTACTGACACCTGACCAATTACTGTCTCCTTAAGCTATTTTACTTAAAAAAACGAATAAATATACTATAGTATATAATTTATAGCATAGATTATAGGTGGAACTACATAATTCTTAAACAATCAAAATAGGTAAATCACCTTAAGCTATTTTACTTAAAATAACGAATAAATAAACTATAGTATATAATTTATAGCATAGATTATAGGTTGAACTACATAATTCTTAAACAATCAAAATAGGTAAATCACCTTAAGCTATTTTACTTAAAATAACGAATAAATAAACTATAGTATATAATTTATAGCATAGATTATAGGTTGAACTACATAATTCTTAAACAATCAAAATAGGTAAATCACCTTAAGCTATTTTACTTAAAATAACGAATAAATAAACTATAGTATATAATTTATAGCATAGATTATAGGTTGAACTACATAATTCTTTTTTTGTGTATGACTTTACAACGTTTATTTATTTGTTATTTTAAGTAAAATAGCTTAAGGTGACAGTAATTGGTCAGGTGTCAGTAATTGGGCCCTTCACCCTAGAGGTTCTTCTCTTCCGGCAACGCAGCGAGGCTTCCCGTCAAATCCGACCAGCTTCCCTCGATTCTGCTCGGAGCGATTAGAGTTCCTGCAGCCTCTTCGGCGATCCCGATTTTCCGTCGTTCGGCCGCGTGACTCGACGGCGTTTCGGGTTCGATCGCAACCGGTTTCATTGGACGAACGATCGTCACGTGGACGAGTTGGATCCCTCTAAGGTCGCGCACGCTCGTCGAAAGAGATCGTTACGTGGAAGGTTGGGTAACAGGTCTCGTATACGAAAGTTCCTCCTCGTCACTCTCATTATCGGGTGTGTTGCGCCCGAGCCTGTGTTAGGCAATCGTTATAGAGGCGAACGTTAACATTGGCCCGAATATTGGCCAGTGGCCCCGCGCCGCCCGACCACCGGCCGCGATTCGCGATAGTCAGCCTTCTTTTCCTGACTTTGAATCTGCCAGCCGGCCGAAACGATGTCGTTGACTGACACTGGCCCACTATACGTGCATTAACGCCAGCTCCGCTCGAACGTGTGCCCCCCCCCGATCCGCGGGAAGAACGAGAGAACGCGGCGAGCTTTCGGGAAGGTGAAAAGTGAGAGTACGTCCTCGTGACTAACTCGGCTACTCGGCTACTCGAGTTCTTCCCAACGTTTACGCCACGATCTCGGTATGCTCTTCGAGGGGATATTATTATTATTATTAAATGTCTTTATTGCACCATTACAATTAAATTAAATTAAATTAAATTAAATTAAATTACAATGGCGAGTAGGCGAGGTTCAGCAGTAACTGCTGCTCTACAACCTAACCTAAAAAGCCGTTGGGAGGTAAGAAAAATAAAAGAAAGAAAGAAAGGAAAGAAAACAAAATAAAATAAAATACAATAGGAAATTACATAGGAAACCGCGAGAGAATGAAAGAACGAGCACTAAGTTTAAATGAAGCAAACGATGATAGGGAAATATATTAGGAGGAATGGAGTTATAATAATATTAAATTCGGGGGGACAGTAGGTGTTCTTATTATTATTATTATTATTATTATTGTTATTAATATCAACGGGAAAATCCTTTAAAATACATAAGTTTAGACAGATAAGTACAGTAATTAGAATTAAATACAAGGGTATAGTTCTCTGCAGGATTCGTGTAAACGGTACCTCGGAGCTGTTGTTGTTAGATTAATCGATTGATAGAACGGTTGGAAATAGGAGACTTTGGAATTGTTAATTTACATTTCAGATACTACAGAGCTTCGTACCGAGTGATTGTCATATTTCCAAGTCACCGCCAGTTCTTATCGTCCCACCTCACTAGCACAGATTCCCCTTGAATTCTCAATAGCAGCTACTCACGTTCACTTAAATCCAAGACCATCGTATCTTGAAAGAGAACTTCTTAGGGTAAATCCGGGAGACGCGGTCGGGCCGGAGAGTTGGTCGAGTCGCTATATTTCAAACTTTGTACGTAAAAATGCGTTAAAGTGCAGACCAATTCGTTCTCTAGAAGCCAAACAGTTGAAAAATAGTGTCATTTCACAGATGTCAGGTTTCAACCCGATTTACAGTAAATAAATATTGTCTTGAAGCAAAGATCGACCAGTTTTTCTGACTCACAAGGGAAGATCCCGACGCCGGAAATTCAAAAAATTCTGAAACTTTGTGGATATGTAGGGAATTTCCTCCTGATTACAACGCATTTTTTTTTTGCTGCCCAAAATCACTCTAAGGGGGTGTAATTGACCCCTGAAAATCCGATTTTGTGTTGTAATTCGTGAAATGCAAAATAATTTTATTATCAAATGATAGATCTAATTAAAAGAAGTAACTTTTGTCTTGAACCTTTTTTTCTATCTCGTAGAGTTCGCGTGTTATAACACAAAATCGGAAAATAGCCGAATTTCAGGGGTTAATTTCACCCCCTTAGAGTGATTTTGGGCTGCAAATTCCCTACATATCCACAAAGTTTCAGAATTTTTTGAATTTCCGGCTTCGGGATCTTCCCTTGTCAGCATAAAATTCTGAACATATAAGTTTCTTCTGATAAAATAAATAATTTCTATATTAGTTTTAACACCCATTTTATATTAGATGGACCGCGTCTCCCGGATTTACCCCACTAACGAACAATTAGTCATCCGACGCGCGTTGATTAACACTGTTTCGTTTCCCTCTCCGAGCCAAGTCTGCACCCACAGCGGTGGCTGGTTCCGCAGCCTTTTACCTTTCAAACATCTCGATTTCTAACGCACTCTCGATCGATCCCCGGGCCTTCGTCGCCGGGTCCCGGTCAGAGGAATCTTTGTCAGCCGGCCAGGTGAAAAGCGAGAGTGCTCGCGGTAGGTTCGCGCGAAAGCGCGAGCTACGATCGTCTTCGCGAAGCCGTACGCGTACCCCCGGCGTCCTGACGCCGCGGAGAGGATTTTTTTTTAACCTCGTTAAATTGACTACGTTCTCGCGAGCACTTATATCTGCCTCGCTAATGGGACAACGTCCCACGCGCGAGAGCGCCGGAGAGAGGAGCGGAAGCGCGGGGGTACGGACGCTTTGAGGTGCATTTATTTATACGTTCCGAATCCATTGCCCCTTTCTTTTCTGATGCACCCGGCGACGAGGGTCCGTCACGGCGATCGAAGCGGGCCGGGGTCGCTAGGAGGCTGCGGAATTTATGGCTGGGACGTTGACTAATGGAAGAAGAAACCGCTCGAATCGATGATCTGTCGAATTATTTATATATTTATTTATTTATCATACGGGAAATCGCATGGTATACAAAAAGAATATATAATTATGTATTATGTATTACGATTACGATTCTCCATGCGTCCAGACATCGTCGAAGTTCGCCTCGCCCCAAGAAGCATCCGCACTGCGCCAGGAGAGTCGGACTCGGCGAGGAAACTTTAGGCTTTGTTCAATTTGCATTATCGTCGCGCGGTTACGTCACTGCGGAGAGTGCTTCTTCGCGGTGAATAGAGCCGAAGACTGTTGGCGTTTCAAAAATAGACGAGGAGAAGGTTTCTGTTTGACGATGATGGCTTAATCTTTGAGTTCGCGCTCAGGGTCGCCGGTTCCCGGGTGGACGATTACAAGCAAGGCTGGTTCGTCTCTGTTCCACGGGCACACTCTCCCCTGCGCCTTTCTCTTTCCCCCCCGGCGCGGCACTCTCTCTTTCTCTCTCCATCTCGAGCGAGGTATCAACGTGGGCCCAGAAAGGCCCCCGAATATTTATGTCACGGCAAAGTCGACAGAGCCGAGACCTTGACTCGCGTGCCGCAGGCGCGGACTTCGCTCGAACACGCTCGAAATGTTAGAAATTTCTGGGCCCGGGCCCCGTGGATCCGCGGCGAAGGCCGATATCTCGCGTACTTCCTAAATCGGACTTTGCTTCTCTTCCGAGGCGAAAGGACTCCTCGCCTCGAGTGGGGACCTTCCGATTTTTTTTCCCTTTCTCCGGACGATCGGCCGATTCCGCGAAAACGCGCGCGTCACGCGAAAGAACGCTCGCGCCAATTAGAAGAAGGCTAACGAGGGGCACGCGGTGACTCAGAGCCCCGGAAGCGTCGCGCGTTTTCGTCCTCGCCGGGAAACCGCGGAAAACGCGCGAAAGTCGCGGCGAGGACGGTTACGCGGCGGCACGGCAGCCAGTTGGAAGAAAAGACTTGCACTTTCGTTAGAAAGTCTCGGGAATCGGCTCCGCCATCCGTGGCAGCCGTCGACAAACCGAACCGGTGAACGTGGATTAACGCTGCCTGTCTGACCAAACACGGAGCCCCACTACTCACTCTACCCTTAGCCCTTGCCGAGCCGGGCTCTCGATTCCGCGTTCGCCGATCTCGCCAGCGTCGAAAAGCCACCGTGAAATCGCGCGTCCTAGGAGCGCAATAATTTCCCGGTTGGGCCGCGTGCGGCAGCGTTTCCACCGCTGTGATAACGAATCGCAGAGACGAGCGTTTCAAAGGAACGTGCAGCACTCCTTCTAATGCCAATTAGCATAAATTACACAGGCTAATGATAAACGCGTTGAACGCGATCCAACGTTTTGGTATCGTATCTGCGACGAGCGATCATTAACTGGCGCTTAATCGAGCATTCCCTGGTGCATCGTGTGCCTGGCGATAACGAGACGAGATCGCGTCTCTTGGATCGCGTTTCCGTCAGATATAAATTCATTTATTGGGGGGCTTTGCGTGCGCCACGTCGACGAAACCTGCACCACAGCTCCTCGGAACTTCGCGAAAAGCTACGATCGTTCCTGGAGGGTCCGCGGTGTCGTTTGAATTTATAGGAGCCGGAAAAAAGGGAAAGCCACTCGCCGGGATTCGAACCCGGGCCTCCCGCGTGCTAGTCAGCCGCCTAACCGATTCACCCACGGCGACTTCCCGTGGTCCCTTAGTTCCGAACTCCTCTTAAACGGACGCCACCTATGTGCTACATCGCGCACTAGGCCGTTGCCTAAATGCCAGTATGCCTACTACAACTTCTAAATGGATTTGGATAAAAGCGACGCTGCGAGACGCCGCCGATGGCAATAACAGGACGCGTAAATAGTAATTCGAATGCCGACGTGTTCTTACGGAACAGACGTCGCTGGAGGAGAAGACATTGTCCCTTATTACGCTCAGTCGCACGGTGGTTACATTCTTGTACACCCTCGCGTCCATGAAGACATATATTCCCGTGCATATATGTGCAATAGACGGAGCTAGAGTGCCTCTTGAATATAGAACAAATTACATACGGAGCGTATATTCTCCTCGCCACGGCTCGGCTAAAGTTCTCGCGTATATACGCGCGGGTGTATGTATATATATTCGTGGCACGGAGGTACTCCGGCGTTTACAGTCGGCTGTACTATGCGGAGCCTCGTCAGAATGGAGTGTCTCGGCTATTCGTGATTCGTAATGCAATATTCCGTTTCAGCTTGGCTGGGAAGCTTAGGCTTCGGCGAAAAGAGTTCGAGCGCAACGCGAACGCAGAGGAATCAATCGTAAAGAAGATAGACGTTCTCCTTATTTCTCGATCGGCCGTTAAATCGCACGGAGTCGTTGGCGTGTCTGCTCCCCTCTTTCCTCCAATTAACGGTGCGCGTGAATAAAGGAAAATTCGAGTCGATTGACGAATTGTGACGGCTATTTCGGGCCACCGTGCGAGATAGCGCGGCGAGAAGCATTCGCGAGACGGTAAAACGGACGTTACGCGAGATCTCGGCGAAGCGTTGTGGAGCTAGGATGGCGCGCGGGCGCGCTCAGGTCGCTGGCGCGCACACAGGCGAGAAGCGGAGCGACAGCGGCCCGCCGGTGTGTGTAGGTGCGTGCATGCGCTGCTCTTGACGCGAGTGTGTGCGACTCGGTGGCCGTGGCTATGGCCTTACGAGCCCCCACCACTTGGCCGCTCCGAATCCGCGCGGCGTGTGTACCCCCCCGGTACTCTATGTACATAGATCGCTAGAGCCGAAGAGAGACGGGACGACGGCGAGCGAGGCGAGAGCGGGACGTACAGCGGGAGCGAGAGGGACGGACGCGGGCGAGCGCGAAAGAGAAAGAGCGAGCCAGCGCTCCGGCTAGGAGAGGGAGGGCGTCAGGGGGAGGGTGGGGTGAGGTGGGGGAGGAGGGAGAGTGTCGCGAGCGTGTCTAACCTAGGATAGTGGCGTTTAGTGGCGGCTAGGCTAGGCAAACCGAGGCTCGCGGCTCGCGCGTTACGTTCAGTGTTCCTTCGCGCTTCGGCCAAAGACTTTTCTTACGCTCGCCTGTGCTTGTCACGCGACTCCTATATTTCTCCCCTTTCGCTGGCCAACTTCCCTCCGCGGCACCGCGGAAGGAGAAAGGAGATACATCCCGGCCAGAAGAATTGTCGCGAGCATATTCGCGGGGACCCACCATTAGCGCCGAGCTTCCTGAATTTCCCGCGGCTGAGGAAGCCTCGACGACTGCGCGCGCCATCCCTCCACCGAGTCCACTCGATTTTGACTCGAGTAGTATCGCCGCGGCGCCGTGTCGATTGGACGTTAAAAAATCCGTGGTGCTTTCGGTGCGCGATTTCGGGCACGAGGATCGATTCCTCGATCGCTCGTTGATCAGGACAGTCGCTTGGTTTGGTGGTGAAACGAGAAGCTTTGCCAGTGAACGAAACTTTTTTTTTTCTCTCTCTCCTCGTCGCCGCGCGAACCGAGGACAGAGATTACGTGTGCGCGTCGTGGTGTTGTACGTAAGTCGCGCGTAAGGCTCGTGAACCGAACTGCTAAACGCCGAATATATATATCGTGGACGACGCGAGTTCGGCGTAATAGGGAACGCTTGTCGTTTCGACTGTTGCTACGGTGAATCGTCGAAGGTGGCTGGCGGGTCACCGTGCGAACGCGATCGGTCGCGTAGAGTTTGTTTACGTTCCCGGGTGGCTCGAAATCAGTGTTGTACATCGACGAGTGAGGACTAGGAGAGTCGTGAGCTCAACACTCGGATACACAGGCTGCCGTTGCTAGAAGCAATGTGGGCGACACCGGTGCTCTACTAGGGAATGCGTCCCAGAAGAGTGGCCTGCGTTTCCGCGTGCACAACAGACACCTTAGCACTCCGTGAAAAGGTAAGAACGCGTCGATTTCGATCGCTCGAAACGCCGTGTACGATCTTTCTCGGTATAACGGAGATGTACGGCAGAAGAATCGTGCATGGCAATTCGAGGGGCATACTATATAGTCTTCCATTACGGACGTTTGTCAAAGTTGGCGGGAAAATTGAACGCGTTTGAATGCCGCCGCAACGGAGGAGTCCATTTTGAAAGTTGGATAATGAAGTCTGCCGAGACTTCCTATTCGAACGCAACAGGAGTATTCGAGAATTTCGAAATAGATAATCGATTAATTGTGGGTCTATCGATAAAATATTCGAGTAACAGGCAAGATCGACGAGATTAAAGTTGCCAATCCGTTTTGACGTGCGCGCATTAATAGTCGCGATTGGATGAAAGCGTGGCGATCGAATGTGCCAGGCAGGGATTACCTAACCAGAAACTTTTCTCCGAGTAAAAGCGAATCTCGCGGAGCGGTGGTGGTGGCGGCACACGCTCGTCTGGGGTGAAAATGAGCAACCGGACGGTAATCGCATACGATCTAGGAAGTGATCACGCATTATGCTTCGGTACACCGCCAGATATATCGGTTTACATAAAAACGATTAAATCCTATGGTGCTACGCCTCGGTTTTCTACGGCCAGTTTACGGACGCGATTGTAAATAGCGTTTTACGAATCGATACCTTTCTCTCTGTCTCCTCTAGCGAGCCTGGCTCGCGTTACTATTCCGTCGATTATATAAAATTATCGTAACCGTCTCCGTGCTGCTTCGAACGGAGAATTCGGCGCGAGACTCTCTCGTGGACTTTTATCTTCGAAGCACATGTGGCGTAAACATTTCTTACGCGGAGAAGGTACTGCTTGGAGCTTTCATGAATGACTCTTTTAACCGGTTAACTGTCAATGTATCATATATGATGAAACAAAAATCTGGCCAATTCTGTCAATGTATCATATATGATCAAATGGAATAACTTTTGTGTTTTTCAAACGATTTGAATGAAACTTGGTATGTAATGGTGTTTGGGGTCGCTGAATCTGAATTTAGCATTGGAATTTGAAATTTCAATATAGCAGACTCAAAATGGCGAACCAAAATCTTCTCCCGTCGGTTACGAACAGTTTCGCTGGAAAGCGATAAACCTGTACTTACTATAGGTGGCACGGTTGCATCTTCGTGATTCGGCGGGATCGCGTGGACGGGACGAGGGGCATGTAAACAGAGGAACCGCGGGCTACGCAGATGCCGCGGAGCGCTCGTGCGCGATATCCACGCGCTGAAATAAGACGCAACTATATTTTGTCCAAGTATTTTCAGCCTAGGCCAACCTTCAGCCCTCGAGTATCCATCTCTGTCTTTCTTTTTTCTTCGAATCCTCTCCCACTCGTTCCCTCGCTTGGCTTCAACTCAGAGCCGACTTCCACGATGGCTCTGGCCCCTCTCTCTCCCTCTCTCTCTCTCTTCCTCTAATATAGTTAAGAGGTTTATAGTAGCGCTAGTATGCTAGCGTTTCGCGTTCCCTCTCTCCGACGTTCTTTGATTCTGTAGCGCGCGACCGGTTACGTGGCGACCTTCGTGGCACCCAGGGCCGAGGGCCAAAACCGTCTACTCTGTGTACGTGTGTACGTGTGTTTAGCGTAGCGCCGCTATACGTTCGATAAATATTGAGATGCCGGCGCGCTATAAGGGCCCCGTAGCCTCGCGCCCCATATAAACCAGCGTCCCTGAAGTTCGCTACCACGTGGAGCTTCGCAATCTCCTCCTACCGTACTCTCCGCCACTCGATTTCCGTCTCCAGGACGGTGCTTCCAATAACCTATTCCCTCGGCTCATGGAAAACCCATCTCCGGTTGCTTCTGCCGCCGAATACTGCAGCTTCTCGAGTCCCCAACTCGCGCCTTACAACACTCGCGGTGTGCTTCACCAGCTGCGAGAGGTGCTCGCTTCCGCGTTTCAAAGAGAGCCGCGCAAGTCACGCGAAGCTGATTCTATCCTCCACGTGATGCGTCCCGATCGTCTGCTCCCCGTTCCTCGCCTCCTCGACTTTTCACGTTCGCGCGACACCAATTATGCGAGTTCGATAAGATCGCGATGCACGCGTAACGCGTCTGGCTTTCGAGTGGCAAGGTCTGCATCTGTGTTTACGTTTTCGCGCGACTCGCGCGCGCTTTGTTGCGCGACATCCAAAAATAATGGTCAGCGCGATTGTACGCTTTTATACCGGCTAAGGAAAGCAGCCGATGGCCCAACCGACCCGATTATCCTCAGCCTTTGCGGCGAGCTTTTGTTTGACAAACGGCAATGTCGAAATTTGGGTCGCCCCACGATTCTGCACCTGCCTCGCGGGAACCGAGGTTTCCAAGCGCAATTGTACGTATTCCGCGGAGGCAGGCTCCTCTTCGCAGACCTGAGGACAAGGAGCCCCGAGCCTTGGACGCGGAGCCTGGTAAAAGTAAATGACCTTAGGCCGAGAGGCGAAGCCGAGGGAGAGAAGAAGGAATAAAAAAAAAAGATGTAATCGTACGAGCGACCTATCCGTCCGCCTAGGTCTACGAACCCAAATTGGGCCAGAGCCTTGACTCTCCCGGGTATCGGCGAGTTCGTGGGTAGGGGGGGCCTCACCCGGGCCCCTCCCTCCACGCCGGGCCCCCCTCCAGCGTTTTTCGAACATCCGCCCCTGCGCGCGGCTTCGTTCATACGCACCGGCGACCTTCGCCGATCGGCGAAGTAGACTGGACCTAACCTTTCTCGAGCAGGGCCCCCGGTGCCCTGCTCGGCTGACGTAACGCCGAGAGCGATCGCCCTGCGTAGGTAGGTCGCCCCTAAGACCATGAAAAACGCGGTCATGGTCAAGGGTATCGAAATGGTAGCCCGGCGAGAAAACGAAAATTCCCCAGGCGCTTTCGCCCGTCCCGCCTCGCCTCGCTCTGCGAGTCACCTGACGTCGCGCGATCGAAGGCGAATTAATTAATCGTTACGTGACACTTTAACCTGCTGACTGGAGAAGACGAGAGGCCACCTCCTCGCCGCTCCAATGGTATCTCGGCCGTTGGGCAAGATGAGCTACTTTATACCGGGTGTTTAGTAAATGTCTCGAATGCCGAGTCAAGCTAATTCGCCGTTGCGATAATCGTGTTTAAGCACGCGTCCCTCCTGTTTACCAAACATCCAGATTAACGCAGCCGTCCGATTAAGGACGTTTCCGTCGTTACGATTCGCGCGGTCGCGGACCGTTTCGTCGCGCGCGCGCCACCGCTGTGAGGCAAGAATAATAATGCTGAATCAAATGTTATTGTTGCGTCGATCAAACAATTATTCTTCGGCTGAGTTTAGCTCACCTTGGGACGGTTTACCTTCGAAACAGCAGCGTGTACGATTAACGTGCACGCCCGTTAAGCGGAGCGAGTCGCGCGCGTTATTGCACCGCGTGTGTGCCGCGAGGGCGTGAGATTTCCAACACGCGAGTAGTACTTTTTTTTTTCAACCACGCAACGACTCACGGCTGCTTGTCTGCGACGAATTAACCGTCGTACCCAGTGGCGGATTTAATAGGGCGGCTGATGAGCAGTTGCCGGCTAGGCCCCTGGGCACAAGGCCCCGCTAGGGCCCCATAATTAAATACAGTTATGATTAGGTATAGGAATTCAAACACTACATTTTTTTCGTACTACTACACTTGACCCGTTTTCATTAAACTACCTCTTCATTTTCCCGAAAAATGGGCCCTGCCCAGCAGGCCCACAACGGCCCTATCTTAAAAAAAATTGCGATTTTAACCAAACATTATATTTATTTTCTGTGCTACTATACTTATCCCGTTTTTAGTAAACTACCTCTTCATTTTCCCGAAAAATGGGCCCTGCCCAGAAGGCCCACAACGGCCCTATCTTCAAAAAAAATTGCGATTTTAACCAAACACTATTTCTTTTCTGTGCTACTATACTTATCCCGTTTTTAGTAAACTGTCTCTTTATTTTTCTCCAAAAATGGGCCCCTCAGAGCGTTTGAAAACCTGGGCCTTTTTCCTTAAATCCGCCACTGGTCGTACCCGTCGCTAGCTGTGCTACGGTTTGGTTGAGACAGCAGAGCGAAGATATCGTTGATCGTCGCTCCTCGGTTGCTCGTTAAGGAGAGAAAAAAATCAAGAGCCTCAGCGCAGACGGTTTTGATTGTGCTCTATTGTGCGCTGGGCACGTGGACGCCAGCCGCGACACGTGGAGTCGGTTATCTCGCAACTTCGGTGCAGGCCAGAACAGTTTTGTTTGCGCGTATTCGCGATAGCGATTTTATTCGCCGCCTTTCATTATGCAACCCGAGCGAGTCAAATTTATCCACCGGCCGAGCGAATCTTTGCCAAAAGGGTGGAGAAAACGGCGCGTGTCTCGTCGAAAGGGGATAAATAAGCGGCCCCATTGAATGCGAATCCTTGACGGTAATCGTGGCGGGACGGATCCATCAGGGTTAATGGTTTCATTCATGGCCCCATCGAGCCGAGCGGACTGGGTTATTAAATGCGCGGCTAGGACGTCCCGCTGGAACGTCCGAATCTCCTAAGATGGAAATAGAACTGGCGGGAAGTGTGCTCTCGGGGATCCTGGCCGGCCCGATCGGCCCGATCGGCCCGATCTGCCCGACCGGCTGATGTCACGGCTTGTCCATCGGCGAGATATCGTTTCACTTGGCACTCCGAGAGCTAGCCGCGGCACCGGCGGCTCTACGATAACTCGCAGCGCAATAAAAACGGGAGGCTGCGAGCTAGGAAGGTCGCTCTCGCAGTAACACCGTCTATACCCGCGTCGAGTTAACTCGCGCGTTTCAGTCCGCGCTGCCATTCCTCTCGCGATCGATTCGTGCACCGCGGATCTTCGCGCCGCGGATGAAATCGAAACGGGACACTGGGGTTTGGACCGTGGAATTTTCAGGGTTGGGGAATCGAAGGTGCAGATTTTGGTGTAGGAGAGGAGACGATAGATTTAGAAACAGTGGCGCACTGAGAATTTAATTTCGGAGGGAGATCATTTGAACGGGTAGAAATATTTTTAGGATAAATTTAGGAGAATGTAATTTACCGCAAATTTAATGCAATTCATGAGGTGATTATAAAAATTGATTTAAAGAATAAAATCCGGTTTTGTTTCATTTTGCAAAACCCCCTCTTTGGGGGAGTCGAGTTGGAGAGATAAAAATATTTTTACTGCAAATTCGATAAAATTCTTTAGGTGATTAGAAAAATTGATTTAAAGAATAAAATCCAGTTTTGTTTCATTTTGCAAAACCCCTTCTTTGGGGGAGCCGAGTTGGAGAGATAAAAATATTTTTACTGCAAATTCGATAAAATTCTTTAAGCGATTAAAAAAATTCATCTAAAGAATAAAATTCAGTTTTCTTTTCTTTTCAAAAGGCCCCTCTTTGGGGGTGTTAGACCCTTCTGGCTCCCCCTTGCGTGCGCCACTGTTTAGAAGTGATTATAACGTAAAAGGTTACTCGTTCAATCGCGGATGCATTTTCAACTATTTCCTTTATTGCGGTATCCTATTTTACTTTTAATTTTATTCTCAGGGTTTTGATGGATTATTTCTCGTCCGCGGTAATGTTTATATTCTTCTTTTTATTTCACTTTGTAAATAATGGGGTCATCCCATAAAACGTAATAAATAAATAAATAAAGTGATTCCAAGTCGGGGGTAGAATTAGGAATATCTGTTCCCACTTATCAAAGATCGTCTGACTACGTTGCTTCCCCTTCCGCTTTTCACAGTCCACTCACGATCAGGATTCGCGAGGGGACGTGACTGGACGAGAGAAGTCCGAGTGACCGTTTTTCGTATGCGTAATGTCCTTCGATCTTCCTTGTCGTCTCGAGTTCCTCGATCTCCTCCCACCGGTTCCAAGGGACCGTCGATCGCTCGAAATCGGAGTAAATAAAAGCGCGCGAGGCGATCGTTCCAGATGATCCTTTCGATCGAACCGGTTTCGCGGTGCAGGAAACGGGCAACAAAGTATCGAGCTCTTAATGAAAAAGTGATATCGGTTGCGGTAGCTATTTTTACGCGTAACTGAGACCCGGGATCATCCTGTCTTTTACGAGTCCTATTTGTTTCCGTTATATTATAAATATGCATGCTTAGCTTCTTTCCGTCTGCTTCGTTACCCCATAGTACCTCGTAACTTGGTTCCCTCGCTGATTCCCCGGCCGGACGCGATTCCTCGCGGCCGATATCGCCGTAGGAAGCTAATGTCTGCGCTGTAATCGAGGATAAACAGTCTTGACACAGAGGAATCTTCTCACGATACCCCGCAGATCGTGGATGAAAGTTTCTCCTTTTCCATGGCTTATCCCTGCGCAGTCGAATAATTCTACGCACTGCGTCTACTCGGAGCAGTGCCGCGCACAGAGGGGGAGCCAAGGGGCCCTGAAACCCCCTAAAAGAAAAAAGGAAATATGAGATTCATGGGTCTTCCTACCTTGACGAACGAAAAATGAACTTTGGGAATTTTTTAAGACGAAACCATTAAATATATTTACTTCCAGTTTTGAGGCGTCTTTAGAGAATATGAACAAAATATTGAATGCGAAAATAATGGCTATATTCGGAGTTATGGTGCTTCAAATAATGCTTTTCACTTTAATTAAAATCGTGGAGCTGGATTTTTCATAACAGAATATGAATCAATTTAATACAGCATCAAGTGTCGAAATGAATTTGTTGTGAGGTACTCTGCTCCACGATTTTATTTAAAGTGAAAAACACCATCGAAATTCCAGTACAAGAAAATAATTATTTTTCAGTTTTTAATGGATTTTTAATAAAACCGTGCAACATAAAAATTTATATTAAATTTTTTTTTAATAAAGCGTTGAAAGTGCAAGCTACCGTTTTTTAAAATTAATTGTTTTCAGAATGTTGCCTAAATATGTACAAATAAAAGTATAAAGTTTTCAATTAATATAATTTGAGGGTTTCTCTTAAGAAAAATCTATTTTCAGGCCGTGAAAGTAGGGAGATTCCTTAATGTAACCACCATGGAAGGAATTCGAGAGCTTTATAAAAATAAAAGACAACCCGATTTTATTCCTTAAATAAATTCTTATAATCACCTAATGAATTTGATCGAATTTCCATAAAAATATTTTTATCCATTCAACTCAGCTCTCCCCAAAGAAGGAGCTTTGTAAAAAGAAACAATCTTAACCCTTAACTG
Organism: Andrena bicolor; assembly: GCA_960531205.1. Taxonomy (NCBI): domain Eukaryota; kingdom Metazoa; phylum Arthropoda; class Insecta; order Hymenoptera; family Andrenidae; genus Andrena; species Andrena bicolor. The sequence goes on along the minus strand of OY482667.1, from coordinate 37,261,824 downwards.
GTATCCTGTTTTCCAATTTCTAATTAATTTGATAATAATAGTTTAACTTTCTACGTTTCTAATATTTTATACATTACCTAAGAACAAAATAGGTATTCATAGAGGTTGATCTAATGTCGACTTTACAAATTTTTGTGTCCTTTTTTATTTGGGGTCTGCCACTACCCCAAGATACCAGCTACGTTTGAAAAAACAGTATACCAGTTAAGGGTGAATAAATTCTTACAATCATCCAATGAATTACACTGAATTTGCATTAAAAATATTTGAATCCCTCATCTCAGCTCCCCCCAAGATTAAATCCCGAGTGCGCCACTGCCTCACAACCCTCGAATCGCAGAGGTACGATCGTCGAAGAAACTCCACACGCACTTTTCGTCCGCACTCATTGAAACAAACACGCGTACTTATCTCCAAGCTTATTCAAGAAATTAAACAAGATGTATGCATCGCGTTTGCCCCCCTTCGTGCCCCCCAGGATCTGCAACAAAGTATCGATCTTTGCACTCCCATCGAGCAGCTTCGCCGGACGTAGCGACAGGCCGATAACGCGCGCGATTCTGAATAATTGAAATCGCTTAGTTTTTTATGACACACGTTTCGTATTTACATAATTGCGTGGAAAACGTAACGTCGGATCACGACGGTCGTCGACGAGCGGCCACGTAAACAGAGTAATTAGCATGCCCGCTCCGTCGCCCGGCGGTTCTTTTCAGCAGTGGTTGCCGAGGCACCGGTTTGGGGGGAAAAATCACGGCACACGTTCGACTTCTCGTGGCCGTGATTTGAATGGTCGCGCCGCGGCGATCGCTGAACGTGAACGACCTTCTCCTGGGCGCGCGCGGCGATTCGAACGTTTTCCCCGAAAGCTGGCGGCGAGATGGGAGACGCTCGAATTCGAAGATCGATCCGGCCAATCGTCGCCCCCGTCGCGCCCGATTGTTGGCCAGTCAAGCCCGGCTGACAGCGTTCGGCGGGCGTGCAATTGTCAGGCCCTCGTTCGAGTACAAGCGTATTATAAAAACGTGTCCTTTGTGGATCGCCCGCGCGGTCCATCGACGTCCGTCGCCTTCGACAGAAGGAGGCTTGTCCGGCTTGCCAATAACCATTAAACGCGGCGAGGCGACGTCCACGCGATCGTAGCCGATAGGTATCCCCACGAAGCTGAGCAATATTTTGACGCTTTTCGCGCGATCGTTTACCGTGAGAAAGTAAATCTTTCGCGTTTATCTTCAAACGATCCGATGGCGGAGGTCCGTGACGGATTGGGTGAGACAAAACGCGGAGGGAACCTCGATCGAAGGTAGCCTCGCAAGACGGTCGGCACGAGCGAGTGGTCTCGGGTCACGGGTTTGAAAGAGAAAGGGGAAGAGATTTTGAGAAAGCGCGATCGACGCCAGGTGAATTTCTTAGCTATAGGGGAGAGGCGTGCGGTAGCGACGGGTCTAAGTTTTCTTGTTGTTTCTTGGGGTAGAGTCGATAATAATTAGAAATTCAAAAACGTATTTGTAGTGTAGATAGAACTTAGAACTCTACTAAAAGGGGGGAAATTATTTTTGTGAAATTTAATAATAAGAATTGATGATTCGCAAAAGTAAAAAAGGTGTCTTTAAAATTTTTAGGTCTAAATGATTAAGAATATTAATAAAAAGACATTTGTCAATGTTTTCGATGTCTTAGAATTAGTACAATAAAAGATTCTTTTCAAATTTTATTTGTATACAAACTCGCAAGTCAAATAATTAATATTCAACCGTCACATTCGGTACACTGCACCCAATCTTTGGCAAATGATTCCTTGCAACCAGAGATGGGCAAAATTTTTTATTTAAATAAAGTTTCTAATAACGAATAAAAAAGATTAACTTTATACGTTTAATAAAAAAGATCAACTTTATACGTTTAATAAAAAAGATCAACTTTATACGTTTAATAAAAAAGATCAACTTTATACGTTTACTAAAAAAATTAACTTTGTTCGTCGAATAAATTCTCATCGAACATAAAAATTAACTTTATTCGTCGAATAATCTAAAGTTACAGTAACATTTATTTGATTCCTATTTACATAATTTTTTATTCAGTTAATGCCCAATTCTGCTTGCAAATAACCCAAAAATGAGTTACCTATAGAGAATTCTGATTTTCATTGGTTAATTCAAATAAAGTACTAATAAGCGAGAACTAGCTTTAGTCGGTGCCGCACCACTCTCCCCTAAGTACTTGTTTCACGATCCTCTTGCCCTCGAGTCGGTTTCCACGCGCCGTAGAGCTGGGCAGTATCGCGCGAGGAGCTCCAAAAAAGCACGTCGAATCGAGGAAGGAGAGAAACGATCGGCGGACGGAGCGACAGAGATCTTTGCCTTGCCCGGGGCACAAATCAAGGCCCTTCTTTGCTCTCGAAGGCCCCACATGACTCAACCTTATTATTATTGTTAGTTTTACACCGACACATAGACAACCGTCCTCCCTCTCTCTCTCTCTCTTTCTCGCGTGCACCTACAGACTCGCTCACACAGGTGCCCGTTGCGTAGAGAATTCTCTTAGTGTGTCTGTGGCTACGAGCCTCGACTAGGAAGTGCAAATCACCAGCTAACACAGTATTCGCGGCAAACTCAACATTCCCACCTCGTCAGGGACGTTTAAGAGGTTATTTTCAACACTTCGCCCCGCGGATGAGTCGCGCGTGCATGTGTGGCTCGATTGCCCACGCGGGACCACGCGAGATTCGCGCGGAAAATGTGCTCGCGGATCGATGCGTCGCCGAGCACCGCAGTCCCGTTGATGTTGGCGCGGGAAAACCGCACGAATTCGCCACTTTGGCTTGCAAAGTGTCTCTCGACTTGCGTCATCCCGCCGGCGCGACCTTAATTTACGAATTGAAAGTTTCGCGACCAGCGTTCGATTTAAAATCCCTCCTTCGACTGGGAAACAAACACCTTTCGACCGTCGACCGATGGACACGTTCGACGCGCACCGTAATCGCGGCTCTATCTCGCAGGCGGCGCATTGTTGGGCTCGGAGCGCTCGTTTAGATAAAGATCGATGGTTCATTTAGGAGTGAAGTGTACAGCGGTTGGTTCATAGTGCACGGTAATCTCCTATTTCTCGCTCATTATCGTTTAAATTCGAGGACACCGCGATCTGGAATTTTCCGCGCCGTCTCTCTCCCGGTTTCGTTCGATTTCGCTGCGACCTTGGTTTGTTTATGGACTGGCGGATGGTTTTGCAACGCCGCCGAGCCGCGGGTGCACGGGCGTCGGTTGTTTTTGGGTAAATATTTCCGATGCCACCGGCCAGGGGAAACATTGCGAAATCGCGTGGCACGAGCTCGTCGCTCGGGCCGGGAGAGATTACTCGACGATTCCGAGATCGCGCGAATCAGGTTCGGATTCGCCGGTCGAAATCGGTGAATCGGTGAATCGGTAATCGGCGTGATCGATCGCCGCGAACGGTTCCAGACGGATTTATCTCATCGGATTGCCGCGTCGTTATCGCGGTCGGGGCTGGTCGGCTTTTCCGTCGGAGGCAGGCGTAAAACCCGATACCGTGCGCGCGATATCGATGTCCCCGCGTCTTTCTTCGCGCCTTCTATCACGTTCGCGCATTCATAAAACTCTCGGCCCTCGTGGACCGGCCTCGAGAGTTTCTACGATCGTCATTACGCCTCCAAGGCGCTCGCTCGTCGGCCCTGGACCGTCGCGCGCCTATATACCGCCTGCACGGCTCTATCGTCTAGCAGCCGCGAACCGAGCGAGACAGATCCACAGAGGCGAGGAGAGATGCGAGAACTATTCTCTCTCTAGCTGGCGGGCCGCGTGTGCGCGCAACGGGCACGCACACGCGGTCGAATCCGTAGTCAAGTACGTCCAATTATCGCTGGTAGACAATGAGTCCCAAGGTTTCGCGTCCACGAATCTCCCGATGACCGTCGCCGGCGCGTTTTTCAACCGCGCAGTATCTCGAGCGACGTTCCAGAGCGGCGTTTCGCGGTGCACGCGCGCGAAAAGCGCGCCTCAGACGCGAGAGGATTAATTGGACCTGGGGTTTCGGTGGAGGACGCGTTCTGGCGTCCGTGGAGAAATCGCGTGGCTCGCGGACGACTCGAGCGCGAGAGCTGCGTAGGAGGGTAAGGTAGTTGACCCAGTCGTCGATCATTTGAATTAATATTGAGATTTTATAAGGTTTTTGAACAATATTGTGTAAAGGACAAAATTGCAAGTTAATATTTAAGAGTCTTTACCTACATATATCATCACAATATTGTTCAAAAACCTTATAAAATCTCAATATTTAAGTGATCGACGACTAGGCCTAAACCGATCGACGACTGGATCAACTACCTTACTGTGGGATCAGGAACCCCCATACCATAAGAGAGGGCACGGAACAGCGACGATGGGGGAAGTCGGCGGTAGCCGAGGTGGTTAAGGCGGCTGGCCAGCGCGCAAATCTAGAGTTCGCGGGTTCGAGTCCCGTTCAGGCGACTTTCCTTTTTCCGTGATCCTACAGTACGGTGGCTGGAAGAGAGGTGACGCGAGGCGCACCCGGGTACCTACCCCCGCGTGGCATAAAATACGCGAGTATCTTCCCCGACGGTGCATAATTATCGATCACAGGCGATTCCGTAAACACGGCCGTCGACGGAGCGTCGGACCACGGTGCGGAGATTCCCGCGCTTCTTCTCTGGGGCCTCGGCTAAGGTTATGCCTTGCTCTAGGAGTGCATTAACCCCCGTGTCGGCTCGAGAGCACACCGTGGAGAAGAAGTGCACACAAGTGCCGAGAAGGGGAACGAAGAGGAGAGAGCGAGAGAGAGAGAGAGAGAGACCGTCTTCTATGTCTCTCCCTTGCTCTCGTTACTCTCCTCCCTCTCCCTGGTCTATCCTATCCCCCGCGCCCGGTTGCATCGCTGCTGGCTGTCTCTCCGTCGTGCTCACGGCAGCGTGAGGCTACAGCGGAGTCGTGCTCCTCGCCTTGGCGAGTACGACAACGGCCAAGCGATTTTGCGAAGTCAGGGGCGGCCTAGGAACGGCCGAAGGGGGTTGTCGGCGGCGGGGAACGGTCGGAGGAAGCTCAGGGAGGCGGAAGGTGCTGGTCAAATGCCTCGGGACGCCGCGTCGACGTTCGCAGCGGGGGGGCCAGGAAAGACGGGGCGGCCGACGGGGCAGACTTTCTCCGGAGAGCGAAAGTGAGAGGACCTGCCGGGAGCGCGCGCCCCTCTGCAGCATCTAGGGGCAAGGTGGGAGGCGGGCGGGCAGGGTTCTTGCTTTCACCGTGGCCCGAGCGAGGCCCGTTGCACTTTTCCGCCGCGTAGAAACGATAACTCCTCGCTATCGGCGATATCGTGCCCGTTCCGCGAGAAGAAAAACCGCGGCAATTAGAGGGCACGCACGAGGGAAAGGGGTTTCGCGTGAGACGTCGGCCGTGTCCGTCCCGAGGGGATGCTCGTTCCGTCGCCCCCTTCCCTTCGACTGACAGGGAAAATCGTTCGAAATTTAATGACCAGGTCGACGCGTGGTTCGCAGCTGCGCGAGCTCGCGCTGAAACCCGCGCGTTCTCACTTCTTCTTCGGAATAGGAGCTCTAGTGCCTCTAGTCTCCCGGCCAAAGGAAAGCTTCTACCAATCTTTGGATAACAGAGCAATGACCCTCGGCGAATTGGACGCTGACTCCGCTCGCGCGCTCGTGACGGTCGTTGCATCGCCTATAGGGGTCCCTCTAATCCATCGAAACTTTCTTATTTCCCAGGATGCGCATTCCGCCGGGGCACGCGAAAGAAACAGAGAAAGGGAGAGTGGGAGGGAAATAGAGAAAGAGGCGATTCGGCGTGCGACGAGGATCGCCGAAGAAAAAACGCGACCGTGTTCGTGGCGAGTTAGTTACAGCAGCGACACCGTGCAGCCAGAACAATTACGAATTTACTTTCTTCTGCACAACTTCCTCGTCGATGGTCACGCTGCGGATTAGCCGGACCTATCAGCGCGGTAGCGACGTGCTTTTTCTTCCCGCTACCCTTTTTTTCCCCCACCCTCTCTCTCTCTCACTCTCTCTTCTATCTCGATCCCCACTAGAGTAACCCTCTCGCTCTCTTCGACTAGACACCGCCACGAAGGCCAAACGCCGATGTAGATTAACTTCTTTTTCCGAGGCAGTCCTTGCCGTGGAGCGCGAGAAAGTCATAGCCCGACGACTCGCAGGCTTCGGGTGGCCGGGATCTCGCGGCTCGAAGCGATTCCTCGACGATTCGATTCTAGGAACATGGTTTATTCGTAGGAATGTACAAGTAGCGTGGGTGGACGAAGAAGAAGGGAAATAAAAATAACACCGTCGACGGAGATGTCCTGCCGTCGGTCGTTACGCACAGCTCGATGCGTCGCGACGAGGAATCGAGTGACGTCGCCGGGTGTCCGTTCCCGTCCGTTCCCGTCCGCTCTCTGGACGTATTCACCGGCTCAATTGATTTTGACGATTATAGCGACCTGTTCTCCCCTCAGCAGCATTTGCGGCACGTGTCTCTCCAAGGTCTCCCTTTTCCCCTCGATCTTCCTCACGACCACCTTGGGCGCCGAGTCTTCCAACGTCCTCGCCGGGCACTGCGCACCACCTAATGGATTGGCATCGTGAAACACTTTTAAAATCCTACATGGAGATTCGTAGAAACTCGCCTTCCAAACCTTTCTTCGAGACTTCTCTCTGGCAAAGTTACCACGGACTTTTTACTTAATCCTTCCATGCTGAACATAGGTACACTTTAACCCTTAGGCAGCCGCTATAACCACTATATTGGCACGGTTCTACCCCCTCGACTCTATGGGACCTAGTGACTACTCATACATAAAAATTTTTGGAAAAAAAGGACCCCTATTTTCACGAAAAAATAGCGGCAGACTAAGGGTTAATAGAACTATTACGCGTCGTGGGTATAAGCCCGAGATTAGTGGTGGAGAACTATCGATGGTACTTACGATAGTTATCGATGGTTCTTACTATCGAAATTTGTACAAATTAAATTTGGGATTCTGAATTTCAGCTGTTATTATTTTTTAATTGACTAACCTACGATTAATAATATTAGAAATTAAATTTGGAATTCTGAATTTCAGCTGTTATTATTTTTCAATTGACTAACCTACGATTAATAATATTAGAAATTAAATTTGGGATTCTGAATTTCAGCTGTTATTATTTTTCAATTGACTAACCTACGATTAATAATATTACAAATTAAATTTGGGATTCTGAATTTCAGCAGTTATTATTTTTCAATTGATTAACCTACGATTAATAATATTACAAATTAAATTTGGGATTCTGAATTTCAGTTCTTATTATTTTTTAATTCTAATACCGATAATTATCGATAGTGAAAATAAGCCATCTATAGTTTTCGATAGTGAGAACCATCGATAGTTCTCCACCACTACTCGAGATATTAGACTCTCGAGCACTCCGGGACCCATACTAAAGGCTGGTTCAGACACGTCCAGTAGTTTATTATTATTATTATTATTTATTACACGGGAACAGCCCAATATGGTACACGTAGATTATAAAGGTACGCAAGAAAATACTGTTACTATTTAGTACAGACCAGACTACACAAACATGACAAGCGAAGAGAAGGTTATTGTTACGCCAAATGCGAACCGAGGAGTGCGGTGACCGACGGTTTAAATACTGCCAGCAAGGAGCCAAATAAATCCACCTTGTCGGCCATCTCGCTCCCGCGCAAACATACCCCCGTGATAGGGTCACTCTGTCGAATGTTAGTTGGAAAAAATTTAACCCGAAATAAAGGATTAAACCGCAAAGTTCTGGACAGCGCGCTAAAGTTAATTAAACCCAGCAGCTTGGGACAACTAATGCTCCCATTAATAATCCTAAACAGAAAGGACAGGTCGGTTCAGTCGAGTAGCAAAAATAATTTACTAATTTTTCGTGCGTGGACACTAAAATTTAGTCGAGTAGCTCAGTAAATAAAACAATGGTAAATTACTAAATTACTCGCTACTCGACTAAATTACTGGACGTGTCTGTTAAAACCTATAGTCGAAGTTTCGATGCAAGTATCGATGCCAGAGAGCGAAGTAGCGAAAAGAAGTGCGGGGTTTGACGTCACGGTGAAACCGCGAGCGGAGGAAGAGTGGAGGTGGGCGGGTCACGAGGTAAGTCTCGAAAGGTTGTTTATGTGCTGGCACGTGTCCGACTCTCCCTCTCTCTCTCCGGCTCTCTTTCTCCGGAGGGGAAGCAGAAGGGCGTAGGGCGTAGGGCGATACGGTTAGGAGGGAGCAGGCGAGCACGAGGAGTCGCCGGGACACGTGTACTCGGGCAGACATCGATCCTGGAAGTTGCTCTTCAAGGTCGCTCGGCCTGCCACCCTCGCCGCCTCGTATCAACGACCTCTCGACCCCTCAGGATATCCTAAAGTACGTCAGTAGGCCAACTAACCCTGAACTCGGTGTACCGCGATTACTGTTTCCCGAGAGGGGGGACACCCTTTCAGGCTCGAAGCGAGCAACACGCGCGCACAGTCGCAGAGAGGCACCCGTACCCCGTTTCTCTGATCGCCCCTTCCCCGGTTGTCGCGGTTCCGCACGAATTAATTAATCTTCCGCCCCCCGCCGCCCCCGACTCGGGCGGTAAAAAACCGTTGAATCATTTCGTTGATTTACGAGCTCGCCGGGAGTAGCTATCGAGATTTTTATCTCGCGCGGAAGGGGAGCTCGGTATCGAGAGGCGGTCGGAAGGGTTTCGTTGATTCACAACCGATAAACTCGGTGGGCGGTGTCGCGAGGATCGATCTCCACGAGGTCCTCGCGTGGTCTTCGGGGGCTCGTGACTCGCGGGGTGAATCGCGAGTAATACTCTCGATCGGGGCGATTCAAAAATACATGGTGGACGTGAGTCGCGTTATGATTGATCGCCGAGGCGCCGGTGAACCCCGAAGGAACGCGAAAACGCGTCCCCTGGCAGCCGCGCACCGGCGCGAGGCGAACGACTCTCGCTCAGCGGAATTCCGACGAACGGGAGCCAAAGGTGAACGGTTTCTGGCTGGGGGGACGAAACGTCGAGAAAAGATGGAATTGCGGACGCACGTGCGGACGAGCGTACCGCGCGAATGAATGGAAACGTGCGGCGAAGGTTGCGCGCGGGGTTGCGGCGCGTGCTGCAACGCGGAAAGGAGAAGGAAGAGGCCCGCGGAACGGAAGGAAGAGGCGCGGGCGAGCGAGAGGGAAACGGGAGTAGCGCGAAGAGGCGGAGGAGAGACTCGAGGAGAGACTCGAGGAGAGAGGAGGCGGAAAAGGTTCCAGCGAGCAGCGTTTTGCGAGGAGGGAGGAGGTGGGGTGGAGAGGGGAAAAAAGGGAAACGAACGACGCGCGAGGCACATGGGCCTTGTATCGAACGTCGTAGCAACCACTACGTAGTCAAGGTCGGTCCTTGCCCCTAGCGTAAAGGGGCGTCCTCAGGATGTATCCCCTCGTCCCGCCGCGCTTCCTCCTTTCGGCGCAAATAAACGGGGCTAGTGATACGCGGCGTCGGCGAGAGCGCCGCGCTCGCTCAACAATCCTATCGATCCCCGTCGGCGGGCTCCTCCGCGGATGGTGGGACCGTTGAATCGCTGGAAACGGATCAATGAAAGGAAGAACAGGCTATTATTAGAGGCAGCCGTTGAAAGATTGAACGAGTCGTGCTGGATGAACCGCGTCGCCCTCGCTTCACGGCTGTCCCGCGAATTTTTCGCCAGCTGTGCGCAGATTCTCGCGCGAGGAAAGTCGGCCAGCGTCGGAATCGGAGGCAGCAACAATGTTTTTCCCCCGTACGCGTCAATTAGCCTCGTAAACAGCGAGGCGCGCGGACGCGTCCCATTGACACGGGGCCAGTAGTAGGAGTCATTCATGGCCAGACAAGCGTAGGAAGGATTAAATTGGGTTCGGGGAGCGGTGCACGCGCGCGAACATCGCCGCGCGTATCGATGGCATCGCCCGTTGAGATTCCGGTCGCGCGCCGCAACTCGTCCATTATGTATAATTTAAAAATTTGCATGTCGTTTCGTATATTCCGGCACGGGGAGCGAGCCGAGGCCGACGAACGGACGCCGAACGATTGGCGCGCCACGGAATCGTTGGAAATCTGATTAACCCTGAGCGAATGACGGATGATCGTTTCTCCCGTTTCGCATCGCACGGGAAGCGTTCGCTCCTGGTGGGGGCGTTGCGTAACTTTCCGCGGAGAGGGGATGAGAGAAATGCTGGGTTCTTTTTGCCGAGGAATGGCGAGGATCAGAGGAGGCGGAAAAAGCCGCGAGTTCCTAGCGATCGTCAACCGATTTTCCGTTGAACCCGCGGCGTTGCTTAGAACCGCAGCTCCTGGCGAAGCAGCCAGCCTTGGATGCCTGTCGGAGGCTCGACGCTTTCAGGGCTGCGCCGCGAGCTCGCGCCTGCCGGTCGAGGCACAGCAGGACGAGCCGCGTTAAAAATGTCGAAGGTTGCAGCTTTCAGCCGCTTTTTATAAACCGTATTAGCATAGCAATGATTTGTGATTCATCGCGGGTATTTTAACCGCGGCTTTGTCACGCCGTGCGGATCGAGGAGCTGGCGACGGATGGCGGTTGGCGTAGAAAACACAGAAACACACAGAAACACACAGAAAGACAGAGAAACTACAGAAGCGAAGAAAGGGAAGAGAGCAGGTAGGATCGGTACGGCGAAGAGAGATAGAACGTGAGAATGTACCGAGGGCAGGCGCTTTCCTCTTGACTTTACGGCTCCAAACCTCGAAGCAGTCCTCGAGCGCGAGGTTCCAGTGCTTGTCGAAGGCGGCCACGTATGCCTCCACGTGTCCCCTTATGCCGCGCGCGTTCCTCGTGTAGACCTTCGGCACAAAGGACGAACGATTATTCCTTTTAAATCGTGGCGAGTCTCGTGTTACCCGCTCCGCGGCGGTTCAACCGTTCCAGGTAAAGGTTCCGTGCCCGGCAGCCGTCTCTTCCCTTCGAGCGGCCTCTTCCCCTCCTTCTCTGTCCCTCCGCCGCTCGAAAATGAACGCGCGAGTCCAGATCCAGATCGTACGTGTCCGTACTGGCGATGAGGAGGACACCGCGGGCCTCGCCACTGGCTGCCTCCCCGCCGTTGATCGATGACTCCGCTGCAACCGAGGGCCGAGGAAAAACCGCGGCCGGAGTGATTTTTTGCACGCACCGCCGCGGCGTGCGTGCATAATTTCTTTGGCTAATTACTCCGGCTTCTTTCTCACGGGGAGCAATCCGGACGAGAGGATCAATTAGGGCGGATCGCGTGGGTACAACTCGATTCTCCATTTCTTGGGCGAATCTGTTTTGGGGAATTTTCGTGGGTCGCCCGATCGAATGTTTCCGCGTTGCTGGAGAGATTGGCGCGGATGGAAATAATCGCGGGAATCGAACTGTAAAACGGGTCGTCCCCGGCGCATAGCAAAGAAATCGGTTCGTAGAAAGTGGTTTGTGCTCGCGCGACTCACGCGAACTCCTCTATTTTCCAGACGATAATTGTATTAATGACGGCTCGCACGACCGTGTCTACGAGAAAACGAGCGTGAGCCCGTTGTTTGTCGCGTAGATATGCCCGCGAGACAAGATAGCAGGCTGATACGCGGAAGTGCAGGCCGTGGCAAGGCCCCCTTCAATGCCTTTCGCACTGATATATACCCGGCTTTGTCGCAATGAAAACTAATTGCGTGACTCGTTTCTCTCTCTCACACGCGCGCGCCCGACTCCGCGCACACACTCGTCCCTCCACGCACGCATTCATCCACCATTCAACACCATTTCTGCCAGATCTCGCGACGAATCTGTCTAGCGGGATCGCTGCAAATCTGCAAACTCCTATGTCTACGAGCTCGCGTTTCGTTTCTGATTTTTTTAGTGAAGAGACTCAGGAAACGACACAGAAAACCAATGAAAATTTCATTTTTACTAGGGCTGGGACTATTCGAATAATTTAATATTCGAATATAGCAGTATTCGAATAATACGAATAAACTTCGAATATTTCAGTATTCGAATGTTATTATTCGAATACTATTCGAATACTGCTATATTCGAATACTATTCGAATACTGCTATATTCGAATACTGATGTATTCGAATAGTATGGTGTGAAGTGGGTCAAAATTAACGTACAAGATTTCACCCTGACAAATGAACCTAAAGAACTTGATTTATAATTCACACCATACTATTCGAATATATCAGTATTCGAATACTTTAATATTCGAATAGTATTCGAATACTTTAATATTCGAATAGTATTCGAATACTTGGATATTCGAATTATACTCGCCAAATAATTGAGCAACTGAAGTATTCGAATATTCGAATACCGAAAAATTCGACAAATAGTCCCAGCCCTAATTTTTACTGCCCGAAAACGTCAACCGTGGATTACTACTCTGTTGCAAGTGAGACCGTAGCGAAGTTTACGTGAAACGACTAGGCACTAGTGTTGTAACAAACAGGAAGATAAGTTGCATGTGTAATGCGTTTAGAATTTTGGAAATTCGATTTGTCCCTTTTAAGACGTACCTATCCCCTACTAGATATTCTTTTCACCAAGGTACGAGATACAGATTGCTCTTTCACCGTTACTCCGACGCACACGCGCGAAAGATGATTAACGAGAGGATCGTTAGAGACGCAGCCGGAATCGGCTCTAGGAGTCCTCAAGATTCCTTCGAAGCTTATCCTTGCGGTCCAGGATTCGTCGATTAACCGCGAAGGCCGACCGCGTCGTCGCCTCGTTCGTAGATTTGCTTAATCGCCGGCCCAAGGATCCGTGGTCACCGTGAACGAAAACTCCGAGTGCCGTCACCGACCTAGCTCCAAGGGAATCGAAAATCGTTCCTTGGCCTGAGCGCCAAGGCTCCACTCGTCGCTCCAACTAGACCGGAAAGTTCAAGACTACGCGGAGAAGCATCTGTGCTCCGTTTCTGCCGATATCAGACACCGCGATCGAGCTGGTGGACTATGGACATCTTTCGCGCATCGTATCGAGGCTTTTCCAAGAAAGCTGGAAAAATCACAGCCGGGGAAGCAATAACAGCCGGAGAAGAATAGAAATGGCGCAACGACGACGGTCCCCCGTCGCCATATTTTCCGCGTCCCTTCGTGACGTAACTGTTGGTTATCCGCGTTACGTCGGAATGCGTGGAAAGGAGCAGCCACGCGCCGGATGACAGCCTGGCTGGTGGAAAAGAACGGCACTTTCTTCGGCAATTTGAGGGGCAGCCGAAGGCCGAGCGATCGATCGCCGGAGATAGAATCTTCTTTCCGGATGCAGGCACATCCGAAGGTCGGAGATTAGGATCTGCACTCAAGGACGGTCGGTGTGGTTTGAAGAAACACGCGGGAAGGCTACGCGCAGAGGCGTGGAACCGGAGGAGGAAGAGACTCGACAGCGCGACACGAACGACGGGGACGACGCGGCGAATGAAAGTTAATGAAAGTAATTAAGCGGGAAACGCGTTGCCCGTCTCTCATTGAAAGCTCCGGATCGGAAAGGAGAGGTTCAATTAGCAACTCCGACTCCGCTCGTTCGGAGTATCGAATATAGCCCGGCACTTCCGCAGGAAGATCAATTGCATCAATTCAACGATTAGCTCTTTTCCCCGCGAGATCTCCGCCTCGAGATGCCACGACGTGTTCCGGGGAACAAAGAATAGCGTGGACGGACGGTTTCCTGGTCGACGCGATCGGGCTTTCGAAGGAAAACCGATACGGATATTTTTATTCCGGTCCCCGGGACGTGGTTTCTCTCGGTTCGGGAAAATCGACCGTAGCCGCTTCCGGCTTCCGATCCGCGGCCATCCCGTTCCCTCGCGATCTGCCTAATTATGGAAGTAGGAAGGAGAGCGCCAGGAAGCGGATTTTCGATTTCGAATGGGACACCGGTGTGTGGAGTCTCGCGGCGCGATTTCTCTTCGTTAGGGAAGCGGCGCGGGTAAATGAGCGTAAAACGCGAACAAAGACCTTCGGACCCGTTGATTTATTCGATCTTTGTCGGCGGTCTGATACGATCCAGAAACGTCTTCAGGTGATTTCATCGGATCGCGGTGTCTGAGTCAGGCGAGCGATATTCCGCCTCCCACCTCGGTCGCCGCGGGCTGGTTGGATTAAAAACGCTTGATACCGGCGCGCGTCCTCGCTTTCTCGTTACGCAACCGAGAGAGATAAGGGGACAGAGGTTTCGTGCGGCGTCGGGACGTTATCGGCAGGGTCACCCTTAGGGCGCTAATCGTGCTCGAAGGTAGAGGAACGTTCCAGTTCCACGTGAGATCCATAGAATAGGAAGGAAGAGGGGAGTGAAGAGGGGAAAGATTCTACCGGGCGAAGTAGCCCTTGCGACGATGCACAGTGGGTCGAGTAGACTTCATGCTAGATGGACAGAATTAGTTTTTCGCCGGGTTGGGTTTATATTATTATTATTATTATTATTAAATGTCTTTATTGCACCATTACAATTAAATTAAATTAAATTACAATGGCGAGTAGGCGAGGTTCAGCATTAACTGCTGCTCTACAACCTAACCTAAAAAGCCGTTGGGAGGTAAGAAAAATGAAAGAAAGAAAGGAAAGAAAACAAAATAAAATAAAATACAATAGGAAATTACATACCTAGGAATTATATGGGGTTGAAATCGTTAGAAAACAAACCTGTTTCGTATTAGGTACAGTTTATTATTTCACTGAAAATATTAATAAATAAAAAATATGACTAATTCAATAAAGGAAAAAGAACTTAACGACAGTATCGTACTTTAACTATAATTTTCAGTTATAACATTTTGTCTATTCCTGTAATTTCTGAGTTTTGAAGTTTAAAACCTGGTTTTTGGAATCAATCTTCTCTGCATCGCTATTAAAATAGTGTTTTAGTAGGGTAAACAAACCAGTGAATGACCGAATTGTTGAATGAGAAGCCCAGTAAATTACCGCATACTTTTATTAAGAATTGTACTTATTAATGGTTGTTTAATACGCAAAACTAAGAATATGGGATATTAAAAGTGCAACTACGCTCTATTTATAAATAAATAGTAATTTTTAAATTTATAATTGACATTTCTTTGCCTAATGGTCATTCACTGGCATGCGGTCAATTACTGGATATGTTCCACGCGACAAGGGTTGAATGTACCGAAAGTAGAGACTTTCTATTTTTTTCAAATGATCGATCTTCAAAAATTTGCAAAACCACATTTTGTGAATTGTTTTCGAGTGCAACGCTCGGCAGGAGAGATTTTTAATGACATAGTAAACTGTGATATGAATCAGGTTTGTTTTCCAACAATTTCAACCCCATATAAACCCAATATCTCCGAAGAAATAACTTCATCCAGCAAGCATGTAGTCTACTCGAACCACTGTGCGCTGCCCCGATTTTGGGGGACGCGATCCGGGTGGACGAAGTAGCCCCCGCGTTCCTCGAGGTACACAGGGCGAGAGTGCTCCGACGGAGAGTGGCCCTCGCCGAAATGGGCGACCTTGTCTTGCAGGGGCGAGCCTCGGAGGTGAAGATCCAGGGGTGTAAGCCGCACGGGAAGGGCCCCGGCTCGTCTCCATGGAGACGCGTGTTGACCCGAACAGTTTAGTCCCTTCTCCCCCGTGGTACCTTTCGGGCTTTTCCCGGCACCCCCCCTGCTTCAGCTTTGAAGGGCTCGCGGCGCACGTGTCGCCCTGGCCGCGAAAGTGTGTCAGCCGCGTGTGCGTGCTGGCGGGCGCACAATGCCAGGGGTCAGGCAGAAACGGGAGGCGTGGGTGTTTACGGTGCCGCTTTCGGGGCAACCCTCGAATCTCCATGCCCGTCGAGTACGCCATTGTCCGTCGTTTCGAGCATCCTACTTCGCTGGAACGATCCTCCGCCCTTCCCTCTGCCGCGTGGGAGAAACACGTCGAAGGAAAAATGCTTCGATCCGTTAATTGGAGCCGCGAGAGTTGCTCAGTGTGCTCGCAGCCAAAAGTTACCAGCCACTCCGCGAGTTTATTTATTTGGCACGGGGACCCGGGTAATCGATTACCTTTTCGAAGACGAGTACCAGAGAGATCGTGACCTACCTTAACGCGAGTCCGGCCTTCCATGTATCCGTGGAGAACTCCTAACGGGCCGAGGGTCTTTTGCATCCTCGCGAGGACGTTCCTTCCCTCTATGTTCCGTGTTTGCCCTCCCATCCTTCTGCCGGCCACGGCTTCTGCACACCATAAAAAGACCGCTGACTCGAAAGCTGCTCGTGCCAAGGCGCTATCGTCCGACGAACTTGAAGTGAAACAGGGTCAAGGACCTGGACGGTCGGGACCAACTGGTCGAGCCACGGTTTTCTGGCTTTACGCGAGCAAGTCTGCGGGCCACCGGGAGGTGGGATCCGTTCGCCGATGCGGGGAAAACAAGGGAAAAGGTGGGAAAAGCGCGTATCGATCGCGGCTGATTAAAGAGCAAGGAGGGGTTGCACTAGCCGCCGGCCGAGATAGTTATCAGGGCTAACGAGCGAGGACGCGTTCGGCAACGTCCTGCCAGATTTTTACAGCCGGCCATAACGGCGTGCTAATAAGAATTTATGTGGCACTCGGTGTGCTCGTCGAGTTCGCCGGCGAATCATCGTTCATCTCTGCGCGGAGCGCGCAGGGAAGCGCGTCGATAGCATCGGGCTTCTAGTTCGCCACTTTTTGCTCCTTCTTCCTGGCGCGTCCAGACGAGCCATTACGCATACGGGCACCGTTCCCGCCAACGGAGCACGCACCGAGGCTGGTCTTCATTCAGAAAAATCACGGTTCGAGGGTTCGGGAGGTAAATTAAATGTCCCAATGTCTGGACACGTCCCAATACCTGGACGCTGGTGCAAATAATGCTGATTATTACATTTATTATTATTTTTATTATTATTATCAGACGTCTTTATTACTCAAGAGAATGAAGGTACAGGAAAATTAGAAGTGATAAGTCAATAAGAGTAAATGCACGATGAACTATAATATATAAGTACAATAAAATATAGACACAAACAAAAACAAACAAACGTAACAGCGTTAAGAATAAATTAAACTAAGTTTAATATTCGCTTTATCTATTGTGTTGTATTTTTTATTTAATTCCCCTAGAAAACATCTAAATTACTGATGTTTCATCATGTGTCCAGGCAATGGGACAGTAAAATCGGGACACCGGGACATACTAAGGTCGGGGCCAGATATATTTGCCGGTGAATTCGTTTTCGCAGCTAACGCACACCTATTCTGGTGTACACTAAGGGCCAAAATCGGCTTCCCTTCGGAAATTTGGCAACGTTGCATGTCACTAGGCATAACTCAGTAATTCTAGTGACATGCAACGTTGCCAAATTTCCGAAGGGAAGCCGATTTTGGCCATTAGTGTATGTATCTCTACGCTAAGAGCTCGGTTTGGCCTACACGTTAAGAGCTCGGCGCTATCCCCACCACTTCTTGTGCACTCTTTTTCTGGCAAGGCGAGAGCGCGTCAGAAAACGTTGAGAATAGAAGAATACTCCTCACGAAACTCACCGGCCAATATATCTGACCCCGACCTTAGTTAAGCTGTCCAGGTATCGGGTCATGAATTTTCAATATTTTACAAAATTATTCAATCCTACGATACGTTGTTTCTTTTTAATAATAAAGCACACACGATGTCCCATGTAATTGCAAAATCGTTTTCATATAAATCGATTTGTGCAACTGAAAAATTCTCAAACATGTTTCTCCTGTACCTCAAATATCCAGGTACTGGGACATTTACCTTAATCGAGGGTAAAGGACGGCGATTTAAATGCGTTCCTTTTAATTCTTAAGGCTACTCATACGTTAGAGACTCGTCACAGGCAGAATTTCCGTTGCCACGGAATTACGGTCTCGTTTTTCTCTGCCCGCGATAAAGCTACATCGTGTCTCCTTCCACCAGCGACAGTTATCCACGGGCAATAAATATTTGATTACGGTAAATTACGTACCGCCTGGAAGGCACGCGAACGTCCCTCGATAACTTCCTCCCGGTACACGTTTCGTTAACTATTCGTAACGGCGAAAGTATTCACCGTGCATGACTGGGCCGCCTCGGTCTGGGGCTTCGCGAGTAGCTTCGCGTTCTTGTCTGTAGGAATGTTCGAGGGACAGGGTGGTTCGACGGGAGAAGGTGGACTTCCTCCATGTCAATAATTAATACGCTAAGCCTAAGCCTGACTCTTTAAAACACAACGAGAGAAACACTGACGCGTGCGAATAGCGAAAGCAAGCGCGCACGCGGCAACGGCCGCTCTCCGACGAATTCTCCGACACTCGGGGAAACCTGAAAAGAAGTTGGAAGCGCGAGTGGGGGTCCCCGGAGCGTAGGTCCGTCCCTGTGTCGGTGCAGCGCGGAAAGAGGAACGCCGCGAGGTTACGTAAAGGCTGGCCGCTATACGCGGCGCTCACGAGTGCAGTTATTTCGCTGGTGTGCGGCGCTCGCACGAGCGGCCTACCCACACTTAGAGGCCGGCGTTCGCGCGAGCGCAGGAGCGAGTAGCCGCGCGAGAGACTCGAGGGGGGGCCGAGCCGTCGATCGTGAGGCAGCTCGCGAGATTCGACGCTGCCAATTGGCTTTCTCCGATAACTTTCATCCACCTTAAGGCACCAGACTCGGCTGCTCCCCTGCCACCCGACTGCGCTCGCCCGCTTCTTTTCCACCTTTCTTTATTCCTTTCCGCGTGTACCTCTGGCGCTCGCGCTTGCGCCAACCCGCTCGCGAGCACGCCACTTTCACTATCGTCGCGATCCAATTCCACTCGGCGAGGCGACTAGCCTCTAACTCTAACCGCCGCCGCTCGCGCGAGCATTTTTCGTCCGCCGGTGGCGCGCGTTCGACAGCGATTTCTAAAAATAAAAAGTCGAGAGAAGCCGCCGAACGGGAGAAGCTCGAAACGCGGCCCGCCCCGGCAGTAAAAATACGCGCCCCGAACTCGTGGACGACGGTGGACGCGCCTCGCGATGGATTTGAGGTGGGCATCCGCCAGCGCGGCCGTGCGTGCCCCCCGCTTCACGCCGGTGAAATTAGAAATTGCTTTGTTTACGGTACACGCGTGGCTAATCGCGAAGATTAGCGCGCACAGGCGGTCCCCCGACTCGGCCGCTCCACTCGAACCTGCGGGACAGGATCTCGCGAGGGGCCCGAAGGCTTGTCACTCGCTCGCGACTTGGATTACCGAAATTACACCTGGATTTCTTGGCAATATTTATCGTAAACTGGGGAAACCTTGGCATCTTTGTCGAAGATTTTACTAATATTTTCACATTTGCTTTAAGTATCCTATCAGAAAGTTGCATCTTTTGTGACTTCAAAAAAATAAAATTGCACTAAATAATATATATGATTTCGGCGCACTGATTCGGTCTATTAAAAACAATAAAGACAAGCTATTTTGCAATAATAATTATATAATCTTCCGACGTTTCGATCTTAGTTTAGATCATCTTCAGGAAAGTTTAGAAAAAATATAAATTTTTGTTTTTAATAGACCGAATTAGTGCGCCGAAATCATATATATTAATTAGTACGGTCGAAATTTATAAATAATTTTTTAAATTGCATTAAATAGTAAAAAATAATTTTTTCCCTTATTTAATCTACGACTTCCATATTTTTTAAGTCGGTGCCTCGTCATTTGCACCGTGTAAATTTCACGCCGACTTAAGAAATATGGGAGTCGTAGATGAAATAAAGGAAAAAATTATTTTTACTTTTTAGTGAAATTTTATTCTTTTTAAGTAGGTTTCAATTTTTTTAATTAAGTTCAATGCACTCTCTTTTACAGTTTTTTATTTTTTATTTTTTTAATTGACATTTTTAAATTCGGTTTAGGTATCCTTTTGTAACGTTACATCGATTGTGTTTGTACTACAAGTATGAAAATTCATAAAAACAATTTTCCCATTCCTTTTTAATAGATGTTAAGTAGATGCCAATGTTACCCCGCGCTGTCAATGTTCCCCCAATTTACGCTGCCTTTCGACGGTACCAAAAGAAATATGAAGCCACCAGTTCGCTGGTTCCAAGCTCCCAACTAGGGCTGGGACTATTCGAATAATTTAATATTCGAATATTTTACAAGTATTCGAATAATACGAATAAACTTCGAATATTTCAGTATTCGAATGTTATTATTCGAATACTGCTATATTCGAATACTATTCGAATACTGCTATATTCGAATACCATTCGAATACTGCTATATTCGAATACTATTCGAATACTGATGTATTCGAATAGTATGGTGTGAAGTGGGTCAAAATTAGCGTACAAGATTTCACCCTGACAAATGAACCTAAAGAACTTGATTTATAATTCACACCATACTATTCGAATATATCAGTATTCAAATACTTTAATATTCCAATAGTATTCGAATACTTTAATATTCGAATATTATTCGAATACTTGGATATTCGAATTATATTCGCCAAATAATTGAGCAACTGAAGTATTCGAATATTCGAATACCGAAAAATTCGACAAATAGTCCCAGCCCTACTCCCAACGGCAGACCACGTGCTAAGGAACACCCTGTACCCGAGCGATACCGGCGAAAGCTCTGGAGTATCGAGTGGAGGCACGGAAGGGTCGGCTCCTTCGTTTACGATAGTCGCTTTCCACTGTCGAGTCTCGTTCTCCGCGCGAGGATGCAATCGGGCCGAGCGATCTCGCGCGAGAAAGGTGGCCGCGAAAGAGGAAGAGAGGAGGCGATGCAAACACGCCCGGTCCACCTCCGCCGTGTGCCGAGATTTTTTTCCACCTCCCCGGCCGGCGAGAGCCTTTTTCCGATCCTCGGTTACACACCAACGGGTCGGGCCGGGCCGGGCCGGGCCGGCGCGATAACGCCGCCGCTCCGGGAGCACGTTCACGTGCGCTTGAACCGCGGAGGGAACCGTTAGGATCGCAACCGCGGAGGGAAGGAATGGCGCAGGGGGAGGCGCGAAACGGCGTTATCCTCTTGTTCCGTCGCGGCGCGTCCGCGAAAACCCGTGGGTACGCGAGCTTATCGCGGAAGGGTAAGCTTCCTATCGCCGGTGGCTTCCACCTCGGCGACTTCCTGGAGGGTTCCGTGTTACGCTGCAAGTTCCCAGGGACCGAGAGAGAGAGAGAGAGAGAGCAGCCACGGGGTTGCAATCACGCGGGAAGAATCGGAATAAAACCTCGTGGCCCCTGGACGATCGAAAATCGTCGAAAGCCGGCGTACCGGCAATTATCGTGCCCCCTCTCCCCTTCATATACACAAGCGCGTACGTGCGTGCCCGCGTATGCGTGGCGAATGGCCACGGGGCTCGATCGTTCGCTGGCTCGCGTCCGTGCAACGTATCTCACGTGTTCACCTGCAAAAATGTTTACCGTGCGTGCGAAGGAGCACTTGGTCCCTCGCAGCAGAGGATCCTCCTGTGCAGGTGGGTACGACGGCCCCTGGAGAATGTTCGCGCGAGCTCGCGCAACGCGGGGCAGGTGGGGCGACACGCGGTACCCCCGTCGCGGTGCCAGGGAACGAAATATCGGCGGAGGAGAGGGTGAGGAGCTTAGAGAAAGAGAGAGAGAGAGAGGAGGATAGACGGTAGTGGAAGCGCAACGGAGGAGGAAGAGCCGCGGGGTAGGGGTACGGCCGGGTTCGGAGGAGAAGGAGGTGGCGGAGGAGGAAGGAGGTGGAGGTGGAGGAGGAGGCCTGCTTGTACCCGCGGATGATCCCCAGGTTGAGTCGCGCTGGGTTCAACGTCCTGGCGGGCAGCGCACCCGAGAGCCGAGGCAGGCAAGCAGGCAGGCAGCCGAGCAGCCACCAGACCTCTCCACGGACACATACACCCGCCCGAGCGCACGTAGACGCGCGCAAACGTGCTCACGATCGCGAATACTCGCGCACGCGACACGTACCTATGCTCCACTGAGGTTTGCACGTGCGCGCACGCGCACGCGCTCTCCTACACAGCCCGGGGTTTTTTCGTTCACGTGCACGGAAGGGCGGCGATGTGTACGCGAGGGACACGCGTCTCCGCTCGCGCACACACGCGCGCGCTTCTCGCCACGAGGCGCGCGAGCGCGACCGAGGAAACGCTGGCCGAGGCTTGTTCGCCCCGCGAGTTTGCTTTACGCGAACTATCCGTAGGTACTGTTACTTTTGCGACCAGGCCCTTTCGAACCCTTCTCGTCCGCCTCTCCCGCGCCTCCCGCGCCGTCGGTCGCTTTGTTTTCTTCGTGCCAGCGCGTAGCGGATAGAACCACCACGGGCGTAGCAGCGAACGCGAGAATTTCGAGGGGGATGGCGTTTGTTTTCCGCGGCGTTTACCGGTTTCGAGGGAGTCAGGGGGAACCGCGGTGGCGACCGCGTGGGAAATCGCGGCCGACCGCGTGAACCAGCCGCAGGAAAGTCTCGCTGAAAGAGGCTCGGCGAGATTCCAGAAGAAAGGAGAAATCACTTTTACCCCGGACCCGGGGCGACTCCTCCTCGTCGACGGGGGAAAAAGTAGATCGGCGCGGTGCGTCGCGTCGCTGGATTCACGAATCGTTCTCGATGACGTCGCGGCTGAGTTGATATGCATCTAGGAAGCACGCCGCATTCCTGTTCGCGGTAAAACCGTGCTTCTCGTTTCCACGGAGGGAATCGACGAGTGACGGGCGCAATTAACGTCACTCCGAATCGTTCCGCGCGTTTCCACGTACAGTCGCGACGGATAATTTCGCGGTGACTCGCGTGTCTTTGGCCACCGACCGCGCGAGCCGCCGTTGATCGATCTCGCCTGGGGAGAACAGTTCCTTCGACTCGTTCCGCGCGACGGAGGGACCATCGGTTCGGGCGTCAGAGGAACTGGACCGTGGATACGCTTACAGATTCTCCGAGGGTGAGAAAGGCTACCGTTTCGGCGTGCTCGATAGTCATCTGTTACGTTGGGATAGGTCGAGGCGGCGGTGTACGTGCACACGACGAACCGCCGAGGAATTGGATCGTCCAGTCTACCGGGTGTCGCCGGTAGCCTCGAACGAAAGCGCTCGAACGCACGGGCGCGCGAGTCGCGCGATACTTTGGGCGAACACCCTTCCGCGTCTCGTAATGCTGCGAGTTTAAAAACACTAGAATATCTTATCTGGTGGGTAGATCGCTACTGATCGATTGCCCACGGAGTGAGAGAAAGAGGTAGTTTAACGATATAAGATAATTAAATAAATAAACAAAAACGGATAATGAAAAGCTAAGAACTGACGTTGTTGTACATGAAATGGAACGGAGAGGAAGGAAGAGGGTACCAGCGAAACGGGCGGGAATTGAAAAGGAAAGGAAGCTCTGGCAGAGGAGAATACAACCGGCGCGTATAAATATTGCGCGACACGGCGAGGATCGAAGGGAAAACATGGGCAGCGCGACGTGTATTCCGTTACTCGGGGCGAACGACTGCCGCCTGCTTTGCAATTTTGCATCGTCGTTGGCGGCAGGGAAACGGTGTTGGTGCCTTCTCGCGTTCCACGAGCGGAGCTTAGGATCGTCCAGAACGGCCGAGCGAGGCGAAGGAGACGCTCGGGAGGGGTTTCGACGCCGAGAGATCGACCTAGCTAGACGGTTCTCGCGGGTCGGCCCGTTCTAGCGTTCCAGGGAGCGTCGTTATCGGTGGAACGACGCACGCCAGCGTTGCCCTAGGTCGGGGAAAAATCGTTCGCAGCCTCGACCGTGTCGCGCAATCTTCATCGAGCTTTCTCTTCGTCGCGCGGCGAACGGCGGACGATACATCGCGTGCAACATCTCGCCGGGGGAAATTGTCGGCAGATACGTACGATGACAAGGTTCCGCGATCGCGTTCTGGCTGACTCGCGGGATCGCGAAAATCGCAGTTCCGGCCGAACGAAGCTGAGGAGGCTCGAGTCGAGCCTCGAGGTCGACGTCCGGACGCAACAAGTGCTGCTGCGACTCTCGTCCAGCCCGCGATCCTCTTATCCCGATATCGCGCTCAGATTTCCAACGTCCGGGATTTTTTCGTCGTGAAACCACTTCCTCGGTTCAACCCTTTCCCTCGGAAGTAACAAACGGAATACGTCGACGTCACTTTCGCGATGCAGAGAAGAGAGAGAGAGAGTGAGAGAGAGAAAGAGAGAGAGAGAGAAACAGGGGTCCCGCGAGATGCAACGACCGGAAGCAGAAGGACCTCCAGTCGAGGTTACGCGGCGCGCCGTGCAAAATTTTCGGTCTAGAAGACGGTCAGTCCGGCGCGGAGCCTCGGGTTGAGTCCGAGGTCGACGCCCGGGCGCAACAAGTGCTGCATTACGTACGTATACGCCGCTACACCCCACCCCGCTCACTCACACAGCCGCGCGGAGAGTCCCTCTCCACCCCCTTTGCGAAGAGGAGCTCTCTCTGTCTTCCCTTTCCTCTCCCGGCGTCTCTCCGTCTATCTTTCTCGCCCTCTTCTCTATCCCCCTCTCTCTCGCTCTGCCGCGGCTTTCCACACGATGTCGCGGGAGAGAGCATCGCCGCGAGGAGAGCCCTGTACGCGCCACGCACACTCGCACACACGCGCAGACATTCGCGCATGGACACGCGCGAGGAAGAAGAGAGTTGTGAGAGCGAAGGAGAGGAGGCGAACGTAGCAGCGACGAGTCGTACTGGCGCACACTAGCTCGCCTCCTCTCCTCTTCTCTGCTTCGCACGCGCACCAGCGTCGCCTGTAAATATAAAACTGCACTGGGTCAGGGATCCGTGATTTATCGGCTGCCTCGTGTAATTGGCTGCCGGCCAATAGATACATACCCCCGGGGTATCCGGTGGAACACGAAGGGAACTAGCTCTGTCTACCTCGGCGCAACCGACCAACCCCCTGCGTCCGTTCCTCCCCCGGTTTCGTTCAGTTTTCCGCGACCCTCGGCGTCCGCGTTCCGCGTGCAAAGGGACAGGCGGGCGCGACGTAACGGGGGCGGAAAGAATACCAGCGAGGTGATCGAGACACAGTGGACAGTCGAGTGCAAAGCTATTCCATTGAGGGTATAGACCACCGAATGTGATCCTTCCCTATTCTAAAGTCCCACGGGTCTTCTATTCAGTTTCGAAAACCCAGCCCCTTTGGCGTCGCGGTGCCGAAATCTCTGATCCCAGCGGCGTCCAGCCGCACGGTAACCGTCGCGCCACTTTCACTGAAAATCTAAGCCGACCTCGCTTGGCACCGTGTCAGAATCACGGTTAAGAAGCGACGCGGGCTTCGGTCAAGTTTCGACGAGGGGCTAGATCGAGGCACACGCCGCTATGGGGACGGGGCGATACGGCGGTGGGTCTCTTGTAACAGGTTCTATTGTGAGATCGGCGTGGATAATGAATTTCGAAGGTAAGCACAGCCGGGGATACGTTAACGGCGAGGGGGGATATAGCTTCGCATCCAGCGACCCTGTACGGATTCGCGGGCTTCCGCGGTTGCGAAACATTTCGGTAGGCTTTCCGCGAGGTTTGCACAACGAGCGCCCGGGGGGAAGGTCTCGGCGACATTAGAGATCGCTCCGCGGGCGCACAGGCACGCGATAAAAGGACGCCGCTCGGGAGAAGAAGGAAACAATGAGAAGACACCTCCGCCCCTCCCCTCCCCTCGCGCCGGGGCCTTCCACCAGTTGACGCACTTTCGCGGAGGTCAAATTCCACGCGACCACGCGCGCGAGTAAGCTAGCCGCGAGCGCACACCGACGCGACGGCCTTCGTGGTATTTGTCGGCGATCGTAAATAAAGTGTGCCAATATCTAGGATATAGAGTCCAACGCCGGCGTCGTTTGTTCGCGCTATTAACGCGAGACCGGCGAGGGCAGGGGGCGGGCTGAAAAAATACAGCCGAATGATTCATTCGAGAGAATCTCGCGGATATGGAGCGGTCTACCTCGGCGATGTACAGTCGATAACTACGCGCGAACTGCTCAGCGCACTCTTTAGGGCTATTATGTGGGAATTGCCTTTCCTGAAAATTCTAAACGCGCAGAGGCCTCTACGCCCGTGAAGTCGGAAGCTCTGGAACTTCGCGAAGATTCTAGTATTTTCAGGGAGAATACCTCGGAGGGGGAAATACTTCTGATATCTTTGTTAACGAACAACGGCGCGGGGCTGCAGTGTGTTTATTTTTCCCGGTTCGGAAGGGCTCGCAGCAAAGTCTCACGGGTGTTCCCCGTTCTACTTCCGCGTACGCACACTGAGTCGTAGTGTTAGCTAACCGTAAGCGTATTGAAATTTGATACCACGTGCGAGTTATCATGAATGAAACTGCGACCTCTCGGCAGCGCAGGGGTTGCATAGGGTCGCCATCTCTGGACGGGCACGGAAACGTTGGGCTCGACCGGCTGACATAACCTCACTCTCGAGGGTGGCGACGAACGTCACGTGGACGCGTGACACGGGCCGATAGATGCGACGGGGCCTTACCTTGGCGAGGTAAAAATCGTTGCTTCGAGAGTCCCTCTTGCTTCGCGTCGGGCGTTTTATCGGTCTTCTGAAATAACGAAAGAAACCAGAACGGAGGAGCTTGAAGACTTGGTCGGAGGTAGGGCGACTGCGAGCGAGCGTAGTGACTCATGGCATACGCACTTTCAATTGTCCCGAGGTACCGGACAGTATGGATTCGAACTTTGATACATTGTCGTAAATCGGCGCTTTCAGAGACGAGAGCCGCATCTTCGACGAGTACAGCGCTTTTATCGGATTGAATTTCTCACTTTTCGCGTCAAGACTCTCGTCGGACGTCGTGCTGCTCTCGTCGTCTGCCATATCTAAACTGTCCGTCTGTACTTGCAGCGGGCGATTTAAAACTCGCTTCTGTCTGTCTCTCTCTCTCTGATTCTTTGTTGTGGATCGATACCGCGATCCGGAAGCTATTATCCTCAAGTTCCATTGTCACTGTCGTTTATTCGATTAGGCTAAAGGGCGATTAAAATCGCCCTCTGCGTGATAAGTCGATAGGCAAATCGTTGTGGTTCTCGATCGCCGTTACCAGCGAGCGATACTCGACTAGGTAGAGAGCCTAGAGGATGTTAACCTCTTCGGAACGATAGAAACTTTCTTTCGCGGCTGTGGATTACGTAAAGACAGCGGCGCGTAGAAGCTGCATAGAAATGCAAGCGGCGGGCAGGAGAGTGAGGTTACGCGCACAGGAAGTGAAACAACCTACGAGCCAGAAAGAAAGTTTTCACTCGGTGTTTTCACTTTCATGGAAATGCCAGCGTTACCAGCTCCTCCGTTACACGCCGCGTACGCCGCGTACGCCGCATGATATTAGCTGGCGGCTGATCATTGCAATCGGTGGTTCCGCGCATCGTCGACCGTCCGGCGACCATCGATCGGTGCCCCGTGATTAGATCGAATTGGATCCGTTTCTCGATTATCGACGTGCCAGGCATATTCGTCCGTAGATCGCAAAATGGCCGCTCTAGGAACCTGTTCGTTCCGCGTAACGGGAGAAAGTAATTTTGCAAACATGCTACGCGCCGAGAGAACTTGCCGTGGCCATCCCCGTCCATAACGAACCATGTGCGTGTTGTGTTTCAGGGGAAGCGGAGCAGCGAGTAGGATCGAAGCGGATTTTCTGCCGCGCAGAAAACGAAGGAGGCGACGAGCGGGGACGGTCGAGAGGTGGTTTTGGATGTTAGAAAGCGCGGGGGTGGCTAGAGAGGCCCCACCGCAGGGTACGGGTCCCAATGCCGGTCCCCGTATCGCAAACGCTCACGCTAACCTCCACCCTCGTGCCCAAGGAGGAGTCAAACATGCCCTTCATAGACGACGAGCTGCTCTGGTGCCCTGACAACGACGGCAAGATGGTCGACTTGACGCAGTGTCTCCAGGTTGGTTCCCTACCGAGATTAATTAATACACGCTCGCGGGCAGAGAACCTCGGCTCGATAAACATTCGCTGTTGTGTATTACCAGGAGAGCAGCACAGGGCAGTCAGTAGAATTCTCCCCGATGGAATTGAGCGCCCTAGTGGGGACGCCGGCCGCTCCGAACATGCCGGCGGAAGAGGGCGAAGGGATGGCCGGTGTCACAGGGGAGGAACCCTTTGACACGCTGGACACGTTCCTCCGAGAATTGCAAGCCGATTTGGCCGAGGCAAGCCAGCCCACGTCCACCACCACTTCCGTAACATCCTCCTGTAGACGGCAGAGGTACAATATCGCGGCGGCCAATCCTTTATTAGCGGGTGAGTAGTGTGCCGCGGAGTCGAGTACCATTCGGCATCTACTAGATCGTTCATCTGTTGTTTTCCTCTGCGACAGAAAAGTTAGCAGCTCCTTCGTCGCAGGCATCTCCAACCTCCATCACCTACGCAACGAGGGCGGAAATCAAGACGGAGAGTATCCAGCCAGAAACCAGCAAAGGTAGGATCGCACAAACTTTCAACCGTTTCCATTTTTACCCTCTGTAGATAACTCGTGTACTCTACCTTACCGACGGTACCAGTTACCACGGACATTCTACTTACCTACAGCGATTAATTATCCTCGTTCGAGGTTATCAAACCGAACGCCACTCCGTCGGTACAGTAGAAATTACTGTTTTAATGCGTCCTTACCATGAATTTCGTATCGTGCGTCGGTAAGAGCACGCGGCTCGTACCGAGGGCTCCACTTGCCACGATCAGCGGGAACTACTCTCGGCATTCGAGCAATGTCGACTCGCTACTCCGAAAGGGAAACCGGCCAAGGCCCCGCGAATCGCGACCAGACATCCGCGTTAGCAATAATTGCGCCTGCGTTCTTGTGTCGACGGGGGAAAAAAAGCAGCGAGCCGGGGCGCGCGCGTGTGCAACCGCGGCGTGCACGCACGGCCCAGGCGAACGTTGTGTGCGGCCGGTGGCCCAATTCTTACAATTTACAGCCGTGTCGTAACCACCGTACTACGCGCGTACACGGTTTCGTGATTGTTTCGGGTTCCCCGCCCAGACGGGCGGTGCGTGCAACGACCGTCGAGGAAGAGCCGTGTATTTACGTGACCTTAGCGCGTACCCGCGGCGCAAATGCGACGCCGCCTCGCGCGTCTTATGCCGCACACTCTATCGTGCTCTATAACGCGGAGCAGTTGTGTGTACCTGCCGAAGCGTCCTCGCCCCGATACTCGGGCACAGGCGCTCGCCAGCTCCGCCTGGCTTACATATACACGCGCGTAACGTGCGCGCTAAGACGGTTTAAGTGGTAACGACCTTTTGTAGGCCGCGTGAGACGCTTAGCCTTTAACCCGAGCATTTAAAACGATCAAAGGGGCGGATGGGTCTTTCCGTCTGTCAATGCTGGACGATAACGATGAAAAGTTGCGAGCCTCCGAAGAAGGAGGGACAGGTCTTCTCTCCGGGATATTGATTCGATAACAATGGCGGACGGCAATATTTCCAACAATGGGTCGCTCTCGTTTCGCCTGTCGGTGATTTCGTTATCAGAGAGAGAGAGAGAGAGAGAGAGAGAGAGAGAGAGAGAGAGGCTCTCGAAAGCTCTCCCCGAGCCTCGTTGTGTTTATTCGTTCCACTTTTTCGCGGGCGTCGGACGGCGAAGCGCAAATATCCTCGGTACGTGATTTTCGCCCGGAGAGCCCGACGCGGCCCGCGGTAAACACGGGGGACCCCGACCGCAGAGAGCCCCGCGACGGCCAATTACGTGCCGTTAGAACGCGAATCGGTTAGAACGGAATGGGTGCTCGCCGTTGTTCTTTTCACATTTTTAGAAAGCGGTTGGAAAGTGAGAAACCGAACTTTCTAGCAAAACTATTATAAACACAGATTAGAGCGCGCTTCCAGGGGAATATCGACCGAAATTGTGACAATTCGCCGGCGAGCGCCGGTGACCCAGTTGCCGGCGGGGTAACGATTCGCACGGTCGGCGGCTCATTTCCGTCCTACGTCTCGGCCGATCGATCTCCGTTCGGAATATCCGCGGAGCCTCGTTACCGACGCCGGCTCGCGCGCTCTTCGCATTGTGTCGCCAGGCTCGACGCACAATCGGCTCGCCGGTGCAAACGAATTCTGGGTTCGCGTCCGTGAACCACCGTGTCACCCAGTGAACTCCTTAGTCGCAGAAGAGAAAAGAACTCGCGGCACCGCGCTCTCGCCTGCACTTTTGCTCGCTCTGTCTCGTCTCTTCGACACGCATCACTTTCGCCGTGTGCATCCTGCGTAACCGACGAAAAGTGGATTTTCACGTCGTTACCCCGGGCGACGCGTCCAACGAACCCGCGAAAAACGGCGTATACTTCGATTCCCACGTCGCTTTAACCTACTTCTTTCTTTAAATCGAGAACACGGGACGTCCAGTACCTAATTCGCCGAAGTCGTACGACTGAGGGAGGAACGGAGGAACTGTCGCTAATCGATTGGAAAATATATATCTATCTACTTTTTGCCAAAGAATGTTTTGGTCCCGATAATGGAAACGAGGGAGCTCGGTCTACGCGGTTCTTTACCCCCTGTTGCATCCAGCTGCACGACTCCGCTGCACTTGTCGCTACCCTCGTTCCCTTGACCCTCTCCAAACACATAAATTCTCCTCTGCCCCTCTTTCTCTGTCTCCGTCGGCGCGCTCTCCCCCCTCGGTCGGTTTCTGTCTCTCGACACTCGGGTTAGGGCCCCACGGAAATAGATTCGAGACCCGGCGTCGACTTTGCCCCTCTCTCTCTCCTTCTCTGTCTCGCTCGACCCCCTCGCAGCGCGACTCTGCTCTTCGGCCGCGGAACAAACAGGTGCTGCGAATCGATATATCCGACCGTACGTATCGGCACCGGTAAGTCTTCCTCTGTCGCCTTCGACAACCCGACCCACGGTCCACGGCCCTTTACTAGGATTAGACTTCCTCGACCATCGACTCCCGTGTTTCGAAAAGCGCGAAAGTGTTACGCCCGTCGGTAGAAGGCGCGATCTGTCGGCCGTGTGCTCGTTGATCGGAGATTACACCCGTAATTGGTGGGGCCGATCTCGAACGCTCTCTTCGAGTGGCTCGTCGAAAGGGATATCTCGCGCGTTAGTGAGTCATGCCTGCACACGCTTTCCTAGTTGTACCATCTACGCTCCATTCAACCCTTTCCCATTCGAGGATGTGTATACTTAGGTAGACGGCGGCTGGTAATAATCGTTCTAGAATCTTCCCGGCGTCGGTTGCCGCGTCTAATCGTCCACGGAGGTGGGAAAAAGCTAAGGGATTTCTCGCGATGGAATCGAAGTGGCACGCAAATCGGCGAATTACGCGGAATCGCGTGTAACGGGTGCGCTCGGGTTCGAGGGATCCCGGGGCTCGTTGGGTAATCGGCTTCCTCGTATTGCCACATTGTGTGCCACAACGCGGCACCGCGTTCTCTCCTCCTCCTCCTCCACCTCCTCCCCGGTCTCTCGCCGTCTTACCTTCTCTCCTCCGATTATCTCCCTCTCCGTTCTGCTCGCTGGCTCGTTCTTTCCAGCCCGATAGCAACGTTTGAAAGTGAAGTCAAGATGGCCACTTTAAAGACACCGAAGCGTACGCGCGCGCGCGCGCGCGCTCTTCACGCACCCATACACCCACGGCTACGCCCCCCGGTTCGCGCGTACCGGCCCCGACGGTGCGTGCCGGTTTGCTGCGTGTGCGCCTGCGTTTTCGTTGCGTGCGCGCGAGCGCGTGCGTTCGCTTCGCCCGGCGATAGTGCAGCTACGTAACGAGAGTGTTGACATTTTCTGCAATCGGGTCAGGGCCCCCTGCCGAGCACTCCAGCGTTACCTATAACCCCTCCCGAGGCGATGCGAACGCTGCGTTCGATCGCCGCGCGGGAAAATACCTGTTGTGTACCTGCCTAGTTTCCCGCGAGGAAATTCGTGGCGCTGCGAGGAGGCCTAAAAACGTGGGAAACTTGGAAACGGCCTCGCTCCTGGATTTACTCCTCGCGTATATACACTGATTTAGGGGCTCAGAAGGGAGGATAGAGGCTCGAGCCTGTCTCTCTGCGTCGTTTAGGGTCCTCGGTGTAAGCGACTTAACCAGGAGACGGGCGATCAGTGGCGCACTCAGGATTTAATCTTGGGGGAGCTCAGTTGAGCGGACAAAAATATTTTTAATGCGAATTCGATAAAACTCTTTAGGTGATTATAGAAATTTATTTAAAAAATAAAATCCAGTTTCTTCTTTTCTTTTCGCAAAGCCACTTCTTTGGGGAGCCGAGTTGAAGGGATACAAATATTTTTAATGCGAATTCGATAAAACTCTTTAGGTGATTATATAAATTTATTTAAAAAATAAAATCCAGTTTCTTCTTTTCTTATCGCAAAGCCACTTCTTTGGGGAGCCGAGTTGAAGGGATACAAATATTTTTAATGCAAATTCAATAAAACACTTTAGGTGATTATAGAAGTTGATTTAGGGTAAGTCGGGGAGAGATGGCCCAGTTTTTAAAAAAATCAGCACACCGTAAATTTAGTGCTTTTATAAAGGACAAAAATATATTTGCAAAAGGAGCGTGATCGAGCCATCTCACCCGGAATTACCCTAAAGAATAAAATCCAGTTTCTTCTTTTCTTTTCGCAAAGCTCTTTCTTTGGGGTGGGGAGGGAGTAGGATATATTACCACCCCCTCTAGGTGCGTCACAGCGGGTGGTCCTGCGCCTGCTTTTGAGAATCGATTTTAGGTCGATCTTAGTGATTAGGTTACCCCGATCCAGCGAACGTCTACGCGGTGAGTCATCGACGGTGGCTTTTCCTTGCGAAAGGATTAAGTTAACGCGTAAACAACGCGCAGCGGCCAGGCGACCAAACGGGGAGCTAGAAGTCGCTTTCATAGAATCCACGTCCCCTTAACGGCCTTTTTTCTACTTTCACGAGCTCGTCTTTCCCCACTGTCCTCTCTCTCTCTCTCTCTCTGGGGATCGGTTTCGCCCATGTAGATCAGCGTCCCGAGCGTGGAAAGTAAATGTCGTTTTTCCACGGAGCGGAGCGTCGTCGCGGTCCCTCCCCCGACGAGAAAAGAATTGGTTTCGAAAGCAAAGACCCGGAAGCCGAGGTGAAACTCGCTGCTAACGCTTCCCCCTTCCGATTTCTCCGCCGTAAAAAACTTGGAATAATATTTGCCCGAGGACCACCTCTGCCCCAACGGGTTCCTCGTCTCTCCGCTAATTTCTTGGGTTTACAGAGCCACTCGAAAATCCGGGCTTCGGAGGCTTCCGGGTCCAGCTGACCCGGGAAACGTATGCCGAGAACCACCTGTTGGAAATCCGCTGGTGCCTCCGCAGCCATGTTTCCGCAGAGTTCTCGAAACTTTACTCACCGGTGTCCTCTGTGTCAAACCTAATACTAAATTCGTGGGACAGTGATCGCGTAGTTGCGGAAGAATCTGGGCTAGATTTGGCTGCCAGAAATAGAGAACTAGATGCAAGTGGAACTCTCGATCTATTAGTTGTTCTCCTAGCTCAGACCAGAATCGACACGTTAGAAAGCAAGGACTGAACAAAGTGGTGGATTTAAGGAAAAAGACCCAGGTGGCAAAAGTTCTGGGACACCCTGACTTTAATAACAGAATTAGAAATGAATTTACGCGCGCTTGGTATAAAAATTAGGGGAAACAAAAGAAGATCCAAAGATAGTTTTTGGATTAAGTGGATTAGGATTTCGACCGTAGATCTTTCAAAAATTAAAACGTGAAATATCGGCGCACTGATTCGGTCAATATTAAATAAATAAAAGCTATTTTGCAAGTTATGCAAATAAAATTGCCAACGTTTCGATCGTAATTTCGACCATTTTCAAGGAAAGAATAAGTAAAATGAAAACTGCACTGCTTCTCAATCAATAGCACGTGTTAAAACGTGCGAACAACGAGTCGGTTGGAGAATGACTGAGGTTTTTGGATTAGTTAATAATTGTTATCAGAAGCTGGGGCCCTGAGGGATCTTCTGAGGAGAGACTTAGTCGGCAACTCCTCATCAACCGCCCGTTAACTCCGCCACTGAGTAAACCCCTTCTCGCCTCCCAGATATCTTCCCATAACCCAAGCAGGGCGTGAAAGTCCCCTGTCAGCCTTAGCGTCGAGACGAAGGGTCGTGACAGGTGTTCCAGGCTTCCAGGATCGGTTCAGAAGGGTTGAGAAAAAAACTCTGGAAACATAACACTGGGGCGAGGCGTGCGTGGACCTGCGAGGGTAGTTAAAGCGCATTAACGGGGACCACGTGCGTCGTTGGTCCCCGTTTTTAGGAGTCGATGCACGCGGTCTGTTTACACTAGAGACTTCCTACCAGTCCCTTTGAGGGAGTCCTCTTTCCGGCTAGCAATCTCCCGCGGCTTCGACATTCTGGAAATCCGTGCGGCGAGGGATCCTCGAGACGCGATTGGATTACGTAGAAGCGGCTTTCGAGCGGCATTATTTATTTATTTATTTATTTATTAATTATAGAGGAAGCCCCATGGTATACAAGAAAGAAAGACATAGCTAAGGTCGGGGCCAGATATATTGGTCGGTGAGTTTCGTGAGAAGTATCCTCCTATTCTCAACGTTTTCTGACTCGCTCTCCCCTTGCCAGAAAAAGAGTGCGCCAGAAGTGGTGGGGATAGCGCCGAGCTCTTGACGTGTAGGCCAAACCGAGCTCATAGCGTAGAGATACATACCTACATCATTCTTCTATTCTCAACGTTTTCTGACTCGCTCTCCCCTTGCCAGAAAAAGAGTGCGCCAGAAGTGGTGGGGATAGCGCCGAGCTCTTAACGTGTAGGCCAAACCGAGTTCTTAGCGTAGAAATACATACCTACATCATTCTTCTATTGTCAACGTTTTCTGACTCGCTCTATCCCTTGCCAGAAAAAGAGTGCGCCAGAAGTGGTGGGGATAGCGCCGAGCTCTTAACGTGTAGGCCCAACCGAGCTCTTAGCGTAGAGATACATACATCAGAATAGGTGTGCGTTAGCTGCGAAAACGAATTCACCGGCCAATATATCTGGCCCCGACCTTAGTAAAATATACAGAGAGTCTGAGCAGAAAATTAACAAAAATTAATACATACTAAACATAATAGTTATAATAATCAAGCCAACAAGGATAAAACTACGTTACACCATTCAAGTTATAAATTACACTATGAAGTAACGTCCTAAACGAATTAAGGGTGCCCAGGAAGGGATCCACACCACTGAAATGTTGGTTGACAATACTCATCGCCCTATTAACAGGGTCACACGCGATTATCACAGGATTATCCGCTCGCAGAAAAGCGACGGAGTAACGTATGTATCTTCGTTCGAGTTACGTAGCAAGCAGACGCGGTTCATCGTTTTGATATCTCGTTCCAGGAAGGCCTTATCCCGGCGCGGAAACCTCCAAGGTTTCATTCATTGTGCCGATACAATACTTCCTTCCCTTTTTTGTTTAACAATAAAACACGCGGCGGCCGACAATGCGAGCGTCGGCGCGCTCGGTATAATTAAGCGCGAAGGACACGCGGGTCGGTAACTTAATTCCCACGGGCA
The DNA here is from genome assembly GCA_960531205.1 of Andrena bicolor. Lineage (NCBI taxonomy): Eukaryota > Metazoa > Arthropoda > Insecta > Hymenoptera > Andrenidae > Andrena > Andrena bicolor. The sequence continues at coordinate 37,226,373 of OY482667.1, read as the reverse complement.
GCAGCGGCGTGCACGCGGGGCTTCGTGACTTCTCGCCTACGTTTCCATGCAATTTCCCCGACGCTCTGCCGTCGTTTTTCGCAATGGAAATTAGCCTCTCGCGAGGAAGGGTCCGGACGGTTACGGGGAAACAATGAGCCTTCGGTCGGCTGCTTAACTAATCTCGCAATCTTATCAGTCGAACCGATTAGAAGCAGTTTCGCCGGGGAAATTGAAGGGATCCTCGGTCTTTGAACGCTGTGTTCTCACTTGCTCGCCGAAATTCTGCAGGTGCTTACGTACTTCTAACCAGAAATTCCGACCTGTTGTCGCGAGATTAACGCTGTCGACGTACGTCTCTCTGTTAATTACTCGGTGCGACGCGATTGGATGGTCGAAATCGACCGGAGATAATCCGCGCGCTAGTAGAATAGCCGCGAAAGTAGGCCGATCGAATTCAGTAGCGGCGGGAAATACACAAACAAAAAAGGAGGGAGGCGAGCTCTCGGTTTAAGAGGCAACGCCACCGAGCGGCTCGTGTAATCCTTTATCCTTGGACCTATCCCATATGCCGGCAGGTAAACAGTTTCGCAAGAGAATCACGGCTCGCGAGACCGGGAATTTCCTTATACTACGCGAGTCACATCGTGTAGAAAATGTGTGCGCCTTGAACGGGGGGCACACGAACACGGCTCGATCGCCGCGCCGCGTCGGCTTGAAATTGGGTTACGGTTACCCAGCCAAACGATCGATCGATCCTTTCGGTCGGCCCCTGTCTGTCCGCTTCTTCGTCGATCGCTATCTAACCGCGGCAGGTGCCTTCGCAAATACCGATGCTTCCGGTGTCATAATTGCGCGGCCCTCCCCTCTGGCCCTCCTTAGTCGAGACGGTCCCGAGGGCCGCGCCCGAATTAAACGTCCTTATTAATTTCGACCAGTAGCTGTTTACCGACGAAATCGAAGTTCGCTGCTCGTGGGGGGAAGTGACGCTGTTGTGCAATCACGGGACAGAGGTACCAGTGGAAATTTTCGGGCCTCGCGGTCCTTCGGTGGAGGCGACACTTGTTCCTTCGAGCTTTCGGTCGTTTCAGTGGTTTCAGTGGACTATCCTTTGTTGTAAAGTAGGCTTTTTTGATTGTATATACTTTTTTAGAAGTTATTTAGATTTCCTATGCACGAACCTTCGACTGTCGTAGTTCTATTTTTCTCAGATTAAAGATCTAGCACATTGAATCCCAACCGGTGGGTCGCGAAGTGTTTTCTAGAGTCACGGTTTTTTTATTTTTTTTTTAAATATTATTAAGTTAGAATTATATTCTGAAATATTGATTTTTAATACGTTTTCTTTACCTTAGTAAATTTACTTTACCTTATATGGGGGAAGGGGTCGCAAACTATTTTCTGGAGGGTTCGTCACCATTTTTTGATTTTTTTTAATATTATCAAGTTGGAATTATATTCTGAAATATTGATTTTTAATACGTTTTCTTTACCTTAGTAAATTTACCTTACCTTATATGGGGGAAGGGGGTCGCAAACTATTTTCTGGGAGGTCGTCCCCATTTTTTGATTTTTTTAATATTATCAACTTAGAATTATATTCTGAAATACTGATTTTTAATATATTTTCTTTACCTTAGTAAATTTACTTTACCTTATATGGGGGAAGCGGGGCCGCAAACTATTTTCTGGGACGTCGTCACCATTTTTTGATTTTTTTAATATTATCAAGTTAGAATAATATTCTAAAATACCAATTTTTAATACGTTTTCTTCACCTTAGTAAATTTACCTTATTTCATAACAACAGGGTCGAAGGTTATTTGAATAATACAAAGAAGGGGTCGCGACTAAAAAAAGATTGGGAAATACCGTTCTAGCAAGCCGTTAAGCTTGCTCCTGGGATTACTCATTCAACGGAGAGGAGCGTCGTTCCCCGAGTTTTTCACGTGACCACGATAATGACAGTCCCGAGGATTTTCCAAGCGAGCAGAATTTTTTTCCGTCGAAGATTTACGCGGAAGATCGAACACAGAGACGATCGTCTCGGGTGAATGTAAATGTCAAAGCGATTGCGTCCGCGACGGCGTGAACGAACACACATTATCGCCGTGTTTAATGTTCCGTTGCGCGCTCAGATTTACAGCCCCGACTGGATGAGGCATCTCGGCAGTAAGTCAGATAGTAGACTTTCCGTTTCCGTTTCTAACCCGCGATCTTCTTCAGGGGGGAGTAAATAGAAGCGAAGCGATCGTTGCTTTTGTTTCTGTTAAACACTTGTTGCTCCCCTCGACAATTCGTGGAAATCCTATCGAAGCGTTCACGGAACCAAGTGCGCGCGTGATCTCGAGATGTTTCCCAAGATTCTATCAGTATCGATCGCGAACGGAACCCGCGGGACGCTAAACAGGCGGTGTTTGACGGAGAGTTTTCTGGAAAGCCGTATCGATAGGCCGGTTGCGAGGGCATCATTCCCATCGCTAAGTATCGCGACGTAGGGGGAGGGCAGGGAGGGATACGTGTATGGCAACGCAACACTTTAGAGTGAAGTGTTACGTCAGTGAAAGTGTTATGCCAATGTGGGCCGAGGCTAACCTGTGAGCCCTGTCTCCGCGTGTAAATACACGCGCACGTGTGTGCCCGCGCGAGCGAGCGAGCGAGCAAGCGAGCGAGCCTCCGCCGCGGTGAGGAGAGGAGCTCTCGCGCGAACCACGACGAACCCACCACGGGGACACGGTGTTCTACGCCGTGCCGCCGCTGCTCGAGACGAAATTCCGTGTCGCTTAATGCCCCAGACCACTCTCCCCCTTTCGCCCTTCGGCCTCACCGCGCGGCCGCCGCCGCGATCGAGAGTAAATAAGAGACGGGAGAGGCGTGCACGCGCGTGCAGGAAGTCGAGCCGCGGAAATTCTCGGGCTGGAACGGTGGCGAGTTGCACGGCCCGTCCGGTGGTCGCCGGCCGTGTTCCACGCTCGATCGCTCGGCCTTTATTGTTAGGCCGCCGCGGATGACATCTTCCTCCAAGAATGCACCGTTCAGGATATCATACGCGGAGAAGGTGATCGGTCTCGCTACGTGGGACGTATCGATTCCCTTGGCCGACCACCGTCCACGATACCGCTGGCACCTAGCGCTGCGATTCCCGGCGACTTTCATCCCTGACCCGTCCTCGGAGATCTGTCTGGAATTTGAATTCCACTCGAGCGGAATTGGGGGACCGATGTGAAAGACACGCAGGACTGCGGTGACACAGTTTAGTATCTAGGGTGGATGCCACTTTAGTTTTATTTTACTTAAATAAACCGTAGCGTATAAATTTGATGATAAATTTTCTTCTACACTATTCTTTAGGTATAGGGTAAAGAAACCAGTAAATGACCGAATTGTTGAATGGGAAGCCCAGTAAATGACCGCATACTTTTATTAAGAATTCTACTTATTAATGTTTGTTCCCTGTTTCTGCCACTTTAGTTTTACTTTACTTAAGTAAACCGTAGCGTATAAATTTGATGATAAATTTTCTTCTACACTATTCTTTAGGTATAGGGTAAAGAAACCAGTAAGTGACAAAATTGTTGAATGGGAAGCCCAGTAAATGACCGCATACTTTTATTAAGAATTGTACTTATTAATGTTCGTTTAATACGCGAACCTAAAAATATGGGATATTAAAAGTGCAACTACTCTCTATTTATAAAGAAATAGTAATTTTTAAATTTATAATTGACATTTCTTTGCCTAATGGTCATTCACTGGTATTGGGAAACGAAGTGGAGGCGTGGCTAAGCTTTCAGCGCTGTGGTGGTAAGTTGGCAAACTATTGCGAGTAGGCCCGGATCCCAAGTATTTATTAATCGAAGAAGTAAAAATTTAGTGTTCAAAAAGATTTAAAAACACTCGTTTTTCACAACTTGTCTATATAAACACTGATAATCGGCCTACTCACAGTAGTTTAATTTTCTGCCACTAGTTGGCGTATCGAAATTCTTGCTTTCCCAATACGGTGAATTACCGGTTGGTTTACCCTACATTAAGTTTTTATTAAGTAAAATAAATCAAGTGGCAGTAATAGTAAAAGTGGCTCCACCGCGACGATCGACGGCAAATTAATAAGACTGTTCTAACTCGCGATGCGAGCACAAGCGGAACGTGATGTTTGAAGTTGTACACGGTAGTCGCTCGCGATAGCTACCCACTATTTGGACTCCCTGACGAAAGGCAAGAGTAAACGGTGCGCCCAGGAATTCCGGAAGCCGAGCTTTCCCTTGGCCGTTGCAGCGCCGTAACTCATGCATATCGCGAGCACACGGGTCACCGTGGATTCGCCTGTCACGCCCACGTAGAGCCGTAGCTTTCCATAAGAGGCACGCGACCCTGAGGACCGTTCCACGATTGCCAAACAGTCGGGCCTGGTACGCAAACACGCGTTCCCGGAAAAGGCGCGATCGAGCTCGTTCCGGGATGCTTTCTAATCGGGTCGAGGCCCCCGCGCGAAAAGCCACAGCGCTCTCGCTCCTGAATCCTTTATTGCTGTCGCGCGGCACCGATACCACGGACGAACGGCCATTAATTTACGAAAGCGCGCGCGGAGGAGAAGGCTACTCTCTCTTCTCTATTCCTCTTCGTGTCCTCCGACTCTGCGGCCACGTTGATAACGTCGAGCTTGCGTAATGTCTCATCTATAAATCAACGTCAGGACGGGCTAGCAATTCCGCGCAGATAAAAGAATCCGCTCGCAGCCAGCCTCCTCGGCCCGAGGTATTAGAATTACAATAAAAGTGTCGGCGAAAGAATTCGACCGTCCCTCGGTTATCTGCTCTGCCATGGAGCGCTCGTCCATCGCGGCGAAGATCCGGCCGAATCGGTATTTGAGAGCCGAGAAAAGGAAGATCACGTTTTTGGAAACGCCTGGCTTCAAGTGGGAAAGATCTGGCTGGCTGATTAATACTGAAATCCCCCGCGAAAACGGACGGAAGACTCTCCCGCGAGTATTTCGGTGGCGGTAAACTACCGATGGATCGGTGGGAAATTATTTAACGAGCTCCGCGAATAACCGACGGTCGGGGATTAGGCGACTGATCGTCGTGAATAAATCGCGAACGCCGATTCGCGTCGCAGATAATCGCCGTCAGCTCGCTGGCTAATGGCCCTCGAATTATTACTCGCGGCTCCTTTCTTTCGATCCCGTCGGGCGACGCTGCGCTATTAAGTAACCATCTAGAACAGCTGATGGCTGGAGGAAGGAGAGTCCGAAGATATTCGGAGGGACTCGGCGGGAAAGGAGCACGGACGGCGAGGGAAACGGTCGATACGGAATTCCGACGTGCTCGTCGAAGCCCGGTGACGATTCAGCGGGTGCTGGAGCGGAGCCAGGATGGCAGCGGGCCTGGCCTCTAATTAAATGCACAGCCTCGTTTCGATGGGTATCGCGAAGAAAAGGAAAAGCTGCGGTCGGATACGGGAACGAGGGAAACCATCGGGAGAGAGAGATACACGGAACGGAAGTCTGCTTCGTGTCACGATCGCGCGTTAACGCGTACGCACTTGCTTCGCCCAGGAAGGACCTATGCCCCCGTCATGGGACTTACGCGCGCCCTTGAAGGGCCGCCCGGCGAGGGTTTGCCTGCGATCTAGATTCCAACCTCTACGCCTTGAAATTCCTCGCGCTCGCCGGGACCGCGCTGCCACTCGTCGATCAAATAAATCACGCTCTTCCGTCATTCCCTGGCTCCTCCTCTTCCACGATCTCCCCGTGGATTTTCCTGCGAACTGGAATTAGATATTCAACAGGCTGCCAGAATCCAGGACCACCCGGGCGATTCACCGCCCCTCGATATTCAAAAGAATAATAAAATAATAATTGTTTATTAACGGAATTAAATTCCACTTGTACATAAAAGACGGCATTAAAGCCCTTAAGGGGGGTCACTCAGGTGAAAATGAACTACCAGTAATTTTACAGATAAAAATTTGAAAATATTTATATCCATATTACTTTTTACACTGAAATGAATTATGTAAGAGTTAATATAGTGACGATTTTTTTTCTTCAAAATTTAAAAATAAAATTTCGAAAAAATTATTCGTTTGTAAAATCCATACCCCTATATCTGTACTATTGTATGACAAGCCTGCAAAAAAAATTCAGCTCGGAAACTTCATTTTTGTCCGAGTTATAAAGTTTTTTGTTTTGGCGTAGTAACTAAAACGCTCCTGCTTCGTATATAAAAACTTTATAACTCAGACAAAAATGAAGTTCCCGAGCTGAATTTTTTTTGCAGGCTTGGCATACAATAGTACAGATATAGGGGTATGGATTTTACAATCGAATAATTTTTTCGAAATTTTATTTTTAAATTTTGAAGAAAAAAAATTGTCACTATATTAACTCTTACATAATTCATTTCAGTGTAAAAAATAATATGGATATAAATATTTTCAAATTTTTATCTGTAAAATTACTGGTTGTTCATTTTCACCTGAACCTGAACCTCCCTTAAGCCTACAACAAAGACATCGCGGGTACCCGTGAAATTGACAATTAGGTTGAACCTGTCAAATCGACAGAATAGGTTGTTTAAAGCGTTCAATCCTCAGAGTTGCGCGAAGTCGTTGCCCCGTGATCGATCCCAGTCTCGCTTTGGCTTTGATCCACCAGCGGCCCGTTTCTTTCGACGGTTCGGCCTCGGCGAGCAGCTCCCCGTGCTTAGAAAAGCGACCGGGGCAAACATGTTGCGCGAAGCAAACACGCTGTCAGCCGGAGAGGGAAAGCGCAGTGAAAAGTAGGTTGAACTCGTGCAGCGTATTCGGGTTAATCAATTTTTTTCTTGGCACACCGAGGAGCATCGAAGCCTTCCGCTGATGATTCCGCGCAATTAGAAGAGGTCGTCGAGTGGCGGACGGTAATTTAACGGGGGAGAAAGGTTCGACCTTATCGGTCAACGTCCCGCTGCTAATCCCCGATGATAATTTATTCCCACGATTCGACCCACATTCGCTGGGTATCGCCTCGGGAGATGACGTTACAAATCCCGGGGCCCTCGTGTGCCGGAAATCGCCCGTTACTCCGAGGATCCCAGGTTCTCCCGGCAACCTGGCACCCTCGCGTAGCCTCTAGCAGCCATCTGGGTGCCGAGAGACAGGCCGGGGCAAGGGAGCCTCGAAAAAACTTATCGAGAGAGAATCCTCTTCCCCGGGTGAGAAAAAAAAATCGGGGGAGTAGTTGTGTCACGATGCAGAGGCAACTAATGAACGCTCTTCACGCGTCGTTAGGTTCGCGCTCGGAGGCTCCCCGACTCCGGGGTGACAGAGATCCTAGCCGGGAGTCGGAAAAAAGAAACAAATCTTCTACCGATAACCGTTCTCTCGGGGAACAGATTGGGAGAGACGGCGTTAATTTTTCAAAGTTGTAAGTCGTCTGGAGACTGAATTTCTGAGGGTTGGCTCCCGAGAATTTAGTAACGGATCGATTCCTCGGATGGCTCTTATCACTCGGAGGTATTTTCGTCGGTCGCCATGTATATACGTCGTCGCAGACGATAGGTTTCGTCCTCTTCCGCGATCGATCCTCCCGTGTCGATGTAGTACTACGTAGGAATTATTTTCGACGGCCACGTGGGGACGGGCGGCGGCGGTGCAAATTGGGTCATCAGACGTCGCTGGGACTGGTATAATTGCCTGGAAACCTGTCACCGTCTCCTCCGTGCCGAACGCCTATTTCGAGATCGTCTATAATTTTTTCGCTTCTGTCATCTGGTAATGTCCAGCGCGCCAAGGAGCCGCGCTGAGAAATTCATCGGCGACGACTGGTCCGCAAATAACGCTGGTCGATGCAGTTGACGGGGGAATAAACGTCGCGTGCGCGGGGCCAGGAAGCTTCTCGTTCTAAAAATTTCCCCAAACGGAGAGGTCGTAGCTAGAAGCTCCAGAAGGGGTTTTGCAGGCATTCGCTTAGTGTTATGCAGAGAGCCAAAGAGAGTCTTCTTGGGAAGTTGATGTTAGGGGAATCGGTTAACGCGGTGGACCCGAAGATCGCGAGCTCCCTTTTTTGCCTAGAATCTACAGTTAGGGTAAAGGACCCAATTACTGACACCTAATCTATTACTGTCACCTTAAGCTATTTTACTTAAAATAACGAATAAATAAAAGTTGCAAAGTCATACACGAAAAGAATTACTATATATATATATAGTTTATTTATAATATAATATAGTTTATTATTTCATTATTTTAAGCAAAATAGCTTAAAGTGACAGTAATAGGTTAGGTGTGAGTAATTGGGTCCTTTACCTTATGTACCCTCGGACGCACGGATGGAAGAGGTCGAAGGCTCGTTGCCACGTATCGCCGAGAAGACGGCAAAGAGCAGCGTTGGAAGGAGAATTGTTCCGAGGACACGGCGAAAACGGAGAGCACGCGCAGTTCTCCGTGTTTGGCGAGTCCGCGAGAGTCGCGGAGCTCATGAAAAGTGCAACAGTCGGGTTAGGACGAGGGCGCGTGTCCCTGCGCGACACTTTGCGCGGAGGATGTCGCTCCTGATGACGAGCCGCGGGCAAAGAGAAAGGACCCTCTCGAGAAAATCGAACGTTCGGAGCAAAGAAGTCTCTTCCGGTTTGCCGATTCGCGAGCGCTGGAAAAACCGTCGCGATACGATCCAACGTGTAGGAAGAAGTTTGCAAATTGGGTCGCGGTGGATCGCGCGCGCGTCACTGATTACACAGCTCGCCGTGGCTGCTTCCTCTCTCTGTTTCGCGGCTAGCCACCGTTCGCCTCGTCCTTTTCGCGCGCGGGCTCGCCTAGACCCAGATGCAGGGCCGTGGCTAACCGCCGCGAACCACCGCACTCTGGCCACGTTTACTTGATTGATCGCTTCGATGGACAGCACCTCAGCCACCCGCGAAATTTCATGTATCCACGCGGGGTTATTCGGAGAACTCCGCTGGTATTTTTCGGGGTGAAGGGTGCGATCCAGGGTTTCGCGAATTAAAATCAAATCACTGTTCGGAGCAGTGGCGCACGGAGAATTTAATCTTCTTGGGAGCCGAGTGGAACGGATTAAAATATTTTTAAAAATTTATTTAAAGAAACCCTCTTCTTTAGGAGGTACTTGGCTCCCCACTCTGGCTGCGCCATTGGTTCGGAGTATATTTCCGAGTAAGTGTATTAAGTTTAATTTCGGGGTAGGTCATATCCACCGACGTCGACCAATCGTTCAACTTCCGATGTCAGGAACCCGTCTGGGAGCTGAGCTACGCTGTGCTATGTCTGGCTGCGCTATAAATCATGAAAAAAGCTTTTGGTGGAAGCGGTTCCACGTAACGATGTATCGAAGCTTTTTTTTCAAACTCAGCACAGCTTAGCTCAGCTTTCAGGTGCATTCCCGGCTCTGATCGGTGTTGACTTGCCAGCGAAGGGTCTCCGCAAGGCTCGCTCGGCGTGTACAGCCCTGGCTAGACGTAGCTTAGAGAGTGAAACGGTAGTAAGCAACGGCTCTCGAGCTAGGAGAGGCAGCCGGTCCCTCTGTTCCTCTCCCTCTCTCTGTCGCTCGACAGAGATCTCCGTCTCCCTCTGGCACCGCGAGTCTATTAGCATCGGGCGCGCACGCCTAGCGGGGCCTTGACACAGTGCGTGTCAGGCATTGCATGCCGATGGCGGAAAGCGCAATCTATTTATCAGGCTTTATCGGCGATTTCGCGTAGGTACGCGCGTCTCCGTCGCTATCAATGTCGTCTTGATTCACGATAGAGCCGCGATCGCCACCGGAACTTCCCTCGCCGGTTCTGAGTCACGTGGAAACGAAGGTTCAGGGGTCGATTATCTGAGCGTTGACCCCCTGACGTTAGCCTACTCGAAGGGAACCAACGAGTTTGGTTACGTCTTTCGTTACCGATTTACCGGACCAAGTGCAAGTCCCTTCGATCGGCGCGGATAATTTTATGCGATCGACCCTATCAACAGGGCGATGATTACAATGAACCGTGACTTCAGCTGCGTAGATCCCTGACTGGGATTCTTGACATCGGTAAGGGTGTTATTATATAAGACCGTAATCAATTCTCACGGAAACGCTTAAGGTCGGGGCCAGATATATTGGCCGGTGAGTTTCGTGAGGAGTATTCTTCTATTCTCAACGTTTTCTGACTCGCTCTCGCCTTGCCAGAAAAAGAGTGCGCCAGAAGTGGTGGGGATAGCGCCGAGCTCTTAACGTGTAGGCCACACCGAGCTCTTAGCGTAGAGATACACACATCAGAATATGTGTGCGTTGTGAGGAGTATTCTTCTATTCTCAACGTTTTCTGACTCGCTCTCACCTTGCCAGAAAAAGAGTGCGCCAGAAGTGGTGGGGATAGCGCCGAGCTCTTGACGTGTAGGCCAAACCGAGCTCTTAGCGTAGAGATACATACATCAGAATAGGTGTGCGTTAGCTGCGAAAACGAATTCACCGGCCAATATATCTGGCCCCGACCTTAAGCGGTCTTTATTGAACAGAAAAATATTTTTGAAACTTTGACAAAACATGGTAGTGAGTCCTAAGTCTCGGACAGGTTAAGTAATAACTAATAATAATAATAATAATAATTCGTGGCCCCTGTCGCGTTGTCAGCGAGTATCGTTCTCGGTCTCGTTTCCATCGCGTCGCGGTTAGCTGGACTGTCGCCGTGGGATCGTTGCTCTCCTAGGAAATCTGATAACCGAACGCCTTCCGGTGGCGCAACGTTTCGATACTCCGATTTTGTCTCCGACTCGACTGCGCCCTGCCTTCCCATCAGCATTCTGAATAACAATAATAGCAATAATTCTTCATTACACGGTAGACGTTACGAAAGAGAATACCTACATAAGAAGGCAAGAAAGAGAAAGATAGTAGGGGAAAGGATGGATAGTTGATCACAGTTTTTCTTTTTTATTAAACTAACAATAATGCTTTGCTTTGTTTGTATTTAATTATTTGAGTTGTGATATAAACTGATGCGATCAACTATCCCACATTTCCCCTACATGTAAAAGTAGAAGAGTGCAAAATCCGAGGCACAGCTGTCAGCTGTTGTCAAGGTAACCACTGAATTCTCCATCCCTACGCCATTCCGCAGCGAGCGTGGGAGTTGCTGTTTCGAAGAACTTTCATCCCGCATCGGGACTCTTCCCTGCCGTTCCTCCCATCTCGGAGCATTGCACCGAAAGAGATCCCGGGTGAACTAGATTCGAGTAGCAGATATAGGTACCAGTCTGTCGGAGCAACCAGGGGATCCAAATTTGAAACAGGGAGCATCGATCCGGCCGCTAATCTCCTTCCATCTACCTTCTGCCTGTCTGCAAGAAAAGAAACGTTATCTCAACCCGACACATGCAAATGAGCCCGGGAACGCGTCTCTAATCGTCGCGGGCTCCTTCCCAATTTATCGCCCGGCACCAACGTAATTACCGATTGCCGGATCGGCCGCTCCACTCGTTGAAACGTTGCGTGATTATCGCCGGCAGGGCGCCGCAACCAAACGGGCCACGATATTTCCAGCATGCACGGTCCCGCGTTGGAACCTTCGGCGAGGTAGGAACGAGCCAGCTGCGGAGGTGTCTGGTTCGTTGGGAGAGGGAGGATGACCGGAGGGAGCGGAGCTGTCGATGAGGATTCGATAGGGATATTAAGGATTGAGGTGACCCGGTCGGATTCGCTGTCCAGACCCTTCCGTTTTCCGCGATTCGTGATTTTTCGACGAGCCTCGGTCTCGGCGCAGACCATCGCGCTGGGTCGACCTAGTTGGCGGTTAATCGGCTTTCCAATAATTAGCCCGACGGGGAGGGAAGTCGGCGGGTCGCGATCCGGGCCAGCCAGCCTCTGACGGGATGGCTTAAAAGATTAATCCTTTGGCGGGAAATGTCGGTTTCCTGGATCTCTCGATCCGCTCCAGCAACGATCGCCTATCCGCGCTACGTCTGGGACGGCGAAGAGGAGAAGTCGCCGAGGAACTCCGGCGGGCAGAGCCGTCGCTGAGGATTTAAGGCGAGAGGATTCAAAGCATGCTCGGCATTCGCGGTTTCCAAAGGTTCGATTGCGCTCGCGATCACGAGGAAACGGAATTCGACGGCGCGGGGCGGAGCGGGGCCAGCGATTCGCCAACGACGATAACGGCGCAGAAGTGCTCTTTCGCAAAGTCCCCGGTCAGGCATTCGCGGGCTGTTACTCCACTCCGCGCATTCCGCCTTGCGAAACCGCTGCGAACTTTGGCGACGTACCACTTCTTCGAGCCTCCTTTGGCTCCCGATCGTGCGAAATCTTCCCCTGGACAGAGGTTTCCTCGCTGCTGCGATCTCGGAAGCTCGCGAGCCTCGCGCGATCCAATCCAGACGCTGGAGGCGACTGGAACGACTGCGTGGAACCTCGCGACGTTCGTTCTCTCCCTTTCGAACAGGGCCGATGTATTAGTAACGATCGAGGCTCGCTCAGACATGCTAATTCGGTTGTAAGAGCGTAACAACCGGCTGCGCCCGCTTAATCACCCCCGGCCAACCCCCGTCGAGGGCTCATGCAAGTTTCACCGCGTCGCGGAAGTTCGTGCGGTTGCCCGCTCGCGGCTACTACTTTCCGAGTTGCACGCATCGCTCCCAAGTGCAGGCGGTTGTCCGCTCAGGATCCCTCGAAAGTGAAGAAACAAAAAAAAAAAGGACGAGCGTACGAAGACAAAAGTTTCCAGCCGTCGTCGACGCGTCGACGATGACGAATCATGCTCCAGCTAATAACGAAAGTTGCGGACGACCCTCCTCCGCGCGCTCATCAATAATGCAGCGGTTCGGGGAAGATGACAACGTTGCACGCGATCCCATCGATTTATTTCATTAGCCTCGGATGCCAGATAATTTCGCGACACAGGTGGACGAAGATCCACGAGTCCCGTCCGCCTCGCCCTTCGCTGAAACCGGGCCCCTCCGTTAAATGAACTGGACGGAGCTCTCGACGCGTGTTCACCAGCGGCAGAGATTATTTGCTACGCCGGAGCACCAACGCGCTCCAACGATCCTCGCTAATTCAGCCGCGCTCGAGGCGTGAACTGGAACAGCTGTAACCTTAACCTTATTCTCAGAATTTAATCTGCATGCAAACGCGGAGCGGCGGGGGCCTCGCTGGTCGCCGAGGCCGCGATCGGAGTGTGTAGGTACAACCGGAAGATAGAAGTCGAGGAATAAAGGAAGAGACGACGGAGGAATCGTTGGATCGCCGGGGAGAAGAGTCGCAAGAAATGGCACAGTTTCGCGGGGGCCGCGCTTTCCGTCCAGCCGGTGGTCTTCTTTTCTCTCGACCACCGAGATACCTACGCTTCATCGCCTTCCGATTCGCCTCGATCCGAGCGAATCGTCTCGGCGTCGAGCTCGCCGACCGGATGCGCGGCTTTTGCACGCGTCTTTAAATACACACGGCGCTGGTTCACCTCCGGAAGACAGGGAAGCGAGAGGGAACGTGGAAACCTGTTCGAGGGCCTCTCCTTTTGCTCCTCTGCTCTCGTCTGGCCGGCGCGCTCCGAGCTGCGGAATCGGAGGGTTGTCCAGTGAGGTAGGACAGGGTGGCGAGAGAGACGGCGTTTCCATGAGACACGCCAGCTTTTGCGTCGCTTCTGCTCGCGGCGAGGCGTAAAAGAGCGCCAAGTGTCGGCAGGGGGTGAATCGATTATTCGCTCGTCGGACGTGGAAAGCTGTGCGCGGTGGTAATTTAGGGGAGCTTTTCGGCTCCGTTGTTTGGAGGGGTGGCTGGGTTTAATCGAGTGTCGCGGAGTTCTTTCGCGATTGCTGCGGGAATTGGGATGATATTTTGACTGTCGGCAGCCTGTCCGTCGGCGGAGGAGAGATCGATGGACGGCACGCAGACGTGGGGGAGCTGAGGGGGTTGCGTTGTGGGGTAGGGCAGGACGGATGGCTGGGGCGGGTCGGTCGGCGGAGGTAATGGCGTAGAAAAAATTCGTGACCCACTTTCGGGGACGAAAGAAACGTGGTGGAAGCGCCTGTGTACTTTCGCCACCGTAACGCGATCGAGATGCGTCTATAATGGCTACTTTCTCGTTATTTTCCTCCTGCGATATAGAAAACACTCGCGGTGAACTCTGCTGAGAAACGTGTTTTTGAAGTTACGCGGGCCGAGTCTTTAGCGTCTTACGCGAATTTTATTATTATCACTATTTTATGTCCGTCAAATAAACTATTATTATTATCATTATTATTATAAAACAAATGCCAAGTAAGCAGTTTTAGTAGCGGGCGCAGTTTTGATATGAACTCTCACGATTTTTTTAGTGTCTACTGGATAAATTTTGGCAATGAGTTATGGTTGATTAGCATCTTCCCCCTAATTACCTTATTATTATCAACGAGAAACCCTTTAAAATACAAAGAAATGTAAAAAATAACAAAGGCAGAATACCTAATTCGGTCTGAGAAACTTAAGGGGGAAGCCACTGTGACAGTCGAAAATAAAGGCTATACTCAAGATATTTTTTTTATAATGTAATGTAACTTTTTACGAAGAATCTTTATTACCAACTGAAAATACATATATTTGACTAATATGTTATGCTCTGAGATTGAAAAAAATAACGTTAGGCTCTGCAAAAAAAATTTTAAAACGGGCGCTCGTGTAACTTTCCAACATTTACTCCGCATTGAAAAATTCGAACGGTTTCTTAAAGTATACTACAGTGGCTTCAGTTAACTGTATAGATTAAAAAAAATATTAATTTTTGAAGAAATGACGGATTTAAGCAGAAATCTGGAAGAAAGAGTATGAAAAATCAACATGTACCTATACAAAACCTTCCGTAGCTCCGAGAATTTTTCGAAATCCACTTTGAAACTGTGCAGATATAATCTTAAGACCACGAGCATTAAGAAAATACACAAAAAAAAATTCACAGTGGCTTCTCCTTTTAATATACCTACTCTAAACGCAAATCGACTGTGCAATAAACTTCGGGAGGTATTGAGAGAGACTGAGAAGACGTGAATGTCAGTGAGAGATCGATGTGCCTCACTCATGGTAGTTTACAAGACGGTAATTTAAATTCGAAAAGACCAGCGGCGGTGGCCGTGATGGAAACACCGGTTCTCGTTAGATCACCGAAGTTAAGCATCGCGGGGCGGGTACTGAGGAAAGATGGGTGACCGTCACTTTTTTCCCGGTACTCCGTTCGCTGCTGGGACCCGAAAGGAGAAGAGAGAGGAGGGAAAAAATAGAGACTTATAGTTCGTTGGGCAATAGAAGCAAAAATATGCTTGAAACGCCATCTCTGTATAAACACAGGGAAAAAACTCAAACAGAAACAGAAATTCGAAAAGGGGCTCGGGTCGAAGTTGTCTTATCGTGGCTAGAAAACTTACCTAGTACTGCCACGAGCTCTGGTCAGTTGAGCCGAGCAATTTTGAAGTTCATGGGCGATTGAAAGTGGAATATAAAGCCTAAAGGCGTTCCCTCTTTACGAACGGCCGTTCGATAAGAAGAAAGGAAGACGCGACGCGTTACGTGCTTTATCACGGCTGGGATTCGGGGGTTGTACACCCCTCGAGCCGAGCTGATCCTCGAAGGTCGTCTGGTGCGACCTTATCGATTCACCCCCAGCACTTCGCGTACCTTACGTGTCACCTTGTCTCGGTGTACTCCGCAACACGTCCGTGGCTCTCGCCGGACACGCGAGAAAACTCCAGAGAGAGGCTGGCCTCAGGTCAATTGTCCCGGACGAACTGTCAACTTTGACGCGTCACTCGAGGCCCAGGCGATTCTCCCGCAGCTCTGACTGCTAAGCAGCAGAATAACGATTCCCCTCCACTTCTGCTTCGTACTTTCCTACATTTTTGGGGGGAAATGCAAGCAATCACCTGCGGCGAGTATCTAGATTCTAGCGATTCTACGTCGCTCAGCGTTACTCTTCTACGCCTGAGAGTCCCCCGCGCGTCGATCAGCTCAGCCTGGCTGACCAAGGTGTGCCGCGGCATACCGTCGACGCGTATTTATCCGTGATTGGTGTCATCCTTGCGGAACAATCACGCCGTGACATCCTCCCTCCCCCATCTGCGCCTCGTCCTTTCCCCGAACTCTCGTACGTCGAATGCCTCGGCCACCCTCGGTGAGCCGTCCGCTTGACTTCTAGTGATGCGTCATAATCGATTACGCGAGGGTAAGTGGATTTTCGAGGGACGATTCGGGGCTGCCGAGGGCGGGAGAGATCGAGAGCGGGTCGGCAGGGCTCGCTGGTTAAAATTCCATGGTCGCGGGCTCCATCCCTTGGCGTTTTTCAATCAATCGATACACCGGTTTTCGTTGCCGCGCGGCGTCGAGAGTTTATCAGTCGGCCAGGAGTCCCAGGGAGCAGCTCTTTCGAATCGAGGGGGTGGGAAACGCGACACGAACCCAACGAGAGTCTATTCAACGGCGACACGCAGGAAGGTGCGGAAAGGTCGACGAACAAGGAGCAAAAGGTTCCCGCAGCCGCGGCAGGATTTTGAACTCCGAACGGGTTACGCGAGCCCCGAGGGTGCCGGGGATCGATCGCGAGGGCAGACGACCTTCGTCGATTCGAAAACACCGTGGTGCTCGTTTTTTCCTCCCCGTGCTATCTCGCCCGGACAGATTACCGTCGAGCGCCGTAAGCCCGCCGAAATCGAGATTATCCGCTATCGGGGTAACAAGGATGGGAACCAATCATCCGCGGAGATTATCCGCCAGCCGTGTGGAGATTGAAAGAGGACGGCGAGTGTGTCCTTCGGGAAGGGACGCCCTTGGGGAAGGTGTGACACGAACGGGGGGGTGGAATTAAAAGTCGAAAGGGCTGGGGCGGAGGTTGACGGGTGGAATAAAGGGAATTTCATGAGAAATCGACGCCGGAGGAGCTCGTCCATTACGAGTGGGAGGAGAAGAGAGTGGACAAAGAGCACGTAGGGGGTAATAGATCTCTCGAGGACACTTTCCCCCGTGGGCTCTCCGCCTCTCGAGGAGGCCAGCCTGGCCGACGTCTCCGGATTAGCCTGCTTCCGATTCGAAGGCTGATATCGATGGATTTGGCCGGGACAAGGCCGCGGTAGATCGATCCTGCGGCCAGCCTGCGACCTCCTACCGACGCCCTGGAAACCGACGCTCAGCGTTTTCGGCATTCAACGTCTCGAGTGACTCGGAGCAACCTGGTGTCGCTGATCTTTAAGAGTCTACACTCTACTGCTTTGCACTCGTTCCCGCGGGTTTGATTTACGAATTTCGATCGTCGCCGGGCCACTTGCCGAGTCTCCACGAGATCCTATCGCGGACCCCATCGCGGATGATCTCGTAGACGGCTGAGAAAGAGCTCGGAACGGTCCAGACGGCGTATACAACGTTATTTCATAGCGGGCTTTGCTTTCGCGACGGCACGAAACGCCGGGGGCGGTCGAACGAGGGGCGCGAGAGGGTGCTGTCTAGACTTCGAACCCTCGCGCTCGCCCCCGCGGCAGAATAGGGGAGAATTTTATCAAGAAACCGCTTCCACCCACGCGTCCCCCCACCGTCGAACGTCTTCACGCATTAATGTGGGGGGAAGAATTGCGCGTAATCGCCGCAACGAATCGTAACGTCCCACCTGCTGAGTGCGATCGATTTTCTCTAGATTTATGCTTCCCCCGACAAACGCTCCTCGCTTTTTCCCTCGCGACTTCCGCTGTTTCGGCCTCCTAACCCCTCTTCAATTTACAAAACAACCTCCAATCTCCGGGCCCGAAAAAGGAGATCCGATAAAAGAGATCAACTGAAACTCGACGCCGCGTCTCCGGAGCGTAGCTGGAAGATTCTCTCGCCCCCGAGAGGATCGGGGGAGATGGAGCGTATTTTCCTTTCTCCGGGGGATGAAGGAATCCTTCCGCGGATCCCGTTGGTCGCCCACGGGATCCCCGGTCTCGCGTCTGCGACGAAATTGTGTCGGTCATTCAATAACAAAAGGACGAGGGGCTTGCCAGCCCTCGTCTGGTCGGCGTTGCGGGGTCGATGGGGGGGGCGGTAGAAGGAAACGGTTGCAAGGAAATCGTCTGGCCTCGCCCCGGCTGGAGGGGGATGGCCTCGTGGTTGCGGTGGTTGGGGTGGTTGGGGTGGTTGAGCCGTCGAAGTTACGGCTCCGACGGAGAAAGTTGCGTGAATGGGCCACGGGCGAAGGGGGAGGGTGGGGGCGGCGTCGCGGCGCTGCCGGGCGGCGGGAAAGCGAGCAGACGGCGTTGGCGGCAGGGGGGAGATAGCAGTGAAAGTCTTGACGTTCGATAAACCACCCCCGAGCCGCGCCAAGGTCACGGCCGTGGTCGCGGCCTCTAGCAGCCAGCAACCCCCGCGACGCTGACTCCTTCCACCCTCCTCCCTCCTCGCCTACTCCTTTCGCAACCCCCTCCGTGGCTATCGCCCCCGACGCTCAGACGATTATTAGGACGATACGGAATCGTCCACGCTCGCGTCTACCGTCGCGCGAGCCTCGCTGGGGTCAAAGGTCACGGTAAATGCTCAGACAACAGCCAGACCGTCGTTCTTCGGCTACACATCTCCTCGTTTCATTATCTCTTTCTCTTTCTCCCAGTCTATCCTTCTCTTTCCATTTTCCGTTCTCTCGCCGCTCGGAAAACATCGTCGCGGTGCCTATGTAGACCGGTAAACTCGTCCCTTCGACGGGGAGTTTACGCGGAAGCCGCGGAAAAACGCCCGCTCGGTTCACTGTCCCTCGACCTGTTAATTCACGGCGTTAAGCTGGGTTTACATTAGTCCAGTCGCTGGATCCAGTGAGTGGTTTGACTGGAAAACATATCGACGTCTACATCATTCCAGTCGCTGGATTCAGCGAGTGGTTCCACTGGAAATCTGTCGATATCTTGATTATTCCAGTGGTTTCTGAACCGTTGAAAGTGGTGGAGTGTAATAATAATAGATCCCCCCAAAGAAGGATAAAAAACCATAAAAGTAGCATCGAAAAGTAGACTTTCGATCCAGTCGAAATCTGCTGGAATGACAGCACTGTACTGGAATGACCTGTACTGGAATGACAGCACTGTACTGGAATGAAAGCACTGTACTGGAATGACCTGTACTGGAATGACAGCACTGTACTGGAATGACAACACTGTACTGGAATGACAGCACTGTACTGGAACGAACACACAGTTCACATTATTCCAGTTCTAATCCAGTGCTGTACTGGATCACTGGACTGGACTAACGTAAAGCCAGCTTTACGGAAACGATGCTGCGACAGATTCGGAGCGGCGCGTCTGAGCCGAGCGGGCGATGGGATCGATTGGAACGCGCGGACGTTTTGCGATGAGTCAGCAGGCGAAGAAATAAACTTGCACGCGAGTCGGTGGTTATCTAATTGCCGGCGTTTATCGTTAGACGGGCGAATATTTAAATAGAACGCTTCGGCGCGGCAAGGCTCGGTTAGCAGCGGGTCGGAGTTATCTTGGACGCGTTTCTTCGTCCTCACTGCCGAGCCGCTCGCGCTTTCGTTTTAATCTAATCGTGCAACCTTAGCCTTACTAGCCATGGGAGCCGATATCCTCGGTAATTTCCTTTTGTTTTGTCGCCGGGACGAGGTAATCTAGGAACTTTCCGACCGAAATGCGCATCGCTGCCCGGAGATCGCCGCGGCCCTGGGAGACTCCCTTCTTCCACAGTCCGCGCAAACACTAGCCGCGCGTCAAGACCGATCCTATCGTTTCCGTTGCCGCGACCATCTCCCCCAATCGTACGCTCCTCGCGCGCGGGCAGAGGCTGCGCCGAGATAAACGCTGGAATTAACCACGAGGAAGCAGGGGAATGACGAAAGGGCCGCGAAATTACGTGGAATGTCGGGCGGCGATAACGATAACGCGAGACGGCGGCTTCCTATCTGCTCTCTCCTCACGGACATACGTTGTGTCATCCTTTGCCTCTCACCGGGAGAGGTTTTTAGATGCTTTTGGTTTTTGAATGATTTTTGGAGGACCGAAAGAGAAGAGATCCGTGGTTTTTATTTTGGCCTTTTATCGTGGCATTTATCGAGTTTTCTTTAACACAATGTTATAATATTCTTTAAAGGGTTACGCGCAGTCGGGAGGTAGAAGAAGAACGATTCTTTGGGAAGTTAGCTGGCTAAAATCGAGAGACTTTTGGATATGTATGCATAACTTCTGAAAAACAATAGTTTTTTAACTGAACCTTTTTTTAAAGTAGTTCATGATACTATGTAAAGATAGTAAAAAAAAAAAAACAGAAATCTTCATCGAGCTGTTGACTTGTAAAAAATAAACAGAAATCTTCATCAATCCGTTGACTTGTAAAAAAATCCACAAAATGTACACATTTAAACTCTTAAACTAACAACAGGATCTTCTGTACCTCTTCTTCTGAACTTTGAGGTGTGGTTTCAGCCCCTAAACACGCAAATGAGCCAAAATAAAACGACACCTACCTACTTCTCACATTTTGGTCCTCCAAAAAATATCCAAAAGCGAAATCAGTCGTAGGCGGAACCTCAGAAACCTCTCCTCGTCAGAGGAACCGTCTTGCGCTGGCTGGAAAACTGAGGATCTTCTTCCCACCTGAGAATAGACGCCTCCTACGAAACTTCTTCGATTTTCCGCGAACGGAGTTCCTCTCTGTCGCCCCCGTCGCTCTCCTAATTACACAAAGACAGTTTAACCGGCCTGCCGGTTGGACCGCGCCTTTGTTTGCCGTTCGGCGGACGAGAGAGAAGACAGAGGACGCGTTGGCAGTATCCGAGCGTGTTGCAATAATTGTTTACTCGCAGGAGAGGAGCGCGGTGTCGCTTGTTTACGCAATTAGGCGTAATCGAGCCGAATCTGGACGAGCCGTCTGGCGGGGTGTGTCGGCCGCGGTCGGCGGGACAAACGTCAGCCAGGGTCGGCGGAGGGGCTGACGAGAGCGAGCGCACTGCTTTGCGGTTTCGCGGATGACCTTGACCGTGGTGGATCGATCAGTCGGCGGAACCCGGCAGTCGCCATGGCTACGAAGGGTCCTCTACCTCCGTCTCGCCATCGCGAAAATTCCAGGCGAATTCCGCCCCTCGCGTGCCTCTCCCCTTTTTTTCCGCCGCTTCCCACGCGACGACCTCGAGGATCGCGAGCCTCAACTTCTGCGGGTCGCGGCAATCGAATTCGCTCGCCCCGTCGGCCTTCCAAGACCCCAACCCGACGAGGAAAGTCTTACAACAAGCGACCGGCGAAGAGGTAATTGATACACCGACGCCACTCGGCATCTGGAACCTGGGAGCTTCGTTTACCGAAAGCCTGAAGCTTGGTGCGGAGCTCGGGGAGCGATTTTCACGGAACCCCTCGACGGAAAAATTGTTGAGGGAGACGTAGCAACGTCCACCGGAAGGGTAGAAACACGTAGTAGCGTGGAGGATCTCGTACCTAACCGACCTTAACAGAGTACGTAGTAGGGTGGCAACATCGACGAGGAAATGAGAGGGAAACGGCGGGGCGGCCGGCCCTCGGATAAATCATTTATTAACGTCTAATGGCCTGGCCGATACGTAGTTGAATTTAATAAGACTACTCGGGGCTGGCGAGCCTCGAACCCGATAATTTCCCGTAATGCCGCGACGAAGCGGAATTGCCGTGGGGAGGATCGCTTATTGCGCCGCGGGTCCCACCCCGCTTTCAGTTTCCCTTTTTACGGCCACTTAACGAGACTAGCCAGCGATTTTTCCTGAAACTCAACCGTTCGGCGCCTGACGTTTCCCACGCGCGGGGAGCGATCCGGACGCTCGGCTGGAAGCAAACCCTTAGGAGGCACCGTCGCTGTAACTCGCTGTCTAATCACTTAGCTACTTAGAATATCGCGGCGTTCCATTGCCGCTCTCGTAATTCTTCCCCCGACCTATGAAAAAGCTGAATATCGTTTCGCAATATCGGCGGCAATTTTCCAAGCGACAGGCGAGAGGACTCGGCGAGCCTATCAAAAGTACATCGAGAGGTAGCTGTTCGTTTCCACGGCTCGTACGCGGGGCAAACAAAAGGGAGGACGGATGATAGCGAGGGGCGAAGCACGGGGGTGAAATCGCCAGGGAAAGTGAGGGGAAGTTTGAAACGGGACGGAGAGTGAAAGCGAGGAAAAGGCGCGGCGAGGGGTGGCGGACGGGGAGGGTAGTATCCGGGTGAGAGGAGGCAGAGGAGGAGGAGGAGAGGGTCGTTCGGAGGGGTTGTATAGGTAGGTTCAAGGACGACCACGCCCTGTCTGCCGTACACCACCCCGTCGACGACCCTGCCCCCTCCACTGGGCGCTACGCAGTTCGCAAATCGCCTGGAAACAACCCCTAAATTTCAGGGACGCGTCCTTCAGCTGGCCCTCCTCGTTCCTCCGCTAATTCGTGCGTAAAACTTCATCCCCTCCACTCCATCCGCGCCCTCTTTACCTGCGATCCCGTCTGCAAACTTTCCGTTTCTTCTGAAAACAAAAAAACAACATTCGTCAAAGGAGAAAAGGTATCGGCCACCTTCCCCTCGGCCCCTCGTCCGTTTCCTTTATCCTCGGAATGTCTCCGCGCGATACCCCAGCGCAAACAAATCTCTCGTTCGTTGGACTCGGGGGAAAAGTGGCTGGAAGGCCGGGTTATCGCGGAACCGTGGAACACAATCGGTGTTGGAGAGCCGCGCAAATAGGTCGTCGCGCTTCTTGGCAACTGCGACCAGCTTCCGCGAATCTCTGCCCACGTGCGCGGCTAAGCCGGTGCAGCGGTGCACGTGCGACGCTCGCGAGTCCCACGTGGCCGTCCTGTTTCGTGGCTCTGTTTCCAGGTGAAGAACGACGGAGAGTCGCGGCGGGTTCGCCTCTTATCGCCAGCAGTTCGTCCTTAACGCGCGAGACCGCTGCGATCAGAATTTTCGCTCTCGCCGCGCGCTCGTTGCGTAACCGAGACGCGTAACGAGATATAAATGGCTCCGGGCGAGGCGAGTTTCGCGGAGATTGTTTACGCGGCGAGTGTCGCAGATACACGATATTGCCGCGACGACCCTTGGCGACGGAACGCGACCCCCGACGATAAACCGTCCGTGCATTTTCGGGAGGACAGAGTTCCACTTCGTCGGACTTCCTGTTTTCCAGTCGATTATCCCACCGAGCGGGTGAAGCGTTATCGGGACTGACGCGTCGCTCGGCTCGTTTCTTTTCTCGAGATGTTTGTTTCCTCGTCGCGTCCGTTTCCCCGCTCGCCAGGCGCTTTTAGATAGATGAATCGACCACGCCAAGGGCCCAGCTCGATTCGCGAGGACGAGCGCAGGGACACGATGCAGCGACGTAACGAACTCTAACCCCTTGCGTGCTCAATCAATTCATCTATTTTTGTACTCGCTGAAGAAGCGGCACTATTTATATAAGAACGAGGTGGGATAGACTCGATCGGGTAGCTTACCTCCCTCGATCCTCTTCACTTAAGCTGCGTTTAGACCAAACGAACGAGTTACTCGTTCGCCCCACACATCGACGAAATTCAAGTATATTATGTTATGTTTGAGTTTTTTCCCTGTATGTACAGAGATGGTGTTTCAAGCATATTTTTGCTTCTATTGCCCAACGAACTATACTACAACAGTCTCTTATTTTTTCTCTCCCTTCGGGTCCCAGCATCGAGCGGAGTACCGGGAGAAAGGTGGTGGTCACCCATCTTTCCCCAGTACCCGCCCCGCGACGCTTAACATCGGTGATCTAACGAGAACTTGTGTTTCCATCACGGCCACCGCCGCTGGTAAAATTCAAGTAAAAAGTTGCAAGTGAAGATTGCCGTTTACACTAAATGAGCACGAATTTTGTCGACGTGTGGGGCGAGTGAGCATTCGTTCGTTTGGTCCGAACGCAGCTTTACGAGATCGCCGATATTACTTCCAGCCACCAGTGTATTAGTGTCGATCGAGTTCCGTGTTTATATGTTTGCATAGTAAAACCGGAGGCGTGTAATTGCCTTTTGGCAGGCTTCCTGCCGCGCGGGTCACTCGCGGTGTTTATCGAGAGGGGAGGTTTTATTAGGCGAACGCGTACGCCGTGGAGGTCGAGGCGACAGGTAGTGCCAGAAGGGCCCGAGTCCCTTGAATTCTAGATTTCCACCGAACCTTCGAAAAAGAGTTTCCTCGATTTAACAGCGTTCACTGGCTCGCGTACGCGACTCTGGTATCTCCGCGAATATGTAAAGTGCATCGGCGGGGGCTGACCCTCGACCTCAGATAGGTAGCACGGCCATTATCGACACGTTGAGCACTGGGACCCGTGGAGAGGGACGCGAGGGGCGAGCCTTGGCTGTTAAACCGACGAGAAAAAAGAGTTCCAAGCCAAATAACCCAGAAAAAACACGCACCGATAGCAGTCGGATACAGAGAGAAGTCCGGTGGTTCTGTAAACGAGACACCGAGTGAGTCCTTTCGTCTTAACAATTTTAATAACCGCGTCTAAAACCTGCGTGGTCTTCTATTAGCTCCAATAGTGGCTCCCTGTAACGTCTGCAATAATTTAGAAGCCGTCGTAAAGTAGAAATTTAGATTATAAAAAAAGGTGAGAAAACTAACACGCGATATTCAGTTATAGAAGAATAGCAGTCGCGTAATATTCTCCGTAACTTCAGCTCTTTTATATTCTATTTCTATCTCGACGTTGAATCGAGGAACACCTGTTTTATTTTATTCTACGTTACGTTATTATATGACTCCTTTTATGTATAAAGGTTAGCTTTAGGTTATTGCTTTTTCCTTTAAATAAAGCTTTCACCACCGATGAATATCGCGAGCCACCCACGGCGCACGAAACTTATTATTATTATTATTATTAATATCAACGGGAAAACCCTTTAGAATACACAAGTTTAGACAGATAAGTACAGTAATTAGAATTAAATACAATATAATAAAAAATAAAATAAAATAGAATAATAATAATAATAATAATTGTTTATTAACGGAATTAAATTCCACTTGTACATAAGAGACTTGTACAATAGAATATAACTGAACAAAACAAAATAAAACAGACTGTAGACAACAACTATAATAAAATAAAGAAAATAAGCAGCCAACAGCGAAGATAGAATATAATAGAATACTTATCAAGTATCCATAGAAACCTCGAAAAACTGGCCCTCCCTCGTATCTCTCGCCCCAAGGAAAACAATTCGCCCCGAAAACATTCCCACCCCCTCTGACCAAAGGGTACGTAAAAGTAAATTCGATCCAACCGAGATTCGAGATGATCCTCGGAATCTGGTTCGTTCGCGGCGATGATACTCTCGCGACTACGCGCAGCCAGCAGAGGGAGAGTTGAAGCATCGATCCGGATCCCCGTGAATCTTTCAGCGAAATTACACCGGCCGCTCGTAAAGTCCGCCCGCGGTACGGCCACGTGAACCGAGTGTAATGCTCGCGACGGTTCTCAAGCGCAGGCCGCGGAGCTGCAGCGCGAGATGCTAGTGGATGCAATATACAACACGTAACATGCAAAGGTACCTACGCTCGGGCAGAAACCGAGGGCCCCGCGCGGCTTCCCGCGGGAGAGGAACGATTTCACCTAACCAGTGGCGGATTTGAGAAAAAAGGCCCAGGTGGCAAACATTCTGAGGGCCCATTTCTTCCGCGAAATGAAAAGGTAGTTTACTAAAAACGGGCTTAGTGTAATAATACAGAAAAAAATATAGTTTGTATAAAATCATAATTTCTTTTTTTAAGGATGAGGCCCTAGGGGGGCCTTCTAAGTAGGGGCCCTTTTTAGGGAAAATGAATAGATAGTTTACTGAAAACAGGCACAGTGTAATAATACAGAAAAAAATATAATTTGGATAAAATCATGTGTTCTTAAGGAGGGGGCCCTGGGGGGCCTACTAAGTAGGGGCCCTTTTTAGGGAAAATGAATAGATAGTTTACTGAAAACAGGCACAGTGTAATAATACAGAAAAAAATATAATTTTTGGATAAAATCATGTTTTTTAAGGAGGGGCCCTGGTGGGGCCTTCTAAGTAGGGGCCCTTTTTCTAGAAAATGAATAAATAGTTGACTAAAAACAGGCACAGTGTAATACCTAATACAGAAAAAAATATAATTTGGATAAAATCATGTTTTTTAAGGAAGGGGCCCCGGGGGGCCTCCTGGGCAGGGGCCCAGGCGGCAACTGCTCATCGGCCACCCTGTTAAATCCGCCACTGCACCTAACCCTGACCCTCGACAATGCACCCCTGCGCTCTCGTCCCTCTCATTCTCCCTTCAATTGCCTCAGAATTCCGCGGCACCAATTAGCCGGTCCGATCTCTTTTCTCGAGGGTAGCGCGGCCCGGTCCGCGCCGCTCCCCAAAAAACGCGCTCTCACCAGCTTGCGAGACGTTGCGTAAGCAGATCCGGTTACCAGCTCGAGACTCTCGATTTCGCGGATCGATCGGGCCCCCCGGAGAAAAGGACTTTGGCGTAGGTGGGGACGAGCTCCCCAGTTTCACGACGGAGTTGCTCCGCGAGAGGGGCATCTCCCGCTGGTAGCCTAATTCCGTCGAGGCTACCGCGACAGCATTAATTACGAGAGCGTGCTGCACGCAGCGAATGAACGTGCGGCGAGGCCCTTTCGACGTGGCAAGACGCCGTAGGCGGAGGATCGATGGGACCGTACAGCGTCTTTGCTTCCGAAACAACGTTAGCTGCTCCTCTGTGGGCGTCTCGATTCAATTACCCCGATTGAAATTCACGTTGGAGGCACAGCGATCGGCCGGGGAAAGTTGACCTTTCCCTTCGGCCTTTGCCACACGGTCCTCGCCCGGCGAGGGGAGTGCGCCGCGACGTGGGAGGAAAGAGGGGAGCTTCTCGCCAGGTGTCGTCCGGTTGGATAGAGCTTCTGCGTTCGTTCCATCTCGTGTCGGAGTTCTCTGGGTGGTCGGGCGAGAAAGGGAGCGACGGCCGTGGCGGGGGGTGGGCAGAAGCGTTCGACCCTGGATTAGTTTTTGCGAGGGTGGCCTCGATAGGACGTTCCTGACGAGGGTTGCTCCCGCCAAGGGATAGAGGGCGAAGCGCGGGAGTAGAGGGGCTGGCCGAGGGTTCCGTTCGTGTTGGCAGAGAAGCTGTTTGCCGGCGGGACGGATGTCTGGGTTGGGGTAGGACGCGCCCAGAAGGTCGACCGGGGGAGGTGGATGGGGGTAGGGGTAGGTCAGCACCCACCTACGCATCTCGAATCGATATCCCTTCGATCTAACGTTTAGCCCCCAGGCGTACAACACACCTATGTGCCTCGCGTGTAACCGAGCCTCGAGGCGAAAAGAAAAATCCACGCCCTTCCACCGCTCCACCCGGCGAACCCCTTTTTCTCTCGTCCCTCTCGGCCGCCCCAACGTTGCCAGAACTCGGCGCGCTCGATAGAGCTGCCATGGCTCCTCGGCGTCTTACGGGGGTGGCCGCGACCTTGGGAAAATAGGTCCCGAGGAAAGCGGCCACTCCGGGGGAGTTAAGTTTCTGCGACGCGAACAACGAGGAGAGAACCTTTAGACTTAACTTCATTTCCCGTGTTCCCCGAGTAGATTCCTCCGTCGCGAAGAAAACAGAAACGGCGATCGCGCCGCGGGGACCACGGTTCGATCCGCGCTCGCGACCCACGTATTTACGAGCGTCGGGCGAGCTCGCGTAACACCGCCTCGTGATTTATGCAGCGTCGATGCAACCAGGAGGGCTCGCGCGATACGACAATCTCCCACGTGCCCCTCGGCGAGAGTTTGTCGAAAACCGCGGAGGGCTCGTCGAGGCTCGTCGAGACTCCTCGTTCAATTGGCTCCTAATCGTACGTTGCACTAGCCGCGGGATCGTAAAAGCGTCACGCGCTCGTAAAAACGTCAGCTGGCCGTCCATACGCAAAACAAGCACGCCGCGCTCGTCTTCCAGGTGGTATGCCTATGTGGGTACGCGGCGTTTCCTATCTCCCGCGCCGTTCCTCTCCGTAGTCGTTTCATTTTCTCGCTTCCTCCGTCTCCGTTTCGTTATTTTCTCCCCTCCCCCCGTCGCCCCGGTGCCGTCGCTCTCTCCTTGCCTCTTGGAGTATTTCTATTTCTTCTGTTCCGAGTCGCGTTGATAGTGGAACGAGGGGGGATCCTAACTACGGCGGCAGCACGCTCGCTTAGGCTTCATTAATCCGCTCCTATGTTACCATTAAGGATCGTTACGCGCGGAGATTAGCGAATTGAATCGAAGGTTTCGGTTGAAATTGAACCGATTCAGAGGCCTCCCGTCGAACCTATATCTCAGGATTCACGGGATCGTCGGAGTGAAATTCCTAATTTAGGGAATCGTTATCGTCTGGTATCGATTTTTTTTTGTAAGTGTGATGATTTTTTTTTTGTTTTGTTTTATATTGTTTTGGGTTAGGTTGCAAAACGGCATATATGCTGAACCTCGCCTATTTATTACATAAGTTGTAAGTGATAAATAAAGACGATTTATTTATTTATTTATTTATTTATTTATTATACGGGAAGCCCCATGGTATCCAAAAAGAAAGATAAAGATAGTAAAATATACAGAGAGTCTGAGCGCAGAATTTACAATAATTAATACATACTAAACAAATAGTTATAATAATCAAGCCAACAAGGATAAAACTACGTTGCACCAATCTAGTTATGAACTACCCTATGAAGTAACGTCCTAAAGGAATTTAGGGTGCCCAGGAAGGGATCAATACCACTGAAATGTTGGTTCATAACACTCATTGCCCTATTAACAGGGTCGCACGCATAATATCTATACTTCGGCTGACTCGATTATTATTATTATTATTATTATAAATAAAGACCAATTATTATTATTATTTGTGTACCGTTGGTAAGTAGCAGCGTGCGTGCAGGTTTCCCCCGCGGAGGCTCGGACCGCGCAAGGGGGGGCCACCGGCAAACAGGTTCCCGTTTAATCGCTCGCGGCCCGAAAGCGTGTAAACGCTCAGGCGCCGCGAAATTCGCGTGGAATCCGGATTGCGTAACGCCGGTGGCGCGGCAGATACGTTTTCAATTGCGAGCGCACTCGTCCAAGGGGAACCAGAACGAGACTCGCGCTCGCGAAATTTGCAAACTGCCCTGGAAATGTCGGCGGGGGCCCGATCGAGGGCAACGCGATCGACACCGCGCGCCGATTGGCTTCGCCCGGCGAGAGACGATTTCCACGAGCCATCGGGAACACGCGGTTGGAAAACGTGCATCCACAGCTGACTCTATTCGGGTCACGTGAAAGCGAACAGCCGCGGAAACAGAAGGACCGGCGATAAAGGAAGAGAGGATCGATTTTCCAGCAGAAGCTCGCGTCGGAGTGGAATGCCGAGTTTCTTGGTTTTCTCGATTAATCGCGGGAAAAGGCAACGGCGAACGTCCCTTTGGCTCGCGGGAGTCGGACTTTCTACGGGGCCCGTGGCTCTGGCGACATCGAGCGATCGATCGATCGGTAGATATACCGTAACGCTTTCCTTTTCCGTGACAAATTGACGAGGAAAACTCGGCGGCAACGTTGCCCGAGAATAGGAACGAGATCTCGAATAGGATATCGGCGATCCGCCCCAGGCGATCCATTCGTAAACAGACACGCCGCGAGAAAGGAGCAGAGGCTACCGATCAACCTACCGACCCGATCCACCTGGAATTCTTTGAAACTCATCGACACGCTGCGAGCAGATTCGCGTAGGGGAGGCCGGGGGTAAAAGTTTCGGGGGTATGTTGTTCCGACCGTTCTATCTTCAAAATGAAAAGGAGTGTTGTACTTGTTTGAATTCACTTTGAGGGATGAATTCGTGCCTCATAGGGCGAATAGGCGGAGGAGTTTTGTACCGATCATCTTGTGTTGGGGACCACTAAGGTACAACATCAAGGTGATCAGCGATTGGGGAGATGGGGTAAGAGTTGAGTTTCAGGGACTTTGGATGGAGTGATTTTGAGGTTTACGAATAAATTTTGAAATAGGACCGCGCGAAAAATAGTGGGACATCACATACTTTAAATTATTTTTTCTACACTGTGGCGTGATCAACTTACACGGAAAAAATAATTTAAGGTAGGGTAAAGGACCCAATTACTGACACCTAACCAATTACTGTCACCTTAAGCTACTTTACTTAAAATAACGAATAAATAAACTATAGAATATAATTTATGGCATAGATTATAGGTTGAATTACATAATTCTATTGGTGTATGACTTTACAACGTTTATTTATTTGTTATTTTAAGAAAAATAGCTTAAGGTGACAGTAATTGGTGAGGTGTCAGTAATTGGCTTCTTTACCCTACAACGCTCTTTTTCATTTTGAAGATAGAACTCTCGTAACAACTCACCCCCGGCCTCCCCCACCTTTTTCCTCGACCGGCACGTGAAAATACCGCGTCACACGAGCGCCTCTCGTACTGACCCGCGGCGTAATTACCTCCTCGTTAATATCTCCGCGCCGGATCGTCCTTTTGCGCGGCGCAGAGCGGACGAGGCGAGATCTCCGGCGGGCGGTGCGAGCGAGCGGAAGAGGAGGATAAGGAATCGCTTTCGACGGCCGCCACGCTATTTTTGCGTTCCCAGAGAAACGCGCCTCTCGCGCGTATGGGTGCATCGGTGGAAAAGTCATGCGCCGCGTCGCGTCGCGCGCGTGCACACGGACACGCGGGTCGCCTCGTCCGTTCGGGGCACGCACGTGCGTGTTGGTGGCGAGCCGGCATTCGCGAGCGCGCACAGGTAGATGCAACTCGTCGCGCTGCACCGTGCAGCACGGGAAGGGGTTGTCAAGGGAGAGAGAGAGAGAGAGAGAGAGGAGCGGTTGCATCGAGGAGTAAGCGTGGAGCAACGGTGGCGGTCGCGAGGGAGGGGGCCGAGTGTACGGTAGGGGGCACTAAGAGTAGGAAAATTCAGGTCGCGCCTTGACATACTTGTACTTACCACGTGCATCGGCCGTCCGGCGCATGCGCCGTTCCGCCTCGTCTTCGATGCACCGCGGTGCCGCGCGCGCCACGAGCCATCGCGCGCCTTGCATCCCGCCAAAACGGACGGCGAACCGCCCATCCAACTCTTCTCCGTACCTTGCAATTTTGCTTTTCACCGGCTGGGTCGGTCCTTTGTATCGTACTGGTGCTTGGAATTCTTTGATGGGTACAGCATTTTATTTTCTTGTCTCTTGTTTTAATGCTTCACACGGGGAAAGGGCTTTCCACGCAAAGTGTAGGGGGAGTTCCCTTTACGTCCGACGACACCTAATACCGGACATTAGTTATAGGTTCTGTGATATTTGAAACGCTACCGAGCCGTTATTCCGCGGAAATCATAGAGGGGATAGGAAAAGACAATTAGGTTTCGACTCGTTCCAGACGCGTGTGATTTAATATTTTATTATTACAGTCGAACCTCGGGGGAATGAAAAAAATCGTCGCATTTGTATAGAGGATCCGGCCTGTCGAGTTTTCGAGTAAAAGACGTTCAATAAACGAAAATTTGACTTATAAAGTCTCGTACGACTGTTAATTTTTTGACTTGCGAAACTGTGAACCAAGGCAAATTCAAATTTTAAAGGTGAATTGTTTAAATTGTAAACTTATAAATAATCGTAAGACACATTTTATGCTCAAAATATTACTCTTTATTACATATTAAAAAAAAAATTGTGATTATGCTTTGTGCTAAGTAGTCTTTTAGTATATTTTAAATCAATAGCATTTCTAATCGTGAATAATGGAGAGAAAACAGTTTCCTCAATATTTCTTGATCTCCAATTTGTAGAGGTCGGAATTCTCCTAAATTCGAGTTGTAGAGGTGAGATGCATAATGCAGCATGCAAAGTAGAGTTCGGGTTAAGGAAGTTTCATTACGAGTTCTAGAGGTGTTTACAGCGGAGTGGAAGGGACTGAAGAAAATTTTCGTCTCACAGAGATTTCCGAGTTATCGAGGTTCGACTGTATTTCTTTATTAAAATTTCATTCCATATTATATTTTTCACGTGAGAAAAGCCTGAAGTGACCGCAGTATGTACGAATCGAGCCACGAAGCTTAATTGACTGCATAAAAACAGACAGCGTAACGGTTTCGCGAAGGTGCGCGGATTATGCAAATGCATCGCGCGCGTTTCGTCAGCCTTTAAATTAAGATCGAAGCGGACCGTCGCTCGACCGACTGTCAGCGTTATTAGACGCGAAACGACACCCGTTTCGCAATCGATTTTCCCGCGAATTTCGCCTCGGTTAAACGGCAATCGCCGGCGCGAGCGTCCAATGACCGTGCGACCCTCGGTCGCGGCCGTTAAGTGAACGCGAGAGCCGAGTAATTAATGAACTCGAGCATTATCGGCGGATCGCTGGGGTCGCTTCGCGATTTCGGGGCGGGTTCGACCCAATTTACGTCGCAACGCCCGGCGCTTCGCGGTAAAAACGGTAAAAGCGACTGGCGCTCCGTCGATGCTCCAGCGAATTCCAAAACAAGCGAGGCGCCTCGTTAACTTTTTCGCTGTATTCCTCCCTCCCGGTTTCTCGAAAACGCGTGCACGAACCCGCGCGTCACAAAGCGCGGCTGTACTTTAATCGCGCCGGGTCTCGCGTCGCTGGAAAAACCAAGCGGGCGAATTCCGTGAAAATAGATCGCATTTCACTGACAGGGAAAATGGCTTAACACCGTTTTCATCGGAATCGAGGTTACAGTAGGGTAAGTCGGGGAGAGATGGCCCAGTTTTTTAAAAAAATCAGCACACCTGTAAATTTAGTGGTTTTATAAAGGACAAAAATATATTTGCAAAAGGAGCGCGATCGAGCCATCTCACCCGCAGGGCCATCTCACCCGGAATTACCCTATACTGTTTTTTCAAACCTCGTTTTCTTCCTCATTCAACGACTCGTTAACCCTTAACTGGTAGGGTAAGTCGGGGAGAGATGGCCCACCTTTTAAAAAATCAGCACACCGTAAATTTAGTGGTTTTATAAAGGACAAAAATATATTTGCAAAAGGAGCGTGATCGAGCCATCTCACCCGGAATTACCCTATAATACGTCTGGGATGGCCGCGCGCATCGAGCCTGCACCACCTATCTGCTCGCTCGTCTTCCAGCGTTCCTCTGCTCGCTCCGCGGCGTTTCTCGTGGATGCATTGCAAAACGCATCTTCGGGCGACCGTGCTTCATTCTTCGTAAAACACGCGAAAAACACGGTCGCGGGGCATTACTTAATAGCGGACTAATGGCGACACGCGTTTCGGAACCGGTCCCCGCGTAACGCGAGTCGAATCGGCTCGGCACGGGGAGTCCAGTTTCTCGCCGAAAAGTGTCGATTTCGTTTGGCGCGGCGGCGCGCCGGGAAAAGTGGCGTTCCACGGGCGGCGGGTTCGCTGGCGAGG
Organism: Andrena bicolor; assembly: GCA_960531205.1. Taxonomy (NCBI): domain Eukaryota; kingdom Metazoa; phylum Arthropoda; class Insecta; order Hymenoptera; family Andrenidae; genus Andrena; species Andrena bicolor. The sequence continues at coordinate 37,193,086 of OY482667.1, read as the reverse complement.
GAAAGGCGAATGAATCGGTGCCTGCCGGTCGAAGAAAAGGAAAGAGCCGTGGAAAAAACGGCATAGTTTCACTGTCCGCTGTTGCGGTGCGCGGATTCACGCGACCTTAAGCCGAGTTCCCACCGCCGGATTCCCCGCGGAGCTACTCCGACCGAGATTTCTTTTCTCTTTCTCTCTGCCCCTAATATCGTCGGTTGTTCGAAAAACCTTCACGAACCTTAAAAAAAAAAAAAAAAAAATAAAGGAGCGATCATCCAGCGGCCTGTTTCCTAAATCCCGCAATTACGATCGATGCGACAATTACGCGAAATACCTAGTTCCTTTGTCTCTTATCTCCGCTTGGACGAGGAAAACGCTCGCTTTTCCCTCGAGCGTCCAGATATCAAAGGAGCGCTCGTTTTCAACGGCAAAACCGCGGCGCAGTGCAGGAGGGGAGGGGGGGGACGTAGCAACATTATAATTTACAGCGTATCGACTTCTTTCGTAACCATACGAACGTCGACGATAACGCGCCGGGGAAACGGTGTCACGGGAACGAGTCACGGAAATTAGCCGCTCGCGTTTGATCGGGGCGAGTCGGAGCGGATCAGGCCGCGGAGAGAGACGCGTGGCAAAATTAGGCGAGGCACGAGACGTATTAGGGATACAGGGACGCGTATCGAGCGAGCTCGAAACGAGGAAAAGGACGACGATAGATCGGTGGCGCGAGGCTTAAAGCGATGCAACGATGCAAAGCCGAGCACTCGGCTTATCTAGGCCAGGGCTAGCGTGGCGAGTGAGCGAACCGGCCGACCTAACCAACCAGCTCTCGTATAGGCTGCACGTGCATGCATACGTGCGCTCTCAGCTGCACGGACGCGCGCGTGCACCAATCGAAACGGAGGATCACGCGCGCGTTACCGGCCCGAAATGTCGTCGAGAGTCTCGTGCGAGCTTCTACCTACCTACTTGGCACTATCTCCTTAACTAGACCCGCTACTCCGCACGCACACGCCACTGTCGCCCCCCCTCCTTCCCCCTATCGACACGCACCGACACGGCACACTAGCCAGCCGGTGATCTCGATCTCACTTTCGATTTGCGCCACATAGATCCCCCGAGCACCGTCCCATCCACGATTTCCACCTGCGATCACTTGTGCCCGCGCTCGTGTGCCACTTTAACTTGTTCCGACGACACCGAGAACGCGTCATCCCGCGACTAACTTGGCTCTTGCTTTCGTGTACCATCGAATCGGTTTCTTTTTTATCCTGTAGAGATGGGTTTCTCTGTTTCGACGGGGTTGCAGCACGGTGCGAGGATCGTGGCAATGATATCCGAGAAATCTTAGTATATAAAGCAGAGAATATATTAACCCTTCGTGGTCACACCTTCTTATGATCAGAAATTGGTCGCAAGGGGTTCGCTGCGCTCCAGCCTAATTTTTCAGTTAACATTTTAGTGGTTTTCAATCTTTCAACTTTTCAGTGATAATAGTCTGTTGCTAGAAATGTAAATTTTGATACCTACGATGATATTTGTGGTTGAAAAGATTGTTGTGGGAATAGCAATTTTTTCTTTTAAAATTTGCCAAATTCTTAATTTTAATGTTAGGCTACAAATTTACAAAAATATTGGCTAGATATAAAGAAAAAAAATTGCTAAGGTGACCCTTGATTAAAATCAAAATCTAAGTTCTGGGCGAAGCGGGGTAGTAAAGCCATAAAAAACATTCTATAATACTTAAATTTAAGTATTAGTCTCTAATCTGCATGTTTAGTTATTAAATTCCTCTCTTTGTGAACTAAAGGGCGTTACGCCCGTGAATGAGAATAATAATATAGAATTGAAAAATTTCTATAATAAAAAACAAACCCGTTGCATCTGTGGTGCGTAGAATCGACGCGTTATCTTGCACACGGTACGTTGAGATCGTCAGCCCCGTCTCCGCAAAAACGGCTGACAGTTTTACGGGCGTTCGCCGATGCCTCGGCGAACTCTTATCTGGCCGTCCCTGGAGCTGCTGGCCGAGCGTTGTTTTATTAGTAAATTGTTGCCGGTTGACGCGGCCCCCTCGAACGCGATTCCGGGTAATACGTTCGCGACGGCCGGTCGGAGAAAAAAAAAAACAGGATTCCCTCGGTGATTTACGCGGCCCGAACCACGGTTGTCTGCCGCGTGGAATTCGATTTCGGTTCGTCGCGCGAACTTTCGTACAGTCGCGTCCCCGTTACGTAAACTCCGCTCGCAACCAGGCGCTGTTTATCTTGCGAATTACCGTGCAACTTTATTGCCAGAGTTTCCCGAGGCATCACGAATAAACATCGTCACGGATCTTGGGCAGGGCGATAACGTCTCGTCGCCCGGCTACGGGACGATTATACTATTTTGGCGTCAACAACTCGGAGGCCCCCTCGATCTTCTCCGCGTGTTCGCTGACGATTCGCCAGCGGTTCGCCGTGACACGGAACGCCGGGGGATTGGTTTACACTCGTTTACAAGATCGCCGGGCGGAGGGGAAAAAAAAAGCGCAGAGAAAGGAGAAGAGGGAGCGTTTGATCCTCCTCCTAATTCTCATTAATTCGCCGTCTAGAACATTCCGCGACAGGTTACGCCAGCGAGCAAATTTAACGAGCCGGAGCTCTGCTCGGCCTGGGGGGGAAAGAAGGAGGAGAATATCGAGTCGAGCGGACACTCCGGCGATCAACAATCGAAGGAGAAGCCACGCGTGTCCACGCAGCAGCTCGGAATCAGTTTCTTTTCCTATTGATTGTTGCGAGCTTGGCCGCTGGCTCGGCCGGCGAGGTAACTAGAACTCGAAGCAGGAAATAAAACCTGAGTCACTTTTAACCGCGTCGCATGACGCAGCGTGCATGACAGCCGCGCTGTCGCGCCGTGACACAAATGAAGCGTATTTTTGCGCGAACGAAAGGGGAGCTTCGCTGGCCGGCCACTCGCCGTGACTCGTCACCATCCCCGTGGCTTTTTCGCTATGCCCCGTCGCTCGGAGATGCGCGACGCGCTAGAAATCGTTCCGGGGGAGATTTGAAATTCGACGGACGTTCGCGGCGGCGTCGCTGCACTCTGTGACGTCAATGCTTCGGGAGGTTAGCAACGCGGAGGATAGGAGTAGATGCGTTGCTCGGAACATGAAAAGCTGCTCGATCCTGTTAATTAGAACGCGGAGGCTGCGTGAAAGGCTCGAAAATTGGGTGTCCAAGGAAATTCGGGGATTTCACGTTCTTTTGATTATTATTTTACCTGTGGAGTTAGAGTCGCATACTAAATTCGTTACGATTATCCCTCTCAGCGTTCGTCCCGTCCAGCTCATTTTCTTTTTTTTTTTTGCTTCTCTCGACTCGATCGCAGGCCATCGCTTTAAGGGGAGATTCTCGTTTAACAGCCCTAAGAGTAACTGATATTTAAATTTTTTTTTTTAAAAAAACTGTTGGTCATATTGGATTACACTCTTTAGGGATATAAGGAGGCATCTTTAAACTTGCAAGAAAATATTTTTTTTATGTCGATCCTTCTTAGTTATTGTAGAACCTTGTCCACGATGTTCGACGATGTAAGTAACTCCTGTTGGTGGGATTAGTACCTATCAGTCATCTAACTGCAAAAAAAAAATAGAATTTTCTGAAAGTTAGATAGTTCACCCTGGGATTGGTCCACTTTAAACCAAAAAAAAAGGAAAATTGAAAGAGTTATAGCGTTTGAAAGAAAAAGTAAGTTTTTTTCTTTAAGCAAATTTTCTTCTTTTTGCAAGCAGATGACTATCACAGGTGCAGAATATCCTCGAAGAGGTTAACACGATTCCACAATAATTACTAAATAATAAGAAGAAATCGATATAAAAAAATTCCGCAAGTTTAAAGATGCCTCCACACATCCCAAAAGAGTTTAACGCAATATTAACGATAGTTTCTTAAAAAAAAATTGATAAATCTCGGGGGCTGTTATACGAGAATTCGCCCCTTAAAAATAGGTCGCCGGCCACCAGGATGTGAAAAATAAGACTGGCGGAAGGTGTTGGTCTTCTTGGTAGCACCTTCTAGTCCCTTTGTCCGTCTCCGTCTGTCCGTTGCGCGATCCTCTCGGTCCTCCCTGTCGGTCGCCGCGATCGCGCGGCGGTTGTGTGCGTGGCCACGGCTCCCCCGACTTTCTCAGCTCCTTCGACTCGGTCCGCGAGAGTTGCAGTTGCAGTTGCACGCTCGGTGGGGGTACGCAGGCCTTGGGAGAGTTCGCTGCACCTCTCGAGTCCGTCCGTCCGTCTGTCCGTCCTCCCTGCCGCCCCGCCCGCCCCGCCGCGCCACCGCCACCACCTCCTCCTCCTTCTTCTTCTTCTTCAAGCTCGTTCTCTCGATCCTCGGCCGTCGACGACTTCCCCTTTCCATGTCGCCGGCCGAGACGTGCACATGCAACCGGCCGCTAGTTTCGCACATGCACGCACGCGATCCAACGCGACTCTACGCTCGCGTTCTCTCTCCTAGCGGCACGCTCGCGCGTGTATATACGCGCGAGCTAGTCCCAACTCGCCAGCCACTCCTCCCGCTTCTCCGTTCCCCCCTCGACGCTCTTCAGTCGCCTCAAGAAAGAGATACGACACGATCTTTGGGCAACGCCGAGTCGACGCGCGCCACCGTCGTCGTGCCTCGCTGTGGATTCCACGCAACCGGTGCCTTCCTTTCGATTATTCCCATCGCGATCCATCGAAACCTATCCATCCCCGCGTATTCCGATGACGTATCCTCCCGCGCCCCAAGGCGATCTCTCCAAGCCACCCTCGCGTTCCTCCAATTATCGCGAGCACACACTCTCGCGTCCCGATGGTTTCTCACGCCGCCTCGGTCCACGTTCCGCGCTCCGCGAAGATCGCAATCGGCCCGAGCGCCGCGCCGTCGCGCGCGGAGGATATAACTCATTCGCGCGCGGCGTTTACGCGCGGGAATAATTTGGCGGTGCGCGCTGGCTGGCTGGCGTGGCTGTAAACGCTTTATCGGAGCCGCATCTCGGCAGCGCGCGCACCTGCGCGTTCCCTCGCGGCTTCCAGCGGGACGTGCGAGCAACCGTCGAGCGCGGGTCAGCGATTATTGCTGGAAAACGTTGCTTATTGTGTCTACAATGTCGATCGCGGGCACACGATGCTTGGCACGGTTCCACGTACATACGTGGCCGACCGTGTGCAACCGCTCTCCCCCTCCTCTCTCTCTCTCTTTCTCTCGAGGAGCCGCTGCTTCTTGGCAGGAAGTTGAATCGCATTTAATTTACCATACGCTCGCCGCTGCCCACGAATTCCCCGGGGCTATTTATAAATTCGCGGCTATATTTAGCGCGATAGCGGCGTTACGAATCGAACGTCTGAAACAAGGAATCTTATCGATCGATGATCTAGGTTCGCCGGTGTCGACGAGGCCCCGGAGGGAAACGCTCGGCCATCAAACGGGGTTCAGATCGTGGACGTTGCCAATTGGCAACGACCTCGCCTCTTCCTAGTGCCGCGAAAAACCTCGCGGCTCCCTCCGCGGATTTCCCTCGATTTTCTGGCGCGACAGCTCTTTTCCTCGTCGCTTGTTTGTTTGTCCCGTCGTGTTTGGCAACGATCAGCTCGCCAGAGATTTTCCCAGATCCACCTGAGCGTGTGGTAGCGTCGATTTCTAGGCGAACCGGGTGGAAAGGTCGGAGGAGATCGGTGCAAAGACCGATCCTCGGCTAAAAACTGCCGGGAGCGTCGCGAGAGGCGGGCAACGCCCAGAGCGGTGGTCGAGCGCGAGGTGCAGCCACCGAATAGAATAATAAAAGAAAAAGAGCGCTCGTTTAGCGAGGAGGAGGCCCGCGCTGGCGGCTGGGCTGTTCCGGCCGCGTGTGACCGAGCACATTGTAGACACAATAAAGGGGAACGCTTTAAACAATAACCTCGCGGCTCGTTTGGCCGGACGTGCGTCTGAGGCACGCGTGTGAGAGGGCGCGCGCGAGCGCGAGCCAAGCCGAGGCTCCCCGCTCGTCCGTGTGCGTTGGGGTCGTTCGAATGCGGACTGCGGACCTTGGAAGCCGTTCGTAGCGGATCGAGGGAATCTTTCCGGTTCTCGCGGACGTGAGCCAAAGGGGGATTCTTCTTCTTCTTCTTCTTCTGCTTCTTCTTGGTCGCCGTCATGGTCGTCCTCTCCTCCCTCCGTTTCCCTTTTCCTCCCCCTAATCCTGCCCCTCCTCGCCTCTGCTTTCGGCGCGTTTATATTTGCATGCCCTGACCATCGCTCGCTCGGACGCGCTGGGAAAAATGCTTTCTTCGATCTCCGGGGAAATTGGAGCGAGAGGTTTCGCGCCTAAATCCAATCATTTGCATTCTACATAGTAAAAGCAGCGCTATCTGCGGCTCTCGATCGGCGCTACCTCTAATTGGATTATTAGCGGCCGTCAGTTCGGAACGCGACGACGAAGAAAGCAGGGGTTGACGGGTGGGAGGCTGCGGAGAGGTGGAGGTCTCTGGCGCGAGAGAAAAATCCTCACGATAGGGAAATTGCCATAATAGCCAGTGTGTTATGTGGAACGTGGCGGCGATTTCGCCCGCGCGAACGGGCGACCGTACCGTCGGCTTTTCTCCCTCTCTCTCTCCCTCTCTCTCTTTCTCTCTCTTTTGCTCGCCGCGGCTTATGATTTTGCGCCCGCGAAATGGAAAACGAGCCGGCACGCACGCCACGGATCCACGCACCCTCGTGTCCTTGGAAAGTCCCGATCACGAGAGGCTCCTTCACGGTTTCTGGCACTCGGAGGCAGCCTCGGCTCGTTCTCTCGCTCGCTTGTACTCGCCGGTTCGCCTCGCTCGTCCATTCGGCATGGCAACCACGGAACTGGCCGGCTAACTTCTTCGCTTCTCCTCTCGATTCTAATCGACCCGCGAACCGCTTCCAGTCGAATTCTCTCGGAGACAAGATCGACATCGCGACGGACGTCTGCGGCTGAAGGAGGATCGGCACGGAGGGAAGAAATCATCCGCGTCGTCGGGAGAAACGTGTTGTCGAGGAAAAGTGCGCGTTAGTCTCGGCCTGAATCGCCGGCTAATACCTCTGCCACGTCCCTTTCGTCTCCTCGGCCGGCGGATAAGAAGAAATTAAAATCGCCGCGCCGCGGCGGCACGCGCTGCGACGCTTTAACGAAAGTTCGGCTCCGGCTTGGCGAGATCCATCATCGGTCATTTCGCTTTCTGCGGTTGAGAACTCGGCTGCTAGGGTAAACGCACCAGTAAATGAACGGTTAAGGCTAATGAATGAACACTATTATAAAATTATTTTTGCAGAGCGATTGATTCCACGTGCTGCAAAAATTCTTTGGATATGAAGCAAGAAATGAAAAGAAGTCTCTAATAAATTAGTCGCTTACTTTAATAACGTATTTTACTCATTTTAATAAAAAATGTTCATTTACTGGTACATACACCCTACATTGTGCTCGCATTTTAATTCTCACTGCGTTCGCCGATAGTTCTCGTGGTTCCGCGGTGAACGGAATCGAGGAGATCGCTTGGGCCGTTTAGCCGCGGTAAAAGTTGGACGGGGAACGAACGGTAGCCAGGTTCGCTGGCGATCGCAAGGTGCATTTATCGAGAGACACGGCTCGAATGCGTGTCAGTAGAAACGGCCGGGCGATTCTTTGTCGGCAGCGAGCCGGTTAATCGAAGCGCCACACTAGATATTGTAATTGCCGGGGAACACGCGGCTGGAAAAAAGGCCTAGATACACTTTCCTCGCCGTCTCTCGGACAGGAAACGTCGCGTCTCGCGCTCGCTGCCCTATAAAAACCGGCATTTCTCTTTCGACGTCCTCGTTCCAGCATTTCCCTGCCGCCCCTTCCTTTCTCTCTCCTTTCGCTGATACTCGAAAATCCGAGCGGAGGAGAAACACGGATCGAGTGATCGATGGTTCTAGTAGAAAGCGGAGGAAAGAGAACGCGACATCTGCTCGTGGAAAATCGCGGCGGATAAAAACTGGACTAAGGACGCGAGCTGCGAGAATGAAAGTGAAGATACGAATTCATCTTTGCGATATAGAAATACGCGATCGGCTGGCGTATTAATTAGAAACTTTTCTTCGGACGGTAGTAGAGAGACTTGGGAAATTTCTCGACGTCCACTGTTGCGATCTGGGCGCTGAACGATGGATTCCGAGTACGCGATCGCGGTTTATTCTCGTCGCGCGCGCCGCGAAGTCGAGATTTATTTTATTCTGATGATCGGAAACTGAGCGGCGGTTCGGGAGGCTTGTGAGCGAGATTCTAGGGAAGAAACGCGACCGACGAGGTCGTGGAGCTTCGCGATGGATTAGAAATCGCGGTTTTCCTGGATTGGGCGTCGTCCCGTTCCGAGATCGGCGAGAGTTACGAGGTTTTCTCTCCGGGGCCGGCAGCGTCCAACGTTTTTGCGCTAAAATAACTCTCGGCCTGTCCCCCGAGCAGCGCGCACGGTGACTCTGCGCCACGATGGAACGACAAATCGAGGATAGTGACACGGGTTTCTGGTCTGCGGACCCTTTAATGCAGATGTTCCTTCCTTCCTTCCTTCCTCCCTTTCGTCGCGTAGGTAGCGAATCCAGCGCTGACGAGTCGCGTTCCTGGCCACTAGCGACACTGAACCTCTGCATCATCCTGCGTCGTCCCTTTTATCTTCGCGCGGTTGGAATTCTGTTCGTAGGGAAACTCGATAACAGAATTTTCTGATCGAATATGGTAGATGATCGAATAGTGATAGTAGTGGTAATGGAACATTAAAGTAGGCTGCAGCCTAGGGCGGTAAATTTGGGGCAGAAGAATTTGAGGAGTGGCAAATTTTGGAGAGCGACAAATTTGTGCGATTCGGAAAATTTGAAGAATGACAAATTTGTGCGATTGGCAACATTTGGAGAATGACAAATTTTGGGGAGCGACAAATTTGAAAAATGATAAATTTTGGGGAGCGACAAATTTGTGCGATTGTCAAAATTTGAAGAATGACAAATTTGTTCGATTGGCAAAATTTGGAGAATGACAAATTTTGGGACACTGCAAATTTTGGGAGGTGGGAAAATTTTTGGAGCGTCAAATTTTAGAGAGCGACAGTTTTTGGGGGGAGTGATAAATTTTGGAGCGTGGCAATTTCGAGAAGCGGCAAATTTTGGGAGGTGGGAAAATTTTTGGAGCGTCAAATTTTGGGGAGCGACAGTTTTGGGGGGGAACAATAAATTTTGGAGCGTGGCAATTTTGGGGAGTAAAAAATTTGGGACAGACACTTGTTACCCTAAGGGCGCCCAATCTCCAAATCGTCCCTGTACACAAGTATTAGTTATCAAGACAGTAACAGTGACGCTTGATACAAAACGGATACCTCATCTTCCAAAAAAAAAAAAAAATCGCGGGAAACTCTTAGGTCACAGTATAACCCATCGGTGGCTGAAACCAATTCCCACCCCGCCTTCGGCGAGAGTAGGTAACCTCGAGTTGCACGGGCCAGCGATAAGCCTTGTCTGTCGGTTTGTTGGATGCAAATGCATCGACGCGAAGCGGCCGGCACTCTTTGAAATAGCCGTGTTCCGCGAAGTCGTTGATCGCGGCGCGCGAAGTCCGCGGAAAACGGCAGGCCGCCCCGCTGTTTTCGACCGCTTTTCGGCAACAATGGGAATCGCATCCTCCGGCCGCAGGAAACGCAATTAAGGCCAGCCTGTTTCCTCGTTATCGGGGAAACGGATCGGGTCGGTCGAAACCTTCGCTCGCCGCGAGAGGAGACCCTAGCGAGTAACCCCTCTCTTCGTGGCTCGTTACGTTTCCAGGATGGAATCTCGAAATCGTCGACGATATCGTCGGGATAACGCGCGGTTGCGCTCGCCGCAGAACGGTGAGAGGAGAGAAAAAAAAAATGGGGAGAGGAGAATCGCGATTTATCGAGCACCGGCCCCGGGTCGAGGCGATATCGCCAGTCGCGGGTTTCTTCTTTCGAGCATTGTGCGTGAGCGTCTCTCTCTATTTCTCTCTATCTCCTTCTCCCTCCATCTCTCTTCCCCCCGCGAGGAGATAGCAAACCGATAAGCAGCCCGCTGATAATCGGCCACGATTTATGTACGATTCGCATCGTTGTCGCTACGTCTACGACGATCGAGCACGTACGAGCCTCACGGCGGAGATTCAACAGCTGGCTTCTCAGCTTAACGAGTGCAAAAACGCGCTGACCGAGCGCCAGGGACTTATCGCGAAGGAGCTAGTTTCTCGCAAAAAGTTTTGCGGCCAGTGGAAAGGAGGAGAGTATTTTCATTTATTCTCATCCATTCGTGTTAATGGGTCGGGTCTTTTAATACACTGGCGCGATAAAAACGAAGGTGTACGGACGCGCTGTATCTACGGACGTTGCTAAGAAAGGTGTATCGATAGTAGGTCATTCGTAGAATCCAAATAAGGAGGATAGAATATGGCAACGACACTAGCGCCACCAGCGTCGATCCGAAAATCTTCGTTCCGAAACATTCGACGGTTGGAATAACGAGGAAGGTGGGTCCCGGACTCTGTTTATCTGTTTATTTGCTCGACGGGAGTCGTACGGTCAACGGGAGGTCAAAGAATCAGCGAGCACGGGGTTACGAAATCGGTCGCACTCAAGGTTCGCTTTGTGTACGTCCGCTTGCAAAAGCACGCACACTTCCGACGTGTCTCGTTGCACCTGTGTTTACCGGCTGCAACGAGACACGTCGAATTGGAAGTTCCTTTCCGCCGCGACCTCGTACGCACGTTCACCTATTGTGTACCGTGCATACGCAATCCCTCCAGTCTCGTTTACTGCGCCCGTCTTCTTCCTGTACGAGGCGCTACCGATTCACCCTCCCGAGAACCACAATGCCGCAGAGGCTCGCCCAGGAGGATAATTTAATTCAACCGTCCGTTAAATCATCGCCAGCCTTGGAACCTCGCTGATCCCCTCTTCTCCCCCTCTTTCTCTCTCTCTCAATCCGTCACGGAGCACTTTGTAGAAAAAAAGCGTCTGCTCCCAGAGTTAAAACAACTCGTATTTCACTGTCGGCGATCGAAGGTTAATGTCATGACAGCGGGGCTACGCCAACGCTCGCTGGCGCGTTCCTGTGTCCTATCCCAATAGACGGAAAAATAATAGCCTCGTCGAAATAGTCCGCCAGCGACGAGTGGAACAGAGAGAGCGAAAGTATAGGGAGATGATGTGGGAGGTCCGTCGCCCGAGCGAGATAGACGCACAGAATTCGACGACGAAGAAAAGTGGAAGAGAGAGAGAGAGAAAAGACACGGGAGGGTGAGAAAAGAGGTTGAAAGCGTGGATGGTATAGGGGTAGTGGTAGATGGGAGGGAGGAGGAGGGGGGGGAGGCAGGATCGCGAGGCTCGAACATTGCGGTAGGCTACGCATTCGCGCATCCGAAGCTTCTGTGTGTTCTCTCTCGTGTGTATAGGATGCTCGCGCGCGCCGGCGACTGTGATCCGAGGCGCGGCGTACGGGCCGAAAAGAACCGAAGTCGGCCGACGGAGAGTGCCGAACGCGGTCGGCCGGCGGCGCACGGTGAAGAGTAGTGCGCGGATACACGAGCGCGAGCGAGACCGAGTCGAGTCCGCCGCACGGAGTCGGAGTGTGAGTCTGGAGTAGTGAGTGAACGAGTCTGGACTAGCGGGCTAGCCCGGTTCCGAGTCAGTCAGTGTGCCACCGGCGACCGTAGCCTCGCCGCGGAGAACGTGGATACGCTTCGACAGTTTCTGCTCTCGCGCTCTTTTTCTCTCTCTCTCTCTCTCTCTTTCTCTCTTTCTCCCCTGCCCTCGGCGAGACGCACACACGTCGTACAATACGGTGGCAGGCCGCGACGCACCGTGCAGTGCAGCGAACAACGAGACCTCGCTCTTCGGTTAGAAGTGATCCGCGTGACGGGACCGTTTAAGGCTCGAGGGATTCGCGCTGGATGAAATCGCGCGCGGCGATCCACCGATCGGCCGGTCCCTGTCACCTTCTCCTGTTCTCGCGACAAGTGCAACGAATAATCTACGCCAGTGGTGCCGGAATTTCTGCGATTCCTGCGACTGCTGCGGAACGAACGGGGGAGTAAGCACGAGGGAATGATCGACCGGTCGAAACACGGCGATTGAACGGAACACCGCGTGAACGTTGCCCGCTGTCGAGAATTCTTTCTCGGAGGAGGAGAGAAGCTGTCCTGTCTTTCTTTGCCGGTCAGAGTATCGGGCTGTGCGTCACGCGTGCCACACGGGACGGGCACACCGCCGGAAGAGTTCTACCTCCCACGAAGATATCTGTCCTACTCCCTCGCGCCAGTTCCCGCCCGAGTTCTCGATCTCCCTTATCGTCGCGAGTTCCCTCCGGCGACCACGCCGAAAGTGCTAGTATAATCGGATTTCCCTGGTTGATTCGAGCGACTAGGAAAGCATAAAGCAGGACGAACTCGAAGGAGACACGTCTCGGTCGGTGACATCTGACCGGCCGCGATTATCCTCGATCGCAGTTCTCCGATCCCTCGGATCCATCGATCCATCGATCGATCGCTCGCCGTTGTTTTGATACGTGGACTCGCGGCCTCTCGAGTGACGGTGAAAACAGTTCGGGGGACTTTACTCGGGGACAAGGAGACCGCGTTGTGTGATGTTAGATTGTTTCGACGGGGTGTCGAGCAAGGACCGTTGAAAAGATCAAGATGGCAACTGTGCTGTGGTGGTAGCCGTGGATCTGCGCGCGGGACAGACTGGCAGGCAAGGAAACGAGGCGGCGGAGGAGGTGGCAAACGTAGAAACGATGCTCGAGGATCAACCGTTGGATCTGAGCGTAAGGGTGGGAGATTACGCGGAGTTCGGCCGCGATGAGAACGAGCAGGATCAGGATCGCAAGGAGCCGATCGACGACTACGGGAACGCCGCGGCCGCGCTAAGGTTACGAGGATGCTTCGTCGCCGCCACGTCCACCGATTACTCCCAGGAGAGGGAGGATCGTACCTGTTCCGAGGACTCGGACGACTCGTGCTCCGACAACAATCAAAAGGATGCCACCACGAGGTCAAGGTCCAGGCCGCCGGGCACCAAGCCCTACAAGAAGAATCTTATGCGACGATACCGTGAGTCCCAAACACCTCCCGATCACTTTCTCTACATAGTTTCGCGCCGTTTTCGCCGCCATTGCGCGACCCACTATTACTGTATTATCTCAATTGTCCCGTTTTTTTTTCTCCTACCATCTTCGCGATTCCGATTGAATTCTTATCGTCATCTAGATGGTACAGTTTACTCGCCGCAATATTGTGTAATTCTCCTCTCGACATCGGGAATAACAGGATATACTTGTATCGTCTGTTTACGTACTCCCCAACACATTCTTGGCGCCTAATTCAAACGCTCATACCACGCTCCTCTATAGCTCCGGCTTAGAAGCCTAAAACCTTGTCGTTACGCGCAATATTCCACCGGTCTAATGGTATTCTATGGCGTTTGAACGCGCTTCGTGACCCAGTGTGCGCGTGTCCGCGCGATCCGAGCGGCGCAGGCACGCGTACGCGCCGAGAAGGGAAGAAGAAGAAAAAAAGGAAAAAGGGAAAGAGCGGTACAGCAGGAGTGCGTGCCGTACATATGTACTCGACCAACCGAAATACGTGCCCCTGGCTCCTCCTTGGTTTGGTGGCCCGCGAGACAGACAGATAAACAGACAGAGAGGGAGAGCGCGTGCGTGCGTGGACGTATGCCGAGCACGAGAGTGTGTACGCCCGTGTGTGTAATTTCGACCGATAAAAATATTACGCAAGCCAGCCCGCGAAGGTCGTTCGACGACGGGGACTCGTCGGGTGACGGTAAACTCGCGGAGATATTCGGCTGTTCAAATAATTTTGCAATTTCTCCCGTTATCGGGCCCTCTTCCCCCTCCCTCCCGCCGCTTCGTCCCCCCCTCTGCCCCCCGCGCTGCTTCTCGAGACACGGCAGGGAGATAATACCTTGTGACCTGCCCCAACCCCAACGAAATTAGTCTCTCGTATCGCGCTTCTCTCCTGCTCCGAGGCGACTCGTCTTCTTTTATTATTTTAAAATCGTTCCTCCTCTTCTCCGCGCTCGTCTCGACTCGCTTTGCAGTGGATTAATTTAGGCCCCGCGGTCGCAGTACCCTTCCAGGCGAGAGTGGATTTTTTTAAAGGATTCTAGGGTCCGTCCATGATTGTGTTTACCTAAACGAAGGTTCCGGAAGTTCGGGTAAACATTTTTAACCCTTTCGAGTTCCCGTCGGTGCCGACTCAGCGGGGGTTGCCTTTCGTTAGGATCCCAATGGAAGAAAGAGCGGAGGCGTGGCCGTCGAGGGCGAGGAGAAAGCGACGGCGGGTTTTTCGGCAAGAATTTCTCTCATTTTTCATTTTCGTCACAGTCCTCGCGCGACGAATGCCGTCGTCGGCCGTCGTCCACGCGCCCCCGTAGGGCTTTCCCGTCTTCCCATCGATTCTTCAAACTTTCACCCGACCCCGCGGCAGCCGGCCGATTTTCCAGCTCACAAATTAGCCGCGATTCGCAGGCGAACTACGAAGCCCCGTTAGAAAGTAGGAAAACTTTAGTTCCTCGGAAGACCTTGCGAAGGGCAGGCTTAAAGGAGAGAACGTTCGACCGTTGAAACGATACGATTCCCGAGAAGCTACCGATCATCGACCGATCCTTTCGCTGCACGTGTTGGAAGGCAGTTAAAAAAGGAGCGTTTCCCCTAAATCCTCGGTCGTAAAAAAGCAAACGCATTTTACACCGTCGGGACGTCAACATTTTTTGCGTCTCTTCTCTTTTTTTCGGGACGTGCCCGAACCGAGGAAAGGGCCGGCGAGGGTTCGTTTGCGAGGGGGAATAGAACGTGAACCCTTTCCCCGGATCGAGGCGAGGAGACACCGCCGCTTTATCGCTGGCAAGCGTCGATCGAGCTTCCCGTCCTTTTCGGAAGGCGAGAAGGGAAAACGGAGAAAGGGAGAGTCTCGATTGCCGCAGGCAGTGGACAATTTACTTTCGGGCGCTACCGTGGCCCCGGCTTGTTGGCTTTTGCGGTCTTTTCCCCCGTTCCACCCGCACCCGGAAAAACTTTCGAAAGCTTTCACGGGCCAGGTAGCCGGCGACCACGACCGCGGATTATAAATTCATCTGCAGCGGCGAGCCACGGGGATCGCTGTGCCGCTCGGAGCTGCCGGGCGACGAGGATAGGGTAAGTCGGGGAGAGATGGCCCACTTTAAAAAAAATCAACACACCTGTAAATTTAGTGGTTTTACAAAGGACAAAAATATATTTGCAAAAGGAGCCTGATCGAGCCATCTCACCCGGAGGTCCTTCTCACCCGGAATTACCCTATACTGTTTTTTCAAACCTCATTTTCTTCCTCATTCAACGACTCGTTAACCCTTAACTGGTAGGGTAAGTCGGGGAGAGATGGCCCAGTTTTTAAAAAAAATCAACACACCGTAAATTTAGTGGTTTTACAAAGGACAAAAATATATTTGCAAAAGGAGCCTGATCGAGCCATCTCACCCGCGGGTCCATCTCACCCGGAATTACCCTATCGCCGCGATTATTCTCCTCCCTCGGAGGACACACGCCGCGCGCGCGGCGTTCGTCGAATGCTCCGGAGGTCTCTCTCTCGGGCGATTATTAATACTCGAGCCGATAAACACGGTGCCGCGAGCGCGGTGAGCGCTCGATCGCTCGTTACAAACACTTATCGATGGACAGATAGATCTATTTGCTTAGGACCGTTGTTTTTTTTAAGGACACCGACTGGCCGATAGCTTTAAAGAGACGGCGATAGCGGTAATAACAGCATAATAAATTAACGCGATTAGTAGTTCGCCGGGCTGACGATAAATCTTACGCAACCGGTTGCGCGCTCCTCGGAGTCTGACGGCGAGTGTCAACGCGCGGGGTCGTTACTTTTGCCATCCAAGGGGGTCGGGGGGGGGTGGGGGGGGGTATCCGTCGGGGCTAGGTACGAGCTGGCTTTGTCATCAGAAATTCGCAATCTTTCTGATCCCGGAGCCGATAACGACGAGCGGCCGATTGCGAGCGCGTAATGTAGGCTACGCGACCCGGCGAGCAGAGATAAGCCCGCTCGGGCGTGATTTATCGGATCGGGAGAAATTACGTGGCCGTCGATGGACGGTTTCTTCCTCGTCGGAGGATCCGGAGGAATAGATGGATGGATAGAGAGAAGTCCTTCTAACGATTCTGTCCCACGTTCCTCCTTCTGTCAGGGAGGAGGGAGGTGAGCTCTGCTCGCGCGGACGAGGCAGATGGAGGAAGGTGGAGAGGTGGAGGAGGAGGAGGAGGGGATCATCGGCGTGTTACGATATAAAAGAGTCGAGGGAGGCACGCCAGCGAGAGATATATAATGGCCAGCAAGGAGATAGAGAGAGGTTAGGCCCCGAAGAGGGGGAAAGGATAATTCCAGCCTTTAAATCACTCCAAGTGAATTCGAGCGGACGTTCCTCTCCGTCCTTCTATCCTTCCGTTCCTCCCTCAGCCTCTCTCCCTCTCTCGGCCTCTCCTTTCGCGAGAGTGCCTCGCCACGAGCGGAGGAAGACAGATTACTTCCGGCTGCGCTCTCTTCTTCTTCGTCTTCTTCCTCCTCGGCGCGCGAGGCGAGAGCGGGGACGAGGCCGATCGGTTCGGTCGGGTTAATCAGGAAATGAAGACCGTTCGATCGCCTCGAGGGGGAAGAAAACAGTGTCTGTCGATTGAGCAACCAGCGGGCAGGGTTAATCAGAGGGGGTTGCGAGATCGTTCTCGGATCAACGCGGCTGGGACGGGAAAGGAAAAAAAAGAATAAGAAGAAGAAGGGACACGCCCTGGCGATCGACGAAACGCGCCTTCGTGCTTCGAGGAAACATTGCTTCGTCGCCTCGCGAGTTTCACCTGTTAACTGAGTCGCTCCTCGGACAGAAAGACACCCTTTTATTCTCGGAAAACGAACGAAAGCGAATTAACTCGTTCTTCCCGCTGCAAACGGGGCAAAGGTACTTCTTCGAGTGCGATCGGTAATTCTTCGGATACCCTTCGACCATCCTCGAAAGAAAAAATCGGTAGCACCCTCTGCTTCGTGACGCTCTGTTATTTTAATTAACGAACATGAAATTCTTCATACTTAGCTCCTCTGGTAGCTAGTAGTTTTATTATTATTATTATTGACGGGAAACTATTTAGAATACAGAAAAAATATGACAAGAGTAGTATAACAAAGTTTTCCTTTCAAAAGTGGTACAAATTCGCTAATTGCACCAGAGTAGTACACGTTTAGAGTAGTTTTATTCATTGAAGAAACATGGACCTACCTGAACCCTTTATTCATTTGTTTCATGAATTTTCACCTCTGAAAAAAATATAAATATTCAGACAACTTTTAACGATAAAAAACGGGATCCTTTTCCTTCAACGGGACCCAAATACCCTCGTTAAGGGGTTAATATTAGAACTATAATTATTAAACCACTCGAATAATTTCTTCGAATAATTTATTCGTTACACCCCCAAGTAGTTAATACGTAAAACAGAAAATTTACATGTTTCTGCATTATTACTGTACTTATCTGTCTAAACTTATGTATTCCAAAGGGTTTTCCCGTTGACATTAATAATAATAATTTCTCCGTGGCCTAGAAGCTTCCGATCGGTAAACTCTGCGATCGCGAATTGCGCCTCAGCCCATTATGCCCGGTTAATACAGATAAATAAAAAAAGAATCCGGGCGAAGCTTTGTGGTAAAGCTAGTGCCATACATATATTCGCTTTCTCCGCGCCGACCTTGAGCATCAAGTTAATTCTCGGGCATTAAAGGTGTCGGTCCTCCGTGCCCCCGAACCGTTCGCAAGCGCAGTAATTTAAATGCGATCCAGAGGAAGCCTTCGCGAAGTTGTTCATTGTTCTTGGGCTGATAAGGAGTGTCGCTCCGTTGAAACGACATATGGAAAGCGTCGCCAGCGGGTGGCTGTATTTAAATAGCAGACGCTTCGAGGAAGCGCGCCGGCTCATTGTGATTCAGGATATTGGCCCGGCGAGGAAGGAAGGACTAACTTCCTGTCTGCGGCTCTACCCTCCTTCGTATACCTTCTCCGCTAACGCGCCGACACCTTTCCCTCCTTTTCTCCGCGGATGAATCCTAGACCGTCCGTGGTTTTCGACCCGCTCACTTTCCAATCTTCCGCTCCGCGCCACCACCGTTTATTGGTGTCACGGTTCTATCGGCACTCGGTTAGGCTTTTACTACTGTTCGCTCCTTCAAGCCCATCGAGTCTCCCCGCAGAAAATACCTAGGAAGCGCTAGGAAGCGAGCAGCGTTCAAAAGCGAAGTCCGCCCGGAGACTAATTGTCCCAGCTTTCACGAACTTGCGCGGAAAATTTTCTCCCCTGATCGCTCGTAGAAAGTTGAATCCGTGGGACGACTCTCGCCCAGGCGAGAGACTCAGATCCCGTCTCGATCGCGGCGCAGAGCGTGGACGATTTTAGGAAGCCTAACGACGCGCAAGGAGAGTGAAATTGGGGCAGATTGTGTTGGCAAAAAGGTCCAACGCACGCGCTACAACCTCAGGGTTTTCCCTATAATAGTATTTAACCCGCGAGATTTTAATTTTGAGTTTCCAACTAGCCATTGACGGGGGAACGGCGCGTAAAGATGGAAAAGCGCGCGATTTGGAAAAACCCTGCCCTCATCTCGTTAGGGAATCGTTGGACAAGTTATATTGGGACAATTGGGACAATATTTATTTATTTATTTATTTATTTATTTATTTATCATACGGGAAATCCCATGGTATACAAAAAGAATATATAACAAGAAAAAAAAACTAGTGAAATTTACATAGAATCTTGTGGGATCAGGAACCCCCATACCATAAGAGAGGGCACGGAACAGCGACGATGGGGGAAGTCGGCGGTAGCCGAGGTGGTTAAGGCGCCTGGCCAGCGCGCAAATCTAGAGTTCGCGGGTTCGAGTCCCGTTGAGGCGACTTTCCTTTTTCCGTGATCCTACAATCTGAACACAAAATCAGCAATAAATTAATACTTAGTATACAGCAAAGAACCGTTATAACCTTAAAAAACATATACACTACGTTATACCACTCTGGTTATAATCAATCCTGTGAATTAACATCCTATAAAGATTAAAATCTCTTTCGATAATGAACCCTATCAGACTCAAACTGGTCAACAGATCGCCACCTGATTGATCTTCTCCTACTTCTCGATCCTCTGCATCGAAAGTCAGGCAAAAACTCGGAGGACGGACGCCCAGGTGCGCGTACACTCTCCGTCCCACCATTATCAGTCACTTATGTGTCTTTCTTACTGCGTGCAACGCGATTGGTAAACAGCATGACTTGGGAGTGCACACACAAACAATAACCCAACCGTCACGTTGCATCAGACGGCCATAAAAATGGCACAATCGCGGAGCAAACAGAGGGAATTCGGGGGATGAACGCGGGCTTAGTTACGAGCGCGGTGCAATGTCAAGGTATTATCAGTTACATAGTAAGCTTCCAAAACAAAAGTCAATCCCTCGACTCCGTCGTGGAACTTTTCTGTCGAGGAGCAGCAAATCTCTGACTCTGTTTTTTTTTTTTCTTCCTCTCCCTCCTTGGAGCGGTGGCCAGCGGTTTCTTGGCCCGTCTTTGACGAAGGGGGATGATCACCCTCGAGTTGGTTCTGGTCCTGTCGCCCTTTCCGCGCCGCGGTCCACCCTTTTATCCGCGCGAGGTGCTCTCACGCCTCACGAATTTCCTCTCGTCCGGCCTGGATCGATTTCCCGCGGCATTTTCCACGCCGATCGGCCCGGAAGAGAGAGAGAGCCACGCTCAGAATAGGAGTGAGGGCGCGAAGGGGGGGGTGTGCCGGAGGGGGTGAAGGACGTGTGCCGTAGGCGGTCGCAATAGGAAAACTGGGGTAGACTGTCCTTGTGCTCTTGGGTGGTTATTGGAACGTTGGCACGGAGACGCTTACCTTCGTCTACCGGGTGTCCCAATTGCACCGACGCCTCGCACTTGGCACGCGCGGGCGGTTAATGAAAGTGGAGCGTGGTCCTTCGTAAAAATAGACGGATGGATTAGGTGGACGGATTCGGGGGCCTCGGATGAGTGTCCCTTAAGGACGTAAATGATAATATAATCGAGTAGTTGTCTTGGATTCAAGGAATTAATCCGAAGTATATAACATGAAGGGTAAAAGCAAAAAACAGGAAATGTAAATTTTCGAATCCTGTCGAATCGCAAAGGGTTGTGAGGATCAAATACCCCCGCAAGATAACGTCCCCACTCTTTGGCTAAACATAAGCTTCAAGCTTCTATCGTTAAAGTAAAACGAGAAATTATTTAAGGAGAAAATTATAGGTAAAAGAAAATTAAATTCATCGAGCCTCGTTTCTTTACTGATGAACCAAATTACTAAAACTTAATTTTCCCTATAAAACTGTTTCGTGGAATTCTCTATTATTTCCCCGTGCCCTTCACATTCTAAATTCTAGTTTGTAGCCTCTCTGCACATTATGTATCAGAAATCTCCAAGATTTGTCTCAAAGTATAAGTGTCTTAATCACCAGGAAAATTATTATAACAAACGGCCCTCCTCAGCACGCAGATTGCCTACACCTAACTCCAAAGCGTCCGAGAGTACCGTGAAGGACCCAATTCCTGATCACTTAAGATGCAAAGGGAGCAGTTTCCGATCAACCTAAAAGATTTTACTATAAGCTATCAAATGATTGCGTATAAATTTGAAAATACTCCATAATTATTTAATAATTTTTTAGAATAACTTTGTATCGTGATAAATTTATTATTTGGTATTTATATACTAAACTGATCAGGAACTGGGTCCTTGACGGTATAGGTCAGTTCGGTCGTCTGGCAGAGTTACAAATCCCACTTATGGGGTCAGAATTAATCGAATTCCTCCGGTGTGCTCCAGCACGGAAAACCAAAGCTCGCAGGAGTATCTGGGGCAAAGACTCCGGCCACTGGGGGCACTTGATATCGAAGATGCCGAACAGACGAGCCCTCTGGTCTGCCGTTCGCCGGGCGTTTAAACGATTCCTTCTCGAGGAGCAATTGACCTCACCTTGACACAATCGTCTGCGGCTTTTACGGCGTCCGAATTAACAGGAGGGGATCGTCGACGCGTACGCCCGTCTAGGGTCACTTGCGTCGCGTCACGGCGGAGATCAGCTCGCCCAGGGGTGCCCGTCGCCGCCCGCGTTCTTCTATCCGCGAAACCCGGGCGGACTCGGTGCATCGAACCTGCCCATGGAAACGCGATACCCTCTCTCGCTATCGAGAATAAATATTGGATCCGATCGATAACGCGCCAGCGGGGCGGGGAGGGGCAGGATTGTTGCTCGCACCATTGTTTCACGGTCGGCGCGCGTTCCTCGAGTCGATCTCGAAAGATCCATCCGACACCAATCGCCGCTGGTCGATCGCGTACGTGGAAATCCGGCGAATCGCGAGCACTGGTCGGTACAACGTGACACTCTGCGCGGGGATCGATATCTCGCGCAAAGGGGCCGCGATAATTGCCATCCACGCTGGAAGAATCACTCGGAAGCTGGCCGATTAATTAGTTAACGTCGACGCGGTATTAAGGAAATTGGCGCTGAGACATTGAGCTTAATGAATAAAGTGTAAGCAATTGCTTCTTTTTTTTAATATTTTACTGGGAATTGCTTAATTCGGGTGAATAAAAACACAATTATTTGTTTATCTTGTAGGAATTCCTAAACTGACAAGGAATTACTTATGAAAATAAGAAATTCCTTTCTTGTTTAATTAATTGCTTTTGCTAATAAGGAATTGTTTTTTTTTAAATATTTTACTAGGAATTGCTTAAAATCGTGTGAATAAAAACACAAGCATTTGTTTATCTTGTAGGAATTCCTAAACTGACAAGGAATTACTTATGAAAATAAGAAATTCCTTTCTTGTTTAATTAATTGCTTTTGCTAATAAGGAATTGCTTGTAAGGAATTGTTTTTTTTAAATATTTTACTAGAAATTGTTCAAATTCGTGTGAATAAAAACACAAGCATTTGCTTTATCTTGTAGGAATTCGTAAACTGACAAGGAATTACTTAAAGGAACCGCTTTTCCTTAATTTGTTAAGGGATTGCTTATTATTTGAATGAATAAAGTGTAAGGAATTGCTTTTTTTTTATTTTATATTTTACTAGGAATTGCTTAAATTCGTGTGAATAAAAACACAATTATTTGTTTATCTTGTAGGAATTCCTAAACTGACAAGGAATTACTTATGAAAATAAGAAATTCCTTTCTTGTTTAATTAATTGCTTTTGCTAATAAGGAATTATTTTTTTTAAATATTTTACTAGAAATTGTTCAAATTCGTGTGAATAAAAACACAATTATTTGTTTATCTCGTAGGAATTCCTAACCTGACAAGGAATTACTTATGAAAATAAGAAATTCCTTTCTCGTTTAAGTAATCGCTTTTGAAGCAATTACTTTTGCTAATAAGGAATTGCTTAGTTTTTATTCATCATGCTCAATATTTCTCCTCCACATGCCCGTAGCAGCTGCATAATTGTACATAAATATAAGAAGCACGAGGGGGCTGAGGTCGTAGAAAGTGCTCGAGGAAATGGTCCCATTTCCCCGTTTCCGTCGGGGCCTGCTGGAAGCCCGTCGCGAGCGGGCAGAAGAAAACGAAACACCCGCTAGATGCGCGTCGGAGCGAAGGAAAGGAACGCCGCGGTGCGAGGCGAGGCGGAGAGGAGAGAGGAGCTGGCTCGATCGCTCGCTATAGGTACGCGCGAACGGTGCATAGAGGAAGAGCAGCGCGCTCGTTGAATGCACCAGCCCTGACCTACATAGTAAAGCGTGTTGTGGGCTAGGCGAGCCTACGCTAGAGCTACCTAGACTATTATAGCAACGAGGTGTACGCGCGGTGTGCGCCCCTCTGCTCGCGTTCATCTCGCCGGCAGATGCGACGTGGGCAACGCAACCGAGATTCTCTGTGCAATCGGGTTCACGGCTTTTTCCTTCCATCTGTCGCGCGCCGGCCAGGGAAAACTCGTGGAAATTCCGCGGTACGATTTACGCAAGACGCTCTCCCTTCTCTTTCTTCGTTAATTCAGGGCTAGGATGCAATAATGCGAAAAAGTATTGTCCAAGCGGTAAGAAACATTGGAAAATTAAATGTCGTTAAACTGTATTTTAAAAAATATAATGTTACAAAGCTCGTCGCGACCCACATTTTTTCTATTCACAGTTTTTTTTATCGAATCATTAATATTCGAGATAAAAATTATAAATGAAAAAAATGTGGGTCGTGACGAGCTTTATAACATTATATTTTTTAAAATACAGTTTAACATTTAATTTTCCAATAGTTCTTACCGTTCGGACAATACTTTTTCGCATTTTCGAGCGCTAGTCCTCTTACTGCATCCGAGCCCTGAATTCTTGAATTTTGCCGAGGTGATAAGTAATATTCAATAATAAAACCTCCTCGGTTTTATTACCCCTCTACCCTTCGATCTTCCACAAATTGGCGAGTCTAATTCGCAGTCAGGAGTGTAGGATTCCGCGAAGCCGTATCGCTACGAACAACAGTGACGCGTAGGCGGCAGAGCGGCTTGATATTTGAAATTTAAAAATCGTCGATCGTCGCCGACCATCGAACCCCAGCCGCGCGCGGCGATAAGCCGGGGCGGTCAGAAAAATTGAAGCTAAGTATAACGACCGATAATTTCCCAGTTAACTGTCCGTTACGCGAGCAACGGTCACGTAGACGCGCGTGAACGCGCGAGCGTGTTGGACGACTCCGCGTTATTATATCATCTCGCGGACAGCGGTGCGGCATTTAACGTTACGTAACACGCAGAACTCTGCGCGTATATACGGTCCGCGAGAGGCTCGTTACCAACCAGGCTCCCGCTCTCGTTACACAATACCCTCGAACCACCGACTCTCCCGAGTAGGCCGCTATTCTCTAATCAAACGCGAGCGCATAATCCGCCGCCCGTTCCCGTGGAATGGGGCTCGATTCCTCGATGGGGCGTGTTACGTGCCGCGCGGCTCCTCGCCGTGTTCCTGGCCGGCCGCGTCCTTGACACCTTTATCCCCGGTCTCCCTAGCCGCGGCGCGCCTCGGCCCGTCGCCCGTCCACGGGAATTAACGACGACACACATGGACCTCGACCCGGCCGACTCGCAAACTGGCCACTGACCTTTCGCGACGAATCCGTCCCCTTTGCTTCTCTATCAGCTCGAGCTACTCGATACCGGCGGCCCGCGGGATCGGGGCCGAAACTCGGAGGGGCGAAGAAAGGAAAGTCCGCGAAATTCCAGCGCGTCTCCCCACCTCGGAGCCAGCGCGTTACGTAATTAAGAAATTAGATTCCTCGCGTCGTTGGGTTGCGCAATCTGCCCTTAACGGGGGGGATTGTCGGATTGTTAATGGCAGACGGTATAACGAGGCGGTCCTTCGTTTAATTTAAATTCCTTCCCCGAGCCGGAAGAGTTTTCCCGAACGAAGCCAGGTGAAACCACTGCTTTCTTTACCCACCTCCCCACCGAGTCCGCACGGTTTCTAGAGATCTCCCGGTGGATTGTGGACCGCGAGGGTGGAAGGGAGACGGGGATCGCGTATCCCAGCGTAGGATACCGTAAGCGGGAGAAGAGATAACGCTTAAAAGCATCCGCGCACCATCTGGCTCCCAGCATCCGCGTGGAAAAGCCACGTAAGTTCTTCTACCTGGATTCTGGCCACGTACCGTTAGACACGAAACGCTTGAGACCCTCGAAGGATAACCCAGTTTCCCTCGCTGGCTTTTAACGGGACATCCTCGCGGGCGATGTGCTAACGAGAGGGGAGGAAAGGTACCCACACACCCCATCGTGAGAAAGGAATTCTCGGGTCGGTGCTGAATTCACCTCGGCCTACAGAATTCATTTTTATTATTATTTCGACGGGAGAACCCTTTAGTATACAAAGATTGAACATATTAGTACAACAAGCATAGAAAAACAACATAAAATTTAAAGTAAAATGAAACAAAACAAATTAACATAACATAAGGAAAATATAAGAAACGACGGTAAACGCCGCATCGCTGAGCGCAATTACGGATGTGGTAGTCTCCTAAGTATTTTTATTCGATCCTCTATGCGTACGTACTGCCCTCCTTAGTTAAAATGTCCTATCTAGAATTTCGAAACATCCGAGAAACCAGAAGTTTTTATCACTTTCTTTGTGCCATCCATGCAAAAAAATAAAAAAATTAAACTGTTTCTAAATCTTTACGAAGCACGTAAGGATTTCTAATTTTACTTAATATTACA